>OY728158.1:645688317-648188317 GCA_963277665.1 Viscum album | reverse complement strand
ATCACTATGAAGGTATAGTGTGTCATTACATCCACAATACGATATTATGATCCCCTTGATAAGATAAGACAAGTTTGAGTTTTTATATCACTTGGGGACGCATGGGAAGGATCCTTTATCGTATGATTTTCCCTAAATGTTGTTTGTGGCATCATCATGACATTTATACATATGGCAGTGATTCCCAATCTAGCAGGATATCCCAATATGCTTTGTGGCATCATCTCATATATGATCCCCTACTTAGAGGGTGAGTTTTAGTAGGGTTTATAGTATCATCAAGAGTGTGATCCCCTACTTCATGATTTGGTTCTAGTTGGGATTGTGATATAGTCTATAGTACTATCCTTTACTTGTTGGTTAGATTCATATTTGGATTTTTGGTATCTCACAACGATCTTGGGGATGATACCCTATCGATGTATCATATCCTTAAGCCTCGGTAGGGTTTTTGTCATCCCCCAATGGTCTTTGATATGATCCAATATCTAATAATTATGGTATTTGGAGTTCTATATTAGGTTTTTGGTGTCTCCCATTAGGAATGGGTATGATCCCCTTTCCGAGTGATGAGATATTTTAAGTTTCCTATAGGGTTAGTGGATTCCCCCACCAGGGATGGATGAGATCCCATATATGTGTATTGTGATCCCTTAAGTAACAACAATACTTTATTTCTATAGAGACATGAAGAGTGTGTTATATTCGGTGTATTCCACCAGGGATAGTGAGGATGTGCCATCAAATTAGTGATACCCTATGGAGGGAATTCTCTCAGATTAGCGCCATCATGTATGGGAGAGATATTCCTAATGTAGTGATATCTCTTGGATGTTCCATCAAGGATGGAAGAGGTGTTTTAATTTAGTGACTCCACTCAGATGATTACTATCTAGGATGGAAGGGTTTATGGAGTGAAATTTCTTGGATGAACCTTACATTTGGGCCCCGAGTAGAATCATATAGCTGGCTGTGAGATTGGGATCTCATGAGATATATAGTCAGAGATGAGTATATCCATTTGATTTTGAGATTCCTTGAAATTTTTGCATGTACCTTGGTCAACACACCTTGTGTATTGAGATAAATATTCATTTATAGGTTAGTAGTGGTGGATATAGAGTTTCTTATTCTCTCTCACTTGGGTTCCCTCTATTTTGGTTCAAGCAGGCTGTTTCCTTTTAGTTTATCCAATTTATTTTTGTTTTTATTGGGTGAATACTAGGTATTTTTATACCCACACTTGAACAAGCTCCTCCCATACATGTAGTGTCCTATTTAGATGATATTTCTTTCGACGGAGTCCCAGGAGGTCCTAGAGTTGGTGGAGAATAGTGAACTAGACAAAATGAGGTGTATGCTGGTGTTTGATCAAGGTGTTCCAGTGGTTGCATTTGATAGTAGTTTAGTCCTTATGAGAAGGTTGGGATCTTTCTCAGTTGTAGTGGGCTTATATTTTCCATTTTATGCTTTTAGTACTTTTACTATACTTTGATTATGGGGTATATTTATGCATTCATTTTTTCTTTTTGTTATTGTTATCCCTAAACTATTTCATAGTGATGGATGTGGGTGAGTTCATACCTGTACTATCAAATAAGGCCCCCATGTGTGTGATTTGATTACTCAGTTCTATTATACATCCCTTGGCCTATTTGAGGTGGTCTTGGGGTATTCGATTCTTGGGCCTTAGTGGGTCGGGTCAATATAGAGTGGTATCAGAGAAGGTCCTTCATTTGTACTGAATTTTGTGAGATATTTTTGGATTATAGCGATAGTGATAAAGTGTATCAATTCAAATTTTAGTCCAGGGATTCCAGTGTTGTTGTAGAGAATGGAATATCAATTCACTAGGGCTTTGATAGACTACTTGTTGAATCATAACATTTAGGCACTAGTTGTAGGGAAATTTGGTATATGCATCATATAAGACTAGGTTGTGGGATCGATGTCCTTCTTGAGTCAGCTCCACAAATATACTCTTTCACCATGGTGCATCTTGTACAATTTCAAGATGCCACTATGATGACATTTAGATAGGGTTCCATGACATGATTGTGATGATGATCTACCAAGGGATGAGTTGTTAGTTGAAGGCACTATGCGTGATGTGGTACATCTAGGGAGTCCTCCAATTTATCCACCACCCATCAAGAAGAATGATTTTTAGGAAGTTCAAGAAAAGGATGTTCATAGGTTGGGTGAACTACATGGGTTATAGAGGTAGAAACCACTATGGTTTCAGGGTGAGTTAGACCCCTAGATAGATAATGACTGGCTTGAGGAAGTTATGTGTGTTTTCTTCCTTGCGAGGAAACCTCCCGATCAGATGGTGGTCCTTGAAACGAGTCTTTTGTAGGGATTAGACGACCGATGGTGGATTCTAGTGAAATAGTTCCATGATGATATGATACTTAATTAGGAAGATTTTTTGTGTCTCATAAGGTAAGAGTTTTATATAGCCACATTGTAATTTGTGTGTATCCATGAGATTCACCAGCTTTGGCAGGATAACATAACTGTGGAAAAGTATTCGGTTAGGTTCATATACCTTTTATAGTACTCCTAAAATATAGTTCAAGGTCTGTTTTTAGAGAATTGACATTGAAGAGGGAATTATACTAGGATATTAGGGATTCAGTGATATCGTTGTGCATTACCACTTATGATGGAGTGATCAAGAGGGCCTTGGCTATGGAGACATTTCTGGCTGAGCAGACTTTCACTATTACTATTGGAAACACAAGATCTAAGACCTCAGTAGCTAGTATCTAATGATAGGATAATGTATCTAAGAATGCGAGACACTTAAAAATACGGTTCCAGGATGGAGGGACTGTGGCTCAGGGATCACATGCCCTATATATTCAACTAATGAAGATGCAATATTTAGCTTGTGATAAATGGTGACATCTCATTTGAGATTGTCTGAAAACCCATATTTTGGAGAGGGAGATGTTTGATGGACAACTGTAACACCAAAAGTGATAGGATCATGGAGTTATGCATGATGGAAGATGTGGTGGATGAGCGAGGAGAGAAGAAGGAGGTTCAAGATTGTTCGATATGTTTCTACCACTACACCGAGTTGGTTCACACTAGCATAAGGGAAGTGAAGGATGGGGGTGAGGACAACTGTAGACTATAGAAGCTTATGAGACAAAGGCTCCTAGTATTATTAGAGGTATTATCTTTTTTACTTTCCACTTTTTTAGTAGTATTGTTATACACTTTTTTAAGTTACTATATTCATTCCATTTATTTCTTGAGGTTTATCTTGGGTGATGTGGGGTGTTAGCAGAGCCCTAACACATTAATTTTTTATGTATCTTCCGACTCATGAGGAAGATGAATTCCTCCCACATCTAGAAAAATTATTTTAATTAAATGAAAAACCATGTGGTCGAGCTAGTTCTACTTAAATAGGATAGTGTCAAGGTGTGATGGACAAGTTCATCTGACCTGTATGTTCAAAGTGGAGTTGCATATTGGAGTGTTGGAGGAGGCCTTAGAGATACCAATGGAGCCTTTTTTATTGAACCTTATATTGGATGATCATGGAGAGATAATTTGTTTCTACAAATTTTTATCGATAGTGTGACCTGACCCTAGGAGGAGGGTGCCTCAAATGGAATCTTTCGATAGTGGAACAGAGACCCTATGATTTTCTTACTTAGTATGGAATGGTTGATGGCTATCCATACTTAGAGTGATTTCACCAATGGGTGTGGTAGTGTTTCTGTAACACCCCAGGTAAATAAAGAATATAACATTTTCACATTTATCAATATTTGAGAATAAAATATTAATATTACTTTAAAGGGGACGCTATGCTCGATGGTGTACCCAATACGCAACAACAAGTTTCTTGGAAATCTTACGTTGCACTCTAATAATAAAATAATATCATTTTAAATGGTAGTTAACGCCGAGTCGTTGTAATGGCGGGAATGAACAGAACTAACTACAAAATGATTATATATGTTTGTCAAATATTTTTACTCTTTACAATAAATTTTAGAGGATTAAAAATGCAAATGAATCCAATTTTAAGCGTAAACATTCTAATATTCTTTAAAAGTTCGATTGATCGCCTTTTGATGAAAAACCTCTTTTAAATACCCTTTTTGACAATTATATGAGTTATATTTGACAAAATAAAATTCTTCTTTAGAATCGGGACATCAAAATTTACTTTGTGTAAATGTTTGGTATTTTTCCGATAAAGTTCATTTTTTAATGAAAAGTGAAAAATGTTGTATTTTAATTCAAAACCTCTTTTTAATATAATTTATTTAAATGATTATATTATCTTTTGAATTGGTTTTAAAGTGAAATTAGAATATATTTTTACCATTTAATCCAATAGTGGTCTTTGGAATTAATTTCACTTTGAAATTGGACTTAAGCTAGTGTCAATCTTTTGAGATATATTGATTCATAAAAACACACTATTTGTCATTACAATGGGAATTAATTATTAAATTAATTAATTTAACTTATATGATTTGAATTTTGTAAAATAGATATCATGTTTTAATTCATAATATCAAATATATCTTCGGGTGAAGTTTTGGTATTTTTCTGAAAAACTTCAATTTTTGAAGAATAGTGAAACCACTAAGTGGTACTAAAAAAACTGATTTTTTGTTTAAATGAGACTTTACCACTTCTGTGTTTTGAATTTCAAAAATCCTACATACATGGTTGTCATTAGGAAGTATAATGTGGTTCAATGGGATCAAAATATTTTTTTTGTTGAATAGTAACTTTTATGTTTTTAATCGCGATAAGAGGTAATTAGTGTAATTTATGGTAAAAATAATGTTCTAATAATATGAAATGACCTAGAAATATGTCCTACCCTTATTGGATGTGTCATGGCCGACCATGACAACCCATGGGTCGATTTTGGGGACCCCATGGAGCCACTTGGGTAAGATAATGACATTAGTGACTTTTATTTAAAGTTAAAATGAAAATGTCACAAACATGAGTTTTTTTACTAAAACTATTTTTAAATGGGGTTATACAAGTCATATTTTTGACTATAAATAGTCATTGTAAATAAAAAGAATTTCCTACATCATGATATTTTTTTTATAATTTTTAGACATTAAATAAATTAAATTATTTTTGACACCATGATGATGCAGCGATTACCTCATTATTTAACGATTTAAATAAAATGAAAATAAAATGTAAAATCTAAGACCTAAACTTGTAAAAAACCTATTGGATGGGTGGATTTATAACCCTTATCACCTTATCCTTGAAATTTATAATTATGAGATATTTTTTATCCGAAAATAATTTATAACAAAGTATCTTTTCTTAACTTTCCAAGAGTACCCCTCCTCTCCTCTTATAAAAGGCCCCACCTCTACCACCTTACCCACAATTCAAAATCCTTTGGATCAGCCAACCCTTGCCCAGTTTGTCTCTACACATCCTTATCTTACTCTTAGAAGCCTCACTTTGGGCTGAAGTCTTCCCAAGGAAGCCTTTGAGCTCAAATAAAAAAGAGTTACCTGATTTAAAGGTAGTGTCTTCTCTTGTGTTCTTATGTTTTATTTTGCTTCTCCAACCCATAAACTCTTTTTATTCTTTTATTTTGTAACAAAACCAGTATCTTCAATATACTAGTATGTTTTTATGTGAATGATTAGATCTACACTTACACACACCTTCGTCTAATGGTTAAAGAACATACTGTTTCTGTGGTTGGCGATTTTCTGCCTCACGAAACGATGATTGTTAAATATTCTTTTAAAACATTTAAAGGTGGCCATTATGATGTCATTGTATTTTATATATTATATATATGGTATTTATGTTTACTATATTCTTCTGTATTTTATATTTGAAATATACCTTTATTCTTTCATGTTGTGCAAGTGCGATAATTTCATATGAGGAAGTGTGGACTATCGCCCCCTCAAGTGATGTGACTCGTTAATGAAATACATGGAATGTATAAAGAATGAAATTAATGAACAGATGTGACCTATATAACATATATCTTATAATGGAATTATAATATATATATATATATATATATATATATATATCTCATTTATTTTTAATTCCATTAATATGACAAAAAAATGAAAGTAGCGTTCATGCGTACGTACGGCCTACCGTCTCCATGAACGGTGATTTTCATTTTCTATCTCCAAATGTTATGGAATAGTATAAAATGAATATGTAATAGATATATATGATGTTTTAATCATTAATAATATTCTTTAAATTATTTACTTATAACTACATGGGCAATCATTTTCAAACAAGTTCAATTTTTTACTCATGTACCAAACATCGGCAAAAAAACATATGATATGAACTAACATTATTAAAACATTATTATAAAATTATAATATGTGATATGAACTGAATAATAATCTTTAAAGGAGGTCCTTAAGCAATTATAAATTTACCATAGTTTATTATTCAGGAATATAAATAAACGAACAAGACAAGTCGGACTTGAGGTAAGGGATCCTACCCCTCTTTTTTTTAAGTACACTCTTTTATGTCATTCCTTTTAAGCTCATATTTCTTATGATTGGAATGTTATTTTATATTAGCCTTACTGTAATTTTTATGTTCATATGATGAGAGACCCTATTTTCTTTCATCAATCCATTTTGGATGTTTTGAGTGGCGCCGTTAGGCTGCCGAATTTTCGTAAGGTATCCTACCACTCTCTTTATTTTTAAGTACACTCTTTTATGTCGTTCCTTTTAAGATCATATTTCTTATGATTGGGATGTTCTTATATATTAATATTACTGTAATTTTTATGTATATATGTTTAGATACCCTATTTTCTCTCATCAATTCATTTTGGATGTTTTGAGTGGTGCCGTTAGGCTGCCAAATTTTCGTAAGAGATCCAACCTCTCTCTTTCTTTTTAAGTACTCTCCTTTATGTCAATTATTTTAAGCTCCTCTTTATTATGTTGGGGGATGTTATTTTATATTCCTCTTTCTGTAAATTTTATGTTAATATGGTGAGAGACCCTATTTTTATCTCATCAATCCATTTTTGGATGTTTTAAGTGGCGCCGTTAGGCTGCCAAGTTTTCGTAAGGGATTTTTCATCTCAATTTTATTCCCGTGAGATTTATGATACATTTTCCACCATTTCCTTTGAGTTTTATATGTACTACCCATTATTTTAATCTCTGTGTAATATACTTTCGTTTATGAGTATTTACATCGATGTTGTATTGTCCTTCTTTCATGGGGTGTATGTTTCGAAAGATACCCAAGTCGGTAAGGGAACTTTTCACCCTCCTCTTTTTAAAAGACTTATTTGGTTGGGTCTTTTAATTAACATATTTTAATGTTGGGATATGTTCTCCTATATCCTTATTGTTGTAAATTTTATGTCCAATTGATGAGATACCCTTTTTATCTATCATCAACTCATTTTCTGAAGTTTGAAGTGACGCCATTAGGCTGTCGAATTTTTGCATGGGAACTTCTTAACCCAATTTTGATTCTTTGGGGGTAAACTTGTACTCCTTGAATATGTAGTTCTATGAATATGTGTGAATGACCTCTGATTGTTTTACACTTAATATCCACTTATATTTTGTGTATTCGTTTGTCACACATAATTATGTAATTGATTTATTCTTAATCCAAGGATACCATCTTTCTATGGGACTTTGTCTCAGTCTCCTTTCATTGAGGCATATTTTGTTTTATACACAACCTTCTTTTATAAGGTGTATAAACCCCTTTGACTTTTACATTTATCCAAAAGGAATCTTTTTTTATACGAAGAGTTTTACTAAACGACAAAAGGGAATGTTTTTGTCGTACATATGCGGCGACAATGACTTCTCCACCGCTATGACCATTATATGAGTTTCGGCTTCATCTACAAGCCATACATTTTTTTTAAAAGAAAAATAAATACCATGTTTTACTTTTCTTTTATTTTGGTATTGAAAATGGTTTTCATAATGTTTTTATATCAATGTGTTGTATTGATATCTTGTGACTGAAAAGCAGAAATGTTATGTTTCCTTTATGCATGTTTTATGTGATACGATTATGTTATGGTTCTTGGGAATTATTATGAAGACGGGTGGTTCCATGATAAACTAAAGGCGGGTGAGCCCGATATAGCTCTCCAATGCATTGTGTAACACGAAGGAGTTAAACATTAAGGTTTCGCTGAAGAGATTTAGGGAATATACTGTGATGGGTATTCGAAACATAACCAAGAGGGTTACTCCCTACGTAAGAATGTTATAAATGCCTCAAGTTACCTTTATGCCTTATGATTTCTATGATTTATTCATGATTTGATGAGGTATGTTAAAATGATTATGTTTTATGAGTAAAGTATGATTTCATACATGGACTAGTGTTTTCTTTTCGTACTTTTATATCCCTTACTGAGCTTTTTATGCTCATACCAAGTTTTTGAAATGTTTTTCACAGGTCAAGGGAAAGGTTCATGATATGGTGATAGTGTCAAGGATGTGTCAAGAAATAAACCATGTTTTATTTTATATATGTTTCTGTTGATGGGGAAAAACCAATACTATCTTTTATTGTAACCACTTTGCTTAAATGTGGGATGTAATGCATGTTTTATGATCTAATTCTCTAAAACTCAAAACTTGAAAAGATCCTCAAGGTGTATTCTTGAAATATCTCAAGATTAAGTAATGGTTAAGGGTGGGGCCTTATAGTTGGTATCATAGGTCGGTTTAGACAACTTTAGGGATTAAGAGTTTTTGTTTGACACATGATTAGTCCCTATATCTATTATTTCAGTTAAATACTTGTTTTATAACTTTTTTCAGGTCAAGTAAAGTCGGTTACGAATGGAAGGAGGAGGATCTCAAACGACATTCATATCCCTTCCAGAGGACATGTTGGTAATAATTATTGCAAAGTCATGTTCAGATGATTGTGAAACCTTTTCTAGCATACAACTCACTTGCAAGCAGTTGTTTGAGATATCAAACACCTCCACTATACCTCGTTATCATCGTGGGTCATGGGTTGTATTTAGGCAAATACTATTTTCACAATATTCTCATATTTCAGGAAAGGTAAATATTATCAAGGTATTTTCAAATATTTTACCTTATCTCAAGAATTTGAAGCATATTATGATTTTAAAAATGGTGCTGAGGAAGGAGACCCTTGCGCAACCTATTTATATTTGCTTTTAAAATATAGTCCCTCAGCACATACTTATGGTATTTTAAAAGGACCAATAATAGAAAGTTTCAACTCAAATTATATCTGACTGTTTTATAGAAATCATGTTTTATCAGATGTTTTGGAATTATATGTCATACATGATTATTTTCCAAAACTGTTTTTCTGTGAACACCCATATGACATGTGTTGTACAAGGAGTATTTGGATGGAGGAAGAAAATGATTTTGAAGGTTCTCTAAATCATTGTTGTAATTCATGGGACTTCTACCTAAGTGAACAAGATGACGATGAAACCGAGTGGACGCCATGATCAAGGTATGCTGTTATTCATTTTGTGAATCATTTTATTTTATGGTGGAGAAATAAGACTTCAAGAATTAAGAAGTTGAGATCGTAATGAATTTGGATGAAAATGAGAGGTATAAGGAAACTATTGAGGTTAAAACATGTTATGGTTATTTTTGGAGTTTTATAAAAAGGACAACACACAGACCGTGTGACAACCCATCGCGTTGGGCAAAGCTGCAGGAATCGAACCCAAAACCAAAGTGTGACTGGTATTTATCGTCTACCACTAGACTACATGAAGTCCCTGGTTAGTATGAATTATTCTTTTTAGTAAGATGATTTTATGAATTAAGAGTAAGTTGATTTTGGGTATTCTATGGAAATTATTAACCTATCATAGAGGATATGTGATTAGGTTAATTACTTTTCAATATGAGACTTTAAGAGCAACAGATGTTATTTGGAGATAAGTGTTAATTTGTACCTTGGAAGACTATGTGAATAAATACTTCAAATAATTGGGTTTCAATCTTAGTTTGGTTTACTTTGAAGAATTTTATGGACAAATTGTTTATTGAATGGTCTTTGTTGAACTTTAGGTATTGTTTGACAAATTTTGGAGATTAAGAATAGATTTTTTATCCTTTTTGGGTATTGTCTGATCTCGTACTAACCTTTTAGGTTTTAGTTTTGGTTAAGGTCTAAATACATGGGAAGTATATAGTTCTCTTTTATGGAATTAGGTGATTCTCTAGTAGTTTATTATAGATCTCTTAATGTAAACGAGTCTTCCTAAATACTCATCATTTGGAAAAAGTATGAGTTTGTGTAAGAAATCTAGTAAAATTTGAAAGTCAACATGACAAGTAAGTATGTTTCCTTAAGATCAAAAATAATTTCCTCAATGAAAAGTAACTTAAAACAAAAATTTTGTCTATTTAATTTTCCTACGGGGGAATCTAATACCGTTTAACCCACCACAAGTACGTGATTTTCTTGTGGTTAACTTTCTCCTAAACTTGTTTTCTATCACTCTCCCTCAGAACATGACCCTTTATTTTTTCCTCCATATCCATGTTTTCCTACATGGAATCCTAGTATCGGTTAACTCAGGTGACATTTGTACTTCTCTTTCTTTATTTTAATGTTTTTTTTTACTGACTCTTGTTCCGATGTGGGATTTCCAATGAAGTTTCCAAGCCCAAATTTAAAATTGTGAGGACGCAATTCACAAAAGGGGGGGGGGGGGAGGATGTAACACCCCAAGTAAATAAAGAATATGACATTTTCACATTTATCCATATTTATGAATAAAATATTAATATTACTTTAAAGGGGACACTATTCTCGATGGCGTACCCAATACGCAACAACGTGTTTCTTGGGAATCTTATGTTGGAATCTAATAATAAAATAATATTATTTTAAATGGTAGTTAAAGACGAGTCGTTGTAATGGAGGTAATGAACAGAACTAACTCTCAAATTATTATATATGTTTGTCAAATATTTTTACTCTTTAAAATAAATGTTAGAGGATTAAAAATGCGAATGAATCCAATTGTAAGCGTAAACATTCTAATATTCTTTAAAAGGCCGATTAACTACTTTTTGATGGCGAACCTCTTTTAAATCCACTTTTTGACAATTTTATGTGTTATATTTGACAAAATAAAACTCTTATTTAGAATCGGGACATCAAAATTTACTTTGTGTAAATTTTTTGTATTTTTCCAATAAAGTTCATTTTTTTAATAAATAGTGAAAAATGTTGTATTTTAATTCAAAACCTCTTTTTAATCTAATTTATTTATATGATTATATTACCTTTTGAATTTGTTTTAATGTGAAATTAGAATATATTTTTACCATTTAATCCAATAGTGGTCATTGGAATTAATTTCACTTTGAAATTGGACTTAAGCTAGTGTCAATCTTTTGATATATATTGTTCCATAAAAACACGCTATTTGTCATGACAGCGGGAATTAATTATTAAATTAATTAATGTAATTTATATGATTTGAATTTTGTAAAATAGACATCATTTTTGAATTCGGAATATCAAATATATCTTAGGGTGAAGTTTTGGTATTTTTCTGAAAAACTTCAATTTTTGATGAATAGTGAAACCACTAAGTGGTACTTAAAAAACTGATTTTTCGTTTAAATGAAACTTTACCACTTCTGTGTTTTGAATTTAAAAAATATGACATACATGGTTGTCATTAGGAAGTAAAATTTGGTTCAATGGGATTAAAATAATTTTTTTGCTGAATAGTAAGTTTTATGTTTTTAATCGCGATAAGAGGTAATTAGTGTAATTTAAAGTAAAAATAATGTTTTAATAATATGAAATGACCTAGAAACATGTCCTACCATTATTTTATGTGTTATGGCCGACGAAGACAACCCATGGGTCTATTTTGGGGACCCCATGGAGCCACTTTGGTAAGATAATGACATTAATGGCTTTTATTTAAAGTTAAAATGAAAATGTCACAAACATGAGTTGTTTTACTAAAACAATTTTTAAATGGGGTTATACAAGTCATATTTTGACTATAAATAGTCATTGGAAATCTAAAAATATTTCATACATCATGATATTTTTTTTATAATTTT
This sequence comes from Viscum album, assembly GCA_963277665.1. Classification (NCBI taxonomy): domain Eukaryota; kingdom Viridiplantae; phylum Streptophyta; class Magnoliopsida; order Santalales; family Viscaceae; genus Viscum; species Viscum album. The sequence goes on along the minus strand of OY728158.1, from coordinate 648,176,207 downwards.
TAGACATTAAATAAATTAAATTATTTTTGACACCATGATGATACAGCGATTACTTCATTATTTAACGATTTAAATAAAATGAAAATAAAATGTAAAATATAAGACCTACACTTGTAAAAAACCTATTTGATGGGTGAATTTCGAACCCTTATCACCTTATACTCTAAATTTATAATTATGAGATATTTTTTATCCGAAAATAAGTTTATAACAAAGTATCTTTTCTTAACTTTCCAAGAGTGCCCCTACTCTCCTCTTATAAAAGGCCCCCACCTCTACAACCTTAACCACAATTCAAAAGCCTTTGGCTTGGCAAAACCCTGCCCAGTTCGTCTCTACACATTCTTATCTTAATTTTAGAAGCCTCACTTGGGGATGAAGTCTTCCCAAGGAAGCCTTTGAGCTCAAATCAAAAAGAGTTACCCGATTTAAAGGTAGTGTTTTCTCTTGTGTTCTTATGTATTATTTTGCTTCTCCAACCCCTAAAATCTTTTTATTATTTTCTTTTGTAACAACACCAGTATCTTAAATATACTAGGATGTTGTTATGTGAAGTATTAGAGCTACACTTACACACACCTTCGTCTAATGGTTAAAGAACATACTGTTTCTGTGGTTGGCGATTTTTACCTCACGAAACGATGATTGTTCAATATTCTTTTAACACCTTTAAAGGTGGCCATTATGATGTCATTGTATTTTATATATGATATATACGGTATTTATTTTTACTATATGCTTCTGTTTTTTATATTTAAAACATACCTTTATTCTTTCATGTTGTGCAAATGCGATAATTTCATATGAGGAAGTGTGGACTATCGCCCCCTCAAGTGATGTGAATCATTAATGCAATACATGGAATGTATAAAGAATGAAATTAATGAACATATGTGACCTATATAACATATATATTATAATGGAATTATAATATATATATCTCATTTATTTTTAATTCCATTAATATGACAAAAAAATGAAAGTAGTGTTCATGCGTACGTACGGCCTACCGTCTCCATGAACGATGCTTTTCATTTTCTATCTCTAAATGTTATGGAATAGTATAAAATGAATATTTACTGGATATATATGATGTTTTAATCATTAATACTATTATTTAAATTATTTACTTATAACTAAATGGGCAATCATTTTCATACAAGTTCATTTTTATTACTCATGTACCAAACATCGGCAAAAAACATCTGATATGAACTAACATTATTAAAAAATTATTATAACATTATAATATGTGATATGAACTGAATAATAATCTTTAAAGGAGGTCCTCAAGCAATTATAAATTTACCAAAGTTTATTATTCAGAAATATAAAGAAACGAACAAGACAAGTCGGACTTGAGGTAAGGGATCCCACCCCTCTCTTTCTTTTTAAGTACACTCTTTTCTGTCATTCCTTTTAAGATCATATTTCTTATGATTGGGATGTACTTTTATATTAATCTTACTGTACTTTTTATGTTCATATGATGAGAGACCCTATTTTATCTCATCAATCCATTTTGGATGTTTTGAGTGGCGCCGTTAGGCTGCCGAATTTTCGTAAGGGATCCTACCCCTCTCTTTCTTTTTAAGTACACTCTTTTATGTTGTTCCTTTTAAGATCATCTTTATTATGATTGGGATGTTATTTTATATTAATATTAATTTAATTTTTAGTTATATATGATTAGAGACCCTATTTTTTCTCATCAATCCATTTTTGATGTTTTGAGTGCCGCCGTTAGGCTGCCGAATTTTCGTAAGAGATCCAACCTCTCTCTTTCTTTTTATGTACTCTCCTTTATGTCACTTCTTTTAAGCACCTCTTTATTATGTTGGGGGGATGTTATTTTATATTCGTCTTGCCATAAATTTTATTTTAATATGGTGAGAGACCCTATTTTGATCTCATCAATACATTTTTGGATGTTCTAAGTGGCGTCGTGAGGCTGCCGAGTTTTCGTAAGGGATTTTTCATCTCACTTTTATTCCCGTGATATTTATGCTACATTTTACACCATTTCCTTTGATTGGTATATGTACTACCCATTATTTTACTATCTGTGTAATATACATTCTTTTAGGAGTATTTACATCAATGTTGTATTGTCCTTCTTTCATGGGGTGTATGTTTTGAAAGATACCCAAGTCGGTAAGGGAACTTTTCACCCTCCTATTTTTAAAAGACTTATTTTGTTGGGTCTTTTAATTTACATATTGTAATGTTGGGATATGTTCTTCTATATCCTTATTATTGTAAATTTTATGTCCAATTGATGAGATACCCTTTTTATCTCTCATCAACTCATTTTCTAAAGTTTGAAGTGACGCCATTTGGCTGTCGAATTTTTGCAAGGGAACTTCTTAACCCAATTTTTATTCTTTGGGGTAAACTTGTACTCCTTGAATATGTCATTATATGAATATGTGTGAATGAACTCTGATTGTTTTACACTTAATATCCTCTTATATTTGGTGTATTCTTTTTTCACACATAATTATGTAATTGATTTATCCTTAATCCAAGGATATCGTCTTTATATGGGACTTTGTCTCAGTCTCCTTTCATTGAGGCATATTTTGTTTTATTCACAACCTTCTTTTATAAGGTGTATAAAACCCTTTGAATTTTACATTTATCCAAAAGGAATCTTTTTTTTATACGAAGCGTTTTACTAAATGACAAAAGGGAATGTTTTTTCGTACGTATGCGGCGACAACGACTTCTCCACCACCCAGACCATTATTTGAGTTTCAGCTTCATCTACAAGCCATACATTTTTTTAAAAGAAAAATAAATACCCTGTTTTACTTTTCTTTTATTTTGGTATTGAAAATGGTTTTCATAATGTTTTCATATCAATGTGTTGTATTGATATCTTGTGATTGAAAACTGAAAATGTTATGTTTCCTTTATGCATGTTTTATGTGATACGATTATGTTATGGTTCATGGGAATTATTATGAAGACGGGTGGTTCTGTGATAAACTAAAGGCGGGTGAGCCCGATATAGCTCTCCAATGCATTGGGTAACGCAAAGGGGTTAAACATTAAGGTTTCTCTGAAGAGATTTAGGGAATATACTGTGATGGGTATTCCAAACCTAACCAAGAGGGTTACTCCCTACGTAAGAATGTTATGAATGCCTCAAGTTACCTTCATGACTTATGATTTCTATGATTTATTCATGATTTGATGAGGTATGTTAAAATGCTTATGTTTTATGAGTAAAGTATGATTTCATACATGGACTAATGTTTTCTTTTCGTACTTTTATATCCCTTACTGAGCTTTTTATACTCATCCCAAGTTTTTGAAATGTTTTTCACAGGTCAAGGGAAAGGTGCATGATATGGTGATAGTGTCAAGGATGTGTCAAGAAAGAAACCATGTTTTATTTTAAATATGTTTCCGTTGATGGGGAAAAACCAATACTATCTTTTATTGTAACCACTTTGCTTAAATGTGGGATGTAATGCATGTTTTATGATCTAATTCTCTAAAACTCCAAACCTGAAAAGATCGTCAAGGTGTATTATTGAAATATCTCAAGATTAAGTAATGGTTAAGGATGGGGCCTTATAGTTGGTATCAGAGGTCAGTTTAGACAACTTTAGGGATTAAGAGATTTTGTTAGACACATGATTAGTCCCTATATCTATTATTTCAGTTAAATCCTTGTTTTATAACTTTTTTCAGGTCAAGTAAAGTCGGTTACGAATGGAAGGAGGAGGATCTCAAACGACATTCCTATCCCTTCCAGATGACATGTTGGCAATAATTATTGCAAAGTCATGTTCAGATGATTGTGAAACCTTTTCTAGCATACAACTCACTTGCAAGCAGTTGTTTGAGATATCAAACACCTCCACTATACCTCGTTATCATCGTGGGTCATGGGTTGTATTTTGGAAAAATGCTATTTTCATAATATTCTCATATTTTCAGGAAAGGTAAATTTTATCAAGGTATTTTCAAATATTTTACCTTATCACAAGAATTTGAAGCATATTATGATTTTAAAAATGGTGCTGAGGAAGGAGACCCTTGGGCAACCTATTTATATTTGCTTTTAAAATATAGTCTCTCAGTACATACTTATGTTATTTTAAAAGGACCAATAATATAAAGTTTCAACTCAAATTCTGTCCGACTATTTTATAGAAATCGTGTTTTATCAGATGTTTTGGAATTATATGTCATACATGATTATTTTCCAAAATTGGTTTTCTGTGAACACCAATATGACCCATGTTGTACAAGGTCTATTTGGATGGAGGAAGAAAATGATTTTGAAGGATCTCTAAATCATTGTTGTAATTCATGGGACTTCTACCTACATGACAAGATGACGATGAAACCGAGTGGACGCCATGATCAAGGTATGTTGTTATTCATTTTGGGAATCGTTTTATTTTATGGTGGAGAAATACGACTTCAAGAATTAAGAAGTTGAGATCATAATGAATTTGGATGAAAATGAGAGGTATAAGGAAACTATTGAGGTTAAAACATGTTAGGGTTATTTTTGGAGTTTTATAAAAAGGACAACACACAGACCGTGTGACAACCCATCGCGTTGGGAAAATCTGCGGGAATCAAAACCACAACCCAAGTGTGACTGGTATTTATCGTCTACCACTGGACTATGTGAAGTCCCTGGTCAGTATGACTTATTCTTTTTAGTTAGATGATTTTATGAATTAAGAGTAAGTTGATTTTGGGTTATCTATGGAAATTATTAACCTATCATGGATGATATGTGATTAGGTTAATTACTTTTCAATATGAGACTTTAAGAGCAACTGATGTTATTTGGAGATAAGTGTTAATTTGTACCTTGGATGACTATGTGATTAAATACTTAAAATATTTGGGTTTCAATCTTAGTTTGGTTTAATTTGAAGAATTTTATGGACAAATTGTTTATTGAATGGTCTTTGTTGAACATTGGGTATTGTTTGACAAATTTTGGAGATTAAGAATAGATTTTTTGTCCTTTTTGGGTATTATCTGATCTCGTACTAACCTTTTAGGTTTTAGTTTTGGTTAAGGTCTAAATAAATGGTAAGTATATAGTTCTCTTTTGTGGAGTTAGGTGATTCTCTAGTAGTTGATTATAGCTCTCTTAATGTAAACAAGTCTTCCTAAATACTTATCATTTGGGGAAAGTACGAGTTTGTGTTAGAAATCTAGTAAAATTTGAAAGTCAACATGACAAGTAAGTATGTTTCCTTAAGATCAAAAATAAATTCCTCAATAAAAAGTAACTTAAAACAAAAATGTTGTCTATTAAATTTTCCTATGGGGGAATCGAATGCCGTTTAACCCACCACAAGTACGTGATTTCTTGTGGTTAACTTTCTTTTAAACTTGTTTTCTTTCACTCTCCCTTAGAACATGGCCCTTTGTTTTTTCCTCCATATCCATGTTTTCCTACGTGGAATCCTAGTATGGGTTAACTCGGGTGACCTTTGTACTTATCTTTCTTTATTTTAAAGTTATTGTTTTACTGACTCTTGTTCCGATGTGGAATTTCCATTGAAGTTTCCAAGCCCAATTTTAAAATTGCAAGGACACAATTCCCAAAGGGGGGGGGAAGGATGTAACAACCTATGTAAATAAATAAGATGACATTTTCACATTTATCCATATTTGTGAATATAATATTAATATTACTTTAAAGGGGATTCTATTCTCGATGGTGTACCCAATACGCAACAATGTGTTTCTTGGGAATCTTACGTTGCACTCTAATAATAAAATAATATTATTTTAAATGGTAGTTAACGCCGAGTCATTGTAATGGCGGGAATGAAAAGAACTAACTACCAAATGATTATATATGTTTGTCAAATATTTTTACTCTTTACAATAAATTTTAGAGGATTAAAAATGCGAATGAATCCAATTTTAAGTGTAAACATTCTAATATTCTTTAAAAGGTCGATTAACCGCCTTTTGATGGAGAACCTCTTTTAAATCCACTTTTTGACAATTTTATGTGTTATATTTGACAAAATAAAACTCTTCTTTAGAATCGGGACATCAAAATTTACTTTGTGTAAATTTTTGGTATTTTACCGATAAAGTTCATTTTTTTAATGAGTAATGAAAAATGCTGTATTTTAATTCAAAACCTCTTTTTAATATAATTTATTTATATGATTATATTATCTTTTGAATTGGTTTTAAAGTGAAATTAGAATATATTTTTACCATTTAATCCAATAGTGGTCATTGGAATTAATTTCACTTTGAAATTGGACTTAAACTAGTGTCAATCTTTTGATATATATTGTTTCATAAAAACAGGCTATTTATCATGACAGCGGGAATTAATTATTAAATTAATTAATGTAACCTATATGATTTTAATTTTGTAAAATATACATCATTTTTTAATTTGGAATATCAAATATATCTTAGGGGGAAGTTTTGGTATTTTTCTGAAAAACTTCAATTTTTGATGAATCGTGAAACCACTAAGTGGTACTTAAAAAACTGATTTTTCATTTAAATGAAACTTTACCACTTCTGTGTTTTAAATTTCAAAAATCCGACATACATGGTTGTCATTAGGAAGTAAAATGTGGTTCAATGGGATTAGAATAATTTTTTTGGTGAATAGTAACTTTTATGTTTTTAATCGCGATTAGAGGTAATTAGTGTAATTTAAGGTAAAAATAATGTTTTAATAATATGAAATGACATAGACACATGTCCTACCATTATGGGATGTGTCATGGCCGACCAAGACAACCCATGGGTCGATTTTGGGGACCCCATGGAGCCAGTTGGGTAAGATAATGACATTAATGACTTTTATTTAAAGTTAAAATGAAAATGTCACAAACATGAGTTGTTTTACTAAAACAATTATTAAATGGGGTTATACAATTCATATTTTTGACTATAAATATTCATTAAAAACATCAAAAATATTTCCTACATCCTTAATTTTTTTTATAATTTTTAGACATTAAATAAATTAAATTATTTGTGACACCATGATGATGCACCGATTACCTCATTATTTAACGATTTAAATAAAATGAAAATAAAATGTAAAATCTAAGACCTAAACTTGTCAAAAACCTATTGTATGGGTGGATTTCGAACCCTTATCACCTTATCCTGTAAATTTATAATTATGAGATATTTTTTATCCGAAAAAAATTTTATAACAAAGTATCTTTTCTTAGCTTTCCAAGAGTGCCCCTCCTCTCCTCTTATAAAAGGCCCCCACCTCTACCACCTTACCCACACTTCAAAAGCCTTTGGCTCGGCCAACCCCTGCCCATTTTGTCTCTCCACATCCCTATATTACTCCTAGAAGCATCACTTTGGGTAGAAGGCTTCCCAAGGAAGCCTTTGAGCTCAAATAAAAAAGAGATACCCAATTTTAAGGTAGTGTCTTCTCTTGTGTTCTTATGTATTATTTTGATTCTCCAACCCCCTAAACTCTTTTTATTATATTATTTTGTAACAAAACCAGTATCTTAAATATACTATGATGTTTTTATGTGAAGGATTCGAGCTACACTTACACACACCTTCGTCTAATGGTTAAAGAACATACTGTTTCTGTGGCTGGCAGTTTTCTGCCTCACGAAACGATGATTGTTCAATATTCTTTTAACACCATTAAAGGTGGACATTATGATATAACTGTATTTTATATATGATATGTATGGTATTTATGTTTACTATATGATTCTGTATTTTATATTTAAAACATACCTTTATTCTTTTCACGATGTGAAAATACGATAATTTCATATGAGGAAGTGTGGACTACCGCCCCCTCAAGTGATGTGACTCGTTAATGCAATACATGGAATGTATAAAGAATGAAATTAATGAACATATGTGAACTATATAACATATATATTATAATTTAATTATAATATATATATATTTCATTTATTTTTAATTCCATTAATATGACAAAAAAATGAAAGTTGCGTTCATGCGTACGTACGACCTACCATCTCCATGAACAGTGATTTTCATTTTATATCTCCAAATGTTATGGAATAGTATAAAATGAACATGTAATGGATATATATGATGTTTTAATCATTAATAATATTCTTTAAATTCTTTACTTATAACTACATGGGAAATCATTTTCAAACATGTTCATTTTTTTACTCATGTACCAAACATCGGCAAAAAACATCTGATATGAACTAACATTATTAAACAATTATTATAAAATTATAATATGTGATATGAACTGAATAATAATCTTTAAAGGAGGTACTTAACCAATTATAAATTGACCAAAGTTTATTATTCAGGAATATAAAGAAACGAACAAGACAAGTCAGACTTGAGGTAAGGGATCCTACACCTCTCTTTCTTTTTAAGTACACTCTTTTATGTCATTGCTTTTAAGCTCATATTTATTAAGATTGGGATGTTATTTTATATTAATATTACTGTACTTTTTATGTTCATATGATGAGGGAACCTATTTTCTCTCATCAATCCATTTTGGAAGTTTTGAGTGGCGCCGTTAGGCTGCCAAATTTTCGTAAGGGGTCCTACCCCTCTCTTTCTTTTTAAGTACACTCTTTTATGTTGTTACTTTTAAGATCATATTTCTTATGATTGGGATGTTATTTTATATCAATATTACTATACTTTTTATGTTCATATGATTAGAGATCCTATTTTCTCTCATCAATCCATTTTGGAAGTTTTGAGTGGCACCGTTAGGCTGCCGAATTTTCATAAGAGATCCAACCTCTCTCTTTCTTTTTAAGTACTCTCCTTTATATAACTTCTTTTAATCTCCTCTTTATTATGTTGGGGGATGTTATTTTATATTCATCTTTCTGTAAATTTTATCTTAATATGGTGATAGACCCTATTTTGATCTCATCAATCCATTTTTGGATGTTTTAAGTGGCGCTGTTAGGCTGCCGAGTTTTTGTAAGGGATTTTTCATCTCACTTTTATTCTCGTGAGATTTATGCTACATTTTCCACCATTTCATTTGAGTGGTATATGTACTACCCATTATTTTACTCTCTATGTAATATAATTTCGTTTATGAGTATTTACATCAATGTTGTATTGCCCTTCTTTCATGGGGTGTATGTTTCGAAAGATACCCAAGTCGGTAAGGGAACTTTTCACCCACCTCTTTTTAAAATACTTATTTTGTTGGGTCTTTTAATTTACATATTTTAATGTTGGGATATTTTCTTATATATCCTTATTGTTGTAAATTTTATGTCAATGTGATGAGATATCCTTTTTATCTCTCATCAACTAATTTTCTGATGTTTGAAGTGATGCTGTTAGGCTGTCGAATTTTTGCAAGGGAACTTCTTAATCCAATTTTGATTCTTTGGGGTAAACTTGTACTCCTTGAATATGTCATTCTATGAATATGTGTGAATGACCTTTGATTGTTTTACACTTAATCTCCACTTATATTTTTTGTATTCGTTTGTCACACATAATTATGTAATTGATTTATCCTTAATCCAAGGATACCGTCTTTGTATGGGACTTCGTCTCAATCTCATTTCATTGAGGCATATTTTGTTTTATACACAACCTTCTTTTATACGGTGTATAAACCCCTTTGACTTTTATATTTATCCAAAAGGAATCTTTTTTTTATACGAAGCATTTTACTAAACTACAAAAGGGAATGTTTTTGTCATACGTATGTGGCGACAACGACTTATCCACCGCCATGACCATTATTTGAGTTTTGGCTTCCTCTACAAGCCATACATTTTTTTAAAAGAAAAATAAATACCCTATTTTACTTTTCTTTTATTTTGGTATTGAAAATTGTTTTCATAATGTTTTTATATCAATGTGTTGTATTGATAACTTTTGATTGAAGAGTGTAAATGTTATGTTTCCTTTATGCATGTTTTATGTGATACGATTATGTTATGGTTCTTGGGAATTATTATGAAGACGGGTGGTTCCGTGATAAACTAAGTGTGGGTGAGCCTGATATAGCTCTCCAATGCATTGGGTAACGTGAAGGAGTTAATCATTAAGGTTTCTCTGAAGAGATTTTGGGAATATACTATGATGGGTATTCCAAAGGTAACCAAGAGGCTTAATCCCAACGTAAGAATGTTATGAATGCCTCAAGTTACCTTTATGCCTTATGATTTCTATGATTTATTCATGATTTGATGAGGTATGTTAAAATTCTTATGTTTTATGATTAAAGTATGATTTCATACATGGACTAGTGTTTTCTTTTCGTACTTTTGTATCCCTTACTGAGCTTTTTATGCTCATCCAATGTTTTTGAAATGTTTTTCACAGGTCAAGGGAAAGGTGGATGATATGATGATAGTGTCAAGGATATGTCAAGAAAGAAACCATGTTTTATTTTAAATATGTTTCCGTTGATGGGGGAAAACCAAAACTATCTTTTATTGTAACCACTTTGTTTAAATGTGGGATGTAATGAATGTTTTATGATCTAATTCTCTAAAACTATAAACCTGAAAAGATCCTCAAGGTGTATTCTTGAAATATCTCAAGATTAAGTAATGTTTAAGGCTGGGGCCTTATAGTTTCTTTCCCATGGGATGAAGTTTTCCTCTTTTAGAGGGAAATACCAACATGAATAGGATGTGATAATGTGTGGTAATATACAACCAACATTTATTGGATGGATAGTTTGAACCTTCAAGTAGTAGTTCTATTATATTTTGGTTCCTTGTTGTAGTTTTGGAGTTGAGGACGTCCACCTAAGGATGTGCGAGTTTGGACTCCCCACTAAGAGTTGTCTTCTTCTTATACTAGCACTGTGTTACTTCCCTAATAATTGTGTTATCATATAACTTGACTCACATGGAGCTTCATGAGCTATGGTTAATTTGGAAATTTTTAGATGTAAGGCATAGTAAGATCCAGTGTATGTGCTTGGGAAACCTTATATTGTTCATTGGTACCCTCACGTGCTTGGTGTTAGAGTTTCACATGAAATACTAGAGGGTGACATGGAATATCACTAGTTGATGGTGTTTACACCTCTACTTTTTTAGTTATTAAGGGTTAATAACTTGAAGATTCTATTCGTGAGGCCTTGTGTGACCAAATTACCACTAGAAATGTTCAGGATAAATTTTCCCAAGGTGGGTACTACGTAAAACATACAAGTATTGATGATGAAACCAATCACACTATGAAATGACATGTTGAGGAGGATTCTTTTCCCCATTAGTAAAATAAATATAGGGGTGGTTGTGATAATTTGAGTGAATCACTCTCATTTGGTAGAACATGCTTCGAGTTTTCATTTTGGCTTGGTGAAATTTTTGCTCCATCACCAACATAGAACCATTTGTGGAATAATTCAGGATGACCTATAGGTCACCACTTTAAATGATGAAGCTAGTGGAGATCAAATTTTTGGGCTTAGAGTTGTTGATAGTGGTGGATGCTGAGGCTGCAGTCTATCCATGGGTGGATGAGAACTGTCGGGGAACATCTTTATCTGCATCGGGTAAGTGAGATGATGTACCACTAGTATTTAAAACTATATATGGATCAAGTTTTTTGATGTTTTCCACCTGTTTTATCTAAGTATACACATGAATTCTTTTTTTTTTTCACAGTGTCAAACTGGTTTGAGATGGACTTTGGGAATGGTTTGGGTTTTGTGGTTCCCAAAAGTGGATGTTAGTGTATAGAAAAATAACCCTCTGGTAAGCTCACTAGTATGGTAGGGGTGGTCCAGTTGATATCTCAGTTTCCCCCTTGTGAGTAGAATATTGATTTTCATGGATAAAAATATTCTAGGTGGGGATAATTTAGGGACTGAAGTTTTTTTGTGTATGAATTTTGGATATTTCTAAGAATATTTCCAGAGCTAGGTGATGAGTCAGTGTAAGATTCCAAGACCTGAATAGCCTTAGTGTGGTGATATTAAAAATATTAAATATTTTATCACATGAAAATAGTTTTTCTGTAAAATTTAAAGTACTCCCGATTGGAGTCTCAGATTAGTAAAATGAGACTATGGATGAGTCTGAAAGATGGGGTTTATTCAAGTCACAAAATAATGTTTTTTTTGTGTTAGTTGCTCAGTTGTGGGTGAGTCAGTGGAGTGTTAAATGGGGAGTAATTAATTTAATAACATTAAATTAATATCCCACCAATTTTTAGTTCATGTACATAATAGGAGAGGAGGATACTCCTTCATGATAGATGAACTGAGGTTGAACCAAGGGGAGGAGGTTCTATGGATCTTCGTTCTTGATGTTGATCCTCACTAGATAAAGCTACAATGAAATACATACAAATATCTTTTTTTTGAAATTTTCTAAATCCACTTTATGGGTTAGTGTGAACCAAACACTTTCTGACCACAAATACAACATCAACATTACAAAATTCAAATTTTTAATTTCAAAACCAAAACCAAAAGAACCACATTCAAATTTGAAAACCAGACCAATGCACGATCCACAAGATCGCATGTATTGAGAAGATAAGTTAGGATTACTACCATCTCCGTCATACTTCACTGTCATCACCGTGATGTCAATGTCATCTACTTCACCATCATCCACCACTATAACCAACTTCTCCATTGAAAATGCTATTCATCGAACTCCTGCTAGCAAGCATCCCAACGAAGCTTCAAACCATGATTGAATCCTTCGGAAACAACACCATGAGAACAAAATTCGATCACAAAAACTCGTAACGTCTTCAGTGTAGTCAAGACGAGTATCATTGGTAACTACAAAAAATGGATGATGTCGAAACCTGAACATCAATGGAGAAGAAAACCCGAGCATATCACATGAGGGGCACTGTCGGCCATCAAAACTCACCTCCCAAAACTTATGAGAAGCCACCGCTCTAGATCTGACCAGAATAGGAGCCGAGGGATGTGAAGTCATCGCAGAGGTTTTCACAACCGATGGCTCCGAATGATGATATCCCGATGATGCTAAAACCAGAGAAAAAAAAGAGAAAGAGACAACTCTGGAGGGAGCTTGAAAACCGTCGACCACTAATCCAAAAATCTCAAAACCAAGATGAAGCATCTCTCCAGATCCAACCTAGAGAGGCGTGGTGGAACATGAGATCAGAGCAGGCTGAAGCGCCATGAGCCTTCTTCAACGAACCACGTTTGATAGCAATTGATTTTTGAGATTTATGTCCCAATACCCGATGATGCATTATTTTAAGGTTTTATAGCCATATTATGACTACTAGTGATCCTCGAGGGGTAGATCTATGGATTTTGGTGGAAATAGGGGAGTTTCAAGAAGCTCCTAGGGAATTATAATTCAGAATTATAGATCACACGGAGTGTTGTTTTGGAGAACAAAAAAATGTATTATTCCCATTCATATAAGATAAATTTTAGAGGCCTTCCTTCCATGTAATTGATCTATATGCTATGTGGTGAGCCTGGGTCATATGCCCAAGGGACACAGACAATGTATCCATGTTGAGGGACATGACCATGAGGACGTACAAAACTAGGTTCACCGATACAGGGTTATGGAAATGAGCTTGAGTAAAGGATAGAAATAAGGATTTTGGTAGACAAGACATACTATGTACCTAGGGTAAATTCCATGTGGGGTGATGTGGACAGCCGAATATGTATCGTCAAAGAAAGTCCCATGAATTTATATGGGGTTACACACCATGTGACATGAGGTACACACCATTTATATTCCCAAAATTTACGATGAGTATTGTGATGGGACCCGACCAGGCTATGGATTTGAGAGACACGTTGTTTATTTTTGGTACACGACATTTACTCCCCTAAGATAAAAATCCCTTATGCATGTACATCTTCAAGACTTGGATGGAGGATTGTGAGTGTCCTATCCTTAGTAGTATTCTACATTGTATGTGACAGTGGCCATAGTTTTGGAATGTGAGATGAAAATGAGGCAAGGTTAGTGGGTCAGAAGACAGTGACATATAGAACAATATCAGTTGAGTGTGTTCCTTTATTCTATCCTTATGATGGTATAGTGTGGAATTGTATCCATAATAAAAGATAATGATCCCATTGATAGGATAAGATTAGATATAGTTGGTGTATCCCTACAGGAGGCCGGTGAGAGATCCTCTATTGTATCATTTTTCCTAGATGGATTTTGTGTTGTCATCGTGATCTTTATATATAAGGTGGTGATCCCCTATCTAGAAGGCAATCCTAGTATGGATTCTAGAATGATCTCATATATGATCCATTAATTAACAAGATTATTTTAGTTGGTTTTATTGTATAATCATGAGTACAACCCTACTATGTGATTTGGTTCCAGTGGAGTTCACAGTATCATCAAGAGTATGATCCACTACATAACTATTTGATTCAGATTTAGGTTTGAGATACCTCCCAAAGGTCTTGGACATGATCCACTATCAGTGTGTCTTATCCTTGAGACTTGATAGGGTTTGTGGAATCTCTATGTTGTCCTGGGTGTGATACCCTATTTGATCATTTTGGTCTCTAGAGTTCCAGATTGTGTTCATGGTGTTCCCCATTAGGGATAAAAGTGATTCACTTTATGATTAATGAGATCTTATAAGATTTCAGTTAGGTGAGTGGAGTCCCCCATCAGGGATGGGTGAGATCCACTATTTGTGTTTTAAAATCCTTTAAGTGATAGCATGATTTTCTTCATGGAGAGACCCAACAAGCATGTTCTCTCGAGTGTATGCCCCTGGGGATGGTGAGGATGTTCTATCAGCTTAATGGTACCCAATGGAGAAAATTATCTTGGATGATTTACTTCATAGATGGTAGATCTATTCCCAATGAAGTGATATCTATTAGATGTTACATCAGGGATGAAAGAGATGTTTTTGATGAATGAATTCTCTCAAATGAGTTTCATCTGGGATGACGAGGATTGTTGAGTGAATTCTATTATATGAGAATTACATTTGAGACTTGATTAGAATCCAATAGATAGACATGATATTGGTACCTCATGAGACATGGAGTCTGGGAAAAGTATATCAGGGTGTTTCTGGGAGTCCTTACAGTGTTTTTATGTATCTTGGTTGAGACACCATGTGGATTGATATGACCAGTCATGTATAGCGATGGAGTGGTTGAGATGGAATTTCTTGTTCTATACCGCACGAGTTCCCCTATATTAGGCTGTGTAGATTGTTTCCTTTTTATTTTATCACTTTTATTTTGTGTTTTTTGGAAATTAATTGGAATTTTCATAATCACCCCTATATAGGCTCTTTCTGTACATGTCATGTCTTTTGAAGATGAAATACCTTTCAACAGAGTCCCGGGAGGACCCAAAGTAGGTGGGGGAAAAGTGAGCTTGAAAGATCGAGGTGTATACTAGTTTTTGATTGAGGTGTGTTTCCATGGTTGAATTTGAAAACAGTTCCCTCATTATGAGAAGTTTGGAATCTTTTGTAGTTTTGGTGGGCATGTAATTCTACCTTTTTCACTTTCACTACTTTTTCTATACTCTGACTGTGGGATAGATGCATGAATGAATTTTTTATTTGAGTTATTATTATTTATTCAATGTTTCATAGATATGGATGAGGGTGCATGCATATAGGTACTATAGGTTAAATCCTCCCATGTGTGTGATATACCTACTTGGCGCTGGACATCATCCCTTTTTATATTGAAGGCAAGATTGGGGTAATCATTGATTGGGCCCCAATGGGCCGAGTTGTGATAGAGAGGTAAAATTAGATGGTCTATAAAATTTAAAAGAAATTTTGTTATGTAATATTTGAGCTTATTTTGAGTTTAGTGGGGGTGTGGGGGGTGTGGGGGGATCTGGTGGTGGTATTCCCCAGGGTTTTGGAAGAGTACCTCATTTTCTTTCCAAAGGAGTTTATAACACTACAACATTGATGTGAAACTGGTTTTGAGATAGAGTTATAGTCACTTGTGTATTCCATTTACAAGTAACCATATATGATATCACCAAATAAGTTATGAGAGTTATTGATTCAGATTGAATATCTTCTTTAGATAGGTTTTACTTCACACAGTGTGTTGCCTTGGGTTTCACTAGTATTATTCTTGAAGGGGGGGGGATGATAGTCAGTGGCTATGTATTGATTTTTGTTGCTTAAATCATTTGAAAGTGAAGAAATATTATCAAATTTCATGTATTGATGGTTTATTTTTTTATGAAAAGGGATATATCTAGTTTTTTAGGATTGTTTTTTGGAATGGTGATAGAGCGCTGTCATGGGCGCCCTCAAATGATTAGTGTGATTTGGGGTACTTAGGTGCAGCAGAGTGGCTGACCAAGGTCGTCTCTCAAAGGAGGAAGTGAATTTAACAACTTATTAGAGGTATTCTAAAAAAATAAAATAAAATAGAATAGAATAAAAACACTACTTTAAAGGATTGGGGTTTGTTTTAGTTTATGAATCTAGAAGAAGTTTGTTGGAAGAATATTGTATAATTTTTTTGTTTTTAGTTTTGGAATGAATTTTGATTAAAATGACACAACAAGAAGATGTTTTTTTAGAAATCTATTTAAAAGGCATAATCGATCTAACTCTACCTCTTCACTTTATTATTAATCATTATCATTTAAATTAACATTCACTTAATTATGATCCCTTAATTTGTTAAATCCCGAACCCTACGAGAATTAACTTTACCACAAAGATGATGTGAATTTAACCCTAGGCTAACTTCGGAACATGCAATCACAACACCCTGCTTTGATTGATGTTCTAAGATTAGCTTATGGTCAGTGGTAAATTAAGGCACATATCAATTATGGAAATGAGGATGAATTGTGTTTAGGGATTATATTTGAACTCTAAAATTTATCCCGTATCGTCTTGTATTACCGATTAAGATTGCGCTCTCACAATTTACACAATTCCCGGCCTCGCGTGTTTTGTGTTAATTGTTCAATTTCTTGCTTAGTTTTTTAAAATTTAAAAACACAATTCATGGATCATATTAAGTGAATTACAGTGGCTCAATGATTCAAAATAATTAAATGAAGAGGGTAGAAGATAGATCGATTACTAAAAGACTACTCTTCCATGGGTGGCGTAATCATCGTAGAAGCGTTTTGCATGTGCAAAGGTTTATAATGGGTATAACCCAATAACACTTCTACTCAAGAATTACAGCCCAAAGAGGAATATTAAGAGAAGAAGAAATTTAAAAAAAAAAGAATAAGAGAGAAGAAATAAAATAAGAACAAAGAAGTTTATTACACAAATGAAAACATTACAAAATGAAGAAGAGAAGGAGGCTTCGATGAGGGGATCCTTGCTTCAAGAGCTACCCCTCTTACAATGGTTGGATAATTTGGGTGAAAAAAATTCTCCTCTACCTCCAATCTCCCAATGCACGTCCCCACCCCTCCAAATGAGAAAAAATCCAATTTATAGAGGGGAGGGGAGAAGAGGTTACAAGTTGTTTCAAGTGTGAATGTGGAAATTCAGCCAAATATTTTATGCCAACTTGCACCGCCCATTTGACCACCAAAACGCGTGCATTGGCCGGCCTTCAAGAAGGATCCAATATGTGGATATGTGTCTTCTATCTCCTCTCCAAAATTTGGCTCAATACAGGCCCATATGAAGGAGTTATGGCCAAAATACAGAAGCTTCTCCATTCTGGAGAGCCCAGCCCAACTTTGACATCATGGCCCAATTTCAACAACCAAATGAACTCCTTAGCTCTAGTGTCCTGAATAAAAGTTGTAGATAATTAATATAGGAGCACTTTTACAAAATTTAAAATTCAAATAATAAATATAAAAATATTTATATTCGAAATAATACAGTGAACTATAAAGGGTAAAACTGGAATTTTCATCAAATATTCAAATGAATGATCTAATCCCAAATATTTTATAAATAAACATATTTAACACAATTTAAGGAAATTATATCATTTATTATCAATAAAATATTTAATAAAATAGTGTTTTATCAACTCCCCCACACTTACCCTTTTGCACACCTGGGCAAAACCTCATATCAAGTAAACATCAATATCAAATCAACACCAATTTTAAAACACATATCCTTATGATAAATCAATTTCACACCAAGAATCAAAAGATATCATGCCTCGTAAAAAAACTTATTTCAAGTTCTCCATTTATATCATTCAATATATTTCCACTTCATTTATCCGCCCATGCACAAAACACTTACCTCGCTTGAATTTTCTCTCATCACTCAAATATCAATTTCTTTGCAATATCTTTCCCATCCAAACTCATACAAGGGTCACCATAGGCTTGATAGATTCCTACATCGCTACCCGATGTGAGTCAAGGACATATGTTTATCATGAGGACTTTTCAGGGTTGTTCTGTGGCTTTCGGTTGGTAGGATTAAGATGTGAAAAACTCTGAGGCTAAATGAGGAGGGCTTGACTCTTTTGAAGAAAAATTGCATTAATCTAATTTTCACTTAAATATGGTCTTATTTTAAATCCCCATAGTATCAATTCAGCTCCATCATCATGAAAAGTCATGAAAGGTTTACACCATTCATCATTTCAGCATAAAAAATGTCAATCTTCTCAAACATGATTTTCTTGAATGCTCGAGATGGGCACAACTTTCAACCTCAATTAGAAGCTCCAGAAAAGACACAGCTTCACATGTCATGAAAGCTCCAGAAAAGGCACAGCTTTCAATATAATGAATTTCTTTAGCAACAAACACATCTCTTCAGAATTTAATTTTCCACCCAAAGTATCACAGAATGTGGTGGCAAAACAAAGACAACTTCCCCCACACTTAAGCTCAACTAGATTATGAAATTTCACTTCAAGAGTTGGTTGGATAGGGAAAATTGGCTTGTAATGTGGCTAACCTAACTGGCTTTGCATGGCTTATAAGGGCTACAAGGATTAAATATTCAAGGTAGGCCATTATAAAAAAGGATTCTTTGAAATAGGGGCTTTAATACCAAACAAATGCCTCAATCATTTAAACATATGTACCTCAAACCCTCATGTTTTGACAGGAATAGATCAAATTATGGTTAAATCAAGCATTGTTTGGTTCTATCAATAAGTGAGGTGAATGTAAAGAATATGAAAATAATGGTTCAGAAGCCTCACATGAAAGTGATTTAAAACATAAAGACAGTGAGATTGGCATGGGATTCAAAATTCAGCGTACTTTTAATGAAATTACTAAATATTTGAACTTGAGACAAAGTCATTTAAGCATTCATTTAATCTTAGTTTCAAGGGGTAAATTGTTTCACTTATTGATATGGATTTAAAAATGGTGATGAGAATCATTTCAGCCCAAAAGTTTCAAAAACACACAGAAAATTGTAAAATAAACACACAAATTTTGGAAAACACACAATTTTTTTTGGTTTTTTTTAACAGGAAAGCAATTGAAATTACTAAACTAAAAGGTTCCCTCCCCCACACTTAAAATATTGCATTGTCCTCAATGTGAACCTATGAGATGATATATGCACATGAAATGCAGAATTTTTAAATAGGAAAAATAATATAAAAGTGCAAGGGTTAGGAACAGCCTGATGTGCTCAAGTGATGATGGGGTCATGCAGTGTGATACAATCCACTACATCAGTAGGAAGTCCCTCAATGTATCTCTTCAAATGTTTCCCATTGACTGTAAAGCTTCTTCCAGTGTCCTCTTGTGTGATCTCCACTGCACCATAAGGAAAAACATTAGTCACAACATAAGGACCTAACCATCTAGAACGCAACTTACTAGACATCAGCTTCAGTCGTGAACTGTAGAGAAGGACTTTCTCTCCAACATGAAACTCCATTTGTTGGATCATTTTGTCATGAGCTGCTTTTGATCTTTCCTTATAGAGCCTTGAGTTCTCATATGATGATAATCTAATCTCCTCAAGCTCTTGAATTTGCAGCTTCCTTTGGATTCCAGCTTGGGCCAAATCCATGTTTCATTTCTTTATAGCCCAATAAGCCCGATGCTCAACTTCCACGGAGAGATGACATGCTTTCCCAAAAAGAATCCGAAATGGGGACATACCAATGGGGGTCTTGTATGCTGTCCTATAAGCCCACAATGCATCATCCAAGCGCTTGCTCCAATCCTTCATATTTGGCTGCACGATTTTCTCCAAGATTTGTTTCAACTCACGATTTGAAACCTCATCCTGGCCATTTGTTTGGGGGTGGTATGGTGTTGATGTTTTGTGTGTCACCCCATAATTTCGAAGGAGGGAAGCAAAATTCCTATTGCAAAAGTGTGTCCCTTGGTCACCGATGATGGCCTTTGGTACTCCAAACCTGCAGAAAATCTATGCTTTGACAAAGTCCACAACAACATGAGAATCGTCAGTCCTGGTGGCCTTGGCCTCCACCCATTTACTCACATAATCAACAACAACCAAAATATACAAGAAACCATATGAACTTGAAAAAGGACCCATAAAATCAATGCCCCACACATAAAAAATCTCACAGAATAGTATGGGTTGTTGGGGCATCTCATGTCTCCTAGAAATATTCCCAGTGTGTTGGAAATGAGAGAATGACTTACAAAAGACATGGGCATCATGGAATAAACTAGGCCAATATAATCCAGAGTCCAAAACTTTCCTAGCTGTCCGTTGGGGTCCAAAGTGTCCACCACATGCAAGTGTATGACAAAATTGCAAAACAGACTCAAACTCATGATCAGGAATACACCTCCTAATAACTTCGTCACTACACATGCGCCAGAGGTAAGGATTATCCCACACATAAAACCTAGACTCACTTTTTAATTTTTGTACTTGATTCTTCTTCACATTTGCTGGGATTTCAGAGGAAACAATGTAATTAACTAAATCATCATACCAAGGATGCGTACTTGAGATGGTATAGAGATGTTCATCGGGGAAAGTGTCCCGAAGTGGTACCTGGTCCAAGGTGTCATCCTCTGGTGTGTGAGTAAGCCTACTCATGTGGTCTGCCACCAAATTCTCTGATCCCTTCTTGTCCTTTATCTCAATATCAAATTCTTGAAGAAGGAGAATCCAACGGATAAGTCGTGGCTTTGCCTCAGGCTTCTTTAGGAGGTACCTCAAAGCTGCATGGTCAGAAAAAACAACTACTTTAGAGCCCAATAAATATGAACGGAATTTATCTAAAGCAAATATGACAGCAAGAAACTCCTTTTCTGTGGTTGTGTAATTTGATTGGGCTGAATCCAGTGTCCTTGATGCATAGGCGATCACATGTGAACGCCCCTCCACCCTCTGAGATAAGACAGCTCCAACCGCGAAGTTGGAGGCGTCACACATAAGCTCAAAAGGAATCTCCCACCTTGGGGGTTGTATGATAGGTGGAGTGGTCAGACGTTGTTTTAGCTCATCGAATGAATTCCTGCAAGAAACATCAAACACAAAATCAGAATCCTTTTGAAGTAATCTTGACATAGGAAGAGCAATCTTACTAAAATCTTTGATGAAGTGCCGATAAAATCCTGCATGACCTAGGAAAGATCTAACATCACGCACACATGAAGGATATGGTAAGGATGAAATAATATCTAGCTTTGATCTATCAACCTCTATCCCATGTTTTGACACTACATGACCTAAGACAATGCCATGCTCTACCATGAAATGACACTTTTCAAAGTTCAGGACCAGATTCTTCTCAATACAACGATTCAACACCTTTCCCAAACTAATTAGACATTCATCAAATGAAGACCCATACACTGTAAAATCATCCATAAATACCTCCATGCTGGTCTCAATAAAATCAGAAAAAATACTCACCATACATCTCTGGAAGGTACCTGGGGCATTTCAAAGTCCAAATGGCATCCTCCGGTAGGAAAATGCGCCAAAGGGACAGGTGAATGTAGTCTTCTCCTGATCCTCTGGAGCTATAGGAACCTGAAAATATCTAGAAAATCCATCCAAGAAACAATAGTGTGTCTTCCCAGCTAGTCTCTCAAGCATCTGATCAATAAATGGGAGTGGGAAATGGTTCTTGCGAGTGGAATGATTTAGTTGCCTATAATCAATACACACACGCCAACTGTTTTGCACCCCCATTGGAACTAACTCATCTTTCTCATTTTTAACAACAATAACACCACTCTTCTTAGGAACAACCTGAATAGGACTTACCCACTGAGAATCTGAAATGGGAAAGATTATACCTACCTCGAGAAATTTCATAACTTCTTTTTTAACAACTTCCAGGAGGGTGGGATTGAGTCTCCTTTGTGGTTGTCTCACCTGTTTAGCCCCATCCTCCAAGAGAATCCTATGCATGCAAATGGAAGGGCTAATACCTGATATGTTAGCCAAGGTCTACCCAATCACCCTGATGTTCTCCCTTAAAATATTCAAAATCTTCTCTAAATGTTCAAAAGGGATATTATTAGTAATGATAACAGGTAATCTCTCACCACTCAACAAGTATGAGTATTTCAGATTTGGTGGCAATGGCTTGAGTTCTAATGAAGGAGGGTGTAGTATTGATGGAGACATTGAAGGAACTGAAATATGTGCACAAAGAGCATCAGTATCAGAATAGGCATAATCAAAATCAGAGAATAAAGCATCAAATCCATCAGCATACTCAACAGCCGTTTCATAATCAGAGTTAACATGATCAAAATCAGAATATGATTACATTTCAAAATCAAATCTTAGAGAGTCTTGTTCCTTAGAAACGGGTGTGGAAGCACTCTTAGACATCAAACTAGAACCAATACTCAGAATCTCCCTAAGCATAGGACAATCCAATTCCATGATGTTTTTACTTGGTGGTTCAAAATGGGAGATAACAAAAGCAAAATGGTCCTCTAAGGGGTACTTCATGGAATCCATAACATTAAATATCACAACTTCATCTCCAAACTCCATGGAAAGTGTACCCTCATTGACATTTATGATAGTTTTTGCAGTTTTGAGGAAGGATCTACCTAAGATAATGGGGGCATGAGAACTTACCTGATCATCCTCCATGTTAAGCACATAGAAGTATGCTGGAAAGATCATGTGTCTTACCCGAACAAGTAAATCCTCAAGAACTCCCGCTGGATATGCCGTAGCTCTATTCACCAATTTCACCACTACTCTTGTTGGCTTCAACTCACCAAACTGCAAGGAAGAGAATACAGAGTGAGGCATCACATTTATTGATGCTTCTAAATCACAAAGAGAATCAGAGAAGTGCAACTCCCCTATGGTACATGGGATGGTGAATGTCCCGGGATCCTTGCACTTTGTTGGCATTTCTAGAGTTGGTGTAATGAGTGCCGAGACATTCCTTCCAAGGTTGATCCTCTCATTTCCCTTGAGCCCTCTTCGATTGGTACAAAGTTCTTTTAAGAATTTCGCATACCTTGGAATTTTCTTAATGGATTCAAGTAGAGGAATGTTGATCTCCACATGCTTGAATGTGTCCAAAACCTCCTTTTGCATTGCTTCTTCAGCCATATTATTGGTTTGAACAACCCTGTTTGGAAAAGTAAGGGGTTTAGGAGGTACAACATCAATATTTTTCTTACCTTTATCTTTCTCCTTGGATTACTCATCAGTTGGTATGGAATGCGGCTTCTCTAGAGTAGAGGTGAATACCGGTGGAATGGTAGGTCTAGATGTATCATTCATTTGCTTCCCACTTCTCAATGTGATGGCACTAACATTTCCCTTTGGATTTGGAGTGGGTTGGGAAGGTAGATTTCCATAATTCTTACTCACAAGTTCATGGAGGGCGGTGGCAATCTGACTCATTTGAGTCTTCAACTCTCTCAGCTCCGAACCTTGACTCTTCAGCTCATTCTGTTGATTAAGAACAATTTGTTTCAAAAGATCATCAGTGTTAGAGTCTACCTTGTGTTGGATATTCCCTTGTTGCTGACTCGTTGATGTTTGAGCTTCGAATCTCCTTTGGGGTTGTTGGAAACCCTGTTGGTAAGGTGGAGGCTGCTGGAAGTTTGGTTGAAAAGGGGGCCTTTGTTGTTGTCCAGAGCCATACCTTATGTCTGAATGATCTTTCCACCCTTGGTTGTATACTGTATAAAAATTCTTTAGGGGATATGTTTGTTATTGTTGCTGCTGAAATGGTCTCCCAGGTAACACTGCTGCACAATCTTCTGTCTCTTGTAGTTGTGGGCAATAGTCAGTTGGGTGGCTTGTCTCAGTGCAAATGCCACATGGCCTTGAAGGAGGGGGTTGGGATGTCTTTTGAGCCAATGAAATCTGCCTCACCATAGTTTTCAATTATTCTAACTTAGTATCAATCAAATTACTTTCAAGAGAAGAAGTACTTACTTGATGTACTCCTCGAAAATGTGGTGTACCTCTATCACCGAATTGTTGAGAGTTTTGGGCCATTTTGTCGATCAATGCTCGTGCAGCTACTGGTGTCTTGTCCACCAATGCTCCTCCAGATGCAGCATCCACCATGCTCCTCTCCATGGGTGTGAGTCCTTCGTAGAATTATTGGATGAGTTGTTGCTCACTGATTTGGTGATGTGGGCAGCTTGCACACAACTTCTTGAATCTCTCCCAATACTCATACATTGACTCCCCTTGTGCTTGCTTGATCCCTGATATCTCCTTTCGAATGGATGTGGTCCTTGATGCTGTAAAAAATCTCTACAAGAAAAGACGTTTCAAATCGTTCCAACATGTTACATCTTCAGGTTGTAAATAGTACATCCAATCCTTTGCAGCTCCATCAAGTGAAAATGGGAATGCTCTTAATTTGATTTGATCTTCAGAAAAATTTCTAGGTTTTAGGGTTGAGCAAACCACATTAAATTCTTTCAAATGTTTATTGGGATCCTCACCAGAGAGGCTATGAAGCTTTGGAAGTAAGTGAATTAACCCAGATTTTAGTTCAAAGTCCGATTCGAGATTTGGGTATGCAATACAATTTGCTTGATAGTTAATATCAGGTGCAGCCAATTATCGAATGGTTCTATTAAGTTCATTTCCATTTTTTTCAGCCATTGGTTCCTCTTTTATGTTTTAATTTTAAAAACTTCCAATTTCAATGTTTCCAGAAGAGAGTAATTCACCAACTGGTTGAATATTGAAACTTCCCGTAGACTGAGAATTTCTGATTCGAGCCCTAAGGCTACGTTCAATCTCAGGGTCAAGATCTAAGAGATCTTCAGGATTAGTTCGTGTCATAGATAAAATAAAAATGAAAAGAAAGAAAGTGGACCATAGTAAAATAAAAATGAGAAGTTTGAGTTGATGGTCCAAAAAGAAGTAGAAGAAAATAAAAGAAGAAGAAGAAAAATCAAATTCGGTAAAGAAGGAAGAAAGAAGAGAGGAAGAGAATAAAATGTAAAATAAAATAAATACCTCTAATTGGTTGAAATAATTACTTGCCTCCCCGACAACGACGCCAATTTTATAGAGCGCTGTCGTGGGTGCCCTCAAATGATTAGTGTGATTTGGGGTACTTAGGTGCAGCAGAGTGGCTGACCAAGGTCGTCTCTCAAAGGAGGAAGTGAATTTAACAACTTATTAGAGGTATTATAAAAAAATAAAATAAAATAGAATAGAATAAAAACACTACTTTAAAGGATTGGGGTTTGTTATAGTTTATGAATCTATAAGAAGTTTTCTAGAAGAAGATTGTATAATTTTTTTGTTTTTAGTTTTGGAATGAATTTCGATTAAAATGACACAACAAGAAGATGTTTTTTAGAAATATATTTAAAAGGCGTAATCAATCTAAATCTACCTCTTCACTTTATTATTAATCATTATCATTTAAATTAACATTCACTTAATTATGATCCCTTAATTTGTTAAATCCCGAACCCTACGAGAAGTAACTTTACCACAAAGATGATGTGAATTTAACCCTAGGCTAACTTTGGAACATGCAATCGCAGCACCCTACTTTGATTGATGTTCTAAGATTAGATTATGGTCAGTGGTAAATTAAGGCACATATCCATTCTGGAAATGAGGATGAATTGTGTTTAGGGATTATATTTGAACTCTAAAATTTATCCTGTATGGTCTTGTATTACGGATTAAGATTGCGCTCTCACAATTTACACAATTCCCAGTCTCGCGTGTTTTGTGTTAATTGTTCAATTTCTTGCTTAGTTTCTTAAAACTTAAAAACACAATTCTTGGATCATATTAAGTAAATTATAGTGGCTCAATGATTCAAAATAATTAAATGAAGAGGGTAGAAGATAGATCGATTACTAAACGACTACTCTTCCATGGGTGGCGTAATCATCGTAGAAGCGTTTTGCATGTGCAAAGGTTTATAATGGGTATAACCCAATAACGCTTCTACTCAAGAATTCCAGCCCAAAGAGGAAGATTAAGATAAGAAGAAATTTAAACAAAAAATAAGAAGAGAGAATAAATAAAAGAAGAACAAAGAAGTTTATTACACAAATGAAAACATTACAAAATGAAGAAGAGAAGGAGGTTTCGATGAGGGGATCCTTGCTTCAAGAGCTACCCCTCTTACAATGGTTGGATAATTTGGGTGAAACAAATTCTCCTCTGCCTCCAATCTCCCAATGCACGTCCCCACCCCTCCAAATGAGAAAAACTCCAATTTATAGAGGGGAGGGGAGGAGAGGTTATAAGTGGTTTCAAGTGTGAATGTGGAAATTAACAAAAATATTTTATTCCAACTTGAACCTCCCATTTGACCACCAAAACGCGTGAATTGGCCGGCATTTAAGAAGGCTAAAATGTGCGTATATGTGTCTTCTATCTCCTCTCCAAATATGGTCTCAATACAGGCCCATATGAAGAAGTTATGGCCAAAATACAGAAGCTTATCCATTCTGGCGAGCCCAACCCAACTTTGAATTCATGGCCCAATTTCAACAACCAAATGAACTATTTAGCTCTAATGTCCTGAATAACAGTTGTAGATAATTAAGTTAGGAAGAGTGTTAAAAAATTTCAAAGTCAAATAATAAATATAAAAATATTTATATTCGAAATACTACAGTAAACTATAAAGGGTAAAACTGGAATTTTCATCAAATATTCAAATGAATGATCTAATCCCAAATATTTTCTAAATAAACATATTTAACACAATTTTAGGAAATTATATCATTTATTATAAATAAAATATTCAATAAAATAGTGTTTTATCATATGGGTATCATCAGATATGGGTGAGATATGATGATATTGTATATACTTCCTTCAGGTGTCGTTATGGAAACTATGAGTTTGTGGTGATACCTTTTAGTATGAAAAATGAATTATTTATGTTCATGAGTCTGATTAAATTTATGTTTAATGAGTTCCTAGATTGTTTCTTAGTGATGTTAATTGATGAAATACTTGTGAATTCTGAGTTCGAGGAAGAGCATGTAGAGAATCAGTGAGCCATATTGGAGGTTCTCTGATGCCATCAGTCATTTGGGAATCTTTCTAAGTGTATGTTTTTGGAAAATGAGGTGAATTTATTAAGTCCCGCCATATTTCAATGAAGATTAGTTGTGGATACTTTAAATATTAATGTGGTTGTTTCTAGGTTAGCTTCCATGAATCTTGCAGTGGTTTATAGTTTCCTTGGTCTCATGGGTTATTACAAGATGTTTATAGATTATTTTTCTCATATTTCAACTCCTTTTATAGTATTTAACAAGTTGGATTTATATTTTCAATGGATTGACCACATTTTAGATTATTTTGATTATTTTAAGAAGAAATTGTTTAGTGCTCCGGTTCTCTATTTCCCAAAGTGAGGAGTTACACTTGAGGTTTTTTGTGATTCTTTGAACCTTGTATTTGTTTGTGTTATGATACAATAGAGAGTAATGATATCCTATGGTTCTTGATATTTTATACCCCATAAAATTAATTATGCTACCAATGATCTTGATCTTGTCATAGTTTCTTTTCTTTAATGTTTTGGGGACACTATCTTATCAACAAGAACATTGTCGTCTTCACGAATCATAAGAGTTTGAGATATATATTCTCTCAACATAATCTTAACCTGTTACAATGGTGTTGGATTGAATTCAAGAAGTATCACGACTTTAAAAATTTTATATACACTAGGAAAGGGTTTGTTTTTTTTGATTTATTCATAAATAAATCATACGGAGATGCTATTTCAGATTCTTTAAATGTTTGGAGAGTGATATACAAGCTTACAATGATGCATCTTGATAGAGAGAAAGTATATGTTAGAGGGTGTATCTACTAGATGATAGTGAAACAAACCTTGGTGAAAAAATTAGAAGAATATAACTTGGAATATTAAAAGGTTTAACTTTGGAATGACCACGTTTTTATAGTTATTTCCATAAGGGATGGTCTAAGGATAGTTATCATGATGTTTTGTTTTAAGGGAGGCTCTTTATTCCCTCTATAATGTGGTAGGTGGTAATTAGTGAGTTTCAATACTCAACCTTGGTAGTGCATCCTAGTGTGTGTAAGATTTATCATGTATTTAGGCATCAATTATAGTGTTTATGGATGAAAATGTTAGTTATAGATTTCATATCCTGATGTTTGGTATTCCAAAAGGTGAATTTTGAACAATATGTTCATAGTGATTTGCTTCAATCACTGGATATTCATCAATGTGAGTGGGGGTGTATTTTTATGGAATTAATAATCGATTTACACTGAATAGAGAGTGGACATGATGCTACATGTCTGTTCATAGATTTTATTTAAGGGAAATAAGGAGTTGAGCATAAGGGATTTCCTACTGCGGCAGTATTTGGAGGAGATTGTTGTTCTCCATGGGATTCTGAGGATGATCATATCTAATTTTTTTATCCTTATTTTTACTCCTAGATATGTAATGGCCTCCAATTTGACATTGACTGTTACCTATTCCTCAAAATATCTTTTTTTCACTGGTAAATAGACATATGGAGAAAACTATTCATACCTTGGAAGACATGTTGTGTACACGAATCCTAGACCTCAGGGGAACTTGAAAAAAGCATCTACACTTGGTTCTGGTTTCCTAAAATAATTTTATTAACTTCACTATTGGTATGTCCATTTTTTTGTTATATGACTAACCTTGTAGATATATTTTATATTGGTCCACATATAGATGTTTAGTGATCCTCAAACTATAATTGGTGTAGATAATGATAGAGAAGGTATAGATGATTTGAGATTAGATAATGGTATCCCTGAATCATCAAAATTCCTACGATCATCCTAGGAGGAGGCCTCAAGAGGTTTATATTATATATCATTTATTATTGAATCTATCTTCACATTAGGGGTAGTGGATGTTTGGTCATGGGAGTAAGATTTCTTCATAAATTATTGGGCCTCGTGAGGTGTTTGAGAATGTCTTAGAAGTTTTGTATTGATGGGAACTTCCTATGAATATGGAACAGATCCATTATTTTCTACCTACCATAGGTTTATTAGTATATTTATAATTACTCACATGTTATTTAATGGGTTAGTTAGATGTTGAGGTGGATATTCCGCTCGAGGAATGACCTATTGAGATTTAAGAGCATTAGAATTAGGTGTTTTTTCAGAGTGTTATTCTCTAGGTTTGTGACCTATAGAGACATATTTTATTAGAGGAGTTTACATGAGAAAATCGACCATAGATTATTTCTCAATATCTTGAGTCTTTGGAGGTAAGATTTTTTTGAGATGATATTCATGACCTTGGCTTGAATAATGAGATGATTAATAATGCGGTGTGATTTTATTCTTTTCTCTTGGATGAGTTGGTTATTCTCATATTATAATGATATCACTGAGTGGTATTTCAAAAACCATATATATTATAATATATTATATTGAAATAATTTTTTTCATATCTTTCCTTATATGTAACATCAAGCATAAAAAACACAATATACTATAATATACTGTTATTTAAACACTACCATCAAAACCAAGCCACTTTATTAGAAATTATAAATTGTGGTAATCACATTATGAAATATATTTATAATTTATTTTATTAATATAAACTTAGTAATTTATTTCAAGTAAATAAGAATAAAATTTTTAGAAAAGTCATTTTATTCTTCAAAAATATATTTTCCGCAAAAAATGATTTTTATTGCATTTTATAAAAGAAAATTATAATTAAATTATTATAATTTTAGAATTTTTTTTATAAAATTAAAATTATTTTTTAATCATCAAATTAAAATTATATTAGGGTGATATGTTTGGGTTTTTCTAATTTTTTATATTTTTTAGTGGATAAAAAAAATTATCGACTTTTCAAATACTTTCTTCACTTTTTATTATATCAAGTAATTTAAATTCATCATTATAAATAGTAACCTTGGTAAAAATTTGGTAAATGGGCCCCATTATTTTATGTCATTATAAATAGTAACCTTGGTAAACATTTTGTCACCAAGGTAAGAGTAAAATGGGTCAAACAAGGTTAAAACTATGAGATAAGACTTTTAAATAACCATAAAAATTTAATTTAATTTATTTTATGAGTGGTGTTATACCTTAATTATCTAATATTATAATTTAAGATAATTTTGTGACATTTCTCTTTGATCATGACATACATATTATTTTAAGTAATTAAAAATACAAAATATCACTCGCTTTTCTTTGAAGAACTCTAATATTTTTTAATAGGGACAAAAAGTTGGTATGGATGGTTATAAAATTTTATTTTAAAAATAAATAATTAATTTGTATGATATTAATTTATTTTTAATTATATGTTATTGTATAATTATATTAAATACTTATACAACATCGATACAATGCATGTGTAAGGAGAAGAAAAATTTACTAAAATTTTTAAAATCATTAAATTATATATGTTTTAGATGAATTATAGAGTATGAATAATTTTATGGGTAAATATAATGTCTAATATATAATTAATGGGTCTATTTTGTAAATATATTTCTATCTTCAAAGTGTTAAAGTCAAATTAAATTAATTGTACAAAAAATTACATTTATGATATTTTATGTTATATAATTTTTTATTAAATAATTAAAAAATGATATAAATATTTAAAATGGATAAATAGAATCTGAAATGGTCTAAAATTTCATCCATGGACAATTTATGAACCAATTTTGTAGTTTGAATTAAATTTATTACCCATAATGATTAAAAAAAGCATAACTATGGCTAAGGATAAAAAGGGTTAATTGAAAGTGTTAAACTAAATAAATAAGGGTAAAAATGTCCTAAAAACTTGTCCAAATCCTATTGTATGGGTATATTTATCCTTTATATCATATTTTATTTGAAATTAATCTAACTTGGATCCACTTTTTTATGAATGCAACTTTATAATATTTTAATATTTTGAAAAATTACAAGAGTGCCTCTCCCCTCTCTTATAAAGGAGTACCTCCTATCTTCTATTATACACACATTATTGATCCACTTATATCAAAACACCTACCTAATTATATTAAAAAAATTCATATACACATTCTATAGGATCTGGTATTCTTGTAATATTGTACCTATAGTTCTAAAGAAGTGATCTTATGGAGGCACTTGAAGAAGAGGTATATGTTCTTAATGAATTTTTTCAGGTCACTTTATACTTAAAAATTCTATAAATATTATTTAAAAATAATAAAATTTTGAAATAATTATAATTTTTATAATTATATGTTTTTATTTTAATGTAATATCAATTTTCTATCTCCGCTCCATCTGTTGAAAAATGACAATGACTCTCATGCACACATGCAGACTATCACCTCAACAACATGATGTGATTAATTTTTCATTTTATATTTAAATTATTGGTTATATGGATATATTTAATTAATATATATTTTTTAATAATTATTTTTTAATGTTTAATTATTTTTTTTATTTTTTTGTTTCATTCATCAAAAAAATGGAAACATCACTCATGTGTACGTACAAAGTACCATCTCCATGAAGTGGTGTAATTCATTTATCATGAATATATTATATGGATAGTTATAAAAGTATATCTAATAAATAAATATTATGATTATAAATGATTATTATTATTGTTATTATGAAACCATGACAAAGTTTCATGGAATGAAATTATTGAACTGAAACATACTAGGAAAACAATCCAGTTTTCACTCGAAGGATGATTTTAATGAAGAGTTGTTGATAAATGGGTATTTAGAAATTATAAAGGAATTAAGTATTGTATTATATATATGAATATGTTATTTTAATATATTTATAATCATTATAAATTTATTATACATGAGTTTTTAACACATATGAATAAAGAAGATACTTGAGGTAAGGGTTCATCATATCAAATTGTCTTCTTTGGGGAATATGTTATGTCATGCACCTATCTTCCTGTATGAGATTTATATATATCCCTTTTACATGGTAAATACTTAATATCCTTTATTTAATTATATTTAATGTTTCATTGGATGTTATTATTTCATGGGACTTATGATTCAAAAGTTACCAATGTAGTGCGGGTTATGTTACAATCTCTCTTTTTATCAAGATAGTTTATGATTAAATTACCATAGAAAAAATTATATGACCTATATCTATTCTTAAAATTATGTTTTCTAATCCTATGATTTTTTTTCTGGGTATATTATTATTATTATCTATATTTTCCATCTCTTATGTACTCAATGATAACCTAATGAATATTTTAAAGGAAAACCAACCTTATTTCTCCTTTTGGTCAAAATTCATTTTATTTCATGTTCTTATTTTAGTAAAATGTTTTAAATAAAGTTATTTTATATGATCCAATGATTGTTTCAAGACATTTTTAAAAATTATTGAATTTTTTAAAAACGTTTTAAAAGGAATCTTCTTAATGTTTTCTGAATGAATCAGTTTTTGACATTTTACTGAAGTGTAAAAAGAATGTTTTTTAAACGTACATGACATGATCATATTTTCCCACCATCATGAAATTAATTTTATTTAAAGATTTCATTACATGTTATAATGGTTACCAAAATAAATTTTTTTATATTTCCAAATGAAACTTTTAAGGGATAAGTGTGAACCCTAATAGAATATCCACCAGATAAACTTTCTCACAAAAGTGAACCTATACAACCCACACATTAGAATTACTAGACTATATTAGAAGCAAAAGGTTTGGAATTTCAAATTAAAAAATGTCATGATCTAATTAATATTTTTTTATTTTTTAGTTTCAAATATATTTAAATAAAATTATATTTAAAATGTTATCAAAGAAATTATTAAATTTTCTTTTAAAGTATATTTTCATCTAAGTCAACACACTTTAATAATTTTTATTGTCCATTTAGGATATTTTGTTAAGATATAATTTATATTATTTATATGGATTATTTTTAATGATATTGAAGTTTAAATGAAACCAATTTTATTTACATTGGTTAATTAGTCTACAATTAATTCCCTTATGATTATGATGATGTTACATTAATGAAACTCATTTATTTTACACAGGTTACATTATTAGATATGATAAATTTTTATGATCTCAAAGGTTACATGAGAGGTTATATCAGGACCAAAATAGGATATGAGGGTGGTTAGACAATTATCGAAGTAGGAATATGGTTGGTTATAACAAGAATAACATATGGTGAATGATTTTTATGATTATGTTATGAGTTATCCTGATATAACACATGATGATGGGTGGGTCATTTATAGATCTCCAATTCATTGGATAATGATGATGGAATTGAAAAACTAGAAAGAGATGATAGAGTTAAAAAGCTCATAAGAGATGATATATTAAATAAACTCATAAGAGATGATGGAGTTTAGAAACTCTTAAGATAAGGTAGAGTTAATAATATCCGAAGATATGAAGATGTTAACTTGATGAAAGTTACTCCTAAGTGAATATATGAAATAACTGAGAACTAATTTCCATTATATAACTTTTTCCATAATTATATTCATGGGATTAAACCTCGACTAAGGAAATGATTTTCTATTCTTACATGTGTACCACAGACTTATGTCTTATGATTATGTTATTTTCTCATGGCTCATGAATAATTATTGAGGATTCCACACACTTAAGACCATTGTCTTTATTTATGAAAAAGTATAATTCCATGATATACTATTTATGATCTATGATTTATTGGGGATGCCTTTCATAATTTATAATCATGTTCATATACACTTATTCTTATATTATCCTCACATATGATCATGAATAGTTATCTCCCATGTTTTCCCTTACTGTGAATTTGATATGAACCATTATTATGTTTTCATTTCCACAAGCTATTAAGAAATTTTTTAAGTATGTTATGAATAAGAAGGGTTATATATTTATTGAAATTAGTGGGACATGAATTAAATTGTCATGTACTATTTTTTTATGTATCCATGTTTTTAAATACATTAAATATGGTTCTAGGGAATGTATTATTGTGAGTTACAGTAGATATTCATCTAAAATGATGCAATATCAATTCATGTGAAGCATTAGGTTCAATATTTTGTATCATATAGTGGTTTAAGAAACATGATAATATTGAGTTTAAGGAAACTTAGGAAATTATTTATATTTTTAATTTTAGTAAGGATGTTGAATGATTAAATTATCTACAATCAAATATATTGATGTAGTGATATTTTATATAAGGATTGATAATATTTAATAATGATAATTTATTTAAAGGAATTGATACCATTTTTAAGTTTTATGTGATGGGACTTAAATATGAATAAGGATACTTTAGGATAAATTTATTTAGTTTTAATATATTATTGAGGTATATGTAACCCTTAACTTTTATATGTGAAAATTTTACTTAATGAAAAATGAAACTAAATTTTGTGGACATAAGTTTAAAGGTACGGATAAACATTAGATTTAATATAATATTAGATGTAATTATGGTTAAAAGGTTATTTAATTTCAGGAACATATTTTATTAAATAGATAACCATGGTATTGAATAGTTATTCTTCAACTAAGTGATTAAATTAATTTTTGAATAGGATCACTATACTGAGAACATTTTATGATTAAGGTAAAGGGAATATTATTAGACAATATTGGATGTTATTTTAGGAATAAAGCTTGAGTTAAATATTGAAATCCTATATTATTTTATGGGTTCTTTATGGTGATTTAATTTTGTGAATGTATGATTAATCCCTATACATTTTTGGAATGAAATATTAGGGGTGAACAGTATTGTTTCAGGGTAAATTCTATGTTGATTTTGAAATTATATGTGATCAAATATTTGGGTTTCAATTTGGTCTCTAATAATTTTATATAAAGATAGAATTAGTTATTTAATGAAGAATTTATGTTTATATTTGGGTGTTATTATTAAGGTTTTGGAGATTTATATATAAAGACTTATTCATATTGAATATTATTTTTACCTATGTTACTTTTTTTATTTTTGTTAATAAATAGAATTATGTGGAATAACTATTCATAATTTTGGGGATCTTATAATATATTTTACGTAAATTTTAGTGATTCAGTCATGAAAAATTCATTATGATTAATCATCATATGGAATATGTGGTGAAACAGAGATGAAAAACTGATCAAAATTAAATCAAAGGACTAAAGTGTGGATTGAAATAAAGTAACTATATTTTTTCATTTTATTGATCTTTATGAAAAACATAATTCCTTAACTCAAAAAAGAGGAAAATATATCTACTAAGTTTTACTACTAAGATATAATTGTATGTTTTTATGAAACTCATTCATAAGTATGAGTCTTATAAAGATATAGAAGTTGGTTTAGAAATATTCTTTAAATTTCATAGTCTTTACTATTATACTAAGGTTGATATCTCATGAGAAATTATATCTTGACCTATGAAAATGTTATGGATACTCATAAATATTTTTTATAGAAGATAATATCTAAAATTATGATGGAGAAATTTATTCAACTGGGCTATAATAAAGCACCCCAATACTATAGAGTATATTATATTTAAATAAATTTCAATTATTTTAAAGCTTTCTTTATACACCACATCAAGCTTAAGAAAACCATGATATACTATAATATATTAAAATTTAAACATAACCGTTATAACCTAGACAATGTATTGGAAGGTATGAATAGTTGTAATCACATTATGAAATATTTTTATAAGTGGTTTCCCTAATACAAATGTATTAAATTATTCTTATTAAATAATCATTCATTTTTTAGAAAAATCCATTTTAGGCTTTAAAAGTTAATTTTCTTTAAATATTTATTTCCTTCAAAAATATTTTTAATTGTATTTTTACACCCAAATTATAATTAATTTCTTAAAAGTTAGGTATTTTATTCTATATTGTGAATAAAATTTTTAAATTCATCTTATGGTGAAATATTTATATTCTTCTAAAATAGTTGATTTTTTAGTGAATAATGAAAAAACTATTTTCCAATATTTTCATTTATTTTTATTAAATAAATTAATTTTAATGTCCCACTATATTCTAGATTTGGTCTTCAAGTAATATATAATCCATTTTATTTATAATAATTTTATTAATTCCTTTTGAGTCAATAATATTCATGATTTTTATATAAGTTAATTTTTAGTCTTCAAAATACATTTCTTAAAAAATTGTTCTTCATTGCGTTATAGGAATTTGTATTAAAATTATTATCTAATAATTCAGAAATTTAAATCTATAAAAATGGATTCTATATTTATAATCATGATATTCAAATTAAGTACATAGGTAACTTTTTATTTTTGGTCATTATGAATAATAACCACGGTAAAAATATCGTCACCACATCTAGGGTAAAATAAGTAAAACAAGGTTAAAACTATTAGAAAATACATTAAAATAACCATAAAACTCATATTTAATCTATTTTATAAGTGTGTTTTAACCATACTAATTAAATAATTTAATTTATTCTAATTATTCCCATTTTTTATATTCTAATTACTTATATATCATTTTAAGTAAAGAAAAATAAATAATGTCACCGTTTTTTAATTTAAGAAATATAATATATTTTTTTCATGGGGAAAAAAAATGTTTTGGTAGGTTATAGGTTTTTATTTATAAAAAAATAATTTTTTTATGATATTGTTTTATTTTTATTTTTAGTTATGGTATAATAATCTTAAATTATTACACATCACCGATAGAGTGTTTGTACAAGTAGTTGAAATATTTACTAAATAATTTTTAAAAAATTAAAAAAATATATGTTTTGGATGAATTTTGGGGATAAAAGAATTTTATTGGTAATTATAATGTATAAGTGATGGTTAAATGGTCTATATTTAATTTAAATTTCTTAAATTTTAACTATAAAGTCAAATTAAATTAATAGTCCCAAAAATGACACCAATGATATTTTATGTTATATAATTTTTTATTAATTGATTTAAAAATCATAAAAACTTGAAATAGAGAAATTGGAATGGGAAATGGTAAAAAATTTAATTCGTGGACCATTTATGAACCAATTTTTAACTTATATGTAAATTTAAAACCGTAATTATTGGAAAATGTGTTTCTATAGTAAAGGATAAAAATGGTTAGTGAGGGGTTAAACTAAAGAGATAAGAGTTAAAATGACCTGAAAACATGTAAAAAATCCAATTTTATGAGTTTATGTGGATCCTATATCATATTTAATTATAAATTAATTCAATTTTGAACCAATTTTCAATGACTTTAACTTTATAATATTTGAATGTTTTTAAAAATTACAACAGTTCCACTTCTCTAGATTATAAACGAGAACCTCCCATCCTCTCTTGTACACACCTTATTGAGCCATTTTTCTCCACAAAACCCCACATAAATATCTTCCAAACTTACCTACATATGTTTTGGAGGTGATTTAATTGTCATAAGAGAATCCTTATAGTCTTTAAGATGATATCTAAAGGAGACTTCTGAAGAAGAGGCATACGTTCTTAATGATATTTTTCATGCCTCTTTCTCCTCAAACATTCTAAAAATGTTCCATAACCATATAAACATGATTGAATAAAAATATTTACTGTAATTAAAAAATTTTATTTCAATGGTATATCAATTTTCTTTATCTTCAATATTCTTTGAAAAATGATAACCTCGCTCGTAATTACATTCATGCTTCCATATTCACGACACGATGAGTTCCTTTTTCATTTTATTTTCTACTTCAATGGTTATATGGATATATTTTATTAATATATAGGATTTAATAATTTTTTTTATAGTTGAATTATAAATTTTCTTTATTTAATTTCATCTGTCAAAAAAATGGAAACATCAATCATTTGTACATACGGACTACTGTGTCTACGAAGTGATGCAATTTTTTTTTCATCCTCACATTGTATAGATAGTTGTAAAAATGTATATAAGGAATAAATATTATTATTTTTACCTGATTATGAATCTATATATGAATAAACCAAGGAAATTGCTTGTGGATAATAATTATCAAACTAAAACATACATGGAAAACATACCAGTTTTCACAAAAAAAATATTTTTAATGAAGAATTTTTAATAAATGGGTAATTAGAAATTATAAAGATATGATTTATAGGATGATATGTATGATTATTTTTTTTATATATGAATCATAAATATATATAAGTTATAAAACAATATTGAATGTGTATGAATAAGTACAAGACTTGAGGTAAGGGTTTATCCTCTGAAATTTCCTTCTTTGAGATATATGTTATGTTATGAACCTATATTATTTTTTGGGTGTATATACATAACATTTGACATATTATATAATTAATATACTTATTTTTATTATATTAAATGTTTTTAATGTTATTATTTAATGTATCTTGTGATTAAAAAGTTACCAAATCTATAAGGGTTATATTATTATTTATCTTTTTTATTGGGGTTGTTTATGCATAAATCTCTATTCAGGAAATTACCTGATGAACATCTATTAAAAAAATTGACTTTTCTAATATTATGGTTATGTATGGGGTTATTAGGATTATATAAATATATTTTTATATTTATGGTACTCAAATAGAATGTAATTATTTTATTAATGAAACCAACCTTATGTCTCCGAGTGGTGGAAAATAATTTTCTCCAATGTTCATATTTTTATAAAATGTTTTAAAGAATGTTATTTTATCTCCTATAATGATTTTTAAATTAATTTTTAACTATTATTAAATTTTTTAATAAAATTGAAAATGAATCTTATTACAATTTCTCGAGAAAGGAACTTTTTTTACTATTTACTAATGTGCGAAAATAATATTGTATTTAAATAAATATTCCATGAGCAGATTTTGAAACTGACATGAACTTTATTTTCTTTTAATATTGATTTTCATGATATCATGGTTATTTTTAAAGAAACTAATCTTATATATATTTTTCAATTTTTTAGTTTTAAATATATTAATGTAAAATAATATTCTCACTTGTTTTTAAAGTAATTTTTAGAGATGATTTTAAAGGAATTTTTCATTCAATTAAAAATCCTTTGTTGTTTATTATGATCCAATTGGGATATGCTCTTAGAATACCACATATATTCATTATGTGAATGGTTTTTTATTAAATATAAATTGAAATGAAACACATTTTTTTCTATGATTTCGTTAAGCTGTGATGAATGCTCTTACGATTATAATGATTATACATTGATGAAACCCATTTCTTTTCAATGGGTTAAACAAAAATGAATTTAAAAAATGTTTACAATATCAAATGGTGCATAAGAAGTTTTATAAACACCAGAAGAGGATACACTGGTGTTTAGTGAAAGTAAAAAGTAGGTTAATGTGTGGTTAACCAAAGCCTAACATGTGGTGAATGATTTTTATAATAATGTGATGAGAGAGTCTGGTATATCTTGTGATGATGGGTGGGTCCATTATATCCCTTGAAAATACTCAACCCAAACCATAGGGCCTGATCTTAAGTGACACAAGATCTCATGCATTCCTGCCTATGCTCAAGAGGCTATTGATTAGAAGTGGGGTTCCAAACACCATCAGTGGGGATACTATACCATATAATAATCATGTTATTACGTCCAGAATATAAATACCAATATAAAAAATGAAAAATCAAGTTGAATAATAAATAAAAAATTTAATATGTATTAGAAGACAAATCATATAATAAATAAAACAAACTTCTGGGGTGGTAACCTGAACTAGAGTATATGTGAAAGAAGATAGATAAATAAAAAACTCTGGAAATCCTCTTAAGTATATATCATCATTGATCCCGACTCCATGATCCTCGACTGAACCATCATCCAAAGGTCCCTTTCTATTGACGGAATCCTTATAAATGAATCCTGTCCATGCATAGAGATTTCTGTGTAGGGTGTGATTAATAAAACCTAGTATCACACAAAAAATTAATCCTTTAAATGTTTTCACAAGTATAACATTATTACTCAATAATTAAAATAAATTTACAAGCAAGAATAAACAATTATATTCTGAGTACCTGTGTGTTAACCAATCCATAACTTTCCTTAAACATATCTGCTAAAGATATATGATTAAAGGATTTATAAAGATGCCAAAAGTGAACAAGAACCATCTATAGGGATAGTGACATGTCACTTCATATCCTCATGGAATTGAGTAAACATGATACTTAGTATCCATGAGGCATTAAGTTACAACCTTTAATTCAGTAATATTAAGGCATTGAGATCTAATTTGGACACAATTATTTCTTTATCCTACTACATGTATGGATCCTCTATTTTCATTATCACACATCTTTCACACTACCCCTCTAAGGGGTAATAATTACACAATGGTCCACCTCTTATGAATACTAAGACAATAACTCCAAGTCATGGTAAATATATTCAGTTGGGTAGAGCATAATAAGAAAATAATATCATCCCTTTATGAGTATATAGTAGAAACATATAATAATATGTGATAATAATCAATCATGGAAAAAAGATACTCTAGTACTACTCATGAAATCAAGGATCATTTATGGGTATCACTTTCTATACACACTGACCCATAATAAATTATCATTAAAAAAGTTTATACGATATGAAATCAAAATATGAAATCAAGAAAATAATAATATACAAGGGACTCAAATGGTAATGAACTTACCACCTCATGTTTTTTGAGTAAGTACACCAAATCTTGTCAAAGAATCGAAGTCATAACCATGTTACAGAACGACATAAAACTTAATTGTAGGTTAAAGATGCCTAATTTGGGTTCCTTTGGATCAAAGAAGAATGTTTAGAAGGAGATAAAAATGTTTATTCCATTACAAAAAGGTTGTTTTATAATTACACACCTCATGGATTCTATCAACAAAACTAGTTCAGTGGGATATTGAGGTAGAGGGAACCAATTTACATGATCTATTTTGTATTCATGAATAGATCATGAATTCCTCATCAATTCTATAATGGAAACTTCTATTTATTCAATGAACATCCATCCATAATCAAATTTTCACTGAAAAAGAGATCAAAGATGATACCCAAGAAGAGGAGAGTCTCAAGATGATTGATCTATGGAAACTTACCCAGAAATGTCCACTATTTAAGAAGAATTTATATCCGGTAATAAGTGATGATAGTGACTTGTCAAATCCAATACCAATATACCAAAGTATAATAAAAAAATATTTCCATTATCAATTTTACCTTAAGAAGATATTTATGAATATGATTTATAAACACATACCCATATGAAAACTATATTAAATGAATATATCAATATAATTAAGATATATTGTAAAAATTATTGATCTACTGTAGATTTGTGAAGTAAAGATGAATTAGTAAATTTATCCATATAGAAAACATAGATCCATAATTTATTCATGCTCATTCCTAAAGATGTAAGAGGATGAAGGTGTTGATATAAAGATATATTACAAATATAACAACACTAGATCGATACAACATTGGATAACCAAGGGGAGACGAATTGAAGAGATATAGAGATAAGAGTTGAGGTATCAAATTGGAAATAAGGGATTTAGGGTTGGAATTATGTATTAAACATGGTAAAAACCTAGTGGAATTCAAATATCGTGGGATATATTTAATGAACCCCTATTCTTGGAACACCGATGAGCTGGTGGAACCACTGGCTAGCCTGTTACTTGCCTCTGGTGGGCCATTGTATGGGGTAGAACCTCCTTAGTTCTTTTAGCACACTGTGGGCCAATGCAACACCACCAACTGGTCGGTGGGATCTAGAGTTTCCTAATGACCTACAATAACTCCATTGGTTTACTAGTGGTTTCTATTATAAATATGGTGGTAGCTTACAACCATTATTTATCCATGCCTTTTTCACATCACTCAATCAATCAATTATCAATCTCTTTACTAGAAAAATACACCGCCAAATAACCAAAAACAATAAACAACTGAATGAACAATTTGGAATTTTATGAACTTCACATCTTTTACTATAAATTAAAGGGACAGTTTTACAATCCTCAAATTCATTAGGTAATAATATTGGAGTTGAAAAACTCCTAAGAGATGAAAAAGTTTAGAAAATCCTAAGAGAAGATGGAGTTAATAAAATCCTAAGAGATTACAGTGTTGAGAAAATCATAAGATATGATGGAATTGATAAAATCCTAAGAGATTATGGAGTTAATTGGATGAAAATTAATCCTAATAGATTGTTAGAAATTACTAGGTAAGAATTTCCAATATGGGAGTTAGTCTATAGTGATAATCATAGGATTTGACCATGACAAAGGAAATGATTTTCTTTTCTTATGTGGAGTCTAAATACTTATGTCTTATGATTATGATGTTTTCTCATAGCTCTTGAATTATTATCGATGATTCCACATTCTTATAACATTTATATTTTTATGATAAAGAATTATTCCATGTCCTATGATTTATAAACTATTATTGATTGAGGATGAATTTCATAAGTTATGTTCATGTTCTTATACACTTATTCTTATTCTATGATCACATATTATCATTGATAAGTATCAAACATATTTTAACTTACCAAGGATATAAGATCACACTTTCTTATATTTCCCTTTCCTTAAGTTATGATAAATGGTTTTAAATATGTCATGCCTAAGAAGGGTACTAAATGTGAAAAACTTAGTGGGTGATAATGTATATTTTTATAAAC
This sequence comes from Viscum album, assembly GCA_963277665.1. Taxonomy (NCBI): domain Eukaryota; kingdom Viridiplantae; phylum Streptophyta; class Magnoliopsida; order Santalales; family Viscaceae; genus Viscum; species Viscum album. Next base: position 648,133,214 of record OY728158.1, on the reverse strand, counting down.
TTGTTTTTTATATATCCATGAACCCAAATATGCTAAAGTTATATTTTTACAAGGAATACATTATTGTGATCTATAATGAAAAATCATATAAAACGATTTAATATCTATGAATGTAAATTATGGGTCAATATAAGTATCACATATTGTGTTTGTTTTATGAAACATTTATGTTTCCTTCATTATGTTGGTTTTAATTATTGAGGATAATAATTTTTAAGAGATATATAATATAAGGGACCTAATTTTATTAAAGTATTACCTTTTCATTTCTCAATTTTTGAGTGAGTTGAGGGAATTATTATCGTAGTCTTCTATATTAGGGAAGAAGTCTGGATAGTTTCATGGTCTATCTATGTTTAAAGATTTGATTCTAGTATGAGGGTTGTCTCACAAAATAGATAGTCGTGTCATGGTTTGGAGTACAATCCATGAGAGTTAATATTTTCTCTGTTTAAGTAGGGAATTATTGGTTTCACCACAATTATTTAGGTTATGGCCTGAGGGGTGTTGGTAACAATGTGGCCATGAGTGTTTCACTATTGAGAGTTATCTAGAAGAGGTAAGTTCTATAGTTTTTCAATTTTTGGAGAAGTATGGGTTCAATCTTACTTATTGAGTAACCCTTCTATATGGATAAGAGATGGGAAAATACCATTACATATTGTAATTTTCACAAAGGTAAGATATTACTTGTGGAAATAAATCATATGTGTTAAAGGAAAAATATATCATATTTGATATTTTGTTAAAGGGAAGAATATTATATATTGGAAGTACCTTATATATCAAATTTATAATTATGGTAATTGTCTTATATATGAATGGAGCATATTGTATTATGAAATTTCATAGAGTGACCCTTATCTATCCAGCCTGTAGAGGCGCACATAAAGGTAAATCCTAACCTCCCTATAATACATAAGAATAAAACTTGAATACATATGAATTTATACTATTCCAAATTATTAGTATATAAGATTTATCTACTCATACATAAGATAAAATTCTCATATGTAAGAAATAATATCACACACATGACATTTTTTACATAACCATATTTTCAATTTAGCATATATATAATATTTTATTGGCCAAAACCTAAGATAAATTAATTTTCTAGATTTCAACTCTTGAAATATTAAAACATAAGAGTAATCACTTTACCACATTCAAAGATACTATTGTTTAATTGTTAAAATCATTGTGTTATGAAGTCTCGACTGTTGATTTCATTACTTTTTTCTATCTAGGAGTCATTGAACTATGGTGCATGGGATACACTATGAATTCTGTTTGGGGTTGGTCAAGATGAGGAAAAAATTTGGTAATTTCATTATGATTTCTTTTGATTTGAACATTGTGGAATGAAAATATAAAAAATTAAATGAACCTATTTATTATAATAAAATAATAATCCATTAACCTAGATTAAATGGGAGATCTTACTAGGGAGATAATTTCCACCTATCCCGGGGCACTCATAAAAATGATTTTTGAACTATGAAAAATGTATTAAATGTGGATATCTGATTGTCTTATGAGAAGTAAGTGTTGTGAATGTGTTGAAATATTATTTCATAGGTTCAATTTGAAAGGAAATATAAGTGAAATTGGTTGGATTTAAAGTCAATTAAAGAATAAATAGTCCATCCTTGGATCTATCCCACATTCTTTTATTAAATCATTATTCAATTGCTATCTATTCATCTTATCATCAATTGAATCCCACTGAGTACTTTTATTTGGAAATTTCAATTTAAGTAGGGAATTAAAATAATCACTTTCTTTCCTACCTTTTCCTAGATTGGTGATTGAATACCTCCCTTCACCCTTGAATTCCCCCATTGCTTTCTATCATATGTAGTGAATTAAATCCAAGTGGATTATATGTGAAATGCCAAAATTATGTAAAATAAAATAAAAAGCTAAAACCAAAAGAAATCTTAATTATTAAAGCTATTAAAATCCAAAAAGGTTTTACTTTATTTAATGAACATAATTCATCAATAGGGGATAAATAATGGGATTATCCTTAAAAAAACTAAAAAATTCCTAGTGTTCCATCATACAAGTTTTTTTACAATAAAGAAAAATAATAGTGTCTAATAGTGCGTGAGTGTTTACCGAAAGTGCTATTTCTTCCATTCCACCTTTATTTCAGTAAGTAAATTCCTTTTATAGATGATGACTTACCTGTTATGCTTCCCAATACCTGATATATATGTGTTTCTTCTTAGAATTCAGAAAAGTATGATTTTAGTAGGGATGAAGTTTACTTTCTGCTGGATAGTTGACATGAATCTAGAATAAAGTGTCTACATGAAATTAGTAAGGAATCTGTGTTCCTACCTAGATCAAACCTAGTTTCCTTTTAAAGGAAGAGTGTTCTAGTGATTTGTAGCATAGTGGGTGTTTTTAAGGAAAAATGGACATGGGATTTACTTTATGGGCCTTTTTATTTTTCTAGAGATTGGGAATTATTGTTTTTACTAGAAATAAATCATAAAATTATGGTATCTAAAACTTGGATTTCCCATTATTGGTCAAAAAATATGAACCAACCCTTATTAGTGGAACTATATTTCTTATAAGGATAAATTTTATTTTTTTATATTAGGTTTTAAAAGTACACATGGTAGTGGCTCTATTTACTGTTTAAAATAACTTCTCAAAATATTTATTTCAATGACACTCCATTATTTCCTTCAAATTCTCATGGAACTTGGTCCTTCATTGTGGGACTCTAGTGTCGGCAGGCAGTTATCTTCTTCACTATTAATTTGAAGGAAAAATATTCCTTAGAGGTTGTGCAAGTAGGGTGGATCCACTAAGGCGCATTAGGATGTATATCAGCCTTTGAGATTTTGGATCTCATATTGGATCATATTATTACTACAACTCTCTTAGAAAGGATTATTCACTTCATCATCATCCCAAATCCATGGGTGGAATTAGAAGGTATCACAAATAGGGTAGGTGGAACCCTACTTTTTCTCAAGGTTGAGTCAAATATGTTGTGGTGGTTTCATCTGGATATGATCTCCGCTTATGGATTATCTTCAAGCTGTATTAGACTAAGTTCCTGTTCATCAGGGGAAATAGATCTTGGGGGTCTATTGATGGATTCATGGTAGAGGTGGAAAAATATTGTGGTAAGTATTCATACCACAATGGACATGGTATGTGTTTCAACTATGAGATGTGGTTGAAATGAGTGGGGGATAATGGTAGGTATTCCTACCTTGATAGCGGTGGCACATTCAATATTTTTTTTCATGAGGTTAGTTTTTTTCCCCTAAAGAATTTTTGAGCCTACTTGGTCAGAAGATGGAACATACGATATGTATACCTACCCTGATAAAGGGGTGTGGTAAGGTGGGAAATTAATGAGTAGTAATCATGTTATGTTGAAGGGATGGTCACTGTACCTATCGTGTCATAGTCATTTCTCAATATAGGGGGAACACATGGTAAGTACCCAAAATTATCATAGATACCATGGATGGCACAATCACTTCCATACTTTGTGAATTTTAAACCTACATAACAAAAAAAAAATCACATTTTTGTTTAGTGAAGTATTTTTATAAAATTAAAATTAATTCTAATAATTCTCCATGGATTCAGAATTTATATCAAAAAATGAATATATCAATAATCACCATATTTAAATCCAATTTCTCACTATGTTTATTTTCTTATAGTCAATCAAAAATCACTATTTACCTAGGAATTGTATTAAAATTTGGTTATTTTCAGTGAATTGAAGACAATAAATGTTGAAAATTGTAGCTCACATTACTCTCCCAAACATAATCTATTGAACTCCCTAGGAATATTATTATTTAATTTAAATTTATTCTAAATTATAATCATCCTACATATATATAAATTAACCAGTCAAAAAGAAGTAAAAATACACTTATCCACTATGAAAATTATCATGCCTCATATGTGAATCAAATTGCTACATCACTTCGATTCAACCAAAGTTTCAGTTCATGAGTGTATTGAATTAGATTTAAGAGGAATCAAAGTTAAAAAAAAAAATTGACTTCTATTTCCCCCTTTCCTATGTTTCCTAAAACCAATATTTGATTTTACACATTAATTATAGAAATTAAATTACTATTTTATAATTAAATTTCATACCTTTATGGGTTCATTATTCCCCTCACCTAAATAAACTCATTTTTTGAAAAGGACTTTTTTAAAATTTTCCCAGCCATAATTTTGTGTGAATACCTTCCAAAAATTATATGGTGAAATATATACTAGTTATCCGGTCAAAGATATTAACCATACTATTTGATTGTAGTTCTACGATTTCTTTCATATCATGCATGTTTAGTAGAAATATTCACAAACCACCAGAAAACATTAAAGTCGTGTTATTAGAGAAGATGAAAAATGGTCCAATTACTACATCCCAAATATATAACTCATCCTCTATCAAATTTTTTCTGATGAATTTCATAGAAAACATTGTCACACTCCCTTTAGTAGAATTCAACTCTATTCTTGGTATGTATTATTTTTCTATATAAATAGACAACATAAAATTTTGAGATAAAGTAATCACCCTCTATATCAAAAATCAACCCACGATTCTATATTTGTGAATGTTGGATGTTGATTATCATTTAGAATCATCATATCAATAATGAATATTATTTCTTTATGATAAATAGTATCTGGGTCAAATTATTTATAATAAGAAAAGATTATCAACAATGAAATACCAATTATAATGGAATTCAATTATTTGAATCCTAAAAACAATTATGGTCTTACTTATAAATGAGAGGTAGAATTATTAATCGAACATATACCCAAATCATTGATAATATCCAAGACTCCATACATTATGACCACTATTGAATGTAAGGAGATCAAGAATCAAATGCATGTCAATCAAGATATAATGTTTATATGAAGGATGGTTCAATGAGCCTATGTATTGATTATCATGATATCAAGAAGATCATGATAAATAATAGTTATGCTCTTCCATTGATTTATGACTTGTTTGATCATCTATGTGGATCCCAATACTCCTCAATAGTGGATCTTCAATCAGAATATCATAATTTAATGTTTATTAGAAGACAAAACCAAGTATAATTTTCTAACAAGTAATAATAACTATGATTTCATAGTGATTCCATATGGAGTCACTATTATCATGATTTCTTTATGGAATTTAGGAATAAATTCCATAAGTATTACCTCAAAATAAATTTGGTTGCCTTTATATATTATAATATTGTTTACTCTAAATTAAAGGAGGAATATGAGGAGTATTTTAAAGCTTTACTAAAGAACCTGCAAAATAAAAAGTTATATGATATGTACAATAATTTATTGTTAGGTATGGAGCAAGTAACATGCATATGGAATGTTATCACCAATATAGTGATATCTGGGGATCCTTAAAAAATAGGGGCAACTAAAGGATGGACCAAACCAATATTTGTGAAAAATATATATAATTTATTTGGATTTGATTGGTAATATCATTTAATTGCGTGAAATTTTCCATGATTTTTAATCCCATTAATAAATCTAACTCAAAATGGATTTAAGTTAGACATGATGGAGAAATGTGATAAATGATTTAAAGAGTTGAAGAAGAGGCTAATAACTGCACCTATACACTCATTACCCACCAATGGAGAAGGATCTATAATTTATAGTGATGCATAAAAAATGTACATGGGTTGTTTAATCTTCCTAGATGACAAGGTGATTTCCCATTCCTCCAACTAATTCAATATCCCAAAGACAAATACCCCAAACATGATCTTGAATGAGATGAATTGATATTTTCATTTTATATTTGGAGATATTATATCAATGTGCTGAAGTGTGGCTTATATATTAATTATAAAAGATTCGAGTATATATTAATAAAATGAGATGCATATAGACCAATGAGGGTGGATAGATCTAATCATTGATTATGATTGTTCAGTCCATTACCATCATGGGAAATAAAACAAAGTGGAAGATTATTTGTGTAGAAAGGATCTTATAACCCAATCCCTGATGAGTATTACAAGGGATCTAATATTCTTATACATTTAAAGGATGGAAATGCGAATAATAAAGGTACCTTCATCATAAAATTATCAAATAACTACTAAATAATATACTCTTGAGTGTATCAAAATCCCATAATTAATATGATCTTGTACAGAAAAGGGGATCAAATATTTAGAAGTTAAATTTTTTGAATATTGAGTAACAGGGTTTGGAACCCCAAAATTTGTACCAACAAAACCATATCTAAAGAATAATCTTATATATGATGCACATAACTCTTCTTTATCTTTCTATCAAGTAATAAAATATAAATATAGGGATCTAATGAAAAAAATCTATTGAGATAACCTAAATAGTGATATTGAAGAATTTGTATCTCAATGGTTTGTTTTACCACAAGTTAAGACCAAGGGAAATATATTTAAAGGTATGATGTTAAAATTTATCAAACTATAATAGACATGGGAAAAGATAATCATTTATTTTATCATAGTACTCTGAAGGATATCTAAAGAGAGTGACATCATCTGGGTAGTAGTCCAGCACCTTTTATAGTCGATAAATTTTATTACCATAAAGAAGGATTTTTGTGTTTACCCAATCACCAATATATACATAAGAGAAATGGAAATACATAATGGGGTATAACTAACTGTTTTTCTTTATTGTGATCCAATGTTTACTTCGAGGTTTTGAAAATTCCTTTAGCAAAGACAGGATACAGAGATCATTTTTACTACTGATTATTACCCTCATATGGATCATCAATTTTAGAGAACCATTTAAAATATTTGGGTTATTATAAGGTCTTGTTCAATATATTACCAAGGATTTTGGGATCAACTCCACCCCTATTGAAGTTCTTTTATAACAACATTTTCAATTACAGTAATCAAATGGAACCTTATGAGGCTCTATAAGGGAAGAGGTGTCAATATCCAATAAGATGGTATGAAATTAGAGAGTGTAATATGATGGGACCTGATATCATACAATATATGACATATAATGTTCATTCCATGCCACGTTTTATGAAATCCTTTCAATGTTGATAAAAATCAATCCTAAAAATCATCAAAGTATCATAGAGTTTGTGGTTGGAGATAACGTATTCATTCGTATATCAGTTTGAAGTAAATTCATGAGGTTTTTCGAAGAAGGGGAATATTATTCAAAGGTACATCATCCTCTTGATATTAATTATTACATTAGGTATATAACATATAAACTTTCACTCCCATATAACCTATATCAAGTACATGATGAATTAAATGTATCACTCTTGATGTAGTATATACCAAGACCCTGACATGTACTAGATCTAGAGGTGGCATCATTGGAGTTTGATATTTCTTCTGAGGAAAATACAAAGATGATCTTAGATTATAGAGAAAAAATTATATAAAACAATTCAACTCAATTGGTCATTGTTTTTTTGGAAGAATCAGAAGTTTGAGGAATCAATGTAGGAATTAGAAGAAGAGATGAAACACAAGTTCCTTCATTAGTTTTAGTTTTTAAAATGAAAATTTTATGATGAAATTTTTAATGGGGTAAGATTGTAATGATATTATGTTTTATAAATTAAATTCATTTTTCAACTGAATAAATTCAATATTATGTAATGAAACTATAAAAAATATATGTACTACATTAGTTATTTTGGACCGTTATATGTTATATCCTATATGATTTAAAATTATATCATATATTATCACCAGGTACAATATTTCTATTTTATTATAACCATTATTATTTGTTTATATTATGTGTGATGATAAAATCCAATTAATATAGATGAAAGAAGTGATAAACTTTAATGGTAGTATTAAATTTAATAAAGCCCATTTATTGGATCCTCCAAGGTAGATATAATTATTAGGATTTTACTTTAACCAAGCCGAAGCAGTGATTCAGCTACTAAATAAATATTGAAACCATTTATGGAAGAAGTTAAAGCTTATCAAGATTACAACCCAAACCATGTTCATCAAACAACCCCAATAATGTGTCATCATCTCACACCATACTCTTAGGGAATACATTAGTGTAATAAGGGGTTCTGTATATAAACCATAATAGTATGATTTTTTATATTTTTTTTAATTAAATAATGATAATATTTATTAATTTTTTAATTAGTTTGAATAAATTTATATTTATATACAAAGAAATGAAATTTTAATTTTGGTGGGATATATCTATATTTTAACATATGATAAACCTGTTATATAAATTCATTAATTTTATAAATTAATTTTATATTAAAAAAATAATTTTAATACATATAATATATTTAATATAAATTTTAATATAACTTTGTTAATTACAATATAATGTTTTCAAGGGTCATAATGTTTTTATCATTATAATAACAAGTATAGTTCAATAAAGATGATTTTTTTATTTTAAAAGATGTTAATTTTCATAATTTGAAAATTATTTTGATAAAATAAATATTATTTTTTAAATAAATATTTCATGATTATCCAATAATGATTTTTGTTTAATTTTTAATGAAAATCAATTGTTTAGTTAAAAAATACCATATTTATTATCACATAATAATGTAGTATATTGATATAATAAAAACTATAAATAGTATCACAAACCAATATTATGTTACTAATTTTAAAAATGTGTTTTGGAAGTATTTTGTTTCATTTTATAAATACTTAATGAATCCTCAAATAACTATATTATATTTTTTACATTTTATAAGTAATTCTTTATGAAAATGAATCATTTTTTAATACAAAAAATCTATTATTTTAATGATTCGGGTTCTTAACCCTATAAAATATAGAAAAAACCCCTCTTTGGAATAAACCATGGGAAAATAATTCTATTATTTTTTATTTTTATTATTTTATCATATAGAGCGTAAAACCATTGTTTAGAAATAAATAAATAATTCTCATATATTATTATATAAAAACCCATAAACCACCCAATATTCTCTACTAAAAATCCTTTTATAATGAATATAATTTACCTTTCAATCATTGGAGACATCCCAATGTGTTTACAACCTCTTTAGAAGACACCCCATGCATTTAGAATATCCCTTCAAGGAAAAGGATCCTCTATCCTTCCATTTTATGTCATGAATTTTCATTTTTTGAAGAATTTTTATATCCAATTATCCATGTTGTAATGTGTTTTTACCCTTCACTATAATATCCCTAGAATGACTATGTAATTAGTGAACACCTTTCACTCCCATTTACCTCTTCCATAATTCATTATGTACCCTCGTTATGCTGTCGTAATTATCCTACGATTATCCATTCTAAACATTTGTATACTGAATAACTTTACCCATTTCCATACAATGTTATTCACCTAGTTATAACTATATTTCATTAATTGGTTCATTCAAGTTATGTAACTTTTACTCCTTAATAGTTGGGTTAAAAGTGATGAAAGTCATTCTTATTTTCTGTAATCAATGTTGCACACAAATTCATGTATATAACCTAAATGTGATTGTGGGTCCATAATTATGTTGTTATATAATGAATTGGGTAATATTTTTATCTCATGATAATCCTTATGCGGAGAGTAGGAGTTTATCTTAAAAAACATTGTTATGATGTCCACACGCTTATCCTTGACTTATGGTTATGATTTCATTTTTATGACATTGCCATATTATTACAATACTTTGATTTTATCACCCCATATCATGCAGTGATGTTAATTATTATGACTATAACCCCTTTTACATCACCTTTTTATGCCCCTATACTAACATTTATTACTTTTATCATGTTATGATTTTATTATTCCTTTACTGGGTTTTATATCTCATACCATTCTTATGTTCAACCCCAGATAATCTCATGCACTTTTAGAAGACAAAAGGAATCTAAGAGCATGTTATGGGATATTTAAATAATGTTTTTGTACCCATGTTTCAAGTGAATGATCTATGTACCTAATTTTACAAAGTAACTATGCCTCATGATCTTCTATTATTAGACTACGTGTATATTTATGTAATAAATCTTGAATTATTTTTTATTAATGATATGGGTTGTCATAAAAGCACTCTGATGCATTCTATATAAGAATACTAGTTATCAAATAAATCTAGGATTATGATGACAAAATTGAATATACCTATCTATATGACATATCTGATTCAAATTTAATGAAGGGTTTCCATTATAAAAGTAAGATACATTGGTGTTTATGAATTTATCATTTTTATATGGTGGATTTTTCGGAGGTGTTAAACTAGACTTTTAGGATTTTGACTTTTCTTGAATGAAATCCATAATGAACTTTAGGTTTTTCTTTTTCGACATATATAGATAAGATAGACCAGGGGAACCAAATAAGTCTTCCATTATATTTCTTAGGTAGGTGATGAAACCAACATGAATTCCTTAAGCTTATTTTCATGTATGAGGTACCGAAAAAAAATATTACACTCATGGCCCACTGTACTTAAAACCTATAACATTACCCACTCTGGACATCCCATGTAAGAGGTGTTAATATTTTCCTCATTAATGGGTGGAGGGAGGTGGTTAATGTTACCACATTCATGATATAAAGTCCTCAATATAGTCTACCAAATGATGTTTTCCTTTTGATTGTGACCTACCATAATTTAATTATGAGTGATTTATTACCACAATTCACCTATAGGAGATTACTTTTGAATCTCTCTTGAGGTACTGGAAACTTTGGGTGCTTTGTTTTCTTCCCCTTTGTGTTACATGTTTCAATGAAATAGTTTGTGTTTTTATTAGAAAGGGTTTGGCTATTTGGACACCAATGTTGGTATTGGAGATTAAAAATAAGACATGATAGAGTTGGTATCCATTAAAAGTATGTATGAAAAATAAGAACAACTCTTGAAAGGATCTATAAGTGTATCAAAAACCCATGCTAACTGACAATGATTGGGAATTTTATAGATGAAAAATGATTTTTAAGGCAGGATCTCAGTGTGGCTAGTCATTATTTTCCCAATTTATCTCATTAAGCTATCATGTACCCCAGGACTGATCACTTATATTTATTGGAGGAAATTCCTATGTATTTAGTATATGATGTTGTTATTCATGTGTAATTTACTTCATATGGTAAATAAATCATTAGTTACTTCAGTCCGTTAATGTATTATTTATGCTAGGGATGATTTATTATATGTCCTAGAAATCCTGCCTAAGTAATATAGTGGATGATGAAGGGATTCTTGAGGAATGAACCCCATGTGGATGATTACGATTTTCTTAATTCTTCATGTCAACATAAAATGTAACCTAGGAAAAGTTCCCTTTAGTTTAAATGAGATTGCATCAAACATTATAATACTCTATAGTGTTTTATGAGGTATGTGGACCACTGGGCTAATCGATATTTTCCTAAGCCACTCAATCAATGATTCGCATAACTTAACATGTTTACAAATTTTTTTGGAACTTTTATGTAATTTCTAGGCTTCAAAATCATATCTTTATTTAATATAAAAAAATTCATTACATGGTACAACACTTCATGATATAAAGGATACTTTTACGTTTAGTTTATTTTAAATAAGAAAAATGATACATTAATAAAATAAAAAAAACTTCTCATGAACATGGAAGTATTATTTATTGTTTTAGACTCAACTATTTTTACTTTTTATCATATCCTATAGACATACATCAAAATAAAGGGTGATAATAAATCTTGGTAAGGGAATAAACATATGAGATATTTTACATGTGGTTATGAGGTATATTAATAAGGTATAATCATAAAAAACGAGGCATATCATAATATAAATATCATGAATCATAACATGGAAATGTGGATACAACATAAAAAATGTGACATTATTAAGCATATCACCAAGTATTAACCCCATGGTATTGTAAATCACAATTACCAAAGTTATCCATTATGGTATCATAAACACGGAATATAAATATAGTATTTCTTTACCCGATGCATAAAATAACTATTATGTTACAAACAAAAAATATATTAAATTATGTGATCCAAATTTATCATAATAAACCATTTCATCAGTGTCCAAAGGGTAATAATGATTGGGTTTTATATAAAATCAAGGAGTTCATAAGAGATTTAAGACTTGAACACTACATTTGTTTTAACCAATAGAAATGGGATATGGGATTCATATATGTAAATCTCATATTTAAAAAAAATTACATCTATGTGGATAACCATTGATAAATAAATGATTTGTGTATTCAAAATATAATATTTTTCATGTAAAATTACAAAATTATCAACACGATTTCAGAAACATAATATTAAAAAACAAGTATTAAGGAAATTGCATAATGGGATGAAAAAAGGACTTTTATTTATAAAGAAATTATTTTTATAGTAAAGGGATAATTAAAGGCTTTTTGAAAAATATAATTCAAAATTTATAACATATACCATATATGAGTTACTTGAATGGAACATAAGTAGTGGAGAATTTCCTTACCATGAAGATTTGCTTCCCAAATCCTAATGATGCAATCTTTAAAACTTATGTACACCTATGGGGTGAATATTTTTGAATTACAATTACTATAAATTCGTGTATTATAGATTTATAGTGCATAAGAATGGGATATGGGTTGGTATTTATGATAAAGGAGAATGATTTTTTTAATAATTACTAAATATAGGTCTTGAAATTCTATGTTTGGAAAATGTAAAATAATTGGAATTAACATGGTTTATGCTCATGTTCTTAGACATTTGAGTCATTATTTATATAATTTAAATATATTATAATGTAAATAAATATTTTTAGATTACACTGGACGTGGTAAATTTATTTTTTCACCAAATATAGCTTTAAAAATCACAATTTCTATTGTAGTCTTTGAAAACTAATTATTAGGTTTTGAAATTGATTTAAATTAATTAAATTAATTAATATTAATAAAATATAATATTTTGGTGGATTATTATGATTAATTAAATATAAAATTATTATTACATATATATTAAGTCATAAAACATATCGAAAATACAAAAATTTTATTTTTACTATTAACTGAAAAATAAAGTTGTTTTAGAAATAATAAAAAATTCAATGTAACATAATTTCAATTTCATGAATTGAAATATAATTTTTATTTTATAATTTTTTTCTAAATAAAATAATTATAACTTTTAAATAAATACTACTTATTGAAAAATAAAAGTTTTTTACACATTCAAATTTATAAAACGAAGAAAAATTTCATAGGCCATTGAATTGTTATATTATTATTTATAGTTAAATAAATAGAGTTTTAAATAATTAATTATTGAAAATAATATATATATATATAATACATATTCTTATTATAACATAATATATATTTTTTCTAAAAATACAACATTATTTGTATCTAAAAACAAATTATCAAATTCATCTTATTTTCTTTATTATTTTATTTTAAAAAAAATACTAAAAATGGGATTGATTAATTAAAATGAACATTTATACAATGGAAGATACACTTGTATGACATATTTTTATATACACATAACCCCTTATTACACTATCATACAACATATAAATAAGGATTTTAATGTTGGAACTTTCATTGGGGTGCCATCTAAAATTGACATAGTGGTGATATACACTATATTGAACTTATATCATAATAGATTTTGTTCAGGACTCACTTATTTAATATCTTATTGAGCTTGGTCTAGGGTGAACCTCAATCATTCTACCTACCTACCAAGATATGATAAATACACCTTAAAGGGAATGACTCTACTATTTGAGGCCATCCCTTCTCCTTCAACGTCAATTATCATTTTTTATTAACTTTTATAACACCAAATCTAATAATTACTTTATAACCATCCTTTATAGTTCCCTATGGTTATATTTAATGACATTAATATTGATTTTTTTCACATTTCTATTCTGAATAGTCATATTACAACATATAAATAAATATTCATTTATTCATACATTAGTCACTAAAAAACCAATTAATGTTCTCTATTATTTTTTTATTTTTTAAAATATCAATCTGTTTACTAATACACTATTTCATTTCTATTGTATTTTTCACATGGGAATAGATCCTTGTAGAATGGAAAGTTCAAATATTTTCCTTTCAAATTTGTTATTTTATATTTTCTTCCATTATAATGTCAAACATTCTCATGGGTTTATTTGCTGACTAATTTTAGATTCTTCATTAATAAAATAAAGTGTTTTTTCTATAGATTGAATGTTTATAAATCTCTCTAATAAAAGTCACGTTTATTCAGGAAAAAAATTCACTAATAAAGTCTTGGTAATTACATTCATCCCCCTTATGAATTTTTATCCTAAAAAAATTATCTTTTAATCACTTTTGAGAATAAAATAGGGTACCTCTATCTTTTTTTCACTTAAATACCCTAACTGCTTCTTCATATTAATGGTTTTTACACAGAACTTTGATAAAGAGTTTTTTATTTTTTGTATAAAAATTTGTCACTATAGTCCATGATATTCACTAGGTGCTCTATGTAAGAGAGGTCACTCTCTAGCTATACCACCTATGGATTCATTAAATGTGTGGGATCAAGTATGTAATTCTCGAGGAGTGGCATGAAAAACACATCCTAAACTTGATCAATGATTAGTGGAAGAAATAGCTGATATAACATTGTTCCTTTATGATCAATGATCTCCAATTGACCAATGTATCTAGGTCTAAGATTTTTTTTCTTTCCAAACCACATTAATCTCTTCCATGGTGATATTCGAAGGAAGAATATATTTTTTCTAATATCAAACTCCCAGTCCCTTCTATGGTTTTTAGAAAATAACATCTTCAAACTCTTAAATGATATTATATGTTGTTTGATGGATTGAACCATTTTTATCATCTCTTGCACAAGATCAGGTCAAGTATCTTTTGTTCACCAAATTCATCCCTATAAGTGAAATTTCAACATTGCTTCCCATATAGTTATTCATATGTATACATTTAAATACTGAAATTAAAGATATTGTATCATGATAAATAAACTAAAGTAATATATTCATAATATCCACCATTATATTCCATAGATATTTATCTTATAATTTTTTTGAGAGTTAGAATAGTCTATTCTGACTGGCCTTTGGTTTTGTGGTAACAGAACATACAAAAATTCAATTCAGTGTTCATATCATTTGAAAAAATAATCCATAATTTATATATGAACCTCAGATCACAATATTAAGTGATTGATAGTGGCACCCCATTCAGCCTTCCAACTTCCTTTAAATATATCATGTAAATTTATTTCAGAACGAAATATCCCCAAATATAAATGAATTGGGAATTATTTTTTAGTTAGTCCGCAAACACCCATTTCAAATTATATTCTATGGATTTATTTGGAAGAACAGTGATGAAGTACATTGTGATGTTATCACATTTCAATGAGGGGAAAGTTAATGGGTTCATGTTTCTGTTATAATTATAAAAAATTTATTTAACATGCAGACATACCAAGAACATAAGGGTATACTCAGCGATCTCCTTATTCATGTTGTTGCACAAGAAGTAGTATCTAATATGATGGTACATATTCGTACTACTAGGATTGACAGTGGAAGATGATCTATGTAAATTGTCCAATAACACTTTCTTTATCTCAGGTTATGAAAAAAAGTAATTATTGTTCAAAACTGAATGAACCCATTTTCATTGATGTTTAATTCACGAATCTTATTGTATTTCACATCATTAACTTTCTTTTAAATCTAAATTTTATCCATTGGTGATTCCCCAATCCTCTCTTGGATAGATGGATGGGAAATCATTTAGGAAAGATTGGATAAATATCCAACCATTATGATTTCTATGTCTATCCTTTTCATATCCATGAATTCATGGCCTTTCTCAATTCTAATCATAGATAGTGTATCAGGTTCTATTATGATAATATCATCACATATCTTATTCAAAAATAAAATATAGAAGTAAATAGAGCAATCAGAGTCCTTGATTGGCTCTATGAATCCACACTGATGCATTTCAGGATAATTCTATATTAATATAAACTTCAACATTGGTAGTCTATGTATTTTTTACATCTTACCCATATATAATGGGACTCTGTGTATTTCCATGAAAAGATGACTGCAACTAACTACTAGTCATGAGTATGATAACTCTATTCATTAGGATTTAATTGTCATGATATATAAGAAATTACCTTTTCACATTTAATAAGTAAAAATCCTAGTACTTTTATAAATGAACCACTATATATAATGAATTTTAACACATTGTATAGAAATGTTATGATAGGTTCACTAACCACCTCATCATTTGTTTATAGAAATTTTCGTCAAATAACTATGTCTAGAAAAATATAACTCTATTTTGAGTTATTATGGTTAGTGTATTAAAATGACATGGGATTTTTTTTGATACATTATATTTTATCCTTCTAGAATAAGAAAACTATGAATATAATTTACAACTGTAAGACAAAGACACTCCTCTACAACCTTTCTCTTGTAAGGATCAACTGAGATTCCTTCACAAGACACAATGTGCCCTAATAATGAATTTTGTTATTGATAGAACACGCATTTCATGAATATACTAAACAACTTATCCTTTATCATAATTTTTAATATAACTTTTATATGATCCTCATGATCCTAATAAAAATTTTAATATAACATAATATCCTTAAAAAATACAACAAAAATTTTATGAGGTAAATTTTAGAGACTATATTTATCAAATACATAAATATGGAACGAGCATTAGTAAAGATGAAGAGAATAACTAAAAAATCATAATTAACATATCACGTTTATAAGGAAATATTATATATATATTATTTATTTACCCATAATTGATGATATGGAAATTTTTTGGAGTGGAATAATTATGGAAAACAATATAGAGACCATGACTTTTCATACATTACTATTAGATAGCGAAGCGGGCAGAGCGGGCGACCCCCTTTCTCTCCCATGATGGATGAAGCTAGGGTTTCTTGGCGATGGAAATCCTCCATTTTCTTGGATTAAATATCCTCCCACCTTCTAGCGATGCTGTATCGGAGTCTCCCGTGAAGGCACCTCCCAACACTAAGGTGACTCCAGTGAAGGTGGACTCACGTGACTCGCGAATATCCGTTCATCGCTGTAGTCCATCAACCGCTGAAAACACTGACAGCATGGCCGGCTTTCCTTCAACAAAAAATCCAGTTACAAGATCTGGGATTAAACAGATCAGTGTGGTCGGTGCAAGGGCTTCACATTCATTGAAGGATTCAGATTTCATGCGGAACTCTTCTGGACAGGCAGGTTTAGATGTGGCGGGGAAGAGTTCATCTCTTGAGTTCGGGTTTGCGGAGTCCTTGCGGGTTGCGCAGATAGAAGAACATACTGCTTCTCTTCCTGGAGTCTGATCCTTTGTGGATGTGATGAATAACACAATTTCTGGGCCTAATCTAGATGGGTCTTTCTCAAAGACTCACACTGTGGAAGAATTCTTCATAAATATTCGTCTGCACATGTTGAGGCCAATCCCGCAGCGTTTTCTAAGAGATTGGAAATGGTAAAAAACTCATTGATTACGCGCATTGTATTTCCCAAATGTTCACAAACGTGGAAGCTAGATGACTTGTTTTGAAGAAAATTGATGCTGTGGGGCTTTTTGAATTGGAAATGTGTGTCTCTTGGTCGTGGTTTTTTTCACTGTCTTTTTCCATCAGATTACTTGAAGCTTCGTGCGTGGAGTATTGGTGCACTATCTCTGAAACCTGGTTGTATTCATTTACATTAATGGTCTTTATATTTCAATGTCTCTCATGAAAGAAATGATTTATCTCAGGTTTGGGTTCGACTTCATGGTCTTAACTGGGTCCTTTGGCATCTGAAGATTCTGCATGACATTGGCATGGCAATTGGGACTCCTATTCGTCTTGATAAATAGACTAAGGATGTTCGATTTGGGAACTTTTCTAGGATGCTGGTGGAGGTTTATCTCAGCTCCACACTAATTGACAAGGTAACCCTACCTACTCCGTATGATAATATTCAAATTGATGTTGATTATTAAAAAAATCCCTCTTTTGCTCTGAATGTATGGCTGTTGGACACTCTATGGAGCTATGCCAGAAAAAAGTTTCTTGTGAGAAGTGTGGGATGAAAGGTCATCCTAGCACCCTCTGTCGAAGAAATCCAAATGTTAAAGACTCAACGTTATCAAAACCTGATAATAAGGACTATGCCCCCCCCAAAGAACTAGCTTCTAGTGTGGCTGTTGGGTTGCTTTTAGGGAAGCCTAATTCTCAACTCTCTCTTTTGAAAGGCAAAGAGTTGATGATTGATGCGTCCCCTTAAAGAGTTCATAGCGGCCCTTCTAATCTTCAAGATGATTTGGTTAAGGAGGATACCTTAATGGAGAAAGTAATTTCTGCGCCTTCCCTTGTTGATGACTCTTATCAAATTGATACATCGCAGCATGCTGATTGTCACCAGGAAATTCAGAAGCTCTTGCAGTCTTCTAATGTTTCAGGGAAATGGGGGAATCTCTCCGATGATGAAAGGGGAAAGAACAGAACCCCTGCTTGGGGAAATGTTCGACCTATATTCTTTAAGGATGTTGTCTTAAGTGGTGAGTCAAGGATGACTGATGGTGAAGATTTTACCTCTATTCCACCAAGGAGGATACCTCACAAGGTTTTTCCCATCTTCTGAAGATAGAGTCGACTAGATTATCTTCAAAGGTGTTAAAAGAGATGGATGCAAATCTTCTTAAGAGGTTCAACCAGGAGAAGTCTCAATCGGAGTGGCGGTCTTCTGGTGACTCTAATTATAGAAATGACATGTCATATTATGATTATTAGTCTTGGATGAGGACAATTTTATTTTTTTGACCCCTTTCGCCACTCTTATGTCCTTTTGAATAATAATTGGTCAGAAGCTTTGCTTCTGGCTGACCTTTATAAAAAAAATACATTACTATTAAATCATTTTAAAGATAAACAACAATAATAGTATTACACTATTAGGAGTGAGAGGATTAGTGTCTTGGGAAAACTATGAACAAACATAGCATTTACAATATCAAGAGTAAAAATTTATTTAATTCTTTCTTCTCTAGATTTATTTGGATCTTAACCTCTCCTTAGTAAATGTAGTCACCTGAGGATATACATCAAAAAGGTGTTATCTAAAACCCTAGTAAGTGGATAAATAAGAACATAAAACAACATAAAATGGGATGATCATAATCATTATCATTATAGCATAGTCATATGATCATAATCAGTAGAGGAAACATTAAGAGAATACTTTGAATATGGCAACGCATAAAAAACAAAACATATTCTCATAGTGGTTAAATACCACACGTAGTTACGAACAAAGATATCATAATTTTCACACATAAATTAACTTTAGATCATGATATTAATCATTTTACCAAATGAATTGGAGTGCTATATAATTCCAGCTGCACCAGTCATATCAAAACATTCATTTTGTGCTATATAATTCCAAGCACACCCGTCACACCATAACATTTATATTATCATGCATGCACCATAGAACATATGTCAAAAATTAACATAAAATGAACCATGTAAAGAAATTATTTTAACATAATATGGAATACATTCATAAAAATTTGGTTCCCAAAATATAGAGGGAATAACATTGTTGACATAGAATAATAAATGATGATTGAAGAAGAAACAATCATTGAGTGTGTGTTTATTTGAAAAAAAGAGTTCTTTTGAAAAACATTTATTTTTTCATGAACATAAGTAGAAAAAATGTATATCCCATAAAATGTAATATAAACATGAATACATGATTTTTATGGAGTAACCATACTGAAAATGGAGTGATAGAGGGAGAACCCGAAGAATGAAAGTTGGGTTTGAGAATTTCCCCTTACCTTTATCTGAACGCTTCCTTCACCTTATTGTACTATATAATGACATTATACTCATTAATTAAAAATAATAGAACATTTTATACATGATTATCATTCATTATGGTTCCATTAATTTTTCTATGGGTTTTTGGATGAGTTATAGATTTTAAATCCATTGTTCCGGTGTGTTCTTTTTCTTAGTTTTCATGAACGATTCACTTGTATTTACAAATGGAATTTCATTTAGAAAATTAATAAACATCCAGAATTGTAATTATATTTTATTTATTATGTTACATAACTTTAATTGATCTTATAAATAATTTTTTAATGTACCATGAGAATGAATCCTTATATAAGAACTTAATGATGATCGTTTGGGTTAGTTCATGCGTTTTTTTGACCAAAATGAACTTCTTTTTTTTAATAATTTAGTAATATGTATATTAGTTAGATACAGAAAATTAAACAAGATATAATACATATAACACAATTTTTTTCAACAATAAAAATTGTTTCATTACTAGATCTGAAGGCGGTAATGGAAAATGAAAACGTATCATTCATGAAGGTGATAAATTAACACCACACAAAAAACGTTTTCCTTTATAAAATAATAATAAAAGGAGAAGGGGGGATTATATATCATCCCATTAGTATCATAAAATTACAACCTATGTATGATACAGAATTTACCATACCATGTGAATGATGATAGGTGTGGTATTTTAAGAAAACAACTTGAAATTGAAAGGAAATTAAAGGAAAAGAGAGGGGAATTACCTCTTGAATCCTACATAAGGAACCATAGATTGGTATTTTGATGATACCAGAATATCTTGGATGTGGGTAAGGGGATAGGGAAGATTTTTGGTCAGATTTTAGTCAAGTATTGAAGTATGATAGGTGTGGAGAAATGAGGGTATGCAGAGTAGTATTTATAGTGGAGGGGAGAGGGGTTTTCTTAATATTATATTCATTAATTTATTGTTTCTCCACAAGAAAAGTACTAGTGATGATTTCATGAAGAAAAATTGTAGTATGTTCATGTTTGTTTGTAAAAATGACTATTTACATCAGCCATGACTAATGGATGATGGATAATTTCATTTATTTAGCTTATTTTGTAAATTATTGAATTTCACTCTTCACCAAAAAATTCAATTATTTCGTAAAAATCCCAAAAATTCACCTTTACAATATTTATATGTTTTGAATCCAAAAAGAAACTTAATTTTTCAAAAAATAATTTTTAAAATATGTTAAGTTATATTTTCAAATAAAATAATAGTTTATTAAAAAAACCAATTTAAAATCATTTATTTACTTACTCCAAGATAATGGTATATCTTACTTTCTCATAAATCATATATATATAATATCATATGTAATAGTACTATTCATAAGAATAGGATACTATTAACATGGGTAGGTCACTATTCATAAGGGTAGGTTACAATGCAATAAAAATTATGTTTGTTCCATTAGACCCCAAAAATCATCCCGGACGCAAGCGTGTATGTCATATTTTCAAAATTCAAAACAAAGAATTGGGAAAATTATATTGAATGGTCACAAAGTATTTAGTATCATCATATGTCATTTTGTTTTATAATGTGATTATACTTTAAGTCATGATTATAATAAGGTTATACCATTGATAAGACTTTGGGTCATCACATTCTTCTCCCCTTATGAAATTTCTCCCTCAAAATTTCATTTTACACAACCAGGTGAGGGTTCTTCTCCATCATCACCTCCTTCGGTTCAAATTTTTCTTATTTAAACTTATGGTTTCTAAAAAACACTTTGATATGGTGGGTTATCTTGTTGTGCATAACCTTATCTTTTTGGTCTTGAATACTCACTAGATGCTCCTCATAAGAGAGATCATCTTCCATCTGTACCACCTCTGAGTTTAGTATATGTGAGGTATGTTGTATGTATTTCCTCATTATTGGTACGTGAAACACATCATGAAATCGAGAAATATTTGGTAGAATTGAAAGACAATAGGCCACAGACCCTATGCGGTCAAGAATCTAAAAGGGGCCAATATACCATGGACTTAGCTTCCCTTTCTTTCCAAACAGCATGACTCTCTCCTATGGTGTTATTCGAAGGAAGACTTTATCTGCAACGTTGAACTCCAATTCCCTTATATGGTTTTCAACCTATATTTTTCCATATCTAAGAAGATTGGATGTGTTTATGGATGACTTGATCCTTCATGGTCATCTCTTTCACAAGATCAGGTCGTAGTAACTTTATTTATCTAACTTCATCCCAACAGGTGCAAGTTCTAAATAACTTTTCATACAGAGATTCATAAGGAGCCATATGAATACTCAATTGGAAGATATTTTTGTATGATAACTCAACCAATGGGAGATTCTAATCCCATCCACCTTTGAATTCTAGAGAGAAGTCTCTTAGCATATCTTCAAGTGTTTGAATAGACCTTTCATATTGTTCATCAGTTTGGGGGTGATAGGTTGTGCTGAAATTTAATTAAGTACTGAATAATGGTGAAGGAACCTCTAGAATTTAGATGTAAACCGTGGATACTGATCAAAGAAAATAAATATTGGAACAAAATTCATTATCACCACTTCCTTCAAATATATCGTTGCATGTTTTTCATGTGATATATTTTCCCACATAGTGATAAAATGGGAAGTCATGGTGAGTCAGAAAACCATAACCCATATTGTATTATTTCCCTTGGACGTCTTTGGGAGGCCCATGACAAAGTCCATAGTGACATTCTCCCATTTCCACATGGTTATAGGCAATGGTTTCATCATCCCTTTGTACTTTTTTCACTCTTCTCTAACTTGAGAACATACCTTGCACCTTGAGATATATTCCGCAATCTTCGTGTTCATGTTAATGAACCAGAAGTGTTCTTAGAGATCTTGATACATCTTGGAACTACCAAGATGGATATGGAATGTTGATATATGTGCATTTTCTAAAATCCCCTTGTTTATCCTAGTTTATGAAGGGAAAAAATCTGAGTTCCTAACTGAATCCCACCATCATTGTCGATATGGAACTCCTACATCTTCCCTTCTTTTTCTGCATTTTCCATCTTTTGTAACTCTAGATCATCCCTTTTTTCCTCACTAATAATCTCTTGGATTGATGATTTCACAATCATTTGGGCACAGTTGGACATATCCCTTTCCATTATTATTTCAAAATCCATCCATTAAATATCCAAGAAGATAGGGTCTTTATCAACCCATAACTTGGATAGAGTAGCATGTTCTTTTCTACTTAGAGAATCATCTACCTTGTTTGTCTTTCCTAGATTATAGTGAATAGAGAAATCACAATCTTTGATTATCTCTAACCATATCATATGAAGCATGTTGAGCTCCTTCTGTGTGAATATATACTTTAGGCTCCTGTAGTCTGTGTATATGTCACACTTATCACCATAAAGGAGTGCCGCCAGATTCTCAATGAAAAAATCAGGTATTCTCGCTATAGATCATGCGTCTGGTAGTTCTTCTCATCGATCTTCAACTGTTTTGAGGCGTAGGCTATCACATTAATATTTTTCATGAGTATAAAATCAAAGCCTTTGTTTCAAGCATCACTGTATATCACCAAACTTTCTCCACTCTTTGGTAATGTGAGTACAGTTGTAGTGATCATCCTTCTCCTTTTCTCCTTGAATATTTTCTCACATTCATATATCTAGACATACTTTACACCTTCTTTGATAACTTAGTTAGAAATCTTGAGAATCATGAGAAATTTATCACAAAACCTTGGTAGTACCCAAGTAATCGAAGAAAACTAAGGATTTCTATGACACGAGAGGGTTTGAGAAATACCTCAATCGCCTTTATTTTTGAAGGGTCCATAGGAATTCCCTTACTTGTGATCACATGTACCAAGAATTCAACTATTTTCATCCAAAAGTCACACTTGATAAACTTGAGGTACAACTTTTCCTTTCTCATTGTCTCCAACACAAGTCATAGATGTTCTTCATTTTCCCCCTTTCTCTTGGATTAGATGAGAATATAATTGATAAAAACTAAAAAAAATCTAGGTAATGTCTAAAGACCCTATTAATCAAATCTATAATGATTATATGGGAATATTTAAGTCCCAATGGCATCACCATAAACTCATATTTCCCATGCCTTGTATGGAAGGAAGTCTTATGAATATATTTCTTCTTCACCTTTAGCTGAAGATATCCAAAACGAAGATCCACCATTGAGAAGCATTGATCTCTTCTTAACTGATCGGACAAGACATCAAGCCTCGAAAGAGGATATTTTTTTATTAATGGTCATCTTGTTGAGTTCCCAATAATCTATTCAAAAGTGCATTGTTCCATACTTCTTCTTAACAAAGAGCACTATTGCACCCCAAGGTCATGCAATAGTGTATATGACCCCTTTGTCAAAATTCTCTTGCATGTACTTCGTTAACTCATCCAGTTTGATTGGAGCCATCATATAAGGACAATTTTATATAGGAGTAGCTCTGGGTATGAATTATATTGGGATATCTACCCCACGATCTGAGGTAAGTCTGGGTACCTCTTCCGAAAATACATCTTTGTATTCCCTCACAATGTGAATTTCCACTAGGTGGACACTTTCCTTTAACTCAACCATTTGAGTGCGGTATACCTCTTCATAAGGAATCAACACCCACACTGTTGAAGGATTTTAAAAGGATATTTCTGATCTTTTTATCATTTTTATAGAAGAATGGGATGGTTTTGAATATGAAAATATATTTCGATTTCTCGAAGGTTGATATGTGCTCTATATAATGAGAGCCAATCCATTCCTATCATACCATCAAATTCCACCAAGGGAAGAATTATGAGATTCGCTAAAAGAATCTTCCCACATACACCAATATGAGAAGATTCAAACACTTGGGTTGCAATGATTTCAAAACATGATTTTTTATAGATATGTCTACTTCATGGTTTCAGGGCTTCGATTATATAGTTATAGAAAAATTTCAATATATAAATGAATGCGTAGAACCAAAATCAAATAATACTTTTCTATTATTGAGTTAATAGGTAGTGTACATTGTAGTACTTCATTATCTTTCACGACTTACGTAGTAGTGAAGGCATAATGCTTAATATTTTCCTTTTGAATTGGTGGCTATTGATGCTGATTACCCTAGAGGACTCAAGGTTTTGTGCACTGGATTTCATAGTGACCATGCTCCCTAAAATTATATCATTGGACCATGGGTGGTTCTCTCCTTTATTCCACTAAATTCACCTTCCTTTTCATGTCCTTTTTACACTCTTGCATATGGTTTCCTTTTTTCCTACACATGAAGAATTTCATCATCCCTCTGATGCAGTTCCCATGATGCATCTTCCCACATTCCTGGCTTATGGGTGGTTGAGTTTTCTTCTCACCTTTATCGTTAGATCCTCCATCTTGAAAATAAATCTTTCATTTCGTGTCACCGTAGTCAGGGTACCATCCTCCCAACACCATATCCACTTTGAGGGCACACTGAACAACATATTCATAACTCCTAAAATCTTGAATTTCAACATCCTTTCGAAGGTGTTTTTTAATCCACTAAATAATCTATCAATATTTAAATCATTGTTGATATAAAACCCAAAGCATACCTTGAAATATTGGTGAAATTCAATTATTAGGTCATAAAATATTATCCTTATCTTTTCTTGAGCTCAATGAATTCTCTCTCCATCTTCGTACAATGTGTTTGTGGGAAATAATTGTTAAGAAACATGATCTCAATGTCTTCCCATTCTATCTCTTCAATTTTTCACCTTGGCTTGGTGTTCTTAATCAATGCCCACTAATTATCGGCCTCTCCATCTAGAGGATAAAATGTTAAAGTCTCCTTCTATGTCTCAGAATATTGAAGCAAAGAACATAGCTTCTCTATGGAGTTGACCCATTGTTTCTCAACTAGTGGATTAGAAGATCCACTAAATGTCTGTGGCCGTTTCCACATAAAACATTCTATAATCAGTTTCTCCCTATTTGGTGAATGAGGATGTTATTCATTATTCAAATTATTATTAATAACCTAATATAGTTGGGTAATAATTTCCATGAAGTTCTGAAATTCACCTACAAAAGCATTGGAGATTCTATTCTGGAAATCATTGCATTGTCCCTCAAATGGGTTGTAGGCTGGGTTTCTCTGGGTTCCCACCATTTTCTAAAATATAAAAGGTTATAACAATACATAATTCAATGAGACATTAATAAATAACTTATTATGTTTTGTAATTTACCATAAAATCATATAATATGGGATACCTATTTTTAGAAAATAAAGTTGTATTTATATTTGTACATAGTCTCATACTATAGGTTTTCTATAGGGTTCATTAATCATAATTCCCAAATTTACTAAACCTTACCTCTGATACCAACTATAGAGACCCAGCCTTTTCTTACACCACTATTACATCATTATAAAGACAAATAAAAATAATAGTATTACACCATGAGGATATATAGGTTTAGTGTCTTGTTAAAACTAGGACCAAATATAACATTTTCAACATAAAGAATAAACATTTATTTAATTCATTCTTCTATAGATTCTTTTTGGATCTCGACCTCTCCTTAGTACAAGTTGTCACCAAAGGATATACATAAAAAGGGGTGAGAAAAAAGACAATTATGTGGATAAAGAATAGCATGAAAAAACATAAAATTTAATGAGAATAATCATTATCATAATAACATAGTAATATGACCATAATTCTGAGAGAAAACACCAAGATAAGACTTGGAATATGGCAATGCATAAAAAATGAAACATCATGTATTAGTGGTTAACTACCACACGTAGTTGTAAAAAACACTAGAATTTTGTTCACATATCAATTAAATTTAGATCATGATATTAATCAATTTACCAAATTAATTGGAAAACTATTTAATTTTGGGTGCACCCATCACATTAAAACATTTATATTGTGCTATATAATTCCAGGTGCACTTGTCACACCATAACATTTACATTATCAAGGATGCCAAAAGAACATATGTAAAACTTGTACATAAAACAACCCATTGAAATAAATGGGTTTCACATTATAAAGGATACATTCATAAACATTTTGTTCCCAAAATATAAATGGAATAACATTCTTGACATATAAAAATCAATGATGAGTGAAGAAGAAACAATCATTGAGAGTGTGTTTATTCAAAAGAATAGTTCTTTCAGAAAATGTTGGGTTTTTCATAAACTTAAGTAGAAAAAATGAATATCATAGAAATGGTAATATAATGATGAAAAAAAAATATTTTTATGGAGTAACCATACAGAAAATGGAGTGAAAGTGGGAGAACTAGAAGAAAGAAAGTTGGGTTCGAGAATTTACCCTTACCTTGTATCTGAATGCTTCCTTAACATTATTCTCCTATATAATGTCATTGTATTATTTAATTAACAATTAAATAACCTTTTATAAATGAATATGGTTCATTATGGTTTCATTTTGTTCTTTTATGGGCATTTTGATGAGTTATAGAGTTTAAATCTACTGTTCATGTCTGTTCTTTTTCTTAGTTTTCATGAACAGTTCACTTGCATTTATGAATGGGAGTTCATTTAAAACATGGATAGTCATAAATAATTGAAATTATATGTTATTTATGATTTTAAATATCTAGAAATGATATTATAATAAAATTTATGTACAATGAGAATAACTCATTAGAAAAGAATTTAATGACGATCGTTTAGGTTAATTCGGGCAGTTTTCGACCACAACGAACTTATTTTGTTTAATCATTCAGTAATATGTACAGAAGTTAGATATATAACATTAAATAAGATATAATAAATATAAAATAATATGGTTAAACCCTAATTTTTTTTCATGATCAAATCTGAATGTGGTAAATGAAAATTACTACATGTCGTTCTTGAAGGTGACAAATTAACACATCATGAAAAATGTTTTCCTTCCTCAAATAAAAAGAAGAGGATAAGGGGGTTAGATTATATTTTATCGCATTAGTATCAAAAAATTTCATTATATGTATGATACTAGAGTTGCCATACCATCTGGATGAGGATAGTTTAGGGGAGATTATTAAAATAACTTGAAATTGAAAGGAAATTAAAGGAAAAGAGAGAGGGGAACTACCTATTGAATCCTCAATAAGGAACCTTGGATTAGTCTTCTAATGAGACCAGAAGCTCTTGAAAGTGGGTAAGTGGCTAGGAAATATGTTTGGGATTATTTTAGGAAAGGATTAAATCATTATAGGTGTGAGGAAATGAGGGTGTGAAGAGTGGTATTTATAGTGGAGGGGAGATGGGTTTTCTCAATATAATATTCATTAATTTATTATTTCTCTGCAAGAAAAGTAATATTGATGATTACATGACCAATAATAACAATATGTGCATTTTATTTCGAAACAATATCCATTTTTATCATCCATGACTCAATCATGATGCAGAAATTCAATTATTTAGCATATTTTGTTAATTATTGAATTTTACTATTCACAAAATTCAAGTATTTCAGAAAAATCCCAAAATTTCACCCTAACCATTTTTGATATGTAGAATCAAAAAAGGAACTCCATTTTTCAGAAAAAAATTTATAAATATGTTAAATTAAATTTTTAAATAAAATTTTAGTTTATTAAAAAAACCAATTTAAAATCATTTATTTACTTACTCCAAGATATAGGAATATCATACTTTCACTTAAATCGTATAAATATAGAATCATATGTAAGGTTACTATTCATAAGGGTAGGTTTATATTCAATAATAATTATGTTTGTTCCATCATACCCAAAAAATCATCCTGAACGCCACCGTGTATGTCTGATTTTCAAAATTCAAAACACAGAAGTGGAAAAATTATGTTTAATGGTATCATAGTCTTTAGTATCATTATATGTCACCATGTTTCCTAAGGTTATTATAGTTTAAGGAATGATTATAAAAATATATTTTCCTTGATAAAACTTTGGGTATTCACATAAAATCTATCACTATATCTTCGAAAATGTGTTGTTTGCCTCATCCTCTTGGTGGACTAGGCATAAAAAATATGCAGCTATTCAATAAGTCATTTATTTTAAAATTCATATGGAGGATCATAAATTATCAATATGAGTCCATGATATTCCTTACGTAAAGATTTTTTGATAAGATTATTGTAGTATTTTCGAACTACATGGAGTCCTCTACCTTGACTAACCTGAGGATAGTGGCCCAAAAGATCCTCATGCACTCTCATTGGCTTGTTAACAGAAACTATTCTCATAAATTTTGGAATGAAAAATGGCTTGGTACTTATCTGATAGAACAAATTAACTCATATAAACTAAATATTGACCATTGAATGTCTATCAAGGACCAAATGGATAACACTGAGCTCTTACCTGATGATATTTTTGTATCTGTTTCTAATTATGTGTTTCATAATTAAGATGATATTCTCATTTATGAACCATATCCTAATGGAATTATTTACTCCAAGAAATTCTATCATAATTTTCTCCAGGGTGGTAAAAATTATATTTCTTATTACAAGAAGTGGCTTCTGTCTTCTCAATTTATGCTGTTATGGAGACATTCCAAAAAAAAATTTACATTGATGACAACATTCAACACCTGTGAATTTCCGTATGATTGAAGTGTATCCCTTTTCAGCAACACAATGAGGATGTCCATAGTCTCTTTATATTTTGTGAAACTGCTTCCTCCCTTTAGAGTGTTGTCTTTTATTTGTTGGACTTGCATCCTTTTTTTATGCTTCATTATATATTTTCCTGTAGGTACTACTCAACATTCACTTCTCTAAGAAGCTAACCATCTTGTTTTGTGTTGCATGTGTAGAGTTGGTTCATTTTATTTGGAAAGGTTGAAACATGGAAATTCACTAATATAATCTCTTCAACACTGAATAATATATTGAAGCATTTTTAGAGGTTTCACTACCACAAAACAAGGCAAGGGAAGCGCTACCCTTTATCAGCGCTAAACAAAAAGTGCTGATAAATGGTACCTTTATCAGTGCTAAAAGAAGCTCTGATAAAGGTGTACCCTTTATCAGTGCTTGTTTAGCACTGATAAAAGGGAACATTTATCAATGGTTTTTTAGCGCTCATAAAGGTATCTTTTTTCAGTGCTAAAAAAGCGCTGATAAATGAATGGTTTATCAGTGATTTTATTTTAGCACTAATAAAACATACTTTTATCAGCTCTTTTAACGAGCGCTGATAAAGGTTCCAGTGGTTTTTATTTAATAACCCTAACAGGGCCTCCTTTCTCGCACACGGTCAAGCTTTCGTAGAAGCTGAACCAAGGCCCTCATCTGCCATTACCTCTCCTCCTTCTCGTCCTCCTCCTCCTCATCCTCCTCCTCCTCGTCCTCCTCTTCCTCTCCACCGCCGCTGCCTCCGCCCCCACTACCGCGACCACCGCTTCCTCTGCCGCCGCTGCTGCCTCTTCCGCCGCCGCTGCCTCTACTGCCGCTGCCGCCTCCACCGCCGCTTCCGCCTCCACCATCAATTGAAGGTATCCTTTCATCCTTTTGTCACTAGTGATTCCAAATTTGGTTAATTTAGTGAATTGTTTTGTTGAGCCTTCTTATTTAGTGAAATTTCTTTAATTTTTTCTTATTTGGTCATAGAATATATTTATTATGTCTCAGATTATGATTCCTTATGTCATATAGAAAGGTAATTCTAGTGTTTGTGTAGCAACAATCTTCTTGGAGATCAGTGGAGTCTATGAGGTCTCATAGGTTTGATCTTAGTGAATTCTCCTATCATCACTATCCAAGAGTGATAGTTTCTTATTAATTCAAATAATCTTGGATTCGACCATTATTGATATTCATTTTTAGGTATTTTTTTCAACCGCTTGGATTTTTCTTCCATGTTCGTTTATCTAAAACCATTTATTTATATAGAATTGGTTTTGGAAGTTATTAGAGAGATAGATTATTCTAGTTGGTGTGTGAAAATGTTTTAGGATACAAAACACCTGATGAACATTGATGTTAATGTTGATATTGTGGAAGGAAGTTCCTAAATAAATAAGTCCTTGTATAT
Organism: Viscum album; assembly: GCA_963277665.1. Lineage (NCBI taxonomy): Eukaryota > Viridiplantae > Streptophyta > Magnoliopsida > Santalales > Viscaceae > Viscum > Viscum album. The sequence continues at coordinate 648,102,211 of OY728158.1, read as the reverse complement.
GATGTTTCCATGATTAATGGTTTAAGCTTGATTCACTTTCATGATGTTATTGCCTGCAAGAGTGTGAGGAGACCTTGAAACTCATTCTTTATATATGATCTAATGGTTAGTTTATATCCCCTTGTGAACTATTCTTGATATTCCATATTATTCCTTTATATAGTGTATATTTTTTATGCTATTGAATTACCTGTAGAACATGCACAGGTCATGAATCCATTAGATATAAGATGAGGTGGGAGAATTCCTTGAAAGGGTGATTTGTTATCTAATTATGTCAAACAATTTGGTTGGGACATTCCATCATCTAAGGATAACAACCACCATCAGGGTGGGATTGTGGTGTTCTTAATAAAGACCATAATTAGGATAGGGCATGTCGTTAAAGGTGTGATAACAGAGGATTGATCTGGGATTACTCATTTGGGATATTCTATCTAGAATAAACTTGGGGATGGTACCTAGTAAGGAGGACCTATTGGTCATGGCTTACCCATTGTATGTTCATATTTTATATTTTAAAAGTCTACTCGTTCTATCGAAGGTGGGTTCTATAATTTCTTGTTATCTTAAGGTGTGTTTAACCATGGTGTGGGCTGATTTTGGTTTTAGTGGGTTCTTGGGGTTTGTGGGATGTGGTAAATGGTGTACTCGGTTTTAGATTATTTTATTCTCATGGGTTTCCCCTATTTTTTTCTTTTCAGTTAGAAATCTCCTCTACTGTGTGCCTCTCCTCTGCCACGAACGCACCTCTGCCGTTTGCCTAAAAACACCTTCACAGTGAGTTTTCTCACGTTACTCATTGGTTTACTCTTGTTCTCATGTTATTACTATTTGATATTGATTGCTATAATGTGAGATGTACGGGCTAAATGCCCTGCTGAAAACTGTGGCCGTTGGTGGTCCTTGTTTGCGCACTAAATGAATTGAATGTTGGCTGGTTCTTGTTGAACATTGGAATATAAAAATTGGTAATTTACGTATACTTGACTTATGAATGAACACCCCAGGATGATAAAACTTCTATGATAACCCCTGAATTAAAAAACAAAATTGAAATTGGGATGCTTTGTAAAATCTAAAATTGTGATTGTTTTGTTTGTATGGTGTTGCTATTGTGATCACAATTGTGTTTTTGTACGGTGTTACAGTTGATGGCATGATTGATATGACATTTTTTTTCCTCGTTGTAGTTCTTCCACCATTGAATATCAATCTAAACTTTACCCATTTCAATGGAACCACCATTTTTTTACTAGTGCAATTCTACTGAATCCTAGAAAACCACTTCTAGAGGACTCTATGAGACACATTAAAATACATGTTATGGAGTCTTGTTAAATGGAACATGCTTCACCATACATGGATTTCATATATATTTTAATGCCACATAACATTTATCTCCAAAATTTACACCACAAGACTAATCTTCTGACTCAAACTTGGAATAAGTTTCATTTTAAATGTTACATGTCATGTGAACCTAGGTCACACACAATGTATATCCAAGACATAAAATTCAGCATGAAACCATTTACATGCCATGAAATAATGGTAGAACCATATGACATGAGTTTTACTTCACTCACACCATGTATAGATACCATAGAAACTTGATTTGTATAGACTATGCACCTCTAGTGGTCATATAAGGACTACACACTGTGTATTCCACAAAAATGTGATGCATAGCTGGTGAGGTGACTCAGTATGTATCTAAAGTACATGCCTTTAGCTCAAGTTTTTTTATATGTCATGTATTTTTAAAGGCATCATTCAAAGACTAACTTGGAATTAATTTGATATATTTCAGATTAAATCAGGTATCTTATCCATACACGTTATTCACCCAACTGGACACACCGTGTATTTGGGTTTCACATGATTTTAGAGGCATTTTTACCATGATTTGATTTTATAAAACCCTGACAATGCTACTTGATTAATTAAAACATAATATTAGGCAAGTTCGTGATCAAACCCATAAAGATGATGAATATGAATAAAGAATGGATGAATGCCAATCGGTTGACAAAAGTGTATGAAGATGGTGTGAAAGAGTTTATCATGTTTGCAGAAGATCTTGCATGTGACCCTTCTCAAATTCTTTTGTTCGTGTTTACGCTATTGTTATTGAAGACAAATTAGTCCATAGGAGTTGAAAGAACACCTGATCTGTCACAGAATAGATCGATGTTTTACATGTTGGAATTAAACACAGGGAAAAAATGAATGTAGGTAGTGGCTCAGATAACACGAAATTTTATAGATCATCTGATATGATTACAAGCATGAAAAATGAAGATGAATTTATGGAGGGTGTGATTACAGATGTGAATTATGATGAAGATCGTATTGAGGAAATGATAAGGACAGTTGAAGATGAAATTCGTGATTGCCCAAAATTGTTTGAGAAGTTAAAGAGATGTGCAAAAACGCCATTGTATAATGGTTGCACTAAATATACATCATTGTTATCCGTATTGAAGATATATAATTTGAAACAGGAAATGGGTGGAGTGACACCAGTTTTATGGAACTACTATCTCTCCTAAATGACATTCTCCCAGAAGATAATGAACTCCCAAGCCGAACATACGATGCCAAACGAATGCTACGATCAATGGGTATGATCTCCAAAAGAATACATGCCTTCCCGAATGAATTTATATTGTTTCCTAAGGACCAAAAATCACTTAATGAATACCCAAAGTGTGGTGCTTCTCGATAAAAGAAAGATGATTCTAGTCCTATGAAAGTTGTATGGTACTTTCCAATCATTCCGAGGTTTAGGCACCTATATGGAAGTGAGGAGACTACAGGATAATTGACATGGCATGCAGATACAATAATTAAAGATGGGAAACTATGTCACCCGACAGACTCTCCTCAGTGGAAGAGAATTGACCACGAGTATCTTGAATTTGGGAACGTGCCAAGAGACCTTCGTCTGATATTATCTAAAGATGGCGTGAATCCTTTTGGTTTTCAAAGCAGCAGTCACAGTACATGGCTGGTTATGTTGGTAAACTATAACTTACCAGAGTGGTTATGCATGAAACGAAAATAAATCATGTTATCTATGCTTATATCAGGACCAAAACAACTGGGTAATGATTTTGATGTTTATTTGGCCCCATTGATCAAGGATTTGAAAATATTGTGGGATTCAAGTGTTACGTTGTATGATGCATAAAAAAATGGATATTTCACTTTGAAAGCCATGTTGTGCAAGACAATGAATGACTTTCCTGCTTATGAAAATTTTTCAGGATATAGCATTAAAGGAACTCAAGTGTGTCTCATTTGTGAACAAGGTACACAGTCAATTAGGTTGAAACATTCATCGAAAACCATGTTTCTAGGACATCGCAGATTTCTACCCTGAAAAAATAAGTACCAGCCTTGGAAGACATCATTCGACAGAAGTTCAGAAGAATTTACAACACCGTCTCCACTAATAGGTGATCAATTATTTGAGAAAGTAAAATATTTGGATACTACTTTAGGTAAAATGTTTTCGAAAAACCTTATGAAAACTGGTTGGAAAAAGAGATCAGTTTTTTTGAATTACCATAATGGAATTTTCTTTATTCCAAACATTTTCTTGATGTTATGCATGTTGAAAAAAATGTATATGATAGTGTCATCAACACGTTGCTAAATGCACCCGACAAAACAAAGGATGGAATTAAGGCTTTATTGGACATGGTTGAGATGGGAATATGAGAAGATTTGGCCCCAGTGAAGGGTAAAAATGAACATTTTTTACTCCTACTGCTTACACTCTTTCCAGGAAGGAGAGATATCATTTTTTCAACTTCTTGAATGATGTAAAGGTTCCAGAGGGGTATTCATCAAATATCAAGATCATCGTGTCAATGAGCGATTTAAAATTAAAGGGTATGAAATCACATGACTGCCATGTTTTGATGCAAGCTCTAATTCCTATAGATTTACGTTTCATTTTCCCAAGAATGTTTTCCATACATTAAGGAATATCTGTTTCTTCTTCAAATCTATATGCAGCAAAGTTATAGACCTGGTGAAATTGGCAACTATGGAATGAAAAATTTTCGTCATATTATGTGAATTGGAAATGTTCTTCCCACCGAAATTTTTCGATATGATGGTTCATTTGATGGTTCATTTGGTCAGAGAGATTCGACTATGTGGTACTGTACATTATAGATGGATTTACCCCATTGAGTGGTATATGAAGATTTTGAAAGGGTATGTCAAAAACCGAAGTCGGACAAAGGGTTGTATTGCGGAGTAATATATTTTAGAGGAAGACAATGAATTTTGTACCGAATACCTGTCTGGTGTGGAAATCATTGGCCTACCAATATATCATCACACTAAGCTGCTTGAGGGTGAAGGAATTTATGGAAGAGAGGTTGTCACAATCAATATTACATATCAAGAGTAGGCCAACCTTTATATTTTGCATAACAGTTTCGACGTTGACCCATATGTTGAAACCCACAAAGAAATTCTTAGGCATTTGAATCCTTCTAGGGATGAAAAATAGATATCAAATACACATAATCGACAGTTTATAGGATTGTTTCGGGACCATATTGTTAATCATTTATATGAAAATCCAAACTCAATTTCAGTATGACTTTTATGGCTAGCCGGAGGAGCAAGTGTGTACGTATTATCTTATAATGATTATGCAGTTAATGGTTATACATTCTATACTAATGAACATGACAAAGACAGTACCATGAAGAATAGTGGGGTAACACTTATGGGTGAGGCGATGCATGTTTCCGGTGCTCAGGACAAAAATCCAATTTATGTGAATATGCCATATTTTGGCATCATCAAATGAATATGGGAGTTGGATTATATGAAATTAAAAGTGCCGATTTTTCAATGCAAGTGGGTTGATAATAGGAGTGCTGTTAAAATAGATGAATTAGGATTCATGAATGTTGATTTTAATAAGGAAGGGGAGAAAGAAGAACCATTTATAATGACATCACAGGCAGTACAAGTATTTTATGTTCCATACCTCGCAAAACTAAAATTGGTCAATTGTTCTGTTATCGACCAGAACAACTGAAGGGTTAGATGAAAGTTCAACAAAGGTTGACCCTTTTATAGGGACTTCAAAATCATTTCGCAGTGGTCCCAATATAGACGGCGTTTTTTCTGTTAGAGGAGACCACAATGAAGGGATTTACATAGTTGATAGGGGAATCAAATCTTTTCAGCCTTTAAAAAAAAGAGAGTACAATAATCAGGTTATTTTTTTATTGTAATATACATTGTATTACCTTATGTTATTATCGATTCACTGCGGTTTTTATGTAATCTAAATTAAATATTAAACCACTTCTATAGATAATGACTTCTGCACTTGCTGATGCGCCCAATCCCGAGGCATAGAAGGTCTCTCCATGAGCAGCTAGTGGTCCTAGTGCAGACCAACAACAGGTTTCTCAACCAGCTGTTTATGGTCCCACTGTAGAGAAACAATAGGATTCTCAACCAGATGACGGTGGTCCTAGTGAAGAGAAACAATAGGTTTCTCAACATGTTGTTGCTGGTCCCAGTGCTGAGGTACAACAGGTTTCTCAACATGTTTTTACTGGTCCCAGTGCCAATGCTTGCACTCTGGGGGACCATATTGATGATACTTCCGAGTTAATGGTAGGAAATGAAACCCTGAAAGTGTAAAAAAATAAGAGCATTGTAGTTTGACAGTGTTAGCCAAAATACTTAATGAAAAAGAAAAAGAAATAAAATTTGAGGTGGGATGGAAATAGTGAGGCCACCATGTTTACCCCAACAGAGCTATCTTTAGTAGCTACATTGGAATCATCACTCGTCAACGTGTGCCGATTGATGTACAGTCGTGGAACCATGTTGTCACCAGGATGAAGACACTAATGTGGGAAGAGATTACAGTAACATTATGATATCATTTTTTTAATTTATTAAAATAAAATAAAATACCAAAACATTGACTTACTCTTCATCATCCATTGCAGAGTGCATTTATAGTAGATGCCTCACACAAGAAATATGTATTAAGAGTTACAGGAAGGATTCATAGAGGTTTCCACACAATTTTAACAAAATATAATCTTAATGATGCATAAGGGAAAATCAAGCCACACCCACCTCCTCTTTATGCACAATTGATATCCCAAGGAGCGTGGGATGTGTGTAGAAACCGTCGTGGGGAGCAGACATTTCAGGTATATTGTCCGGGGTAATAGGTTGTTTGACGTTTGATTGTATTCATCACTTTGATTGACAATTTTTTATTTATGAAACAACAACTGAGTGCTGAAAATAAAAAATGCACAATAGAACCAGCGTACCCTTACCATAAAGCAAGGATGAGGTACGCTTCACTTGAAAAAAAATTGGTACATCTTTTAAATCTACCATACTGCTTGTATGTGACATAAAACAAAACCATAACCATGTTTCTCTATTTATATGTAGATTGATGAATCAAAATCGAAATCCATATCCATCCCACTCCATGTGCTATGGAAGGAGGCTCGTGTAAATAAAGGGGGGACACTGATAGATGAAAACAAACAAAAAGTGTAGGAAACATGTGTAAGTATGAAATAATATAAATTTGATTTTCTTTAAATCTCTATTACATTACAATAACTACTTATTTCTCTATATTTTCTATCTTACATAGTCACAACAATCAACAACAGCTACACCAGATGCAGACATACTTTCAGCATCTTTGAAGTAGCCAGAACAGTATAGTCGTGTCAGAGGTGTGGGTTTTGGGGTGACACCCCGAACATATTTTCAAAAATAGAAACAAGCGGAGGATTAAAAAAAAGAATGGAAAGTCTGCAAGAACAATTAGATATTTTTCAAGAAGAATTACAATACTAGATAGAGATGATAGAAAAATTTATGGGGGAGAGGCAAAGAGAAGAAACAACTCAACAACAACACTTGCATGACGATCCCGCCCCACCCCCACTAGCTTTGAGGTGAGCCATTCCCCTAAAAAACCTGACTTAGATGAGGTAATAAATGTTTTAATAATTGTTTATGTGAAATGTGATTTACATAGACACTGATACATATCATGTACTAATATTCAACAGGGTGAAAATGACTGTGATTTATATCTATCAACTCCCACCTATTTCCTTGTAGCAAGGTCTATGGTGTTCAATATGCAGAATGACATGCTACACAACAGAAAGCTTCCAAAAGATCATCTTAGAGTGTCAATTAATGTATCTAATGAGCTGAGTTCCGAGATATCTATTCCAAATGATGATGATGACATTCATGCGGTTGAAAAAGCTATTGGGACATTCATCGCATGGCTGACAATTCTTATAAAAAAACATGTCGACAAAAAGGTATCCATTTCCAATTTATTTTTCAAGATGGACCTTTAACATTTAATAAAAAAGTTCTGAACCGATGAATGTTATTATAGAATGATAAAGAGAAGGGGCTGAAACAAAATATTAGCTCAAAACTATCTCAAGGATCAACCAACCGATTGAAACGGTCTATTGAGAGCACCTTCACCCTGCCCGTTCTATATCCACAGTCAATATCATTGTAGGCTCATGTGGATACAAAGTTGAAAGATGTCAAATCTCACATAATTGATTTTGAAAAAAATATGTATGGAGAGGAAACATCAGATTTCATTAGTGCTGAAAATGTAAATGAACTCCTCAAGTATGAATGGCTAGGCACCTCAGTTGTAAATGTACACATGTGGTATGTTTTCATGATTTGATTTTACAAAAGATGATATACTCTGATAATTATGACTAAATACATTTTATATTTTTCATATATGTATATATGAAAAACAATTGAAGGGATTTCCCCGTGAACAGAAATTTGGACTCGTTAGTCCTCACACCACCTCTTGAAAAGGAGAAATAGATTCTGATAAAGAGGCTGTAATAATGTCATCCCTGTTCAAATCATTTGAAAACAAAATTACGAATGACATACTCTTTTTAATACCAATGATGCAGGGGTAAAACTCTACAATTTAATCATATCAACTATATTTTCATTTCTTTCTTTACTTATTCCATTTTTTTATTTTTATGGAGCATTGGATGCTGATTACTGTCAATTTGGATACTCCAAAGATTTATTTTCTAGATTCAACTCATGGATATCCAACAAACTTCCAACACATGATGGAATTTTTTAATTTATAATACATTAGATACAACATTTTAAAACAAAAAATCTAGTTATATAATTTATGTTATATTTTAATAAGGATTCTCTTATGATAGGGCGGTGTATCAATATCATCTAATGCATGGAATGAATCCATGGCCTAAGGATAAGAACACCTACAAGATCTACAACTGGAAAAGTATCATGGTATATATAATAACATTGCACTATCCAAAGAAATATCAAAACAAATTAATTATTGTTGTCGATGTTTCTGCAGTGTCCAAAACAAACAAATGGAAATGATTGTGGTTATTATGTTTGTAAATTTATGAAAGAGATCGTATTTCATCAAAAAACTAGCATCCCTGACAAGGTATTTTTTAAAATAATTACGAGTTAATTTCAAATATTTATTAATACATTGTGTATTTATATTGCTTCAGTACTACCATGACTGTCACAAAAACTCATATTCAGAAGATGATATAGATGTGTTTAGAAACGAATGGGCAGCATACCTGATGGAAGATTGTACACAAATAGGATGAAGGTGAATTTCTACTACTTGTGTTATCCATATATGATAATTGATTATCCTCCAACCTTCTTTGGTGAATAAACTTGGATGATGAAGAAATGTCATATTAGAGTAGATCAAGAGAGATACAATGAACACAATGACTTCCTTCAATCATTAGATATAATGATTTTTGATTAACAATGATCCACTATCTGAGTAGGAATCTCAGATTTTATGTTTACACCCTTGTTGATTAAATAGTTTGAGCAGATCGATCCCTTCTATGGATATGTGCCAATTATGGATTGAGAATTCTCAGAGGTATTGAAATCTTAATTTATTACTCAATGTTTTCTATCCCCGGATTCATATTATTGATCTTTGACCAAATCAATATTGATGTATGGAATGATGGTGTATAGTGCGTATGGGTGAACGAAAAAACCACTGAGGATCAAAAAAATACATTTTCCATTAAACGATGGATGGAAAAAACAAATATGGCCTATATCCACCATTTTCAGTTAGATATATTGACTGAATATAAATATTGCTGAAATTAAAGTAGAGGGATCGGATTCAACATGAAGAGATAGTATTTGAAAATCTAGAGAAAACCCGACTACACGTTGTGTACAAGGATGAACACAGGGTGTGTAGCCCAGTGTGTGTGGTCGATAAGAAATCATAATTATGGAGTTTCATGTAGTTATCCAACAAATCATGTACCCTTCCCCAGTATTCCAACACATTTTGGAGAATCACATTGATGGGATCCCATGAGGAAGTACATGACCGCGTACCCAAGTACATGGACACGACCAATAACACATGACCAGAAGCACATGGCCCGGTCCCAATTAGTTTGGACACACCATTTATTCCACATGTACAACATGTAATGATAAATTTAATTGGGTCCATGTAGCCCAATGGACATGGTCCATAGGTGGAGTGGTACCGGACACCGTTTGGTTCCTCTCACACGTCGTGCATCCCTTGGTTCATTTTTAAGAAATTTCAATGTTCTATATCTCATTTGTTTGAACTTGTATTTGAGCACATGAGTTGTTGTTTGAAATTCACAATTATTTCTAGGTAGATGCATGAGATAATGGGTATCTTTGAGGGACTTTTGGAGTAGTTGGCTACTCTTCTTCCTTGAATGATATGTAATATGAATATCCCCATACCCATTTTTGTAAAAGGTGCACGGCGCAGTAAAATGCAAAGGCCTCTTGGGGATGCAGCACAAGGCGTAGTGTGAGGTGAAAATAAGGCGCACACACAAATAATTAATTATATACAGTTTTAAACAATATTTTCAATTTTAAAAAACATAAATTCAATAAAAAAATAAAAATTAATACATTCAATAAAATTCAATGGGAGTGAGGTTCCAGTAAGTGATGTTTTTATAGTATGTTATGTTTTTTATTAATCTATTAAATTTTCTATTTAATTAAACTTACCTCGATTTCTCATGGTACACCATGGTTTTTTCTGATCGACCTCACCCATGCCTGATTTTCATCATCCTGTCTTGATCTATGCTGCCATCCTGGATTTCATCACCCCCGATCTCCGCTACCCTTAACTGCTATATCTGTAGCCATGATTTCCACCCTCGCCACTGTTGATTTTCAGAAAGGAGGTATATTTTCTTCTAGGGGTGTGACATTACAGCGCCGTGCACCTTAGCTCCTCCTAAGATGGTGTGTGAGGCACATGCCTTTTTCCCGCCTATGTTAGGATTCCTCGCCTCACCTGTGATGAGGAGATCTAGCTACGCCTCACCTTGCCTCTCACCAAGGAACCCTAAGGAATGCACCTTTAATAAGGGGGGGGGGGGACCTGGAAGGCTCGCTGTTTAGATGCCCAGGTGTCTACCTGAAGGGTAGGAGGTGCTTCAGGATGGGTTTCAGAGGCTGGTGTAGGGGCTGGTCTAGGATAGGAGAAAACGGGACCTTAAGGTGTGGGTAAGGAGCCTCACCTCCCGTTGGTGGAATGACAACTGGTTGAGGACTGTAGAATGAAGGTTTTGGCTAGTCTTGGCTCTGTTCGAGGAGAATAAGATGTCCTAAGTAAGGCGTCGGTGGTTGGTGCGAGGGGGGTACCTGTTCTAGAGGAATAAATACAAGAAGGAAGTGGCAGGGTGGCTCAACCTACAATGGTGGCGGATTAGAGGGAGGAGGTCAGTAGAGTGTTGGTCTAGGATGGCCAAGGAACTGTGGCGATTTTTGGCAGGGTGAATAGCTTGGAAGGGCCGGTGCTGGTTGTTGAAGGGGATCGCTTCGAGGAACACAGTGAGGGGGAGGTGCCTCTAGTTAAACCAGAGACAAGGGGTATAGAGGTATGGATATATTGGATCGTCCTTTTATCCCTTTAAGAAACAGGTTTGAAGGCCTCACCAATGTCAGTTTTGATTCTGGTTTATGTCCTAATTCAGAAGGTGGGGGTGTGGGTGTTGGGGTATCTAGGAAGAAGCACATTGGTGGATGTCTGGGTCAAGAGGAAGTCGCTAGGGCTATGAATAATTCTACTGATGGGGTTGGATGTCTTGTTCAAATTAATGTTAATACTTTTAACCAAATAAGGAGGAGTAATAGTGGGGTAAATGGTTGTGCCTCATAGGATTTTCTCGATAAAGGGAAGGAGAAGGATGGGGGAAATAAAGAAAATATGAATGGACTGAATATTTGTTCGAACAACGATATAGCACAAGGGGGAAAAAAGAGGATGGTCAGGTGTGAAGGAACCTTGGCAGCGACTCCAAGAAGAAGAACTAGGAAAGACTACTCCTATCTCCCACGCCCGACATGAACTAGATCATATTTTAAGTAGGATAGTGGGATGATTCTTGCCTTTAAAAAAGATAGCTTGGTCAAACAGTGATGTGGAACCGAACTGCCTCTAGATCAGTCGAGGAGCTGGGATGTTGGTGATTTTGGTAGGTGGCATGGATCAACTTCTGTTTGGGAATCATCCACTGTGGAAGATGAATCTGGTATGGGATGCAGAGATGATTATGGGTACTATGATCTGTAGCGTGGTGCTGTTTTCTTTTGTTTGTGGCTATATTGCTAGTGTTGGTTGTGGAGGTGCTGGTCTTTTGTTCCAGCCTTGCCTTGAACCTTGTTTTGGGTACCGACAACCAATAATCCGGATTTTAAAATGAAAAAAAATGATTAGTCCAACAGGTGCTCTATGGACCTACACTTTCCATAACCCCCAATGGATAACCTCTGGTATTATAAGAACTGCTCATTCCCACACCCTTTACTATGGAAGATAGAAGGTACCACATTGGGCCCCACATTATAAGCACCAATAGATATAACATGGTAGTATACTAAAACATCCAAACTTCAAATCCCGGGAAGTCTAGTAGGTATCATCAACAAAAACCCTTGGAGTGTGTACAAGATATTTAAATGTATCAAGACCATTTCATGCGTTTTTTTAATTTATTATATAGACTAACATGAGTACATATATCTTGGGAATGTTCTTGGGTCCCCTATGTGTCATCATAGCCTAAAATCCTCCCGATAGTCCCACAATCCACAAACCATCCCAAAAATATTTACCTACCCAGGTCATAACATCACAATGCGTAAAGAACTCTCGCTCTGTAGTCATCTCTCATAGACCTATGAACTAATGAAAATAAATGTTTTAACAGGTAACAATTGACATTTTATTAATGTATTCTTTCATATTCATGTTTAATTTATTTCGTTATTTTATTACTAACATAATATTTGTTTTCTTATATAGGTGAAATCTTTTTCCTGAGTTCGAATGCTTTGTTCGGAAACCGCCGCCATGGAAGAAATTTTTTTAGAGTGGATCATGGATGCAAAAAAGATGAAACATTAATTTTTTTAACTGTTAGTTGGATAATTGTAATTTTAACAAAATTAAACATTGTTTGAAATGTATATAGAAGTGTGTTGTTTTGTATTCATGATTTCAAGTAAATATATGTAGAATTTTTGTTCTTCTGTGCTTTGTGTGTGGGTGTTGTTTGTGTTGTGTGCACGTGCTGTCATATGTGTGCAGGTTCTGTACAGGTTCTGTGTAGGTTCTGGTTTTGCATAGGAACTTTGGCCTTTATCAGCGCTAGTTAAGCGCTGATAAATGGATAATATATCAGCACTCAAAGTAGCGCTGATAAATGTAGTGTTTATCAGCGCTCAAAATAGCGCTAATAAAGGTAGTATTAAGCAGCACTATTTTTAGCACTGATATATTATACATTTATCAGTGCTAAAAATAGAGCTGATAAAGACTAACATTATCAGTGCTAAGCAAGCACTGATAAAGGCGCACCTTTATCAATGCGTTTTTTTAGCACTGATAAAGGGGAGCCCCTTTATCTTCGCCGAGATTAATAGTGCTTTTTATCACTGTTAAAGGATGTTTTTAGCGCTATTATAAGCCCTATTTGTAGTAGTGTTGTTCAATATTCCAACACCATGTTTTTTCATACTTTCAGTAATATAGTGAGGGAACTCATTATACCTAGAAGGCTGAACATTAAAGGGATATTTCATAAATCCTGTGACATGCTTGCGGTCATATAGACTCCCCCTTTATTAGATAGATCAATTTCAATATGGATGGAACCTCTAGAGGAAATCCTGGACCTGAAGGATATGGATATATTTTCTGGGATCAGAATGGTGATGTGTGGGAATCCCTTCATGGCCCCAGTGGGCATGCCAATTCCATTAAAGGATAAATGACTGGACTTATCGTAGTGGTTTTCAATTCTAGACAATGAAATTGGACCAATATATGGTTTGACTATGATTCCAAAACAATTGATTAAGTGGTCAAGATGAGAGAGGTATGCCTCTCATGCAATATAAAGATAATATGGGCCAACTGTCTAGATGTTCTTTCTTCCATGAACTATATTATCACTCATGCCTATCGTGGATCATACTACATTGATAATGGTCTCCCAAACAAGGGAGTGACTGGAGAGGTATTCTATCAATCTAAATCCCTACCTTGTGAAATCCTTCATACCTTTCAATGGAATAAATGTAAAATATCATCTGTTAGACCCTTTCAATCTTTTTCCATGTTTTATATAAGATCCTATCAGCTCAATTTTATAAAAAAAAGATGATTCCCCACTCAGAGGTCTATATTGGAGAATAAATGATCCCCACAAAGTTGGTTTGACAAATCATTAATCCTTGGAAGTGGATAATTTTAGTTCATTGTTTCCCCATTGTGTTATCTATAATCATTTCATAGATGCATTGATCCATTCGTCTTCTGTACAAAGAGGATTGGTTCTCATCAAGTAGACACACTTGGTTGAATAAATCTATTCCCAAAAATATCTTATTGTATTTTCTTTAATTCCTCTAACTCAAAATATTACATTGTATAATGGGAGAACTATAACTTTATTTCTGGGAGAGGTCCAGGTAAATCTTTAATAAATACATAAATTTATTCTAAAAAAATGGGGACACTTTCTATCATTATAAATTCCATTTATTATTTTTATTCATCAATCATTTTCATAAAGTAGGCTATATGAGGTTCTTAAAATCAATGTTTAGGTTGGTTCATATCTCTCTAAAAATAAAATTAGGATTTACATTTATGATAACTTAAATTTCATTTCTTCTATAGTCGATATTAGCAGTATACTTTGAGATTGAGTACATCCCTAGCATAGTTTCAAATTTCACCATGGGAATTAAAAAAATTATGATATTTCGATCTCCAATAATGACACAAAAGTTCATATACACCCTTGGTGTTTAGATAAATACTCCAATGTTTTATCTAATAACATTTATTTTAGAATTTCTATCATTGATTCTTCATTCATTATTAATTTAGATGAAATAATGGAATTTATAGAACAAGAATTAGTCAATGTAGTTTGTATATTTCTGAGCACAAGGTTTTTACCTTCCAACAAATCATTTGAAGCCTCTAGTTCAGTTGTTAAGATTTAAAAAAACAAAAAAATTATCCCTTATCCTATGTTAAGTTTGATGATGGTTACCCTCCATAATCTTTTGATTTAAACACTTATTTTCAATGTGTCCAAGCTATCCACTCTCAAAAAATAAAATATTTGTTTTTATTAAACTATATTTACTTTGTTTTTTATATTTAAATATTTTGGTTTCACCTCACTAAGATAGTTTAGAGCTATATTTCCATCTATAATTCACTTTTATAACATTAAAATACTAAGAATGAAGTTCCTTGAATGTTTTCCCCACATTTGCTTCATCTGGGTAGTTATTGTTTCTTTCCCCCTATTCTATTATAAAAATTCTTCCATGATTTTGGATCTATTTCTCTCTTATTTTCATTCTTCTTATTTTCCCACAACTTATCTCAAAGAACCATTTTAACCTTCAATTAAATCCTAATTATCTTTTCATAGAGATTATTGTCTCGATTATCTAGATTCCTCCATAGATGGGTTCTAATACTACAAAATAAAATACCAACCTTTCCATTAATATCCATAATAAAGCTAGGGGTTTTCCTATAAAGTCATGAAAAGTTCCTTTTATAGATTCCCATTTATTCATTATCCTTATTATTCAGCACTAAGAATTCCATCACTATTTTTTGTTCTCATTACGTGGGGAAAATATTAATTAAAAAATAATATCCTGATCTATTACCACATTATATAATCAATATACTATCTTGGAATCAATTTATTATTTATTGTTCAATATATATCTGATTCTTCTTCAAAGCTATTAACTTCCAAGGTCACTATCCCTAGATATGAACAAAGGAGTGTAGAAAATATATTTTTTATAGAGTTAATCTATTTTTCAGAAAGTAATGGATTAATGGGGACACTAAAGGAAGGTGGTATATGAAATATGAAGGACTCCAGAACATGTTATTCCCTTAGAGGTGAATATGGATACTAAACATGATTTAAGTTATTGTTCATAAATTGAGATATTTGATTCATCATCCTCATAGTGTTTTCCATTACATCTTACATAATATTAGGACATTCAAAAGTGAATAATCAATTATACTATTCATTTTCATAGTTCCACCTATTTCAATACATTTTTTCAAAATAATTAATCATTTCTTTGAACATGTTACTTTTAGGGATATTGTAATTAGAAAGGGTATTTATGTCCTAAAACAACATTATTAAATATGTTATTGTTTTAATATATTCTTAACTCAAATAAATTTCCTCTATGATACTATAATTGGGTTATAAAAAGTATGTGATTAACCAACCATATACTACCAGAGTGTAAAATTAGGTGAAAGAAGGAATATCATCATGCACCAGGTGATGATTGGGTCAAATCATAGTATACCCTTTTATGTGTTTTACCCCAACTTATTAATATTCCATAACCACATCCACTTTAGTATCCAGAAAGGTATTTCATTATTTAGAAACCACTTTCTTAATACATCAATAAAATTATTGGATGATTTATTATATTTAGACTTATCCCTAGGTTTCTTAATAACGTTTTACAAATCAAATATTCACAAATAATTATCCCTTACCTTTGACACCAACCATGTCATCTACCATTTTCTATACATGAAACATTATTACATGGTACAAAATATAATAATATTTATGATATTTTTAGGTTTAGATAATTTTAAATTAGAAACATAATAACAGAATAACATAAGAAATATTATAATTTAGTTAAAATGCTTCTTCATAGGTTTATATAGTGTTACTTTTACTACATCTCATGTCATGGGGTCATACATCAAAAGAATGTGGTGAGCATAAAACCTAGTAATAGAATAAACAAATGAGATATTTATCATGTGATCATGAATCATATCAATAAGGCTTGATAAAAAAGGAAAATAATAAAAAAAAAGGTCTTGAATCATAACATGGAAATTTGGGTATAGAATTAAAATGATACATTTATATTAATGTCACATTGTTTTATCTCTAAGGTTTTGTAAATCATAATTACCATGGTTATTTAGTAAGTATCATAAAACATGCAATTTTTTTGAGATTAATTCATTTAAAAATTAGTTGGAGAACTATTTAGGTACACCCTTCATATTTCTTAATTCATGTGATCCAAATTGGTCATAATAAATCACTTTATCAATAACCATAGGATAATAGAGAATGAGTTTCATATAAAATGATTTAGTATATAAGTTCTCAAAGACATTAAAATTACATCAATTTTAACTAATAGAAATGAAATATTGGATTCATACATGTATATATACAAATAAATAAATTATATTTACATCCTAGTGATAACCATGTATAAATAAATGGTTAGGGTTTTCAAAATACAATAATTTTACCTGTAAAATAGAAAACGTCAAGAAATTATTTTAGCAACATGATGGTATAAACACGGATGAAGGAAATAGAATAGTTGGAGGGAATAAAAGTATCCCATTAGTAAATACCAATATAGGTATTAAATGGATAATAATTTCTGATTAAAAATAATTTAATATCAAATTTAGAAGAAATACCATAAATGAGGAAATTGTAGGGAAAATAACAAGTGAAAACGTTTCATACCTTAAAGAGTTGCCTCCTAAAACATGAGGATGAAAAAATAAGGACCTATGAACACCTTAGAGTGGATATTTTATAAGAAAAATGATAATATCTTCATCTATTTTGAATTTAGAGTGGAGATAAATGGGATTTGGGTTGGTATTTATAGTAAAAGAGGATGAATTTATTAATAATTTCATAATATTGGTCTCGAAATTCTAGGATGTGGAAAATGAAAAACCATTGGCTTTCCCATGGGTTTTGATTAGTCATTTAGACTTTTGAGTAATTTTTTATAGTATTCCAATGTATTAGAACTGAAATTCATATTTATATAATACTTTCAACATGGATAAGTTATTTTTCTACCAAAGATAGTTTTTAAAATCATATTTAATTTTTTATACCTTGGAAATTCATTTTTAGGTTTGGAAAATGATTTTAAATCCATTAATATAATAAAAATTAATAAAAAACATATTTTATTTCTTGTATTATATTTAATTAATTATTAAATCATTTTTACATATATTTTATGTCATAAAACATAATAAAAACAAAAAATTATGTTTTTACTATTCAATGAGAAATAATGAATTTTGAGAAATTCCAAAAAAATCACCCTAGTATAATATTGACGTGATGATTCCAAATATGTTTTTTATTTTCAAGAAAATAGTTTTCTATATAAGGGAATTTTATCTTTTAAAAGAAAAACTAATTATTTATTCAAAAATAACATTTATTATGACATAGTCAAATTTCTAACACATATAAAAATTTATTAGGCCATTGTAAAATTATATTATTATATATACTTAAATAAATAGTGTTCTAAATGGATATATCATGAATGTAAAATTTATAAAGAATGCTTTTATTTATTATAAAATTTGTATATTTTTTTAATATTAAATTTTATTTGTATCCAAACATCAATTATCAAATTTATTTTCTTTTCTTGAATATTTTATTAATGTAAATTATAGTGAAAATGTGATTTACAAACTAACCATTTCATTTATACAAAGTTTGTTATAGTTTTATGATACTAATTTAATGACCTAATATTTTATCATTTAAATTCCCTTATTATAATTATTTCTTATAGTATAATAACATAATATTATATATAGAATACAATAAAAACCTTATAACAGATGAATGAGTAAAATAAAAGGATTCTCTAGAAGTTAAGGAACGTATACCGATGATACAGTTACTTGACATTTGGAATAGTAGTGTGGCCTTTATAAATAATAAAATGGCCAATTGTGTAGCAAACACACTAATTAATGTCTAAATTAAATTTATCCATCTAATAAGTTAAAATATGATATAAATATATCATAGTATAAGTATGTAAATATTTTAAAACATATTAATTAAGTGTTGGTATTTTTGTAAGTCATGTATATTTAATTACAATTAAATGATTACTTTAATAAGTTAAAAGAAAATTTATTTTCATAAAATGTATTAATAAATAATTATTTTGATGAATTATGATTATATGATAGTTTTATGAGACATTAATTAATTTTTCAATGTGTTAGAAAAGCAGTTTAAAATTTAAAATTTGTATATTTCAAGTAAACTATGATTTTAATTAAAAATTAAATTTATCATATTTATAAAATTATTTTCATAAAATTTAATTCATTTTTTAATTATACATATTGACAAATGGTTGGGGTATATTTTTGGGATTTTTCTAAAATACTTCAATTTTTGGTGAATAGTAAAATATAATAATTTACGACAAATGCTAAATTAATGAATTTCTGCATCCTTCTTGATTCATGGTTGATGTAAATGGTCATTGGTTTGAACTAACATACTAAATTTTCTATTTTTGGCCACAATATTCAAGACTATTAATATTCTGGAGTAAAATATTAAGCAAATGATTAAAATAATGGGAAACCCTTTCTCTCCTCCACTATAAATACCACTTATCCTAACCTCCTCACCTCCATCTCTCAAGCCTTGTCGATAGTCCAAATTCTGATAAAATATTTTTGTAATACCCACTCCCACATTGAAGAGATCTTGGTCTCCTAAAAGGCCAAAACCTCTCCCTTAAAGAGGCTCTCAAGGAAGATATATATTTAAGAGGCAAATTACTATTTTATTTTATTTTATTTTATTTTAATTTTCATTTCTATCCTCAACTCTCTTCATAAAAATGGTTTAAAAACTCCATTACCTTAAAATTATTAGAATAGTTTGTATCTAATTTAATTATTCCTCATAATCTCTCTTTTCCTTCAATTTATACTAAAAATGAAAACACTATCTGAGATGTGTCAATTCACAACATTAAAGGACGATGAGTTTTCAATTTCTTTTACTGTATTCAATTATCACCATGAAACCGTTTTTTTGGTCGAACCAGACTATAATATATTTATTATGTCTAATTTAAGGTTTTTTAATAATTTTTAAGCTTGATATTAATTTATGAATAAAAATGTGTTCGTTGTGATAAAAAACCAACAATTAACCAAAACAGTTATCATTAAAGATATATATACTGATTTATCTTAAATCCAAATTAAAAAATGAATTTTATAACCATTTAATATTATGGATGTCCACTAATAACATATAACCACAATTATATACAACCATTCTCAACTTAAATTTTTTCCTTACAGGTATATAAGTAAACCAATCATGAAAACCAAGGAAACAAACACTAATAAAAAAATTAAATTGAACCTATTAACCAACAAAAAGGATAGGAATTAACTTAATAAGGTTATAATAAATCAATTAAAATTAGAATATTTTATATAAATATTAATTAATGAATATAATTTGGTTATCCAAGACATGAAGCTCATGTTAAGGACACCATCATACTTAAGGTAATGGATTCTACACAAACCTCATTATTCCTTCAGGTTGTTTTATATTTTTTTTTACCAAAATAAAGTTACCTATTATTTTTGATAATATATTATAAATTATGTTTATATTATTAAAACTCATGTATTAGGACCCTTTATTCATTCTCTTTTGTGGATATACAAGTTTTTAAATGATTCCCATCTTAATAATTCCTGATAAGCAAGACAGTTTTAAGAGAATTTTCCAAATTCTTTCCCATTTTCAAATACAATATATAATCTATTTCATGACACAATTATTTTTATAAATCAATATTTTATTATGGAAACCTTATTTGTTCACTTATGGTTTTACAAAAATATTATTCCCTTTTATTTTTTAAATGATCTTTGATATTTTCCTTTAACCGCACAAAAAATGTTTTAATTATAAAGTTTATTATATACCCCTTTTTACATGTTATTACTTGAATTTGATATAACTTTTCATGATATATTCTTATTATAAACTATGATTTTCCATGTATGATCTAATTCCTTTCCTTCATGGTAATTTTCATGATAATCTATTTTTTTATGATTTATGGCATGATTATGATACCCAATTCTTAACATGTATAACCCCTATGTTTACGTATGATTGATTTTGCGTGATTATTTATGTGGAAATAAGATTCAAGAACATGTTAATATTAGTGAAACTATATATACATCCAATTAATTGGGTAATTTTGAGTCTCATGAGATGTTATGTGTAACGGTCTTGGTAGATAGGCTTGACTCGTGCTACCATGTGCAACAGTCTTGGTGGTTAACCTTGACTAGTGCTCCAGTATGTGCAATGGGTCTTGAATCATGATAAAGTCCTGTTTTATATAAATTCGACATTACTTTTACTCCATGTTTATAGTATCACATCTTTATATGTTATGAATCCATATGTTCCATGCCTTTTTATATCATTATGTCTTGCCTTATAACCCATGTGCTAAATCTTTATTCTAATGATTATTCTCTTACTAAGCTTTTAGCTCATCCCTATATTGATGTTATCCATAGGATATACTATGCTGATGTAAGGGCTCAAATCAAGGTAGGTTATCTTTATAAAGACCAAATAATGAAATTTTTTCGGTTTTGTGTACCTAGTCTTCCAAGACCCTAGACATTATGATCCATAGAATGTAATTCGATGATTAAATACACTTAAAAAAAGTAATGACATGTGTAAATAGATAGGGTCACTATAGTTCATATCATAGGGTGGTTTAGTTATATATGGACATTAGGAATAAAGAAATTTAGTAATAACCTTAAGTATGAGACTATGTATTATAAAACAACCCTAAATTTTGTTAAGGGTAGAGTAAGTGGTTTATCAAGATAATAAATCCATGTCTCAATACGAACAAGTGGATATGGCTCTGGAACAGATGTATCAAGCAGTAAAACCCGAAAACACTTCTTTGAGCTAGACTTGAATGAGAACTGGTGTATGAAAATGGGCCTGGATTCACTCCTAGTTTGACACTCCTGAGGGTATACATTGGTAAATTCATAAGCATAGTATACAAAATTATTAAGGGAACAAAAAAATCCCAAAAGAATAAATTTGAGGGCATAGATCATGAGTAACCTAGATTCAAACCTTGGAAATCACGAGTTAAGATATAATTTTCTTTTAAGAGTTTATCCATTTTTTTCTAAATTTTTTTTATTAGCTTAGTATTCAATCTATCTAATTATATGTTCTTTTTATTAGTTATTGGAGGAGAATATAAGCATATGTGCAAACTATAAATTTGGTAGGGAATCTGAATATTTACTTAATGATATGCCTAATATGACGGGAAAGGATGCTCAAAAAATTATCGTAGTACTTGAACAACTGGATCAAGTTATGAATAATAACATGAATCGTGTGGAATGACCTCCCCCTACATGGAATGTTCAAGTTTCCATTGAATCCTTTATATGGAAAAGGCCTCCCATGCTTAGTGGATCTTCTGATACCCTCCTCATGGAACAATAGATTAACTCCATTTAAATGATATTATATGTCCCATAGTACTTAGAAGAAGCAAAATTTGTACTTGTGTTCTATCCATTTAATGGGGAAGATGATCAGTGGTGTACAATCATCAATAATATGAAGTCCTGTGAGAAACTTGATTCCATATATTGGGAGGAATTCCATTTTTTTCAATAAATATTTTCCCTGAACCCTTCATATCAAGTTGGAAAGAGATTTCATCAAACATAAGTAGAAATAAGACGAGTCTATCTAGAAATTTGAAGAAAACTTAACAAGTATTTGAAGATATGCCTCTGATTTTATCATTAACACCAAAATAATTGTGGATCGCGTCTTTAGCAGAATAATTCCATGTCTATAAAAAGTTTTGGAGATTTGAGACTTCCATAGTTATAAAGAGATTTTAAATTGTGCCCTAATAGTTTAAATGGAGATCGTAGAATCATAATGGTTTAATGGGCTTAGTGAAAAAAAGAAGAAAATGATGTCTAATACGGGTGATTCAAAAAATAAATCACATGATGTAAAGAATATTAAACATCCCACGTGTCAAAATTATGGGAAGAAGAATCCTGAGAAATGTGTAAAGGGAACTAGGAATTGCTTCAAATGTAGAATAATGGGACATCTGGATATGAACTGAGAAATGAATATAAATAATCCCACTAATGTGGAAGAAGAAAGAAACATTTATATCAACACTCTTCTTGTAGTGTAGTGTTACAACTGTAAGAAACATGGGAATTATGAAAACAATTTTCCAATTCCAAGGGTTTTCAAAGGAAATCTACAACAACCTCCAAGGAAACAATGATGGGATTATTCAATCATTGTTGCTACGGTGGAGTTAGAAATTGACATGGTGATATTTACACTAGTTGTTCTTTCAAGAATAGTGAATATACTATTTTATTCTCATTCTATGGATTTTTTTATATCATGTGGGTTTATTAGAACTATTCAAACACCACAACAAAATTTGGAGGTTGAGATATATGTTAGAACAAAGAATGGGGAAATTATTTCATCCAAGGTTTATAACTCCTACATAATAAATTTTTGTGGACTCATCCTCCAAGAAAATCTTTTGATACTTCCTCTGGTGGAGTTCTATGCTATTTTGGGCATGGATTGGATATCATTATACAAATACAACATTAAATGTTAGGAAAGGGAGATTAGTCTTTGTTTTCTAGGGTATCCTCCAATTTTATAAAAGTAGGAGGAAGATAAATCTTTTTTAGAATCATTATCTCAAGTGTGGATAATGTTTTCTTTTGATAAATATTATCTTTCTCAAATGATTTAGAAAGAGGAAATGATACTTATGAAAGATATTCCCATCGCGAGGAATTACAATAATGTATTCCATAAATAATTGTCTAGTATTCCTCTTAATAGTTTCATTGAGTTCTCAATTTATCTTATTCCTAGATCCCTACCTATATCAAAGACACTATATATATTAGCAACCGTTGAGATAAAAGAGCTGAATAAGCAGTTATAAAAGAATATGGAGAAGGGTTTTATATGAATGAGTTCTTCACCATGGGGTGTAACAGTCCTATTTGTTAGAAATAAGGATTTATCAAGGTGACACTGTAATGATTTTAGTGATCTCAATAAAACCATGATAAAGAACAATTATCCACTGCAATAAATAGATTACTTGTTTTATCATCTATGCGGGGACAATTATTTCTTGATGGTGGAACTTCAGTCGGGAAGTCAATAATTAAAGGTGAGGAAGAAAGATATTACCAAAAAAATCTTTTAGAATATGTTATAGAAACTATGAGTTCATAGTGAATCCCTTCAGACTCACTAATCTTATAAAATATTGAAGGAATTAATTAATATAGTCCTTAGAAATTACCTTGACAAATTTTTGGTAGTCTATATCGATGATATTATGATATACTCAAAGGGTAAGGTGGAATATGCAGAGCATTGGAATACTATGATTCTTGCAAGGTAAAGGGGTAAACATTATGAAATATACAATAAATGTGTGTTCTGGATGGAAGAATTATCATTCTTTAGGCATTTTATCACTAGGAAAGAAATATCTATGGACCCTACCAAGACAAAGGCAAGTAATGAGTGGCCCAGTCCAACATCTATAATGGAGATCTGCAGATTTCTGGGTCTAGCAGGGTATTATCGATGATTTGTGAAGAAATTATCATGATTTTCAAACCCAATAACCAAGATAACATAGAAGGTGGTGAAGTTTTTCTAGACTCAATAATATTAGGAAATCTTTAAGGAGATCAAAAATAGTCTTATCACTACACCAATAATCACACTCCAAATAAGTGGAGAAATTTTTGTGGTGTAAAGTGATGTTTAAAAGAATGAATTAGGCTGTGTACTAATGTAAAATCATTAATTGATATCCTACACCTCAATGAAGCTAAAAATACATGAGAAAAATGGTCCCATGCATGATCCAGAGTTGTCAGCTGTGATCTTTGCATTGAAAATCTAGGGGAATTATATATAGGGTAGATGTGTGAGATATATACCGATCAAAAGAGTCTCAAATATATATTCACATAGATAGAGATTAATATGCACAAAAAAATATAGATAGAGATCATCATGGAATATGACTACTCAATCTACTACCACCCTAGTAAGGAAAGTTTGGTCGAATATGCTCTATGTAGAAAGAATGTTGCATCAATATAAATGATGAGAATTTAAAAGAATCAATTATACATATATTTTAAGAGGATGGAAATGGGAATCATTCAGGGAGGAATATCATAAATCCTTTCTCAAATTATTTTTGAACTATCCTTCATTGAGAAAATAAAGGCTGATGAAAGAAATTGTGTGGAAATTTAGAAAAGGGTGGATGCTATCAAAAATGGGAAACTATATGAGTTCAAGATTGAAAAGGATGGATTCATAATATTTGGGTCGCAATTATGTGTACCATTCAATTAAAAGATAAATAAGGATCTTCTGAATGATGCACATAGCTCAACCTTAATTATTCACCTAGGGATCACAAAGATGTATCGAAATATCCGAGAGAATTATTGGTAGGAAAATACGAAGAATAATATTGTTGAGTATACATCAAAGCTCCTTGTATGTTAGCAAGTGAAGGATGGAAGAAAAAATTTTGAGGGTATCATGTATCCACTACCTATACGAACATGGAAGTGGTAGAACATCACCATGGACTTTGTCACTAGACTTATAAGGGAATACAGTGGAAACAATTATATATTGGTCATTGTGGATCATCTTATAAATACATATCACATTATCACAATTAGATAGGTATTTTCATTAGATCAAATTGGGAAAATATATATCAAAGAGGTGGTAAGGATGCATGGAGTACCACTATCTATTTTATCTGATAGCGATATGAGATTCACCTAAATGTTATGGAAATTTCTCCAACATGATCTAAGCACTGAATTGAATTTAAGTATAACTTATCATCCTCAAAATGGTGTCCAATATGAGTGAAATATTCAAACAATAGAAGATATATTGAGATCCTATTCTATGGAATTCAAAGTAGGATGTGACCATCATCTTCAACTGTTCGAATTGTCTTACAACAATAGTTTAAACTCAGGCATCTAAATGGGACCATATGAAGCCTTTTATGTGAAAAGGTGCATAACACCAGAGTGATGGGGTGAATTCATTGAGAGTAAGCTGTTAAGACCTTCAATAGTCCAAGATACGGTGGAGAAAGTGAATACCATTAAGTAGTACATCAAGGTAGCTCAAAGTCAACAAAAGATCTATGCAAAAAAATCAATGATGAGACCATGATTTTAAAGTTGGAGACACAGTATTGCTCTATATATCTATATGAAATAATGTCATGATATTTGGGAAGAAATGAATGCTAATTTTAGGTACATAGGCCCCTTTGAGATTATTGATTATTTTTTATATGTGTCTTATCGACTAGTAGTTCCACCTATAATGTATGACATACACGATGTCTTCCATATATCCATATTAAAGAAGTACGTACCAGATCCTTCACATGTAATATATTCATAGGTGGTATATTTGGAGAAATATATTTTTATGAGGAGAAACTAGTGAATATCATGGATCATATAGAAAAATTTCTATGCAACAAAACTACTCACCTAGTCAATGTACTATGGAAGAACCATAAGTATAAAGAGGAAACCCCAAAACTAGAGGAAGCAATGATGGAAAAGCTACCACACTTGTTTTTATCCTAGAATGTAAAACAAAACTCAATGGGAGAAATTTCATAAGGGGGGAACAATGTAACAATCCGATGTTTTATAAATGAAATTCCCTTGTTATAATTATTTCTTATATTATAATAATATAATATTACATGTATATCATATTACAAACCTTATAAATAATGAATGATTAAAATAAAATGTATCTCTAGAATTTAAGGAACATACACCGATAAAATAGAAACTTCTCATTTGGAATAGTAATGTGACTCTTATGAATAGTAAACCAACCAATTGAATGGTAACATCACTAATGAAAGTATAAATAAAATTTATCCGTCTTATAAGTGAAAATATGATATAAATATATCATAGTATAAGTAAGTAAATTTTTTAGAAATTATTAATTATGTGTTGGTATTTTTGTAAGTCAGGTATATTTAAATATAATTTTATAATTAATTTAATAATTTTAAAGAAAATTCACATTCAAAAAATGTATTCATAAATAATTATTTTGTTGAATTATGATTATAATATAATTTTATGAGACCTTAATTATGTTATAAGAGCAATTTTAATATTAAAACTTGTATTTTTCAAGTAAATTATGAATTAAGTTAAAAGGTAAATTTTAAAACATTTAAATTATTTTCATAAAATGGACTTTATTTTCGAATTCTACACATAAAAAAATGGTAGGGGTGAATTTTCGATATTTTTCTAAAATACTTGATTTTTTTGGTGAATAGTAAAATGTGATAATTTTTGATAAATGCTAAATAAATGAATTTATGCATTAGGATTGAGTCATGGATGATATAAATGGCCATTGGTTCTAACTAACTTGCTCTATTAACTATTTTTGGTCACAATAATCAATATTATTCATAGTTTTTAGAAAAAAATAAAACTAATGATTAAACTAATGGGAAACCCCTCCTCTCCTCGACTATAAATACCACCCCTCCTTACCTTCTCTCTTCACAATTATCATGCCTTGTGACTTGTAAAAATTCTACTAAAATATATACCTAAGAACCTCTCTCATATCCAAGTGATATTGGTCTCTTAAAAAGAAAAACCCCCTCTCCTAAAGGGACTCTCAAGGAAAATATATTCAATAGGTATATTCCTATTCTATTTTCTTTGATTTTATTTCCATTTGCATTTTTATCTTCACATATCCTCATAAAAATAGTGTTATTACTACATTAACATACATGTACTATAATTTTGTTTTGGTAGTGAAATAATTCATCATAATCCATCCTTTCCTTCCTTTTATACTAGAAATGAAAACACTATCTGAGATGTGTTAATTCATCACATTCAAGGATGGTGAGTTTTAAATTTATTTTATTGTCTTAAATTATGGTAATGAAACCATTTTTATAGATGAACCATACAATAATATATGTATTATTTATAATTTAAGGTTCTGTAATTTTCTGTACACATGATATTAATTTATAAAGAAAAATGTGTTCGTTGTGATAAAAAAACTGCTAATTAACCAAAACGATAATCCTTAAAGTTTTAAATAATGATTAATATTTAATATAAATAACCAAATTAATTTTATAAAAATTAAATAATATTTATGTTCAATAATAACATATAACTCCAGTTTTGGAAAAACATTCTCACCTTACATGTTTATCCTTACACGTATATAAGTAAATCAATCATGAAAACCAAGGAAGAAAACACTCCCAAAACACTGAAATTGAACATCTTAACCCATAAAAAGGTAATTAATGAACTTAATAAGGTTATAATAAAGAAATTACATATAATAAAGGTTCTCAAAATATTAATTAAGGAATGTTATTTTGTTATCTAGGACATTAAGATCATGTTAAGGAAACCATCTTACAAAACTTAAGTATTCTACCCGAAACTCCATTATCCCTTCAAGTTGTTATATATTCCTTCCTTTTTAAACAAGCATGTGGACTCAACCCCATGTCCTACTCCCCCAAATCCTCTCTACCTACCACCCCATCCATGTGCATGGGGAATTAGGTTGTCCTATATATCTTTTTAACCAAATAAAGTTATCAATTCTTTTTTTGCACATATTATAAATTTTGTGTATATGAACAAAACTCACGCATATAGATTCATTCATCATTCTATTTCAGGGATATAAATGTTTCTAAATTATTCTATTCTCTATTATTCCAGATAAGTAAGCCCATTTTAAGGGAACATTTTGAATTCTAAACCATTTTGAACTACAGTATATAATATGTTTTTAAACCACCATTATTTTTATAAAACCAATTTTTTATTATGAAAACATTCTAGGTTCACCTATGAATATATATAAATGATTATTTCATTTTATTATTAAAATGACCTTTGATATTTTCATTTAAGCACACCAAATTTTTTTAATTCTAATGTTTATTAAGTACTCGTTTTAGATGTTATTACTTCAAGTTGACATCAATTTTTATGATATATGACCATTCTACCCTATTGTCATCCATGTGTGATATAGTTTATTACCTTTATGGGAATTTTTATGATACTTACATTTTTTATGCTTTATGACATGATTATGATACCTAATTCTTACCAGGGGTAAACCCTATGTTTTTGTACGATTTATAATATATGATTATATATGTTGAAATCTTATTCATGAACATGTTTTGATGGGTGATCCCATATAGTGATCTAATGCATTGGGTAAATTTGAGTCGCATTTGACATTATATATGATTTTACATTACTTTGTCTCCATGTTTATATGTTATCATATTTATATGTTATGAATCCATATATTCGATGCCTTTTTATATCATTATGTCATGCCTTCTAACCCTTGTGCTAAAGATATATTCTTATGTTTATTCCCTTACTGGGCTTTTTAGATAATCCCTTTGTTTATGTTATCCCCAGTTTTTCCTATACTGATGTAAGAGATCATTTGAATTTAATAGATCATTATGAAGATTAAATAAAGAAATATTTTGTTTAGATCCTTGTTTTTAGTTTTATGTACCTAGTCATCCAAAGATAGTAGACTTTATGATCCTTGAAATTTAATTTGTTTTCAAAATACACTTAAAATCATGTAATGATATGTGTAAAAGTATAGGGTCACTATAAATAAGAATTAAACATATAAACATTTATTACATTAGTAAATTACCAAAGAGTAAGGTGTGTGTTAGTGGTAGTTTAATTGCGTGGTTATACTAATGTTAAACTATTGATGATCTCTTCAACCTGAAAATTATCCTCTAGGTAATTTACATCAAACATCCCTTATTGAAGATATGCCTAATCTTGGTTAAGGGAAAACCCTGGTGATGCTACCACCTTACCCTATTCATAAAATGGGCATGAAAATGCATGACTATACATATTAATGTCATAATTTATCTTTTCTTCATCAGTTATGATTTTTCATTATCTTGATAAACAAAAAATCTGACGAGAACATTATTACTAATAGTCATGCTTCCAAACGATCATATTAACCAACAATCATATTGACCAGTGTTCAAATTACTATTTCGAACCTTCATTTTTTCCTCCTATAAATACCTCTTAATTTATTCATATTTTATTTACAATAATTCATCTCAAAGATCTATATTTTTTTCCATTTCAAAAATGTCAATGGGTTTTCTAATATTCTATATAATTTATATTGAGTTTTTCATGGGGCAAATGATCCTAGATGATTGAAATAATCTTAATTTTCTTATTATACTTTTAATTTTTAATATATATACTTTTCTGATTGTAATGTTTGGGATTTTCATGGGTTTAATTACTGACTAATGTGACATCCATCATTATTGAAATAAAGTGTTGATCATTTTTATATGTGTTGAATGTAAATAAATATATATAATATAAGACACTTTTATTCCATAGTTTAAATTCACTAATAACGTCTCACTCATTACATAGAAAAGAACTCCTAATTAAATTCCCTATTTTTAGGATATAAATCTCATCCTGATCTAAATGATAGGGAGCACACTAAATTATCTATTCTTGGAATGTGAAAAAAATAACCATAGATAATTATATAATATAATATTAAAAATAAAAAGAAAACACTACATGATTAATCTATGAATAAAGTGATTCCATATTCTTCTATCCCATATCCCAAATGGGAAATTGTGGAATTGGATTAGTCTTTACGTATTCAATGGCATGATATCATTTTTTTCATTTTTTTCTTATAATAAAAATATCATGGCCTAAAAAAATTTTTGAGAGAAAATTCATTCTTGATAAAGATCATGGTACCTTTAAATCATAGAGTATAACACCGTGATATTTCCAAATAAAACCATGTTTGATAATGTAAACAACACACAACACCAATCGTTAATGGATAACAAAATACTATTATTTTAAGAACCTTATAAAAGAGCCGTTTAATTAGAAGGTATGAATAGAAGTAACAAAATTATGAAATATCTATAGTCAATAATTAATAAAAATTTGTTAATAAATTAATTTTTAATAAGATCTGAATTTTTAGAACAGTCATTTTATTCTTTAAAATATGATTTCAAGAAAAATGTTTTTATATCATTTTGTGACAGAATATTATAATTTATTTATTTAAATTTTATATATTTTATTTTTAAAAAATAAAATAATTTTTAATTCATAAATTAAAATTATATTATAGTTATTTTTTTGAGAATTGTTTGAAGAGGGTGATGTTTATAGTGAATAGTGACAATGAATTATTTTTATTGAAAACATTATTTTTTCATCAAATATTTACAATGATTCATTAATTTTATAATGTTTTCAATGTAAATTAATTTCTCTTATATTATTATAAATATAATTATGTTTATTGGAATAAATTTTATGGTTTCATTTTTATAGAAAGATATTTTTATACCTAAAAAGGCATTTTTAGAAAATTAGTTTTATGTTAAATTTTGAGTTTAAATCTTAATTAAATTTCTCCCACCTCTAGAAAATATTTCTAGAAAAATGGATGCCAAATATTGAATATGTGGTCCAAATTATTTAAAAATCCCCCTTTTATTTTTGGTCATATAAAGAGTAACAATATTAAAATTTTGTTACCACAGTTAGGGTAAAATGGGTAAAACCGGGTCAAAACAATGAAATAAATTTTCAAAATAAACCCAACACTTGTCTTAATTTCATTGTATTGGAAAAAATATTCCATAGCTGTGGAAAGATAAAATGTATGGAATTTCGTAGAAATTTTTCCTTCAGGATTGATTTTATAATATTTAAAAACATATAATGTTGAAAAATGTCACTCTCTTAAATTTAATAAATAACAATTTTATATTTTAATAGAAGAACATTATGTATGGTATTATATATAACACACAACACTATTTTTAAATGAACCCTACAATATTTTTATTCAAATATGGTCGTTATAACAGAAAATTTTAATTGGAAGTTATGAACAGTAATAAAAAAGTTATCATATATATATAAATGTATTATTCAATAATAATTTGTTCATTAATTCTTTTTATTAAAATCTTGTAATGTATCAAAATAATGTTTCTTTCACATATTCTTTTAGTTATTTTCATGATAAAATATTATGTTTTATTTGTTTCACTTTTTAAAATGTATTAGATAATGTAAAATTAATTTTATGGTTAAAACCAACATATCAATACTATTTAGGATTGAATTCCAGATAATTATCTAAGAAGATTGATTTTATGATGAATAGTGAAAAATATTATCTTTACTGTAAAATGTAATTATATTTCAAGCATTCCAAAAGTTATATTTTTTTAGAAAAAGGGTTAAAGGAAAAATTAGTTTTCTTATTTTATGAATAATTCCCACATGTTCACTAGAATCAATTTTTTTTGTTGAATTTGGAAGAAAAATATATTTATACATAAAATTGTATTTAAAAAAATTATTGAAATTGACATTTATATATAAACATAATTAATTCCATTCATATAAATTGAATATTGAAAATTTTGTTCCATATTTGGAATCAAGAGGTCATAATTTTGTTAATAGGCCTCCTTTAGTTTTGGAAAATATTAGTGTTAACCATAGTAATTTTTTTCACCTCAGTTAGGAATAAACAATTAAAATTGTGTTAAAATAATTGGATAAGGATTTAAAATGTCTCGAACACATTAACTTATCTAATTAGATGAGTGGAGGTAATCCATGCACATAGAAGGATCATATATATGTCCACTTAGTGTCATTTGTCTTTGACTATGATCATTATATTAATTTACGTAAAAGATAAAGTCCAAAATGCGACACTATTGACTTTTATATCTCAAATATGTATTCATATAGGTAAAAAGATGTTATTTTGGTCTATAATTTTTTATTTGAAAATAAATTAAATTTTATATAGAATAATTATTTATTTTTAATTATTATTTGTCTATTAGTTACCATAGATTCTTACGCAACACCCACACAATATTTATTCAATTAATAGAAAAATAGAATATTTTACTTTAAATAAATTAATATTAATACAGTTTGGATAAATTATCATGTTCAATTTTTTTTGATCAATATAACATATTCTATTTTAGTAAACTTTTTAATTAAAATTCTATTTCTTTCATGTTGTTTTCAAACTAAAATTATGTTAGTAGTGTCAAAATGACATTAATAAGATTTGTTTCACAAAATTAATTTTTTAAATTATTGAAAAATTTTAAAAATATTAAATTAGAAATTTAAGATGATAATTTTTTTTAATTGTCATAACTTTTCCTTTTTTATACAATATTTACTTTATTGGAAAAATTTCAATCATTTAATATTGGAAAAATTTCAATCATTTAATATTGAAAATGGTGTTACTACAGATAAAGTTAAAATAGGTAAACTAAGGTTTTAAACTAAAATACAAGATATTAAACACCACATAAACTAGTAAAAACGCTATTGGGTGATTATATTTAACCATATCTTACCTTACCTTAAGATATCAAGACATTTTTAATATTTTTACTTAAGAACGATTTTATTATATTTTAATTATTTTTGAAATTATAAGAGTACACCTCTATTAACTTATAAATTGGAACATATAATTTATATTATTTATGTAAAATTGATTCATATATCTCATAAAAACCCAAAAAAGTATCTTATAACATTCTATATACATAAATAATAGGTTCTATAATTCTTAAAGCACTATTACAATGTAATTAAAAAGGAATTTAAAGGAGGTATACAGAAGAAGAGGTTATCATCTTACCTAAACTCTTTAAATTTGTATCTTCTTATACATCCACTAAATATATAATATTCTTCATCAAATAATAAATATATTATTCCCAATATACCATTTTTTTATTATTATACTACCATTATTTAACAACTTTTCTATTATATGGGATGTAATAATATCGCTCATGCATTCATACTACTAACAGTCTCTATGTATCGATACAATTCATTTTCAATTGTAATATTTTATGGATAGTTATTATGATGAGTTTTATATTTATATATTTTATTTCTTAAATAATTATTTTTATTTAATTAAAATATAATATCTAATTACTTACCTTCTAATAAGTTGGGAAATAATTACGTCACTCGTGTGTATATGTGGACACCCACCTCCATGAAGTTATATGATATTTTTCGAATAAAATGTATGTGTAAAGTAATATGGTTAATTTTAATAAATAGATAAGTTATATATTATATCATAATTATTATTAAACTTTTAAATGCATTTTACCTTTCTTTTGTTCCATTGGTTAATAAGTGAATATAAAATTCATGACGACGTACAACCTACCACATTAATTCACGAGGTAATTCATTTTTATATATCTAAAATTTAATCTTTAATAAATATATATCATATTTATATAAATATTAAGATAATTTAGATGTTTAAATCATGATAAATGTATAAAGACCTGGTTTTTTGAACTAGAACATGCATAAAAAATTAAAGAGTTACCACAAAAAGTTTTAATTATAATAAAAGAACATAAAAAACTGGTCATAAGATGTTATTAATTAATCATATATTTTATAATATACAAGTGAATTTTTTATAAATACATGTATAGTATATATATAATTATTATATAGGATGTTCAAAGTCATAAAAATTAAAAGAAGTCTTGAGGTAAGATATTTTCTTCTAACTTTGATTTATGTTGGAAAAATGCATATTGACCACAATTTTCTTTTTTTTGCAGTGAATATAACGACCGTTAATGTGTTTTAAAATGTTTATAATTAAAATTATGTGGATTTTCATATCCATATAATTTTATCTATTTCATGAGGTTTTGACTCAGTAGATACCAAACTGGTAAGGTATTTTACGTTTTAATCCAATTTTATTGGGGATTATTTATGACTGAATTGAGTGAATTTTATGATAATTATCCAATAAATACATTTAATTTTCATGTCATTAAATTAATTATAGAGAATATATATTTTTCTTTCATTTTCCTCTCATTAATTATCAAATAGATCGAAATAATAGTTTTACAAAAATCGTACTTTTTTACTCTCTTCAATTGAAAAAAATTTCAATATATGTCTATTCACTATAAAAATGATTTCAAGAATGTTTTTATTTTTATAAAATGTTTTTATAAATTCATTATAAATAATTTTTTTTAACTTTTTACCTAATGTATTAAAATTAATAACCTTTTCATTTTTATAATAATTTCTTTAGTCTTTTCAGAAAAAATAAGAAAGTAATACTCGCAATAAAAGTATAAAATATGAGTGGACTTTACCATTCTCCTGAAGAAAAAATTAATTTAATATTCCATTAAAAGTTCCCATGTTCATTTGTAAGGAAATTTTTTCCATGATATTTTTGAAATTTTTAGATTTTAATGAAGTGATTTCAAAATGAAAGGATTATTTTCCTCAAGAAGTTTTCTAGTAATATTTTAATGAAATATTCACCTATGATAAAAATAATTTATGTTAATTATGATTTATTTGGGATATGATTCAATGATTCCAAATTTATTCATTCTCTACATGGTTTATTGATAACATGATAAAATATAAATGAAATTGTTTTTCTTTTTCCACTAGTTATGTTATGATGAATTATGTTATGTTCTTTTGAAATACATATTAACGAATTTAAGATTATGTAATGGGTGGAAATAAAATTATATACCCCTCAAATGCATTGGGTGAATATGGATAAATCATGAGAAAAATATTTTACGTGTGATCCTAATTTTTGGTTTATAATTTTATATCTGCACCAAGTTTTCATGTCCATAAGATTATTCATGGACCAAGTCTTCACATCCATAAGATTATATGTGGACTTGATTTCCGTGTATATAATACTATGAATGGACCTATTTTAAATCTCTATAGTATTATGCATTTATATGGTTTTCATATCAATATTATTATTCAAGGACCTTGTTTCGTATATATATATCATCATAGGGGGGTATAATTTCACGTTCTTAATATATTTAGTGAACATATTTGTATGTATAAATGTTTAAAATTTTATAAAACTGTGTTTTTTTTCACATTCAAATGTATATGTTATACATTCAGGGATCATGTGCATTGTTTCTTTTATGATTCCTCTCTTATAAACTTTCAATAATTTTGAAATGACTCCAGATTATGATCTATAATATGTAGGGTATGGTATTAAAATTATAATCTCACATCCCCATACACTTATTCCCATGTTATTCCTAAGTGATCATTGATATCTTCTTTGTTTACCCTTATTGAGCATCTGGGATAACCCTTTCTTATTTTTCCTTTCCTCGGTTATACAGAAATGTTTTAATTAGGGTATATCTAAGAATATAGTTTTGTGGGAATATCTTAGGGAAATATAGAGAAGAATTTTCATGAAATTAGATTACGGTGTTTCTAGTATCTAAAGATAATAATCTTTTATGGTCCTTTGGTTTGTATTTCTAAAATATATTGTATATTTATCTATTATGATATAATATTTATGTTTGAAAATCTTAGGTCACGATAGTTGGAATCAAAGGATAATTTTATTCAATCATTAGAGATTAATATTAGGAAACCTTTGTAAAAACACATGTGATAAGTCTAAGAACATTATAACACATTATTTTTTTTTTGGTAAGGAAGATATTATGTCATTTTAATTGATATACACCCTTTTATGGATACTATAAGTGGATATGGTTTTGGAATAGTGTTATCTAGGTTTAATAACATCAAAGGAGTTTTTTGGGTACATATCAACCATCACACCAGAGCCCAATGAGTGTTCTCTTACTACATGTATGGTTTGACACTCTCGGGGGATATTCATTGGTTAAAAAACATTTTTTTATCTTCTATTGGGAAGGATTTAATTAAATGATAACCATGGATGGAGAATTTTTAATATATTTTTCCATATATTGAAATGATATTATATAATTTAGAAATATTATGAATGACTTTTCCTAATTAAATAATTTCTCACTATGAATATTACTGATGACACTATGGTTTATGGTTTTAGAGAATATATAGAACCCTAAGGAATCATGTGAAAAATGAATGCGATGGAAAATGAAATGGCCATATTCTTGAGAAACTAAATGTATCAGGAGATTGGGTGGATCATTTTGTGACCATCCTCACTTAACTCTCTCAAGATATGAGTGATAACAAAGATCATGTTGAACATATGAATGCACTATAGAGAGATAAAAATGACATTAAATATTTTATGTGACAATAAACACCCTCCTTTTATGGGTACTTTGATCCACTGGTTGCTGAGCAGTGGATCAACATGGTGAAAAAGTTATGTAATGTTCTATAGTTCTAGGATCATGAAAATCTTGTCTTAGATATTTATCATTTCAAAGGTGAAATAGATAAAATTTAAAATATTACTAATTATACAAGCTGGGTGGCTGAGATGTAATCCATAAAATGGGTTGGGTTTAAGAGGAAATATTTTAACAAGTACACCCCCTATATTCTATGTAAAAAATGGATAAGGAATTACCTGAGATTAAGAATAAGTATGAAAATTTCACTGGAACCAATGAGGAAAAATTTTAAAGGACATGAATGGTATGAATCTAGTATAATCATCTTCAGTAAAAGAAAAATTTGTATATTTTTTAGTGGTTTGAAACCAAGAAGTTTGAAGGAATTATCCATAATAGACTTCTAAAGATATTAAAATACCATTCTTTGTGCACCCAAAGTGTAAATGAAGGATAAATACCCTCATGGTTATGATAATAATAAACGGAAGATAAAGTTTCATGGAAACAGAAATGGTATGTGATTTGGAGGGAAGAAAAGTTTTCAACATCCTATATTATAAAAATATCGGAAATATCACTGAGGTGTATTCCAAAATGAAATAATTATGTATTCAAGTATTGTATTACAGTACATTGATGTCGTGGCCCGTTCCTCGGGGCCAGTGTCGTGAGTACCGCAAGCCCGCCTTCCATAGGCTAGGTGCTGGTGACTAGCACCAAAGGCATAAATCCCTAAACTGGGAAGGCATTGCCATTATAACTGAAAACACATACAAAAGAGCACACAGTTGGATACCAAACACTAAGTAAAACTGTATAACAACAGAGTGCTGAAAAGTAAAGGGGCCAGAAATAAAATACCAACTGTAAAGTACAAGTACAACTGAAAAGGAAAAAACAAATGAAATGTGAAAAGCAGCTCCTCGATCATCTACCACAGATCATACCTGAAGGGTAGGTACAAGTACCCTCCTCTGTACACCACATCCGTCAGTCTCCTCTTGGTACCAACTCATCGTGAGGTCCACCTCCGGGTACCATCCAGTCCTCAAACACTCAGCC
The DNA here is from genome assembly GCA_963277665.1 of Viscum album. Taxonomy (NCBI): domain Eukaryota; kingdom Viridiplantae; phylum Streptophyta; class Magnoliopsida; order Santalales; family Viscaceae; genus Viscum; species Viscum album. The sequence continues at coordinate 648,064,039 of OY728158.1, read as the reverse complement.
TCGGTTAGCATTATACATCGTTTGCACCCAAGACAATGAGGTTCGGGCATATCCCGTGTAGGAGTGAGTATAACGATACTCAGTAGGGACCCCAAGACCCTTAAGGTCTCACACAATCTAACAAGGATAAACCACAAGGTATGAAATAAACAGATAACCTCACATAGGTATATGCCCATACATATACCTAAGTTATCTAGTAATCCATCTCAATCACAAGGAAAACACAAGTTACTGAATCAGCTCACACAAGTATAAAACTTTTGAAGAGAGATAGATATGATCAGGTGTAGCCACTAAATCATCCATTCTGCCGAACCAACACAGGATCCAGGAATAGAAATCAAAACTATCGAACCCAAATAGGATCCAGGAATAGTTATTCTATCGAACCCACACAAGATCCAAGAACAGAAGTCCGAACTATCAAACCCACACAGGATCTAGGAACAGTAGTCAGAGCTATCGTATTTGTACGGTATCCAGGAATAGTCATCAGTGCTGTTGAACCCACACAAGATCTTGGAACAGTTTTCAGTACTGTCAAACCCACACAGGATCCAGGAACAATCGTCTGTGCATATCTAGCCACAGGGTTTTGCACGAAGCATGCTTGATTCCGGGAGGGTCCGCTCCTCAAGCCGAGTGTCGATACATCAACTATCACTAATTACCAATAATAAGTATCTCAAAGTTCCACCTTGTCATAGGGGTATCAACGTAACAGACGACGCGTCAATCAAACACCTGGTCTATGAGTTATTGGCATTTCCGTTCTGAGGGCCTGGTTGGATTTAGGTTCAATCAAACCTAAATTTACTCCAATTGCATCCAACCCTCAAGTGGGGCATGCCAAAATAACAATCTTACTCCAAGATATCCGTCTCCGTAGATAGTTCATCAATCGGACACACATAGCCCAAGTTATGGGCGAAAAGGTAAAATCAGGTCAAACAGGTCCTGCTAAGGTCCGACCCAGTCGGACCAAACTGACCCAACCCGGCTTGGGAAAACCAAACCTGCCAGAACCGGCCTAGCCCTCCAGAAACAATCTGGCATGTGGCGGCGGCCCAGCCCGCGAGAGCGCGACTAGCGTGGCCTACGCTGGCAGCCCGACATGAGAGGGCCGGCGGGGGCGGCCCGCCTGGCCAGGGTGGCCAGCGGCAGGCGACGCCCAGCGAGGTCCCCCTAGCCACGTGGGGGGGGGGGGGTGCCGCTACCCCCATCTCCTAAATGGAATCGACACCTGACTTCGGTTTGGTAGCTCGTAGGACCCAGGAGGTCCCACCTCGTCTTGCTGGCCGAGCGGCCAGCCGCGTCTCCTCCACCGGAGGCCGGCCTAACCAGTGCCTCTACTACACTACTGCGGCTTCTTCCTCTGTGCGGAGCGACAACGTCGTGCCCCTCCGGCAGCCAGGCGGTCGCCCATGTGCACCGCCGCGGCCAGAGGCCACAATATGTTCATCCGCATTGCAAGACGGCACCGCACCCTTTCGGTGACCCGGTGGCCCTGCGCCGCCGGTTTTCTTCACGGTCGGCCTGACGTCATCCACGGTTGCACCGCCGCGGCCCATCAGCCATGGCCCACTCTTACGGTGGCTCCATTGATCCACTACCGTCATCAACAAGCGAGGAAAAATGGAGGGGGTTCGGGCCATGTTTGTTCGGCCCACACCCTCCGCGTTATGGTGATAAAAATCGACTAAACTTATACCAAGATTAAACGATGAAGAACGGGTAAAAATAAAAATTCGAATACGCTACCTCATATTCATTTTCATTGGAAAAGAAGATTCAGAAGTCGAGGATGATGTCATTTATGTTCTTCAAGGATGGAGCTTCCTCCCTTGTTCTGGTTAGAGATCAAAGAAGAAGATGTCTGTCATCAGCGGATGAAGCGTTCTTCGTTCTTCGATGGTCGTTCTACATTGGAGATTTCTCCCAATAATCCTCCACTCAAATCACCAAAGTGAAATGACGTTCCAAATTATAGATTATAATATCTATTATTTCATTGGCAAGAAATTCAAAAAGAATTCCTAACAGTTGGTTGACAAAATTAATGTGAAGGGTGGTGGAACCATTAAGTGGGTACCTCAAGAGGTTTCTCCCCACTTAATGGGGAGTTCAAGAGGTTATAATCTTGGGTGGTCCCCACAAAATTAATCCTCACTTGGGAGGTTGAGTTTGGTTGGGCCCCACCACCATAACCTCTCATGGAAGGTTAAGGTATGGTAGTATTCACCTCTAACTTCCACATGGTGGATATAACACATAAAAATAAATTAAGACATGCACTTAAATTATTTTATTATTCCCACGTAAAACCAAAATACTAACATTCATCCTTGACTAACTACCGTCGAGGTGAAAGTCTTCTTAAGCGAATACCGGCACTACGATTTCAACAGTGCCCCTAGATTTCAATTCCAAGCACCGGTTCAAAAGTTATAAAATCCCACTCGTATGTTTACTGAACATACCTAAACAAAACTTCAAAAATTGATTTCGGGCACACCGGGCCTCGTAATCTTGCGCCGTCAGTTTTCGCGGACTCGTAAAATTCCCTTGTATTTAAGAAAAAAATTTCCATTGAAATTACGGGTCTTTACATTCTCCCTACCTCGGGGCTTTACATCCCCGTAAGCTACAACTCAAACTAAGGGAATAAATGGGGGTACTGAGCACGCATCTAAGCCTCTCGCTCCCATGCTCTCCTGAAGGTTCCCATGTGGCCAACGAACGTACACTAGAGGTATCGACCGTACATGAAGGAAACACTCTTGTTGATCCTCAATCTCCACTGGAACCACCATAAATGTAACCCCCTGTCCACATCCAGCTCCCCATGGTCGATGATGTGAGAAGGGTCGTGCACGTATCTCCTCAGTTGGGATACGTGGAAGACGTCGTGCACCTGGTGCAACTGTGGTGGAAGAGCCAGGCGGTAAGGCACCTCGCTTACTCTGCTTAGGACCTGGAAAGGTCTGATGAATTGAGGAGATATCTTGTCACCTCGGCCAGATCTCTGTAAACCTCATCGGGGTGAGACCCATAGAAAGACATGGTCTCCATCATCAAACTCTAGAGGTCTCCGTCTCCTGTCAAAATACGACTTATGTCTCCTCTATTTAGTCTCCATCTGCTCCTGGATAATTTTCACGTTTTCCATGATAGCTCATATCATCTCTGGTCCCACTAGTGCTAAGTCCCCTAGGTCTATCCAGCACAACAACAATCTCCAAGGTCGATCATAAAAGGCCTCAAAAGGTGTCAACCAGATGGTGGAGTGATAACTGTTGTTGTATGCAAACTTTACCAAAGGTAAGTGATCCTCCCAACTGTGACCGAAGACGAGGACACATGCATGCTGCATGTCCTCAAGGGTCTAAATGGTCCTCTCAGTCTTACCATCCATCTGAGGATGGAAGGCGGTTCTCAGATGAAGCTGTGTCCCAAAACCTCCTGCAACCACTTCCATATCCAGGAAGTAAATCACATGTCATGAGCAGAGACAATAGAATAAGGTACTCCATGTAGCCACACAATCTCATTCACATAGGGGCATCTCAAGATCTCTACTTATCCATTCTCTATGATTGGTAGGAAGTGGGCCGACTTGGTGAGTCGGTTGATGATCACGTAGATAGAGTCATGTCCCCTGGACGTACGTGGAAGACCCGTAATGAAGTCCTTGTATTTCCCATCCCACTTCTACTCTAGGAACTCTAAAGGCTGAACCAAGCCTGCTGGTACCTGATTCTACGCCTTCATTTGCTGACAAGTGAGGAATCGAGAGACAAACTCCGCTACTGCCTTCTTCATACCTGGACACCAATCCTATCATCGAATGTCCTGGTATATCTTCTCCACTCCTGGATGTACCACTAGAGGATATGTGTGTAACTCCCTCAACAATTCCTCTTGAAGTGACTTTGGCACCATTGTACGTCCTTTGAAGAGGATTAAGTGCTCCCCATATTCATAAAATCCATCAGGTGCCTGCCCTGTGGATATCTAAGCACATCTTGTCTCGCAGTCATCATCTCCACACTGTACCTCCCTCACTTGTTGAAGAAGTGGGGGAGTGACTGTAAGAGACTAAAGGAAAACTGATCCATCTCGATCCACAAAGGATATCTATAAAGCAGCCAGCTGCTCTATCGCCTCTTTTAGCAGCTGTATACCAGATCTCATACTGAGTGCATCTATAACAACGTTACCCTTCCCAAGAGTATAGACTATCTCGAAGTCATAGTCCTGGAGGAACTCAAGACATCGTCGCTATCTCAGGTTCAATTCTTTCTTAGAGAAGATATACCTGAGACTCTGCTGGTCAGAGTATACTCTGAAATGATCGCCCATCAGATAGTGTCACCACTTCTTCAAGGAAAAGACCAATACTACTAACTCCAGGTCATGGGTAGCGTAGTTTTGCTCATGTTGTCTCAGCTAACGAGAACCATAAGCAATCACTGCTCACTCATGCATTAGGACACACCCAAGCCTGGTCCCTGATGTGTTGGAGTAGACTACATACCCTATGCCCTCCTCAGGAAGCCTCAAGATGGGGGAACTAATCAGCCTCTGCCTCACCTCTTGAAAGCTCTGCTGGAATCTCTCTAACCACATGAAGGGTTTCACCTTACGTGTCAAGTATAATAGTGGTGCTGGAACTCTGGAGAAGTCTGGTACAAACCTCTAGTAATATCCAGCCCAACCAAGGAAACTCCGTACCTCCGTCACACTCCTGGGTGGATCCCAATAAAGTACCGCCTCAATATTTGCTGGATCTACTAAAACTCCAGACCTTGAGATGACATGTCTGAGAAATTAAACCTATCGGATCCAGAACTGGAACTTTGAGAGCTCACCCTAAAGCTGGTGCTCTCGAAGTGTGTTTAGTACTACCAGAAAATAGTAGGCATGATCCTCCTCAATAGTTGAGTAGATCAGAATATCGTTGATGAAGACTACAATAAATAGACTGAGGTATGGCTGGAAAATCCTGTTCATGAGACCCATGAACACTACTAGAGCGTTGGTTACACTGGAAGGCGTAACCAAGAACTCGTAGTGGTCTTACCAACACCTGAAGGCCATCTTCTGCACATCCTTATCTCGAACTCTAAGCTGGTGATAGCTTGATCTGAGGTATATCTTTGAGATCCACCGTGCACCCTTCAGCTGATCAAAGAGGTCATCAATCCTTGGGAGTGGGTACTTGTTCTTCACTGTCACTTGGTTCAGGTGACGGCAGTCGACACAAATTCTCAAGCTTCCATCTGCCATCTTGGCAAACAGAATCAAGGCTACCCAGGGAGAAACACTAGGCCAGATGAATCCCTTCTCCTTCAAGTCCTCTAGCTGTACCCACAGCTCATGAAGCTCTACGGGAGCCATCCGATACAGTAGTGTAGATATTGGTGTCTTCCTGGGGTACATGTAAATGTAGAAGTCCACCTCTCTGTGAGGAGGTTGTCCTGGAACATCATCGGGGAAAAAATCCACGTACTGGTGCACCACTATAGGATAAGTCGGACTCTGTACATCAACTACTCTGAGGGTAAGGTAGGCCAACTGATGAGTGATCGGCTGCACCCACCTTCGAGTAAGTCTGTCATGTGCTATAAAGGCTCCCTTCTCGCCAGTGAAGGTGAACTTGGTCTCATCCATACTGACACACTGCACTTTGTTCCTAATACAGTAGATCTAAGCACGGACTGTAGATAACCAGTCCATACCCAAGTTGACGTTTTAAGTGCTCGACGTCGCTACTAGGAGATCCCAGCCGAATATCTCACCTCCTAGAGTAAACTCACACTGCCGACACCAGTGCGTAATCGTCGAATATGCTCCCATAGGAATCTATACCTATAATGATCGAACCAATGGCTCCATCAGAATCGCCAAGCTCTGAACAAGGTTAGTGGAAATGAAAGAGTGACTGACACCTGTGTCTATAATAACTACATCTTAGGTGGAGTAGACACAGACTGTACCTCGAATCATCTTAGGAGTGTCGTGATCGTAAGCCTCATCTTACTAGAGTTGAGCTCTCACCTATCCACCTGCTCCCTATGGTCGGGGTGGACCTCCTTGTGGTGGTGGTGGTAACACCTTGAAACATCTCCCACTGCCAGTTTCTCGATCAGCTCCTCTTCCACGTCTGCCTGCACCCTGCGGATCTCCTCGATCGAACCTCTGCCTCTACCAGGGAGGTCCCTCAACTGTCTGATGATCATCCGAACGACGGGTAGGATAGTAAAGAGACATGTGACCCTGCCCACCACATGTAAAACACATGTTCATTGAACGAATGGCTCTGTCTCGCATTCCTCGCACAACTGAACCCGAGTCCTGAGGTCGTCCACCGGATGGTCTGGTCCGCTTGGACCTTTACGACATCTATTTGCTACCAACTGTAGAAGACTCTGCTACGTGATGCCCAGTGGTGGGTCTCACTGCTAGTGACTGCCCAACAAGGAAACTCTCCACTAAGAGGTCTCGCTCCAACACCCCCACCTACGTCGGGATGCTGAGGGAGATCATCGATGCCATGATCTCTTTCTTGATCCCCTCATCGAAGGTCTAGGACAAGAAGAATGAGTCCCGCGCCATATCTGTGGAGTAGCGTGGGAGGTCGGTGAACCTCGCTGAGTACTGTGCCACCATCATGCTACCCTACTGTAGATGTAGTAACTCTTGAATCTACACCGCATGTAGGGTGGCTGGGAAGAACTCTTCCCAAAACAGGCTCTTGAAGTCTTCCTAGAGAAGTGTCGCCTCGTCATGCACCTGGAGCGTCAGGCTCCACCATCTGCCTGCTTCTGCTAGAAGGAGACTCATAGCAATGATCACCATAAGGTTTGTTGGTGTCCCTACCAGTCTGAAAACTCTCACCACAACCTCCATCCAATCCTCAAATTCATGTGGGGACATCTCGCCCCTGTACCTGGGCGGCCTTTGGCACTGTAACTTGTGCAATGTGCTCAGACAGCATGCACTCTCTTCTGCTAGGGATGGTGGAAATGGTGGATCAACGTGTAGTGGTGCCACTGGAGGCACTGCTATAATAGGACCCTACACCAAGGCCCTGTCGATCAGTGGGCTGCCATCTCATACAAAGCCTGGAACCCTGGATGGCTGTCTGCGTGGGTCCATCCTTAAAACATACGGGTGTGCCACGGTCGATAAGTTATTCCTGGTGAGTTGACTCAAAGAGATCACTAAGAAAACTCTTGAAACACAAACACAATCAGTATTTTTGTGCAATGAATCAGAAATCATAAGTCAGGGTCCTGGTTTATAGATACATCGTCCGCTGCACCAACACTGGATTCCCTGAACTAAAAGCCACACTCAGTATACTTAACACTATTTCTTCACAGAAAATATCAGAGTCCTATGTTATGCGGTAGAACTGAATCCTCTGATACCAATTTGTCATGACCTTTACCCCGGGGCCCGTTCCGTGACTACCCCAAGCTTGCCTTCCATAGGCTAGGGGCTGACAACTATCACAAAGGGAGTGAATCCCTAAAATGGGAAGGCATTTCCATTATAAATGAAAACACATACAACAAATCACACAACTGGATACAAAACACTAAGTAAAACTGTATAACAAGAGAGTCGTGAGAAGTAAAGGGGCTGGAAATACAATCCCAACTATAAATTACAAGTACAACTGAAAAGGAAAAAACAACTAAAAGGTGAAAAGAATCTCCTGGATCGTCCACCACAGATCCTACCCCAAGGGTAGGTAGATATAACCTCCTTTGCACACCCCGAAAATCAGTCTCCTACGGGTACCGACTCGTCGTGAGGTCCACCTCTAGGTACTGTCCAGTCCTCGTACACTCAGCCTCGGTCAGCATTGTTCGTCATCTGCATCCAACACAACGAGGTGCAGGCATAACCCATGTAGGGGTGAGTATAATGATACTCAGTAGGGACCTCGAGACCCTAAAGGTCTCACAAAATCCAAAAAAGATAAACCACATGGTATGAAATCAACAGATAACCCCACTTAGGTATATTTCCATATATATACCTAAGTTATCTAGTAAACCATCTCAATCATGAGGAAAACACAAGTTAATGACTCAACTCACAGAGGTATACAACTTTTGAAGAGAGATAGAGATGATCATGTTTAGCCACTAAATCATTCATTCTATCGAACCCACATAGGATCCAGGAACAGAAATCACAACTATAGAACCCTCAAAGGATCCAAGAACAATTATTCTGTCGAACCCACATAGGATCTAGGAAAAGAAGTCAGAACTATTGAACCGACACAAGATCTAGGAATATTAGTCAGAGTTGTCAAATCCGCACGGGATCTAGGAATAGTCATCAGTGTTGTCGAAACCGCACAGGATCCAGGAACAGTCGTCAGTATTTTCGAACCCATATAGGATCCAGAAACAATTGTTAGTGAAAAACCAGTCACATGGTTCCGCATGAAGTATTCTTCATTTAGGGAGGGTCCTCTACTCAAGCCAAGTGTTGATCCATCAACTACCACGAAGTTCCAAGAAGATGTATCGAAAAGGTCCGCCTTGTAATTGGGGTCTCAACGCAATAGACGGCGCGTCAATCAGACACCCGGTCTGTGAGTAATTGGAATTTCTGTTTTGACCCCCATAAATATACCTAAACTATCTAGTAATCCATCTCAATCATTAGGAAAACACAAGTTACTGTCTAAGCTCAAACAAGTATACAACTTTTGAAGAGAGATAGAGATGATCAGGTGTACCCACTAAATCATGCATTCTGTCGAACCCACACAGGATCGAGGAACAGAAATCAAAACTGTCAAACCCTAATAGGATCCAGGAATAGTTATTATGTCGAACCAACATAGGATTTAGGAAAAGAAGTTAGAACTGTCAAACCCAAATAGGATCCAGGAATAGTCGACTGTATTGTTGAACCCACATAGGATCCAGGAACAGTGGTTAGTGCACAACCAGCCATAGGGTTCCGCATGAAACATGCTTGATTCCGGGAGGGTCTGCTAATCAAGCTGATTTTCGATCAATAAACTTCCACGATGTCCCAATAAGAAGTATCTCAAAGGTACTCCTTGTCATAGGGGTCTAAACGCAATAAACGACACGTCAATCGGACGCCCAGTCTGTGAGTTATTGATATTTTCGTTTCGAGGGCCCGGTTGGATTTAGGTTTAATCCAAACCAACCATACCGCAATTCCATAAAAAACTCAAATGGGGTATTACAAAAGAACTGTATTGCTCCAAGCTTTCCATCTCCGCAGACGGTGCATCAATCAGACACCCGTAGCCCAAGTTATGGGTGAAAAGGTGAAATCTGGTCAAACGGGTCCGGGTCAGGCCCGACCCTATCGGCCGACCCGGACCTACCCATCCTGAGCCGACCCAACCCGAAGGAACTGGCACAGCCCACCGGAACCGGTCCGGCCCATGGTGGCGGCCCGACCCGCGCTGGGTGGCCCGACCCACAGGTAGCATGACCCATGTGGTCTGCGCTGTCGGCCCGACCCGAGAGGGCCAGAGGGGGCGGCCCACCTGGTCTGGGGGGCTAGCGGCTGGTGGAGCCCTGCAGGGCCCTCCCTCGCCATGTAGGGGGGGTTTCATGCCCCCTGTCTCCCGAATGAAACCCACGCCTATCACCGGTTTGGTAGCCCGTGGAACCCAGGAGGGTCCCGCCTCGTTCGGCTGGCTGAGCAGCCAGCCGTGTCTCTTATGCCAGTGGCCGACCTAGCCGGTCGCATTTTCTCCTCCATCGCGGCCCCCCTGGATGAGGATTCTTCCTCTATGCGGCGCGATGGCGCCGCACCTCTCCGGCGGCCTGGCGGTCGCCCGTGTGCAACGCCGCGGCCTGTTCTTCTGCACGACTTGATGACGTCGTGCCCTTCCAGCGACCCGGCGTCCATACGCCACCGGTTTTCTTCGTGGCCAGCCTGACATCGGCCGTCGTTGCACCACTGAAGCCCGTCGGCCGTGGCCCACTCCTCCATCAGCGCTGTTGCGCCACTGCTATTGTCAAAAAGAGAGGAAAAACGGTGGAGCTCGGGACGTGCTTGTTCGGCCCGCACCCTCCGCATTATGGTGATAACAATCGGCTAAACATAAACCAATATTCAATGATGAAGAAAGATAACAAATTCAAATTTAAATCCCCTACCTAAGATTCGTTGTTGTTGGAAAAGAAGATGAAGAAGTCGAGGATGATGTCGTCCGTATTCTTCAAGGACGGCGCTTCCTCCCTTGATCCGGTCGGAGACCAAAGAAGAAGATGTTTGTCATCGACGGATGAAGCGTTCTTCATTCATTGATGGTCTTTATTCATTGGGAGGAGCATTCTTCGTTGGAGATTTCTCCCAATAATCCTCCACTCAAATAACCTAAGTGAATAGACGTGCAAAATAATAGATTATAATATCTATTATTTCATTGGAAATAAATTCAAAAAGAATTGCTAACACTTGGTTGACACAATTAATGTGAAGGGTAGTGGCACCATTAAGTGGGGAGCTCAAGAGGTTTCTCCCCACTTAATTGGGAGTTCAAGAGGTTATAACCTCGGCTGGTCCCCACCAAATTAATCCTCACATGGCAGGTTGAGTTCGGGTGGGCCCCATCACCATAACCTTTCATTGGAGGTTAAGGTGTGGCGGTCCCCACCTCCAACTTCCACATGATGGATATAACAAATAAAAATAAATTAATACATGCACTTAAATTATTTTATTATTCCCACGTAAATCCCAAAAACTAACTTTCATCCTCGACCAACTGCCGTCGAGGTGAAAGTCTTCTTAAGAAAATATCAGTACTGTGAGTTCAATGGTTCCCTCCGATTTCAATTCTGAGCACCGGTTCAAAATTTATAAAATCCCTCTCCTATGTTTACTAAATGTACCCGAATAAAAATTCAGAAATTGATTACGAGCACACTGGGCCTCAGAATCATGCACTGTCAGTTTTCACGAACTCGTAAAATTCCCAGGTATTTAAAAAAAATTCCATAAAAATTCCAGGTCTTTATAATGGAGGAAAATAATGTTGAAGTGATGTGAATATGATAATAAATGAAATTAATAGAGAGAGATCTCAAAAAAATACACCAATCACACTACAATTCTATAGACATAAAGAGTTTGTGAATTATATGAATAAATGAACTAATCAAAGGTATAATGAGGATAATAATATAAAACAACCTTTAAAGTCAATGGAAATTTTGAAAATATTATGCAATCATAACTAATATAGTGGATTATGATAATTAGAGAATACTTATTATATACTCTAGAGTTTGGGATTCTATACTGAAGTGCATATAGATTAGACCTATAAAGATATAATTGTTCATCCTTTAGTATATTTTAATGTTATTTTGGGAATTGATTAGATATCAATATATTGATTCCATATAAATTTATAGAATAATAAAATAATATTTTAAATTATGAATCAAATTATGATTGTATATAGATCTAAGGATGAATTTGAACTTGTAATATATCTATTTTTTGGCTAAGATTAGAGGATATTTAAGGAAAAAAGGGTGAATTATGTTTTGAAATATTATTTTATTTTATAGTGGAATTAGATTGGTTTAGAATAAGTATATTTTTGAGAATATATGATCAGGGTATATAGATTTCAGTATAATACTTTATAAGTGATTAAAATTATATCATGTTATTTGTTAAGTTAATCGTAGAAGGATATGAGATCAAATCATTGTAATATTTGGGATTTAATCTTTGTCAGATATATTTTCTTGGAGTATTAAGGTTAAAATTTTATGAAATGGATTTAGTTATACTTTTGGAGTTATTGTAGAGGTATTAAATATTAATGTATTATATGTATCCACAATGGATCACTTCAACAAACCATTTTGGCTTTAATAATAACTTGATAAAAAATGGCTTATAATTATCTTATAAATCTCATGACCCGATAAAATTTAATTTGAGTTCTTTAGGCCTGAAAAATTAATCTTGAGTATTCAATTATTGGAGTAATAGATGATGTGTAAATTAATCTAAGAACATAAAGAGGATGAAATGAAATTGAAGGAAATAAAGTAAGAACATTTTATTATATTCTCTTTCTTGAAAATAAAATAACCCATAAATATTAGGAAAATAATCCTAAAATAATTTGTATACTTTTACGTTTAATTTTTATGAATTAATGGTCCTTTCAACCATCACGGATTTAGAGTTTTTTGGTCTTTAACTTTATCCTGACCATATTATCTATCACTATTTAATTGTACTTGGGAATTAATTTTCTCCTCCATATCCATATGTTCGCTTTCCAATAATGTTATAAAATATTGAAACATAGTTTTCTATTATTACCAAGGAACTTAATATTTTCCTCCTCCTTTTATGATGATTTTTTACTAACCCGTTTATAATATGGGTTTTCTAAAAATGCTTTTTCTCATAGAAAATTTGAAAATCATATGAGGATATTAAAAATTTATATGACCCAATTTATTAATTGGGAGGGGGGTATTGTAGCAACTCTATATTTTAAAAGAAGAAAATTATATTTGACAATGTATATGACACGAAACACTGAGCTTAAATGAACCACACAATGTTATTATATAAATATGATTGTCATAACCTAGTCATTGAATATGTGGTCATGAATAGGGAAAATAACTTTATTATATATGTATATATATACATACATATAAAGGATATACCCAATAATTTTTTTATTAATTCTTAGTAAATATGGATTTATTTTTTTAGTAAGATCATATCTAGCTTTAAGAATACGTTTCCTTTAAACATGATTTTTATTGAATTTTGTGAGAAATTATTATATGAAATCTTTAAACGTTTTGAAAATTTATTAGATAAAATGAACTTCATTTTTCAAAATACTTATTTCAAAATTATCCTCATTTTAATTTTAGATAATTATGTGAAGATATTAATTTTTCAATGAATAGAAAATAATGTTTTTATTGAAAACTATATTTTAGTTTCAAGAATTTAAAAAGATTTATTTAGATTTAAAATCGACTGAAATTAAATATAGTTCACTGATATTATTATTAACTAAATATGTTAACTTGAATCAATTTTTTTTTATTTTTTATAAAAATATTTCTATTCTTAAAATGGTATTTTCCTAAAAAACTATTTTTATTTGTGTTCTATGTTTTTATCAAAAACTAATTTATACCATTTATAGAAAAATTAAATTTTGAACTAGATTATATATTTGGCATTAGGTGTTTTATATTTTATAAACATGTCCTTCTTTATTTATTATTTCAATATGAGTTGTTACTATTGTAAATATTTTTAATCTCAAAAAGGGTAAACATGTTAAATATATTTAGAATATTGGGATAAGGAATTAAAATTTATCTAAGCCATTAATTTATCCACTTTTATTAGTTGGGTTAATCCATATCTATCAATTTATAAAATATATTCCCACTTTGTTCCATATTTCATTCATTACGACATTTTTATTAATTAAAGAAACATAATATAAAAAATTTCATAATCTTGACTTTAATATATTTAATATATGACCATAAGGTTAAACAATGTTATTCTCATTTTAAAAAAATTATTAAATAGATAAATTAATTTTACATATTAAAGTTTTTATTTTTGAATTTTTACTTACTGAATAATTTCCCAAAATTCTTACATAATGCTGACAAAATATTTATTTAATCAATAGAAAAAATAAAAAAATAAATTTAAAAATTATAAAAGTAATAATATTCAGATGATTTTTTTATTACATAAATTTTTTAGATACATATGACACATTATATATATTTTAATGTTTTTTATTTTAATTTCATTCATTTCTTGGTGTGTTCCACATTAATCGATTTAAATAATGTCAGAAATGACATTAAAAATATTTTACAGAAAATATTATTTTATGAAATTATTAAAAAAAAAATAAAAATATTAAATGAGGAAAACTAAGAAGCTAAATAGAATAATATATTATCCCATTTACCTTTCAGATTTAATTTTTTCATTATATGTAAAATTATAACTATTTATGAGTGCAAATGATGTTACCATGATTATGGTTAAAATAAGTAAGGTAAGGGGTAAAACCAAAATATATGGTTTAATACACCACATAAACCTATAAAAATATTATTGGTTGATGTTATTTAAATCATATGAAACATTATATTCAAATATCATAGCATTTGGAACCAATTTTCATGATAATGAATTTATTAATTTTTAATATTTTAGGAAATTCCAAGTCCACTCCTCTCCTCGCTTATAAATGAAAAGCCATCATTCCATTTCATTGCATAACATTTAATCATCTATACTAATAAAATCCTAAAAAATTATATCCTAAACTTCTATAACCATAAATTATAGTTTTCTAATATTATAATACCATTCTAAGGGTCCTTAATAATGGATCTAAAGTAGGCATATTGGATAGTGATAATCATATTACCCTACCTATTTCAAATTGATTCTTATTATACCTCCTACAAATATGACGAAGTACTTCTAAAATACTATTTATAATATAATAAATTAGTTGAAATGTTATTGTGATTATGAAACCACCTTTATTCACCCTATTTTCAATCAAATTGGTTGTGAAATATCACTTGGGTGTATGTAGGACTTACTATCACCATATAGAGATAAAATTCATTATCCATCACCATATTTCATGGACGGACATTAGGATTTATTTAATTTATTTATGATATTTTAAAAAAAATTATACTTCTATAATTATTATTTCATATCTAACTATTTCCCTTCCAATTAGTACGAAAATAATAACATTGCTCATGTATATGTCAGGACTACCACCTCCATGAAGTGATTTGAATTTTTTTTCATTTCCAATTTACATTGTTGTTAATTAGGAAATATTTAAAAAATATATATGTTATTTAGGATATAATAGTGATACATTATATTTTAATTATTATTTTTCTTTGTTTTATGTGATAAAAAGTGAAAAGAACACTCATGTATATGTATGACCAACCATCTCCCTAAACAGTGTAATTTATATTTATATATATCACATTTATGGATGAATATAAATATTTATATATAGATAATATACATGATATTTTTTTAACTAATATTGTTATGAATATTTTATATCTAGAATCAGTGTAAAAGGATTATTACTAATGAACTAAAACATGCATGAAAACCAAAACGATTATCCCAGGAACCAATTATTTCAATATAAATTTTTTAATAAATGGGTGAGAATATGTTAAAAGTAAATTATATATGATATGGTATATATGAGTATGGTTATATAATACATATATATTAAATAAATACTTATTATGAAGGAGGTTCAAATGAATAAAATGAAAGAACAAACTTAAGTTAATGGATTTTTGCCTAACTTTAATTTTTGTGGGACACATGCCATATTCACCACTTGTTTCTTTTATGTGGTGTATATAATAACCATTAATGTATTTTTGGATTTTCGAAAAAACATTATAGGGATATTAATATATACCAATTTATCTCTGATACATAATGTTTTTATTATAAAACAACCAATGTGGTAACATATATTACGTCTCAATACGATTTTATTCAGGATTTTTTATCCCTAAATTTCCATTTGAGTAAATTTAAAGATCCTTATGAGATAAAATAGATTAATTTTTATTATAATGTCATTATTTTTAAGAATACATATTTTCTATTATTTTAATCTTAACTAATTATTAAACATACCAAAATAATATATTTTTTGAAAATCTAACTATATTTCTGTCTTCGGTTGAAAATATATTATTTTTTAAATATCCATGTTCTCTAAAATTTATTTCAAAAATATTTTTACTATTAGATAGTGATTGTTTAAATTTATTTTCTCCCTTGTTTTAATTTTTAAGAAATTATTTTAAAGTAATTTTCTTGTCTTTTTAATGGGTTACTTTTGACATTTTACAAAAAAATGTGAATAAAATCCTTATTTTAACATATAAAACTTTTCCTACCATAATGTTTGATCAATGATTTTAATATTAATTTAAATTTTTCCATGTTTATTTGGAAATAATTTTTTTTCATAATTTTTTTATTGTTTAGATATTAGAGTAGTGATTTCTAATTTAAAATGATATCTTCCCCAAGAAATATTCGAGTGATCATTTAATGAAATTTTCAACTACGATAACATATTTTGTTATTAAATATGTTTTAATATATATATGACCCAAATATAACATATTTATTTATTATCAAGATGTTTTATGGTTATGATGATCAAATATCGATGAAACACATTTTCTTTTCCACGATATAAGTTATGACGAATGATTTTATGATCTTAAGACACACATATGAATGGATTAATGGTTTTGGGATATGTGATATAATAATTATATAGACCTCCAATTAATTGGGTAAATATGGATGACTCAAGATACAAATATGTCATGTTTGAACCTAATTTCATGTTCACAATTTTATGTATGTACTGAATTTTCAAGTTCATAAGATTATTCATGGACATAGTTTTCATGTTTGTAAGATTATACATGGACCTGGTTTTATATCCATAAGTTTATATGAGTTCCTCATTAAATTTATTTAACTTAATTAGTGATCTTTTTTATATTTATAAAATTTCTAAATCTTATATTATTATGCATTTTTTCAACATTCCTATGTCTATGTTAAGCTCTCATGGATCATGTTCTTTGATTACTTTATGATTATGAATTATAAAAATACAATATTTATTAAATCACTAAAGATTATGAAATATGATTTATAGGTTATAGTTTTAAAATATTCATCATAGGTTCATTATACTCATTTTATACTACATTGATCATTGATATATAAATTTTTTTCCCTCACTAATAATTTTAGCTCAAAATTTATTATGTTTAATTTTCTCATGTAATGAAGAAAGGTTTTAATAAGGGTATTACAATGAAGAGTACCATGAGGGAGGATATTATTGAGAGATATTGAATATATACAAATAAATAATATGATTGTGTATCTTGTCTCAAACGACACTAAACCTTTATAGCCATCATGTGTTTATTTGTAAAATATATAGGTTTTTAATGTATTAAGATAAAATATCTACGTATGAAATTATTTGTAAACTATATAATATATCTAAAATTATTATATAAGTAAAAAATAGGGTAATTTCAGTTATAAATGTTTATTTAAAATGGGAATTACATTTTTTTATCAAGGTAATTTATTTATAAATTTTAGTGATGTAATAATGAACATAAATTCTTACACAAAAATGACACAATATTTACTCAAATAAAATAAAATAAAATAAATGATTTTAATTTTTAATGTAGTACAATTGGGGTGAATTGTTGTGTTAAAAGATTTTTTTATATAAATATAACATTTTTTGGATGAGTAAATGGTTTATATTTGAATTATATAACTATATTGATGACATTAAGGACAAATTAAATGAATAGTATCAAAAAATACATTAATGATATTTAATATAAAATAATATTTTATTAAATAATTTAAAATCATAAAAATATAAATAGAGGAGAAGTAATGCGAGAAATTTTAAAACATTTTACTTATCAATTTATTAGTTAATTGTAAAAAATTTATTGAAATTTTAACCCTTTAACATTGAAAATTGTGTTAGTAGAGTTGTGGATAAAATCATCAAATGAAGGGGTTGAAAAAATGGATAATGTCTAAAGTGATACCAAAACCTATCTAAATTTAATTTTGTGATGATATTTTGATTTTATACTATTTTTATTTAAATATATTTTTATTTGGAAGAAATTTTCCTAAAAATGGATTAGTTATATTTTAATCATTCATGTAATTCCAATTTTTTCATTTCAATCGCCTATAAAAGGACACGAATTCTATCATTTCAATACACTAATTTTATCCATCAACACTAGCCACCCCCTACCCAATTATAATCTTAACTTCTTGATCCATATATTATAGCTATTGGTTTTCATTGAATATCATTCCAAGGGTCCTTAAGAAGGGATCTAAATGAGGCATATAAAAGAATAGGTATCCTTCCAAGCCAACCTATTTCAATTTATTTCTTCTACTGAATCATCAAAATATATGTTATTCATTATAAAACAAATATTCATTATAATTAATATACAAATAATTAATTACTATTATAGAAACTCCATTATCCAACCATTGTTCCAACAAATGGTATGTGCATGTATCCATCATACGTACACGTGGAATACCATCTCCATGTAGTGATACAATTAAGTTTTCATCACCATAATTCATAAATGGGTATTATGATGTTATTAATCTTTATAAATATTATTTATTAAATTATTATGATTTTTAACTACAATATCATATCTACATTTTTATTTTTTAATCTTTTGTAAACCAATGTCACCACTCGTGCATACATGTTTAATACCACCATATTGACCATTACCATTCATATATAGATATCACATATATATATATGAATATTTATTATATAAAATTTTGATCAATTACAGAATCATACAGGTATATTATCTTTAGAAACATTGACACATAATAAACTGGTTCGTAAATGAACTACATAGTCTCCTACATAGTTCTTCATAACTAAAACCCTTCTTAGACACATCATACTTAATACCATTAGTCATAACCAGGGGAAATGGAAACATATGAAAATGTGAGATCTGGTGCTCAGTAAGGGTTAAACAAGAAAGACATCAATTGACACATCAGAATGAAAAAAACATAAGGTTATAAGAACATGATGATAATATTGAAAATTAATTCCATAAATATCATGGATTATAATTTTTCTTTCATGGAATAATGTTAGGTAGTTCATAAGATATGAATCATAAAGGATTTAAAGTACATGATCCATAAGAGAATAATATTATCATAAGACATGGTATAAGGTCTTACACATACGAATAGAAAATAATTTCCTTAGTATTTATGGATATTTTCAATACTATAATAATGGAATGGGTTAACTCCCCAAATCAACATAGTATCCAAGGTTAACTCATAAGACTGTCATAGTGGACATAGTCCTTTACTAAACTAGTTTCAGTCCCTATTCTAGTCCAATTTGTCTAATGATAAATAAATCCTTACCCAATTAATTTTATGGAGATATATGTCCCACCCATAACAAAATGAAAATCATACATATGGGTGAGACAAGATAAGATAGTTTTCATCATATCATAACCCATGAAAAGAAATTGGTTTCATAAATATTTCAATATAGAATAACCCATGGAAAGGAAACAGGATCCTTAAAAATATATTCATCATAATAATTGGATAATAATCTCATTAAGCATTATGTGACATAAAAATATTTTTTCTTAGATATAAAATAATTTTGAAAGATCCCTTTAAACATTTATTTGAAAAAAAAAGTCTTTCAAATTTGAAGATCACTCTTATTAAATATAAAATCCACACACCTATTAAATATATAATTTTATCTAAAATGAAAATTTTAAATATATAAATGATTCTTCAAATAATTGAGGTGTCAAGAGCGTTGTAAATTATGATTATACAATATTAAAAATTCCCTCAACACTTTTGATTTAAAAGCGACAAAGTTCCTCATTTTGAAAATGAAAAAAAATATTCCATTCAAAAAATTTCATAAAAAAATCAAACATGAGAAAAACTTACTCTAAATAATAATATTATAAAATTAAAAACTATATTAATTTTTTTTCAAAACATGGATAAAGAATAAAAGTGTATTGATCTAAGAGAGAAATAAATTTGAGTTTCCTTAGAAAGAAATTTTTAGTATCTTATGAACATGAGATGAGGGAAATCAAATAAACAAATGTATTTTAATGAAATAAATAGTGGATAAGAAATTTTATGTGTATATTGGGAGTTATGTAATAATATTTCATCATCCTATCATTATCATAATCAATCCCAATAATCAGTTATATTATTACATAATACTCCTACAACTTTGGAAAAAATTTAGTCGTAATCCCCATGAATGAAATAAACATAGATGGATATTTAGATATCCATAAATTTCAAGATAAGATTCATGAAAATAATTTTTTATGTATATACATCACACAATTGAAACTGGTTGGGAATATGTCTTGTGTTTGATGAAAAAAATGTGGGTGGAAAATCCCCTACCTCGAGTTCGCCTTGGTTAGAAAGTACTCAAAATTTATATAAAAGAAATTTAAATTTATTATAATTCTATAAATGTTTCACTTTAATACTTATAATATCCTATATTATTCAATAATATAATTTTAACTCCCCTTTTGATAATGAATTTTTATTTCCAAGTGTTAACTGTTACGTTTATCCTCACTATTTGAGATCAGTAGTTTCGGTCCATATACATTTAGCTTGTCCAAATCTCCACTAAAATATTAATAATGATAAATCTAAAATATATAACTATTAAATAAATTTTAGAGTCATCCATAAAATTTATTTATAGAAAAATAATTTGCATCGTCCGTGGAGAAGGTTGGTCGTACATATGCATGAGCGGTAATTTCACATCACATTTGGTGGAAAAAAGGTGTATAATTGTGTTTTAATAATCATAATAAAATTTAATAATAAAAAGGATATTAAATTTATTTTTTATTATAAATATATTTTATTTAGAGGTGCTAATGAAGTGTAGAAAAGAAAGAGGTTAGTTTAAGTGATTACCTCTTCTAAGAAACGACTCCTTTAGATCTCCTCTAAAAGGCTCTAGGGTTGGTCTTTTGGGAATATCATCACCTCACAAATGTGTCTAGGGATGTTGATAAGATAAATTGGTAGAGTTTTGTAGATCTATAATACTCAAATTGGTGTCATGAACTGGTGAATGAGGTTCTCTTTTATAATTGAGGCGAGGGGTACTGTAGGAATATCTGAAAAAATAATAAATCATAATAAATTAATTCTCAATCCAAATGGTTCCACACAACCTATAAATAGAAAATATATGAAATATTAGACAATATAATATCCCAATTTTCCAATTTTTTCATTTATTTTTAAGTAATTTAATGAAATATTATTCTCATAAATATCATTATTGTCTATTTAGATTCTATTCACTTAATTTGACTCAGAATACATAAATTAAAGGATTAATTAGAATATAATAATTTTAAACAACAATTAAATTTTAAAATAACTTATAAAATTCATGTAATACATTAAAATGCTCAAATTGTATTTTTTTTTAAAAAAATATGTTTTTTATATTTTTTTATTAATTGAAAATATACTACATCGATGTTATATACGAATTTTTGTGAATTAAAAAATTACTAAAATTTTGTAAAAAATTTCTTTCATGAACATAATTAAATTAATCAAAAAATGTATATTAATATTAATTCATATTTAATGTTTTCCCTCATTGAGGATATATGATATTTTAAAAATAAAGAGTGTCAAATCTTGTATTTTTATTTGATTCAAAAAATATATAATTCATTTTAATGGAAAAGTGTAAAATAATAAATTATTTTAGAGAGTAAGTTGATGAGGTTCAAATTAAATTCATAAAATAAAAATTATACATGTTTTTTACTATGTTTTAACCCTTATGTTGTTATTTTAACATATTCTCAATCCTTTCCAATCTTTCTATGATAATAAGGTTTTTTACTCATTGATGGTCAATATAGTTACTATAGATAGAAAAATTTATCATTAATTGAAAATAGTTGATATTAGAATATATATCTTATTCTCATAGTGAAATATAATATTTTTAGTAATTTTATATCATTTAAAGAATTTTTATTTATATTAAAATATCATTAATGTTTATTTTTATAACAATTCAGTGATTTTAATTTAATAACATCAAGAAACCACGTAAAATTCAAATATATATATTTATAAATCCCTAAAAATTCACATTCATCTGTAAAATTAATTTAGCACATTAATTATCTAAAATTATAATACATTTAATCTTTTTTAATATCATTTATTTAAAAATCGGAAATTTTAAAAATTATTTTTTCAACATTGTATATGAATTCAAGGTATTTGCGTAATGCATAAAAATTATAAATAATATATATTAATGATTATTTTATTATAAAAATATAAATTTATATTATTTAGTTATGTAATTTAACACAATAATAAGGCATGAAAACTTATTTAATATGTTATTTTGACTTTTTGGGCCATGTGCAAGAATTTTACAAGCATTTGGATAAGCCACTTGTTATATTACTCCAACATTTGCGTATAAAAATAAAAATATATATAATAGTTTATATTTAATGAGTATGTCAAGAAAGGTATTATTACGTCTCAAATATTATCTATAGTTTACCAAATTTTACTATTCAAGTGCTTCACAAGCTCTGCATTGACATTAAATCTAATTTTCATATTTATATGGGAATAAATTATAATTTATATTATTTTGAATTTATATTTTATGATATTTGTATTCTTATATCACAATTTATTAATTCCATAATTTTCATAATTTTTTATATTATGTTTATGTGTCAGAGATATCATAAAAGATATTATATTTCATAAAATCTATATTTTCTTACTATAAACTAGAAATTTAACATTGTCAAAAAATCTAAAAAAATAAAATAAAAATTTTAAATGTATGAATAAAAAATAAATTCAATTTCAAAAAATAAATTTTTTATAATATATAGAAAATAAATTTAATATATATTTGTAAAATAGAACAAAAACAGATTTTAGAAAAAATCATAATTAGTATAAAAAGTTTTCTCCAAATTCAAGAGAAAAATTTATTCTAAGGAAAATAATTAGATTATTAAAAATTTAATAGAATAAATTTTACTTTGAAATCATTTTAAAAAAGTAACACTTTTTAAATGTTTGAACCAAAAATATTTTGTCCAAAAAATCATGTATTTCTCACTATACCTTGAATGATCTATCTCTTCATAAAAATACCAAACGATCATAGTAATATTATTTTCAATTAATTAATTCAAAAATGATATTAATTTTATCAAATAAAATTTATAAATTATCAAAAAATAGTTATAATATTTTCTAAAAAAATATAAAATCATTTTTGAAGAAGACATATTTCTGGCATATAAAATTACTATATTAAAAACTGAGGGAATATTTTCTATGAATTTATCATTATATTTATATTGATTTTGAAATTTATATATATTTCATTAATTTATTAATCAAATTCATAACGTCTAATTTAATGGAAATGTTATAATTTTCATATTAAATTGTTATATTTTTTATAGTTTATTACGGTTTATTTAAACCCACTGATTCATGTTTCACATCATATCAAATAAATAATATATTTAAAGATAATTATTTTATAAATTATTTAGGTGTTATATCCCTCCTTTAATCACTTTTTCCCTCACAAATTGATCATTTCATCAAGAATCAATGGTTTTATATTTGAAAATACATTTGTTGAAAACCAACATCGTAAAATGGGTTAATAAAACTTATTTATAAATAAAAGGAAATAGAAGTAAGAGTGTCATTAAAAAACTATGTTTCCATAATAAATAAAATTATTTGGAGCCAAAAATTTAGACACGGAATAGAAAACTAATTTTTAATAAATAATAGAGAGTGATGGGAAATATTATCCAGATAAAGTAAACAAAAAAACCATAAATTAGTTAGGGGTTAAAAAATAATCAATTCATCATAATTGAATGTTATAGGAAATGATTTGTTATATTATGATACATTAACTGGAGTTGATGAATTATGTTTCCATATAGACTAATAATATAAGGAAATATACTTACTAAACTAGTGTAATTTCACCATTTAAATAAATTTCCTCCATATTCTCATCTGCTGCTACAAAATTTGGTTATTCGAGATGGATTTTTTAATGCATGAAGCACCAAATTAAACTTCTAACATATCAAAAAATCACAAAAAGTTATTCATATTATATTTAGTAAGTAACCAAAACCAAAAAATTAGACTAGCATAATTCTCAATAATGAATATACATAGAAATAATACATTTTACATCAAAATTTTCTTGAATAATAATTATATTTCCACTTAGATCATTTCAATAAATATCTCCATATCAAAAATTAACTTAATATGAAAAAACATAATGACATTTGTAACCTCAAATTATATTTTATAACATTAAAATTATATCTTCAATTTTTTCATTTTCCCCAAATAATCTGTCATGTTAAATCATTTGTTAAAACTAAGGGTTATATATACCTTAACCCCATTAAACATCTCCCAAATATCATTAATCTTTTTGATGAATCACAATAAAATAATTTCTTATAGTAAAATAAACAATATCCTAAATCAAATTTATATACTAACCAAAATTGTAATAATTATATTTACCATAAATATCTTTAAAGATATAACCATGTCAATGAATCACTTTTCAAACATATTGATTATATATATCCCACTATCTATTAGTCAAAAATTATCTCATGATCAAATCATATACCAACCTTAATGGGTAATTTAGCATCAATAGTGAACCAAAATCCCATAACATAAAACATTAAAGGTGGTTTTGATTCCTTTTAACTTATGATCAACCTTAAACTTATAAGCCCATTATGGAATCCATAACATTTAAGTTAACAACACATGAAGAAATTTATGGCTACCAAATTTTCACTATCATTACTCATTAAATAAGTTTGAACTAATTTAATATTTTCACTAAATTCGAAAATAAAATAAAATTCATCAAAGATAACATAAATAATTTTTTATCATATCAAATACCAATTTCAAGGTTTCAAATATAGTGAATGTAAATAATCTATTATCTCAAAACAAAACATTTTAACTAGAAATCTGAAACATATTGCAGTTTATCCTTTCCCTTAATCATGTTTTCTCAAAAAATATCACCATAACACTAAATTAGTTTACTTTTTTATTGGTACATTTAAAAATATTTTTTCAAATCCATAATGAAAAGATAATATAGAACAATCCTTCTATGTTTCATACATTTAAGATCTCACATACCATTAATATAACACTTATACAACATAATTCATAAGTTCAAATACATATAAACATCAATCATTACATTTCACTCAAAAACCATTTACATGGATTCATCATTTTATTCCATAATACATATTTCCAACAATATGAATCATGGAACATTTATTAACATTTATCAACCAAAATTCAATCATTATTCTTAATTTTAATATAATAAATAAAATAAAAACAACCCATACCTTTTATACATCATTTGTTGTCTCATAATCATCATCAGTAAAACCATTACTCTTACATTATTTCTAATTCATTTCTTGTGATTTCCCCTTAGGACATATATTTTAATAATTCTAATACATTCCAAATTTAAAACAACCAACCATTGAGAATATCATATGCAAAACATTATTCTCATTCAACATGTTGACATGATTTTTTATTTATCTTTAATAATTAATTACTTTGTGTTTTTCTTTTCCAAACTCAAATTATTTTATCATTCATTTGATATATTCACATGAGTACTTATTCCCACATTCGTGACATTTTGGATAATTAATCTTTATTCCTCCATGGTCTTTATAAAATTCCATATTTCACTTATAATTTGTCTCAGAAAACTCACCATACATATGATATTTAATAATATAACTTGAAATATGATTAGTAACAATCAAAATGTTTTAGATTCAATCATCTGTTTCATTTGGGTTCTCATAAGGAAAATAATTCCATTACCCTTTAGTGTTGACTAAAATCCTAATGTTTTAATCAATTAACTAAAACAAAAAAAATAGGGTAATAAAAAATAGTCACAATGATAAATAATAAAATATAGTCTATTTGATGTATAAATGATGAAAAACCCTTTAAAATATTTGAAAATATAATTTTTACCTAGGCCATATGTGATCACTGCCAACAATTTTGGATGTTATCATAAACCTAGACATATCCCTAGGGTTCTCACTAATGATTTTTCATCATAGTTTCCAAAGGATAACTAAAAATGTCTCAGGTACCAACTATAGAAACCCGTATTTTTTTATATAGTTATCACATCTAAATAAATTAATATTCATTACATTACATTTCAATACATTCTATAATCATATAGGCATTGTATCTTTAGAAACATAGACCCATAAACAAATGGTTCATAAATTAACTACATCATAACCCACATAGTTCTCCATAACCATCAACCATCTTATAAAAATCAAACTTAAACATAAATTAACTACATCATCATCCACTTAGTTCATCCTAAAAGATCACATGAGAATAAAATTAACATAAGGGTATGTAAACATGATATTAAAAATAAATGTCATAACTAGTATATCATCGATCATAACATTAGTAATCTCATGAATATTTAAGTGAATAAGACAAAAATCATAATTGTATTAATGAAAACAAGCCATGAGAGCATAAAATTTGAAAATAGTCATAGAATTTTGGCATAAAGATATGCATAAAAAATCTTTTCCCTAGTAGTCATGGCTCTTTTCCAGGATTATCCTCATGGAATGGGTTCAATCCCCAAAACATAATAGTATTTGAGTACTACTCTCAAAACTATCATTGTGGAAAGTTCCCTTTGTTGAATTTATTTCACTCCACATTGTAGTCTGGTTTATGTCGTGAGATATAAACCGTTACCAAATTAATTGGAGGGAGATATAGGTACCTCCATCAAATAATGAAAATCATACATTTTATTACAATAAGATTATAATGTAATCATTATAATAGATCCTATAAATAGGAATGAGATTAATAAAATTTTATCATTATATAACCTATTAAAAGAAAAAAGGTTTCATAAAAGTATTATGATCATAATAATTGGATAATAACACCATAAAATCCTATAATCTCACATGGAACATTTCATGATGAAAATAGTCTGTCTACATTGAATTTTTTTTAAATATAAAAATAATGTACAAATTAAAGAAGTTTTTTATTTGAAAATAACCATTAAAACTTATAAATTAAGCTTCAATGTTTTTAGGTTTCATGACTGTGGTAATTCCTTTCATGCCATATAAGTTAAAAAAACATTCCATCCATACTTTTTTTAAAAAATGTCCGGAAGTTCCTTGATTGGAAAATGGAAAATATATTCCTGTCAACCCATTTTTAAAATATCAAAATATAAGTAAAAATGAATTTAAATAATAGTTAATGAATGTTAAAAATATTCGTTAATTTTTTTTTATAAAAAATAGATATTGAAGAAAAAGTTGGTTTGACTGAAGAGTTAAATAAGGTCTGTTTTCCTTAAAAATATATATTTATGTATCCTGAGTACATAAGAAGGGAAAAATGAAAGGAAAACATGTATTTTTAAAAAATAAATATTAGGAAAATAAAATTCAAGTGTATCTTGATATGTACATCATAATACTTCATCATAAGAACTTAATTATAAAAAATACTACAAAACAATGTGATTATAACATAAAACCCTTACCTCTATGATAACATTTCCTTTGTAATTCCCATAAAGGATATAAAATTATATGTTTATTTATATCTCCATAAATTTCATAATAATAATCATAATATTCATTCAAGGTAATATTTTTTCCCAAGTAGGATGAATCCTACTGAGAGGGTGGGGGTGAATTAGTGGTTTCTTTTAATTTTATAAGAAACTTTCATAACACAATAACAAAAAACTTTGTAGCATGTGAAAAATGTTATAGTTATGATAAAATCAAATATAATTCAAAAAATAACCTTCTGAATATAAAAAATATATATACGGAAAATCACTTTATATTTTCAAGGCAAAATACAAAGACCCACTCTTTTCCATGTTGGATTATCCCATAAAAGTATATTATTTCACTAATTTTTTTC
This sequence comes from Viscum album, assembly GCA_963277665.1. Taxonomy (NCBI): domain Eukaryota; kingdom Viridiplantae; phylum Streptophyta; class Magnoliopsida; order Santalales; family Viscaceae; genus Viscum; species Viscum album. The sequence continues at coordinate 648,036,133 of OY728158.1, read as the reverse complement.
TAGAATAAAATTGAAAAAGTAGTGAACAATTCTACAAAAACATTAGAAAATTTCCTTCTATAGGTGGTTATACCCCCAAATATGCTTTCTAGTATTGACTTTCCAAAAACATTCATTTTCAAAAACTTGTTAGTATCCAGAGTCACAATCATCACTTTTCAACAACCAGTATGTATCTTATTTGGTCTTCGATCTTACACAAAATTACTTATTCTAATGGATTAAGATGGTAATCATGACTTCCTCATGAATTTGAATATGTTTGATATTATAGTAGCACCTCCTGACTTACAATGGCATGTATTATAAGATCCGAGCATTCCAGAAACATCTTTCTTTCAAAAAATACTCAATATGACTAGAAGAATCAAATATACTACTTAATTTCATAAATCATTCATCACATGTTCCTCATAAAACATATGAATTTTGTGACTTATAAAATAACAGAGCATATTTAGGTTATTTTCAGAATCATAAATACTTCTATTAACTTCCTCATTATGATTAGTACTTCATTTTTAGACTCAAGGTGAGTTCAATGAGCCATTTATTTCAGAATGCTTCCATGTAGTCTGATGGAATTCTTAAGCTTTGGGTGTCTAATACCCTGATTATGATGGTGACTCTCATGATATATGTCATGAACCAACCTAGTAAAACCCTGAACTAGTCACATGAGTCGATCCACGACATAGCCTGAATGGATTAACCAATCCCCACGAGCTGTCACAAGTGCTCTATTAACACTAATATACTTTGGGAATGGTTTTAAAAAATTGAATAAATAAGAAAACAACTTACAAGACAAAAAAACCCAAAATGAATATACACAACCAAATAAGATACATGAAAATTTTCAGAATTAATGTTTACAAACCTGAACAAAATCCCCAAAGGACTACAATAAAAGGGAAACTAAAACTCCATTCCAAACCTCATGCAAAAAGAAGAGAAATATCCTCAAGCTTCTGCCACTAATATCTGCAAGGAGATACCACTAGGAACCCAAGTCGCCAATGCAACGTACCTTGAATTCACCTAGAATACACAATGAATTGGATATACATACACCCAAGGTTGAATATAAGGTGTGACCTAAATCCCAGTAGGATTCCACCCAAGAAATGGGTTCCATGCCAAAGCATTAATATGATAATCTAACATGATTATTTAAATAAATAATTTGAAAATCTTTTCTAGGAAAACATTTATTAAGAAAACATCATTAAAAGGAAAAATTTCCAAATATATGTATTTCAAAACCATTTTTATAAAATTAAAATGAGATTTATGAAAAAAACAAATACACATGAAGATATAAAAAATATCCATCATATTCCAACAGATGACCTGAGATCATATATAATAGAGCATCATGGGTAAATCCCCTAGGGATTATCTTGCTCGAGTGGTACACTAGAACCTCTTACCTCAATGTAACGTGGCTTAGAAACCATGATCATAATCATTTTAATGCATGATCCATAAGGATGGGACACCCCAATGGCCTAGTGGTCTCCAATCATCATCGTTTAGATTGTGTTGTAAACATCAATCCTGCTAAGTGAAACCGGGACATAGCAACTTCTAAATCACTAGAATACTTAAACTAGCCTTCCCACCAAGATACATTGGATTACCATGGGTTCAAGTATATGTTCATATATCACACATACCACCGCTTTCGCATACACAATCCAAGCATTATAAAGAAATAATCATGTCATAAGAAAACCACATTTTATTTTACACACACGAAAACCAGTTTCAAAGACATATATCATTGATCAACTAACACCTTGGTATATACCCATTTTTAAATCCATATATGAACAAAACTCATTTTTAGGAACATTATTTTTATTATCTAAAAAATTTATAATTCAAATAGATAAGTGTTGAACAAATACGACATTACAAAGTATTTCATTTTTCCAATAAAACTTACATTATAATCAACCCACACCTCAAGTGGCTTCTAAAACATGGTTAGTATTCAAAACCCTTCAGAACATATATCACATCACTCAAAAGATTTAATAAATCATTAACCCAATTTAACAAACACTTCTAATAACCACAATAAGACTTTACACCTAAAATAAAAATGATTTCTAGTTGAAAAATCATTCCCAAACTAAGTACTCAACAAACTCTTTACAAATCCACTTTCACACAACATAACTGAAGTATAGGGAATATAAAAATTAACTAAACAAAAAAGTGAAATCATCTAAATATGATAAGGCATAGAACCACCTACGTTGGTGAAGAAATTTATAAAATCCAATGTGGAATTTTGATCGCACCTAAACCACACATCAGAGAAACCATAGCAATGTAAGATTTACCCAAAAGATACAAGATCAAATCAGTAACCCTAAACTGAACCCCATTAATGTAAAATGAAACCATAGAATTAGAGAAAGGCTTACCAAGAGGAGATTGAGGTGCGAATTTCGGAGGGAGGTGGTTTGTGCACCAGAGAGATGGAAACGACCGGGGTAATGCACCATATGGAAGTGTGCTAGTTGGGTTGCGCATAGGGGAAGAGGGTGATGTATGGGTCACATACCAGAGAGGAGAATAGAGAGGGGGTTCAACCTCGTGATTGAAGAATCACTGAGAGGGGAAGTCACGACCGCTGGAGGAGGGGAGGGAGGCTACCAGAAGGAGGTCACCAGAGGGGAGGCACACCTAGTAGGGTGGTCATGTAGGTGAATAAGGAAGGGGTAATAAGGGGGTGTTGCATATGGGTGAGGGGTGAGGGAGGTGGGAAATAAAAACACTAAAATAAATAAATTAATTAATATGAATAATAATTATAACAATAATAAACTTAATAATAATAATATTATTATTCATAGTAATTGTATTATCCTTATTATTATTAAATCATTTTATTTTTATTTTTATTTCTTTCATTTTGATTTTAAATTTAATAATTTTCATGAGTTTTTTTAAAAAATTACTCAAATATAAGTAAAATAACCACAACTACATAGTGCTCGGTCTAGGTGTGATAATATATATATTTACTTTTCTAATCATCATCAATGTATCATTGATTAACATTTATTAACAAAAAATACATGAAAAACTAAACTAGGGACTAATAATCTCCACCTTTGTGTTTTTTTAATACCCACTTCAATAATTTCAAAAAATAGTACTTTTTGTTTTATTTTCTCTGTTTGTTCTCCCCATTCTTTTCATGATCCCTCTATTTCTTATATCACCTCCTTACATTTTATATCATCTTTATTAAAAATATAATTTAAAGGGTATATATTGAAATGTTTCCCACTTATTTACAAATGATATCATTTCAAATGGATGTATCATCCCTTCTTAAAATTCATCCAATTTTTCATCAAGAGAATATGAGTATCACAAGATTTTCATAACCAATATTTTTTAATTAAAAAACTATAAATCTATGTGGTAGAAAAAATTTCCAAAAATAAGGTAGAATAATCAAGGTTTTTAAAGTCTTACATTGCACAACATTCATGTAATATTGTTTTTGTGTTGCTTTCAACATTCTCATTTCTAGGAAAATCGTGGATGGATTTGTTTAATAGAAAAGTAACCTAAACCCATCTCAAAAAACAAATTATAATGTTCAGGTGGACAAACCAAACATTCCAAAAAATCATATTTTTTCCTCATTACTTTCATCTAAATGAATATTAAGAGACTTAGAAACATTAACTTCTTTACCTCACGACCTTATTTTCCCTAAAAGTTAATAAAAATAAAAATATTTTTGGAATAATGGGGAACCTCTTGGTCTCTAAGAAGTATCATTAATATTTAGATCCCTCCCTCATTAATTCATTTTTCTTATTCTTTTTAGATTTTCCATTGGATAAATTTTCTTCCTTATGTACACCCTTCTTTTATTTTTTTAAAAGTTTATTTTCATATGGAGATTATTATAATAAGAATGTCAAGTGATTTTATTTTCTTGTAACATTTTTCTTACTATGATTTTGTAACAAATCATTCATGCTTCCCTCATTTTCTTCTAGGATGTTCAAACAACATTGAGTAACATGGACTTCTTTCCCTTATCTATTTCATCATTTCTAATGTTTTAAATAAAAATATATTGATATAATTGTATCAAAATTTTTTACATCTTGAGAAAACTTTTTCTTCCCTTTATCTTTAGCAGTTTTTAGTGCTTTTTCTAACTTCCTGGCTAGGTTAACTTTATATATAAGGATTACTAAGAAATGTTTCTTTCCATACTGAACATTTTGGTTTTTTCCACATTCATAACATACTCAAATTTCTTCAGCTTATCACATTTCATTACCATGTCTTTAACATTCCTCACATTTTGACTTTTCTTATTTGATTCCAGAAATATGTTAGAAAAGTTTTGTTTTCTTTTTTCTGCATAGATACCTCATGATTCATGCCTATTTTCTAATAAATAAATGTTGTACCAGCATAAGTAATCTTTTTTTTCTTGAAAGTCCATAACACCAACAATGAAATCTGAATCTTGATTTTTCAGTCTAATAGCGAATATGTTTAGAACATTGTGTGGTATTTCACCATAAATTTTTGACCACTTTTCTCATGATTTTTTAATGAATAATTATTTTATATAATGGTGAAATATGTTTTTTCAAAAAACTTATTTTGTAATCATTTCATTTAACCCTATTTTGTGATTTTACCTTTAATATTAACAATATTAGTGAAGTTTTTCCCTCCTCTTCCTTATCACACATTGTGTTGTAATAATAATTGATAATTTTTTAAACAAATCATATTATTTATTATACATACTAACTTTCATAACATCTATAATATTTTCAGATTCAGTTATCTTTAATAAGTTATTATTTCTTTATTCAATTAATATATATTATTTCATTTCAAGGCTCTCAATATTAGCTGATAATTATTTATAAATTTCTAGTTTTCTTTCAATATTACCATTCACAAAATTTATTCCTTCAACATATTTTTACAACTTCTTTATTTCTTTATTAAGTTGAGTATTTGTTTAAGTGAATTATACAAATTATTTTTAAGAATAAATTCTATTTTCAGCATCTCTTCATCATTATCATTATTTATTGAAGAATTAATTCCATTTATAACTTGAGAAATAATATTGTGTTTATGAACAGATTCATTACCATTTGAGGAATCATTCTTATTTTTTTTGTTAAAATTACATTGCCTCTTTTTTTTATAAGAAAATCATTCATTATGTGTCTTCTATTTTTTTATAAGGTTTTCCATATTCATCTTCATAGTAATATTCTTAAATTTTATTCCTATTAAAATTCTATGAAAAATTTTATCTTCCATCACAATTATATCACTAGAGAGATTTTATTTTCCATTTAACTTATTGTATTTATTATAAATGTGGGAAGAAAATTTATTGAAATATTTACCTTATTCAACAGCTTCCAAATCACCTGATTCATTTTTAATTTATTTATCTTTGTTTTTTTATTTTTATAATCATATTATGGAAATTTATTGATCAACATATTATTTACTTTTCATTAACATTATATTATCATTTCATAAGTAAAATGGGTACTATAAAGATTATCTTATGATAGAGGTTAAAGATATCTATATTCCAAAGATGATATTTTGGCATCAAACTTTTCAAGATGAATTCTCAAAATAATTTCAACAATAGTTGAGTCTTCAAATTTCTCACCAAGACATCTTATAGTGATAAAAATATCCATTACCCTAGTAAAGAAGTCAAAAAAAGATTCATGCTAAAAAAAATTCACATATTCATACTTCATCATCTAGAGGTGAAAATTTTCATTTTTCACCTTTTTATTTCATTCATAAATGTTTTTAAATTCATCCCATATAACTTTGGAAATTCTAACTCCCTTTATGTTAAGAAAATCAGTTACATTTAACGAAGGATGTAAATAATTTTTTCTCATCCATCATTCTTAAGATTTTTCTTATCAGAAACAGTAAGAGTATCGTTCTTAATATTAGAAGCAGATCCATTTTTATTAGATTAAAAATCATCATTCCCAAGACACATAAGATATGGAAGCATTCAATCCTTCCAGATGTGATTGTTATTACCATTGAAAACGTGAATCCCCCTATAGTTCACGTAGTGGACATTACTTATTCTAAAAGGTACATCTTTAATAGATAACCTAGGATTTGGTACCAATTGGTGTTCCCAAATAGGATCGAGACTAATGAGAGTGGGGGGGGGGGGGGTTAATTAGTGGTTCATTTTCATTTTATAAGAACATTTCCTAACACCTTAAAAAATTTTATCATCTAAAACTTGTTAAAGTTGAGATACACTCTAATATAAATCAGAACCTCACCTTTAGTATAAGAAAAATATAAATTTGGAACATAACATGATATTTAAAAGGTTTGGTAGAAATACATACTCTTTTCCATGTCCTATAATATCAACAACATGGATTATTTCACTAGTTGTTTTCCAGAATATAAATTGTAATGTGATGAATAATCATAAAATCAGAATAGAAAATTTCATACTATAGTTGGTTATACCTGAAACCAAAATTTTTTGTATCCACTTCCCACAAACAAGAATTTTCTGAAACAAGTAAGTTTCCACAGTCACTCGATTCACTTTTCTTCTTATTTTCAGATAAAATTAAATTTTTTTTCACTTTCACCACATATAATATGAATCCAACTTTACCTTAATATAATTTTAAATAACTTAAACAATTATCATATGAAATTTTTTCTCTCGAATATCCATCAAAAAACTTAGTCGGGAAAGCATCCTCAAAGAAGTCAGTTAGATCTTCCTCAGTCTGATAACCTTGGTCAGATGGTCTCTGTATATTTGGTCTCGATCCAATTCTCCCCCCACTCTTTATTCATCAATTGATTTGGAAATAAATTGGTAGATCACAGTTCCTCCATCCAATGGAACTTAGTAAGATGAACCTTTCTCTAATGGGATAAACTCTGATGGACTTGCGCTGATGAAGTGTAGTCCATCAAAACCTGCTATGTTAATCAGATTGAACATCATCCTAATATACTCGTTCCAGTGAAACATCCACAACATCAACCTAAAAACTCCATTTCGAAGCTTAATACCTGAAAAAATGTAAGATCATTAGACGCATGATAACAATTCGAGTTTTAAAACATTTAATAATGTGTTGATATATCCTTTTATAAGCAATCCAGATTAAAAAATGATGGAAAATTAATTTCAATTCTCGGTCAAAAAAAAATTTTAATAGAAAATTTATCATTCATTAAAGTATGTATATTTGACTTCATCGACTCTTAGCGATAGTTATGGTATCTTCTCAAATTCTCTCAAAACCTCATACTTCTTCATTTTTACAAAAATTTCTATAGTGTGCTTGTTCATTACGATTATTCATTATGATGAAGACATATAAAAAACTAAAAATTTATAGTTATGACAAAAGTTTTGAAAAATTGAAGGTCTTATCATACAGATGCTTAATATAAGTTGTTTACATCTGAAATTTATTCAAAGTATTTCACCTTTTCTTCCATTTCTGAAACATATGATCCTGCATCAAATTACTTTATCAGTGTTAGCATGTGATTGATGGATCAATCTCTAATTCAATTTGATGAATGGTTTCAGATCTAGTCTAATGGGTCTTCACCTCTTCTTGATAAATAAACAATAATGTTTTTTCATTTTCTCTTACCCTATTTGTAAGAGAACAACGTATGATTTTTTATTTCTCTTGACCCAATTGAAATACAATTTTAAATTTCTCAAAAAAATTCCCTCTAATATTACTCTATATCTGATGTATTAATGATACCAATAATTCATTAAAGAAATCTCTATTATATTTTATTATGATGAATTGATGGAATACCCTGTCCGATGAACCTATTTCAGTAGTGACTAATTTACATTATCCAGTTCAATATTTCAACCATTGGATATTGTCACACAAATGAATCTCATATCAATGATATTTATCCTTTTTGTCTGGTGTTACTCACAACAATGAGCAGCAGCCATAATACTTCACATCATTTTATCCTCTCTTCTATAAAAATGCTACTTCTACAAAATTCAGCCTCTAATAATGAATTCCCCATGACATTGAATTCGTTTTAGATTGGAAGAGGATCATCTGACTTACAATGCAATGTATGATAACTTTTTAGTCTTCCAAAAATATCTTTCTTCCAAAATAATATTTAATACGCTTGGCTGCATCATCTCTCCCCCTTTCCTTTATAAAGAATTCATGACATGTTCCTTAGAATTTTTTTGAATTTTTTCTCTTACCAAATATAAATTCTTATAAGATATTTTTCATATCCATAAAGGCTCTGATTAACTTCCACATTACGATCATTACTTACTTTTTGGACTCAAGGTTAGCCTGATGAGAAATTTCATCCAAAACACTTCTCTATAATCTGATGTAGTTTTTAAGATTTTGTATCTGATATCATGATTAGGATAGTGAGTCTAGTGATCCATATTTTTACCTTTTCTCAAAATCATCCTTGTATCATCCATTACCATCTATTGAAAAAAATAACCAAAAAATTAACTAGGACCTAATAAGAAGTACGTACACCACACAAAAGAAGCAGTTGGTGAATATGGAATGTGTTCCATTAAAATAAATGTGAGATGAAAATCCCAAAACTCAGGTTCACCTTTCATAAATTATATTATAAATTAAAATATAATAAAGTTAAATTTATTTTAATTATATAAAATATTCGTGGTTATACATATAATATCACATTTGACTAATTTATAACATTTCAATACCACTTTAACCAATAAAACCTTACTTTCAAGTGTTAAATGTTTTGTTTATCATGCATATTTCAGTTTAGTTGTTCTTATCCCCATACATTTATCTTACTCCCCTGACATTGAAAATTATATTAATTACATATATACCATATATATTCATTATATACATATTGAGGTGATCCAAATAAATTATAGATAGAAAAATTAATAACACCATTCTTGGTGATTGTAGGTCATACACACACATGAGAAATAAATTTACTACACAATTAGTGGAAAATAGAGTTTATAATGAAATTTTATAAATACAATATATTTAGATTAAGTAAATAAGAGTATTAATGGAATATATTAGTTTATGCGATTACATTTTCTTCAAAATGACTCCTTTATATTTCCTCTAAAAGGGTTATGGTTTGGTTGTTTGGGAAGACAAAAACCTATAAAATGTATTTAGGAATGTTTAGAAGATAACTTGGAAGGGGTTTTCTAACTATATGTCTCAATTTTCTTTAATGAAGTTATGGAGGAGGTTCTCTTTTATAATCAAGGGGAGCAGAACTTTTTGAAATTTTCAAAATATTATATTATAATAAATTCATTTTCAATTCAAATTATTCAGAAAGACATATTTATAGAAAATGGAGGAAATTTTAGACTATATATTATCTGATTTTCCTATTTTAATATTTTTAGTATTTTTATGTAATCTAAGAAAGTATAATTCTCATAAAATATCATTATTCTAAATTTAGTAAAAATTTACATAATTTGAATTAAAAGAAATTTATAAAAAGTATAAATTCCAATATTAAAATTTAAAAAATCATTAATACCATATATTGACCAATAAAAATCATTTCACACATTAAATCACTAAATATTAATTTATTTTAATGTTACTAAAATCATTTATATTTTCTAGTAATCAATGAAATACTACATATTCATTGTATAAAACTTTATGGTAATTGAAAAATTCAAAAAAAAACAATAAATAATATTAAATAATTAAAATAATTTAATTATTCACAAAATGAATATAATTATTTATTCATAATTTGAATTTATCCTTATATGAACACATAAGATATATTAAAACAATGAGATATACATTTTGTAGCCATATTCTATTTAATTTATATATAAGTCATTTTTATGTAGAAGTGTCCCTTAACAACACATTTTAGAGCTAGAGGTGTTGGGGGTTGAATTAACTTCACCCAATAAAGATTAGACATAATTTTGAATATTTTTTATCATTTTATTTTAATTCTAACCCCTCGTTAACCCTTTTCAAACTTACCTTGACAATTTGGTTTTTAATCACTGAGGTTTAATATAGTTTATAAAAGTGAATAAATTTCTCATAAATGGACCATGTTTTATATCAGAAACTACATCCTATTAACCTTCCATATATTATATTTTTAGTAATTTTATGTTATTTAATAAAATATTATTTATTTTGAAATGTTATTAATGTTGATTTTTAAAACTATTCATTACATTGACTTTAATAAAATCATTAAAATAATTAAAATTTAGAAGTAATATTTAATACATCCCTAACATGTAACATTAAACTATAAAATTAATTTATCACATTAATTGTCTCAAATTATATTACATTTAATATTTTTAATATAATTTATTTTATTTTCCACTAATTTAATAATTATAGTGTTAGTGTTTTGTATGAATTGAATGTATTTATTTAATACATAAAAATTATAAATAAATTATCATCATCGAAATATGTTTCTCATTTTGAAAATATCTATTAATATTTTAAAAATATTCATTTTAACTTACATCTATGTCATTATAACTTATTTACTATATTTTATTTACTTTTCTAGTCTTTCAAAAGTATTGCACAAGAATTTGGAAAATCTGCATGTTATATAAATCTAAAATTTTTTCCAGTAAAAAAAATAATCTATAATACTTAATATATAACTAATATTTTTATTAAGGACTTATTGCATATCTAATATTTTATTTTGTGTATAAAATTTTACTTTTGCAGTGCCATGCAGGCTTTGTGTCAGCAATGAATATTATTTTCATATTTAACATGTAATAATTTGTGATTTAAATTTTTTTGAATTGATTTCGTATGATGTTTGTATTATTTAATCATATTTTATTTATTCCATAAATTCAGTATATCATTTTATATAATTCATATATCTTGTCGATATCATAAAAGATTTTATATTTCATAAAATGTTTTTTCATTATTAACTAAAAATTTTGAATTCTCCAAAAAAAATAATCCTAGGAAAAATTTTACTTGATTAATACCAAAAAATGAATTTCACTAAATTAAAATTGTATATGTGATAGAAACTTATTTTAATATAAATTCTTAACATACAATTATATTCTGATTCTATAAAAATACTAATTTAATTATAAAAAAATATTTTTATATTAAATTAAAACATAAAATTGATTATAATGAAAATAATAGGGTTATTCATAATATAATAGAATAACTTTTCATTTGAATAAATTTTTAAAAAAAGTTTAACTTTTTATAGTTTTGAACAAAAATATATTTTTTTAATAAAATTTTGTATTTTCACTATTCAGTGATAAATCAATATTTTCAGGTAATCCAAAAAATTACCCTAAGATAATTTTAAAATTATTTTTTATAAAATGATATTAAAATTTTTAAACAAAAATTTATCAAATTTATATAAATTAAATATAATATTTACTCACAAAATGGAAGAAAATAATATTTAATGAAAATGTATTTCTAGAGAAAATAAATAATTTTAGTAAAAATTAAATAATTATTTATTTATATTTTATCAATATATTTATATTGAGTAGGAAAATTATATATACTTTTTAAAGTATATAATGATATTCATACCAGCCAGTTTAATGGATAGGTTTAACTAACATAATAAATAATAAGATTATAATAGTGTATCATTGTTTTTTAAAATCGTTGATGCGTGTGATGAATGATATCGAAGAAATGAAATTATTTAAAGAGAAATATTTTATAAAATATTGGAATGTTATAACTACCACCATGAAGCGATGTGATTTATTTTTTATATTAATATTATATTGATGAAAAATAGGATATATTTAATGAATATATTTGTTATATAATATATAATAACGATTATAGAAATTTGAGTTATTATTTAACTTTTATTACATTTTATCAGCTAAAAAGTGAAAATAGCATTCATGCATATATACAATCGATCGTCTCCATGAACAATGTAATTCATTTTTCAATCACAAAATTTTATTGATTAATATATATATATATATATAATGAATATATATGATAATTATATATTGTTTACCATTTTTATGATTATGGAACCATGACTACGGTGTAAGTATCAAAACTTAAAAACATAAATTCCCATAAAAATTGAAATACTGGACCTCGAAAAATGATGACTTAGATAATGAGTAATTAAAAAATGGGTGTTAAAATGTAACAACTTCAGAATGTATGATATTATAATCATATAAATTACTATGGAATATAGTTCTAATATATTTAAATTTATTATAGAGGTGTATATAGTTTTTTTAATGAATTTCAAAATAGAGGTCATGTATTTTCGTCTCAATATTAATTCAATGAAAATATTTTCATATTCACCATAGGTATCATTTATATTATGTATATAAAACTAATTAATTTATATTATGACGATTAACATTTATATTATGGTATATACATATCAATCTAAGGTTCTTTTATTTCATGGGGTTTATTATTCAAATTCTATCAAATTAATAATGGTTTTATGTTACAATCTCATGTTTTTCCAAGATTTGATTATGATTATATTTTTCATGATAATATTTCATGATCAACATTTCTATTATATCATGATTTTATTTCCTATGTTTATTTCTTTAGAAAAAATTTCTTTCTATCAATTTTTACTCTTTAAGAACTCAGGAGATGGAAAGAACATTTTTAGAGAAACTAAACATTTATTTCTCTATTTTTATGAATTTCATTAATATTTTACTATGATTGTTCGAAATCAATTTTACGAATGTTTTAATTTCATAAAAAATTAAATGAATCTTATTTTAATTTTATAAATGAAGTACCTTTTACATTTTACCAAAAAAGTGAAAATAATCTTTAATTAAATATATATGAAATGAAAATAATTTCACGCACTCATGGCCACACATTTCATTGTAGCATCTTTTATATGTTTCGAAGTTTATTTTTTAAAAAATGTATTCCTTAATATTTTGAATTTTTTTAGATTTTAAATAAGTGAATTAAAATAGAAATTTTGTTTTCCCTTGAAATGTGATAATGATTTTTTAAAGGAATTATTAATCTACAATAATATCCATAAATGTAACTTATGATTTCCTAGGTTTTTTCTCTAATGATACCATCTGATTTCATTATTTGGATGGACTATAAGGATGATCATTTAATGATGATTCTATGAAACCCATTTCTTTTCCTTGTGTTAATTAAATAATTATGAAATCTTTAGGAAACCCATTTATTTTCCGCAGGTTATGATATGATGATATGATAAAATGTTTATATATGTTATTTTAATTCCATGGTTTGTTAAATTATGAATGGAATATTATCATTTTACAAAAATATGTATTATTTTCATTATGTGATTGGTATTCCATGAATTGTATATGCATCCAATGAATTGGTCAAATATGGATATCTCATGGGATAATAAGGACTAAAATTAGAAATGAAATCTATTCATTAAGGGAATCTATGAACTATGATAATCTTAGGAGTAAACCTTAGATAAGTATATTATGGAATATAGAGTGAACCCACTCCACTATAACAGTCCGGGTATGGGTCCTTGATAAAGGAAATTATTTTATTTGCTTATTTTTATGCCAAAAATGTATGTTTTACACTAGTGTTATGCTCCCATGGATTATGTTCTTTGATTCCTTTATGATTTATATCTTATGAACTGCCAAGATTTAATCCATGACCTATGATTATGATACATAAATTATAGGATATTTCTTTAAATATCATGATTATGTTCTCATACCCTTATTCTTATGTTTTGTGTATGTGTTTATTGATGTCTCCCTTTTTTCACTTATAGAGCATCTAAGTGAACAATTTTATTTGTTTTATTTACCCAAGTTACAAAGAAAAGTTTGAAGTATGATATGTCTATTAAGGGTTAAATGTATGAAGAAATTAGTGTGAAATGACATAGATCACTTATTCATATGTTTTTTATACGTCACGATTTTCATTGACTAAACCATATGATTATTTCATGTATTTTAATTTTTTATATTTAATATTCATATATTAAGATGTAATATGTATGTATATATATTTATTAAAATTATGGGTCTTTATAGATGGTATCATATCAGGGAATAGTAAATATTTTGATATTAGGATTATAGGAATGTGGTGTATACCTTACGGACCAATCTAAGTACAATATAATAACCCAATGTTTTCGTAAGGAAGAGCTTATGTGTTTTTACTTGGAATACATCTATTTCTAGTTAATAAATGTGGAATTAGTTTTAGAAAAAATATAGGTATGGGTAATTACCCTATAAAGTTTTTGTTTAGTGTATATCTTCCATCATTTTGGTTCATGATAAGTGTTCCCTTATTGTGCACCTAGTCTGACATACTCTATGATATGCATGGGTTTATTCACATTTTCTTTATAAAACCTTATGAAGGATTTAAATATATTATAACCAAGGATAACCTTAGTTAAAACTATGTTTACATTAATTGGAAATAAATTTTCACTATTTTAAAATTATATAAATGATTCTTCATGAAATATTACTATGATTTCTGTTTCTTACACTATAGTTTTTGGTTTTAAAATATGGCTGGAACAAGGAAGATTCATGTTGATGGTGTGTTTCAAATAAAAAGGAATGATTTTACTGATGATAAACTAAATGAAATAATATCTAGTAGGAGAAACCTTATAATAATTCTAATATATCTATCATTATATATGATTATTAGCTTAAACCAAAATGAGTTTTCAAAAATTTCTAATAAGTGTAAGATGGAATTTTAGGAATGATAATGTGGTAATGACCATATTGGAAAGAATGTTCAATTTTATTTAATGTTAAGAATATGGAAAGGATCACCTAGGAGAAGTTTTCAATAAAATGGGATATTTTTTTCTATTTGATAATAAAGATAATAGGGTAATAAATTTCTAATTATTTCAATGTATAATGTATAGGGAACAATGGAATTATTCTGGTAAATTCCTTAATCGAAGGGTTAAATCTTAGTAAAGGGACCTACGTTATTAAAACCATTGAATTTAATTTATTAGAGTGTTGATTTATTGATATTCACTAATTATGTTGGAAAAGATTTACATCAATGATATTCAGGTTATAAGAAACATGAAACATATAAGGACTATTTTACAGTGGACATTTAATAAGGACATGAAAAAATATTCTAAATCGTATCTATAACTAAGAAATGTGATTTAGTTTTAAGGTAATATTTTTATGGAACACGCGATTTAGAGAAATATATCCCTAAATATTCACCTAATGTTGAGTAAATAATGTTAAATTGAGATAATGGGATGATTGACTTTGATAATATAAATAAGATTTCATTAGTGAACTTCAAATTTGTTAGTGATTTGATGAAATTATAATTTATGTCATCTTTGATGAATTTTATTGATTTTTTGGATTTATGTAATATATTCAATATCATGTTACCTTATTTTAGGAATAATGTTAGTATTAATTTTTGGATTAAAATATGTATTAATTGAGGTTTTATAGAAATTTTCAACACACAAGGAATCATTAAATTATTATAGGGATACAAATATTTAATAAATAATTAAACTAATAAAACTAGCCATAAAAGGATCATACATAGAAATTTTGAGTGTCAAACCCATAATGACAATGTTTATGATATAAAATAACTATTTAAATTGTATGATTGTTTGGATAAAAAGAAATAATGAAATAAATAATGTGTTTTAAATGAAGTGAGATGGTATTCTTGATTCAGTGAATTTCATGTTCGTGAATTAGGGTTTTTATTGATTATGAGTTCATTCAAATTAGGTGTCAAAATTTTGTTAGCAGAGATCCTTGGTCTTGGGAAAATACACTAATCCTATGATTGAACAATTAGAATGGTCATCTACTAGGTGTAATCAAAAAACAAGGAGACCCAAAAAACAATTTAAACATTACTACACTAGATTGCAAAATGTTCATAAACAACACAAGGAAATTAATTGATAGAATAAAATAAAAATACCTGAATCACAAGAAATGGACATAAAATTACAAAAAATAATAATATTGGAGTTGATAATATGAGTTTGAGAAATACAAAACAAAAATAATAATCATAAATTATCCCTAACATCACTCCCCCAACAATCATATCACCAAACTACAAAAATACTAATTGATCTTGCAAGGAATGATCAGACTGAGTAGCACTGTTACCTAAGAAAGAATGGAAGTGTATAATGAGGGTATTTTATGGATCTATGGTGGATCTACATCATCTATTAGTGGTTTTCTCATGTTCATGTTCTATCCTTGAGCCTCTTGTATCATGTCTAATGAAATGGTTTTTTAATGGTTTGTATGAAACCATCAACCACTAGGTTATTTATTTTCCTGTTTCTTTAATTCTTCGTGAAGTATTATTTATACAATGTATAATAAATGTTAGAATAAATTTCATTTTATTGTTATTTGTCCTAAAATTTCTCTTCGTGTATATTGAACATGACAGGTAATGGTTTATCACAGCGTATAATATTTCACACCTTGAAATGGTGGTTTCATCTTCACCTGATGAACACACATTTTTTATTGAAATACAAGACATGTAAATTACTTCTTCCAATTTAATATCTTGGCTGTATCCTTAGTTTTCTTAGGTCTTACAACTTTTCTTTGCTAATAGTGTGAATTTTCTATTAACTCAAATATTTTTCTCTTTTTGTTTTTTTTTCAATGATACGTTTTATCCTTGCATAAAGCATAAAAAAATCAATGAATTAACAAAATGTCAATATTAAAACATTATTTATGTAAATAAATGTATTAAAATTCCATAAAAATCATGAATTAATCATCAATTTAGGTTGTTTTAATTTTTAAGAGAATCGAGGTATTCAAATTTTTCATATGTGTCAATTGGAGTTACATCTTATTTTTTAAAAATAAATATTATCGTTGATTTTGGAAGTAAATTATCATAAAAATATTGAGATTTTTTGGATTTGAATTTGGTTTGACATATTTTAGAGGATTCTAAATGGTAACTATTTATGGTATGCATTAAGTAAAACATTGAGTGTTATATTTGTAGTTTTGGAGATTAATTTATTATATTTATCCATATTAAATAACATATTCTATAGATTTTGGTTTTTTTAAATGTATAACTATATGGTGAATTTTTTTTATATTTTTATAGATATCATGGTATATTAAAAGTAATCATTCCCCCCCCCCCACGTATGCAAAATTCATTCTGAATATTCACATCTTTTAGAAAGAGATGATTTTAAAGTCATGGATGCACAACTAAAGGTTGAAATTGTACTTATGAAATGGAATGAAATAATGTTTTCATATTTTCTCATGCAATCTATCATCATAATAAAAGTAATCCCAAAACATTTGGAAAAGAATCTTGAAATAAAAATTTATACTTTTTAAAATTATTTTTGATGAATAGTTGGTATACTTCAAACCTTATTGATTTATAGTTTCATAGTCGTTAACATTATGATGACCATTCAATTTTTTATGATCAATGTTCCCTATGACCCACCATCATTATTTGAACATTAAATATTTCCTACAAGTCCATATTTTTAATAACCAATAATTTTCTCCTATATGGGAACTAAAATATGTGTTATTTTAGATGAACTTTGTATTTCCCTTTCTCAATTTTAAAGAGGATGTTTTATTAACCCTTTCTATGATGATATTTTTCAACAAAGGAATGTAGAAATAAAAATAACATGATTATAGATATTAATTTAAAATTAATGGGACATAATTTATTAAATTTTTGTAGAATGTAGCACCTTGAGATTATAAAATAACACAATGTTAGATAGTGTATACAACACATAACACCAATATTTAAAGAACCACGAAATATTATTATTTTATGGAAAGTATAACATAAATATTGAATTACATAGAACGAATATACATAAATGAATTATTAAATATATATAAATTATATAATCATTAATTTTTTTACAAGTTCTTATAAAATATGAACTCAATATAATGTTAAGTAATTTTATTCTTAAAAATACATTTTCATAAAAAAATGTATTTTTTTGTGAGAGAATATTATAAATAATTTATTGATAATTTATAAATTTTATTTAATAAATATAACGTCATTTGTAAAATTACCATGTGGAAATTATCTTATATTGATTTTTTGTGAATTTTTTGATGAGTTTTCTTTTTATAGAGAATAGTGGAAAATAATAATGTAACACCTCAAGCTTCCATGGTACGCTTCTCGCTGAATAATACAGTAGCGTGTGTTGTATGCAACTTCAAGTTCTAACACACACCACAACTAATAAAACTAGCCATTATGAATAGTAATACCCACTTTTTGGAATTTTATACATTTTATCTTTCAAAATGGACTTCATTTTTGGATTTAGGATATCTAAATTATCCTAGGGTGAAATTTTGGTACTTTTCGGATAACATTCAAATTTTGATGAATAGTGAAAATTACTACATTTTTATTAAAAACAACTTTTTAATCGAAATAATTAATAGTGATAAGTTACGAATTTGAGTGGTTTTAAAGTATATTTAGAATATTTTTTTACCATTTTATACAATGTTGGTCATTGTACATAATTTCACATTTAAACCGGATATAAACAAGTGTCAATCTTTTCATAGTTATTATCTCTTAAACACGCTTTTTGTTTTGACAGTGGGAATTAATTTTAAATTAATTTCTACCACTTTTTCATTTTGAATTTGGAAAAATGGACTCTATATTTGGAATCAGGATTTCCAAATTGTGTAAATAGGTAACTCTTATTTTTAGACATTTTGAATAATTACTTCGGTAAATATTTTATTTACCATGGTTAAAGGGTAAATCCGGTATCTAAGGGTAAAAACATATAATATTATTATAATAATAATTTACACTAAAACATGTCCTAACCCTATTTTTTGATACATGTCTGACCATTGGTGTCTTTGGGTCGATTTTGGGACCCCATGGATCCACTTGTAAGTGATAATGACACTATATATTAATTATGTTAAAGTAAATACAAAAATGGAATAAGCATATATATTTTAGCAAAACAATTTTTTACAATGGGTTATATATGTTATATTTTAAACTATAAATATTAATTAGAAAGCTAAATATATTTACTACATAATGGTTTTTTATTTATAATTTTTAGACATTAAATAATTAATTTTATTTAAAACACAATGATGATGCAGTAATTACATTATTAGTGAAATATTAAAATAATTGATATTTTAAATACCCAAATAAATATAATTTGAGACTTTTAATAAATTACAAAAATTTTATAGGATAATATAACATGTTAGGATTGATTTAATTAACACTTTTCGAATTAATCATGCTGTTATGATTTTCACAAAAATCAAATACCAAATAGTGTGAAAATTGACAAAAAAGAGTTTTTAAAACAAATATTATATTATTAATTGATATTAAATTCCTCAAAATATAAATTTCGGTCAATGTACTTTTATCATGATAGGTTTATCATTAATAGACCACTTGAGGGTCTCTTAAAGGTATATAGTAAGTTTATTTACTATATAATATTAAAATACAAAGTGACATGGTAAGTGTCAAACTAATTTTCAAGAGTTAAAACTAAAAGATAAGGTTAATGTAATGACCGAAACCTATCTAAAATCTATTGGTTGAAAGGATTTAGACCCATACTCACCTTAGGATTTGAATAATCTACTTTGGAGCCATTAGAAACTGAATATGAATTTATAATAAAATAATACTTTAATTTTTTCCTAAAGAGCCCCTCCTCCCCTTATAAAAGGACAACACTTCTAACCAATTCTTCACACCATCAAAGCCTTTTGGATCGGACAACCTCTCCCCAAATATCCTCCCAACATCCCTCAATTCAAACTAGAGGCCTTAGTTTGATCATAAAGCCATCCTATTGAGCCCTTTTGATCAAATCAAAAGGAAGAACCCGAAGAAGAGGTAATATTTTCACCACCCTCTTCCATGTTCCTTTCTTCTTCCACTTCTTCTTTATTTGTTATTTCCTTTATAAAATAATAACCCCAGTATATTCTATATACCGTGATGTTATTATAAATATGGTACAACCATATTCACTATTCTATCCATCCTGTAAATGACATGTCACTATACGTGCGTACGTACGGCCTACCGTCTCCACGTCATGGTGTAATTGTTATTCAATATATTATTATTTGGATGGTTATAATTATGATGTTTAATTAATTTAAATAATAAATATACCATGATAATGATTCTTTATGTATGATATACTATCCAATTATATATTATTTTAATATCAAAATAATGATATTATCTCCTTTGCGTACGTACGGATTATCGTCTCCACGAAGGCGAAGAGATTCATTCCCCATCATATCCATTAAAGACTAAATTTCATTTTATGAATAAAAATAATTTTTAGAGACATGATATCATTCTGGATATGAAGAAGATACATCCCATTCATAAAAAATACGGCTCTCATAACAAAAAATAAAAATCAAAACGAATCTGTTAACACCCGAAACGACGATAATACTAAAATATTATTAACAAAATCCATGTCTACAGATCATATATGATATCATATTAATGTAAGTTATTTTCTATAATTCAATAAAAATTATTTCGCCATTATAAAGAAGGTTAACTTACCGTAGACCAAGTAAAAATTACAAAGTACGGGGTTTCTTGTCTCACTTTTAATTCCGTGAGATTTCCATTATTCACTACATATTTATTGCATGTGGTGTGTGTACTGACCATATTTGTATTCATTGTGTAATATAACATAATTCATGTATATTTACATCATCATTGTATGATCCTTCTTTCATGGGTGTATGTTTTTTAAGTTACCAAATCAATAAAGGAATTTGAAATTTCAATTTCCACTTATTCGGCTTTATGCATACTTCATTGATTAATTTATTCCAAGATTATGTGTGGAATCACTATTCATTTGATTATGTCATAATCTCCACTCCCATTTCTGTGGATATACTTTTGATACCCATAATCACTCCATTGATAATTTCTCAATTCATCAATATGAACTTGATAAGAGTAATTTTATCTCAATCTCCATTTATTGTGTTAAAAATCTAATTCATTGTTGTTGTTTTTACAAGAATATGTGTGAATGTCCTTTGATTGTTTTACACTAAATATCCAATCATATTGAGTGTATTTATATTTATCACACATAATTATGTCATTGATTTATCCATAACCTAAGGATACAACTTTTATGAGAGATTTCATCTCAAATTATATTCTATTGAGATTTCTTCATTGTTATACACCAAATCACTTTTATATGGTGTATATAATGTACTTTGACATAATATATCATTAATACCTTTATTCTCATGATATTAAAAAGTTTTGATTAACTCAATTATTTGTATTCAAGTGTCTCTCTTTTGGTTAGGAACTCTAACTGAAATATCATTTTAAATGTTTTAAAGATTTATTATTCTAAATATTTTTCATTAATGTACATGTTTTAAAAATGGTTTTAAGGATTTGTTTACATGGACATTAAAGTTTTCAAATCAAAATTACTTTTAAAAGTTTCAAAGTGGAATGGGACCCTTTGATTAAAAGATCTATTTTAAACAACTTCTTGAAACATAATGAATATTTTAAATGTTTTCAAGAAAAAGGGGGATATTTCTCTCAAACAGTTCTGATGATTATTTTCATCTATGTCATTATCCTTCATTATTATCAGTTGAGGTTAATCTATTACAATACAATCTTTTATATTGTATTTAATGAGTTACGTTTGACTGTGGATGTTTTATTTTTATACCATTCATGGCTTATGGAGAAAGTATTTACATTTCGTATACTAGTTTTAATACGAATGTTTATGTTGTGTTTAAACCTGTTCATATGAGGAATGCATTGGACTTAGTAAGTGACGGGTGGATCCCTCTATAGCTCCTCGATGCATCGGTAGGTCTCATGAGACAAACTACTATCTTGGAATGATTCCTTGACAAAATATTATTTGTAGTCTCAGCACGAGGCCTTGGATACGTGGTTATGATAGTCTAGCATTATACATCCCATCATTATGAAAGTGGTTATTGATATTGCATGTGATTATTCGACTAGTAGAATATCCATGTGAATAAGTAAATGAAATTATTTCATTTTATCTTTTCTATATGATGCTGAAGTTCAAGTTTAAAAGGCTTTTGTTTTTGTTATACATTGCCTTAAGTGTTTATGCTTATCTATGAAAGCTTCTGTTATATTGATATCTATACTAAGAATTTGAGCTCACCCCTTTCAATGTCTTATTTTTTCCAGGATGTGAAGAAGTAATTTATGAATGACCTGCATGGATAGTATGAGGGGATATGAAGACAAGATGTTGTTGTAGTTTTTTTACCTTATGATGTAATGTAAGACTTATGAATATATCTAGTGTTTCTAAGACTACTAAACTAATCAGTCTTTTGTGACTTGATCCTTTGTGATCATGCCAATGTTATGTAATAATGCACCGACTCTTGGTAACTGGGGTCGGGGCATTACAGTTGGTATCAGAGTAAGTTTAGAAATAAACTTGGAAACTAGATTTATATAAACTCGGATCAGAGATCATAGCTCTAAGATAAACTTTGAGGATTAGTATACAATAAATTTTTAGAATTTTGATATTGTAGAGATTTTGTGAGTTTTTCAAGCAATAAATCCCTGTATGGATATGAGCAGGTAGAGGCGGATTTGGCACAGATGTACCTAGGGGTAAAACCCAAAAACACCACTTTGAGCTAGACTCGAACGGGAACTGGTGCACGACAATGGGCCTTGCTGCACTCTTGGTTACATCACTCCCGGGGGATATGCTTAGGATAATTTGCATTTTATTTACAAACCGATTTGAAGTATTATATATAAGATGAGAGTAAATGACCTTGGTTAATCCTAATATGTTTCAAATTGAGAATATGGGGACATGGTATTCTCTAAATGATTTTATGACTACTATTACTCAAATAATTCTTTCTAGTTTTAGTCAATGGCTGGATTCCAAAGAAGTCACATCGACTTTGAGAATGATGTACAAGGTGGGAACAGTGATGGCAATGAGAAACAAAATGGAATGTTTATAGGCATAAAAGATATCTTTTTCATGCCAAATAAATTTTCCAAAAATATGATCAACAATATATATATTAACCAATTCCCGGACTCAACAAAGAAGAGAATGGTGATGAATGATAAGAGCTCTAGCAGTGGAGACCATAGAGAAGGAATCATTAATTTCCATCATGCAGGAAATGTTGAAGGAGACACCCAAGAAAGTGTCTCAATGGGATACAGAAATGATTTACGTGTGGGAAGGAAGGACATAAAGTGAAGAATTGCCGATAAAAAATGAAGAGTATTATGGAAGAAGATATAAATGGTCCCAAGAATCCATTTACATTCATTTTCCGTAAATGTAGGGGACCTGATCATTACTCATGTGAATGCCATATTTTATAGGATATTTTCTTGGTCAAATAAGAATCTATGTGGAAATAAATGGTTGAATAAATGTTTAAAAAGTATTAGTGCTCCTTGTTGATGGGTTTACATTAGAATAAATTTCTATTGTATTTGTAACCCTGCAGTTTGCCATGTGATAATGATATTTTAGGAAGAATTATCTTTTATCTTGTGGATATAGTTATAAATTACCATTTGGTTTTATATGATCATTGGGTTTGAGGAAATTACAAGTTATTATAATTTGGGATGAAAATGCATGGTATGAGATAACATTTGTGGTTAAATTATGTTATGGTTATTTTGATGAATTTATCTCATTTTGGTAATGTTATAAAATATAGTTTTTGAAAAAGGACAACACACATATCGTGTGGCAACCCGTCGCATCGGACAAAGCTGTGGGAATTGAACCCACAACCAAAGTGCGATTGGGATTTATCACCTACCACTGGACTACATAAAGTCCCTGGTTAGTGTGACTATTATTTTTAGTCAAATGATTTTATTGATCAATAATAATTTGATTTGGGATCTTATGTCTTATCAAATGAATACCCTTAGTATAGGAAAATTATTTGGTGATTAAGTGATAAATGTTATTTTGGAAGATGTTCGCTTTTTTGGGAACACTATATGCCCAAGAAAAATAGAATAGTATGGGATTTCATTTGATGAGTAATGGTGGATTTTTATCTATGTTTTTTTGTGTATTTATAGTGATTTGGGTTATTTATGGAAATGATTAACCTATAATAGAGAATATGTGATTAGGTTAATTAAATTTAAGTATGTGACTTTATGAGTAATTGATTTCATTTGGAGATATCATTTAACATGGAAGACTACATAACCAAATTCTTCTTTGTTTTGAGTTTCAATATTATTTTGAATTTTAATAAAGGATTTTATGGACAATTCATTATTGAATGCTATTTATTTAACTTTGGAGTATTGTTGGTTTAATTTTAGAAATTAATATTAGTGTTTCTTTCTCTAATGAAATAAATTTTTGGGGGATCATCATGTCTTATACTAACCGTTTCGGTTTTGATTAATATCTAAAGACAAGGTAAATATATAGTTTATTCTTCATGGATCATGTTATTCTATAAGAATTTTATTGTAGCTCTTCTAGTGTGACCAAGTCTTCTGGAATACTCATCATTCAAAAATGAGTTAGTAGTAGAAATTTATAATATAATGAAACTTTACTTAAAAATTAAGTATATCTCTTTATGTTCTTAGTCAATCTCAGAAATTAATTCCTCATCTTTATGTAATGTAAATTAAAAAAATGTTGTCTGTTTACTTTTACTACTCAGAAACTAATGACCATTTGTCCCATCACAAGTTTGTGGTTTTCTTGTTGTTAAGTTTCTCCTAATCATGTTTTTTATCCCTCTCCATCAGAACGTGACACTTATTTTATCATCCATATCCATGTTTTTTTACATGGAATCCTAGTATAAGTTATCTCAGGTGACCTTTGTATCTTTCTTTCATTCTTTTAAAGTGATAGTTTTATTGATTCTTTTTCCAATGTGGGACTTTCCATTATATTCCCAAGACCAATTTTAAAAATTGGGAGGATGCAATTTATTGAAGGAGGGGAGAATGTAACCCCTCAAGCTTCCACGGTATGCTTCTCGCTGAATAATACAGTAGCGTGTGTTATACGCAACTTCAAGTTGTTACACACACCACAACTAATAAAACTAGCCATTATGAATATTAATACCCACTTTTTGAAATTTCATAATTTTTATCTTTCAAAATGGACATCATTTTTGGATTCAGAATATCAAAATTATCCTAGGGTGAAATTTTGGTACTTTTCAGATAACTTTCATATTTTGATGAATAGTGAAAATTACTAAATTTTTATTAAAAACAACATTTTTAATCGAAATAATTAAAAGTGATAAATTATGAATTTGAGTGGTTTTAAAGTATATTTAGAATATATTATTACCATTTAATACAATTTTCGTCATTGGACATAATTTCACATTTAAACCGGACATAAACAAGTGTCAATCTTTTGATAGTTATTATCTCTTAAAAACACGTTTTTTTACAGCGGGAATTAATTTTAAATTAATTTCTGCCACTTCTGTGTTTTGAATTTGGAAAAATTGAATCCATATTTGGAATTAGGATGTCAAAATTGTGTAAATAGGTAACTTTTATTTTTATACATTTTGAATAATTACTTCGGTAAATATTTTGTTTACCATGGTTAAAGGGTAAATCCGGCAAATAAGAATAAAAAAATAATATTATAATAATAATAATTTACCCTAAAACGTGTCCTAACCCTATTTGTTGATACATGTCCGACCATGGGAATATTGGGGTCGACTTTTGGAGCCCATGGATCCACTTTTAAGTGATAATGACACTATATTAATTTTGTTAAAGTAAATAAAAAAATGAAAAAAGCATATATCATTTAGAAAATCAATTTTTAAAATGGGTTATACCTGTTATAATTTAGACTATAAATATTAATTAGAAATATAAAACGATATCATACAGAATGGTATTTTATTTATAATTTTTCGAAATTAAATAATTTAATTTATTTAGGACACAATGATGATGCTGTAATTACCTTATTAGTAAAATATTAAAATAATTGACATTATAAATACCCAAATAAATATAATTTGAGACTTTTAATAAATTTCACAAATTTTATAGGTTAATATGACATGTTATTATTGAGTTCATTAACTGTTTTCGAATTAATCATGCTGTTATGATTTTCAAAAAAATCAAATACCAAATTGTGTCAAAATTGACCTAAAAGAGTTTTTAAAACAAATATTATATTATTAATTGATATTAAATTCATAAAAATCTAACATTCATAAAAAAGACTTTTATCATGGTAGGTGTATCATTAATGGACCACTTGGGGTGTAGTTTGGAGGTATATAATAATTTTATTAACTATATAATATAAAAATAAAAAGTGACATGGTAAGTGTCAAACTAATTAACCAAGAGTTAAAACTAAACAAAAAGGTTAATATAATGACCCAAACCTGTCTAAAATCGATTTGTTGAAATTATTTCGACCCATAACCACCTTAGGATTTGAATAATTCACTTTGGAGCCATTATAAACTGAATATGAATTTATTATAAAATAATTCTTGAAGTTTTTCCTAAAGAGACCCTCCTCCCCTTATAAAAGGACACAACTTCTAACCAATTATTCACACCTTCATAGCCTTTTGGCTTGGACAAATCTACCCAAATATCCTATCAACATCCCTCAATTCATCTTATAGTTCTTAGTTTGATCATAAATCCAACCTATGGAGCCCTTTTTATCAAATCATAAGGAAGAACCCGAAGAAGAGGTAAGGTTTTCACCACCCTCTTTCAAGTTCATTTTTTCTTACACTTATTCTTTATTTGTTATTTCCATTCTAAAATAATAACGCTAGTATCTTATATATACTGTGATGTTATTATAAATATGGTACAACCATATTCATTATTCTATCCATCCTTTGAATGACATGTCACCATACGTGCGTATGTATGGCCTACCATCTCCACGTCGTGGTGTAATTGTTATTCAATATATTATTATTTGGATGGGTATAATAATGTTGTTTAATTCATGTAAATAATAAATATAACATGATAATTATTCTTTATATATGATATATCATCCAATTATATATTATTTTAATATCAAAATAATTATATTGTCGCTCCTGCATACGTATAGATTACCGTCTCCACGAACGCGATGAGATTCATTCCCCATCATATCCATTCAAGACTAAATTTCAATTGATGAATAAAAATAATTTTTAGAGACATGCTATCATTCTTTTTATGAATAAGATACATCCCATCCATAACAAATACAGCTCGCATAATAAATAATATAAAGCAAAACGAATCTGTTAACACCCGAAACGACGATAATACTAAGATATTATTAACAAATCAATGTTAAAAGATCATATATGATATCATATTAATGTAAATGATTTTTGTATAATTTAATAACAATTATTTCACCATTATACAGGAGGTTAACCTACCATCGACCAAGGAAAAAGTACAAAGTAAGGGGTTTCTTATCTCACTTTTAATTCCGTGAGATTTCCATTATTCTCCACTTATTTATTGCATGTGGTGTGTGTACTGCCCATGTTTGTATTCATTGTGTAATATACCTTAATTAATGTATATTTACATCATCATTGTATAATCCTTCTTTAATGGGTGTATGTTTCATAAGTTACCAAATCAATAAGGGAATTTGAAATTTCAATTTCCACTTATTCGGCTTTACACATACTTCATTGATTATTTTACTCCAAGATTATGTGTGGAATCACTATTCATTCGATTATGTCATAATCTCAACTCCCCTTTCTGTGTATATACTTTTGATACACATAATCACTCCATTGATAATTTCTCAAGTCATCTATATCAACTTGATAAGAGAAATTTTAACTCAATCTCTATTTATTGAGTTAAACATCTAATTCATTGTTTTTGTTTTTACAAGAA
Source organism: Viscum album (assembly GCA_963277665.1). Lineage (NCBI taxonomy): Eukaryota > Viridiplantae > Streptophyta > Magnoliopsida > Santalales > Viscaceae > Viscum > Viscum album. Next base: position 648,007,919 of record OY728158.1, on the reverse strand, counting down.
TATGTGTGAATGTCCTTTGATTGTTTTACACTGAATATCCAATCATATTGAGTGTATTTTTATTTTTCACACATAATTATGTCGTTGATTTATCCTTAACCTAAGGATATGACTTTTATGAGAGATTTCATCTCAAATTATATTCCATTGAGATTTCTTCATTACTATACACCAAATCACTTTTATATGGTGTATATAATGTAATTTGACATTGTATATCATGAATCTATTTATTCTCATGATATTAAAAAGGTTTGATTAACTCAATTATTTTTATTCAAGTGTCTCTCTTTTGGTTAGGAACTCTAACTAAAATATCATTTTAAATGTTTTAAACATTTATTATTCTAAATCATTCTCATTAATGTCCATGTTATAAAAATAGTTTTAAGGATTTATTTACATGGGCATTAATGTTTTAAAATAAAAATTACTTTTAAAAGTTTCAAAGTGGTATGGGAAACTTTGATTCAAAGATCTATTTTAAACAGCTTCTTGAAACATAATGATACTTTTAAATGTTTTCAAGAAAAAGGAGGATATTTCTCTCAAATAGTTTTGATGATTATTTTCATCTATGTCATTATCCTTCATTATTATTGATTGAGGTTAATCTATTAAAATATAATATTTCATATTGTATTGAATGAGTTAGATTTGACTGTGGATGTGTTATTTTTATACCAGTCATGGCTTATGGAGAAAGTATTGACATTTTTTATGCTAGTTTTAATACGAATGTTTATGTTATGTTTAAACTTGTTCATATGAGGAATACATTGGACTTAGTAAGTGACGGGTGGAGACCACTATAGCTCCTCGATGCATCAGTAGGTCTCATGAGACAAACTAGTGTCTTGGCATGAGGCCTTGACAAAATATTATTTGTAGTCTCGACACAAGGCCTTGGCTACGTGGTTATGATAGTCTGGAATTATACATTTCATCATTATGAAAGTTGTTTTTTGATATTGCATGTGATTATTCGACGATTAGAATATCCATTTGAATAATTAAATGACATTATTTCATTTTATCTTTTCCATATCATGCTGAAGTTCAAGTTTAAAAAGCTTTTTCTTTAGTTATACATTGCCTTAAGTGTTTATGCTTATCTATGAAAGCTTATGCTATATTGATATCCTTACTGAGCATTTGAGCTCACCCCTTTCAATGTCTTATTTTTCCTTGGATGTGAAGAAGTAATTTATGAATGAACTACAGGGACAGTATGAGGGGATATGAAGACAAGATGTTGTTGAAGTTTTTTTACCTTGTGATGTAATGTAAGACTTATGAATATATCTAGTGTTTCCAAGACTACTAAACTAATCAGTCTTTCGAGACTTGAGCCTTTGTGATCATTCCAATGTTATGTAATAATGCACCGACTCTGGGTAACTGGGGCCGAGGCGTCACAAATAATGTTTATTGAAACTGTATTTTTATTTCAAGTATTTACATAGTTCCATTTTCATTTAAAATGAGTTTTATGTAAAAATAGTTCTATTATATTATCAGTAATCCAATTATGTTCATTATAATCAATTTTATGGTTAAATTTTGTATAAGACTATCTACATACTATGGGAATTTTTTTGAAAACAGTTTTCCGTTGCAATAAACATTTTTAAAATAAATTAATTTCTTTAACTACTAGAAATAAAATATTGAAACGTAATTTCCATATTTAAAATAGATGGATAAAAATTTAGAAAATATGACCCTTTTATTTTTTGTCAATGTGATTAGTAACCATAGTAAAATTTTTGTTACAATTATAAGGGTAAAAAGAGTAAAATAGGGATAAAACCGTGAAATTAGGTCTCCAAATCATTCAACCATAAAATTTATTAATTTTGTGGAGGTAATTATACTATTTATATCCCATGTTCTATTATATGTAATTTTAGTTCTATTTTCCATTGAAAATTTAATTTATACTATTTTTAGAAAAGAGAATTCCAAAGATATCACTCTCTTGAATTTAATATCTAAAAAAAGTATAACATTAGGATAAAAAAAGGTTAAATTTAGTTATAAATTATTATTTTAATTAATAATTAATGTTTTTATAATTATAATTTATTTATTAAGATTAGATATTGAATAGTTATATTAAATTCTGATGCCACAATGACACAATATTTATTCAAATAATTAAAAAATAAAATAATTGATTTTAAAAATATCAAATGTAATACAATTTGGGTGAATTATTATGGTATATGATTGTTTATGAAAATATAAAAATTTATGTATGTTTAAATGGATTATATCTGAGTTTCATAAATATCATGATGTCTTAAGTAAAATTAAATAAATAGTTTCAAAAATGACATTAAGGATATTTTATATAAATTAATATTTTATTATAGTATTTAAAAATAATAAAAATATTCAAAGGGGATAATTAAGATGATAAATGGTCTAAAATTATTACCTCTATCCATTTATGATCCAATTGTAATCTTATATGTTAAATTATATGCCTTTAATTTTAAAAAGGTGTTACTACAATAAAGGTTTCAATCAATTAATGAAGGGTTAAATAAATATAAGTATTAAAGAAATATAAGGATTAAAATGAATCCCAAACCTGTATAAATTTAATTATATTATGATATTTGGAACTTACCCTTTTTTTATTCTAATAAGTTTCTATTTAAATGTATTTTGAATCCGAATGACTTGATTATATTTTAATTTTTTGTTGTAATTCCCTGTGTGTCTTTTCTATCCCTTATAAAAGGATACCCATTATCTATTTTCTTCACACTACTTTGAGCCATATATAGAGACAAAACCCTAATAAATTATAATACTAACTTCTCTATTTGATATTTGGTGGTTCTTTTATTCCTGAAATAAAATTCCATGGGTTCTTATTAGGGGATCTAAATGAGGATGACAAGAGAGGAGGTAATCTTCCTACCCAAACAATATCTATTTATTTTTTATCCCACCCCAATAAATATATTTTTTAATAATAAACAAATATAATATATTTCCAAAATATAATACAATTTCATTATGACCAAGTATTTTCCATTATAATCCATCTTTTCAATTAAATGAGAAGTGTGAGTTTCGATGGTGGATATGTGTAAACTACCACTTCTACACAGACTTACGATAATTTTTTGTCACAATATTTCATGGATGTGTATTATGATGAGTTTAATTATAATATGTGATATTAATAAAATTTGTTTTATTGTAAAATTATAATATCATATCTAACTTCTTATGTTCCAATCCGTTTGGAAATGATAACGTCGCTTGTCCATACGTGTAGACTACCACATCCATGAAAAGATGTGATTTGTTTCTCATTTAAATTTTAAAAGAATGTTTATAAAAATATATTTGATGAGAATATATGACATATATTATATTATAATGATTTTATAAAGGTGAATTGTTATTTTCATTTCTTGTTTTGAATCAATTGAAAAGTGAAAATAGTATTCATGCATACAAATGACTTACCATCTCTATGAACTATGTAATTATTTTTAATATATCTACATTTAATAAATGAAAAAATATTTGTATATTTATTGAATAAATTATATTTTTCAATAATGGTTAAAATTCTTAATATTATGAAACCATGGTCTAATAACAACAAACAAAACTAATGTACTTGAATTCTTATGAAAATCCCAATAGTGAACACCCATACATACTAATTTTAAAAATTTGTTACTAAAAATGGGTGTTAAAATGTTATTCATGGATAATATATCATATCATACTCATGTAAATCAATATATTATAGGATTATAATAATTATAAATTTATTATATAAGAGGTTAAAGTGATTTTGATGAAAATAAAACTCGAGGTAATGGATTTTCTTCTCACTTTAGTTTCTAGGAGACATGTTCCCTATTAACCACATGAAATTTTTTTTGTATCGTATATAATTAAAATGAATGTATTTATTTATCTTCTGATGAAAATTATTTCATATAAATTTTCATTTATGGTTCTTTATTTTTTGTGGATTATGATTCAAAAGTTACCAACTTGTAAGAGTTTTATATTATAATCTCGTTGTTTAATAGGATTATTTTTTATTAAGTTTATAATGTTAAATATTATCATATCTCCATAAATAATATCTTAATTTTATTTTACATTATTTAATTATAGATAATTCATGATTTTATTTAATTTTCGTCCCTTTATAAACTCATATATTTAAATAATGTTTTTAATGAATGTCTAATTTATTTTTCTCTTTGAAAGAAAATATATATTCATCCATGTATATGTTTTCTAAAAAACATTAAAGAATATTTTTACTATTATAATATGATTTTTTAAATAAATATTTATCTATTTTTTAGTTTTTACAAATTGGTTCATTATCATCATCAATCATTTATTTATTCAGAAAATAAGGGTAAAAATCAAAAAGGTCAAGAAACAAGAAAGGGAAGCCCACATGAATGGGAAAACTACAAAGGCCTAAAGTGATGTAGACCTAGATCATACCCTATAGTCATGATATTTCCTTTAATTGAAATTTAAATCATGTATCTGAGAATAAAAATTTGAATACATTGCTCCACCATATAGGAAAGATTATCATCAACCTTATTGCCCTCCCTCCAAGTGTGAAAAAAGACAATGCTAACAGTTGTGAGATTACGACAGCTTATGAGGACATAAATTAAAGACCAGGGGATATTCTACATACCATGAATAGATTCAAGAATTAAAAATTGATCTAAAATTAATCCTTATTTCAATTTATGAACATGGTAGTTTTGTATTTTTATAGAATATGTGATAGGAAGTTTTTTTAGCATACATTGTATAAATGAAATTTCCCACTATAATGGCTAAACAATTCTTTGAATAATCATTTAAAAATTTCCATGTTAATCTTTAAATAAATTAGTTTCCCTAATATTTTTGAAAAATCTATATTTCAAATAAGTTATTTCAATGTGAAAATATTATTTTCCTTAATAAATATTCCACTAATATTTTAAAGTAATATTACATTAATGATAATTTATTTTAATGTTACTTATTCTTTACTGAGGTTATGATCTAATGAAACAATCCAGTTTAATTATTTGGATTTATTATAATGATATTTATTTTAGGATGATTATTTGAAATCCATTCCATTTCCACCGGTTAATTATGTTATTTTGAAACCATTGTGCAACCTAGTTTTTTCAATGGGTTATGCTTTGATGAAATAATTAAATTATTTTGAAACTGAAATCCTTTCTGTATGTTATGTAATGATGGATTTTTTATAATTTTGTGGAACACATATATATGATATTAATTATTTGATGGGTGATCCTGTAATTATATAGACATTGAATGAATTGAGTAAAAATGGTCATATAATGAGATAATAAGTATTAGAATAGGGATTGAGATGATTTCTCTAATGGACTTTATCCATTATGATAGTCTTATGAGTGAACCATGTATAAGGATGTAATGGAATGGGGAGTGAACCAAATCCACTATTATAGTATTTTTAGTGATACTTTACTATATAATAATTTTATATTCTTATGTGTATAATGAAAACATATGTTTTATGCCAATTCTATACACTCATGGATCATTATCTTGGATTCTTTTATGATTAATGTCTTATAAAATTCCAGGATTTACAGAACAACACAATATTTTGATCATTAAAATGCAATATATGGTTTTTAAATTTTCATCTCATGTTCTCTTACACTTATGCTCATTTTATGTTTAAATGATCTATGATATCTCTTTTGTTTTGCCTTACTGAGAAAATGAACTCACTCTTTATTATGCTTCCTTTACCTTGGATATAAATAAAGGTTTAAAGTATGATTTTTCTAAAAAGTCTATTTGGTATGAATAAAATAGAAATAAATGATATAGAAAACTTATAGACCAGTTTTTTATGTATCCGTGTTTCCAAAGTCACAAAACATATATAATAATTGTTTTAGACAAAAATGATATATATTGAATATTCATATATTAAAATTTAATATCTATTTAGGAAATGTATGTGTCAATGTAGATGGATTTAGAGTGGGTTTTATTCAACATTTAAAAATTATTATTAGAAAAATTTGACGAAATACCTGGGTATATGTCTAAGTAATTGATAACATCCCAATGTTTTGTTAACGAAGATATTGGGCGGTTTTCTTGGAATAAATCCATGTCTCGATACTAAATTAGAATTTGGTTTTTTTGATAGATGAATACATGGGTAACAACTTGGAAAATAAAATATTGAGTATGTCATAACCATTATTCTTCTGCATCATGAGTGCACCATTAAAGAACACATGGTTTGACACTAATGGGGGATATAAATGGGTTAATTCACAATTTTTATTTACACTTTTAAAGGATTTGAATAGATTATAAACTATTACCTAGGTTAAAACTAAGGTTTAATATATTGGAAAGAAGGTTTCATGATTTGGAATATATATATATATATACATATAATCTCTCAATATGATTATTGTTTCTCACACTATAGATTTTTTATTAAGAAAATGTATTAAACCGGAAGTATTTTTATTTATGGAGACTATGATGGATAATGGACCGATTTTACTCAACAGAATATAAATTAAATTAGAATAGGAAGGTAAAAATTTCTAATAATTAATGAATAAATATAAATATATATGATTAATAACATAATTTTTTATTTAATTTTATAAAATGTCAAATTGTTGGAAGATATAAATTTATGAAACTTCATGTTGTAATGACCAAAGAGTAAATAAATTTCGATTTTATTCACTTCAAGAATGTGGAAAGGAACATCAAGTAGAATATATCAGAGGGACAAAAAGATGATTTATATGTTAAAATGAATGTCATATAGAAAACAAGTTTCAAGGAATTAACTTTCTTATATGTGGGGAACTAGGGAATTATCTGAGTCTATGACATAATACTAGGGATAACTCCTAGGGTAAGGACATAACCATTTTATGCGAATCATTTAAGTAAAAGGACTAAAGTGTGTATATATTGGAATTCATAAATTATTCTATTGAATTGTCATATAAATTATATTCTAGCTATAAAAATTTTGACATCAATGTATTGTTCTAAAGTCGTTTTATGGAATTGAAAGCTTATTTTTTATAGTACTGATAACCAAATAACTGTGATTCTATGGTAAAGTGATATTTTTGGCATACACATTATTTAGGGAATGATAAAACTTCATATTTTCATGATGTTGAGTTAAAAATTATTAATTCAGAAAAATAGATGATTGAAAATATAAAATAAAATTAGATAGTATTGGTGACCCTGAAATTTTTTAGTGATTTGATGAAAATGTTATTGAGGTCATTTTAAGGGTATTTATTACATTTTTTGTTTGTATAATATATTAAATAGTGTTTTATTTTTCTAAGGAATAATTATTATGTTGATTTATTAAGAATATACGTTTTTATGGTTTATGAATTATTTAGGATATTATAATGTTTTTAGATAATCAAGCTATTGACATGGTTTATATGTGAAATTATTAGATAATTCATGTTTTCTCCTGATAAATGTTAATTTTGATCTTGGTAAATAAAATATGTTATCGATTTTATTATATTGTTTTGTTTTGAATTTTTTTCATAAATATTTTTGTGGCTTCATACGGTTTATTTTTCAATATTTTGATATTTAGCCATTATATTTATAAATATTAGATATCTTGTGGTAACCATTTTGGTTTTATTAAAAATATATATATAGTATTAATCACTTTTAGTAACCTTATGTATCTTATGATCCATTAAAATAAAATTTTAGTGCTCCAGGATTGAAAAATTCATTATGAACATTAATTTCATAAAGTAACAAATGAAATGTAAATTCATCAATGCATAACTAAAGGTTGAAATGATGATTATTAACAAGAAAAAATCAAGTTAGTATATTGTATCATGTAGTATATAAATATAGTAAAATACATAAACCTTAGAAAAACTACCTTGAAATAAAAATGTTATCCTTTTACATTTTTTTATAATGAATCGATGGTATTTCTCCCACTTTAAAGATTTATGGTTATATGGTTGTTAACATTATTATGATCTTATAATTTACTTTTATCAATGTTAATTGTCACTCTCCATCATTAGTTAGTCATTAATGTGTTCCTACAAGTCATCATTTTCACTTCCTATTAATGTTATCCTATATGGAAATTATTTTATGTGTTTTTCAAGATGTCATTCATATTTTTCTTTCCCTTTTTTCAATAAGAATCTTTATTTACCCTTTTTGTGATGTAGGTTTTCAAAGAAGGAATTTAAAAATATCAAACCACTTATAACTTAGAAAACTTTCAAATTACATTGAAATAATTTATTAATGGGAGACAATATAACAACCTAATATTTTTAAATAACACTACATTTGATATCATATAGAACATGAAACACATATCTTTAACAAACCACACAATATTATTATTTTATGACATTTATAACATTTTTAATTGAATTAGATAGTATGGATACAGGTAACTAAATTATTGAATTTATATTAAAGTATTAATTAATAAACCTATATTGATAAATTCTTAGGAAATAAAAACTGAACTTTTAGTAATGAAATTTTATTGTTCAAAAAAAATTTATATTTATGGGAGAATATTATAATTTATTTACGGAGATTTTATGAAATTTAAATTATTAAAATAATATTATATTTTACTTAATAATTTAAAAATTAATATAGTGTGTTTTTTATCAAACTTTTAAAGTATTATTTTCCTATGAATAGTGAACAAATATATATTTTATTGAAAAATAAATTTTTTCATCAAGAATTTAAAAAAATATGATTTTTTTAAAATGATTTAAACATAAAATTAGCTATCTAATATTATTAATCATAAAATATGTCCTTTATAATCAATTTTATGTGTGAAGTATTTATAATACTATTTTTATACTTAAAAGGTATTTTTTTGAAAAAAATGATTTCTTTTTAATTTTATTTTTTAATTTAAATAATTTTTTCCACTTCTATAAATTATTTCTTGTAAATTAATTCTATATATGGAATTAGGAGGTATAAATTTGATAAATTGGACCCTTTTGTTTATCGTCGCTATTAATAGTAACAATAGTAATTTTTTGTTACCACGACATGTGTAAAATGGGTAAACGGGTTAAATACCTAAAATAAAGACTCAAAAGAAACCAAAAACATTGCTTAATTTAATTATATGGGATATATTCAACTATATAAATCAAATTTTTGAGTATATGGTTTTTGGTGACACCTTCCCTTAATAATGATATTTATTCTTTTTGAAGTAAATAAAATTCCAAAAAATTTACCTTCTAGAATATAATATCTATTAAATTTTGCATAAGGATAAAGGGAGGTAATTTTTTTTATAATTGTTTATTTTAATTTATAAATAATTTTTTTATCATGGTAAATTATTTACAATTTTTAGTGATTGAGTAATTACCATAAATTCTTATGCAAGGGTGACACATTATTTATTCAATTATTAGAAAAATAAAATAAATAGTATTGAAATTTTTAGAAGTATTACAATTTTTTTGAATTATTGTGATAAAATAGTTTTTTAGAGTAATATAACTTTTTTTATGTCTTATTTGTTTATATTTTAATTACATAACCATGATGACGTCTTTAATGTTAAAATAAATGAATATTATAAAATAAGACAATAATTATATTTCATGTAAAATAATATTTTATTAAAATATTTATAAATCATAAAAATATTTTTAAAAGGAAATTATGATGATAAATAGTCAATCATTTCAATCATTTAACATATATGTTGTAAGTTTTACGTTATAAGTTAAATTATAACTTTCCATGATTGACATTTGTTTAACGAAATTAAGGTTAAAATCGGTTAATGAAGGGGTTAAACCAAAATATAATGATTACAATGACATAAAAAACTATATAAATTTAATATTCTGATGATATATCAACCTTATAAACATTATATTTAAATTTTAATATTTTTATTATTAATTTTTCTAGGGAGTAAAATAATTATATTTTAAACTTCTTTGTAATTCCAAGTGTCTTTCTTCCCTTCCTTATAAAAGGACACCAAATTTCTATTATATTTACACCCCATTTATCCACATATATCTAAACAAACATATCTAATTCACTTATAAACTTCACTATACATTTATTGGATTTTATTTTCATCTTAAAATACTATTACATGCTTCCTTTAGAAGAGATCTAAAGGAGACATACCGAACAAGTGGTAATATTTCTTCTCGACATCATACAATTTATTGCTTACCTTAGAATAGATAAATATTTGGTATCCATCATAAAGTAATATCTTATTTATTTTAAATATACTTTAAATTAATTATTATTATGTAAATACCATTATCCCACATATTTTTTATCAAATGAAATTTGAATGTATTGCTTGTGCATACGTATGTACTGCTACCTCCACGTAGTGATATAATTTTTTTTCATCACTGTCTATCATTGGTGGGTAATATGATGGTTTTAATGATTATAAATTTATTTATGAAAATATTATGATTTTTAAATTTTATTTACATATGTACCTTCGTACCTTCCAATTCATGGGAAACATATAAGGCCACTCATACGTATATGAGGACTATGACCTCCATGATGTGATTTCAGTAGTTTTTCATTTCCATTATACAAATATGGTAATATGTATATATTTAATGAATATATATAATTTACATGATATAATAATAATTATTAAAATATTAATTATTATTTACCATTCTTTACTTCCATCTAACGAGATGTGAAAGCATTGTTCATGCATATATACAACCTCTCATCACTGTGAATGACATAAATAATTTTTCTGTCACTAACTTTTATGGATTTATATAAATATATATAATGAATATATAATATATTTTTAAAATATTAAATATTATGAAGAGGATGGAGCCACTATACATTGACAAGGATATAAACTATCATCTCATGATTGCTAAGAAAAACAAAACCTCAAATACCTGGAAATGATTATTTTTAAATGAGTTATTAAAAAATATATTTTAAAATGTTATAAATGGATCATATGTGAAACCATATTTATGTGAATTTATTTTGTATATAATTATAATAATTATAGATTTATTATATCATAGGTAAAATCACTTTAGAAGCAAGTCTAACCCAAGGTAAGGGATTTTCCTTCCACATTTATTTCTAGGAGACACATGTTATATTCTTTATTTGTATCTTTTAAATAGTTTGAATATGATCCATGAATGTGTTTTATGATTTTTCTTATGAGAATTATGATATATATATATCAATGTGAGTTTAATCATTTCATGGAAAAATGATTCAAAATTTAACAAATAAGTAAGTGTTTTATGTTCTAATATCTTTGTTTATTAGGATTGCTTATGATTAAGTTTGACATAAGGAATATTCATTACCGACCTCTCAAGGACCTTGAGAATCTGTTCTCATATGGTTATTTATAGAGAATTCAATTTTTTTCATTTAAATTTTCTCATTTTAATAACATATAAGACATGAATATTATTTTTAAAGTAAATTGAATTTATTTATCTATTTTTTCCAAAATCCTAATTCTTTTATGTCCTTGTTTTTTAAAAATGTACTAAGGAATTATTTTAATATTATCTTATGATTTTTTAAATTAATATTACCCATGTTTGACTTTTTAAAAATTGGTTTAAAATGAATCTTCTTGTCATTTTCTTAATGAGTTAATTTTGAATTTTAAACGAAATTGGGAAAGGAATATTTATCTAATTATACATGAAATCAATGGAATTTCCCGCTATAATGAAAACAAAAAATTTTAAGCATTTTTTACTAGTTGATAAGGTGTTTTTCAATATATTTTCCTTAATATTTGGTAAATTTGTAGATTTTAAGAATGTTATTTGGAAGTGAAAAGGGTATTTTCCTCATGAAATATTCCATTTAAATTTAAAGCAATTTTTCATCTATGATAATATACATTGATGTTACTTATGATTTATTGGGGTTATGATGTAATGATTCTATGAAAATTTTTTTTAATGTATTATAATGATTATGATTTAAGGATGATTCTATAAAACCCATTTATTTTAAATTTTTTAATTACAGTATGATGAAACATTTAATAGAATCATTTATTTTCCATAGGTTATGCTATGATGCTATGATGAAATGTGTATGAAACATGTTTCTAATCCATGGGTTATACATTGATTATTTTTTTATTATCTCGTGTCATGCATATGTATTTTTTTCATTATATGATGGGTAGGGATGATGTTAAATATTCCACCAATTAATTTAGTAAATATTGATATCTTGTGAGATAATGTGGACTTGAAATCAGAGTGAACCCAGTTTGGAAAGGGAACCTATACACTATTATAGTCTTGGGTGTGAACCCAACCCATTATGATAGTCTTTGAATTGATCCTTGAGTACCAAAGTGATTTTATTTGAATTTGTGTATTATATAAGCTTTGGTTTCTTTGAAATTTTATTTTATCATCATTTTCATTGATTCATTTATGAATCACGTAACATGTTCGACAAAAATTTATGTAATTATGCAATATTATTATATTTTAAATTCAAGTAATTGTTTTCAAATTTTATGCCTAGGTTATGATACATTTTTTCTCCTATAATGTGTACGTGATTTTTGATATCTTTTTTATTTACCATTATTTAGAATATAAGATCACTCTATATTATGTTCTACTTCCCTAGGTTATAAATAAATATTTTATGTATAACATGTCTAAAAAGGGTTTTGGTTTTGAGGAACATAGTGGGAGATGATATAGGAAACGTATGAACCCATTATTTATATATCCTTGTTTCAAAATACACTAGACATATATAATCATTATAAAGATCATAAAATTATTTGTTGAATAATATTTTATTAATATGTAATACACATGCGCAAAATGTGTGGGTCACTAAGGAGAGAGTGAGAAGAATAAAACTAATTTTGAAGATTTCATCAATGTGAAATGATGGTATGGTAAATTTTCCAAGAGAAAATGGGTCCTCTGCCAATGAAAATAGTGACCATGGATGGATGAGAAAAAATAATTTCTCCTCAATCCTAAAATAAAATATTGTGGTACATCAAATTTATAGTAAACATAAATATAATGAGAGATAATATACTTAATTTACTACTATCTCTTACCCTATATATCTTTTATCATTTAAAAAATAGTCTTATTGGGGCCTTTTCCTTAATTGTAGAAATAAAAAATGTTGTGAAGAGTCTTTTAAGTGAAAAAATTTATATTATTAATATATTTCTAGTATCATTATATTTCCATTCGAATGAGAATATATAGATGAACACTATATGGAAATGAAATTATTTTTTCATGTGAGTCCCCATTCCCAGATCCACCTTTATAAAAAATTTGGTTCTAATCGCTGAAGACCGTGAATTTTTTTATATTAGAATTACCGGTTGATCATTTATTATAAATTCTCATAGAATAATATGAAAAAATATATAAATTAATTATTAGTCTCCCTCATTTTATTCTTGTTCTTATATGAACATTATGGTTCCGTTCAATGTTGGATAATCCTAGGGAGTGGGTCTATCCAATTAAATGATATTAGATATTGATTAAAAGAATCATGGGAGATAAATTATTATTACAATCAGTAAGGTTAATGTGTACCATAAAATAAAATAAATTTTTATCCTAATTACCCATATGAAATTTGGCTTCCTTTAGGATTAATGTGAGCTCTTATTTTAAAAATTCACACCGCACTGGTGTTTTTTTCTTATGGATAAACAGTTTTGATTTTTAGATCAGTTTGGGGACTTTTCTAGGGAGATAACTTTTCTTGAATCCTCTTCATACTTTCATCATATGCAATTATTTGGATCACCTAGGAATATTTAAAACTTTGGGAGAGTGGATGGGGTGAATGAGTGTTCGTACAATTTTACTATAATTTTCATTTCTAACACTTTTCACATCATCACCTACTCAGTGAGATGATCTCCATCAATTTATCCCGACATTAGTTTCTTTATATATAGATACTGAGAAAGATACACAACAGAACTTAAAAGATTGTTGATGAGGTTATCCTCCCTGAGGATGAATTAGACCTCGGTGCACCATGGTTATTATCCCATGTCAACAACATCCTTCTTATTATTAAAAAATAATAATCAAGGGTATGGTGTTTGAGTTATTATTCTATCATTGACTAGGTATAGTGAAAGTAATTATTTTATACTTTGTAACATAGTATTAAAACCTCTCATTTGGATTAAGATTATTATTCAGACTACAATGTCCCTCATGGATAATTTGAATCAGCTTCATCATTACTTATAACAATTATATGGGATGCCTCAATCTTCCTCATGGTTCTTTAATAAATTAATTATTTTAGTTGGATATCTTATATTTTTCATCATAGATATAATCAGAAGTATTCGAGGTTATATTCTACTAAATTATTTCTTTTATTCATTAGCATAAAGAATAATCAGTTGCTTCAAAATAGGAACACCATATTCTCTTTTCAACTACATAAATTAATAAAGTCCATGTGGAGTTACATATTTTTATTTTATTCTTCTTTATATATTAATATTATCACTATATTATTATTACATTTTTTGGGTACTTAATGTTTAAAATATTAAAATATTATTAGTTCCATAACATTTCATTAGCTTAATCAACATTCATAAATTTTATTGCTACACATAGTAAGGACTATCACATTTTCATTCCATTTTATCATATTACAAATTCTATATACTATGTGATTATTTGTCACTGAATTTCAATTATTTTGGATTTTATTGTTCATGAAATATTTTCCTTCTAAGACCTCAGTTTCTTTTTGTTTTTTTTCATTCTAACTATTATTATAAATTAGTCTAAATTATCTTATCATTATATCATGAAATATGCCTCTCATTCAATTTCATATTACTCCTAGAAAACAAAACTAGTTTTTTGATCATTATATATATACATATATATATTCATATACGACATATATCAGTGTGATCGGTGTCTTGGTGTGGAGATCCCAATGATGGACCATTGATATTCTCATGTTGAGAGATTATCAAAAGGGTCATAAAATTGAACCATATTAGGGTATGACTTATTATTTAATATTAAGATTTATTATTTATGGAACTATCATCTCTATGATGTAATGTTCATAAGTATGTTATTTTCTAGTATCTTTAATGATATTTAATTCAACATGATTTGAAAACAAAAAATAGTGACTACTAAGTTGTAGTCTCTATCCGTGGCTTATTTCACATATTCTATGGATTCCACTATAGGTTAGAAACCCTCATATTATTCACTTATCACAACATCATTTGATGTGACAATGAACCATTAAACATAAAAGTCACTTCAATTTCACCTTAGTAAGAAGCATTTTGTGATTCCCATCATCATAAAATACGTACATGATTCAACACTTAATATAGTTTCTTATACAATGTAGATGAACTATATATACCCCAAGTTTAATTAGATATATATATATATATAATTTATCATTATATAGTTCATTATAAATTTTTTTTGTCATTAAATTTATCCTAGATCATCTTTACATAGAAGTCATGTTAACTTCATACAATCTATAAATATTATAGATTACCATTTTGTATCCTAAAATATTTCTTCATTAACCTTCATGAATATTGGAAATGATCTTTATTATTCTAATGGAATTATAGTGTTACATTTAGTTAACTCACTAGGATCCTAAATTACAAATATACATGTAATTATTTACCTTTACGTAACACACATTTTCTGTTATATACCCAGATTACCATTAAATAGCATGTTGTAACCTCTAAAAATAACTTTATGAATTTTAAAATAAATCATGATTCCTTTTAATTTCCATCGATTGATATACGCAGTACAAAACCCATCAATTTTTTTTAACATGAATATAAACTAAAAAAAATAATCAAAAATATTTTTCAATCCATTTAATTTGATTAATGGTGTAAAATCGTACCTTCATTTACCTTTATTTTCTATATAATTAGTTATGAGAGAAGTGTACATCCATGAACCAAGATATATCACTAATTTTATCAATATAAATTATCTTTATTAGAAACTCCATAATTCTCTTTATCATGATTTGGAACTTCCAATATCCTTCATCGGTATGTAACTTCTCATAAATTTTCATTGAACACCATGAAATCATCCGAAAAGTAGTACATTATAATATTGATATCAAGTAACTTGACTTCATATCTTTGGTACTTATTAAAAATAATTAAAACACAAAGACAAATTATGATCATCAATACTCCACATTGTATTTATTGTGAATAACTTCTACGAAATGGTATGTGAATATGGACAGATACATTTCACTATTCATTATCATTTTAATATCTCTCCATCTTATTGATAATAATTACAAAGAATATGTGAGATTATAACATCATTTCATTATTAAGAAAAGTTACATCAATAATTATACTCTATGTTTAATTAAGATATGATCAATGTATAAATCAAGGGGGTTTGATTTAGACATCCATGACGTCAATTTTTCAATATTTTATAATACCGAAAAATATCATTTTTGAATTTTTTTCATCCGGTGTTGCATAATCATTTTTAGGTTAAATCATCTAACCATAGTGGGTTGATATTTATTTCTAAATATTATGACATGAAATACATGCACTCATATTAACAAATACATTAGTACATTAAAAAACATATGATATGTTTTGTGTCCTTTGAATAGATCTGAAAGTACAATATTTTTTATAAACATATGACCAATTAGAAAAATAGTATTCTTCCCATTCATATCATAACTTCATTCTTTAAAAAATATGGATGATAGAATATATATATATATATATATCTTGTCATTTTTTATTCAATTATATAAATTCTATACTTTCAATGTTAATATGGTTATGGAAGCTTCTCAAGGTGATCATCACATCATAAGATGATATCCATATTTACTTCATCATGGTGAATTATTTCATCACATTTTTGGTAGAGAACCAATTGAAACATCATACCAAGATGATATGTTCATCTGATCTAGAAAACATATTCTATCTTACTTCCTTTTATTTCATCTCTTCATGAGAACTAGCTTCCCTATTAATTCTCTATATGGTATCACATGAACATAAAAAATATTATAGGGAATAATATTAAGCCTCCTTGGTCATTAATGTGAGTATTTGGATTCATAATTTCTTTATAATCAATTTTCCCTTTCAATTTTATATCAATGTCTAGATGTATCCCTATTTCTTACAAAAATATTTTTCAAATCTTGGTTTTATTTTGGAATAATGGCTTCTTTTATTTTCACATTGTATGATATCTTCCTTTTAACATTAGTTATTAAAGAAAATATATTATTTTGTGTAACTTCTATGTTATTATTGATTTTTTCTTATGATAGTATGATTGAGAGACAATCATTTAGGTTGTCTCTAGCCTTATTTCACATCCCTCACAGCACCTCTAAACCCATTTGGTTAACACTTGAAAGTCTATATTGATATTAGATATCTTTCTATGGAATATTTTCTTTACCTTTAGATCATTCCTTCTCTTGGGCTTATATATGTTTTATTTATCTGAATCAGCTGGTTAAATTTAAAAATATTCTTTTACAAATTGATCAGTGTATTTGATTTTTCTACAAGGTTTCACTAGATATTACCTCACAAATAAATCATTTTATTTTTAGTTTTGACAAAAAAAAAATTTGTTTTAGTCTTTCTTCCATTAAAAATATATCAATAAATTATTTTCGTGTTCCTATATCATGACCTATTTTTCTAAGAAGATAAGTAGTTAAATCCCCGTAGTCTTTAATTATTCTTAAATTTATTATTCTTGGTTTTATAAGTATTATTATTTTAAATACATCCTAAGTTTAACCCTATAATTTTTATTTATAAAATTATTTGGATTATTCTATTATTTTTCCCTCTAAATCAGTTGGCTAGGTTGTCATTCATTTTTTCAGTTTCCAATGATGTTTTTTTCATGATTTTTTTGAAAAATAATTAGATAAATTAATCAATAATGAATCAATACTACAACCAGAAATATTTTAAATAATGAAAATATTTTCATGTTTTATAATTTATTTTGATTATAATGATTAATTACTTTAACCTGTGATTATTGTTTATGTTTAGGTTTTCTCCCCTTGTTGTCGGATCACATTTTATTCCATATAAGGACATATTTTCCCAACAATCCAAATCCACATTCCAAAATATATAATAGTAAAAAAATATCTAACAAATATATATTTCCGATTATTGAACTACATGCTACCAAAATTTATTTGAATGTGTAACATGATATTATTTATCATTTAAATTAACTGGTTGGGGTATATATGGGGAAAAAATCGCTTAATATTTACTCAAACCACCTTTTAAGTAGTGGTGAGTTCCTCAACATTGTATCATTTATATATATATATATATTGATATTAAATCAACACTATATAAGAAAATAGAGATAACATAGATATTATTTTTTGAGGTGGATGGAAACTTTAGGTTCTATGTTTCTAAATATTGGTATATGGATGATCAAAAAGTATATTATCCACACCATATAAGTATTTCATCAAAAAAATACCCCTTAAAAGTTTGTGTGGTATAAAATTCCCATAAACATATTATGAAGATATAAATTGGGATATTTCTAGAATCATAATTTTAAAATCATGTGCTAAGAGTTTCACATTGTGTATGTATTTTTCATTCACTAATTTCAACAATTTTTTATTAATATAATTTTCATATTTATGAACTGTATCATCATGAATTGTGATCTTTTAGTCTAGAATAGGATTAATATCAATAATAATTTTTTCCTTTCCAACTTTATATGAACTTTTAATAGTTGGTACTTACTCAAATACATGGTAATTTTCTTTATTACATTTTGGATTATTCTCTTTTAGGAATTGTAGTATGAGATTTTTTTATCATATTTGGTGAAACATTTTTCAATATCTAAGTTCATTTCCACTATGAATCATACTTTTTTTGAGAGCTTATCACAATTTTTTACCATTTCTTCAAAATCATTATATATCCTTTTATTCTCATCATTATTGTTTGTGATATCTTATTCTATATTTCAAAAAATTCCTCAAATATATTTAGGTAAATTTTATAAGATTTAATTTGAAGAACCACTTGATTTATTTGATAAGTTGTTAGAATTATGATATACCCCACATATACAAGGTTATTTAATACATCACTTTTTGATAGAAATTTATACTTCCTATATATCACATAAATGATCTTATTCATCATCTAGGAATAGGTTTTATATCTCATTGTTGGTGGATTTAACTAAAAGATCATTAATTTACTAATAACCACCCCATCCTTAAAAATTACATAACATTGAGTCAAGTCAATAATTCATATTGATTATATTTTTAGGTTTACTGATTTAGAGAATTAGGCCATAATTATTATACAATTTTCCCATACATTACATGTGGACTATTACACTTAGTATCCACTTTTTCCACCAAAGAAAACCCTTTATACAAAACATGATTTCTTTTTATTGATATAAAATATTTAGGACACCTTATGTTCTCTTATCCATACTTATTCCCTATAGAATAAATTTCAAAAACATGGGATGAGCATTAAAGGCTCAATAAGGAATATAAAATAATGAATAAAACTGTTACTCCATGAATATTTAAAACCCATGAAAACATTTTCCAAAAGGCATAATTTTTACCCATAAAACATAAACTAATTATCTTACATCATGTAATCATACGTGTCCTTCAAAAATTCATAGAAATCATACAACATAAAGGAAAATTATGGAGTCCATATCATACTTACATTGTATCTTTCATAGCTATATAGGGATTAACCATCATGGTTACGTTTGGAATACCCAACATATTATTTTCCCTAAAACTCTTAGGAGAAACCTTATCATTTACCTTCATCACTTTACCCAATGTATTGGAGAGATACCATCGGCTCACCTTCCCTTGGTTTACCGCAAAACCACCTGTATATACTATCAACTCCCATGAACCATAACATAATAATAACACATGA
This sequence comes from Viscum album, assembly GCA_963277665.1. Taxonomy (NCBI): domain Eukaryota; kingdom Viridiplantae; phylum Streptophyta; class Magnoliopsida; order Santalales; family Viscaceae; genus Viscum; species Viscum album. The sequence continues at coordinate 647,987,728 of OY728158.1, read as the reverse complement.
TCAATCATAAAGGAAAAATAAAAATTTCTACATTGGAATCATAAGTCATTATTTCAAGATATCGATATAATCATCCAATTATGAATACAATTTTCAATACCAAAATACCAAAAAAAATTAATATGGTATTTAATTTTCTTTTTAAAAACAATATGGCTTGTAGAGTAATCCAAATAGAAAAAAATGCTCACTGTAGTGAAAACAGTCATTATCACCACATACATTAAAAAACATTCCTTTTTGTCATTTAGTAAAACAATTAATAGAAAAAGATTCCATTTTAAAAAAAAAATTAATTAAATCAAACGAAATTGGGTATAATTATTCATTGTCTAAAATAATGAGGATTATAATATCAAAATGTTCCTCAATGAAAGGAGGTTGAAACGAAGTCTCTTAAAATGACCATATCATTAGATTAAAGATAAATCAATGAAAGTTTTATGTGTGAAAATAAAAATACACCCAATATAAGTTGATATTATGTTTGAAATAATCATAAGTCATTCACACATATTCTTTTTAAAAAAACCAATGACATGGATATTTAACTCAATGACATGGATATTGGTTATTTTTTTGATATTTAGTACTTGAGTCAAAAATGAACTTGTTTTGATGTAAATTTTCCATGTGGTCAGTATTCCATCATCTATAAAATATTATTCATGAATTAAATATCATATATATACATTATATATGTATTTATAATAGTCCATAACATTTTAATATATGAAATTAAATACATCGTTCATGTAGACGGTAGGCCGTACGTACACATGCACGATACATTCATTTTTTGTCATATTAAAGTAATGAAAACTAAATTATAAATATGAATAATATAATTAGAGTAAAATATATATGTTATATATGTTAAAAAATTTCATTAATTCCATCCTTTATATGTTCCATGTTTGTAATGAACGAGTCATTTCATTTTAGGGGGTGGTAGTCCACACTTCCTCAAATAAAATTATCGTATTTACACATTATTGAAAGAATAAAGGTATGTTGTAAATAAAAATTAGATAAGAATAGATAAAATATAAATATAATATATATCATATATCAATAAATTTCTATCATAAGGGACACAACGATATGTGGTTGATGAAAATTGAACAGTCATCGTTTCGTGAGGCAGTATTTTGCATACATAGAAACAGAATGTTCTATATCCATTATACAGAGGTGTGTGAAAGTTTAAGTATAACCCTTGGTATAAAAAATCATAGTATATTTATTATACTGTTTTTATATAAAATAATATAATAAAAATAGTTTAAGGGGTTGGAATATGAAATTAAACGAATGGATCTTGAGGGAAGATGTTACCTCTAAATCGGGTAACTCCTTTTGATTTGAGACAAAGTATTTCATGATTTTCCTTCTTCCCAAGATAAAGATTCTATGGGGAAGGGAGGTATTTTGTATCTTATTTTATCTGATTCTAAATGATCCAAGGGGCTTGAGAGGTGTGATTAATTGGTTAGAGGTGGTGGCCTTTTATAAGAGGAAGGAGGGGCACTTTAGGTATGTCTGGAAATATTATTTTATTATAAATTTATTTTCAAATTATAATAGTTAAAAGGTGTTATATTTCGAGTATAAAACGAGTCTGGGTCGAAATCATCTAAAAAAAATCATTTTTAAACATGTTTAGTTCTAAAATTTAACCATATCTTTTGTCTTTAACCCTTAGTTTAATAAATTAACTCTTACCATGTCTTCATGTATTTTTACACAATATGGTTAATATGGTTACTATAAAATGACAAGAGAACCAAAATTAGATAATTAATGTCATTTTAAACAATATCTATGTCCTTTTTTTAATATAATATCTTTATGACTATTATATCATTTAATAAAATATTATCTGTTTCAAAAACTCATTTATGTCAAATTTGACACTATTTAGTAATTAATTTTTTTAAATCCGTAATAACTTGAATCCTTAAAAAACCTAAATTAACTTAGATATAAGATGTCATAATCATACAAAATATTCATTTATTGAATCAAAATGTTCAAATTGTATTTATTTTAAAATTTATAATATCATTTATTTGAATAATTCATTAATAAGGTTATCATTGCATCAACATTCTGTCATAAATAAATATATTTGTTTAATTTATAAAAATTTGAAATAAAATAAAATTACATAGGAAATATTTTTATATTTATAATTACTATTTATAGTCAAATAGTTCCAATATATAACCCCACCTTAAAATTGTTTTGGTAAAAAGATAAATGTTTATGTTATATTTCCTTTTACTTTAAATTAATTATTATAACATCACATTTTTAAAGCCAAGTGGCTCCAAAATTCCAAAATTTATATAAATATTATTTTATTTGGACTCCCATGAATTATACAATAATATTAGGAAACATTTTAGGGTTTTTAATATTATTATAATGCTACTTTTTACCCTTATTTACTTGATTTACCTTTTAATCATGGTAAATAAAAATAATTAGTAAAGCTACTATTGATATTGTATAAAAATAAAAGGTAAATATTTACACAATTATTACCTTTTTATTCCTAATATGTAATCAATTTTTTCAAATTCAAAAAATATAAGTTTTAGTAATTTATTAGAAATTAAGTCCCGTTGTCAAAATGAGAAAAGGTGTTTTTAAAAAGTAAAATCTATCAAAAGATTGACTTGTGTTTGTGTACAATTTTAATGATAAATTAATTAAATTGACCAAAATTTCCTTAAATTATAAAAAATAATCAAATTACACTTTAAAAATAATTAAAAACATAATCTAACTATATAAATAAATTAGACGAAAAGACGGTTTTGAATTAAAAGGTAGTATTTTTCACTATTAATTAAAATTTGAATTTCACCAGAAAAATACCTTAAGTTCATAAAAGGTAAATTTTGATGTCTTTATTTCAAATAATATGTTTATTATGTCAAATAGACCTTAAAATTTTAAAAAAAAGATTTTAAAAGTGTTTTCCATCAAAAAGTGATTAAACTCCATTTAAAAAAACATATTTTAATTGAAAAAATGAATTTATTCTTATATCATATCTAGAAAACATATAATATGAATTTAAAATATTATATTTAAGTTATGAAATATATTTTAAATCAATAAATATTCATAAAGAGTGATCGGATTTTATAAACACAATTATTCTCTTTTAAATTGGTTTTCATAAAATCACATCCTTTATATTCAATTGGTTTTTATTTCCATTTTGGTAACCATTGAATAATTATTTAAACATTTATAAACCATATTTTCATCATTCAGTTGATATTATTCATTCTTGACATTCCAATGACTTGGTTATAATAGTAAAATTTAAATAATAATTTTTAGTTGTTCGTTTCTGCTCGATGTAGCCTATCATGAACGCTACTAAACATAGTGTTCTTTTCTTAAAATTCGGGATGTTACATCCTCCACCAATTTAATAAATTTCATCCTCATTATTTGAATTTGGGTTCATTAACAAAGGTTTGGATTTTCAAAATACCTTTATTGCAGACCCACATCAGAAAAATGGTTAATAAAAATTTTACATTAAAATATAGAAAGTGAAGTACAAAGGTCACCCTATATAATAGATACTAGGGTTTCATATCGGAAAACATGGATATGTAAGAAAAAATAAGTGTCATGTTCTAATGGATAGGGATAGAAAACATGATCAGGAGAAATTTAACAACAAGAAAACCACAAACTTGTGATGGGTTAGACAGTGTTTGATTCCATAGTAGGAAAATGTAAATGGAAACCGTTTTTGATTTAATATCCACTTCATAATGTTGGGGAATTATTTTACTACTTATGATAATAACATAAGTAAATATACTTACTTTATATGTATAGTTTCATCCATTAATCGAATTTCACCAAAAACTCATCTTTTTTCATATTGATGTGTATTTAAGATAACTTGGTCACTCCTGAAACACTATAATTAACTTCTAGAGAATCACATAATCCATAAAATACGAACCATATATTTCTCCTATCTTTACAAATTTTCCAAAACCAAAATGGTTAGTACAAGATCAGAAAATCCCCCCAAAAGAATAATACTTTATAAGGAGAATGACTACTTTTAATCTCCAAAATTCAATAGTAGTACCCATGTTCTACATAGACTATTCAATAAAAAAAATATCTTAAAATTCATTAAAATAATCCAAACTAATATTGAAACCAAAAATTCAGAAGGATTGGATCATGAAGTCTTCTACAATAAGTCTTAAATTTTATCTCTAAATAATATCGACTAATCTTAAAGTCTCATACTGAAAAGTCACTAACCTAATCACATATTATCCATGATAGTTTAATCATTTCCATAAATAACCAAATCGTCATATGTACGCAATAAAAAAATGGATTAATCCAAAATAACATTCAACCATTACTCCTCAAATTAAAACCCATAGTATTCTATTTTTTATAGGCATATGGTGATCACAAAATAAAGAACATCTTCCAAAATAAATTTTATCACCTTATCACCAAATCATTTTCATATAACAAGGACTTATTTTTGATAAAAAATAAGTTCCCAAAATCAACTTATTCTTAATCTATAAAATAGTTTAACTAAAAATAATAAGTTATACTAATTAGGTATTTATAGTAGGAAAGTGGGATGTTATAAATCCCAACCGCATTTCAATTTTTAGTTCAATTCCCGTTGCCTTATCCAACGCAATGGTTTTTCACATGGTCTGCGTATTTCCATTTTAAAAAAACTATATAATTCTTATAAAATTCCAAAACTGAGAAAAAATACTCAAAAATAAACATAACATATTTTAACCTAAATGGTTATCTCATGCCTTTCATTTTGTATACCCAAAAGTAATAAACCATAATTTAATCAATATCAAGGATCATATAAACCCAAAAGGTTATTTTTTAATTATGTACATAAAATAAAAGAAAATGATTCCTAAAATAACATTTTCATATAACAAAATTAAGGGTTAAAAATCCTAGGAAAATTATTCCAAAGTAATCCCATTATATAAAAAGAATTAATATTTTAAAAAATTCATCATCCTATAATCTGTCATAACTCATGAATTCCCTTATAATCATTGAGTATCTTTAATGATCCTGAAACTAAGATTTTACATAATATTCTTTAATACTTATTTCCTAAAACAAAAACGTGAATTGTCTTCTAAGATTCGATAATGTAAAATCATAAGCTAAGAAATAATCCATTCCATTCATAAGTCATTTTGAGTTTCCTCATATTCAATTGGAATTACATTATGTGTGGGTAGATATATATTTGTACAGTCCTACTGATCCCATAATTTCCTCAAAGTTGAATGTCTCTTTAAATACAATTAGTCTCCTTAATATTTTATAATCATAACATATGAACAAGCATGAAGGAAAAATAACATTTTCCACATTGAAGTCATAAGACATAATTTCAATATATCGATATAATCAATCCATTCTAAAAATTATTTTTAATACCAAAATACCTAAAAAAGAAAAATGTTATTTAATTTTCTTTGTAAAAACATTACTACTTATAGATGAATCTAGATATGAAAAAATGGTCATAGTGGCGAAAACCGTCATTGTTACCATGTAAATTAAGAAAAAATTTATTTTTGTCATTTAGTAAAATTATTCATAGAAAAATATTCCTTTTGAAAACTGTTGAATTAAATTAAATGAAAAATGGTATAATTATACACTGTATATAAGACTAATGGTATATATTATCAAAATAATCTGCAATGATAGGATGTTGAGAAGAAGTCCCTTACAAAGATCATGTCATTATATTCAGGATAAAGAAATGAAATTATTTTGTTTGAAAATAATAAATAAACCAAATATAATTGGATATTAAATATAAAACAAAATGAGGTCATTCACACAAATTCTTTGAAAAACCTAACCAATGAAATGGATAGTTAACTCAATGAATGGAGATTGAGTTAAGATATACCTTGCATTGAGTTTGACTCATCATGTACAACAGTTGTATTCCTGAAAAATAAACATAGGATAATTTTTACTTTCTTGAGATCCTTTTTCAATTTTATTATCACTTTTATATCACTTATTCCCATTTTATAAAAATTACATAATTATTTAATTTCATATTGGTTATTTTGTCTATATTTTGTGCTTTAGTAAAAAATAAACATGTTTTGTTGTAAATTGTCCATGTGTTAAAATTTTCATCATCTATAAAATATTATTAATTATTTCAACATAATATATATCCATTATATATGAATTTATAATAGTACACAAAAATTGGAGATATGAAATTAAATGCACCATTCATGGTGACGGTAGGCCGTACATACACATGAACACTACTTTTAATGTCTTTGTCATATTAAAGGAATGGAAACAAAATGATACATAGTTATATAATAATTCAAATATAAAATATATTTTATATATGTTACACAATTTAATTAAATTCATCTATCATACATTCCATGTATGGAATGAATTATTTGTATCACTTTATGGGGGTGGTAGTCTGCATATCCTCAAATGAAATTATTATATTTAAACATTCTAGAAAGCACATAAGTATATTGTAAAAAATAATTAAATAAGAATATAGATAATATAAATATGATATATTTCATATATAAATACATTTCCATAATAATGGCCACAATGAGAGGTGGTAGGAAAAAATTGAACAATCATCATTTCGTGAGGCAGTAATTCGTTGTACACAGAAACAATATGTTCTATATCCATTAGATGGATGTGTGAGTAAGTTTACGTTGAAACCTTAGTATAAAAAATTATTATTATATTCAGTATAATTTTATTATAAAATAATTGAATAAAAATAGGTTAGGTGGTTGGATAAGTAAAATAAATGAAATGAGTTTGAGAGAAGGCGTTACCTCTAAATCGTGTAACTGCTTTTGATTTCTGCCAAAAGACATCCATGATTTTCTTTCTGCACAAGGTAATATTTCAAGGAGGAATAAAGGGATGTTTTTAGATTATTTTATCAAAATATAGAAAACAAATGGGTCTGGATAGGTGTGAGTAAGTAGGTAGAGGTGGTGGAATTTTATAAGAGGGAGGAGGGGAACTTTAGGAATGTCTTGAAATATTATTTTGTTATAAATATATTTTCTAATTATATAAGTTAAAAAGTGATATATTTAAAGGATAATATTTTTATGGGTCTAAATGTTCTCAATAAATAGGTTTTATACAATTCTAGGTCACAAATATTACCTTATCCTTTGGATTTAGTCATTAGTTAAATAAATAAACTCTTACCATGTCTTCTTATATGTTTACACTATATGGATAATATGGCTACTATAAAATGCCAAGAGAACTTAAAGTGGATCATTAAAAAAAATTTAAGCATTATATAATTTATTTTTATTATTCTTTTATTTTTATGACTATTATATTATTTAATATTATAGTATTTGTTTTAAAAACAGATTTATGTCAATTTTGACACTATTTTGCAATTGATTTTTGTTAAATACATAAAAACATGATTAAATTTAATAAACTAATTTAACACAAATATAAAATGTCATAATCATCCAAAAAAATTTATTCCATCAAAATGTTAAAATTACATTTATTTTTATATTTATAATATCATTTATTTGAATATTTCATTATTATGGTAATCAATACATCATCATTGTGTCATTAATAAATTAATTTGTTTAATGTATATAAATTTAAAATAAAATACTATTATACATGAAATATCTTTATCTTTCTAATAATTATTTATTGTTAAAGAGATAAAATTTATAACCCCACAATGAAATTGTTTTAGTAAAATGATATAAGTTTATGTTATATTTCCCTTTACTTAAACTTAATCATTATAACATGTCATTTTTACACCCAAATGGATACCAAGTTCCCAGAGTTCAGCTTATTTATTTTTTTGTTCAACGATAACTCATCCAATTATATTAGTACATGTGTTAGGGTATATTTAAATTATTATAATATCAATTTTTTACCCTTATTTACTTGATTTACCCACTAACCATGGTAAATAAAAATAATTACTGAAGTACTATTCATAATGTCCAAAAATAAATGGTAGCTATTTTAAAAAACTGGACCATATGATTCCTAATATGGAATCTATTTTCCTACATTAAAAATATTGAAGTTTTATTAATTAATTTGAAATTAAATATTGTGGTCAAAATGAGAAAATGAGTTTTTAAAAAGTAAAAGCTATCAAAAGATTGACATGTGATTATGTGGAATTTAAATGAGAAATTATATCTAATGACAAAAAATGGATTAAAATATAAAAACATAATATAATTACAAATTTAAAAAATTAAAAATATAATCTAACTATATAAATAAATTAGATGAAAAGGACATTTTGAATTAAAATGCTGTATTTTACACTATTCATTAAAATATGATTTTCATCAGAAAATATCAAAATTTCATCCATGTAAAATTTTATTGTCCCACTTAAAAATAAAGAGTTCTAAATTTTAAATGGAGATTATAAATTTTTCAAAAACTAGATTAAAAAATGGGTCTCCACCAAAATGCGGTAAAACTGTATTTAAAAAAAATTCTTTTTTAATCTGAAAAAATTGAATTTGTTCTTATATAATATCTAGAAAACATATATGTTGAATTTAAAAAATTAAATTTAATATATAATATATATATTTCATTAAATAAAATTCAATAAAAAGTGATATTATTTTATAAACATAATTATTCTCTTCTAAATATGTTTTAATAAAAACACATCCTATATATTCAATTGGTTTTTATTTCCATTTATAATAAATATGGTAACCAATGAATCCTTATTTAACAATATTTAAATAGTGTTTTCATAATTTAGTTGATACTATTCATTCCCACCATTCCAACATCTAGGTTATACTAATTACATTTAAACAATAATATGTAGTCGTTCGTTTAAGCTCGATGTAACGTATCATGTACGATATTGAACATAATGTTTCTTTATTAAAACTAAGGATGTTACATTCAATGATATTCAATTCATTTTCAAAATTGAAGCTTTGGAAAAAAAATATTTTCTATATTTCACATGAGGGATAAATGTTCTCTATAAACATCGTTCAATAAAATGTTATCAACAGATGTAACATAAATACTTCAACTTTGATTACTTATAAATATTTGAGAGTTAATTTTCGTTAATATTTATTTTATCTACTTATTTATAAATATTTTATTCATATATTAGATTATCTTTTATATATAACATCCATGGTTCATTAATACCAAATTCACATTAGTTATATAGTATATAATTCATATAATATTTTTGGAAGATATTAAATTCTCCAAAAAATAAATTTTTTAGAATCCATATAATTGTGTGAATAGGATTTTATATCAAATGTTGGATCTAAGAGTGATATGTTGAACATTTAGGGGGGGGGGGGTTGATCAATGTTAGTGTACTTTTAATCTAACTTTCCATTTTATCCCTTTTCACATATTCAATTATTAAGTCTGCATATATCATTCTACTTATCTTTTATTTGGTAGATATAAAGTTATAAAATAGAAAGAAACATAATGTAACATCGAGGATTGTTAACAAGGTTCACTTTATTAAGGATTAATACATCCCCAGTGCATCATGTCTATTATACAATATGCATGACATGCTTATTATTACAAAAAGATGCATGAGAAAGGGTATAAGCGTAGATTAATTATCATGGTATAGACATGGTTTAATGTTATTAATGATTTCATAATCTCTAAACTCTATGTAATATAAGACTTGACCTAATTCATATAGAGAAGATCTAAAATTAAACTTCGGTGTCCTTCCAAGAAAATATGAACGATCTTCTTCTTCACTAGAAATAATCATGTGGGATGCCTCATTTGTACTATTACTTATCGAACAGATAGATGTTAAATTCAATTGCTCTTATCTTCATGTAACTATATATACTAATTATTAGGTTTTTATAAATTATGTTAAACTATTTCTTTTCTTCTTTAACAACTAGAATAATCAATTTCATTGACACAAGAACTCATTCTTCTCCCTTAAACTTCATTGAATAATTAGATGCATGTATATTCTATCATATAACTTATTATTCATTAGAACATGGTATCATCATTGTATCACTCTTCATTTATCTTCCATAAATCAATTCTTCAACATTCACATTATATATGTTTCTTTAGTGTTTATTCTTTCTTTCATCATTAATAATATAGACAGGTTCACATTCTCATATGTCTCAAATTTTCTTTCTTCTTTAAATAATATATATTTATATCACCATATGGATATAAATATTTTTATTTACAGTATTAAAGGTATTCATGTCCTTGAAATTTCATTTATATAATTACTCAGTATCTTCATTATTCATTTCATTCAAATGCATCATATAAATCTGACTGAAGACTTAGATCTATCTTTAAGTTGATATTGGATATCATGGTATTTATTTCCTTTTCATTGTTCACTACAGAAATAAAAAATTCATATTTCTCATTCCATTTATACATATGTGACAAAAAACAACATGATCAGTCCTATAACATTGAACTACCATAATGCACCTTGGACATTCTCTTGTTGATATCTTCTCAATTTTCTCTTGAGAGATGAACCAGAATATGACTATCCAGATTTTTATTACATTTTATTTCATAACATATTACATAATTATACACATATCATAATCCCAAAATATAGAGAGGCATAGTATCTCTGGTAAATAAAATAAATAGAATAATAACTTGAAATAGGGATACAATGAAATTATTCTTCAAAAACTCCATAACATAAACATAAATTCCATTGATATTATAAAACTAATTGAGATAACCTGAATAAGTACATAATAAAGGGGAGGTGTATAAATCCATGTAAGGTACAACATGAGGAATATCAAGGTCACATATAATGGTGAAAGTAAAACACGAACATCAATGGAACATAAAGGCCTCATGATAAAAGCATCAAGGAAACATATATAAGTGACAACTATAAACATGAACATCAAAGCAATATATTAGAATATATCATCAATGAAACCAAGTAATGTGTAAAAAACATAAATCATAAAATCATTATCAAATATGAACACTAAAAAAAAGAGACATAAAAAAAATATTTTTCTTATGATAATTTGTCATTCACCATACATGGTATCTCATGTGATAAAAAAATTAACCAATAAATGGGGAGAGGTATATAATTCTGTTCCCACCCATCACATCCATATGATGTATATGCATTTGTGTCCGACATATATCGTACTCCATAATAACATATTTTATCAATTTTAATTCCATGATGAAGGTGTGTGGGTTATATACATGGATGTATTTAATCGGTGAAGAAAATTATTATCTTGGTATACATCCTTGAGTGTAAGTGGGGATGGGTATTCATAACACAACAGTTTCAAATAGAAAATCATAAGATAATTTTGGAAGTATAACAAGTGTATATAAAGGTTCATTGAAGGTTTTAATAAGAGTAAATGGTGGTATATAATTACATGGAAATAATAAGTATAATAAAATGATGTGTATAAAAATATTTCAACATAAAAAAAATGGAAATAAAAATTCATAATACAAATAAAGTGCATGAATAAATACATTGAGGAAGAGAATCTATTAACTTGAGAGGGTATTTATAAAATATTTTGAGGATATTCTTAAGAGATTAGGAACACATTAGAAAAGATTTAGAGAGGTATTGGGAGAATAAATTCATTCTCAATGTATTTTGAGTGAAGAGAAGAGGATAGTGGGTGGCTATTTTTAGAAAATGTAAGGGGAATTCTTTATTAATTAAAAAACATAGGTTTGAGATTATAAGTGATAAAAAAAATACAACAAACATTCTAATGTTTTACCCCCTGTTTTTTGAAAGAAATTATAGGTTTTTAATATTTAATTAGGATAATAATTGAACTTATTAAAATAATACCATTGAGGGTGTGGAAGTGTTTCATGTTCTAAATGAAAATTTCTTAACCTAAAAATATAATATAGGTTATGGTGGTTTCATTATAGGTTTGTGAAATCAATAAAAAAACTCAAAAAAATTATACTAAAGAGGAAAAATATTTTGGTTCATTTACTCCATTTATAGTATTTATTACATCACTTTTAAGAAATTATGAGGTCATAATACATAATACAACTTTATGGTATATTTAATTTTCACCTAAAAATTCGACACTCTGCGAGAATTTTGAAAAAATCACAAGTAGATAATTTTGACATGTTAATTTAAAAAATAATATTTGTTTTACCTAAATTATTCTCTAAATATAAGAATTTAAATTTTAAAATTAAAATACGTATTTACTGGATAATATTAATTTTTACGACAATAACCACTTTCTAAAAATTATAAAAATACAATAGGATTTAATTAAATTATATTATCAATTAACAATAAATTAATATTAATTAAGATAAATATTTAATGAAAATAACATTTATTTCAATGATTCATGAATTTATAAAAAAATTGTATTAATTGAAAATATATATTTACTAGAAATAAAATTTCAATTTCTCTGTGTAAAAATATATTTTTTATCAAAATAATTATATAATCATGTTTATATACATTGAAATATTGATTAATGACAAATAAAATTGATATTTTATTTGAAATAAAAATATAAAAATATGAACAACTATGGTTTAGATATCTAACCCCTTATTAAACTAGAATATTCCCTATGGGTATGGTTTGCGACGATGGTACATTTTTTGGGTTGCATGATGAACATGATTTGGGATATAATATCAATGAGCTTAAACATATCCCATATATGGTTTTGATGATGTTTCAATTTTTGAATCAAGGATATGGGTAGTTCAAGGGAAAAATCTTAGGGGCACTGTCTCCCATTTAAGTTCCACGAAATGGGCTTCGTAGTGTATAATCGTACTAGTTGAGGACATCACTTCTTCATTCAATATCAATTTGATATTATTATAACCCTTGATAAATACTAATCTAAATTATCAATGTATAATGAATATATTATCAATGTTTATGATGTTTAATTATATTTTAAATATGATAGAATGTATTTGATAATATTCCAAAATAACCAATTGTGTGTATGTGTATTAAATAGCTGAATTACTTAATAAGAAACTTATTCCATCAAGAGTTATTTTTTTTAATGGTTCGTGTATTTGAATTCCTCCCCATTCTGAAATATTATCCTCAAAATTTAACTAAAACAGATGAAGGTACTTCTATTTCATCACCTCATATAGTTCCCATGTTACCTCCACAAACTAGTGGTTCCTCCAAAGTACTTTTACCAGGTGAGTTGTATTGTTTCATAGAACTTTTTCTCTATGATCTTTGATATGAAATGGTTTTTAATCGTATGAATGATCATTGTCTAAGGGTTCCAACATTGGATTCAATACTTGTGATGGTTTTGGTATATACTTCCTCAAGAAGGATTTGGGGGACACATTACATACTAGAGATAGGTTAGGATGAAGTGATTGTAGATTTACCATAGCTCCAAAGTGACCAAGGATCTCAAAAATGGATGATGTTTCTTGTAATACGCATTCCCTTATAACCAAAACTCAAATATTTTCTACATATTAAGATTTGAAGGAACACCTTATCTCCTAACTCAAACTGTTGATCACATAAACAATTTTTTATATAGGTATTCAACCTACTTTTTACAAATTTCATATGAAAATAAATATATTGAACCATATCTACCATATTTTGTAAAATATTTTATCCCATCATCTTTTCTCTAAAAATTATTCCCAACATGTATAATTATGACAACTATTTCCATATAGTGTCTCATAGGTCTCCTATTCAAATCTTTAATTGAAACCATTATTATATGATAACACTACTATGGGAAGGTTAAGATACTAACATCATTTTAAATCCACTAAACATTATCTTAAAATATCTTCTATATTTTGAAGGGTTCTATCAAAATAACCATCACATGAGGGTGATAAGTATCATAAAAATTTAGCTCTGTTTCCAACACTTTCTATAAGAATATCTACAATTACAATGTAAACCATAGATATATATCAAACACAATGAGTTATGTCACTCCATGTATTCTTACAACATCCCTCATATATATCATTATGATTTGGTGAAGATAGAAATCTTTCTTGAGATTAAAGAAATTTTCTAACATTGAAAGGTGATCGACTACGAATCATATGACGTTATTTCACTTAGACATTATAGGTTTTCAATTGATGAAATCCAAGGTTATGTTTTCCATTTTATATATTGGGGTTAGATATTATTTCTTCACATCCTTAGAGTTCAATTAGTCCTCAATGACTTATTGGAATACCAAGCACTAGGATACAAATTCTTCAATATAAATATTCATGCCATCCCACCATAAGTTTCTATTCATAAATTTATTTGTGATTCATTGATTAATCGAGAAGGATGATCTATTAGCATCGTCAAGAAGATACCACTTTATTTATGGTTTTTATGGGACGCAAAGACAGGTTCAAAACATTAGAACACAATCATTAGAAATGTTAAACTTTGGAATATTTTTTACCTATCTTTGTATCTTCATAACATCTTATTGGGCCTCCTTGATCATCTCAAGAATGAATGGTTTACCATATATTTCCGTGAAAATGATTAATTTCATTTCTTAATTCACATTTACATAATTTAAATGTATATGAATATTATATCACATTCAATCCTCATCATTGATAGGGTTATATGATCCATTATACTCATAGCATCTACTACTTCATCTACTTTCCCAAGATGGTAAGAGAATAACCATTCATAAAACATGATCATATATAACCACTTTTATTGATGAAGATTGAGATCCTTTTATGTGATTATATTTTTAAGGCATTTATAATCTATTTATTTTCCACACATCTCCCTATAGATACAATGTTGAAAAGTATTTAGTGTGAGTATTAATGCATCAAATTAAAGATGACATTTCAGGGTGTTCTAATTATTGAAATTTAATAGGTGATAGGCATAGGCTATCATTTATTAATCTTATATGATTATAAAACCCAATCACAATTTGGATGCATCATTATAGATCATAAATCCTCCCACACTTATGGGTAATTTGAGAATATGTGAAGTGATTGGCCTCTTATAAAACTCTTAAAGTATCTCATCACATCAATCATTCCAAAAAAACATTAATCCCTTTTTAGTTATCTTTTTTAGTGTACTTGACATTCATGAGGAGCTACTCACAAATCGATGATATAACTAAGATAATATTAGGAAAATATGTATCTTCATTATAGATATTGGCCTCAGCTATCTATCAACTTCCTCTTTTTTGATGTAACCATAGATATTACGTTGTTTGTGATGACATGCCCAAAAATGATACTTTATCCATCCCAAACTCACATTTGATGTACTTTACATTTATGATTATTGTAAAAATATCTTTTTTACTACATTAAAATGGTCATCATCTTCCTCCTAGATTTTAGAGTAGATAATAATGTCATCTACAAAGACAACCTGCAATTTTTCAAGGTAATCCTTAACGACTATATTTATATCATCCTTAAACATTGATCAAGAATTAGTTATAAAATTAGAATAATTGGGAAATCATAGTGCTCATAACATATTTGAAAAATCTGTCCTGGGGATATCCTCCCTTTTCATATTTACCTGCTAATATCTAGATAGAAGATCCATCGTAGAGATGAACTAAGGTCTGCATAGTTGGTATAAAAAGTCATCAATCTATTATAATGGATAATTTTTCATTACCATGATCTTATAAAGGTCCTTATTATCAATATTTAGGTCCATTGAACCTTCATTTTTCTAGATGAAAATGATCTGAACACCCCATGGTGAAGCAATTGGGCGTAGAACCACTTGGTCTATATTATCTTCTATTTGATTATTCATCACTTCAATTCAACCATCATAATTATACAAGGATTATTTGATATTTGTAATTCTATAAGGTTTATATTAATTGAAAAATAAAACCATCAGTTAGGAAAAATATTAGGAAATTCTTTTGGAAACACATAATTAGATTCAATTGTAACGGGCAAGCCATCAAGGATAATCACTTCCTTAGTATAACTAATTTGATATAGATTTAGTTCCTCATAGATTAATAATACATATTATTGAGATGATGATTCCAATGTAAATATATCCTCTTACTTACATTAGTATTCAATTGGAGTGTGATTCATGATACAGAGGTTTATTTCCTTCTCTATAAAATTTACATTATGTCTATAAAAGAAAGCCAAATCCAAACCTATAATTACATGAACTTATTATAAGGTATTATCACATGGTTTTATAGGAAGTATATCCCTAAAATATTTAATAGGGATTAATTATATTCTTTGGATATAATAATTTAACCCTTTTCTAATTTCACTAAAATCTCGACTTCTATTTTTTAGTTGGTGATTAAATAGTTCTAATAAATGTGGGTGATATAAAATATTGAATAGAATGAAATAAAAGTTTATATACCCAATACTAGAATCAGTAATTGGGTACCTATAACCATATCATTTTTAGGATCTATAAGAAACCATCCATGAACACTGTGTCACTGAGAGGGGGAGGGGGTGAATCAGTGATGAATTATCCTTTTATATGTCCTAACTTATGAAAAAACCTTTACCTATTATTGAATATTTCTGTATCCACTAAAAAAAATTCAAACACATGTCCATGAGAATATAATAATTTAAAAGGTTCACTACTCAATAAGAGTATCTTCTCCCATGGTATGGTTTCGAGATGATCCAATACCACACATTCAACTTGAAACAATCCTTTTGTGTGGATCAAAATGAGTAGGATATGACCTTACACTTTTGTACCACTATAATTAATATAATAGTTAATGAGATACATTTAGCAAGAATATGATATATGATATTTTTTCTAATAAACATGTTAAATTCTTCTTGTTCAACTATCACAAATATGTTTTTTCAAATAAATTCTTCACTTTCATACCCATAAGCTAGGAAGAACATCCTAGACATTGTAATGACACTAATTCTGATTTCCCAGCCCATTTACCAATATAATTTCCCAATACAAAAAATATAATTCTATCAGAATAATACTAAAACATTATAGAACCACTTCTGTCTTAGTTTGAAAAAACTAGTCTAATTTCTCAGTATGGTCTAGAAACAGGATTACGATCATAGATCTTCTCATTTATTATTTTGTCCCACAAAATTCATCTTGTAAGAAAAATCTAGATACCTTTTCTCCCTATAAATTCAGATCTTTTTTTTATTCGTTTTGAAAAATTCTTGTGTCATGTAAATTAACAAGTACTTCCACCTTTTATAGTCAACACAAAAGATGTTTTTTGTAAGATTCAATAAAATGATTCTCATTCAAGAAAATTTTCAAAAAACATAAATTCTCCATTAACTTTAGGTGAATTTATGACTTCTTATACACTCCTTAACTCCTCCCAAACATTATTTAATCTTCTGACAACTACATCTCTCTTCAAACATATTTTACAATGTTTATTATGATTCTCTATTCCTATTTCCCAATATGATTTCTCCATTATGATAATTTTTACCATATGCCTATATGAAGAAATATAATGCTTTAATATTCCTAGAAAGCATCAATATGATTCCATTTATAATTTTATGTTATGATTTTTTTTTGTGATGAGGGAGTCTAGTCACTCATATTTTTTTGACCCACTAGAAAATAAATCAGAACTAAATAAATCCCTTTATATTGTGTTGTACTAATTATAAAACCAATCTGATCATTCTGATTTCTTTATTATGATGAATAAAATATATTCTTCAATACGATGGCTCTTGTCCAACAACTTAATAAAAAATCTAAAAAAGAAGATATATTTTTTTATTATTGACCAACGTGTTAAGGATATTTTTATTTCTCTTGACCCATTAAAAAAGAACAATGAATTCATCTTGATGGAAAATGGTTGACTAAATTTTTGTTTGACCTATAACATTATTTTTTTATTATACCTCAATAATTTTGCTTATTTTTCATTTTCTTTGCTAAAAAAATCCCAATGAAAACAATTATACCTCTAATGATTATGATAACATACTGAATATAATGGACCAATATCAACATCTCTGACTTCATAAAATCCTTTATTTTCTAAATATGATACAAATGAACTTTTAAAATATTACTTCTTTGTCTTTTCAGATTATGAAACTCGTAAAATTAATTCTCTGAATATTTAAATATATTTTATTTTTTATCTGAATGAAAAAAATATCTCTGGTATCTCTCTTTATGATCACCCTTGAATGTTTTTAAAAAAATCCGTGTCTGATGATCTCAGACTGTAAATCATCATCTTTAACAAAATTCCTCATTCACAAACATTAGATTGTAATTATGAATTACCTCATGACTTTGATTACGTTGAAGATTGAATTTAGAATTGTCTAACTTGCAATGGAAATTATTTTACCATACAATTATTCTAGTAATATATTTCTTTCCATCCAACCCTTAATATGATTAGAAAACATATTTTCTCTCACTTCAATTCATCAAGACCACATCACAAGTCACAAACCAGATATGGTTTCCATTGAAACCCGCACCCCACCTAGTTCATGGAAAGGCACAAAGGGAATTACCGATCACCATATACTTTAAAAAGTTCTCATGTATGGAAAATAAAATGTTGGGAAAGATTTACCCACATTTATAAACATAAAAAAATCAACATTAATAAACAAAATGACTCTAAAATTTAATCAAAACATTCCTTTAATAAAAATTCAGAATTGAAATACATGGTTTTAGACAAATACAAAGATGTCTAAAACTCAAAATTATCCAAAAACATAACCCAAGAACCACCACAAGTCAAGGGGTCATCATCACCAATCCTTTTCCACAACACCGCATCGAGGATGGAAACTAACAACCCGAACCACCGATTATAAATCCTTTACCCACACTTGCATCAAAGATTCCCAAGACTACTTACACTTAATGGTGTAAGTAGGGTGTGAGCCTAAGCCCAATAATATTTCTTCCAAAATATATTCCATGTGATAAAAATTATAAGTCAAAAATATTACAAGTTTTTAAAAACAAGAAATACCATAAAAAAATTTTAAAGGATGAAACTTTCAATGAAAATAGTTTTCAAGTGGGAAACAATAAAGGATGAGAAATTGTAAAGAACATGCACATGCAACTGAATTTTCCTGCCCAAACACTCTGTATGTCTATGGTAAGTAGAAAATATCCAATGAGCACTAGTAATTGGAACACCTATATGCACTAGTTAGTTGTGAGCCCCAGGTACATCATATCTCGGTGAAAAGTAACTACAACAAATATCTTTTCTCCTGAATGAGCTAATAGTAGGGGAATAACCCATAACCCAGTAGTACCAAACATCATCATTATAGTTTAGTTAGTATTTTCATCGCCAAACATGCTACATGAAATAGGGACGAAACTACTCCATATCACTAGTATACTAGTGCACATCCACCGACCTAGATACTCAGGTTTTCCTTTTTGTGATCAAGAAGATCCACATATTATAAATTACCATTTCATGTGGAAATTACATTTAAAAGTCATAAAAACATCTAACAACCCATATAAAATCCACAAAATAAACATTTTCACATTCAGATTCATTTTAACATCATAATCACACCAAAACATCCCATAAAAATGTCCTGACCCTTTCTCATAATTTAATAAATCATTCCACAATTTATTAAATATTATAAAAACGTTTGAAATCACAAATCATCACATTATCGTTAAAAATACCATTTTAAGAACATATACACTCCAAAACAGTACCTCGACATCTTTTTCACACTTTATGTAACTCAACAAACCATTTGAGTTTTTTATAAAAAAACCTAAAGGATTATAATAGAACATAAAAACCATTAAAAAATACTCTTTCATGGATATAAGGATACAAAAACCATACCAAACTAGATTTGGTTTCCCAATCCACATTTTATAGAACATTTTCATATGTTATAAAATCACCCCAAATGAAACCACAAGAGTTACACAAGAAAAACACACCATTTCAAGAAATAATGTTTCTTTATAATCAAAAACTTAACCAATTCCATCAAAAACATATTTCACACCACACAAAACATATAAGGAACACTATAAATAATTATATTAAGCAAGATAACTCATCAGGAAATGGATATAAATCCAATCACCTACCATTTGTTTCAAAACCCCCAAATCATTGTGTGAAACTTCAACTGAACCATTAATGAACAAAAAGAGAATTAAAATGAACCCTAATCCAAGAATATTTCCCTAAGAAACTCAAAAAAAAATCCAAGGTATGAGACCCTCATTACAGTACATTTGAAACATCAATGAAGAGAGAAAAAACCCTAAGGAGATTGGAAGAAACAATAGATGGATTCAATTACATTAAAAACAATGAAGTAATCACCCCAAATACACCAATAGTTGAATCTCCAAGTATCCAAAATTTAATAAGAGATTCCAATAAGGCTGAGGAGGTTGATTAGAGACCGAAATGGTGGAAAAGAGTAAAAAATGAATGATTTATAAAAGAAAAAAAATTACCTTTTCAAATTTAAATCATTTGAGAAACCTAGAAAAAAATTTCCCTAGTCCACGATGTAGATGAGCTCCAAAGAGGGAAAAAAACATGGGAAGGACTAATGTTTGTGGGCTCGAGTGAGAGGTGGAATGAACAAACAATGTTAAAAAATTAGTGAGATATAAATGCAATAAAATATTTTTTAGAACTGGAAATAAGCTCATGGTTTGTCCCAATGACCGAATAAATCACCAAAATCCACAAGGATTATGAGTTCCTAAGGGGTCCAAATGGGTATGGTTCCATGAATAGGTCAAGGGATTCCACATGGGAACTGTAATGGGTGAAAAAATCTAAAAAAGGAGTTATAAAATAAAAAACTTTGGTTTTTAAATCTTAAAATGGGCTCACGGTTTGGCCCAAATCTTGAAGAAATCACCCCTATAAACATACCCCCAAAAATGGTACCACTAGGAGTGTTACAAATTAAATTCCATGCCACCTAAGCCTTATATCTTCCATTTAATGAAATAAAAGGCCATATAGAATTCAATACTTCCATGACTAATGACATAGATGAAGAACACCTGAGACCCCAAATCTAATCTCAGAACACCCAGAAATGAAGGGAAAACTAATAAGAAAAATAAGATTTGAAACAAAGAATGGAATTGATGATTCAGGTGAGAAAATTATCCCTAAAATAAATCTTTCTACCCCAAGAAAGCCATATTGATTCTAGATGAAAAAACCCAATCGATTGTCCAAGATGGACTCCCTGGCCAAGTTTTCCCACCCCTAAAAGGCCAAAACACCTACAGTTGATCAATAAAAAGAAGGTATACTCTCACCAACAAAAATTTACTGCACATACCTGAAACGGTCAAACATATTAAAACCAAATATCATTGGGTGGTATCCAATCCTACATTTACCGTAGGAAGGAATTGGTGGTTATATAGATCTGAAATAGATTACTTACCACCATGCCAACACCAGGAACACAACCAAATTACTAATATGGGGAGACCTGAATGGGCTCCCCACCATAAGAGCCAACTTAATTTCCTAGGATAAAAATAGGACATGCACAAAGGGAGACCGAATAGACTCCCCTTTATAAGTTATATACTAACATTATACTTATTCCAAAAGAACCTATACGAGACACCTGGTGGGTATCCGCACAATAAGAACCAACCATATTTACCTACTAGAAGGGGCCGACATGAAGAAGACCCCATAAGATTCAATCCCCACTGTAATGGGGGTCTTTCAATTAAACTAAAAACTAGTAAAGACACTCCACAGTTCACCGATTCCAATAGAATCTCCATCATTGAATGAGGCTGACCAAGAACGAGATAAAAAATCATCTACCATGTCATTCATAATGGAAAAATATATTGAGGGTTGCACCCAGAAGGGTTTAAGCACTGGGTTTGATGAAACAAAAACACCTCTCCCCACCCCTAAAACAAAGGAGGGACTTATCCACCAACATGGATTACAACCCTAAGGGATATGGTCCCCACGTCCCTTTCCACTACATGGGATAATTTTAAATGAAACAACCACATCAAAACTTAAAAATATCTCTGCATCCAACACTGGATATGGAAGTGAAACCAAGATCCCTTACACACCTACTGATATCTTAACTGTGTGAAATGCATTACTCCAAGGTCTATGCATGGAGGCATGTTGTTTGGGAATCTTTTGTGCCATAGTTAGAGCTAATGATCACAACAACCCCATGAAAATCACTTGCCCAAACAACACACCTTTACTGGAACAAGGTCATGGATGATGCACATGCATCACCTCATTCACCCTAAAAAGGAAACAGAAAAAGTAAAACACGTAGAATAAATCCTCACATAGAACAAGTAATTCAAAATTCTCAAAATAGAAACAAACTTTCACTTAAGGAAAATCCCAGGAAATGTTCTATAACTTCAACAATTTTATTCAAAAACAAACTCAACACAACAAGACACCACTAAACATGACCCTTTCAACTGAAAGGGTTATTACCCGGAGTGAAAACTTAAACAGAGTTCCATGTAGCATGACATTAACAAAAGAAATCATAAAATCTTTGAATGAACTGATTTTCTATACTATTTTCCCAAAAAGATTCATTACCTCGATGACATTCATGAAAGACACAAAGGCCATTCTGGGAATCATTCTACACGGAAGACCCTGGATTGTTTTCTCCTTTCTCACTAGAATTACCCTTTACCACTACCAAAATAATGTAGACATAATGGTTTCAAACTTAACCTTTAACTATTTAAGAAACTATATCAACCTAAGGAAACAAGGTATATTTCAACCTTCCACAACCACTCTCATACTATGTAAGGATCCACCTAACTAAAAAAGAATAGGGGTAGAATCATCCCTAAACCTCGGGAAGAGATTCCATACATTGACCAACTGGAGGGCCTGTAAGTGTTGAATCTCCCATGGATACACTTCAATCATTCATTAACACTTTATGAAGGATTACCCTAGAAAACAAATTCCAGGACCCAACCAAGTAGTCCCTTTAGTCAAAACATGCAACGAACTAGGACCAAACACATGAGGAGAGAAACCACAGGGGCTTCCTAAGTCATTTCTCACAAAGGGACACTAATCAACACTTAAACCCTACATACCAACAAAACAAAATCCCAAAACTTCATTCAAACAAGAGGGGTTCTCAAACTAAAAACACCCCACGAATACCTTTCCAAAAACATATAATACACACCACCCAAACTGGTCCTCAAAATATCAAATTTTACTTTAAAATAATCTCTTTGAAAATAAATGGGTCGGAGGTTGGTGCATCCACCAATGGTACCTCATGGGCCTCAGACATGCATGTTTCTGTGCCACACCAGGCATCCTCATCATATCCATACCGGCACTCATCCATTTTTTCCCTTAACCATCCATCTTCCAATGTAAATCCATGAAAATAGTCTTTCACTAAAATACCAAAGGTTAAAAAACCATTCTTTCAAGTTTTAGAAACCAAGATACTCAAATGACACTTTATTTTCTCCAAAACTGCTAACCAAAAATAAAAAAATTAAAATATTTCAATAATTTTTTGTAAAAACACTAAAAATTAATTAAAAGATACTCTCAAGTCATACACATTACTTTAAAAACATCTCATCCCATTTCAAAACACTTCTGGTATTATGAAAAACTTCATTTCATCAACACACATTCATTTTGAAACTCATTTATCCCTATTTAAAAAATGTTCCCATAAATTCATGAATATTTTATACAGTCCTAGAATTACCAAATCAATAGTCATCTTCAAACTCCACACATAAATTAAAAACACTTAATTACATTCAAAACACTTTTCAACAGCTAAGAAAACACTAATTGAAATTGACTTTTAAAACCCACCTTAACAAAATTCATAGTTTCAAAAGAGGTGTAAACACACTATTTACTCATTAAAAACCATTTTGATATATCATTTATACCCTTTTAGAAATCAATATATTTTTTCTTTATTGGAAAATAATTTCACAAAAATTCAAACTTCTTAAAATCAATTCATCACTTTTTTCTTTAAAATAATGTTTCTAAAATTCCAAAATTATAAGACATAAGACAATGCAAGAAGAAATTAGTACTGGAGGGTATCATGGAAATATGGTTTTAAACCATACACTAATCAATTCACCATCATAAATAGTTTTCAAGGGAAATATTCGTGACTCCACATGGCTTTCCAGGCCTTGCGAGGTCACTAAGACCATCAACCTAGCTCTCTTTTCATTTCCCCAATCATCGAAGAACCATGAGAAAAAAAGAACACAGAAAAAACCCAACATCCCCTTATGGCATGAATCTCATTATGAGGTGTGATGTCCAGGAACACTACTTGTAATCAGAATGTAATATCCCGAAAATACTAGCTTGGGTCTACCTCGAATCTTTTTCAAAAGAGAATGACCCAAATAGAGCGAAATTGCTCTGATACCATTTTGTCACAAACTAGATCTGGTTTCCATCAAATACAACACCTAACCCAGTTCATGGAATGTCCTGATAGGCATTCTATATCCCCATTTTCTAGAAAAAGTTCTTGGGTATGATAAAGCACTATTTGGAAATGATTTATCTGTATTTATAAGCATAAAACAACAACTACAATAAATAAACTGGATCAAAAAATTTAATCCAAACTAGCATTTAATAAAAATTCAGAATTGAAATACATGGGTTTAATAAAATATCAAGAGGGAAACAACTCAAAATCAGCATAAATCACAACCCCAAAACCAGCACAAGGAAAGGGGTCATCATACTGATGCCTTCTTCACAACACCGCACTGAGGATAGAAGCTAACAACCCAAACCACCGATTCTGAAAACTTTACCCAATCCTATGATAGTGATTTACAAGCCTACTTACAACCAAAGGTGTAATTAGAGTGTGAGCCTAATCCAAATAATATTCCACAAAAAATCAATTCCATGTGATAAACAATATAATACAAAACTCTCTCATGTGTTTAAAAATTAGAAATGTCGTATCTATTTTTAAAAGGATGCAACTTTTAATTAAAATAATTTTAAAGTAGGAAACTTTAAAGAATGGACATATTCAAGAAAAATTCACATTATAATGAATTTTCTGTCAAAACTAATTTTAAGATGATGGTACGTACAAAATATTAAATGATCACTAGTCATGGGAACATCCCTAGGAACTAGATTGTTGTGAGCCCCATGTACCTCATACCTCAGTGGAAAGTAACGATAACAAATATTTGCTCTCATACACGAGACACTGGTAGGGGAATCACCCATAACCCAGTGGTCCCAAAAATCATCATCATTGTTTAGTTAGTGTTTTAATCATCAAACATTCTATGGAAAACTGGGACAAAACCATGGTGAATCACTAGCATACTAGTACATGTCTGCCAACCTAGATACCTGAGTTTCTATTTTTGTGCTCAAAAAAGTTCCACATATTATAAAATACTATTACACATTAAAATTTCATTTAAAAATCACACACACATCAAAAATCCCATACACAAGCCAAAAAATAACCCTTTTCACATTCAAATTCATTTTGAAGTCATAATCACACCAAAACCGCCCATAAACATGTTCTGCACCTTTCTCACAATTTATTAAATCATTCCACAGTTTATAAAATATTCACAAAACGTTTGAAATCAAAAACCATCACTTTATCTTTCCAAAAACCCATTTTAAGAACATACAGACTCCAAAATAGTACATAAACATATTTTTTATAGTTTATTTAACTCCATAAACCATTTGAGATTTTAATAAAACAACTTTAAAGAGTATAAATATATTTATCGAATAAAACCCATTACAAACCCTCTATCAAGGCCAAAAGCACCCCAAAACCCTACCAAACCATATTTGGGATCCCAATCCACATTTAATTAACTATTTTCTTATGTTAAAAAAATACCCCCAATGATACCACAATAGTTACATGAGAAAAACACACCATTTTAGGAAAAAATGTGTCTTTAAAATTAAACGCTTAACCAATTCCATAAAAATATATTTTTCTCCACCCAAAACTTATAAGGAACATGATAAATAATTAAATCATGAAATATAACTCATCAATGAATTCTTACACATTGAATCAACTACCATTTGTGTCTAAGCCCCTAAATCATTGTTTGAAACATCAACCACACCACTGCCTCACCATAAGGAAATGCAAATGTACCCAAATCAAATAATATTGAACCAAGAAACACACAAATAAACCTTAGTTACAAAACCCTAGTTCTGGGACATTTGAAACATCAAGGAAGGGGGAATAAACCCTAAGGACAATGGAAAAAACAAGAGAGGGATTCACTTACTTGAGAAACTTTGAAGCAATCTACCAAAATATGCCTATAGTTGAATCTCAAAGCATCCAAAATTGAATGGGAAGTTTTAATAATTCTAGGGGGTCGATTGGGGACTGGAATGTTGGGGGAAGGAGTAAGAAATGAATGATTTATGGAAAAAACAAATTAACTTTTCAAATCTGTAAGATTTGAGAAACCTGGAGAACATTCTCCTAAATCCATGATTAAGATGATCTCCAAATAAAGAAGATGGAACATGGGAGTGCGGTATGGGTTTATGGGATTGAGTGAGAGTTGAAATTACAAATAATAGTTTATTAATTAATGAGATATAAATGAATGACAATATTTTTTTTAAACTAGAAAATGGGATCAAGGGATGGCCAATTCATGAAGAAATCATCCAAATCCAGCATGATTATGAGTTCATAAGGGTCCAAATCGATATAGTGGTTTAAATAGTTTAGTGAAGGCAATGTGGAAAGTGTAATGGGTCAAAAATTTAAAAAATTAAGTAGTTATAAAAGAAACAAATTTTGCTTCTAAATCTTGAAATGGGCTCATGGTTTTTCCCAAATGATGATGAAACCACACCAATAAACATAACCCACAAAAGGTGCCACTAGAAGTGTCACAAATTCAATTCCAAGACACCTAATCCTTATAACATCCCTTAAAAAAATACAAGTTCAAATACCTTCATATAATTCCATGACTAATGACTTAGATAAAGAATACATCAGACACCAAATCTAATCTCAGAACACACGGAAAAAGAGAGAAAACTAAGAACAAATATAAGATTCAAAACAAAGCATAGAATTGGAGATTTGGGTGTTACATAAAATGGTCTAAAATGTAATTATGATTTGTTTAATTAAATAATTGAAAAGAATCCTCACATTTCTATCAGATCTAGTCAAAATCTTTTCCTCTTCTTCATTGCGACTAGAACATCATTCTGGAGCCAAGGTGAGACTGATGTGCCTTTTCTTCTAGAAAACATTCTTCTAAATACAATGGAATTTATTATGAATTTTGAGTCATATTTCTTGAATATGATGGTATGTATGATTTTAAAATTTTAGAAAGTGAATTGATTTACCTTCTTTGACAACAAATGATAATAATTTTGTAAAAAACATCTTTATACATCCAAAAAGATTCTTCATCCAACTTTTTCCCAAAAATTACCCCCATTGTATATTTTTTCAACCAAGATTTATAAATTACTAAACATTGTAACCTCAAAATATGGATTACTATTCATTAATTATAAGCCTACATGAGCTAAATCAATATAAGAAACAAGTATTATTGACACTAAAACCATTTTGTACCGAATTAGTGACTATTAAGCCTCTTTATATTCTCTTCACAACTTTCTTATGAAACATTCATTAAAAAAAATATGTTGACAAAACTCCAAAAAATAGTAATAATAGTTCATAGATTAACATGTTGAGTTTCAAAAATTACCCACAACACCCCCATTATTCATTATTCCATAAAAGGATTAGCACATAATAAATGGATATATTTATGAAACAATCCACCTCCTTGAAAACAATATCCAATGAAAATATGAGAGAGGAGAAAAACACATACATCAACCTTAATGAGAACAAGGTTGGATAGCCATCTTTAACCTATGTTTTTTAAAAGGGTCATTCAATAAATGTCTTTTGAAAATATCTACAACATGTTCCAATATAGGAACATACACACGCTTAAATCATCCTACTCCACATTCTCTTTGATGAAAGGATATTCGATATCAATATATTTATAACAAATATTTTTGTACTATATTCTTGGAAAGGTTTATTTTAATTTAATTATCACAAATTAAAAACAAGGGTAACTTCCATTCGATGATTAAGCCTTTGAGTTGAGTTTTCATCCACCTAATTTGGGTAGCAGGTTGAGTGGCAGAAACATACTCAGATTCAGTTGTTCAAAGTGTTAGTAAATTATATTTCTTGGTATGAAAAAAACATAACTTTTCCCTATAATGGAAACTCCACAAAATGTTGATCTTAAATTACCAATAATTCATTCACAATTAGCTTATGAAAACTAAAACAAGTCAATAGTTTTTGAGCCATCATACTTGATTTTGAAATTTAGTATGCCATTGATATATATGGGAAGATTTTTCATAGAAATTAAATACTGTTCTTTTATATCTTTATAAAAATGTGGACACAGGGTAACAATATAAACTATATCGGTACTTGAGCATGTACAATATAAAAAACAACCAAACAGCTTTCAAAACCATTTCTGATAAAATTCACTTACATATATATATTTACACAACTTGGTTACTACTGAAACTTGGGTGGAAACTTATTTAAAATTTTCTATGTTGAACTTCATAAAAAGTTACATAGCATTCTTTTCTGGAGAAATAAAAATCTGTTTCTTGTTTTCCAAAATTTGTAACCGAAGAATGTATTTCATTTCTCCTTGCCATGAAATCTCAAAAAACCTTTTTAGATCATCATAAAATCTTTTAAAAGATAATTCATTATTCCTAAAAATGATCAAATTATCAATTTAAATAATTATAATAAAGGAAAACACTAGAATTTATTTGATGTAAATATTGTAATCAACTCTTCATTTATTAAAAATCATCTTCCTTAAGAAAGTATATAATTTGGAATACCATGCCCTCATATCTTATTTTATCCCATACAGGGATTTCTTTAACCTAATCATATAAATTTAATCTTTCCCAACAACAAATATACATGTTTTTTCAATATAAACTTCGTCATCAATATCACCATTTAAAAATAATGATTTTACATCCATCTAAAAAAAATTAACTTAATTTTTCAATAATATAATGAAATATTCTAATAGATTATGACCTTTCCGGTTGTGAAAATTTATCATCAAAGTCAATAAATTCAATTTGGGAGTAACTTTTCACACAAATTTTACTCTATTTCTTATCACTTCACCATATTCATTCATATTGTCCTACAAAACCTGTTTTTTTTGCAAATTTTTTTTATTCGGATTGGGTAAGAGTCCCCAAGTATCACTCTTTTCTATATGATCCATCTCCAAATTCATAGCCTGAATCCATTCTAGATACTCAAAAGATTCATTCAAATCTTCTGGGTCAACTTTTGAATTCATGTAAGTTTGTGAAATTGTTAATCTTGTTTGAACCCTTTGATATTGATCACCAATAATGTTGTGATCTTACACTTGACTACTCATCCTATGATGAGATTTTATAGATTTATACTCATCAATAAAAATTTATAATTCCAATTCTTCTCTTTGAGTAGGATTACTATTATTAGTATCCTTATCAAAAACATTAACAAATATTTTTTTCCTACTCAACTTCCTTATTTTCCCCCATCTAATAATCTTCCTCAAACTTTTCAATGACCTTCACATCAATAGAGTCAACTAATCATCATGAAGCTTTGTTGAAACATCTCTAACCTCTTCCTTCCTGAGCATATCCTAGAAAATATCTTTCTACAAACTTGGAGTTTTTCCATAAATTATTTCATATAGAGTCAATTTAAAACTTGTCATGTTGAAACATAAGTTTTAAATATACACAATAGTGCTCATGGATTGCTGCCAAAAGTAATGATAAATAATGTCACCAAGTAACATATTTCTCTCCATTTATACCAGACTTCTATTCATACTTTTAACAAAACCAATTTGTTGAGGAGTTTAAGGTTTACTGAACACATGATGAATAACATTTTTCTCAAGATATTTTTTTATTTTTTTTATTTTTTTATTCTCCATCATTTTCTCTTCTCAATTTCTTTATTGAATACTCACATTATTTCTTATCTCTCCTAATAAAACATTTAAAAAATTTAAATATATTTGATTTTTGTTTCATGTACATAATAAATGTAATTTTAGTAAATTCATTAATGAAAATAATGAAGTACTTGTCTTAATTAGTGTACTATTATCTCTTTGGACCACATATATAAAAAGGGATAAAATCAAGAGGTCAATTTAAATAAATCTCAATTTTCTTATGAAAAATGATTTTAATCATCCCTTAATGAAAAGTAGTGAAACTCCAATCTATTTTCGATGAAAAATCTAGATTTCGGTTATCAATTCATCACATTGATAAATTTCTCATTTCTCTCTAAAAAATGTGTCCCAACCATTTATGCCCAAACTGATTCTCTTCCACTATACCAACGTAAAAAACATTTATATTTCACCAAATTGAAATTATTTTATTATATATGTTGGAAACTTGTAACTATCATTAAATTTTACACACTTTTCAAAAAAACCCAAATTTTCTAAATATAAGTTTTTGTCCTTCATCATAGAGTTGTGAGACACTTTTAAATTTGTGTTCCATCCCATCGACATACAAATATTTCTTGGACTTCAATTTTTCATTCCTAATTATGGATGATCCAACACCTTTAATGCATAGAGATTTATCATTTCCAAATATAAATATTATATATTTTCTTTCTTTCACATTATTCAAAAAATTTAAGGATCTTGTCATGTGAGAAAAACAATCACAATCAAGCTCCCAAGGTTATTCTATTTTTGAGCTTCAAAAATAGTTCTACAACAAAATATTTTTATTTCCTTTTTTCGTTCTTATTCTTTGACTTATGAAAATTTTTAACAATCCTTTTTTATGATAGTAACAAAATATAAAATACTTTTGTATGGATACATGGTTGTTTACACCATTCAAAAATAGTTTCCAAGGTTTCAAACCAATTTTCAATTCTCATAAAAACCTTATCAGGTTTTTCTAAACATTCTTCTTGGACTTCTCCCTATGTGGTTATTGACTCCCCATCAAACGTTTTTGCTTTATAATATGTCGAATAGTAATAATGTTGTTGATTTAACTTGTAAATGTTTTATGTATGTCCAAATCCACCACAATACCATTGGTACCCATAGAAAGAATTTTTAACTCTGAAACTTCTATACTAACTGGGTTTGTGAACATGTTTCTCAGCCACCTTCTTATATTTCTTTTGCTAGCCTCCAACATTTCATTCATCAACTTAATTCTTCTTATTCAGCTCGGTTTTCCTTTTACTATTATCAGAAATAGAATTAACAAAAACTTTTTCAAACTCCTAATTTTTAGATACTTTTAACATATCAACGTTGTTGGTCATGGAATCATATATAACCTCCCCATCTTTCTTATTTTATGGAACATTTCCAGATTTATTATCAACCATTGAAGGAAATTTTTAATATTTATAAGGTTTAATCATTTCATATCTTTCACCAACTTCATAGATAGAGTTTTTGAACCATATATCCATCTATTCATATTTAGAATATTTATATTGAATATGTTCCTACTATTCTTAATATTCCTTCAAATTAACTTCTAGATATTTATAAAAATTATTTTTATTCTATTGATATTTATTCAAATCATCAATATCTTACATAATCTGGACTTTCACTTAAAGAAACCCATTTCGATTGTTCTATTATAAATTTTTATTTTTCAACTTCCTGATTTCTTTTTTAGGCCTCCCAATATTACTCAAATATTCTTTTAATTACTCTATAAGGTGATATTCTAATTGAGTTTATTCTTCATCAGAACTACTACATATGAACTCTTCAATATTAATTATTATAATATTATTATTATCCCCATAATTCTAAGAAGATATTTTAGATTTATCTTTAAAGTATTATTCTTTTTTATCAATCAATAAGAAACTTCTCCTTTTAGATTTAGAAAATTATTTATCATTCCCTCTAGAAAAATATTTGGCCTTATCCCCTGTTTATTCCATGAAATTCTTGTCCATATTTCTTCTTTTTCACTATTTAATTCTTTATTTAGTTGATAAAAATTATTCACAAAGTTTCCAATTAATCCACATTCAAAAATATTCAGTGAAAGTTTCCCTTTGTATTTACCTACAGTACTTCTCACATTTTTAGAAAACAAGGATTAAAATTTTTCAAAGTTTTTATATACCTTATTTGTTGATTCATCATCTTCATCATCACATTCCTAAAAAATATTCTTATAATTTTAATTCTTGTCTACCTTGAATGAAATTTCTCAATCAGGTTTTGTTTTTCCCTTACTGACTTTTTCCCTTCTAATTTCATAGTTAATGAGAGTACTATGTAGATCATCCTATGATATAGTTTAAGGGTATCTATCATCCAATGAGGATAATTTATCATCAAACTTGTCAAGATGAAATAAATAGATCATTTTAACAAATATATTATCCTCTAACTTTTCTACAAGACATCTGATAGTTCTGAAAATATCATTTACCCTAATAAAGAAGTCCCCAATAGATTCATAGTAACCCACTTTCATATCTTCATACATTAGACTCAATATTTTTTATTTTTCATTTTTCACTTTTGAGTTTCCATCATAAATGATTTTCAATTAATCCTAGATGCTTTTTGTAGTGGAAACAACATTAACTGTTAAAATCTCACTTTTAGAAAGTGATGAGATTAAGGGATTTTTGTAACGCCCTGACCCCAACTACCCAGAGTTGGTGCACTATTACATAATATTGGCATGATCACAAAAGATCAAGTCTCTGAAGGCCAATTAGTTTATTAGCCTTGGAATAACTAGATACATTCATAAAGTTTACATTACATCATAAAGTGAAAACTACTACAAAAACATCTTGTCTTCATAATCCACACTCATATCCCCTCATACTATCCCTGAAGGTCATTCATAAATTACATATTCACATCCTGGGAGAAATAAAACATTGAAAGAGGTGAGCTCAGATGGTCAGTAAGGATAAAAATATAGTAGAAACTTTCATAAATAAGCATAAACATTTAAGGAAATGTACAACTAAAA
The DNA here is from genome assembly GCA_963277665.1 of Viscum album. Classification (NCBI taxonomy): domain Eukaryota; kingdom Viridiplantae; phylum Streptophyta; class Magnoliopsida; order Santalales; family Viscaceae; genus Viscum; species Viscum album. Next base: position 647,954,306 of record OY728158.1, on the reverse strand, counting down.
CAAAAGCCTTTTAAACTTGAACATAATAATAATATCACAAAGATAAAGTGAAATGATTCCATTTACTTATTCACATGTATATTATACTAGTCAAATAGCCACATGCAATATCAATAACCACTTTCATAATGATGGAATGCATAATGCCAGACTATCATAACCACATAGCCAAGGCCTCGTGCCAAGACTACAAATAATATTTTGTCAAGGCCTTGTGCCAAAAAACTAGTTTGTCTCCTGAGACCTACCGATGCATCGAGGAGCTATAGTGGGCTCCACCCGCCAATTATTAAGTCCAATGCATTCCTCATATGAATAGGTTTAAACATAACATTAACATTCGTATTAAAACTAGCATACGAAATGTCAATAATTTCACCATAAACCATGAATGGTATAAAAATAACACATCCACATTCAAACATATCCCAAAAACTTCAATAATATATGGAAGTTTTTTATCATAATAAATAAACTTCAAATAAGCTTAAAATCCATCAAAGGATGTCGACATAGATGAAATTAAAACTATTTGAGATAAATATCTCTTTTTTAAAATCATTTAAAAGACACATAATTATAAAATAAAACATTTAATTTGAAAATATTCTTATAAGATTTTAAGGTAATCTTCGACGATTTTATAACAGTGGAAAATAGCCGCACCCGCTGTATAAGTTAAAAAAAACATTCTTACCTTAATTCTGTCGAAAAGGTTAAAAAGGACCTTGTTTGGAAAATGACAAAAATATTACTTTATATACTGATTATAAAAATTTAAAAAGGGTATAAATGACTTTATACCATATTCTTTAAAATAGTAAGAATGATTTGAAATAAATTTTTAAGAAAAAAGGATGTGGATGATAAAGAGGTCCCAGTAGACAATTATGTATAAACAACCTCGGATAATGAAGAGATTGTGAAATAACCCTTACCTTGTAATTTTCCTTATTCGATGGTATGTTAACCTACTGTATAATAGTTAAAACATTTTTATTAAGTTATACAGGAATCATATACATAATTATGATATCATATATGATCTTCTATTAATGATTTGTTAATAATATTTTAGTATTATCGTCGTTTCGGGTGTTAACTTAATCATTTTATTTTATATTTTTTGTTACATAAGGCGTGTTTGTTATGGGTATGTTGTATTTTATTCATATCCAGAATGATATCAAGTCCTTAAAAATTATTTTTAATCAAAAAAATGAGAATTAGACTTGAATGGATATGATGGGGAATGAATCTCATCGCGTTCGTGGAGACGGTAGTCCGTCCGTACGCACGAGCGACAATATCATTCTTTTGATATTAAAATAATATATAATTGGATGGTATATCATATATAAAGAATAATTATCATGTTATATTTATTATTTAAATTAATTATACATCATTATTATACCCATATAAATAATAATATATTGAATAACAATTACACCACGATGTGGAGACAATAGGCCATATGTATGCACGTATGGTGACATGTCATTCAAGGGATGGATAGAATAATGAATTTGGTTATTCCAAAATTATAATAACATCATATTATATAGAATATACTAGATTTATTATTTTATAATGGAAATAACAAGGAAAGAATAATTTTAAGAATAAATGAACTTGAAAAAGGGTGGTGAACACATTGCCTCTTCTTCGGGTTCTTCCTTTTGATTTGATCAAAAGGGCACCATAGGTTGGCTTTCTGATCAAAATAAGGCCTATAGGTTAAAGTGAGGGGAGTTGGTAGAGTATTTGGGAAGGTATTGTATGGGACAAAAGGCTTTGAATGTGTGAATTAGTGATAAGGGGGAGTGTTCTTTTATAAGAGGGGTGAGGGGCACCTTTGGAAAAGCTTGAAATATTATTTTATAATAAATTCATATTCGGTTTATAATGGCTCCAAAGTAGATTATTCAAAGTATATGGTGGTGATGGGTCGAAATAATTTCAACCAATATAATTTAGACAAGTTTGGGTTATTATATTAACCTTATCTTTTAGTTTTAACTATTAGTTAATTAGTTGAAAAATTTACCATGTCACTTTGTATTTTTATATTATATAGTTAATAAACTTACTATATACATCAAAGCTACCCCCAAGTGGTCCATTAATGATACAACTATAAATATATAAGTCTATTGGCCTAACCTTTGATTTTTATGAATTTAATATCAGTTAATAATATAATATTTGTTTTAAGAACTCTTTTATGTCAATTTTGACACTATTTGGTATTTGATTTTTGTGTCAATAATAACAGCATTATTACTTCGAACAAACATAATTAAACTCATACTAACATGTCATATTAACCTATAAAATTATTGTAATTAATAAAAAGTCTCAAATTACATTTATTTGGATATTTATAATATCAATTATTTTAATATTTTATTAATTAGTTAATTATTGCATCACCATTGTGTCATAAACACATTAAACTATTTAATGTCTAAAAATTATAAATAAAATACAATTATGTAGGAAATTTTTTTATATTTCTAATGAATATTTAAAATCGAATTTATCTTATTTATAAACCTATATTATAAAAATTTTAGTAATTAAACATTGATTTTAACTCTTTTAACTCTTCTTTGAATTAAATAATAATAAATGTCCTAATCTAATCAAAGTGGACCTAAATGATAATATTTTATTTATAAGGTTGTTTTTGGTCGAGATACACTTGTAAAATAGAATTAGGACATGTGTTAGGGTAATATTAATATCATTTTTACCCTTAATTATCCTATTTACTTTTAACCTTGGTAAATAAAAGTAAAAAGTTATTATTCACCAAAAATTATTTTTATCTTATTGAACCACATTTTACTCCTTGATATTAACTATGTCTATCAGATTTTAGAAATTCCACTCACAGAAGTAGTAAAATTATGTTTTATGTGAATTTGCAAATTATCCAAGGAGGTGGGTAAAAGACGGTGAAAAGTTCAATAAAATTTTTATGTATCTAAAATTATTCTAAACTAACTCCAATTAATTAAAATGAAATTATAGAGGTATTATTTATCTATTTTTACCTTAATTAAATTTAAATAAAATAAAATTTTATTTAAATAAAAAGTTGGTTTTGACCAATAACTTAGTGTTTTTCACTATTCATCAAAAATTGAAAGTTTTCATAAAAATACCAAAAATTCACCCTAGGCTAATTTCGATATTCCGAATCCAAAAATGAAGTCCATTTTGAAAGATTAAATTTATAAAATTTCAAAAAGTGGGTATTAATATTCATAATGGCTAGTTTTATTGGATGTGGTGTGTGTTAGAACTCGAGGTTGCGTACAACACACGATACTATATTATTAAAAGAGAAGCATACCGTGGAAGATTGGGGTGTTACATTCTCCCCTACTTCAAATAATTTCGTCCTCGAAATTTCTAGAAAATTACTGTATAAAATGAATCGGGTGATTCTTCATCATTAGTTCCTCGGGTTCCCATGCTGCCTCTTCCATCTTATGGTTTCTTCATAAAACATTTACCAAACGAGTCGTCCGGTTTCTCAGCACTTGTTCTCTAGTATCAAGAATCCTGATGGGCTCTTCACAATAAGACAGGTCGGGTTCCAGTTTTAATTCCACATAAGTGAGTACATGCGTTGGGTCAGACATGTATTTCCTCAACAGTGATACGTGGAACACATCATGAACTTTGGAGAGACTTGGCGGCATTACCCAACAGTAAGCTACAACACCAATTCATTCTAGAACTTCTAAAGGTCCGATGTACCTGGGACTCAATTTACCTCTCTTACCGAAACATATAACTCCCTTCCATGGAGATACCTTGAAGAAAACATGACCTCCTACCTGAAATTCCAAATCCTTCCTTCGGTTATCAGCATATCTCTTCTGCCTACTTTGATCTGCTTTGATGTGGTTTTGGATTAACTTCACCTTTTCCATCGTTTCCTCCAACTGTTTTGGACCTACGAGTTTTCTTTTACTAACGTCATCCCAACAGTTTGGTGTGCGACATCTCTTTCAGTATAATTCTTCATATGGTGCCATCTAAATAATCGAATGGAAGCTATTGTTATAGGAAAATTCTACCAGAGGTAAATATTGATCCCACATACCCTAAAAGTCAAGTGAGAAGGATCTCAACATGTCTTCTAAGGTTTGAATAGTCCGTTCTGATTGTCCATTTGTTTGAGGGTGGTAGGCAGTGCTCAAATGAAGTTCAGTATCCAAGGCCTTCTAAAGACTCTTCCAGAATCTTGAAGTAAAATGGGGATCACGATCAGAAACAATCGATAGGGGTAATCCATGAAGTCTCAAAACTTCATTAATATATAGTCTTTCTAGCCGTTAAAGTGGTAAATCTTCCCTTATAGCAAGAAAATGTGCTGACTTGGTAAGACGAGCAACAATGACCCATATTGCATCGTTCCTTATAGGAGTCTTTGGTAGCCCCATGAAAAATTCCATCATAATATTAAACCATTTCCACTTAGGTATGGGAAGAGGTTGCAATACTCCACCAGGCTGTTGCCTTCTAGATTTCACTTGTTGAAAAACCATATATCTTGACACAAAATCAGCAATCTCCCTCTTCATGTTGTCCCACCAAAAATGTTCCTTCAAATCTCTATACATTTTGGTGCTCCCTGGGTGTATAGATAAATTGATGAGCATCATCTAACAATTCCCTTTTACGAACAGGTATATCGGGAACACAAATCCTCTTCCCAAATTTCAAAATTCCATCTTCATACACAAAGTCTCTCAATCTCCCATCATTCACAGCTTTAATATTCTTTTGAGATTCTTCATCATCAGTATGAGAACTCTTAATACTTTCTAGTAAAGATGGTTTGGCAACCATTTGATAAAGCATTGATGTTTCACCTTTAATGGTTATTCCCATGTCCATATTCACTAGATCCATGAAAATTGAATCCCTTTCAATTCTTATATTTTTAAAAACTCCATGATCTTTTCTGCTCAAAACATCTTCCACCTTTTTTTCCTTCCCTGAGTGGTAGTGTATCGTTCAATCATAATCCTTGAGTAATTCCATCCATCTCCTTTTCCTCATGTTGAGATCTTTTTGTGAGAAAATATACTTCAAACTCTTGTGATCAGTATAAATCTCAAATTTTTCACCATATAGATAATGTCTTCATATCTTCAAAGAAACGATTACAGCATCTCACTCAATATCATGAGTAGGATAGTTTTGCTCATGAATTTTTAGTTTTCGTGATGCATAGTCAATAACCCTATCATTCTACATAAGGACACAACCAAGTCCTTTCTTCGATGCATCACTACAAATAACGAACCCATCATTCCCCGATGGTAGAGTCAATATAGGAGAATTTACTAATCTTCTCTTCAGTTATTCAAAACATTCTTCACAATCTTTTGTACAAACAAATTTATCCCCTTTACATGTGAGATTCGTTAATGGGTTATCCAATCGGGAAAAATTCTGGATGAAATATTGATAATAACCTACTAAACCAATAAAACTACATACCTTAGTTTTACTCATCGGTGCTGGCCATTCATGGATTTCCTTGATAATAGAAGGATCAACAGAGATTCCATTATTGGAGAAAATATGGCCAAGAAAAGAAATCTCCTAAAGCCAGAATTCACACTTACTAAACATCCCATATAATTCATGTCTTCTGAGATTCTTCAGGATAATGCGCAAGTGATTTTCATGATCTTCGTAGCATTTGGAGTATACCAAGATATCATCAATAAATACCACCAAAAATTAATCTAGATATTCCTTGAATACTCTATTCATTAGATCCATGAATACAGAGGGCGCATTAGTGAGCCCAAAAGGCATTACTGTAAACTCGTAATGCCCGTACCTAGTTCGAAATGCTGTCTTCAGAATGTCTTCCTTCTTTACACACAACTGATGGTATCCAGACCGAAGGTCAATCTTTTAAAAGTATTGAGCTCCATGAAATTGGTCAAATAAATCATCAATTCAAGGTAGGGGATACTTGTTCTTTATTGTTATAGCATTGATCTCCCTATAGTCGATACATAACCTCATAGATCCATCTTTCTTTTTAACAAAAATAACAGGGGCTCCCCGTGGAGAAACACTAGGGAGAATAAATCCGACATTACTCAATTCCTCTAGTTGTTTCTTTAGTTCAACTAATTCTACAGTGTCCATTCTATAAGGGGTCTTCAATATAGGCCTTGATCTAGGAATTAAATCAATTGAAAACTCAACTTCTCATTCTGGAGGATGTCCAGATAAATCTTCCGGAAATACATCTACATATTCTTTCACAACAGGTACGTCCTCTATTTGAACATTCCTTTCCTCACCCACAGTCATTTCATTCTCTTCCTCCACAATAATTGAATTTATTTGAGATACTGGGGGTGGATCTAGATAAGAATTAGGTGGTGACGATTCTGCTCTAAAGATAAGGTGTTCCTTATCATCATCATAAAAAATCGCAACCTCCTTCTTCTTGAAATAAATATTTTCATCATGGTCTGAAAGCCAATCCATACCAAGGATTATATCAAACTCAATCATAGGTATAATGATGAGATCAGCGGATAAAGAACATTTATGTCCTCTAATGGGGACATATTCACAAAACATTGTTGCAATGATACTTCACTTAGGAGTTTTAACTAACAACTCCCTTGTTAAATCAAATTGGAAATATCTAATTTTCTTAGAAAACTGGGAAGATATGAAATAATGCGATGATCCAGAATCAAATAATGCATTTTCTAAACATGAGGAAACCATTAAATTACCTGCCACCATGTCTTTCGGAGCTTCTACCTCAGCAGTAGTGATAGCATAAGCTTGGCCTTGATCCCTTGGTCTTTTCTGAGGTAAGTTCCCCTGACTCTTACTACATTCATTGGCATAATGTCCCATCTCTCTGTAGTTGTAGCATTGAACATCATTAGCTTCTTTCTTCCACTTGAAATCACGAGCTTGGTGGCCTTTTCCACCACACTTGTAACAGACTCCCATTCCTTTCAAGAAAGTAATAGGGTGTTTCTTCCCACATTTACTGCAGTATGGATATTCAACTTTTCCCGTATTCCCCTTATTTCCATTCCCATATTGATCGGCAGATCTCTTCTTCTCTTACTTTGCTTGCTTTAAATTCATAAGACTTAGAGAATTCATTTTCTATCTTGATAGCACATGAGACAATATCTTCGTACGACGAGAAGGATTGTGACACTAATTCTCGATGAAGAAATGGTTTTAACCCATCAAAGAAATGATCAATCTTACATATTGGGTTACGTATATAATCTCTATCATACCTTGCTATCCTTGTAAAGTTAGCCTCATACTTTTTGACATTCTCATCCTCCTTTTGTCTCAAACTCAGAAATTTATTTTCCATATTTACTCGATGCTCATGAAGAAAGTATTTTTCTAAAAACAGATCTTTGAACTCCCTCCATTCCATATTTGATACTTCATCATCTTCCTTTGTGTTTTGAATCAATGACCCCCATTGATCAGCATCTCCAGAGAGTCGGTAAACTGCCATGATAACTTTTTCCCTTTCACTAATCCCCAATGCCTGAAATATTTCCTCTAGGGAACTTATCCATTGCTCAGTTACCAATGGATGTGTACTCCCATTTAATGTTGGTGGTTGTTGCCTCATGAATCGATCTAACTTTTATCCTCCACGCTGTGGATCAGGGTGCTCCATACAGGTAAGGTTATTATTCATAACCTGAGTGATTTGTCCCAGTATGGTGATAAGCTGATCAGCACCAGTTGTATCACCAGTTCCACTATAATTATCTTGAGCAGGCAGAAAATCCCTACATGGAGTGCGTTCATTGATACAGTTTCCATTTCTTCCACTAGGTTCCATTTCTAAACAATGGTATAATCTAGATCTATTTATGAATCAAAATACATAATTCCATACTTATAAAACACTTAACATAAATTCAACTATTTATGGATATAATCCATAATCATAAAAATGTTTTCATTGAGGAAGTATATACTCATAAACCCTTCATAACGATTTGTAAAGAAAATGAGAGTTATCCTTAGCATATCCCCCAGGAGTGTCGTAACCAAGAGTGCAACAAGGCCCGTTGTCATGGACCAATTACCATTCGAGTCTATCTCAAAGCGGTGTTTTCGGGTTTTACCCCTAGGTACATCTGTGCCAGAGCCGCCTCGGATAACTCACAAAATCTCTACAATACCAAAATTCTAGGAAGTTCTTCTATACTAATCCTCAAAGTCCATCTTAGGTCTATGTTCTCTAATCAGAGTTTATCTAAATCTAGCTTCCAAGGTTTGTACTAAACTTCCTCTGATACCAACTGTAATGCCCCAACCCCAGTTACCCAGAGTCAGTGCGTTATTACATAATATTGTCATGATCACAAAAGATCAATTCTTGAAAGACCGATTAGTTTAGTAGCCTTGGAATAACTAGATACATTCATAAAGTTTACATTAATCATAAAGTGAAAACTACAACAACAACATCTTGTCTTCATAATCCACACTCATATCCCCTCATACTATCTTTGCAGGTCATTCATAAATTACTTCTTCACATCCTGGGAAAAATAGAATACTGAAAGGGGTGATCTCAGATGCTCAGTAAGGATAACAATATAGAGGAAAAGTTCATAAATAAGCATAAACATTTAAGGAAATGTAAAACTAAAACAAAAGCCTTTTAAACTTGAACATTAGCATAATATGGATGAGATAAAATGGAATAATTCCATTTACTTATTCACATGGATATTCTACTAGTCGAATAATCACATGCAATATCAATAACCACTTTCATAATGATGGAATGCACAATTTCAGACTATCATAACCACAAAGCCAAGGCCTCGTGCCAAGACTAAAAATAAGATTTTGTTAAGGCCTTGTTCCAAGACACTAGTTTGTCTCATGAGACCTACCGATGCATCGAGGAGCTATAGCGGGCTCCACCTGTCACTTATTAAGTCCAATGCATTCCTTATATGAACAGTTTTAAACATAACATAAACATTCGTATTAAAACTATCATATGAAATGTTAATACTTTCACTATAAACCATGAATGGTATAAAAATAACACATCCATAGTCAAACAGATCACAAAACCTTCAATAATATATGGAATTTTTGTATCATAATAAATAAACTACAAATAAGCTTAAAATCCATCAAAGGATGTTGACATAGATGAAATCAAAACTATTTGAGAGAAATATCTCTTTTTTAAATCATTTAAAAGTCACATATTTATAAAATAAATAATTTAATTTGAAAATATTCTTATAAGCTTATAAGGGAAGCTTTGATGATTTTATAATGGCGGAAAATAGCCACACCCATCGTATAAGTTAAAAAAACATTCTTACCTTAATTCTATCGAAAAGGTTAAAAAGGACCTTGTTTGGAACCCGACAGAAAGAATACTTTATAAACTTCTTATAAAAATTCAACAACTGTATAAATGAATTTATACCATAGTCTTTAAAATAGTAAGAATGATTTTAAATACATTTTATGAAACATGGATGTGGATGATAAAGAGGTCCCAGTAGAAAATTACGTATAAACAACCTCAGATAATGAAGAGATTGTGAAAAAACCCTTACCTTGTACTTTTCCTTATTCGATGGTATGTTAACCTCCTGTATAATATCATATATGATCTTCTATTAATGCTTGGTTAATAATATTTTAGTACTATTATCGTTTCAGGTGTTAACTTAATCATTTTATTTTATATGTTTTGTTACATAAGGCATGTTTGTTATGGGTAGGATTTATTTTATTCATATCCATAATGATATCAAGTCCATAAAAATTATTTTTAATCAAAAAATCAGAACTAGACTTGAATGTATACGATGGGTAATGAATCTCATCGCGTTCGTGGAGACGGTAGTCTGTATGTACGCACGAGAGACAATATCATTCTTTTGATATTAAAATAATATATAATTGTATGGTATAACATATATACAGAATCATTATCATGTTATATTTATTATTTACATGAATTATACATCATTATTATACCCATATAAATAATAATATATTGAATAACAATTACACCACGACGTGGAGATGGTAGGTCGTACGTACACACGTATGGTGACATGTCATTAAAGGGATGGATAGAATTTTGAATTTGGTTGTTCCATATTTATAATAACATCACAGTATATAGAAGATACTAGAGTTATTATTTTATAATGTAAATAACAAGGAAATAAGAAGTTGAAGAAGAAATGAACTTGAAAAGGTGTTGTGAACACATTACCTCCTCTTTAGGTTCTTCCTTTTGATTTCATCGAAATAGCTCCTTATGTTGGCTTTCTGGTCAAACCAAGGCCTCTAGGTTGAAGTGAGGGAAGATGAAGAGTATTTGGGTAGGAGTTGGCCGAGCCAAAAGGCTTTGAATGTGTAAATTAGTGAGAAGGGGGAGTTCCCTTTTATAAGAGGGGTGAGGGGCACCTTTGGAAAAGCTAAAAATATTATTTTATAATAAATTCATATTCGGTTTCTAATGGCTCCAAAGTGGATTATTTAAAGGTTAAGGTGGGGAAGGGTAGACAACATTGAATCCAATAGATTTTAGATAGGTTTGGGTTACTATATTAACCTTATCAGTTATATTTAACTCTTAGTTAAATAGTTTGACATTTACCATGTCTCCTTGTTTTTTTATATTATATAGTTAATAAACTTACTATATACATCCAAGTGACCCCCAAGTGGTCCATTAATGATACACCTATCATTATATATGTCTTTTTGCTGAACATTATATTTTTAGGAATTGAATATCAATTAATAATGTAATATTTGTTTTAAAAACACTTTTATGTCAATTTTGACACTATTTGGTATTTTATTTTTGTGACAATCAAAACAGCCTTATTACTTCTAACAAACATAATTAAATCAATAATAACATGTCATTTGAACCTATAAAAGTCGTGGAATTCATAAAAAGCCTCAAATTACATTTATTTGGATATTTGTAATATCAATTATTTTAATATTTCATTAATTAGGTAATTACTGCATCATCATTGTGTCATAAACAAATTAAATTATTTAATGTCTAAAAATTATAAATAAAATACAATTATGTAGGAAATATTTTTATCTTTATATTGAATATTTACAATCGAATATATCTTATGTATAACCCTATATTAAAATTGTTTTATTAATTAAACTTTGATTTTAACTCTTTTATCTCTTCTTTGAATTAAATAATAATAAATGTCCTAATCTAATCCAATTGGAGAAAAATGATAATATTTTATTTCTAAGGTGTTTTTTGGTCGAGATACACTTTTCCAATAGAATTAGGACATGTGTTAGGGTAATATTAATATCATTTTTACCCTTAATTATCCTATTTACTTTTAACCGTGGTAAATAAAAGTAAAAAGTTACTACTCACCAAAAATTATTTTTATCTTATTGAACCACATTTTACTCCTTGATATTAACCGTGTCTCTCGGATTTTCAAAATTCCACTCAGAGAAGCAGTAAAATTATGTTTTATGTGAATTTGCAAATTCTCCTAGGAGGTGGTTAAAAGACGGTGAAAAGTTCAATAAAAATATTTATATATCTATAATTATTCTAAACTAACTCCAATGAATTACATTGAACTTATATATGTATTATGTATCTATTTTGACCTTAATTAAATTTAAATAAAATAAATAATTATTTAAATAAAAATTCGGTTTTAACCAATAACTCAGTGTTTTTCACTATTCATCCAAAATTGAATGTTTTCAGAAAAATACCAAAAATTCACCCTAGGCTAATTTCGATATTCCGAATCCAAAAATGAATTCTATTTTGAAAGATAATCTTTATAAAATTTCAAAAGTGGGTATTTCTATTCATAACGTCTAGTTTGATTGGTTGTGGTGTGTGTTAGAACTCGAGGTTGCATACAACACACGCTACTATATTATTCAAAGAGAATCGTACCACGGAAGCTTGGGGTGTTACTATTTTTATCCATTCCATTGTTCTCAAGATTATTTTTTCTATAATATGTAAGAAGAAAATTATCATCAAAAGGAGGAAATACATCGGTTACATATTCAAGAAAATCATACCCATGATACATAAGAAAAGGAATAATTATATCTTTCTAGATATGATAGTTGTTACCAACTAAGACTGTAATACCCTTATTATTGACATAACTTAGATTATCTATCCAATTTAATTCAAAAAATCAAAAAATAATAAAAATGGAACATTCATCTCTAATTATAGTTTTATGTGTCTAGTAAGGATCTATGTATCACTGAGATGGTGAGTTGGTTAACTAGTGATGAATTTTTCTTTTCTTGTTTTCCTTACTCATGAAGAAACCTTCAAATCCAATTAATTTTTTATTTCCCTAATGAAAAAAATTCAAACACACATCCTAAAGAACAAAATAATTTACAAGGTTCGCTACTCAACAAGAGTAACTACATCCTTGGTATGGTTTAGAAATGATCAATTACTACCAAATCCCCTAGAAAAATTCTTTTGTGTGGAATAAAATGAGTATGATATTCCCATAAATTCGTGTAACACTATCAAAAATGCAAAATTACACGCGCATAAAATAGAAATAAATGATGTAAGATATTTTTATTATAAAAATATTACAATGATTCTTGATCAACATTAATATATATGATCTTTTTGATGAATTTATTAATCTCTTATCAAGAAGAAGGTATGAACTTCCTGGACTTCATAATGAAACTCTGTATAATTTCCCATTCCAATTTCACAGTCTAATTTTTCAATATAGAAAAATTAATTCTATTTTAATACCAATGAAACAATATTGAACCACATCTAACTAATTCTGAAAATCTATGTTTGATTTTTCAATCTGGTCTATAAACCCGGATTACAATACGGTCTTTTCTCTTTTCATCTTCTATCTGAAAATTTTTCTATGGTGATCCAAATATAGAATATTATTCACCCTATAAATTAAGATATCCTCTCAATTATATTATAACATTATTTTTTTTGTAAAAGTTCAACACACTCTCTACTTTTATAGTATACCCAATAGAGTTTTGGGAGGGATTCAAATAATGTCTCTAGATCAAAATTGTTTCCCCAAAACACGAATTATTCCTTAATTTATGGTTCATTTTTGAATTCATAAATGCTTATAAAATCTTCTATATCCTTCTATAATTGTGTAACAACATCATGTCGCATTAAACATATTTTAAAAAACATCAATCCAATTCTAATTATACATTCTGAATTCCCAATATGATTTCTTCATTATGATGCTTTGTACCACTTTCAAATATAAATACATAAAATTCTTCAATATTCTTAGAAAACATCACTCCGATTATGATTCTAGTTTTTCATTATGATTTCTTAATTTGGATGAGGGTATCTAGTTACACCTATTTTCTTAACCCAATTGAAAATAAATTAGAACTGAAGACATCCTAATATGTTTCTCTATACGAATATGGAAACCAATCTTCTTATTCTGATTTATTCATTATAATGAAGAAAATAGTCTTCAATAGGATGGATCATTACCCATAATTAAAAAAACACTAAAAAAATAGAGTTCTTATTTTCATTATTGACCCACCTGTTAAGGAAATTTTTCATTCTCTAGACCCACTCAGAAAGAAACCAACAATTCATATTGATGGAATGTGGTTGTTTACATTGTTTATTTATTTCTAAATTTATTTTTTTATTGGATCCTAAAAAATTTACCTATTTTTCATTAACATTGGTGTAAAAAAATCCCAATTAAAAATTATAGCTATGATGATTAAAATAGAAAACTGAATTTCATAGACCGATACCATCATAGACAACTTTAACATCTTATTTATTTTCTGAATATGATTCCAATAATCTTTCAAAAAATAAATTATTTCTCTTTTCTAACTATCCAACACATAAAATTATTTCTCCTATGATTTAAATATTTTATATTTTAGTCTGATAAAATACCGGTACCTTTGGTTTCTCTCTTTATGTCCACCCTTCCCAACATTCTATCAAATATGTTATGATGATCTGAGAAGGGGAATCTTCAGCTTCATAAACTTCATTCTAGCACAAAAATTTGATTATATGCATGAAATTATTCATGAAATTTATTACATTGAAGATCATATTTATCATTATATAACTTTTAATGGAAAGTATCATTACTTCCCTTTCTTCTAAAAATAAATTTCCTTCCAATCCTAAATAATATGGGAAAATTTTTTCTCCCCCATTAGTTCAACATACTAGAATCCAAGTTTTCACATCTTATGATTTTTTTCAATTAAAAAATTGATAATCATCCTCAGCTTTGTATTAGATCTAGTCTGAATTTGATCCTCTTCCCCATTGCGATCAGAACCTCATTCCAAGCCCAAGGTAAACCTTATGAGCCTTTGCTTGCAGAAAACATTCTTAAAATAACTATCTAATTTCTTAAGCATTTTGATTTTGATTTATTGAATATGATGGTCAGTCCTATTTTAAATTTTTATTAAGTGGATTGATTTATCTTCTTTGAAAAAAAAAATTTGCACTTATTTGAAACAAACTTATTCTTAATTCCAAAAACCTTTTCATCTGACATTATCCCAACATGATCTACCTCAAAAGTTATTATAGAATAATATCTACATTACTCCATATTAAATAAAGGTGTTTATAATATTTTATCATCGACAACCCATGTCATAGGGAATTATTTTTTTATAGTTTTCTTGTTCGTCAAAATTTAAAAATTGGACAATAGGTTGTGGTTTGACAGAATCATTCATTTATTCAATAACATTAGGGGGTCTCTCACCTCAGTATTCATTATTTTGGATCCCTTCCATCCCAAATTAAAATAATTTCCATTTATCATTTAATAAATTTCAATAATTTCTCTTCCTTCTCTTTTACAAGTGGGATGTTGGTCTTTCATGCCACTATAAGATTTATCCATAACTCCTGTAGTTTTGACACCAATTATCCACTTCCTAAATCAATAAAATTGAAACATCTGAGATTCAATGATATCCATTTTGACTTATAGGTAACATAAAATAATTTTCTCATAGAAATCAATACATGAACCAAAAGATATTTCTATATACAGTACTTTATCTAACTTGAGAAGTGAACAACAATACTTTTGATACCAATAAAAAGGTATAGGTATATCATGAAAATCTTTTGAAGTTTTCATCATAATACCCTATGGATTAGGCATCTTATTCTTTAGTTAAATGTTCTTAATATCCATATTTTGTGGAAGATTTCTTGGAAATTACTTATAAATTTTTTATTAAAATATTCTCACTCTGTCACTTTGATTTCTTCTTCAAGATTAGTTTTCTTTATCAACATAAACCATTGATCAACTTCTCCATTTTTATGATAAATAAAGATAATAATATTCTCTTTCCCATATCATTGAAGGAAATATAATATATTTTCAATAGAGTTGATCCATTTTTACTAAATTTAATGACTCAAAAGGTCTATTTAATGTTTGAAGCCTTTGTTTCATTATAGTCTCAAATTAATCATTCAAATTCTTATAGGGGTTTCAGTTTTCTACTTGACTCATGTTTATATTCAAAAAATTTGTTAATTTTCTATTTATTTTCATGATTTTTTTAAATCCTAACCCCACTTGTTTGGGGATCTCATTTGGGTAGTCAATATATTTCCCATCACACTGGTTGTCAACTAAGTTCCTCCAATTTCTGGTAATTAATGAATATAATAAAAACATTCAGGATGAGAATTTTATAACTATTAAATGTATAAATATTAAACAATGAAAATTTAATGGATAACTCATAAATTTAATATATTCGATAACCTACAAATTTATATGTGTCAATCAAAATTTTCGATGGTCTATTTCCAAATACAAAATTTCAAATTCATTTTTTATTCCTTTCGTACTAGTTCTCAAATCGATTGTGAATTTTACAACACATATCCCATAGGAGATTAAAACCATATGTGTAACAATTATTTTTTGATGTGAACTATCTAACAATCAAGTTAAAACCAAATGTTATTTTTTGTGGTTTATTACCCCTCGGTACATCAGTTCTAGAGCCACATCTACTTGTAATATCAAAAAATGGATTTTATTTTTCAGAAAACACTCACTCAATAAATTAAGAAAATTTAGGTATATTTCACTTTGTTTATTCTTATCCATTAGCATTTTAGTAATTTTTTCTAATCCTAATCCTAAAAAATAACTAGTCTCTATTCTAATAGAAACTATGATAACCCATAATTTTATTACAGTTTATTTAATGTTCTTTTATATGATGATACATAAAAAAATACCCAAAACATTGATATGCCTAGTGTCATTAGAAAATTAAATATATAGATTAAATACATGAAATAGGGATTCCACACCATTATATAAAAAACCCATTATGTTTTCAAAAATTGAATTGATCTTCAAAAAATGCATGGTATAACCTGAGGCCATACACAGGATAGGGGTGAGTTGTAAATCCCGGTAAGGGAATAATTAATTAATGATGTAGTGATTGAAATACAAGAGGAATATCAATGTGGAATATAATGGTGGTAATACTAAACATGAATATTGAATCACTATTTATGATGATAACATTAAGTAAATATAGAAATGTTTCACTAATATAAAGCATTCCATCCTTCGAAAAAGTCATGGCTAACCACCAATAAATCATAAAATACTATACTTAAGATAACATCCCATAAACCATGTATGATATATCATGAGTTAAAAACATTATACAATGCATTTAAGGGATATATAATTTCAGGCCCACTTTTCACATCTATATAGTTCACATGAATTATCATGCGACACAGATCGCACAAGATAAGAATATATTTCATCACTTTTACAGCCATGATTAAGGAGTATGAGTTACATTATTGTATGTATCGAATAAATTATAGATGGTATCATCAAGTTGAAAATACTTTAGTGGAACTTGGGATGGGTATTCCAAGCATAAATTTTCATTTTGGATAATCATGAGAGAAATTCAATATCATAAAAACTGTACATAATGATTGAAATAAGGGTTTAATAGAGTGAAAGGTGGTATATCATTACTCTCAAATAATATGGAATGTATGGGGATGTGTAAAAACATAAATCAAAAATATCAATTGGAAATTAATAGTCTTAATGTAATGTAATAACCGGAATAAAGGGGAGGAAGATAATCTCTTATCTTCATAGTGTTATTCTAAATGAATGAGATGGATTTATTAAGAGATTGTGAACAAATAGAGAGCTATTCTGATGGGGAGAGGGAGAGTAACTTAATACTAAATGGTGTTTTATTGAAGATGAATGGTAGGTTGGTTAGGTATTTATACCAAAATATAAGTATTTTATTATTCATTTCTGTACATATGATTTGGACTTTGAGTGAAAAAAAACCATAAACCTTCCAATTGTTTTTTCCTATGTTTTCTTCCAAATAGTTGATGTTTTCAAATTTTTATAAGGATATGAATTGAAATCCACAAAATAAAACCATTGATGATGTTGAATTTTTCCATATTCATAATGAATTTTATAACCTTAAAATATAATATTTCTTTAAAGGAATCATTATATCATTGTTAATTTAATCAAATAACATAAAAACATTATTTTAAACAAAAATAATTTGGTCATGGATGGACTTCCTCTTATTTATAGATTCACTTTTGGGTTGTTATGGTGTAATAATACATACAATATATTTATACCATAATTAATTTTTATCCAAACATAAATATTTCAATAAAAATTATGAAAATTTTATAATTGGATAATCTCGATATGTTGATTTTAAAAATCACATTTATTTTAAAAATACATTTTTCTAAATGTGAGAATTTAAACGTTTAAGTAAAAAAAATATTTAATGGAAAATAAAACTTATAGGACAATATCCTCTCTTTTAACATTATGAAAATTTCATTAGACATTATTAAATTATATTTTCATTTATATTTAATTAGATATAAATATATAATAATATTGAATTAAAATAAGTTCTTTTTTAATAGTTCTTAAATGTATCAAAAGAGTGCATTAATTGAAATTATATATTTTATAAAATTTTAATTTCAATTTCTTCAAATGAAATCCAATTATTTTCAAAATAATTATGTAATAATGTTTATATACAGATTAATAATGAAAAGGGATTAATATAGTCTTTATATTTGTAAAAATAAAAATATAAAAATTCATACTACAAGGGTATAAATACATAACACCTTATTGTTTTTACTAAGAGTTTATGTGTTTATTTATTTTATTATTTTGATAAATTTAAATCACTTTTTTTAATTGTTAATATTATTTTATTTTATTATTCTCATGTCTTTTAAAATTAAATTTTCTCATGACCCTATAATGGTACCTCTTTTTCCAAGAATTCAAATTTCCTAAATTTGGTATTGAATTTCTCCTTTATTATGGTCATGAATACAATTTTCAAATGATATTCATCCTCATCATTGATTTCTAATTATATATGAGTATATTCTATAAACAGAACCAAAATTTGATTGAAATAGTCTCTAATGAATCTATTCATTAGATCCATGAACATTTAAGGAGCATTCATATGTCCAAATGGAATCACTATAAATTCATAGCTTCCATACCTCGTATGGAAACTTATGTTGGAAGTATCGTCCCTTTAGCCCTTAATTCATAATATACAAATCAATTTTCAATATTTGGGAAATATCAGGATCCTTTATGTTGATAAAATAGATCTCTGGTTTGAGGTATATGATACTTGTTCATGGTCCTGATTTTTTAAGCACATGACAATCACTGCAATGATAGATCTACTCATAATTATTTTTTACAAATAAAACAGTTGTACTCTATGGTGAAGCACTGGGATGTATAAAACCCATGTCCATATTCTTTTTAGTAGCTTATTTAACTCCTCAAATTCAAAAATACCCATTTATATGGAAAATTTAAAATTGTTTTGGATGTAGGACTGATTTCATCAAAAAAACTCAACCTCTTGATTTGGAGGAAGAACAAGAAGTTCATCTAGAAATACATCAGTATACTCCCATAAAAAGGGCATGGAAAGAGTTTTGGCTTCCTAACAGGTCATTTTAATCATGATTCCCTCGTTATTGGGAATCATAACCCATATTATATATTTTACTTTGAATGAGACATCATCTTTATATTAATACATAAGAATAAGTAGATTCGGAATATAAAATGACATTTATTTATTTTGATGATACATATTTTTCTCTATATAAGGATAGCCAATACATACCCACAATTATATCTTGTTCAACAAAGGGTAGACGAATTTGATAATCATGAATTATCATCCCATAAAATCTAAACTAGAGAAGATTTATAAATCTTATACATGTCTAATATGATGATCGATTGAATGTTTAACCAATAATTTCTGGGTTGATTACCAAAAGGAACATATGTTCCACAACTTCATCCTCTTGTATGTCCTAAAAAGTGATGCATTTCTAGGGAAAACAATTGACCCTATACTTTGTCAATATTTCAGGATATCATTCTATATGTATACACATTTCTAGGTTTATCCACTAAGATTATCTGATATGACCCTCTCCCCACAAGGTGTACTACTCATGGTCCGACAATGGGAGAAGGGAGATAGTGACACCTAGGTCCCACCTCCAGTAGGACCCTGGATGGTGACTAACATTGAAGGTATAGTAAACAAATAGATGGGATGAATTACAATCCAAGAGAACACATGAGAAAGAGATAGATAACATAGACACCCATCAACTCTTTCTCAGACTACAATATAAAATAAGATCCAAAGTTCACATATATAATTTCATGCATTGACTAATACAACTAAAAGAAAAACTACAACGAATGAATAAAAAATATATACAACAGCGACAATGAAGACCAAACAGATTCTACAACCCACAAGCTAGTAGTAACCAGCCTAATCTCTAAAATTCTCCAACTGATCGGAATTAAATATTATATATACATAGTGTGGGTATAATAGTATACTTAATAGTATCCTCCTAGGATTCTCTCATGAAATATGTAAAAAAACATGATAAAACATCGTGGAGAACAAGTGAAACTAACTTTTCACCTAAATAGGTATACTAAGTTCCTAGAATCACCCTAGATACTCGTAAAAAATATCCCATATAATAATATATAATATAAAAAATAATATAAATGTTACACCACTACTACTTCCCCACTAATTTTCTACTCTTCCCCAACATCGCATGTCCTGATCATCTCTCTCCAAAAAGTATATCCCACAAATTCCCATGAGAAGCACCACTATATGCACCTCGAGCAACACACCACCATTTACACATATGAAAAAGTAATCAGGTAGTTTATAGGAGCCTTCATAACTCGTATAACATGTATCATACATGGATTATTATACCTCAAGCCATCACAGCCCATGCAACGAGGAGGGATCTATTAGCCACCACAGCCTATACATGTTATACCTAGAGTAGTCTACAAGAAAAAACATCTAGAATACATGTGTGTTTAATAAAAACAAGCCATTACAACCCTATACACACATATATGGGGAAAGATAACCACCATTCATACCACTATAAATAAAATCTAAGAAATGAGACCATGGCCTAAGGGGGTTTTCAATCATCCATACTCCCAACGGGATGTTGGGGAAAATACTCCCCCCAAGGGAACTGAATCACCAGGGTATCATTTTCCCTAACTGATAGGGTGGACTAAAATATATAAACATACAAAATTACAAGATATAATATATCTCACAACCACATTATAGGAATAACATTGTCCCAGAATCAACTACAACTAATGTCTCTTGGACTCCCAACTACCTCTGCTAAGACCATATATCCTATAAGCACAAAACCATTGAAGGAGCCACAATAAATTATTTTATTCATTTTATTGAGTTTAAATTTACATTTATTAATTCATTAACCATTAATAAATAATTAAAATTTTCTGAATTACATTACAACTTGGTTCCTTTCCCTCTAGGAATAAGCAAACCCAGTCCACAACTTCTATGAATTATAACCTTAGCATTGCATCCCAGCAAGATCCAACCCCATGGGTTAAATATTTATTCATTTATTAATATCATTACCTTACATATTATTAGGTACTCTATGAAAACATCCCAATATAGCAAACATAGAATAAAACTAAGAATGTGTTTCTCTATATTCTATACATCAATTGCTTCCACAACCATTGGGCCTCCCTAACTCACATACCACCACAGCCCTCCAGGCTCATCCATCCTAGGCTAACATCACATCTATGTCTCCCTACCCCATATACCAAAATATATCTATAGGTTTATCCATCCCAAACTCAAATCACATCATAAGAACCAGGATGAAAAAATATAAATCGTGCTCATAGACCAAAATAAGGCATTCAGCCTTCACACACAATGAGATCTCATGACACCAAATCATAAATAACGCTGCCATTATAAGTAAACAGGAATCTCCAGACCATAAATGAAATTATATTTTATCACAAAAAATTTTTTTTCCATCATTAATTAACTGATTCATTATCATAGGTTCCAACTTTGGGAAATCAAAGTATCATGCTATCAGAATCCATCACAAATTAATTAAATAATTAATTTAACATTCCCTTAATTATTTTATTATCAAATATTAAGATTCTTCAAGTCCCGTAAATAATTCAATTAAACATTTCAATTTGTGTCAATTTGAGTAACATCAAATTTCAATAAAAATCGGAATCATTAAACATGAAACTTTAATATTTTAGCTATTAAATTATCAATAAAATAAGTCATTATGTTATTTAAAAAATTTCATTGATAAACAGATCACAAAAAGCACTGCATAGATATCACACTATCTATTAAATCAAGAGGCATCTCAATATCATTATACAAATAACAACATTGTAAATAAATTGATACCAATTATTTAATCTTTTTTATGTAATTATTTTTTTAATTTCATTACAATACGAAGGGATAAATCATGATTGATCTATGATTTCATGTAAATAAATTGAGAAGAAATGAATACCCCACCACAAATGGGTGTCAATGTTCTTCCAAAAAAATGGACCAATGCTGCGAATCCGGATCACCTCTCTTGCAAGAAATGCATTCACCTGAGGATGACATGATACAACCACTCCAACAAACAACCAAATAAGGTTGATTAGAACCACGAAGATCATGTTCCATCACATTAAAAAAATGGAGTAAATTATTTGAAGAGACCATAATAACATAAGTAGGCATACCTTGTATTGAATATGGTTCGAAGGAGGGAATCTAGTGATCGATCCTTGATGTAGAAATCCCCTAAATTTCAAAGAGGGGGTCACTGGGTTGCCTAGAACGAGAGGGATAATTGATACAACTGTAATTTTATGAATAACCTGAGCATGTAAAAATGATTAAAATTACACTATAGTGAGGAATTATATGATGTATAGTCCTCTTTCACATCATGCAATCCACAAGGTTAAGCTTCAACTAACAAATGTGTCGCCTCTTCTTTTTTATTCTTAGTTTAAACCTCCATTCATTACACATAGTGAATCCCACACTGACGTCATGTAAAAAATTTATACATAATGAAATATATCTGCTTCCATAATAAAGAAACCAATCTATTACAGACTTCATATGATCCTCCTTCGAGAACCTCGGTCTTTAGAAACACGCAAACGGTCAACCCACATGGATCATGGCCCTTTCATTAGATACCTCTAAAAACATTCCCATCTGTGTTATCCCTAAACCAAATCAGAGAGGAAACTAAAATGGTTCATCTAAACAGCCACCCTGTGAGATACCACTCAAGGATATCCTCACCAAAGGATCCCAACAACTACACCGAAGAACAAGGGGCTCAATAAGGTGAGTATATGGACTACTCATAGATTCTTAACAACCTATAGTATGAGAGTATCCTCATCCGACCAAAACAATCTAAACAATGAAAGCATGTGACATACCTCATTCATATTCTCCTCCTGTGAATAAGAGTAATCCACAACAAGTAATAAGATATATATGTCTCATAAACTATAAAAGATCTACAATCACAAGACAAATAGCATTACAATAGAAGAAATAAACATCAAACAACTCGTGGTACTGAGTGTGTATAAAAAATTCACATTCCTAGTTACCCTCCTACACGACATTTTGCTTCCATAATATATGAACCATGGTGATAAAACTCCCATCCAATACCTATTCTTGGTGGTCTTAGATTTCAAGAGGCTTCTTCCTCAAAGGTTTCATCATCGAGCACATAAAACTCACCCCAATAGATTATGTGAGAGTCATCATGAAGATAACAATGGAGCTGTGACACATGAAAAACATTGTGTATCCAGATCATCTCTGGGGGAATCACTGTCTGATACACCATGGCTCTAACATGATCCAAAACCTCAGAAAGTAAAAAACCCAGGGAGAAAGCTTACTCCCATGACCAAACATTCACTTCGCATGACAAGGAATCACCTTTAAGAACACATGATCCTCATCATTGAACTCAAAAGGCCTCCTCCAATGATCTAAATAAGATATCAGGTGATCTTGGGTAGACTTCATCCTCTTGTGAATCACCTAAACCATGTCTATCCTATTCTATACTAGTTTAGGACTAAGATTTACTAACTCTCCAACCCCAGTCTAACGAAATGGAGAATAAAAACTTGTCCATTCAATGATTCAAATGATTCCATACCAATTGGGGAGTGAAAACTATTGTTGCTAGTGAACTCTATAAAGGGAAGTTTCCTAATCCATGTACCAAAAAAATCCATGACACAAGAGAATAACAAATCTTCAAGAGTCTAGATGGTATACATTATCTCATCGTCCTTCTGAGGATAAAAACAAGTTCTACGTCATAATTGAGAAAAAAATCATGTTGGATACCTCTCTATAACCAAGAGGTAAAAAGTGGATCATGATTAGAAATTCTCGTTCTTAGGTCAATATGGAGTTTCACTGCCTCTTCCTGATACTTCCTCGACAAAACCTCTATAGATATTGACTCCTTGATCACTATAAAGCTGGCTGATTTCTTCAAACAATCCACTACCACCCATATAGCATCATAGCCTCTCTAATATCAAGGTAAATCAGTAAATCTGTCCATCAAGCTATCCTCCAAATTCCATTGAGAAACATCTAACTACTGTAGAATACCATTTGGAACATGGTTCATGGCCTTCACCTTATAGTATACCAAACATTGATACACAAACTCTCCAACTAAATGATTTATCCCAAGCCACCAAAACTGGCCTCTCAAAGATTGGTACATCTTTTTCAAAAAAGGATATATAGCCAAAGTCTAACAACAGAACTCTCCGATAACCATATCATTAATCACCAATAGAACTAAAATAATTTCATGAAAGAACACTCAGTTCTCTTTATCTTCAGACCACCCATTAGGGGCCTCTTTATAAGCAACCCATCTACTCTAGACCTCTACCTCAAGATCCCAACACCGGGACTCTTCCTCCTCTTTCCCAAAATATTGTTCCACCATCATCTGAAAATGACTACCTCTTCCACCGACTTCTCCCATATCTTGGTGAAATGATTAATGTTTTTCCGTCACACTCCAAGAATCATCTAATTCATGCTATGCATCACAGCACAACTTTCTTCTCAGCTCATCAACCATGAAATTCCACTTTCTATGTGTATACAAAATCTCAAAGTCATAATCCAATAACAACTTCATCCAACGATATTGGAACATGATCATGTCACATTGGGAGAAAACATACCTTGGGCTCTTATGATCACTGAAGACCACAAAATTCTTAATGATGAGGTAAGACCACCAAAAATTTAAGGAAAACACCACTACCACCAACATGATAGATTGGGTGGAATAGTTATACTCATGAGGAAGTAACTACCATGATACATAAGAAATGACTGATATTTTATTCCTCAGAACACATATCAACCCTAGATGTGAAGCATCACATAAAACTTCAAACTAGACACCTACTATGGGAATACAAAGAACATGAGCACTGACCAAATTCTCCTTCAGATAGTCAAAATCTGTTTGACACAAATTAGACCACAAGAACACCTGGTTCTTTTTTTGACATTGTTATGAAAGGATTCATAACCTAAGATAAATTGGCTACACACCTCATGTAATATCCAAAAAGAATAATAAAACTTTTCAACTTTTCTACTGCCATGGGGGATTCATAAGGCACAATTACATATATATTTTATATAACCGTAGATACTCCCTAATTATATACATCATTCACAATAAATGGACCAATAGGACCCAAAACTCACACTTCGGTAACATCCCAAATAGTATATTGTGACAAAGAACTCCCAAAACATAACACATATGGTCTTAATTATACTCATATGACACAAAGTATATAAGGATATCATCCATAAAAACCACCATAAAATTAACCAGGAACTCAGGGAAAAAATCATTTATTAACCCTATGAAAACATCTGAAGAATTCATCACACCAAAAGGCATTACAACAAACTCTTAAGGACCCTGAAGACAATGGAAAGAATCCTTTGAGAGATCCTTATCCTATACACACATCTTACAATATCCTTCCCACAAGTTGATCTCCAAGAACTAAATTGAACACTTCAGTTGATCAAATAAATCATAAATTCATGGATGTGGATAGCGGTTCTTCACTTTCACATGGTTCAATAGTCGATAATTTAAACACAACCGTAATGTGCCATCAGAAATCATCATGACCAAAACTAGTACACCCCACGGTGACACACTCATCCAAAAAACCACATTACAATAGACTACTGAGTTGTATATGCATATCTCACAACTTGGAAGGATTTATACTATGAATAGTCATCGAGATAGGAGACACACCTGGTTATATTTTGATCCTGAACTCGATCAATCGTTAACGGGGGGACACTACAAACACCTATAGAAAGATATTATGGTACTCATCTATGACCCCAAGAATCACTGACTGCTAAACTTTTGATGAAATCTGAATCAGACCATACATAAAGTATGACATGGATGGAACACGGCATAGACCAATCTGAAGGCCTCACTCACCAACAGACATTTCTTCATCTCCACCAAAATCGAGGAAAATAGCCTACATACTGAATGAATCCATGATAGCCTGCATTAAATATTAAAAATCCATTTCAAGGATTATTTCATATGATTATCTCTATAAACATCAACCCCCCCCCCCCCAATAGTGGTTCTTCCTCAGTAGTAGCTCATTTTTTTCTCCAAACATTAAAAAAGTCAACTCAACCTCTAATTGGAATAGTTAACATCAAGGGAACTATAAGTCTCTCTTCTTAAAGTCCCAAATCATGGACAAGAGTTGGTGATGTGACGGATTGCATCAATCTTGTATCAAATAAGGTAGGCACCAAATAGAAAACAAGAAAAGGGTACCTCAAACAATATCTAGTTCGCTTCGCACTGGCAATGCTAAATCATGAAACAGATGATGACCATCTATATGACCTCTCTAACCCTACTGAAGACCAGCTCCATTGTCACACTCTAATCTATGAGGACTCATACAGTCCCGAGGATTTCCTCTGCCTGCCTCATGTAATCTCTTCTAACCATAAACTGGAGCAACCTGCAACTATTACCTTGGCTAGAACTTCCCCTGTGAAGGATCCTAAGGTGGAACAATTGGTGCATGCTGACTTCACAAAAAGGTCAAGTAATCTCACCATTAATGACATAGGCCTCCAAAAGAAAAACATGAATCTTGTACCTTAGCATAGGCCTAAAAGTCTCCAACCCCATTGAAAATATCCATTGAGGTATGAGACCTACACCCAACTAATTAAGATATATTTTATCTGGAAAACTAGGCACCTGGAACCATAACTATTCTTTGTGAGGAACTCAATTACTCACCTCTCATGATGATCCAATTTTGGATAACATCCACTTTATGACCTCTCCTCTCGTCAACACCGTGAGATGTGTCTTTAGTATAAACTGGGTGACCTGTCACTGGATCATTGGATGAAAACCCTCCTTGAAATTCCTCACCCTTGACTCCTCTTCTATAAATAGTTCTGGAGCATATCACAGAAGGTTGTTGAAACTGATCTGAAACTCTCATACAATGAAGATCCACTACTGAAGGGTAAGAATCTCCTGGCGACTGGATGCCATCATGGTCGAAGAAAGAAACTGATCATTAAAGTGGTATTGAAACTCCTCCCTCGAGAATATTTACTCCTCACAACCAAAAATTAATAAGAACCACCACTACCTTACTTACCCATGTAGAATCATCAAAACCATCGATTCCCAGTGCACCATCTGAGCACGAATCAAACTGAAGTCTTTCTCGACCTCCTCCGACCAACCTTTTATGACTGTATTTTAATCAAAGACCTTTTACCATAAGAAACTATAGTTCAAATACTATTAGAGTGTGCTCCTCCAAGATTCTTCATCTCCAACCTCTACTCTGAGACAATCTACTAGCACAACCAACTAATTTTTTTTTCACGAACATGATGAGGATGCCGACCAGGATCCATTCATACAAATGAAAAAAATTTAGAGCTCCTAAAACTATAATTTTAATGATTTTAATATTATTTATTTGTTTTATTTTATTTTTTAGGTAAAACTATCCGAAGTTATATACATTGAAACATGGGCGCAAAAAGAGTGATGTGTGATCCCTTCCTAAGTTTCAACCCTTCAACCTATATCACCACATTTGTTAATCACTTCCAGCTTAATGTTATATGCACCAGATCACAGGGGGACCTAAATACCCATATCAATGACAATATCCCATGTTTATGGTGTTTTAAAAACCAATCTCACACTACTTAATTACCATCCAATGCAACCTCACATATTCCTAACTCCAAAAACCATCATAACCCTCAACCATAACTCTGATTCCACTCTCCACATGGTGTACTCCTCCTAGTCCAAAAACATGAGAAGAGAGATAGTGACACATGATTCTCACCTCTAATGGGCCACAGGTTGGGGACTAGCAGTGAGTGTATAGTAAAGATGCAAATGGGAGGCATTATCCTCTAAGAGAACACATGAGAAATAGAGATGTAAGATAGACACAAACCTATTATTGATCATAATAAAATACAAAATAAAATGAAAAGTGAACATATGAAATTTCAGATAATAAATGCTTCAACTGAAATAAAAACTACATGTACTAAAGGAAAACTAAAGACAATAGTGCCCACGAAGCCCAAACAGCTCCAGAAAACCACAAGTTAGAAGTAACCAGCCTAATCACAAACCTTATCCAACTGACCTAAAAAATAGATTATATATATTTAGGGTGAGTATAATATTATACTAAGTAGGATCCTCCCTGAATCCTCACAAGGAAAAGGTAAATAAATAATGCTAAAGATTAGTTAAAATAAGTGAAATTAACTCATCACCTAAATATTTATACTATGTTCTCAGCCTGCCCATGGATACTCTCACAAAGTATCGCATAAAAGAGTATATAATATAATGATGAATATCAAGGGTATCCCACTATTACTTTTTCAGTGGTTTTCTTCTCTACCCCATCATCACATGTCCAAAGCATCTCTCTCCAAAAAGGCTAGCCCCCAATACCTAGGCAAAGAATCCCAACATACACCTCATGAAACACACCACCACATCCGCATACCCAAAAGTAAATAGGTAGTTTCTAGGAGCCTCCATAGCCCGTATAATGTGTATCATACATTGGGTATTATACCTGAATCCATCAAACCCATACACCGAGTAAGGATATAAAGTCCATAATATACTATATATATTATTCTTATAGTAGTCCTTAAGAAACAATATCAAGCATACATGTGTGTGAAGTAACCACAAGACATTACATCCCTCCACACACATATATGGGGAAAACTAACTACTATGGAAACCAACACATGTAACTTTCCATATAATAGAGTGGGACAAAATCAGGTAGTTATCCGTCCTTACTCCCACTAGGATGTTGGGGAACACCCCCCCCCCCTGAGCTCAGAATCCCCAGTGTGTCAATTTCTTGAACCGTTATTGTGGATTAGATTATAGAAACATAAAAAAACATGATATAATATAGATTATAGCAACACTATAGGCATAACCTAGTCTCAGTATCAACTAAATATAATGTCTCTCGGACTTTCGACTACCTCTACTTAGACCAGATATCACATAAACACACAATCCTTTAAAGAGATGCATTAAATTTTTTTATTCCTTTTTATTAGTTTTAATTTAAATTAATTAATTAATTATCCATGAATTAATCATTAACATTTTACACATTACATTATAACTAAGTTCCATGCCCTCAGGGTATAAGAAAATCAAGTCCACAGCTTCTCAGAATTATAATCTCAGCATTGCATCCTATAAATCTCTATCCCCAATGATTAAATATTTATTCATTTATTGATACTATTAATTTCAATATTACTAGGTACTATAGGAAAACATCCTAATCTACCAAACATGGAAAAAAACCTAGCACATCTGTCTGTCTCAAGTAGTGGGGAATGGATAGAAGCAAAAAAAATAACATGGTTGTCTTCCAAAAAAAGATTCAAACAAGAATCTAAAATTTATTTCAAAGGGAAATCCTTGCTTCAACTTGTTCCATCATATTTTATGTACTCTACAACACCCACATGCATATATCGATGCATCTCTCCACTACAATCATCAATTTCTGCCACAAAAACTGGGCCTCACAAACCTCCATAACCCTCTAGGATCATCCATATCAGGATCACATCACATATGGGCCTCCATGCCTCACATAACACAGAATACCTCTAGGATCATCCATCCCAAGATCACATCACAACATAATAAGTATGAAACAAACATAGAAACAAGGTTATTTCTCCTAAAACAAGGAATTCATCCTTTACACCCAAAATGTTCTAACAGATCAAAAGAAAAAGGCACTCAGCCTTGAAAAGTAAATGGGAAACTAAATACCTTAAAATTGATTATATTTTGTCACACAACCGATCCTTATTCCATCTGTAATTAACTGATTCATTATTAGAGGTTCCAACTGATGAAAACATAAGTAGAAATCTATCAAAAACTGTGACAAATTAATTAAAAAAATAATTTAACATTTCATTAATTATTTTTTCAACAAGAATTAACATTCTCCAGGTTCTATAACCAATTTAATTAAACATTTTTACATTCATCATTTTTATTAATGTCAAATTATAATAATAATAGGATTCATTAAAAATTCCTCTTTAATATTTTTTCCAGTTATTTGTCAATTAATTAAGTATTTAAGTTCATTACCAATTTCACATGATAAACCAAGAACATCAAGAACTGTATAGATATCACACTATCTATAAAATCAATATGCAATAGATTATCAGGGTTCAAATAACAAAATTGCTAGGTGATTGATATGAAATCATTAATCTGGTTAAGGTAAGTATTCGGTTAATTTCATTATAATACAAGGGGATAAATTATGTTATCTCTATGATTTCACATAGATAAATAGATATTAAACTAATCCTCCACATCAAAAGGCTGTCAACGTTCTTCACATGAGAATGGACCAACACTTTGGATCCCGATCACCTCTCCTTCAAAAACTGCATCCACTTGAGGACGCCACACCACAATCGCGACAAACAAAACCGAAAAACCTCTATAGAAACATGGATATCAAGTGCCATTACATAGAAAATAGTAAAGGGAGGAAACTAATTGAAGATACCACAAAAACGTAGGTATACATACCAAGGATCAAATATGAATTGAAGAAGGGAATCTAGGGATCGATCCTTGATGAAGGATTCCCTAAAATGTTGAAGAGGGGGTCATCGAGTTGCATGAAAAAAGGGAGATATACTAAATCCATATGGTTATGAAAAACCCAATTGTCTAGTAATACTTCAAAGAGAAGTACTCTTTGGAATTATAAGATTTGTAATCCCCTTTCACATCAGGTAATCCCCAGGGTTTCAATTTCTACTAAAAAACATGTCGAATCTTCTTTTTTATTCCATTTTTATGCCTCGATTCATAACACATTGTAAAACCCAATTTCATATAATATAAAACCTTTATAAATAATGAAACCTCCATACTTATAGCTTCTAGCAACAGAACTACTCCATAATTCTTCTGAGCCTCCTCCAAACACCTCGGTCTTTGGAAACACGCAAAGGGTCAATCCATGCGGATTAGGGCCCTCTAATTCTCTAATATTAATTCTAAAAGTATTTTCTATAATATATAAATGTAACTAAACCCTTTATATGATACAAAAAATAGAAACCCAAGAAATAATGATATTATTTTATATCTTTCACATGATATAAACATTAAATTTCATAAATAATTATATATAAGGATCGAAACGTTCAATGTCTCTTAAGACTAGGTGCATAATAATATTCGTTTACAATATTTCTGATAAGTTATACTTAATGGTACCATAATTGATCGTATTATAGATGTATCCTTAGTGATACTCTTCCTCATTGCATGGGGAATGAAAAGATAAGACCATTGTGAGTTGAAATTATTTTTAAGGGGATAATAAACATTACATTAAGGATGTGTTCATAAGAGTATATAAAATCATAAGTATAAGAGATATATGATAAAAAACGATAACCATAAGAAATAAGTGATATTTTAACTACAAGGAATAATAATATAATGGAATAAAATATCAACATGGAAACATAACAGTTATAACATTTATTGGATTTAATTAATATAAACCTCAAAAATTAAGGGAATGAGATCAAAATTTATAAAATCCTTTAATTGTAGCCCAAAAATTATCCTAGGGAAAATTAATTTCTTTAGTCACACCATCAGTTTCACTTCTTACTGGCACATAAAATATAGTCATAAATACATATCCACTGAGATATAAATCTTAACTAATGTTTTGGGGCCAATAATGAACCCTCCCTTCTCATATTTATAATGTTTCCACCCAACATTGGTTTATAAAAAAACCACCCATCCTTTTTTATTGAAACCACACATATTGGGTTTATAGTAAAAACACATATCCTTGTTTTATAATAGAACTAACTTTTATTCATCCATACATATGTGTGAAATATAAAAAATAATTCATTTTTCACAGCATAGAGAACTCAAGGAAGTAAAATGGGTTTCATAAAACAACCAAATGGAAATAATTAAATTTTATTAATTAAACCATTTAAATAAATTAGTAATTATAAAACAACCATATGTAAACCATTCACGTTTTATAAATACCCTTTAGAAAAAAATTCTATTATAAGGGTATAAACTAACATAGACAAAAACATTTTATATTAAAATTTTGATCCCCCAAAATAATCACGTATTAAATAAAATATAGGGTGAAACATGAAACATAAACTCATTTGAGAAAGATAATAATGAAAATAAAATCATGAAATGATATTTTTTATACTGTTTTTTATTCATCATTGTTAAAGTCACAGTTATGAGTCCATTTTCAAAAAGTATCTTTTATTTATAAAAAAAAATTAAATTAAATCCTTTAAAAAAGTAGGATTCATTCAAAAACTATACTTCCATAGAAACAAAAAATAGACCACCATTTAAAATTGAATATCTTGGAAAAATTAAGTTTGAAGAAGGAATTTATTATCTCAAAGAAGTGAATTTCAGTTACCTATACCCTTACTTTTTATATTTATTGACGTAGAAGATATCTAAAAACATGTTTAATAAATGGAATAATATTAATAAGAAATTTTAGAACATTATCAATATTCATTTATATTAATAATATTTAATAATTATAGTTATCTCTATATATTATATTGTTGTAATCTCTTTTGAATATCAGATGTTAATAATCTTAAAATTTTTCAACGAGGTTTGTTAAATCAATATTAATCATCATTTTCTCCCAAATATTAGTATTTAGACCCCATTAAAGTAAATAGAGATGAATTTTTATAAATTTTTATAATTTTATTATTCCATTACTAACAAATTATTGTTTAGTGTTAGAAGCTCAATAGGGGGTGAATTGAGTTCCAAATAATTTTTTTAAATGGATTTATATAAAATCCTTTTATTTAAATTAAAAATCTCATCTAATAAAAATATTATTTTAATAACATTTTGATATCTTAAATGATTCCTCAAATCATGATTACTTCTCGATTAAATTGGTGTGAGAATTAATTTTTTTTCTAAAATAAATTTACTCATTTAAAAACATATGTAAGAACTGTTAATGATTAACAATAAAAAATCTTTTCATTGTTATTTTAAAAAATAGTTTAAAACATTAGATATTAAAAAAATAAAGGATAATTGTGGAATAAAAACAAGAGGTTCAGTCTCAACATGGCACCTGATCCTCTACACTTGAAAATCAACCACTTCCAATTAGATTATATAAATATAATATTGATCCATAGACTAGATCAGGTATATATAATATCTAACAAGATGCCCAAGCCACATATGGACATCTTCCATAAAAACGATAGAAAGAAAAAAACATATGCCAAGAAAAGACCTCTTCTACAACACGTGGTAATGCATATGAAAATAAATTGAAGATAATATCTAGTATTCTATATTTATAGTGCATGAGAAAGTGTGGGTTGATATTAAAGTTTAACAACACACTTATTCAATGTAAAATGAAACTAAATAGAAAGAAAAAGTAGTAAGAGTATTGAAATGGTATTATTGGTCATTATGAAGTGCTTCGCGTTCTTGAGAATCCTTGAATGTGTCTTGGAGATAATCTCGAGAAATTTCTCTAGAAATTATAGTAAAATAGAGATTCTTAAGATCTCTTTGTTCTGACTATAGGAAAGGATTCATATGACCTAAGATATCCACCCTTCCAGAATCTAAATATTGTAATAATGTTGTGTGAATGATATCTTGTAATGATCCATAACATTTTTAGAGAGTGTATCTCTTGGTCACCATGCTTGAAAATTGTCACACAAGAGAAACTTCTTTTGAATATAAATCACAATAAGAATAATATTTCATTTTCAGAATAATAATCACGATCATCAGCATCCTTGTGCTAATACCTCACACATAATTTTATTTTCCCTAACATAGATAATAATATAATAATAAAAAAAATATTCACATTAATTTCATTAATATATCCATTAGTATCAATTAATTGAAATGCCCCAGAATAGTGATGGTGGCTCAATTTTGGCGGTGAGACAATCCAATGGTGAGTCAAGCATACGATAGGTCATTTGAGGGTAGGTCTGGTCTTGGGGTGACTCATGTTCATGGGTGACTCATATCATAGGTGACTCATCTCAACAATGACTATTCTCAATGGTGACTCATCTTAATGTTGAGTCATCTAATGGTAGGTTATATTTCGTGGTTGATCATTTTCAGTAGTGTGTCATTCTTGGAAGTAGTTCCAGTCTGACAGTGACTCATGTTCATCGATAAGTCATTCGCAATGGTGAATCAACTCCAACGATGATTATTTTATAGTTGTGAGTAAATTATGATGGTAGGTCTTTTCAAAAAATATCCAAAATTTACCCGATCTTCCTTATATTATAAAATTCTATCATGGAATAGTTAAAATGTCCAAATCATAATTTACATTATTTAATGATCAATAAAAAAGGCTTCCAACAATAAACAATTTTCTTATAATAACAAATCATGGTATTTTAGAATCAATTAGAAACAAAATTGGTTTAATAAAGATCTGTTGAACACTTTAAAAATATAATCTAAGGGTTTGAACATAGATTGTAAAATTTATAAATAGA
Source organism: Viscum album (assembly GCA_963277665.1). Lineage (NCBI taxonomy): Eukaryota > Viridiplantae > Streptophyta > Magnoliopsida > Santalales > Viscaceae > Viscum > Viscum album. The sequence continues at coordinate 647,919,356 of OY728158.1, read as the reverse complement.
ATAAAAAATTGAATAAGGTATCAAAGATGTTAAACAAAAAATAAAATAATAAAAAATTATATCAGAGGTATCTCAATGGTATTGAATGAGAGAATAACATGATTATAAATTAAATACCCATAATTAATAAATATAGAATCAAAGTTATTCATTAAATACTTATGGAATCAAATATATTGTATCAAAGAATAACATAAATAAAAATTAAATGTGAAAATTAAATTCCATAATCATTCTCCAACTTTTGGGATTATGAAAATATGATGAATAATAACTATAGAAAGAAAGGAATCAAAATAGAGTACAAAAATGCATTCAAATAAAGCTACAAGTAATGTCCTTACATCCAAAAAAAGATAAAAAATTATCTATCAAATAAAAAATTACAATCCTAATGACTCTCAGTCTTAGTACTTTGATCAGAATGTGACCTTCCCTTGTCATAGGTATAAGAAATAATGTTAGATACTAAGGAAGTTGAATTGGTGGTTGGAGGGATTGGCGGCAAAGAATATGTAGTCCACTCTGATGATAATTTGTCAGAGTTGTTGGATTACTTCTATTGGAATCATTATGAAGGGATGAAATTGAGTAGATAATGGAGAATTTAGATCTTGGGTAATAGCTAATTTGAATATCTATGGAGTATTAGAAAGAGGAGATAAATGATTTGTTACTGTAATAGCCTCCTAAGATAAAATAGGTGTTCTAGATATGTGAAATAAATAATTCATCATATTGAATAAGTCCATTATGAGATTGGATCCTCACTCCATAGAATAGAAAAATTCCTTTTTCTCCTCCATAAACAACATAAGTACATGGATCATCACTTTAAGAGGATTAACCTATTCCTTGAAGTCATGAGTAACTGGAGGCATCATAAGGTTATTAGTAAGAAAATTAAAATGATTTTTCATCTCATTCTTGGTATAAGTCTGGGTAATATATAACTGAATTGACTTGGTGATGCTTTATTAGTAATTTCAAATATAATTCATACCTTAAGTTTCATGTTATAAACATGATCAGTATTACATTGAATCTAACCCAAAATATACATAAGAGTATTATAAAAATCACCTGAAATAAACTAATGTTCCTCTCTACAAACTAACCAAATATTATCAATATCTATAGGTGGTAGAGAAGTAGAACTATAAGGAACTGAAAGAAGGGACTCTTTACTCTATAAAAACATCTATACTAATCAAAAATAATTTATCATCTAATCCACTACAAACTTCAGTTTCTACATCTCATTGGAACACCACATGTTCTCTATATCAACTTCATGGATGTGATAAAACAATTTAGTAATAATTTGGCGTATCACAAATTTAAACAAGTATATATCATCTCACTCACTATGATTTTTGAACAGAGGTGGTTGATTCATTTGAATCCAAAAAAATTCAGAGATGACACTTCTCCTAAAGGAATCCCGATCAAATTTAGAAATAGCATTAATAAGGACTAAAGTAATAGTAGGTGTCACAAAAACGTCTTCTTGATCAGATTTGGAAGGTGAAAATCAAGGTAAATAATTGGAGATCCCCTTCCGCATCAATCTCCTCTACCATTGTTCCCTTAAAATCCATCTCTACTCAAGTTGAGATATAAGGTCTACCATTATTTCATGGAATTATTACATAATCATAAGAATATGATTAGTCCAATAAAAGCCTCCAAAAACATGGTAATTTTTTCTATTCATTAATATTTGTGACACATAACCTGATAGAATACAAAACATTTGTCTCAGTATAAGTATGATCTACATGGTATCACACAAAAATGGGAGTTCCTCCCCCTAAAGAGATTCTCTTAGATCATCTCCAAAAAAATTATCAGCATTACAAAAAATTTATGGTCTCTCCTCAAATATGAAAGCAACATAAAATCCTTAGGAAGAAACAAGTGCCTAATTCATCTCATGATCATCATTCCTTTCATGATCAAATCCATCTACACCATCATCTCCATCACCATGTACTTTATCTTTACCATCTCCTTCACTTCCATTATATTCTTATTCTTTGACATATTCATTTAGCTTATTTTAAACAATATTACCACTTCCATTTTCTTCATCCTATACATGTATAACTACCTTAGATGATTTGGAAAGAGAGTCTTGAAACTGTTCTTTTTCTAAAAATTAATTTTCCTCTTCATCACTTACATCAATCAAAATAGTCATACTAGGAAGGAGAGATCTAAGAGGACTATCTAGATCAAACACAATATCTAGACTCTTAGGAATGTTGTAGTCAATAGACTCCTCAACGTTGAATTATTCTTTATCACCAGGATTACCCACTTCCTCATCTTTGTATTCTTCATATTAATATACAACAACCTCATTTGCATCTAATCTAGGATCAACAAGATGGTTTGGTCTTGAAGGGAGAACAACTAGATTAAACTTATCAGACAACATATGAACATCATCAACCCATTTTCTCAGCCATGGGTTCGAATGTACATTCATTCTCTTATAAATGACTTTGTTAAAAAAAAACCCTCCATAGAACACATTGGATTATTCATCCTCAACAACCATCCCTTTGGCCTCCAGAATGGCCAAAATGAACTAGGGATATATATTAGAGTTTGACCTATAATAAGGATTGAACATTTCTATATTACGTGCTATTAAATATCAACACAAATGGATTTAATATCCTATTATCATAATATATAGTAGATAAACACCCTAATATCTCATTGTGATAAAATCACATGATCTTGAGAATAACATATTCTATATAAATTTCAACAGCAAATGAGATCCACTATCTAACTCAGTTGTAGATGGTCATCATAAAGTCACATGTCTCATAAACTCATCCAAGGAATTATCAAACACAAATGAATAACTATTTCTCATAATAGAACCTTGATAATTAGTTGAAACTCCCCCATGAGGCATATTAAGAAATCTATCCCATCGATTTAAATATAACACTACCTTATCTCCATCAATCCTTCAACGAATCTGACCTTTATCTTCACCAAAACAAACCCCAAAATTATGATAAAACCGATGGATTAACTAACAATAGAATAACATATCATTATTAGAGGACCAATCTTTATATCCCTGGTCTTGGATTACCTAACATTCCATCGACATTCCTGACAACAAAAACTCGATATTCACTTATTTTTCAGAAACAACATTGTGATTCATTAGATGAGGGTTCAGCAACTCAATGATATATCTATTTGATTATCCTATAATCTTTGTTAAATTTCATGTCTCCATGGGGGAATAATTAGTAGCACTCTTCACTAAAAAAATACTAATAGTGTTGTAAGGTATAGACTACATCGAGGGAAGTAAAATAGTCATAAGAGAAGGGTCATAGAGACGTTTGAAGGGTGAAGGCTCAAGAGAGTCTGTCAAAGTTAGAATAATGACATAATTTATATAACTTTGGGATTTTAAAATTATATAAGAAAATAATATATTAAAATTAAATAGAAATAAATTAAATCAAAAAGGAAAATTAGTAATGGTGGATTAATAGAAATGGTGTGTCATTATTAATAGTGAGTTATCCAATGGTGGGTTATCCAACGGTGGTTCATCAAACGATGGGTTATCCAATAGTCGGTTATCCAACGGTGGGTAATATACCACATTGGGTCCCGAAAATTAATTTTTATCCAAAATTTATCATTCCCTATTTAATTTAATATCTCAAAATTCAATTTCTATGTGAAAATATATGCTAGTTGAAGTTCAATTCCAATGAATGAAAAAATTTATAACTCTTCTCATATTTATATCTCATGTAGTGGTGTCTTACATCAAATTTCTTTATTACAAAGGATTATTAGAGTTATTCATAGCAACTGTGCTGCCACTATTAATAGGTATATTCTTGAATTGATATCCATGGTCTATTAGGGTGTGTTTTAACCCAAACATTTAACCAGAGAAACTACATGAAACTATGTACACTACCACAAAACAGGGTAGGGAAGTGCTTTTTTTATCAGTGCTAAGTAGAAAGTGCTAATAAAGGGGTAGTCCTTTATCAGTGTTGATAAATGTATCCTTTATCAATTCTATTATTTGCATGGATAAAAGTTTTTAATAAAAAATATTATTAATTTATATAAATTTATTATATTTATATTCAAAAATAATGTTTACTAGTATAAATTAAATAAAAAATGCATATTTATAATTAATATTTTTGTTAATAATTCAAAAAAATATATATAATGTTTTAATAGAAAAAAAGTATTTCTATGATTATAACTAAGTATATATGTATATATATTTATAATTAAATAATTATAAGATTATAATAAATTACATTAAATAATAATTATATTTATTATATTTATTATATTAATTTATAATATTTATTAGATTTATTGGATTAAATAATTATATTTATTATTATCATATTCAATATCATTATTATTCTTATTTTATTTATAAATTTATAATACTTTTTAATATATATTTATAATTAAAATTATTGAATATATATGTGTTTTCCAATGAATTTGGACAATGAATATCTTGATCTTACGTATATGTTATGTATCATGCATGAATGTTCATTTATACATTACATCATGTTGTCCATTGATGTGGTATATTGATTAATTCATAATGTTACCTATATGAACTATATATGTTCTAAAAGATATACATATAAAATTACATTAAATATATTTAAATAATAAATATAATTTATTATATTTTTAATGATAAATATAAATACTTTTCAAATACTTTTGTAATTATAATTATAACTATATATAAATATATGATTATAAAATTTTACATATAATGTTATAATTTTATTATTATTATATATATTAACAATTATATACAATTATTTATAAATATATACTGTTTATAGTTATAATTATGACTATATAAATATAATTATAAAATTACAATAAATATATTTACGATAATACTTATAAAGTTACAAATATATAATTAAATAGATATATTTGTAAATATATTAAAATATTTAAAACAAAATACAAATAAATTTATATTTATTTATGTAATTGTTAATTTATAAAAAACATATTTATTATTTCACATATAGAATTTTATATATAATTAAATAAATATATATTTATAAATATATTTATAAATATTTATAAAAATATTGATAAATAAATACAAATGTTAATTATAGTTATAAAAAAATACAAAAATATTTAAATAATATAAAAATTATAATAAATATATTAATTATATATATTAAACAAATTATACATATTAGGTATATAAATTTGTTATAAATTTATAATTATTTAAATAAATAAATATTAATCTATTTATAATTATATTTATAAATAAATATATATTTCATAAAAATATTTATAAAATTAGAAGAAATATAGTTATATATATATATATAATCTTTTAAATATATGTAACTAATATATTTATTTTATATATTTATATGGTTATAAATATAATAAGTATATTGCTTATAATTTTATAATTACTTAATTTATAATTTTATAAGTATAAATAAATATTTATTTATTTATAGTAATAATTTTTAAGAAATAAATATATATTTATGCTTTATATCATTTTAAATAAATATATAATAACATAAATAAATTATTAAAATTATTCCTTTAACGTTTCTTTTTTAGCACTGATAAAGATGGCCTTTATCATTGCTAAAAGCGCTGAAAAAGATGTCTTTATCAGCAATATATTTTTTACACTGAAAAATTGGTCTTTTATAAGCACTAACAAAGTGAGCATAAAGGTTCCATGGGGTTTCATAAAATATCCCTAATAGGCTCATCCTCTCTCACACCCTTTCAAGCCTTCGTAGAAGCTTACCCCTATGCTCTCGAGCCATCCTTAATCGCGACCCCTCTGCCACCACTGCCTCTTTCATCGCCCTTGCCTTCTATTTCTACTCTTTGGCCACCGACTCATCCTCCTCTACTATATCTGTTGCCCCCACCTCCTCCTCCTCCCCCTCCTCATCCTCCTTGTGCGGCCCCCTTGTCCACCTGACCTGCTCTGGCATGCCCTCCTCATCTGACGATTATCCTAGTAGCCTCCTCTATAGTGTCCTGATTCCACCCAATGAGTCTCTATTGTTGTTTTAATGGTTTCTATAGGGTTTTTAGGGTTTGTATGAACCCTTGTGGGTAGGGTTTATGTGTTATGTGTTTCCTTTGATTTTTAGGGTGTGTGGGGGGTCTTTAATGTCTTGTTCACCCTTCTATTAAAGCTTCATCGCATTTTCAAACATTTGAGGTAGGAAAATCGGAATTTTATTTTACGATTAAGTCTATTAGATTCTTGAATATTTTTAGTTAAATATATGACTTGATTCATAGCTTCTCAATACACTTGGTTAATTTTCTATAGTGTTTTCAAGTTAGTTGGTTTTGTTGAAAATAGTTTTGAAGCATTTTTCCCTGGTTATGATTATGTGTGCTTATATAAATTATGGTCAGTGGATGTCAAATTGTGTTTGGATATTGTTTTCAAACTTCCAAGAACCTTCGTATTACTCTTGAATAATTTGTTATGGTGTTTTCTAGTTTGTGTAATTTTTTTATTTGTTTATAAAAATTTTAATAAAAATGTTGGGTTGTTTATCAAAATTTATTTATAAATTGTTTGTCCCATTTAAAAAATTGTTTATAAATTGTTTTATTTGTTTATATAATTGCTAATAAACTATTTTGGATTATTATAAAATTATTTATACATTTTTTGTGCTTCAATTTATTTTCATAAACTGGTTAACATGATATAAAATATTATATAAACTGGTTGGGTTCTTTATATAATTGTTTATAATTTTTTTGGTTTGTTTTTACAATTTTTGATAAATTTTTTGGTTTGTTTTATAAATGTGTCTTCATTTTAGAGTTTTGATGGGTTTTTATGGAAATTATTTGGTGTGTGTTTGGAATGGATAAGGGCCCTTTTAGAAATTGTGAAATGTTTGGGTGTGTGTGTGTTTGAAACTCAAGGGATTGTATGGCACTTTCATTTGCTTTTTGTGATTTAAATTGGATTAAAAAGGAACGTGGAGACTTTTTTTGGTAAATCCTTGGTTTAAAGGCCCATTTGGACATGTTTATGTAAAAAGTGGAATTTTTTTTGGAAATGGTTTTGACGTGTGTTTGGTTTTCCAAGAGGGATTGGGGGGGCACCACTACTGGGTTTAATTTTTTTCCTTGTTTTGTATGCCTCATGGTTGTGTATTTATTACATTATTTCTCAATGAATCTATCACATTGTCTCTATTCATTGCGCCTCACGATAACCTTGTTATGAAATGACTGTTACTAAAATTTTAATCCACTAAAGGTGAGTATACTATATTTTTTCATTGAATCATCAATGATGTGATCTCCTTACATGTATCCCTTTATAGTAAACCATGTAAAATACTTATTTTAATTATATTTATTTATTTTTGTTTGTTTTTTGTGATTGAACCATTAAAAGTGAAGGATTTAATGAGTTCTTTTAAATGAGGTCAAAATATCCTATAAAAGTGGTTAACATCCTCAATATAGTAGTTCTAAATATGAAACACCTAGATTTACCTACCATCTTAGGGTAATCATTTTTAACATGGTCTAAACATACATGAATTCTATAATTATGAGTAAACTCATCCACTTTTTCATTACCATGATAAAAAGACCCATATTCTTCATACCATGATTCACTTTAACTCTATAGAACACATTTACTTTGAAATATGCCTCAACCCCATAGAGAATCCAACTCATCCCTGTGTATTTTAATAAAATAATACCTAAAAACAGTACCAATACACATGATTTAATTTTATTAAGAAATAAGTCATATGATTTATCAATTATAAATATAATCTATATATGACACAATAGGATAAAATAACATTTTTAGAGAACTATAATTATAAATGTAAATACAATTTTATATTAATCTTATCACTAATGAGATCAAATTGAAAATATCTTTTTTCAAGTCATATAATGAGATACTTATACCAAAATAAACAACCCAGTAATCATAAATATATATTAAATATCTCTATAAACTCTAAGGTCCTTCATAGACACCCTATAAATGAGTCTTCATCTCTCATGTTGAGCCTCAAAAAAACTCACCCAAAAAGGAACATGAAGTAGATCTCTAGTTTAAAATATATGAAATTAAATCTCAAATTTATAAAACCATCACTATGTCATATCACATACAAAAAAACCCTCATACTTCAATAAATTATATATATATAACCTCCTTAATGATAGCTTCGTTACATTCCCAGCCTCTAGATTTAGTCTATGATGCACATCCTTGGATGCTTGATGCACCTCTTATTATTAATCCTCAGGATAGAATAACACAAGTGGAAAATATATAATTACATAAAAACCCACATTATAATTAAAAATAAACAATTAATATTTAAACGCACTACCACATCATTATTTCCATCAATATCTCCACATCATTTAGCCCCCAAGCTTATCATTTAAACATTCCACATCAATTGGAACTATATGATGAATGAAACAAAACTTATTAATATTTAATGTGGTTTGTAAGATATTTCCTATATATTTTTACATAGGTTATGAATTCATCATATAAGATTTAATCACTTATTATTTTCTGATGTCTACTTCACACACTAGGATCAACAAACATTACTACCTTACAAATTAAGAAATCCTTTGCAATGACTACTCTAATTTCCAATCTATAAATGATTTATCAGATATGATACTACCAAAACCCATCCCTATAAGAACTCTAGTGGAGTTGGGAATGTATTAGTGTGTCCCCCCCTCCTATATTTAAATGGACATGGGTTAGTTACAATTTGAAATGAAATGATATGGCACAGGCTCATATCATAACCAACAACTGACTAGACTTTCCAATCACCTAAGAGGCACTCATTATCTTTACAGGATAGCAATGATCCCCTTGGGAAAAAGATACAATTAATGTGTAAGATTTTACCCATAAATTAGAGTAAATTAAAATGATCTTTCTCCTAAAAACCAAACATTTCGCATTCATAAGTTGAATATCTTGGAAAATAGTAGGTACACAAAAAATAAATAAACAGGAAGAAGATACCATTAATAGAAAATAAAATCCCACTATTTACCAATAAAACTATTTAACCAAACATGTACCATTCCTAAATATCATTGGAACTATTATAGTTAGTTATGAAATAAAAGTTCTCATTTTATTTTTCTTCAATTGGAAATATCCTCTGCCACGCGCCTCTCCTCCGCCATGAACGCAACATTGCCGGGAACTGAACAAAACCTTCGCGGTGATTTTTCTTCTCTTAATAATTGGTTTTCTATAGTTCTCAAGTTATTACTATTTGATAATGATGGTTATATTGTGAATTGTATAGGCTAAACACCCTGCTGGAAATCATGGATGTTGGTGGTCCGTGTTTGCACACTAAATGAATTGCATGTTGGTTAGTTCTTGTTTATTACCATAGTTCTTGACTCGAGAAATTATGTTTCTAGAAAAACACTAAAAAACCAGTTTAAAACAATGCATATAAGTAAAATGTGGGATAATAAAACATTATAGTGCAAGGGATTCTCATAGCTAGTTCCATTGATCAGGTGTTTAGGAAGATGAGTGTGGTCTACTTTGGTCCTGATTAATGCATGGAGTGGTAAGGGTGTTATTTCCATATCTAGTTTCATTAATTATAGTTTTATTATGACCCTAGTTGAACATATTTTGTGTGATTATTTTCTTAAATATTAATATTACTAAATCAAATAAGATGAATATGAATAAAGAATGGGTGAATGTTAATCGGATGAAGAAAGAGTACGAAGATGGCATGAAAGAGTTTATCAAGTTTTCAAAAGATAATTCATATGACCCTTCTTAAATCCGTTTTTCGTGTTTACGCTATTTGTATTCTTGAAAAATTAGTCTATGGGTGTTTCATGAACACTTGATCTGTAAAAGAATAGATTGATGTTATACACGTTGGAAGAAACATGGGGGAAACGAGTGTATGTAGTGGTTGGGATAACATTGTTTTTTATGGATCATCTGATATAATTACAGGAATGAACAACAAAGATGATTGTATGGAGAATGTGATTACATATGTGAATGATGATAAAGATCGTATTGAGGAAATGACAAGGACATTTGAATATGAGCTTCGTGATTGTCAAAAATTGTTTGAGAAGTTAAAGAGTTGTGTAAAGATTCCATTGTATGTTGGTTGCAATAAATATATAGTATTTTCAACCATAATGAAGCTCAATAATTTAAAATTAGGAAATGGGTGGATTAACTCTGGTTTTATGGAACTACATTCTCTCCTGATTGACATGTTCCTAGATGATAATGAGCTCCTAAGCTGAACATATGATTCCAAAAAAATACTAAGATTGATGGGTATGATCTATAAAAGAATACATGCATTTTAAAATGATTTTATATTGTTTCTCAGGGACCAAATATCACTTAAAGAATGCCCAATGTGTTGCGATAATATATACAAGAAAGATGAATCCAGTCCTATGAAAGTTGTGTTGTACCTTCCAATCATTCCAAAAGTTTAAGAGCTAATATGAAAGTGAGGATATTACATGAAAATTGACATGTCATGCAGATAGAAAAATTAAAGATGGGAAACCACATTACCTAAAAGACTATCCTCAGGGAAGTGAATTGATCATTAGTATTTTGAATTTAGAAATTAGATGATAAACCATAGACTTGTGTTTTCTACATATGGAGTGAATCCTTATGGTTTTCAAAGCAGCATTCATAGTGAATGTCCGGTAATGTTGGTAAATTATAAATTATCCCCCTTGGTTATACATGAAACAAAAATAAAACATGTTATTTATGCTTATATCCAGACCAAAATTATGGGGTAATGATATTGATGTTTATTTGGCTCCATTGATTGAGGATTTGAAATTATTATGGGATGCAAGTGTTACATTGTATGATGCTTACAAAAATGAACATTTCCATTTGAGAGCCATGTTTTATGGGATGATAAATGTCTTTCCTGCTTATGTAAATTTTTGAGTATTTAGATTTAAATTAACTCACGGTTTTCCCATTTGCGAACAAGGTACATAATAAATTATGTTGATACATTCATCGAAAATCATGTTTCTAGGACATCACAGACTTCTACCCCGATGACATAAGTACCTATCCTGGATGACACCATTCAATGGAAGTTCATAAGAACATACATCACCATCTCCACTAATAGGTGATGAATGTTTTAAGAAATTAATGAATGTGGAAACTACTTTTTGTAAACCTTTTTTGAAAAAACATACAAAAACCAGTTGGAAAAAGGGATTAGTTTTTTTTTAATAACCATACTAGAATTGCAAGTATGTCAGATATTTTGTTGATGTTATGCATGATGAAAAAAATGTATATGATAATGTCATCACCTCATTGATAATTACACATAGCAAAATAATGGATTGAATTAAGGCTATGTTGGACATGGTTAAGATGGGAATATGAAAAGAGATGGAACCAGGGAAGGGTGAAAAATGAACATTTATTCCTCCGACATCTTACACTCTTTCTAAGCAGGAGAGATATCAGTTTTTCAACTTCTTGACCAATGTAAAGGTTCCATAGGGGTATTCATTAAATATCAAGAACATCATGTCAATGATCATGGTATGAGATTTTGGTAACATAATAATAACATTTCATTAATTAATTAAGATAAAATAAAATACTAAAACATTAACTTACTCTTCATCATCCCTTATAGAGTGCATTTACAGTAGTTTACACGCACAAGGAATATTTATTAGGAGTTGTAGGAAGGATTCATAGAGGCATCAAAACAATTTTAATAAAATATCATCTTAAATATACTGAAGGAAACATTAATTCACACCCACCTCCTCTTTATTCCCACTTCATATCCCAAGGAGCATGGGGCACATTTAGCAGCCGTCGAGTGGGGAAGACATTTCTGGTACATTGTGTTTGGTAATAAGTTGTTTGATGTTTCTTTTATTCATTACTTTTATTGATATTTTTTAATTTATGAAATGTAAACTGAGTACTGAAAACAAGGAACGGGTAACAAAACCAGTGTACCCCTACCACAAAGCAAGGATTCGGTATGATTCACTTGAGAAAAAATTGGTAAGTATTTTAAATCTTTTGCAATATTTTTTTGTGGAATAAAACAACACCATAATATAAAGAGGGGATACTGATAGATTAAAACACACAAAAAGTGTTGGCAACATGTGTAAGTATGACCCAAATATAATTTTTTTTCTTTAAATATTTTTTACCTAAAAATTATTACTAATTTTCCTATATTTTCTATCTGACATTGTCACAGGAATAAAAAACACCCACACTAGACACAAAAAATATTTAACGGCCTTCAAGTAGTTAGAACAGTATAGCCACATCAGAGGTGTGGGTTTTGTGACACCTCGAACATATTTTCATAAAGAAAAACAAAAAGAGGATAAAAATAAAGAAATAAAAAAATGAGAGCAATTGTATCTATGTTTCATAAAGAATTAAAATACTAGAGAGAGTTGATATCAAGTTTGATGGGTCAGGAAATAGAAGAAATAACTCAAGAACAACCCATGCGTGAAGATCTCGCCCCACCCCCACCAGTTTTGAGGCAATCCATTCCCCTCAAAAACCTAACTTAGATAAAGTCATTAATTTTCTAATAATTGGTTCTATGAAATGAAAGTCACATAGACACTGATACCATTATTATACTGATATTCTAAAGGGTGAAAATTATTGTGATTTATATCTACTAACTCCCACCCATGGCCTTGTAGTAAGGGCTATAGTGTTCAATATGAAGAATGAAATGATATACAACATAACACTTCCAACATGTCATGTCAGTATGTTAAATAATGTTGCTCATGAGTAAAGCACCAAACTACCTATTTCAAATGATATCGATGACATTCATACTGTCGAACAAGCTATTGGAACATTCACTCATGGCTGTAAATTCTTGTAAAAAAACATGTCGATAAGGAGGTATTCATTGACAATTTATTTTTCAAGCTTAACCTTCAATATTTAATGAAAAAAGTCTAATATTATGAATGTTATTAAAGAATGATAAATAGAAGTGGGGTGAAATTCATTATCGGTGCAAAAATATCTCAAGGATCAACCAACCAATCAAAAAAATCTTCTGAGAGATCCTTCACCCCACATGTTCTATATCCACATTTAATATCATTAAAGGCTCATGTGGAAAAAAAGTTGATAGATGGAAATACTCACACAGTTGATTTTGAAAAAATATGCATATAGGGGAGGAATCATATTACATTAGTGCTGACAATGTAAATGAAATTATCAAGTATGAATAGCTATGGGCCTTAGTTGTAAATGTATACATGAGGTATGATTTCATGATTTGATTTTTCAAAATCTGATATACTATGAAAATTATGACTAAATACATTTCATATTTTTTCAAGCGTTTATAGAAAAAACAATTGAATGTATTTTTCTATGAACAAAAATTTGGGCTCGTTAGTCCTCACATAACCTCTTTAAAAGAAGAAATAAATTCTGATAAAGAGGGTGAAATAATGTCATCCCTGATCAAATCATTTGAAAGAAAACTATAGATGATATATAGTTTTTAATACCAACGATGCAAGGGTAAAACTCTAAAATTTAATCATATCATCTATATTTTAATTTATTTCATTTATTTCATTAGTTACTCCTTTTGTGTTTTTAGCAGCATTGGATGATCATTGGGATCAATTTGGATACTCAAAACATTTAATTTCTGGATTTAATACATGGATATTCAACAAACCGACCACACATGATGGCATTTGTCAACTTTTAACACACCAGATCCAACATTTTAGAACTAAAAATCTAGTTATATAATTTATAATATATATTAATGATGATTTTATTTTGATATGGTTGTGAATTAATATTTTATACTTCATGGAATGAATACACGGCCTAAGGAAAAGAACACTGAAATGATCTACAACTGGACAAGTATCATCATATATATAATATGATTGCACTATCTAAACACATATAAAAAAAATACATATTTCTCTTGATATTTCTGTAGTGTCCAAAAAAAATAAATGGAAAGGACTCTGGTTAATATGATTTTAAATTTATGAAAGAGATCGTATTTCATCAAAAAACTATCATCCTAGAGGAGGTATTTCGAAATTAATTACTATTTCATTTAAAATATTTATTAGTCCTTTGTGTATTTATATTTTTTCCGTACTACCAAGACTACCACAGAAACTGATATTCACAATATAATATATATGTGTTTAGAAACGAATGGGAAACATAACTTATGGAAGATTATACACAAATAGGATGATGGTGAATTCTTACTAAATATGTTATCCTTATATGATCATTGATATCTCCCCTGTTTAAACTTACTAAGCATATATCACCACCATTTCTTTTGTTTCATATCCTTGGGTTACAAATAATGGTTTTAGAAATGTTTTGTATTTTTAGTAAAAAATAACTTAATGAGAGACTCTTATGAACTAGCTCTTTATATTTCCATGTTTCCAAAAGCACCAGACCTAAACTACTATGGCATGGATCATTTATATTCTTGATTTTGGTCATTTATGATATTTTTTTACTGATGTAGTGTGTTGGAAAAATATTGGTTTTGCATCAATCACAAATTTAATAACGAAACTAAAGATTCTTTACTATATTTGGTTAACAACCACTTAGTATAGCATCTTATCTAAACATATGATCCCGCTTTCGGTTGATGCTCTCATCCCACGCCATCTTTAAGATATCATCATTCACCTTTCACTTTTCCTTATCTTCTTGCACCCATTTACTAGGTAAATTGGTGTACGAAGATAAGGAAATGTGATCGCTCAATGATGATATCATAGAGATGGTGTCGGATGAGATCATCATGGGGAGGCCAGATTAGAAGTTTATATCAGATTTAATTCTAAGTGGTAGTTAAAAAACATTAGTGAAGTGCACAAAGAATCATTAGTTTTGTTATTATCTTTTATCTAGACCAAAGAAACACTTTATAAAGATATAAAGGTAATGTTACGATATAATATCTTTATTTAAATAAATAATTATATAATGAAACATTGATTTTATTTTAATTATTCCTTGTAGGGTTCATTTATTTTAGAATATTTTCATCCATGTGACGCGTCTTTGTAGGAATAGAAATGATGATGTGTCTGCTCAATCACAGAGGTAATATTGATGTTTTCATAGTAAAATCATTGTAGATAGAATTAATGAATTTTTTTATATTTATATTTGATTTATTTCTTTTATGTAATGAATATTAATCTACAAATATGTTATATCAATGTATGAAATGTTTAGTTCATTATAGTTGGTATCAGAGTAACTGACCTATTCAAAATCGAGAAAACTCATTTGGATTGATTTGATAATTATGACAATGATCCATAAGTCATTTTTGATACGTAAGAATCGACCACAACTCAATTAAATTCACAATGCGACCGGTATGAAAGAAAGTGTCTAGTTTTATTTAAAATTGACATTAGTTTTAGAAAAAAAAACACAAGTAACATACTAAAAACCCAAAAAACACATTCAGATTGTTTTTATTCTTTAGGAAAACGATCCTGGAGTCATTTGTGACATGTAAAAATCAATTCCACCTTAATATGATTCATGGTGTTACTATTATGGCTAAATGTTTATGTTATTAGTTTAAAATTTACATTTTATCTCAATACATGTCACTCTCTGAAAAACAAGAAAAACAGCTCGAATTGTCTTTATAATTTATTATAACGATTAAAAAGATCTATAGGAAATGTATGAAGTAGTTTCATATCAAACACATGCATGATGAGACCGGTATGACTGAAAATGTGTGTTTCCAGTTTAGAATGACATTTTAGTAAAAAAACACAACTGACATACAAAAAATTGATAAAACAAATTCATATTGTTTTAATAATTTAGTACAACAATCCATAAGTAATTTGTGGCATGTTGGAATCAACCACACCTCAATTCAACACACAATGCATCTAATATGACTCAAAGTGTAACTTTTTATTTAAAATTGACAATAATTTTAGAAAAAAACACAAGCGTCATACTACAAACTGAGAAAACACATTCAGATTGTTTTGATACATTAGAAAAAGGACCAATTAGTCATTTATGACATGTAGGAATCAACCTCACCTCAATCTGATATATAGTGTGACTGGTGTGTCTAAAAGTGTCTATTATCAGTTTAAAATTGACATTTTAGCTCAAAATGTATCCCTCGCTGAAAATAAGAAAAACCCGCTCCAATTTTCTTCACAATTTAGGATAAATATTCATAATTTCTATGTGATGTGTATGAAGTAGTCTCATATCAAACCATCTCTTGATGCGACTGGTATGAATCAAAATGCATGTTTCCAGTTTCAAATGATATTTTAGTAAAAAAACACAACTGAAATACTACAAAGAAAGAAAAAATATTCGTATTATATTGGTAATTTAGGAAAACTATCCATAAGTCATTTTTAACATATAGGAATCAACCTCACCTCAATTAAAATCACAATGCGGCTGGTATGACTTAAAGGGTATCTTTTTATTTAAAATTGAAATTAATTTTAGAAAACAAAAACACAAATGACATACTGAAAACTAAGAAAACAAATTCATATTGTTTTGATAATTTAGGAAAACGATCCATTAGTCATTTGTGACATGTAGAATCAATCTCAACTCAATCTAATACATAGTCTGACTGGTATGGCTAAAAGTGTCTGTTATCGGTTTAAAAGTGACATTTTAGCTCAAAATGTGTTTGTCACTGAAAACTAGGAAAACCTACTCCAATTGTATTCATTATTTAGGATAAAAATTCATAAGTTCTTTGTGGTGTTTATGAAGCAATCTCATATCAAACCAATGCATGATGCAATCGATAAGACTCAAAATGTGTGTTTGCAGTTTGAAATGACATTTTAGTAAAAAAACACAACTGACATAATACATATTGAGAAAACACATTAGGATTGTTTTTATACTTTAGTAGAATGATACATAAGTCATTTTTGACAAGTAGGAATTAACAACACCTCAATTAAACACAAAATGTGAATTGTATGACTAAAAGTGTCTTTTTTATTTAAAATTGACATTAATTTTAGAAAAAAATACAAGTCACATACTGAAAACCATGAAAATGCATTCGGATTATTTTGATACTTTAGGAAAATTATCCATGAATCATTTGTGATGTGTATAAATTGGTCACACCCTAATCAGATTCATGGTGTGACCAGTACGTCTAAACGTAACTGTTATCAATTTAAAATTAAAATTTTAGATCAAAACGTGTTACTCACTTAAAACCATGAAAACCCACTCCAATTGTCTTCATAATTTAGGATAATGATTCATAAGTTCTTTGTGACATATATAAAGCAGTATCATATCAAACCAACACATGACATAACCATTATGTCTCAAAATGGGTTTTTCCAAATTGAAAATACATTTTTGTAAAAAACACAACTAACATACTACAAACTGAGCAAACACATTCAAATTGTTTTGATACATTACGACAATGATCCATAAGTCATTTATGACATGTAGGAATCCACCACACCTCAATTCAATGCACACTGTGACTGTCATGACTCAAAGTGTCTCTTTTTATTTAGAATTGAAATTAATTTTAGAAAAATACACAAGTCACATACTACAAACCAAGAAAACACATTGGTATTTTTTTTGATAATTTAGAAAAATGATCCATCAGTAATTTTTTAAGTGTATGAATCAACCTCACCTCAATCATTAGAATGATGCGACGGATATAAATCCAATTGTGTAATTTAAATTTGATATTAGTTTCAGTAAAGGAACAAGTGACATACTCAACACTGAGAAAACCCATTCAAATTTTTTTAATATTCTAAAACAACGATCTATGACTCATTTTTGACATGTAGGAACCAAAAAAACCTCAATATGACACACAATTTGACTGTTATAACTACAAATGTGTCTATTTTATTAAAAATTGACATTTTATTAATGTATTCATTCATATTAATGATTAATTTATTTCATTATTGTATTACTAGCTTAATATTTGCTTTTTTATATAGGTGGAATTTTTTTCTAGAGTTTAGATTCTTTGTTTGTAAACTAATACCATGGACGATAATTTTTTGTGGGGATCATGGATTCCAAAGTATGAAACATTACTTTTTTTAACTTTTTATTGCATAATTGAAACTGTAACCATATAAAACATTTTTTGAAAGTATATAGCATTGTGTTTTTTTGTATTCATGATGTCATGTAAATGTATAAAGCATTGTTTTCTAAACTCTTGTCAATACAGTTTCATTATTTTTTACTTTGTTCATGTGCAAGTGTTGTTTTGTTAAGGAGTGCAGGTGTTGGGTGTGCTTTTAAATAAACATCACATCACAGGAAACTAATCCTTTATCAGTGCTATTTTGAGAGCTGATAAAGGACCAATTTATCAACGTTAATTAAGCATTGATAAATTGGGCCTTTATCAGTGATCAAAAAAGCGCTGATAAAGGGGGACCTTTGTCAGTGATTTTTTAGCATGGATAAAGGGACCCCTTTATTAGTTCTTTTTTAGCATTGTTAAAGGGGACACCTATCTTTTCCAAGATTAAAAATATTTTTCTAGCACTATTGTAAGTGGTTTATAGCACTTTTAAAATTCTTATTTGTAGTAGTGGTATTGGTCTTTTTTGTTTGATGGTGTAACTTAATGTTTATTCTTACTAGACCAAAATTCTATATAATATCCCAAAATATGAAATTTCCCATAGTTTATTTTTCAATCTAAATTGAAACCACTAAAATATAACATGCTAATTCAAATGATTGTCCTCAAGAATATACCAATCCCAAATTAGTTTTATATTTTCGGAATTTGAATGTTAATTTAAAAGAAATTAAATGTGACTCTTTGGGGATTTCATGAAATATAACTCACATACACACACTGAATATATTGTTAGGTTAACTAGCATTTATGTAAAGAATAGTTACAATCATGCCTCTATAATTGGTTTTATCCACTAGTTTCCCAAATTCATCAAGATTCAATATATAGGTGGTACTCATGGGAGTGTCACAATTTTTAGTTCTATCCAAACCAAAATGTATTAAAAGTTATTTGGTGTACTTACGCTAATATAAAATAATTCATTCTATATTTTGAAAAATAAGAAAACCAAGAAAGAATTTTAGTTCACCCATTTAACTCATTTAAAAATAGTTTTGCAGAATTTATGAAAAATCATTACATAATGAATAATTTGTGAACGAAAAATAATATCATCACTATATATTTGAACATCTAAAACATCTTTAGAAATTATTTTTTAAAAAAGGTTAGGATTATTTATAATTTTTGAAAAATATTTTGAGATTAGAAAAGAGTCGATCCTATCATAATAAAGTATAGGGGGTTGTTTTAAGCCATATAATGATTTTTTTAGTTTTAAAACATCATTTATAAAATGGGGGTTTTAAAACTGTGGTGTTGTTCAACAAAAACATCTTCAACTATATAACCATTCAATGATTCACTTTTTTACATTAACTTAATATATTTTTAAATTCAAATTTGATGCATAAGAAAGAAGTATTATAATGGATTCTTGTATGGATACAGGTGTAGTGGTTTCCACATATTCTATATCCTCTTCCTAGATAAAACATTTTGAAACATGTATAGATTTATTTCTTAGTATTATTCCAGATTAATCATCCCGGTTTTTAAATGCCGATTTAGTGCCAATAAACATGGTGTCTTTAGGTTTATCAAAAAATTTACAAAACAAATATTTCTTTACAATTTATTATATAATTATTTCATATCAGTTATATATAATTCATCATAAACTTCATTACTAATGTTCTTAGGTTCAAGTTGTGACAAGAATGCTTAATAGTCAACCTGATTCCTAATAGAATCTCCTTCCTTAGTACCTTTGCCTAGGTATACTACTATATAATCTAAAGGGTGATATTTATGGTTCCTAATAAATATAGGAAAATAAGGGATGTTCATCTTCTGGAAATATTTAGATTCAAGTTCATGTAATGGAAGTTACTTGAAAATGAATGATTTTTCTACATGTTTCACAGAAGTGTTAAAAGGTTTAGAATTTACGTCCATATTTGAAAAAACATCCTCAATGTTTTCTAATGGGGTTTTAGGATCATTTGGATCTGTATCATTAGACTTGACCTTAAAATACACTTCCATGGTCTTATTTATTTTAATAAGCAATATATGTCACTCAATATATGTTGAATAACCAACAAAAACTCCATCATCTCTCTTGGAATAATTTTTTTCGCTATTATCCTTAATTTTAATAATAAACACTTCTCAACCAATAACTCTAAAGTAATTAAGGATAGTCTTCCTAATATTAAAATTTTCATGGGAGGGTTTCTCTAAAAGATGTCTAATTAAGACTTTATTCATTATATAGTAGGTGTTATTCACACCCTCTTTGAAAAAATATAGTGGTAATTCATATTCATTATGTATTTTCCTAGATATTTCATGATGTGTGTTATTTATTATTTAGAAAAACCCAATCAATTTGGGGGTCCTAAGAGTAGATAAGTCATTAGTATTTTAATTTTCTGCGCAAACAGATTCAAAGTTTTTTTTAAACTCACATCCATGGTCACATTATATTATTTTAATCCTATGTCAAATAATATTTTCTAAAGAACTCGCATACCTGGTATTATAAAATCAGGATTCAATTTTTTTTAGATAAAAAAGTGTAACCATGTATACCTAGAAAATTAATCTATAAGTACATATACATAGTGCTTCCCATTAAAACTAGAAACTCTATATGGCCCAAAAAAGTCCATGTGAACCAATTATAGGGGTTTATAAGTTTAAACTTATTTATTTATTTAAAAGATATTTTATGTTTTTTCTTTTTTAAAATGGGTTACAAACATTATCATTTGGTAATTAATGTTTAGATAGATGTTTAATTTAAACATTAATAGTTATCTTTCTAAGTGAGTAAATATTATAGTGTCCAAGTATCCTATTTGAAATCCTTCATTTCTTATGAAAGGATCATAGATAAGAAAGATTTTGATAAAGTAAACAATCTGAATTAATAAAATAATCCTATTCATTTCTCAAATTATAAATACTAAATCATATTAGAATAAAACATATTACTTATATTTTTTTTCAAAAATCATATTAAAAATATCATCACATAGTTTTTATAAGATAAGAAGTTTTTATTTTAAACCATAAATAAAAAATAATTTAGAATTTAAAACAGAGTGGGAGTTACTAATTTTTCCAAGGCAAATGATTTTCCATTTAAAATTGTCCCCAAAGGTGACATTTCTACCCCCAAAATTTATTAGGTTTCAAAATTTTCAGTGATATCCCATCATATTACTAGAAATAAAAATACCTAGATTCTATAGATTCTGACTATATCTCTTTAAGAAGGTTTCCTATAAAAAAATTTATATAACACAATCAATTTTAGTACTCAAATCTTCTGGTGCCTAGTGATGTGAGTAATTAAGGCATGAAGAACTGAAAATGTATTATTGGTTTCCAATAGGATGATTTAAAACTTTTTTATATTGAAATATTTTATATTCCAGTTTAGTAATAACTAACATCTGAATTTCTAGAATTGGATTTAGGAATAAAAGTAATCTTTACAATTCTTCTCTATCCAGATTGATAACTTAGGCTAGTGATGTGCATAGATGTAATTTGTTTTACGAGTTTTTGTGTGATATTATTTCTATAATTAGAGAATCTATCTAAAACATTAATTAACATATAATTATAAATTTCATATATCTATTTTCCTCTAATAGTTTAGTATTCTTCTATTTTCCTATAACTAGAAAAGTTATAACACTAGTAGATAAAGCAGGTTGATTATTTAATAGTTTGTGTTTATCTTTATGTTCATTGAATGTATCTTCGAGCATATTAAAATATTTAAAAATTTCGCTATTTTTTTATATTTTCCTCATTATTTTCATCTTTGGAATTATTTGAATCATGTACAAGAGAAAAATTCGTACCTCAGATAGGTTTTTCATGAATAATATATTTTCTATATCAGATTTTCTACATGATTTGAGCCTAAGTCAATGGAGCTGTCTTCAGAATCACATCAGGGGGATTCCATTACTCTCTCATATTTTATATCCTAATCATCATAATTATTTTTGGTATTTTAACATGGTATATTCATCTTTTAATGTTCCTTTTTTAAACTCATAACAATTAATCTCTTTTGAATTATCATATCTTTTCCACTCTCACTGTCAATTCCTACT
This sequence comes from Viscum album, assembly GCA_963277665.1. Lineage (NCBI taxonomy): Eukaryota > Viridiplantae > Streptophyta > Magnoliopsida > Santalales > Viscaceae > Viscum > Viscum album. The sequence goes on along the minus strand of OY728158.1, from coordinate 647,896,906 downwards.
ATTATCATATATTACCTTGTAGATCTGTTTTATGAAGAGTTTATTCTTCTTATATAATTTATTAAACATTCATATTAGATGTTTTACATCTTCAACACTATTAGATGTTGATTCTTTATCACTAGATCTTCCATCATGAGTTTTTCTCCTTCTATTTTAATAGAGTTTTCTGGAACTCTATTCAATTATTTTTAGGATCATATTCATATTAACAGTCAAATTTATGTTCTTCAGACATCCGTAACATCCCAAAAAACTCTTTAAGTAGTAGCTTACTATTATCACTAGATTTTATGATAGATACTAAGGTTCCTCCCCATCTCTCAGGAATACAACTTAGCAGTTTCATTATTTGGTTCTCATGTGAAACTAAATTTCCAAATGAATGCATCATGTTCCCTATTTCATTGAACCTAAGATATATATAAAAAAAGTTCATCATGATTCAACTTAAATGTATCATATTTGATTTTATGCATGTTTCATCATTTTTATTTAACGTTGGTTTCTCCTTCATTATAAATAGATATTGTATTGAAAATTTCATATGCAATTTTACTTACAGATAATATGTTAAAATATTCATCACCTAATGAAAATTAAATAGAAATCATCCACTTATAATTGTTGTTATAATAATGTTTAGTTGTATCGTCCTAGTTCTTTTTATCAATATTAGGAAATTCATATTTGTCTTCTATAGTATAACATATTTCAAAACTAATGCTTTTAATTTTCATTTCAAACATTATTTTCCATAGAGAATGGTGATTTCCTTTAAATAATGGAAGTCAATTGGTAGAAGAACCGTATTTCTTATTATATATTTAAAGAGATAAATTTATAAATAACAATAGTTTAAGATCATTGAAAAAACATAAATCACAGTTGAAATTATTTAAAATTATTATAAACCAAATATTGGTTGGAGTGAGAATATCAAGAGGGGGTGAGTTGAGTTACCCAAAAAATTTGGTGTCAAAAAAGTTTAAATAAAATAATTCAATTTAAATAAAAATTCCCAATTAATAAAAAGAGTAGTTGAATAATATATTGATATTTCATATTATTCCTAACATCACAATTATAGTTCAATTAAGAAAATGAGAGAATTAATTTAAATTTTGAAACCAATTACTTAATCAAAAACATATATAAACACTGGTTACGTTTAACAGTCAAATTACATTTAATTTATTCATTTAAAACATATTCCTTTTAAGATATTAAATAGAAAACAATACAAAGAAACACCACAGACTAAAAAACAAAATCATTATTCTCAAGCCAGGACCGAATACCCTTTAATATAAAATCAATAACATCTAAGTAGATTATAAGAATATAATATTAATCCAAAACCTATAATGGGTATGGAAAATAGCTAAGAAGATATCATGGCCATGCAGGGAACTATTCCACAAAAATAGGGGGATTAAATCAAACACTAACCATAGAGGGACGTCCTCTACAAACATGTGGGAGTACAGATGAAAAGAGAGTGAAGGAAATATCTAGTATTCTCTATTTATAGCATAAGTGATAGTGAAATATGATAAACATATTGAACAACACACTACTTGAATATAAAATTAAACTAAATAAAAAGATCAAGTAGTAAGAGTTTAAAAATGGTGTTGCTTCTCATTTTGATATTCTTCAAATGATTGAGACTCATCTAATGTATCTTAGAAAGAAGCTTGAGCCATTTCTATGAAAAACACATTAAAAAAGAGTGTCATAAACTTACTATATTTTGACTTTAGGATTTAATTTTTATATCCAATGAGCTCAACCCTTCCATAGTAGAAATAAAGTAATAATTTTTCACACAATCTCTCTTGTAATGATCCTTCATTTTTTTAGAAAATGTATCTCTTTGTTAGGTTAATTTCACTATAATGTATGTGGGAAACATATTTTGAATATATAGCACATTAAGGAGTGTCTATTTGAAAAAAATACATCACATCCCTCTGAATATTAATACTCATATCTGACACAAACATTATTTATCCATTCAATAATTGAGAATAGAAACATAAAATAAATATTCTCATTAATTACATTAATATAGCCCTTGGAGTCATTTAATTACGATGTCCCATAATAGAGATGGCGGTTCATGTCTAGTGGTGATAAAAACCATTGGTTAGTCATGCTCATGGTAGTTCATTTGATGGTAGGTCTGGTCTGGCATTGACTCATGTTCATCAGGGACCCATCTCAATGATGACTTTTCTCAATGGTGACTCATCTCAATGGTGACTCATCTTAATGGTAAATTATCTCAGTGGTGACTTGTTTTATGTTAATTCATATTTAGTCGTAGCTCATTTTTAGTTGTGAGTCTTTCCTAGTGCTAGGTCATGTCTGATGATGACTAATGTTCATTGGTTACTCTTCTTTTAAGGTCACTCAACTCCATAGAAGAGTCGGTTTAGGTGGCTAGTAATGTTTTGCGTTATATCTTTTCAACACTTATCCAAATTATCACCAAAATTCTACCTATTATAAAATAATATAATATAATTGTAAAACCATTAAAATAATAATTAACTTAATTGTTTTTATCATTATAACAAGGGTTCTAGAAGAAATTTTATCCAAGTTTGGTAAAAATGAAAATGGCGATTAACTTGTTTGTGGATTATTAACCCATTTTGATTTTTTTTACCATATAATGAAATTTACATTTTATAATATCCATAGTGAAAGTTATTAATGTTTTATATTACCTATAACATTATATTAAATAATCAAATATAAAATAAAAAAATCCATGTTTTTCATTAAAGAAAAAAAATGTTTATTCGTGGAGGTAGTAGTCCACACAACACCCAATTCATGTTTTCTTTTTTCCTTAATAAAAAAGGAAGGGTGTTTAATGATTTTACCATAATTATAGTATCATATTAGTGTAATATTTATAATTATTATATCATTTTAAGGTGGTGAAATTTAATTTCATTGATAATAAAAGAAAATTCATAAATAGAAAAAATGAGATGTTAGGAACTTGTACCTCGTTTCAGGGAATATAGCCTTTATAAAGGGGAATAATAATTTAAGATGCTTTCTATTGAGAGTACCAGAACCTCATTAAGGTGTATATGAGTGATAATGAGAGGATTGAGTTGAAATATTCTAATAATGAGTGGATTTTGTTTTGATGGTAATTGAGGATACTAATTCCCCTTTTATAAATTAAAAGGATTGTCATTTTTAAAAATATATAAAAAAGTAAATATTGGGAAGTAACTCTTTACAAAGTGGAACAAAAATAAATAAATAAAAGAGTGGAGGGGAGATAAAGTCAATCAAAAATTCCAAAATTCAAAAATAATTTTTTCTAAATTTGTTAGGCTTTTACCTCTATGTTTACTTAATTTAACAATTTTATTTTTTACCATGATAAATATTTTTTAACTAGGTAATTAATCCATTATACCTAAAAATGAAATAGACCTTATTAAATAATTTATACATAATGATTCAAAATTTGGAATCAATTTTTTTATTCATTTTTTAAAATTTATAAATAAAATTCAAATACTAAATGGGCCATGTATTAAAAATTAATATTTTAAAGAAATATAACTCAAATTAGGAAATATCAAATATGGGTTTATAAATTAAAAAATATATAGATTCACTTTTAGAGTAAATATTTCATCTTATATTTTTCTCATAAATTAGTAATTTAAACTTATATACTAATAAATTCATAATGTCGTATTATTTGTAAAAAATGGTATTTTTCACTATTCACCTAAACAATATAATTTTTTGAAAAAATTATAAAAACATATTAAGATAATATATAAATTATAATCCATGAAATGTGGATAATTTTCCCAAATCACATCCTATAATTTGTGAATTTAAATCTTACCTAAAATCGTAAAATATCACAACAAACATTTTTATTAGAAATCCTTTTTTTGGTATTTTATGTATTTTTATAAAATTAATTATAATAATAAATTTATCATAATGGGAAAATCCATTTAAAAAATAAATTTTATCCATAAAAATGTATTTATTTATTCTCTCAATTGTGCTAATTTAGTTAATGTTTAAAATTTGATTTTTTTGTTTATATATATATAGAGAGAAAAAATTATATTACCATTATTCAAACCCTATAAATCTATTACAACATTACAATTGAATCATTTTTTTAGTTTTTTCTATATATAAATCCATCAGAAAATAATTTTAATTAAGTAGGAAAAACTCATGTCGTCCCAGTGCATGTCAATATTTATTGAAATCTTATAAAACAAATCATGTTTTATATGAACATTACATGTTAGTTCTAATATTTGTATGAATTTAATAATGAAAACATGTTCAAATTAGGTGGTTATAATTTAAAAAATATTTTTATTATTTCATGAGGATTTTACTTGAGATAACATCACATAATTGAGGTAGACACACAATTAATTTTTAGAAACCAGACAAATAATAATAGTTTCTACCTGATGCCTCCATTATTTATTCTATAACTCCTATACACCCTTGGGAAAGTATATAGTCTGATTATAGAGGTATATTTGGATATCATATATATATATATATATATAATAATGGGTGTAATTAAATCATACTAGGGATCAATGTCAAGTGTAATTAAAAATATATTCCATAATATTTGTTAGTAGACTCTTTCATTTCACTATCTTATATGTGGTTAAATTTAATGGATGAATGTTTTATAGAGTATAGTGGCATGAAAAATATATTAAGGAATTAATAGAATGATATTGATCTCTGATAAATAAATTATATTGTATATCATGATTAAGGGTATTGAATATGTTTTTTTTGCATGTTTGGTAGATTTTATTGATTTGGTTTATGTGGTGGTGGTTAAAATTAACAGTGTATCTAGAAAAAAACATATAAAACCTAATTAATAGGATTATGTTCATAAAATACAATTATATCATCAATATTTTATAATAAATTTTCTTTAATGGTTTTAAGTTTTGTAAATCATAGTGGTTGAATATTCTCATGGATTAATATTGTGAATTATAATATGAGAGAGGGATGATTAATAAAATATAAATTAAGGGGATTGATTAGATTTATTGTAAATTATGTATACTAAGGAAAATAATTTATATCTATATGTATTCCTATGTATACGAGTGGATGATTATGACATATGTAAAGTTGTTAGTTCTTGATGTATAATGAATGTTGAGGCCTTGTGATTTGTTGTTATGTATTATGGTTGTACTTGTGATATGATATATGTGATAATTAGAATATATTGGTTTTAATTATATAAAATTTTCTTTCATTTTACACTATGATAATTTGGATTTGAAAAAGGTATACGGTATTCCATGATGTTTATGTAGGGTGAGGTATGTGGTATTCCAAAGTGATTATAAGGTGTAATTATTTGGTATTCTAACCAATGTTATATTTATTTTTGTTATTTCTGTTCTACCGCATGAAATTGTTGTTGTATTTTTCTTATAGTCCATATATTCTATGGTGTTCATTTTTCATGTTTAATAATGAATCAAGAATACATGTTAGAATTGTGATATAGTATAGTATATGTGTGGTTACTATGGTTTTAAAGTCCCCACTATGGTTCACTCTGAACTGTAACGGAATAAAATCTATAAGTGACTTGAGAAACACCATCCCATAAGATAGAGGGATCTTACTATAATTAATGGTATATAGTGGTACACTAGAGAGACTATAATTGTATATCAGAGTAAAACAATACTAGAAATAAATGTAATCAAATACATTCATATAAATTAGTAAAAAGACTTACATGAAAATACTGATAAATGATAAAGACTCATGATATATCAAACTAAACTATATAATAAAGGTTAGGTAAGTAATATATAACAATAAATACAAATACATAAAAACCAAAATTTCCAATGATAAAATAGTGAAAATATACAAAAATTGATCCCAAATACCAACTTAGTCCCAAAATTTCATGCTCCATCTTACCATTCCCAAATAATCAGTATGATTAGTAATGTTCATGCATATTATCACAATAAATAATGGGATAATTAAAATAATAAATACTTCCTTCGATACTCAATTTCCCCAATGACACCGAGGACCGACGATAACTGCTTTAGCCTATGCTGAATGTCTCTATTGAAAAGTTATATGTAGGACTGAACACTGATTCCTATGACGGGGATCCTAGTATATCAAAGAAATTAAATAACAACATCGATATAGTGAACCACGCTAAAATATTCCCTTTTTATCATCATTTATAAAATTTCAACATTATAACCCGACAAATAATCTCATAATCCCATGAATGGAAGGTTTAGTTTAATTTAGTATCAGCAACATAACATTCTTACTTTACAATAGTTGCAAATATTTTTCCACATTTGATCCATCCTATAATCTCTTCTAGATATCCCATATGTTATACTCATATTCATAACCTATATAATAAAAATATAATAAATGGTTGAGATAAAATTTTTATTAAGGGAAAAATTATTATCATGTCATCATGGGTTATATTATAAGAATGAAAATATCTACGAAGGAAAATTTTTTCTTATAAAGTAAAAGTAATGATAAGATTTATCTAAAATTAATGATATAAGGACATTTAATATCAATGGAAAGACATATAAAATGGTAAATTATTTTGATTTAATGAACTTAATCAAAGTGAAATAGTCATATGGCAATGAAAATATAGCATGTCATTAAAATATAGAATAATAGCTACTTAAAAAACATAAGTATAGGAAATATTTTGATCCAGGATAACTATGTCACTTTTATGAAATAACTATTGAAAAACAAACCTAATTCATATTCAAAAAAACCATTGAATAAAACTACCACCCTTATATTCACACAACAATTTTTTCAATAATGATACGAGCATCATTTTTACAAAACATATTTTTCAACAAAGCTACCCATATATCTTTAATAGAAAAGTGAATCATCTAATATTATATAAAATCCAAATTTATTTATTGTGGTGATATATAATTCCACATAGAAATATTTTATGCATATATTTTACAAAAATCATTGAACACCTCATAAAGAAACCATTAAAAGAAAAATGGGTTTCATAAAATTTTTGAATGCAATCACCATAATTGACCTCAAGGATGTAAATTGTTGATTTCAAAAATATTATCAACCAAAATACTCTTTATTATAAAAATTTAGATGGTTATTCAGGAAATATACATTCAAATTAATTGAGAACTTTGGAGATATACAGGAAAATGGTAGTTAAATATTAAAATAGTTTTTAAATAACTTATTCAACATTTTCATAAGTAATTAAGTTAAGGTTCACATTGAAAAATAATATTTGGAAAGGTTATTTTTTTTAAATGTAATATATTTTTTATCAAAATAAATATTTGGAATGGAATGTGAAGAATAAATCCAAGAAAAGTACCAAACATCTTCAAAATGGTAAATCAAAATTATTTTGAAAACATTTAATTTAAAAAATCATCAAATAAAGATCCATTAAAAAGACATCAATGTTTAAAACATGTGAAGTAAAAACATTATAAAAAAATAAATTTTTAAAAAAATTCAATAATATATACATGAAAATATATAAGGGTTGTCAATATAAATGTTAAGTGAAATATTAAAAAAATTTATCTTAAAAGGACGGAAAATAATTTTTAAAATATAATAGAATACCTTTTTTGAAAACCCACGCTGTAAGAAGGGTAAAAATACATATTTGGAAATATGATAAGATATATATTAAGGTCACCGATCATAAAAAAGAATTATTTTTCAAATTATAAAGTAATAAAATGTTGTATATAAAGGAAAATACATAGAAGTATGGGATTCTAGTATTAAAGAGTGTGAAAATTATTCTTAAAAATTAAATAGTTTTTTAGTAATAAATTCATCAAGGTAAAATATATGAACTAAAAATGAATTCCCCTTATATTTTAATATAATGTATTTTGAAATAAAATATTATAGTTTTAGAAACCAATAGGGTAGGAAAATTTTCAAGAAGAAGCTTTATAATTCAATGAAGGGAGTTTAGGTAATAAAGACCCTTATAATCGTGGTATCCATTGAAATAAAATAAAATTAAATAAAATAAATAAAATGGATTTTCAAGAACTATGAATTATAATAATATTATAATATTATTGAATTTCTCAATAATAAAATCATATAAAATATATCATGGTGTGAAATATGAAATATGTCACATTAAATTAAAATTGGATATAATAAACCCCTTTTCTTAATTTAGGACTTCCACTAGATAGCTTGAATCTCCTGTGTAACAAAAATAACTGTATTAATTGAATATTTATAAAATTATTCACATATATAATATTTTATAAACATCTATTTTAATTATTCTATACATATATATTAGTTAGTTATAATTTATTTTCAACATCAGGCTTAAAAAATCTTGATCATTTTGAACTTGTTTTTTAAATGTTGTGTCTCTCTTTGATGATATCAAAATTTTCACCATATTAGAGAATAAAAGATACTACAATTTAATTTTTTTTTAATTTTTTATAGTGTTATAATTTCAAACTATGGAAATTTTGGTCATTATACTTAGATATAATATTGATGATGAGCATGTTTCGATGATTTTTAAAAAAACATGTGTTAATATCTTAATTAATGTGTTAAATTTTAATGTGAACATTAATTATCTTAAATAAAATTAATATTTATCTATTTATATAATATATTATTGGTAATTATGTTCCCATAATATTCTAAGATATTCTTTATTTCGCTGTTCTAATTAGTGGTTATACTAACCAAAACATGAACATACCCAAATTAATAGATGAGCGTGGTTATAAAAGTGGATCCTTTGGACATAATCTCATTAATACCAAAGAAAAATAATAATATTTTCATTGTTTTAATGTATATAATCATAATTCAATATATTTTAATAAATAATTACTAAAATTGTTGAAAAATGAGATACGTTACTTCATGGAGGCGGTAGTCTACATAAATGAATGAATTACATTTCTGTTTTTCTTATTAGAAAATGTGTCAGGTTGTTAAAGGTTATTAATAAAATATAATGAAATAAAGTATGATATAAATTAAAAATTTAAAAAAATATTTGTAATATTATATTTTAAATGGAAATATAGTAACGAATCAACATTAATGACAAGTAATCACTTATGTTTATAACTTTGAGGTTTCCTTTAGAGGACACAAAGAAAATAAAGTAATTGTGAAAACATATTGTGTCCAAGAGATTAAATAAATGAAATTTTCTTATATGAAAATAAAATAGAGAATTTATTCAAAATAAAATCAATATTTATGGTTTCCCTAAATTAGTGGTGAGAGGAACCTTTTACAAGTAATGATAATAGAATTTTGGTTAATATTTCATCCTAATAAAAAGATATCATATTTTTTCACATGCAAATAAGACTCTAAAATGGACAATAATGGAGTGGATTTAATTTTAGGTAAAATAAAAACACAAACACTCAATTATAAATACGGTTTTATCATGTTTGGATTTTAACCCTTTGGTTAACCCATTTTACCCTTTTCGCATTTATAGGGGTAACTAGTTTTTACAAAAGGAAATAATTTTATATAGTTATTACTAAAATTTAAATCATTACATAACAAGAAACTTATAATTTAAAATTTTAAATTCAATATGTTTTATTCACTTTCTAAAATTGATAAAAACTAATTTTAAAATGATAAATATATAATGTATTAAAAATAGTTTTAAGGGATAGTGTAAATTAAGTTCAAAATTATCAAAAATAGGTTTGTAGACTAAAATAAATATTTTATAATACTAAAATACCTCTTGTAAAATAAAATATCTCTATAAAATGGACTCTTATATTTCCAAATCATATATTTATATATATTGATAATGTCATAAAAGTCTTGGTATCTACAAAAAAATGGTTGTTTTTCCACTATATACATAAAAATTAATCAATTTAAAAAAAATACCAACAATTCACCATGTAATAATATTTAATTGATTTATAAAAAAATAATATTAATTTTTTCAAACTAAAAATCATTTATTTAATAAATGAACATAAAAATAGAGTGAAAACAGTTTTCATAGAAAAACAACCTTCAAAAAATGTTATTTTTTCTTACATTTATTTTTTATCAATTAAGAATTATGATAGTGTTAATATGTTATTTATATAAATAATATATAATATATATTTTATTTTGAGTTTCTTTAAGAAAATATAATAAATAATAGAGATAATAATACATTTTTTGAGAATAAAATTTTCTTTCAAATTTTATCAATGCATTTGTAAAATAAATTATGAAACATATGTCTTGAATAACATAACGTATAAATATTTATATGATGATATCATACTATAATTTATTTTTATATTTACACTAAATATATCTATTTAAGATCTAAGAATATGGTATGATATGGTATTACTCGCTGGTGGTTATTCTGCTAGCTTGGATCTTATGGAAATTTCTTAGAGTTTGAAGTTCTCTAATTATCAACTTCACACTTTTCATAATTATAGGATTATAACTTGGTATTTATCTATTGAAAACCCTATTGAAGTTACCTCTGTCCCAATATTTGGAAAATAAACTTTTGTTTAGTTTGGTGTTTTACGGTGGGAATGATATAAAATAAAGTATCTAAAATAGAAATTAATACTATAATCTTTGGGCATTATAATATCTACCCCATAAAATAAATTATTTCCTTTAAATTATAATTATCAATAATTAATATAAATAGATAAGGGTAACTAAATATATCAATGAATCAATATATAGATTCGAGAGAGATATCAACCTTAGAAACTTATAAAACATATCTATTTCCATGTTAGTATTATCACCAATATTGAGCATATCTCTAACCATTTGACTTATGTGTTTACCATTATTTAGTATCAGGCAATACATTATATAATATTATTTTAATGGGTTTTCATCATCATATCACCACTAATATACTATCATAGGTTAATAAGAATTTTTATCTCCTAATTCCAAATAAAATTTCTTTTATAGAGGGGGATCCATTCAATTTCAAAAATACAATTATATTTATTTAAAGAAAGAATAATAATATTTTTACAAGGTAAATTACCATAAACATCTATATAGATTGAAATAACCATATAAATAGATGTTTTACTTTGATAAAAAAATCATCATGATGGTAATTTGACACTCATAGAAAACTTCCATGATAAAATAGGTTGTTGATAATCAAATTATAGAAATACATATACAACTCTTGATTGGAGTATAAGAGTACCTTAATCCTCACAATAAACTTTAGTGATATTCATCACAATGGATTTTACATATTCCATATGTCTAGAAGTTCGTTGATTCCTATTGACCTAGGTATTTTTGGGTTAGGGAAATGATTTCTATAATTCCCAAACATTAATAATTTTTTACATTAAAGTGTAGATAGTGTATTGGTTTATAAATTTAAACCTTCAACCATATTGAATGATGTAAATATATCTATTCTATAATTATGATCTTTTTTTCCAATCCATCTATACTTAAATCCTTTTATTACTTTAATACATTCCCATGGTTTCTTGTTCCCTCATTTTGACATATAGGGAATTGAATATTCTTTAATTTATTATCTCCATATTTGAACCATAAATGATACCCTATCCTTATCTTATTTAGTTCATTCATAAACTAAACTAATTTCACATTGATAATCATAATTCATGATACCTAGTTTGGATTAATTTTATTAATTTTCAATCTATATCTTATCTTATAAGTTTGGTCCTTGAGAAAATATGTGTATTTTCCATGAAATCCATTATTAATAAGGTAATTTGGGTAATTATCCATTGGTAAAATAAAATTTATTTAAAATCAGTTATAAAAAGTTAACACAATTAGAGAACTATTATAAGATAATTTTATGTAAAATTAAACTCTAAAATTTCATGCTCTTGGTCACTATAATATTATTCAATTGTTTTTTATTCCTAAATGAACATTGATTAAGTCTATATTTCATTATGATTGGTTCTACCACAATTATTATCTTAATACATAAATATAATAAATTATTCATAATGGATCATAATTAAAATGTGATTCACTCAGACAAATCCGCTAAGAATGTCATGACAAGTGTGTATTCTTAGACATTGTAATGACTTGAACTATAATTTCCATTATTATATATTTAAATGTAATATTATATAATATGGTTATAGAAAACATGTTCATTTTTTTTGTTTTATTATATCCTAATGGATTTAAATTACCATTAAGTATCATTACTTTTGATAATATTGTAGTTGAATAGTAATCACATGATTAGTATAAATATAGGGTTTTAAAAAATCCAATTGCCAAAGGTAATGGAAGTGACGGCCCCAACCTATAGAATTTTACCCTATGAAGACCATTTATTTTATATTTTTATGGAGATATAATCTCCTAGATTTTCCCTTGATCAATCCCAAGATGAGATCCAAAAACATAAACATGAGTGAAACCATTCAAGGGAGTAGTTCAAGCTCACCAAGATCACAACCCAAACAATATATGTTGAACAACCCAAGGAATGTATCACCATATCATACCTTCACATTGGAGAGTTTTTTGGTGTATTAAATTTATAACTATCAATAAAATAATAATATAGATATAGATATGTTATTTTCAATATAATAATGTTCATATTTTCTTTTTATTGTTACATTATATTTGATTTGGATTTTTATATAATAAAAAAATTATTTTTAATTTGAATTAGATTTCAATTAAGGAATTTATTTAGATAAAAATATGTTTTTATAAAAATATTTTTAGAAAATATTTATTATTATTTATAAATGATAATATAATTTATATGAATTCAAATGTAATTTTTTTAAGTGTTCAAAACTGTTATTATCAAAAATAAATCATCATTTCTCAGTAAATATCAATCATTTTTTCAAAGTAAAAATACATATATTTATAAAATTATTTTCATAAAATGAATATTAATTTTTGAATCAAAAAATTAAAATTATTCAATTGTTAATTTTTCATAATTTTCTCAGACGGAAAAATATTTGGGTAAAGATTAATATATTTACGGTTTTAAAATTGTTTATCCAAGAGTATGTCTTACTTCCACATAAGAAAATGTATTATTTTATTAATTTCATCCCTTTTAACTATAAATCAAATTAACATCTCTCCCATTTTTTATAAACCATGGAAATAATCCATAAGAATTTTTGTGGTTTTTTTATTTTATTATATAGAGTCTAGAACCTATGTTTGAAAAAATAATGAAGAAATATCCAGTCATTTTCTATATAATCCAACCTAATGATCCATTTATATTCACAAAAAATCATTATATAGGGTATTAAACCCCTATATATATTCATCTAAAGGTTCCCACAATATTTGATTAAGCTCCTCCCATGAATTTGGAGTGACACAATTAAGTAAAGGTTCTTTTCCTTATCATATTTCATAAAGTTTATTAACTATCATATTCCTTATATTTCCAATTCCTATATTTGTGCAAAAAAAATTCCATTCCCCTATTACCATCCATTTGAATTACAAATTATTATAGACTCATTTAACTATCATCATCCCATTTTATCAAATCTTTTTGTGACGTCATTCTACAACATAAATTTCACCCTGATTATCCATTCCAAAACAATTGGGTAGTGGATACCAAATACATTTTCTATCACAAGTGTTCACCTTTATGGTCTTATAATTTTTTATTGGGGACTTAAATTTTTTTCCACACTCCTTTATCGTTGAATAAAATATTATTACAAATGAATCCATGTTTTATGATCTATGTGGTACACTTAATCATGATAATGAAATGAAAGTGATGGGATCACCAAGAATTATATAGTTCTACAATGCATTGGGTAATGTTTAGTATCATGAGATGTCATGTTGGTATAGGGAGTAAACCTGATTCCTTATTGGGACTTTATCCATTATTATTTCTTGTCATTTATCCTCAAATTATGTTTATGACACAGTGTTATAAGTTCTTTCCATGTTTCTAATGATTAATTTATGATTATCAAGTTATATCATGCCTCATTGTTCCTGTTTATGATTCTTTCTATTTTTTTATTTTCATATTTTCTAACATGTATTATTATCTTCATTTTATTCCAGGTTTATTCCCTTAATGGAATTTAATTCTAATAAATTTATTATGTATGTCCCCATGTTAACCCTTGAAGTTTTAAAATAATTTTAATTTTATAAGCATGTTAAATAAGTTATCAATAATGTTTTTGTATCCCATGTTCAAGATGTTACTATATGAACCCAATTCCCAAAGACACTAGAATTATCAATATTCTTATTTTTAAAGTGTAATATTATGTTATAAATCATGTATTATGATCTAATAAAGGGAAGGGTTTTCACATTTTTCATCAAAGGAAAAGTATAGTTAGGTTTTGGGTTAGGATCACAAAACTCTACCGAAAGACTTAGGGGTAAATCTAAATATAAGAAATCACACCTAAATTTTGGAAAAAATAGTATGTGTTTTATCTGGAAAATACAATCCTATATGGATACTATAATTGTATTTGGTTCTATAATAGATGTACATAGGGGTAAAACCCAAAATCATCGCATTGAGCTAGACTCGACTAGGAACTGGTGCATGAAAGTGGGCCTTTCTACACACCTGGTTTGACACTCCTTGGGTATATTATATGGTAAATCCATAATATCATTAAAAATGATATTAAGAAAATTAAAATAACCATAAGAATATATTATAGTAAAAAGGTCATGCATAAATATTTTAAAGCCTAGAAATTCAGAAAATATATGTAATTTATAATTTCTCTCTTTAATATAATTTATTCCATTATATGTATTTAATAGTAATAATATGCTAATACTTATTTTTCAGTTTTTTCTATCCAATGTTCAGAAATATGATGAATAAGGTAAATCATCAATGTGACGCGTAATGAGATGATTGACCCTGCGAGATGCCCAAACCGATAAGAACATGAATCGTGATCTTTGAGATGATAATCTCTCAGTTGTCATAGGTTATGAATAGAAACATGGACTCAGAGGAGAATCTAAATCCCCCTTACAAATAAAAAGTTTCAATTTGGGTATTTATATGAAAACATCTTCTGAATTTCAAAGGATAATTAGATCCCTTTATGATGGAACACTGGGTCAACTCAATTGAGAACATCTTTTCCATCCTTTAATGATATAATAAAGAGATGATTCTAATGGTTATTTATTTTATAGAGGTAAAAGACTATCAGTGGTGGAAATTGATCAATCATATGAATCCTGAGTAATAGATCAATGTGATGGGGAGGAAGGAATTCTGAAAAAAAAAGTGACAAATATTTTTCTTGCACTCTAAAACATAAAATGTAAAGGGATTTTCTTCCCCTTAAGAAAAAAATACGAAGAATCCATCAAGTTATATGAGGAAAACATCACCAAAGATACACGATGTATCTTTGGATTTTCCAATACCCATTAATGTAAGGTTTATCGCTTCTATGGTAGGATAAAAACCTAGTCTATGAGAATACCTAGAAATCCAAGACAATGATTGTTGTGATGAAATTTTCTTATGTACGATCATATTTAAAATGAAGTCAATGAATCTCAAGGGTAGCATAGGGAAAAGATGTAAACAGTGGGGTTTAATTCTAATGATTTGATGGAGAAATATAATTGTGCCAAAAAAATTCAATATCCCACTTATGAAAGGTGTGGAAAGAAGTATACTAAAAACTACCTTAGGGGATGAGGAAATGATTTAAGTGCGAGAAGGAAGAAATCCAATCTGGTGATTACCAACATGAGAAACCCACTAATGTGTTGTAGGAGAGTAATTTTTTGTTCAAACCTCAATTAATTATTAATTACTTAAATTTTAAGCAACCATGGTACTTTGAAAACCAATGCACTAATGTAAGGGTTTTTAGAGACAACCAACAACCTCCAAGGAAACAAGGGTGAGATTTTTCAATCACAACCACTATGGTGGATCCCAATAATTAAGAGGTGACATGTATGATAGTTATTCATTCAATAATCGTGTGTGTAAATTTTGATTTTTCATCTATAAATTCTTCTATATCACATAATTTTAGTATAAATATTCAAACACCACATCAAATCATTGAGGTATAACTGTCGATTAAAGTGTAAAATCTGGAAATTATTGTATATCAAGTATATAACTCCTCCCCTTTTAAAATTTATGGGATGAACATCCCACTGAACCTTGTCAAACTTACATTGGTTTAATTTTATGCAATTATGTGTATATATTTCCTTTCCCTATATAGACACACCATTAATTTTAATGAGAATTAAATCTCTATTTATATTGTGAATCAACTCCACGTTCTGTTCAAGTAAAAGGAGGATGATGAATTTTCCTTAGAACCATCATATCAATCCAGGATATTATTTTTGTATGGAAGAGAGTATCTAGGTAAAATTATTGAGTCTCAAGAAAATATAATCCTTGAATACATTCCCATTGTTAGGAAATATGCTAATGTGTTTCTAGAATAATTTCCCGGTATTACTCCAAGCTAAGACGTTGAATTTTCAATCAATCATACTCCTGGGGTGTTTCTATTATCCAAGAATCTATAGAGAATAGTTGATGTAAAACATGATGATCTGAGGAAACAACTATTGGAGAATCTGTATCAAGGTTTTTTATTCCCAATTGCTTCACCTTGTTGTTACCAAGTCCTATTTATCATAAAGATGGACGGTTCAATGTTCCTTTTCATTGGTTATTGTGAGGTCTACAGGATCATAATAAAAAAATTATCTTCTTCCATGGATTAATGACTTCCTAGATCAGCTAAATGGAGCACAATAACTATCCAAGTTGGACCCTTGGTTGGGTTATTACCAATTCAGGGTGAAGGAGGATATCCCAAGGACTGCTTTTTGTACAAGGTATAGACACTATGAGTTTATAGAAATTCTATTAGGACTCTCTAAGGGTCCCAAAATCATTATTGACTTTATGAATTGATTGTTTAAAGATTACCCTAGAAAATTTGTTGTATTATTTATAGATTACATTCTAATATAATATAAAATCTTGGATGAGAATTGAATCAATATAATAGAAACCCTACGAAAGGATAAGATTTATGAAAAGTATAGAAAATGTGATTTTTGTTTGAAGGGATTCTCATTATTGGGGAATATAATCATAATAAATGGGATACCAGGGGATCCTTCAAAAATTGGACCAATTGAAGCATGTTCAAGGCTAACATATAAGACAGATACCCATAGTTTCTTTGTATTACTACCATTTTATCGTTGATTTGTAGAAAATTTAGTACAATTGTAAACCCCTATAAATAATAAAACTCATAAGGATGTCATGTTTTAGAGGAATGATGAATGTGAATAGAGATTTCTGGATTTGAAAAAAAGTATTATCACTTCCCATGTGCTCAAACTACCCAGAAGTGGATATGTTTTCATGGTATTTAGTGACGCTTCAAAGAAGGGGTTGGGTTCTGTGTTAATGGGGAATTAAAGTTTCATATCTTATGCTTCAAGGAAGTTGAAAGTTCATACATAGAACCACCCAACACATTATTTGGATTTCTCTATGGTGATATTTTCTTTGAAAATATGAAGGTATTATCCCTTTGTGGAGAAGTGTGAAATATATATAGATCATGAATTCCTCAAGTATATATTCACACATAGATAAATGAATATATTCCAAAAAATATGGTTATATCTAATCAAAGTTTACAACTTATCTATTCACTACCATCTTTGTCACATGAATAAATTGGTGAATGCTCATAGTAGAACTGATCCAGCAATTTTATCATTTTTGAGAATTTAGAGGGACCTGATATTATTATATTTGAAAAGGATAGATATTGGAATAATAAAGTAAGGATTATCATATATCCATTCACAAATTATTTCTCAATATTACTTTTTAGAATGGATAAAGGATTCTAAAAGGAATGATGAGGGAATTTAAAAGAAAGTGGAAACTACAATACAAGGGAAATACATGGAGTTCAATGTTAATGAAGAAAGAGTTTTGAGATTTGTGTCAATACTATTTTTACAATAAAATCCTGAGTAAAAGAAGGTGATTTTGGATGATTCGCATAGCTCAACATTAACCAGCCACCCAAGAAGTACAAAGTTGTATCGATATCTCTGAGAGCACTATTAGTGGGAAAATATGTCAAATGATATTTTGAAATATACATCAAGATATATTTTATTTTAGAAAGTGAAAGCAAAAAAGGTAAAAAATCCAAGGGGTTGATGCTACCATTACCCATACCTATATTGAAATGGGAAAACATCACTATGGACTTTGTCACTAGTATTCTGAAGACATTAAGAGGGAATAATTTAATATGGTTTCTGTTGGATCATATTACAATGAATGAACACATTATTTTAATTTGAGAGGATTTATCCCTTGGTCAACTTGCGAGCATATACATTAGAGAAGTGGTAAGGCCTCATGGAACACCAATATTGATTATATCTAGTCAGGACTCAATATTAACTTATATATTCTACTAGAGTCAATAATATGATCTAAATACTGAGTAAAATTTCATCATGGATTATCACCCACAAACTGATGGCCAAACTAGGTGGAATACCCAAAAACATTAGAACATGTTTAGAGCATGCCCAAATGACTTCAATAGGGGATGGAATCAACATATTCCTTTGGTAAAGTTCCCATAAAATAATAGTTTCCACTCAATTTTCCCAATGTATCCCATGGAATCCATTTTTTTGAAGAGGATATGAAGACCTGAATGATAGGATGAAGTTGGGGAATGCAAAATGGAATGTCTAGAAATGGTCGACAAAATGGTGGAATGGTTAAGACCATTTAGCAGCACAACAAGAATTCTTAGAGTCAACATAATATCTACAAAGGCAATTGTAAATGAGTCCTAGAGCATGATTTTGGAGACATGGTAGTACACTTCATATCTCCATGGAGGAAAGTCACAAGATTTGGTAATAATGGAAATCTTTGTCCAAGATACATCAGTCCCTTTAAGAACCTTGATCACATCGGAGTAGTGTCATATCAACTAGCACTCCCAAATAACCTATCTCAAGTTCATGATGAATTCCCTGTATCAACTTGAGAATGTACATACCAAACCATCACATGTACAAAATCCATAGGTGGTCCATTAGAGAATGATCTCTCATATGAGGAGCAGCCACTGAAGATCATAGATCGTAGAAACAAATATCTACAAAAGAAAACAATGCACCTAGTCAAAGTACTATGGAGAATCCAATGATTGAAGAAGTGATGTGTGAATCGGAGGAAGTGTGGATATAGAGATACCCTCTTTTTTAGAATGGAAATATAAAATTTTGAGGGTGAAATGTTTTATGGGGGAAAGATTGTAATGACCCGAACTGTTATTTCCATTACAATTTATTTAAATGTTTTATTAAGTAATATGGTAATAAAAATCAAATAAACTTATTTTGTTTTATTATATAATATAATATTTAAATTATTATTAAGCATCATTACCATTGATAATGTAGTTGTTGAATATTAATCACATGATTAGTTTAAATATAGGGTTTTAACAAATCTAATTGACGGAGACAAAGAAAGTGATTACCCAAACTAGTTGGATCATACCCTTTGAAGCTCATTATTGAAGATTATGAGGAAGAAAGAATCACTAGTATTTTCTCTTAACCAAGAACAATCTAAGATACAACAAATTCTTTATGAGAAAAACTATTTGTGGGAGAAATTAAAGATCATCGAGATCACAATCCAAACCAAGTATGAGGAACCACCCCAAAAGAGTTTCATAATCATGAACCTTACCTTTATGTTGTTTGCTAGTATATAAACATATATGTATCAAGAACATAATAATATGAATATGTATATTTTATTTTCAATAGAATAATACTCATATTTTATTATTATCATTACTTTGTAAATTATTTCTATTTTTTATACAATAAAATAGAATTCGTATTTTTAATCGGTATTTGATTAAAATTAAGATGTCTATTTTTATGAATTAATGTAGTTTTGGTACCTATAGTGTAATCTTGAGAAATGGGACCATAAGGGGCACTCCGCAGCTAGGGTTCTCTCGTTGCCGCCTTCCTTCCTTTTGCCTTGGGATGACTCGGTCCTCCTCAACGCTTGATCGGTTTACTCACGGTGGCTTCTTTCTTTCTGAGGTAGTGTCGTGTGAATTTTCGGGCTCAGCCATGTTGGAATTTTTCTCTGTTACTGGTTTGATTTTTCTTCACTCCATCTACTCCGGATAGGGCTACAAGGCGGCGCGGTGATGGTCTAGCGGCTGAGAACCAATCTCTGTGTCTGAGGGTTGCTGGCATGTATCCTTTGAGAGTGTTGAGTTGTCTGTTGCGGTCACTAAGTGCATCTTGGAGGGCAGATATGGGATTTGGGTACAGGATTTCGACGAGTTCTGGTGAGCCACAGATCGGGTAGTCATGGTTACGGTGATGGTTTCTTTTTCTTTGTCTCTTGACTTCAATTTTAGGTTTCGGTTATGGATCTACGATCGGGTGTTCATGACTTCTCTATTTTGTTTTCTTCAACTTTGTTTCATTGATTCAATGGTTTTCTGTGGATTTTTGAGATTATCGTGATGTTTCTTAATGGTAGAGGCACTAATTTGTAGTTTCTCTGCAATTGAGGAAGTGCAACCTTCGATTTTGTTTATGTTGCTTTGGATTTTTCTATTCGTGATGAGGTCGGGCTTCGGCATGGTTCGTTCCAGTTGCAGTGTTCCTTGTCTGTTTTGGATGATTTCTTTTTACAATGCTAGTTTGGATGTCTACAATGCTGGTTTGGATGATTCTGAGTTTTTCTATCTAGACAAATTTGGATATGAATTTTGATAAGTTGAATAGAAATGGAAGTTCTTGGATTTCTTTTTAGATTTTGGATGTGGATTACTTGTTGGATATGGATGTGTTTCAACCTTCATACTACATGGGTATGCTCCAGATGATGTCTAGAGCAGACATATTTCACCTTGCATGCCATTCAGATTCGGAAGTTTGAGAGAGTATGGCTCTTCCATCGGTACCGGGCCCATGCACGCCTGCACGGGACAACTTGCCGGGTGGTCATGTGATGGATAATTCTTGTTGACACGATGTAATAGCTGGGAAATGGAAGATCTGGTATTCTTGACCTATGTTTTCGTCCTTAATGGTTTTATGTGCTTATAATGTTTGGACTTTGCGGTTTCTCACTTTTTCCTCAAAAGTGTTTATAATAAAAAAATTAATTTTCAGCCAAATTAATGTAGTTTTAAAATAAAAAATATTTTAAAAATTCATTATTATTAAATAATTTTTGTTAAATATAAATGATCATATAATTTTTAGGATGATAGATTTAATTTTTATAAGGGTTTGAAAACAGTTATTGTAAAAAAACAAGCATTTCTTGATAAATGTCCTTATTTTAAAAGTGAAAATAAAAATATTTATAATATTGTTTTGATAAAATTGATATTATTTTTGGAATCTTATTTTCCAAATTATCCAATGGTTAATGTTGCATAATTTTCAAAGATAATAAAATTTTTAGAAAATAAATAAATATAGTATAGATATACGTCGTTTATTTTGACATCATAATGACTAAAAATTAATGTAATAAATACTATAAAATTCATCAAAGTCCAAGTCTATTTTTTCCAATTAAAATAATTTTATTTTATTATTTTTTATTATTTTTTTAAATCCATTGTGAATAATCAAAAATCATTAATATATTTTAATGCTTTAAAATAATTTCCTAATGAGTATGACTCACTTCCACATAAGAAAGTTTATTTTTTTATTAATTTTTTAACTTGGAATTATAAAATATGGAAATCCAATCCCATATTCAAAAACCAAGGGAAAAAACCATGGCATGGTTTTTGGTTTTGGTAGTTTTGTTATATAGTTTCCAAACCAATGTCTGAGAAATTATAAACACATCTCCACTCATTTGATATATAAACCCACACAATATACCATTTTGATTCCCTCAAAATCCTTGTAGAACATCCTTACTCTTCCCTCCCCTCTTTAGAGTCCTCCCAAGGTTCCACTAATCTCTCAAAAATCTCCTCCCAAGAATTTGGAGTCACACTCTCAAGTAAGGATTCATTTCCTTATCATCTTTATTTTTGTGTTTTCATTATCTTATGAATTATATTTCCAATTCATATTGTTCATAATTTTTTTCATGTCTTTATAACATTAAATTTTAATACTAAATGATGAGATATATTTTTTTCTCTCATAAAATCATTTTATGAATCCTTACTAGATTTCATTATGTTGTTAAAATTTTACAGTGATTATCTATGCCAAATCTATTGTGTAGTGGATACCAAACCCATTTCTTATCAATAGTGTTAACCTTTTTCACTAATACATATTTATTTTGGACTAAAATTCCTATATTATACACTCCATTATGGTGGAATAAAACATAATGATGAATGAAACCATGTTTCATGATTTATGTCGCACACTTATGCATGAAAATGATACGAAAGTGATTGATGCACCATGAATTATATGACACACTAATGAATTAGATAATTTTTATTCTCATGAGACGTAATTTTTGGGATAGGGAGTTAACATGATTACTTCATGGGAATTTTCCTATAATGATGTCTTGAAAGTTATCCTTGACCGATGTTTAGCATTATGTGTTATAAGTTGTTTCCACATTTCCCATATTGCCTTTATGCTTATCAAGTTATTTAATGTCTCATAGTTCATGTTTATGATTATTATTATTTTTTATATGCCTATTGCCTAGAATATATTATTATATTCTGTTTATTCCATATTTATTCTCTTACATGGGTGTATAGCTCACCCATTTCAAAAATATGCCCCCTGGTTATCCCTTGCAGTATTAAAAACCATCGAATTTTAAAGGTATGTAAAGAAGTTTTTAAATAATGTCATAGTGTCCCTTGTTAAATATTTTAGGCTATATACAAAATTCCTAATGAAAATAAAATTCTTGATATTTTGGTTTGTATTAAGCATAATTTTATGTAATAAATATGTTATTATTGTGTAATAAATAGAAGGATTATCATAGACCTTTTCATTATGCACCAATTAAATATTGAATTGTTACACAAATAGACTCTTTTATGGTGATTACCCTATGGTGAATTTGTTACATATAATTTTCGACATACAAATATCTTTATAAGGATACAATTTCTAATAGAACCACATACTCTCCACTTTACCAACAAATTTGTATTTTTATCAAATATTTAGACATATCTTTAGGATTTTAACTAATGTTATCATATCCAAAAAACAAAAATTATCTAAAATAATAAATTAAAAAAATTAAACCTAGCCATGATACCAACTGAGGTGACCTAATGAACTGAAAAAATTAATTTTCAATATTTAATTAATTTAAACACTAAATATCTCAAAATAATATCATAGTCCAAAGAATTGGTGTCTTTATGACTTTGAGGGTTATTTATATAATAAACATACTTTACACTAATTCTAAACATTTATCCATAGTTGATACATGATAAACTCAATTTTTAAAATCTCATAAGTTATAATAGACTTCATAAATAAGGAAATTTAATGATAAAATAGGTATTTACTAAAATACTTAGTTATGAAAGCTTATAAACATTTCATCAGGGATTATATCATAAGCATAGGATGAAACATGAGAAATGAGAAATTTCTTATAAAAAAACAAGAAATTATTAAAGTTTTTCATAAGTTATAATTGAAGTACATGTAATCACAATGAATTAAAATATTCAATGGTAAAAGTGTGTGATATAATTATCATGATCCAAGGTAGATAATCATAGGAATATTAAATTATGAAATACCATTAAAAAAATAATTAATAAGATATTACAACAAAAACATAACAATAGATAATATTTTGAACCAAGACATCCACATCACATTCCTGAAAAAAATTTGTAAAAAAATAACTATATCACATTCAAAAAAATATATGAATAAATGTACCTCCATGAAATTCAAACAAAAAGCTTTCGAACAACTCTACCAACATCATGGTCATACAAAAAACATTGAACAAAGTTACCTACATCACATTCAAACAATATTTCACTCTATCATATTATATTAAATGTTAAATAATATACTTAATGGTAATTTATGACGCCAAAACCCCATTCAACCAAAAATTTATATCCTAAAATTTATTCATCACATTATAAGTAACCAACATAATTAAGAATGTACTTGGAAACAATTCCAAATTGTATCAAAAAAATTTACCTCAAGGATGTAGATAGTTTATTCCAAAACATTATTAACCGATAAAAATATTTTTTATAAAACATTTTACGTTAATTCATGATAAATAACTTCCAAATAAATATTTCCTTTAAAAATAAAGAGAAAAAATTAAAATAAAATAGTAAAATTGTTTTATATAATGCTTTTAAAATTGGGGTAACTTATGCAGTTACGGGTCACTTTGAAAAATAAATTTTGAAAAAGAATATTTTAGAAAATTAAAATAAAGGAATTTTCAAAATAAATATTTGGAAATAAATCTCAATAATTAATCCTTAAAAATATACAGAGGTTTTAAAATTTTTAAATCAAAATATTCTAGAAAAATTTATATATTGAAACAATCTTCAATAATGAGGCCATGAGAAATACATAATGGCTTCAAAAAAATTAAGTGAAAAATGTGTACAAAGTATATATGAAAAAATAATCTTAAATAATTGATACGTGAAAATAAATAAATTCTTTCAAATTAAATATTAAGTGGAAGATATAAAATTTAAATTTGAAAGGATACAGAAAATTTTTTAAAAATATTTTGAAACACCTTAATTAAAACCCTGTAACATAAAAAATTTAAACAAATAGCCTTTGAAAATAATATAGGTAAAATATGAATTTTACCTAATATAAAACATAATTATGTTTCCAAATATATGGTATAACATTAGTGGGAAAGTAAAATATGGACAAGGTGAGGGGGAAACATAAATAATGATGATGGAATTATTCAAAACTGTGATATAATATTTCATTATGAAACTAATCAACATAAAAACTTGTATTAAAAAGTGTTTATTACAATATAGAAAGAGAATTTACTTTGGAATAAACTATTTTTGTGGAATAAACCATTTTTTAAAGAAATAAGTGCAATAATAATAATTAAAACTCAATGATGCGAGTTTATTTAACAAGGACCCTTACAAACATTGTATCCTTTGAATAAAACTGAAATTAAATAAATAATTTTACATGGATCTTAGACCCCCTTTAATTACATAAATATGTTAAAATAAAAACATTAATTATTAATCACACTATATTAAATATATCAATGTTAATAATATGATTTAAGTCTCAAGATAAACCAATTTTAGGGGAAAAATCCCTATCATAATTACTAACTTCCCCTAAAGTGATTGAATATAATCTATATGAAAAAAATACCACAAAAACATATTTTATGAAATTTTTCAAATATATATATATTTATATATATTTTAAATTAAATTATGATTATTTTATACGTGTATTTTATTTATTTGCTATATATTTTCCATATCATATGTGAGTAAGCTTGATCTTTTTAAACTAGTTTCGTTATAGTAGTGTTGTTATTTATTATTCACCATAATTTAATCATAAATTGTTCATCAAAGATATTGGAATTTATGTTATAAAATTATTTATAATTTTATAATTCAATTCTTTGGGAGTTTTTATTTTGAACATTGATGATGAAATTGGTGATGATCATGGTTTGGGGATTTTTAGTGAACGTACATTGGTATTTTAATTAATAAGTTTAATGTTGATGTTATAATTCAGAACCAAAATAAAGAAACATTTTATTTTTATTTACAATATATATTACTTGTAAATAATATCTCATATTCATCCATTATATTTATTTATATCATTATTCTTGTATTTGGTTAGATCATCCAAAACATTGTCACACACTGATTAATGAATGAGTATGGTTATAAAACTTGTTTCTTTTAGAATATTACCATTATTAAAAAATTAATGATATTATATCGATATTTTTAAGGATTTTAATCATATTTTAATATATTTTAATAAATAAGTAAAAAAATATAATTTTTTTTGATAAATCACATTGTGGTGGTAGTAGACCACAAAAACACATGAATAATGTTTACATTTTTTCAAAATAAAAAAAGAGGACGGAGGTTATGCCTTTTAGAAAAATATTAAATAATTATTTATATGTGAAATAATAATTTTTTCATTTAATATTTTGAAATATAACTTTTAATGGGAAATAGATTAATGAAATAATGTTAGGGTAATGTTAGTACTTACGTTGAGTGATTTGAGTTTTCCTTTAGAGGGGTCCTTAAAATTTCAATAATTTATCCAAATTGTGGTATCAAAAAACTTAAGGAAGTTAAATTGGTTCATATGGTTAGAATATAAGGATGATTTTCTAGAGGAAACAAAAAATTATTGCCTTCTGGAAGGATTGGTCAAATGCTTTATTAATAAGTGGGATAATGGATTTTTTTTTTAAAATATTTCATCTAAACACAAGGAGTAGACATGTTTCCCATGTTAATAAGACAATGAAAAGAAATATAATTTTGTTTATATTTTTTGGATGATTAAATCCTCAACCAATCACTTATAAACACTTTTTTAACATGTTAATCCTTTTACTCCTTTGGTTAACCCATTTTACACTTTTGGATTTTACCATAATAACTAGGTTTTACCTGAGTAATTCATTTTTCATTTCTAACATTAAAATGGTCCTAATTAAATAATTCCTACATTATAATTCAGGATTTTAAATCCTTTTTATTAGATATATTTTCTAAAGGTGATAAAAATATATTTTATAATAATAAATATATAATGTATTCAAATTTTTTCAAAAAATATTGTAACTTAAGTTCAAAAATATCAAACAAATGTATGTAAAGTAAAATAAATATTTTTAAATATTCAGTATACCTTATAAATAAAATTTGTTTTCTAAAAAATGGTTTCATAAATTTAAAATTCATACTTATATACCAATAATTTAATAAAAATAAAAGTATTTGTAAAAGTAGTATTTTCTATTATTCACCTAAAACAAATCTTCAAAGAAAATCCCAAAAACCATCATAAACTAATATTAACATTCTTAATCAAAAAATGAATTTAATTTTTTCAAATTAAAATTTTGAAATTTGGGATTATAAACATAAAAATATTCATAAATATATTTTCAAAGAAAAATTAAATTTTATAGATTAATTATTCAAACCTAAATTTTATTTCAATTACTAATCACATTGTTGTTAATATATTATTTATATAATCAATATATCTTATCTATAATTTATTTATTTTATTTAAATAATTTTAATAAAAACCAATATTTAATAATATATTTTCTAGAATAAAATGATCTTGATAATTAAATTGACACATTTGAAAATAAAAATTCGTTTTCACTAAGATACACTTGATAAATGAGTTGACACATTAATGGTTACATTATTATATAATATTAATTCATAGTTGCATATATTCTAAAGTCCTCTATTTAATATCTCAAAATAAGGTAATATTTGGTGTCATTTAAGGGTGGTGATTCTCATACCATGGATCTTATGTAAATTTCCCAAACCTTGAAATCCTCTCATATAAAATTTCACTTATATCATAATTGTGGGAGTTTATAAAGGGATTGTACGAGGGAAAATGAAATTGAATCTACCTCCTTCGAAACATAAAACAAATGATACTTTCTCAACATAATTAAATTTCCTATATTTATGTTCATGTATTTCATAATATGGTTACTTATTTTACAACCAAAAATTTAATAGATATATTATAACACTCTATTTCAAAAAAAATTATTTTATAGTACCATCGTTTTTTATTAGTTTCCAGATCTGTTTAGAGTAAGTGATTAAATATATTATCTAAAAGGAAAATTAATATTAAAATCATGGAGTGTTACTATCATACCCAAGAATAGTCTACTAAGGAATCACAAAGTAGATTGAAACATCACTAAACCCATGGAAGAGTCACCCCATGGTATTCTAAAGTATCAGGCCTCATTACGGAACCTAAGGGGATTCTCCCACGGTATTTGAAAGTATATAGTGTCACCATAAAACCCAAGAGACAATCACCAATAATTAATTATTATGTATCAATAATCATTTTTAAACCCAAGTGTAATTATACATGGAAAACTAGTGAATCGACGATCATCCCTAATCCAAAGGTAAATGAACCATGGCATTCCAAAGTTTCAAACATCATCACCAAAGATAAGGTGATTCTCCCATGGAATTATAATGTTCCTGGTTTCATCACCGAACCAAATAAGAACAACCCAAGGCATTCTAAATATTTATAACCATTAAATAACATAGAAAAATAATCCATAAATTTCATTTTATTCAATACACATCAGGTATCAACATCGGGAACCCCTGCTGTCACCCCCTTTCCATTACCTTTTAATTTAACCACATTAATACCCACAGTTAAAGAAAAAATACATCCATTAATTCCATTATATTAAACCTAAAAATAATAAATATGGTCACTATATCCTATATTACATCCCATACATCTTTAGTCACCATCCCCCAGCTATATCTCAATCTCTAAGAAC
Organism: Viscum album; assembly: GCA_963277665.1. NCBI lineage: Eukaryota > Viridiplantae > Streptophyta > Magnoliopsida > Santalales > Viscaceae > Viscum > Viscum album. The sequence goes on along the minus strand of OY728158.1, from coordinate 647,868,075 downwards.
CACGAGGTTTCGCGGTTTAATTTTCCAGTTTATCCTTAAGTCAAGTGCACCTCAAGTGGTGGATAAAGTTATAGTCACACACATAAGTTCTAATGTTATCTCCAATTCACCACAAAGGATTACTATTTAATTTAATAAATCACTCTTAAAGGTTGGTTACACCCTATGGGTGTCCAAAAGCCACAACCTACTCTCCAATGGGAAATTTGTGTCTCGTAGTGAGGTTTCATTTTATGATTTTGGTCTAAATTGTTTTAATTTATTATGTTAGTTTTAATGCTTGGTAATTTTAGTATGATAACACAATTATCATACATATAAGAAACACAAAACCTATGGGAAAGATCTAAAACAAACTACCTTATACTTATAGACACCACTCATCCAAATTCATCCTTCGTTTCAAGTTAAAATATTAGAAATTATAAAAAGAATATGAATACCATGAAATCAATAAAATCACACATAAATGATAAGAAAGTACATGAAAATGGAAGAAACCAAGAAAATAGAAAGGTGTATGGATATAATTATTTTAATCCCTCGATCACAACTGATAGAGGGTGAAATGATGTTGATATGTAGCAGATCTCTCATTTGAAGGGGGATAATAACCAAGAAGAGTGGCATTTGATCTCATACTATCCAAGATAATACGATTCCTGTAATTTATAACATGATGTCCCTTAATTTGTTAATTAAAAATAATAATAAATCCAAATTAGGGGTTCATGGGGAGAACAATTCATTCAAGCTATAATATTTCATGGTAAGTAGATCCTCCCCTTAGCCCATTAGGTTTGTGATATGAAGTAATGTTTCAGTCAATGAAGTAGTTACAACTTATAAATAAAATTTATAGACCTACCTAATTTACCCAAAACCACTTATGGTCCACTCATGATCCCTTGTAATGATTATAAAATATATAATACATGTGATCAATAAAAATATAAAAGGAACCATACTTCATAAACAGGTTTGGGTTTTACAACCTCACCAGAGTAAAGTAGTTCTCTCATGAGATTCTATCTAAAAAAAGGGCCTTTGTAGTAAAAACAATTAAAATTGAGCATGAATACCTGAATTTTACATCTAGGTCACTGCTTGTCCACATTCATGCTTCAACCGTGCATGAACTAAATGATAAATCAAACAATAGATATAATATATCACTATGATCAACTAATACAATGAGAATAATCATTGAACGATTCACCTATTTCAAAATACAAATCTATCTAATGACCCCACGCATAGTTTCCCACTCATAAAAATGATCCAAGAAGTTAAATTTCCTTCTTATAAAACATTAATGTCCCAAAATATCATCATAATTATTGTTTTCCACATGATCCACCACCTGAATCATGTGACCAAATTAGCGTTCAACCCATGAATCAAATCATGGACATATAATATCTGAATAAATTCCTTCATACATCCTTTTAATAATATAATAAGATGACATGCATTTTTAAATCCATTAAACATACTTTGATTAATCCTGAATGAGACATGTCAGGATCATCACTAAGTTACTAGCCCCCAAGATACATATGGGTAACCTCAACGAAAGTCATGTGGTTCACCCAGGGATAATTGAAACCAAAGATTCATTCTCATAAAAAGTCCAATGATATATAATACATCCTCTACAAATGTTTGATGATCTATTAAGAGTAGTTAGTTTCCAAAATTACCTATGTATCAAGACTCTTTTGAAAGTCTCAAAAAATCAACCACATTAATATTTCATAAATCATCATAGTCACCATGTCCTAATGTATGAATCAAACTACACACCTCATATTTTTAATGTTCATGAAAAAATTTCACCCAAAGAATATCCATTTCTCAAATCCTAACCATACCATAACTACTACAAAAATGGGCATTATCTGCGCTCAAAATGGGCTTTATAATCACTAAAAAAGCACTGTAAAGCTTAGTGAAGATAAAGGGGGGGGCCCATTTATCAGTGCTAAATAAGAATTAATAAATGGATACTTTATCAATGCTAAAAAAGTGCTGATAAAGGATGCATTTATCAGTGCTAAAAACATGATGATAAAGGGAGACTTTATTAGAACTAAAAAGGCGCTGATAAAAGAACCCTTTATCAGCGCTAAAAAAGCGCTCATAAATGTGTTTTTTATCAGCCATATTTTAGCACTGATAAAGAGGTACTTTATCTGCACTTTTTTACCACTGATAAAGGTATCTTTTATCAGCACTTTTTTAGCACTGATAAAGGCTTACTTTATAACCGATAAAAAAGAACTGATAAATGCCATGTCCGCTGTAACAAAAAATTCTGCAGCAGCATACCCAAACAACACCTGCAAAAAATTCAGCATTTCAACAAGTATACCCATACAAAACTAATACATAATTCATAAGGTAATTACACCAAGTATACCCATATAACAAGTATACCCAAAATAATTCATAAGTTAATTAAATACATAAATAATTCAATTCCGAATTCATGGGCTTGGGGGCTATTCAGGGGTTTTGGGCGGTTGTCCAAGGGGGGTAGGGGTGTCTGGGGGGATGGAGGTGTCTGGGGGGATAGGGGTATCCAGGGGGTGGGGGCAGTCCTTGAGGTTGGGGGCTATCCAAGGGGGTGGGGTGGTGTCCAGGGGTGGTGGGGGCTATCCATGTGGGTGGGGGTGTCCATAGGGGGTGGGGTGTCTAGGTGGTGGGGTAGTTTCTAGAAGGGGGTGTCCAGGTGGGGGGGGGAGGGGGTGTGGGGTGTCTAGGGGGTGGGGGATGTCCAGGGGGGCTATCCATGGGGGTGTCTAGGAGGGTGGGCTGGTGTCCAGGGTGTCGGGGGGCTTTCTAGGTGGTGGGGGTGTCCAGGGGGTGGGGCGGTCCAGGGGGATGGTGGGGTTGTCCAAAGGGGGTGGGGTGGTGTCTAGGAGGGTGGGGTTGGTCGTCCATGGGTGGAGGTGTCTAGGGGGTGGGGGTGTCTAGGAGGCGCGTCCAGGTGGAGGGGGTGTCTAGGGGTTGGGGGTGTCCAGGGGGTGGGGTGTCCAGGGGCGTGTCCAAGGGGTGGGGGTGTCCAGGGGGTGTCCAGGGGTGGGGGTGTCCAGGGGGTTGGGGGTGTCCAGGGGTGTTGGGTGGGCTTTCTAGGGGGTGGGGGTGTCCAGAGTGGTGGGGGTGTCTAGGGGGTGGGGTGGTGTCCAGGGGGTGGGGGTAGTCCAGGGGGTTGTTGGGGCTATCCAAGGGGGTGGGGTGGTGTCCAAGGGGGTGGGGTGGCTTTCCATGGGGGTGGGGTGTCTAGGGGGCGGGGGAGGTGTCCAGGTGGTGGGGTGGTGTCCAGGGGTGGTGGGGGCGTCCAGGGGTTGGGGGGTCAACCATGGGGGTTAGGAGCCATCCATGGATCGTTCATCTAAAGGATCAACACAATCTGAATATTTTTGGTAGGATTTGCGTACGTCAGTTTTTGTTTTCACATAAAATTCTGTCCATTTTAAACAATAGAGGGACACATTGAGTGATACCATCCACACTGTGCCTCAGATTGAGGAAGTTTTGACTCATACACATCACCAATGCACCCATGGATAATTCTCCTAAAGTATCAATGCAATCCACATATTTTTGGTTGGATTTTCGTACGTCAGTTGTTGTTTACACTTAAAATTCTATCCATTTTAAACAAAAGAGAGACCCTTTGAGTGATACCGGCCACACCGTGCCTCATATTGAAGCAGGGTTGAATCCTCCACATAAAAAATTACTCATGAATTGTTCTCTTAAAGGATCAACAAAATCTGAATGTTTTTGGTTGGATTTTTGTACATCAGTTGTTGTTTTCACTTAAACTTTTGTCCATTTTAAACAAAAGAGAGACCCTTTGAGTGATACCAGCCACACCATGCCTCTGATTGATGTGTGGTTGACTCGTACAAATGACCAACGCACCCATGGATCTTTCTTCTAAATGATCAACATATTCCTACTGCGTTTGGTTGGATTTGTGTGTGTTAGTTGTTGTTTTCACATAAAATTCTGTCCATTTTAAACAAAAGAGAGACCCTTTGAGTGATACCGGCCACACCGTGCTTCAGATTGAGGCAGGGTTGACTCATACACATCACAAATGATTATTGGGTTGTTCTCCTAAAGTATCAACACAATATTAATGCAATTGTTCGAATTTTCATACGTCAGTTGTTGTTTTCACTTAAAATTCTGTCCATTTTAAACAAAAGAGAGACCCTTTGAGTGATACCGGCCATACCGTGCCTCGTATTGATGTAGGGTTGACTCGTACATGTCACCAATGCACCCATGGATCTTTTTTCTAATGTATCAACACAATACAAATGAGTTTGGTCAGATTTGTGCGCGTCAACTGTTGTTTTCACTTAAAATTATAAACAAAAGAGAGATACTTTGAGTGATACTGGCCACACCGTGCCTTCGATTGAGGAGGGGTTGACCCTTACACATCAAAAATGACCCATGGATCATTTCACTAAAGGATCAACACAATATAAATGCGTTTGGTCATATTTGCGCAAGTCAGTTGTTGTTTTCACTTAAAATTTTGTCCATTTTAAACAAAAGAGAGACCCTTTGAGTGATACCATTCTCACCGTGCCTCAGATTGAGGAAAAGTTGACTCATACACATCACAAATGACCCATGGATCGGTCTACAGAAGTAAAAACATAATACAAATGCGTTTGGTTGGATTTGCATACGTCAGTTGTTGTTATCACTTAAATTTATGTCCATTTTAAACAAAAGAGAGACCCTTTGAGTGATACCGGCCACACCGTGCCTCATATTGAGGCAGTTTTGACTCTCACACATCACCAACACACCCATGGATCACTCTCCTAAATGATAAACACAATCCAAATGCGTTTGGTTGGATTTTTGTACGTTAGTTGTAGTATTCACTTAAAATTCTGTCCATTTTAAACAAAAGAGAGACCCTTTGAGTGATATCAGCCACACCATGCCTATGATTGATGCGGGGTTGAATCGTACATGTCAAAAATGACCAATGGATAGTTATAATAAAGGATAAACACAATAAAAATGTGTTTGGTCATATTTTCATAAGTCAGTTGTTGCTTTCACTTAAAATTCTGTCCATTTTAAACAAAAGAGAGACCCTTTGAGTGATATCGGCCACACCGTGTCTCGTATCGAGGCGGGGTTGACTCGTACACATCCCCAACACAATCATATATTGTTCTCATAAACGATCAACACCATATGAATGCATTTGGTTGAATTTACGTACGTCAGTTGTTGTTTTCACTTAATATTTTGTTCATTTTAAACAAAAGAGAGACACTTTGAGTGATACCCGCCACATTGTGCCTCAGATTTAGGCAATATTAACTCATACATGTCAAAAATGACCCATGGATAATTATCCTAAAGGATAAACCCAATCCTAATGCATCTGGTCAGGTTTGCGTAAGTCAGTTGTTGTTTTCACTTAAAATTCTGTCCATTTTAAACAAAAGAGAGACCCTTTGAGTGATACCGGCCACACCGTGCCTCAGATTGAGGTGGGGTTGAGTCTTACATGTCAAAAATGACACATGTATCATTATACTAAAATATTAAAACAATAATAAAGCGTTTGGTTGGATTTGTGTACATTAGTTGTTGTTTTCACTTAAAATTCTGTCCATTTTAAACAAAAGAGAGACCCTTTGAGTGATACCGGCCACACCGTGCCTCGGATTGAGGAGGGGTTGACTCTTAAAAGCCACTAACACACCCATGGATCAATATCATGAAGGATAAACACAATACAAATGCATTTGGTTGGATTTGCGTACGTTAGTTGTTGTTTTCAATTAAAATTCTGTCCATTTTAAACAAAAGAGAGACCCTTTGAGTGATACCGGCCACACCGTGCCTCTGATTGAGGCAGGGTTTACTCATAAACATCAAAAATGACCCATGGAGCGTTATACTAAAGGATTAACACCATATGAATATGTTTGGTCAGATTTGCGAACGTTAATTGTTGTTTTCACATAAAATTCTATACATTTTAAACAAAAGAGAGACCCTTTGAGTGATACCGGCCACACCGTGACTTTGATTTAAGAGGGGTTGACTTGTATAGGTCAAAAATGACCCATGGATCATTCTACTAATGGATAAACACAATCCGAATGTGTTTGTTCAGATTTATGTACGTCAGTTGTTGTCTTCACTTAAAATTCTGTCCATTTTAAACAAAAGAGAGACCCTTTGAGTGATACCGGCCACACCGTGCCTCGGATTGAGGTGGGGTTGACTCATACACATCCCCAACGCACCCATGGATTGTTCTATTAATGGATTAACACAATCCGACTATTTTTGGTTGGATTTCTGTACGTCAGTTGTTGTTTTCACCTAAAATTCTATCCATTTTAAACAAAAGAGAGACCCTTTGAGTGATACCGGCCACACCGTGCCTTGGATTGAGGCAGGGTTGAATTTTTCACATCACCAATGCACCCATGGATCATTCTACTAAATGATCAAAACAATATGAATTCATTTAGTTGGATTTTCATACGTCAGTTGTTGTTTTCACTTAAAATTTTGTCCATTTTAAACAAAAGAGAGACCCTTTGAGTAATACCGGCCACACTGTGCCTTAGATTGAGGTTGGGTTGACTCATACACATCACCAAATCACCCATGGATTGTTATTCTAAAGTATCAACACAATATGAAGGCTTTTGGTCAGATTTACATACGTGGGTAGTTGTTTTCACTTAAAATTCTGTCCATTTTAAACAAAAGAGAGACCCTTTAAGTGATACCAGCCACATCGTGCCTCGTATTGAGGAGGGGTGGACTCGCACACATCACCAATGTACCCATGGATCGTTATCCTAAAATATAAACACAATAAGAATGTGTTTGGTCATATTTGTGTATGTTATTTGTTGTTTTCACTTATAATTGTGTCCATTTTAAACAAAAGAGAGACCCTTTGAGTGATACCAGCCACATCGTGCCTCAGATTGAGGTGGGTTTGACTCATAAATGTCACCAACACATCCATGGATCATTCTCTTAAAATATAAACACAATAATAATGCCTTTGGTTGGATTTGCATACGTCAATTGTTGTTTTCACTTAAAATTTTGTCGATTTTAAACAAAAGAGAGACCCTTTGAGCGATACCGGCCACAGCGTGCCTCGGATTGAGGTGGGGTTGACTCTTACTCATCAGCAATGCACCCATGGATTGTTCTATTAATGTATAAACATAATCATAATGTGTTAGGACATATTTTCATATGTCTGTTGTTGTTTAACATAAAATTCTGTCCATTTTAAACAAAAGAGATACCCTTTGAGTGATACCGGCCACACCATGCCTCAGATTGAGGCGGTGTTGACTTGTACAAGTCACTAACTAACCCATGAATTATTCTACCAAAGTATCAACACAATCTGAATGCTTTTGGTAGGATTTACGTACATCAGTTATTTTTTTCACTTAAAATCAAGTCCATTTTAAACAAAAGAGAGACCCTTTGAGTGATACTGGAAACACCGTGCCTTGAATTGAGGCAAGGTTGAATTGTAGATGTCACCAACACACCCATGGATTGTTATCCTAAAGTATCAACACAATCCAAATTCTTTTGGTAAGATTTTTGTATGTCAATTATTGTTTTCCCTTAAAATTCTGTCCAGTTTAATCAAAAGAGAGACCCTTTGAGTGATACCGGCCACACCGTGCCTTGGATTGTGGTGGGGTTGACTCATACATGTCAACAATGACCCATGGATCGTTCTCCAATTGTATCGACACAATATTAATGTGTTTGGTCAGATTTGCGTACGTCAGTTATTGTTTTCACTTACAATTCTATCCATTTTAAACAAAAGAGAGACCCTTTGAGTGGTACCGGCCACACCGCGTCTAGGATTGTGGCGGGGTTGACTCGTACATGTCACTAACACACCCATGGATCATACTCATAAAGTATCAACACAATCCAAATGCGTTTGATCAGATTTTCGTACATTGGTTGTTTTTTTCACATAAAATTCTGTCCATTTTAAACAAAAGAGAGACCCTTTGAGTGATACCGGCCACACCTTACCTCGGATTGACTCGGGGTTGACTCGAACACATCACCAACACACCCATGGATCGTTATCCTAAAGTATCAACACAATATGAATGCATTTGTTCCTATTTTCTTACATCATTTGTTGTTTTCACTTAAAATTATATCCATTTTAATCAAATGAGAGACCCTTTGAGTGATACCGGCCACACAGTTCCTAGGATTGAGGCAGGGTTGACTCATACACGTCACCAACACACCCATGGATCATTATCCTAAAGGACCAACACAATCCAAATTCATTTGGTCTAATTTATGTACGTTAGTTGTTTTTTCACTTAAAATTCTGTCCATTTGAAACAAAAGAGAGACCCTTTGAGTGGTTCATCATTCTTGCATGTTGCTGGTGAATTTCATCTCTTAAAATTGGAGAATTTATCATTGGATAAAGGATGATTTATTTAATAAAAATTAAATTTTTCCTATAAACATTTACATACAACAATGTTTCATATTTTTATCTCATTAACCCATCTCAAAAATGACCTCCAATCGCACACATCCCCGAGTCAGATCTTCATGATATTTGTGTACAATCTTCCATCAGGTATGTGGCTCACTCGTTTCTGAACAAATCCATATCAGATTGTGGTTATGAGGCTTTTCGGCAGTTAGAGTAGTACAGAAAAATATAATAATAATTAATTAATAAATTAATTAAATGAAATGGTAGTTGTTTTCGAAAATACCTCTTTGGGGATGGTAGTTTGTTGATGAAAAATAATCTCTTTAATAAATTTACAAACATAATAACCACAATCATTATAATTTTTTTTGGACACTTTAAGAAAATTTATCATTAGAAGAATTAGTAACTTGTGTTGATATGTGTTTGGATAGTGAAATTTTGTTATATATACCCTGATATTTGTCCAGACGTAGTACTTGCTCACCTCTTTATGATTAGTGCCTATCCTCATTCCTTTTTTAGATGATAATGATACACTACCCTATCATAACATAATATTTTGTAAAAGATAATATAAATTGTATTAATTTATTTTTAGACCTAAAACCCAGGTTATAGTGTCCTAATGATTCAAAAACTCCATCATGTGTGGTCGGTTAGATGGATATCCTTTCTTTGAATCCCGAAAATAAATCTTTGGAGTATCTAAGTTCACCGTAATTAGTAGCCAATGTTTTCTAAAAGCACAAAATGGAATAAGTAATAAAATAAGTGAAAATATAATTGATATGCTTTAATCGTAGATTTTACCCTTTCATTGTTGGTATTAGAAAGAGTCTGTCATCTGTAATCTTGCTTTCAAATGTTTTCAGCAATCCATTCACTATTTCATCCTTTTTATGGCTTTAATTTCGTTATATGTTTTCATGTGGTATGAGGACTAACGAGTCTGAATTTTGTATCATGGGAAAACTCCTTAAACTATCTTTCATATATACGTTTTTTGACAATATAAAATTCATTTAGTAATAATTTCAACATTAGCTCGGCTTTTAGAAAATAAATTCGTGAAAACATACTTCATATATATATTTACAACTCTGATACCTAGCCAACTATTTTCAAGGATCTCATTTACATTTTTAGCAGCAATGAAATCTTGACTTTACTCTCTGTATATATTCTTTCTGAAAACCATTATATGAATACTACCACCTCTTAGCTTCGTATTCACATGAGTATTCAATGTTAGTAAATGTGGATAGATAACAGGTGGGGTTATTGTGCTTTTAGTAGCTCTTTGGGATCGGTTGGTCGATCATTTAGATGGTTTTGAGCCGACATTTGTCACCCCCTTCCCTTTCTCCATATATAATAACATTCATTGGTTCAGACCCTTTTTTCATTAATTGTTAATGGTTTAGCTTGAAAAAAGGAAATAAATACCTCTTCATCTGCATGTACTCTTACAAGTTGTGATAGCCATGCAATGAAAGTCTCAATAGCCTTTTCAACTGTATGAATATCATCATCATCAAGTGGAATAGGTAGCTCTGCATTTGGCTCATGAGCTACAATAATAGTCACTTTCAGATGATCTTTCGGAAGTAGTCTATTATGCAGCTTGTCATTTGGGATGTTGAACGCTATAGACCTAACTACAAGGAGATAGGTGGGTGTTGATAGATATAAATCATAGTCATTATCACCCTATATAATATCAGTATAGGAAAAGTATCAGTGTTTGTCTGATTCACATTTCATGGGAACAATTATTAGAATATTGATTACCACAGCTAAGACAGCTCTTTGAGGGGAATGGCTCACCTCAAAGCTGGTGGGGGGTGGGGCGGGATCTTCACGGGCTGGTTATTCCTGAGTTGTGTCTTCTCCTTACTTCCCACCCATAAAAGTTTCTAGCAACTCTCCCTACCATAGAATTCATTCTTCAAGAGTTTCTAGTGTTTCGCTCATTTGTCTCAATTTTTCATCTCTATCATCTGTTTCTTTTTTTCTCAAAATATACTCTAGGTGTCACCCCAAACCCCGCACGTCTGACACGACCGTATTGTTCTGGCTACATCAAAGCTGTCAATAATAGGTCAGCATCTACAACAAGATTAGCTGATTCCTGTGACTGTCGGATATAGGAATACAACTAATTATTTTTTTGTAATAGCAATTTAAAACACATATTTTTATCGTCGTGTCATACTAACACATATTTACCACACTTTTTCTGTGTTCTCATTTACTAGCTTCCCTTCCTTATTCACACGTGCCTCCTTCCATAGCACATGATATGGGATGGAAGTGTCTTCGGTTTTAGACCCACCAATCAACATATAAATATATAAATATAATTATGATGTTGTTTATTGGAACCTAACAATATTACTGTAATTTTAAAATATGTACCATTTTCATTTCTAGTGAAACTTACCCCATCCTTGCTTTATGATAGGGGTATGTTGGTTTTGATGCACATTTCTTATTTTCAGTACAGAGTTTCTATTTCATAAATGAAATATTGACAATCGAAGTGATGAATACATGTATCCTCAAACAACGTATTATCACCCACAATGTACTTAAAGCTTCTCATCCCCATGACGGCCAATAAATGCATCACATGCTTCTTGGGATATCAGTTGAGCGTACGCAATGGGTGGGTGTGAGTTTATATTACATTTAGATTCATTCAGGTGAAATTTTGTTAAAATAGTTCAAAAACCCTGATGAATTCTTCCTACAAGCCTTCGTACATAATTCTTGTGTGAATCGTTACTATAAATGTACTCTGCAAGAGATTGAGAAGAGTAAGACATTGTTTTATTCTTTTATTTACTAGTAAATTAAAGAAATAATATCACAATCTTACCATAATTTCTTCCCTGATCATAGCCTTCAGCCCGGGCATGACATGGTTCCATGAATCTATGTCAATCGGCACGTGTTGCCGAGTGACAACTCCAATGTAACTTTTAAACAAAGCCATTTTGGCCTCATTCATTCCATCTGACATCAAATTTGATGCCTTTGCTTTTCTCTTTAAAAACTTCGGCAAACACCGTCAAACTACGACGCACCTGTGTTTTCGGTGATGTCGGTCCTTCATCCCTAACCATTTCATCGATATCAACATCATATATATGTTCATATGAAATGGTAGAAAAGACATGTGCAGATGGTTGTTGGACCTCAACACTAGGAGCAGAAACAGGTTCATAAACTTGTTGTTGCTCTGCACTATGAGCAACCACAATAGCAGCAGCAGTAGCAGTAGCTTGAGAGACTTGTTCAGCCTCTAGGTTAGGAGCACTATAACGTACAGAAGTCATTATCTACCAAAGTGATTGAATAGTTAATTTAGATTACATAAATTAAATAATGATAATATAATTACATGAGATAACAAGATCTATATTACAAACAAAATATAACCTATTTATTGAACTCTCTTTCTTTTTTTCAAAGGCTGGACGGATTTGACACATCTATCGATTATCCAAATCCCTTCGTTGTGGTCTCCTCTAACATACAAAACATCATCTACATTGGGACCACTGCGAAATTATTGCGACATACCACTGAAAGCATTGTCCTCAACTGAATTTTTATCAGGCTCTTCAGTAGTTTTGGATGATAACAGAATAATCGATCACTTTCTTTTTATGGGGTATGGAACATAAAAAAATTGTACCGCTTGTGATGCCATTAAAAAATGTTCATCTTTTTACCCTTATTTACTAAAATCAACCTTTACAAATCCCCATTCATCTATTTTTACACCACTGTTGTTATCAACCCATTTGCATTGAAAAATTGTCAATTGGATTATCGTATAATCCAACTCCCATATTTTTTTGATAATGCCAAAGTATGACATATTTTACTAAATTGTATTTTGGTCCTTACTACTAGAAACATGCATCGCTTCATCCACAAGTGTAACTCCACTATTTTTTATGGTACTATCTTCATCATGTTCATCTGTATAGAATGTATAACCATTAATTACATAACCACTGTAAGATAATACATACACACTTGGTCCGTCATCTAGCCATCATAGTCATTCTAAAATTGAATTCAGATTTTCATCCAACTCCTTAAAAATATGGTCCTAAAACCATCCTATAAACTGTTGATTATGTGTATTTGATATCCATTTTTCAGCCCTTGATGGATTCAACTTCATAAGAATTTCTTTTTGAGTTTCAATATATGGAGAAACCTTTCTAACTGTTATGAAAAACATAAAGGTGGGTCTGCTCCTGATCTGTAATACTGATTATCACAACATATCATCCAAAAATTCCCTCACCCTCAATGCGTCCAGTGTGACAAGATTTCAGGAGATAAATTCTTTCCACATCAGATAGGTATTCGGTAAAAAATTCAATGGCTTCCTCAACAATATATCTCTCCACTATACAACCCTCTGTCCAACATTGATTTTTGACATACCCTTTCAAAATATTCATATATCATTCAACGGGCTACATCCATCTATAGTGCATAAGACCACAAAGTCAAATCGCTCTCAACAAGTGAATCATCAAATGAACCATCATATCAAAGAATTTTGGCGGGAAGAACATTTCTAATTCACATAATATGATGAAAATTTCTTTTTCCATAGCTGGAAATTTCACCTGGTGTAAAAAATTGCTACATATATCTTTGAAAAAGAAACAAAGTTTGGTTATCATATGACGAACATTCTTGGAAAAAATGAAATGTAAAGCTATAGGAATTAGATATTGCTTCAATACATGGAAGTCATGTGATTTCAAACCTTTTAACTTCAAATCATTCATTGAAAAAATGTTATTGATATTTGATGAATACCCCTCTGGAAATTTTACATCATTGAAGAAGTTGCTAAACTGATATCTCTCCTCCCTAGAAAGAGTGTAAGTAGCTAGAGGAAGAAACATTCTATTTTCACCCTTCATTGGAGCCAACTCTTCTCATATTCCCATGTCAACAATGTCCAACCTTTCCTTAATTCAATCCTTTGTTTTTCAAGGATAAATTTAGCAACGTTCCTATAACACTGTCACATACATTTTTTTCTACGTGCATCACATCAAGAAAATGTTTGACATAAAAACATTTCTATAATGGTAATTCAAAAAAAAACTGATCTCTTTTTCCATCCGATTTTCATAAAGTTTTCCAAAAATGGTTTACCAAAAACAATGTTCACATGTTTTACTTTCTCAAATAGTTGATAACCTGTTAGTGGAGATAGTGTTGTGCATTGTTCTGATCTTCCATTTAATGATGTCATTCAAGATCGGTACTTATGTCAATGAGGTAGAAATCTACGATGTCCTAGAAACACAGATTTTGATGACTGTTTCAACCAAATTAATTCTTTATCTTCTTTGCACATGGTACACCCTTCAGTTCATTTAATTTTATATCCTGAAAAATTTCCATAAGTAGGGAAATAATTTATTGTCCCATACAATATCACTCTCAACAAGAATTATTCACTTTTATAATCATCATACAACATAACACCTGAATCCCACAATAACTTCAAATCCTCTATCAAAGGATCCAGATAAACATCAATATTGTTACCTGGTTGTTTTGGTCCTGATATAAGCATAGATAACATTATGAATTTATGCTTCATGCATAACCAAGGTGGCAAGTTATAATTTACCAACATAACAGGCCATGTACTGTGAGTGATGGTTTGAAAACCAAAAGGATTCACTCCATCTGTAGATAACGCATGATGAAGGTTTCTCAGCTCTTTTCCAAATTCAGGATACTCATGATAAATTTTCTTCTATTGAGGAGAGTCATTTGGATGATGTAATTTCCCATCTTTATTTCTTTTATCTGAATTCCACGACAATTGTCTTGCAGTTTCTTCACTTCCATATAAACGCCTAAACTATGGAATGATTGTAAATTACTATAAAACTTTCATAGGATTGGATTCATCTTTCTTGTATCAAGAAAACCACACTTCGGGCATTGTGCATGTTATTTTTTCTCCTTGAGAAACAATATAAAGTCTTTCGAGCATGCATGTATTCTTTCAGAAATCATACCCATCAAGCATAGCATTCTTTTAGCTTCATACGTCCAGCTTGGGATCTCATTATCTTTAGGGAGCATGTCATTAAAGAGAGAAAGTAGTTTTGTAAAACTAACATCACTCCATCTATTTCCTACTTTCAATTTATACAACTTTGGTATTGCTGAAAATGATGTATATTTAGTGCAACCAGCATATAATGGCGTCTTTGCACAACTCTTTAACATCTCAAACAATTTTGGGAAATCACGGAGTTCATCTTCAATTGTCTTTGTCATTTCCTCAATATGATCTTCATCATCACTGACATCTATAATCACATCCCCCATATAGTCTTCTTCATTATCCATATTTTTATTCGTATCTGATGATCCATAAAATGTAGTTTTAAATGATTATAATCCATCCAATATTTATTCATCTCCATCCTATTTGAATCTCAAATATTAGTATTTATGGTTAAAATACACAGAACAAGGATTCCAAATATAGTAGAAGAGAACCATTTCCTTATAAAAATAGAGACTAATAGAGACTTTACATTTTGAATAAAGATTTAAAAATCAACTGAAACAGGATAGACCCCCATCAAAATCAACACAGTTTCCAAACACAAAGGGGTTCGTGGGGATAATCACTTGTGATGTAGATGGTAATACTCACACGGAATCATCCTCTATGGATCATCCTCCTCTATCAGTTCAACCCTTCTATGGTCAACTAGTCCATCCTTTTATACCTCACCAACCTAAAATACATATGGATGAAAACTAGTATCCAACTCTATAAGTAATGAAAGGATTCTCATAATCTCTAAAATATGGAATTCATTATATATAATTACTTTAGATTCATTATAGTTTCCTCAAATCACCCTAGTCCAAACACAATAATAATCATGAATGATACATCTACCACTCCTAGGTCTCTACCCTACATTCAATATCATCATGCCTAATATTTTTGGTAAGCTCAAGTTACTTACTTTAAATCAAAGGGGGGATAATCACTTGTGTCATAGATGATCTCCCATGTTATTCTATATGAAAATTTTAACAAAAATTATTGATCTATCATCCCATTCAATCCTCATGAGTGTCTAATTACGAACTCTATCTTAAGTGTAATATCAAAAGAATATATATTAATAAATTAACCCACATCCACTTACCCACTAATCTGGTCATTCTCACACTCTAATGGAATAGTTCTTATTCATCAACCCCTTATATATAATCTCATAACAATATATCCACACATACACATGTCACAAACACATAAAAAACCATATACACATAATAACCACACATCACATCCCCATCACAGTATGATATCGTGAACATGAAAGACACAAACATCATACTCTCCTCCTAAAATGCACAACCACCACTATGTATCCACACCAAAAACACATAATAATTTCAACAAGAATATATATATACCAAAACCTAAAATCATTATAGGCGATATATATACACCCACTGTGAGACATTACAACTCATACTAAGTGTGAAGGGGGATAAGGGAAGAGTGAGTGGTTCGATATGTGTTCCCTCTATAACCTAGATATTGATAAAAACACTCAGAACCAAAGTTCCCATATTTATTTAAATTAGGTTACTCGACTCAAGTGGTGGTACGTAAGAAATAATAAGAAAATATAATAATTATATAGTCACACATAAATCTTTTCTAAGGGTTTACAAAAAACTGACACTACAAACACCCTCTTCAACCATTTCCTTGTTACCACCAGCCTCTTATAACCACTTCCATTATAATGCCACAAATAATCCCCAAAAAATCACATAAGCATCCATATCAACATTACCAACTTCTAATTTAATTTAACATTATAATTTCTTGGATTTTTATTACCATATGCATTTCAATTATTAACCATTTTAATGTAAAACCAATCATTAAATAACTACCTACTATAATCCATTCATTAATCATTAATAACATTTATTCTCTCTTTAAACATTAATTAAACATAATTATTCCAATAATTATCATTAATCATTTAACAAACCATCATTTATCATTTCAAACCCATCACCTATTACTATTTTCATTTATTCCAACCATATTCCATGCCAAAAAGAAACTATAACACCACCCAATAACAACTAAATTTTCATGACATAAAATACAACTAAACACATTCTAAAATCCATAAAACCACATATTTTTTGCCTAAATAGCCATATAATTGCTATCATGACCACAAAATAATCCATCCATCACAACTGTATTAATTACCACACCACATGCTCCCAACCACATCAATCAACCATCACCCTTATAATCATAGTGATAAATACCCCACACATAGTAGCATGAAAGGGAAAACATATAAGAAATTCACACTAAAAACTACCCCTCAAACACTCTATCATAATAAAGTAGAATTTATAGTTTAAATATGACACTTTAATTACAGATTTCCATAAAACCAATTCATTACCTACCTTAAGTGACTAGAGAATAATGAAAGGTGATTATAACATATTATTAGTAGAAAGAAATATCTTTCAGAACATCAAGAATAAATCACTTAGAAACAACACCAATAAATCCATAAATATATGATAAATATTATGGAACTTTATAAATCACATGCAAAACTCCCTCTTCACTTTAATTTCGTTTAGGGTAATTCATTATAGTATTTAGGTTAATCGGTATTATCCATCCAATGGAAACAAAATAAGATGATAATTCCACAAGTTACACATAATAAAGAAGGATAAATTTCATGTCCCCAACCTCAACTGAAGATTTAACAAATATTTCATACGAATGAGAAGAATAGTCAAATAAAAAATGACTTAACACATGAGGGTAATCTATAAGTCCTTTGTATGACCATTAACCATAACAAATAAACACACAAACTGAATCAGCATTGTTGTCACATCCTTCTTAAGAAGAATGTTCAAGAAGAGGATCAAAAAGAAGAGAAAAGAGATTCACCTTAGTGGAGTAGAAGTAGGGAGCCTTCTACTCTACATCGGGAGGGGAAGGCACGACCGCTAGAGGGGGAGGTGCAAAGAAGGAGCCTACAACCATTGAGAAATGTAGTAGGGTTCGTAGGGAGTATGGTTGATAAGAGAGGAGGAGAAGTAGGGTTTGTGGGGAGGAGGATCCGCCGAAGGGGTTCGAGGGGTTCAAGGGGGAGGAGGATCTACTGAAGGGGTTTGAGGGGAGAGGAGGAGAAGTAGGGTTTGGGGGATCTGGCAAAGGTGGAGTGCATGCAAAGATTGGGAGGTGGAGGAGGTCCGGAAACACGAAGATCGGGGGGTGGAGGAGGTCCGACAAAGCGAAGATTGTGGCAAAGGAAAGTGTCTGAGGGGTACATTACCGCAAGTGCTTTAGGGTGCGATAAACAGAGGACACTTTTCAACTGATTTTATAAAATATGGGACTATGGTTTTATCATCGCTTAAATTTTAGCGTTGATACAGGGCTTTTTTATCCGTTCTTTTCTAGATTTGATACATGACTTCTTTATCAGTATTTTTTTCTTAGTGCTGATAAAAGGTTGGACTTCCCTTTCCCATTTTTATAGATGTGCATGTCCTAGGATATAATTATTATAGTGTCATTCACAGACTCCCAAAACTATACATCAATCCACGCTTTCAGAAACCACTACCCTAAAAAAATCCATTTATCACCCTTCCTTCTAATCATAACAGACATTCTAAAAAACAAAACTATTTATAATACAATTAATCACCTCATAATTCATGTTTACAATTTTACCTAAAGACTCAAAACTCATAGAACAATTCTCTATACAAAACGGCTTGTTCAAAATTGAACCTGGTCACACCAATAAACTATAACCCATGTATAGTGGTGGTAAGATATCAATCATAAAAATAGTAATAATTTTATCAAGTATAAAATTTACTCAGGTACCTTCCATTTTATTTTTCTATCTCTACTTATTGTATCGAAATGAAATCATAAAACCCACAACCACCTCCAGGTTTCGTTCAACAACACGTCACTTTTGATGATTTATTGAAAACTTCCAAAAAAAAGTATCATGTGTTGTGACTATTTCTAGTGAATCCATCATCATAGGAAGTACTTATTAAACTTTTACTAACATGATCCTACCTGATATCATCCAAAATAAAAACATTAGAATCAACATTTCCCACACATGTAATTTGATTTATCCTTAATGAGGTGACTCATTAAATCGCTAACCAAAACTATCAAAAAAATACCACAATACACCCAGTCCTGATGATTCAAACTCAAGTTCCATGACCGTTATCAATATCTCATGAATCTGAAATTTATCCAACTTTTGGCCCTACCACATAC
The DNA here is from genome assembly GCA_963277665.1 of Viscum album. Taxonomy (NCBI): domain Eukaryota; kingdom Viridiplantae; phylum Streptophyta; class Magnoliopsida; order Santalales; family Viscaceae; genus Viscum; species Viscum album. The sequence goes on along the minus strand of OY728158.1, from coordinate 647,849,122 downwards.
CTTCAAGATAGCCATAATAATTTCAGTGCTCAAATAATGATATTTGAGGATCATTATCAATATTAAATACATCAAACTAAGTGGAATGACCCTTTGGAATCTCACAACACCCAAGTTTAAAAAAACTAGAGTGCACACATTTCACATAAGGCAACAACATATCTCTCACATGGGCTAACTATCATTTCTTATAAAAGGTACGTATAATGCCATGTTAATTTCATTATCACGCACTGAGACCTCATCTCATGAATCATCCATACCCTAGTGTATTCAATCTTTTAGATAATATAAACATGTTCATATATCCAAGACAATCCTTCTCTAGCCCATACAAATCATAGCCCCATGGGTCTAGACAGACTTCCTTTTTCACACTAATGTGGCATCTCATATCTCTCCACCATCAATTCATAGAAGATGGTCCAACAATACCATTAGAATCTAATGCATTTAATTTACAACATATAGATAACCATGGATTTTTGGACTCCATAAGAATATATCAGCCCCTTATAGGGTCCTAAATCCAAAAAATATTCAACGAAAACAAACATACATCCCAAAGTGAACTATCCAAAAATTATAATCTCTAGAATAAACCACCATCATTTCTATCTATTATTGTGAACTTACCTCAAGAATCATGTACCTTTCCCAACTCAATCTCCATTTATTGTAGATTTCTAAAAAAAACCATATATTGACGGGTCTCACATGAGATCTAAATAAAGACATATAAATTCAAATACCAATTTTAATTCTGTAAGGATAATATTATATTAGACAAACCCATATAATATGTAAGTTAAAAAAATATACTCACTCTGTATAAGGTAATTCTGTATCTCATTTAACATTTTTTGACAGTGCTCAACAACTCACGTTGCCATCATAGCATTCCCTGTAACACACATCACTATGTTACTCTATTCTAAAATCTGAATTGGACGTCTTGACTTATATCCCACCAATCCAAGGTTAAAATTCCCAACAATCTAGTGGACCATGGTTAATCCTTGTCAACTCATCTAGATAAAAACACATCACTCAATGCTTTAATTTAAAAAGTCTAAGGCACCTCACACAAGCCAAGTCTAATGACATGATCACCATATACCTTAGGTAGGTCCACAAACTAGAAGAATATACCGAAGATAGGTTGTCCTAGGTTTATCCTTTTATGATATACCTAAAAAATAGGTTAGGAATCCAACTGATCATTTCCCATTGAAAACATTGGCCACCACACACACTATCAATGTTAGACATCTTCTCCCATAACACACATGCCATCTACAAGCCTATTCTCAAAATTAGAGAGCATTTTTTTAAATCAATATCAAGATAAATAGTCTTCCATGATTTTTATATCTCATTTATCCATAATATTAGGAAAATACATTGCTTGGGTTACCCTCATACATCACTTCTACATCTTAAAATGGTAGTAAAATACATTGTTACTCTTTCAATGAGTTTGGCTCGCCAATATAATGAGCCAGAACCCAATAATACCATCTAACGTAGAAACCGACACACCTTCATATAGGCATATCGTATATATATATATATATATATATATATATCAATAGCTAACACCAAATCCAAACACCCAATCTAATGTTATCCTCAAGTCATACTCTAACTCATTATAGGAAAGACAGTGAAAAACAACATGTCAGGTCACTCCACTCAATCCCTACCACATAAGGCTCTTACATACAAGTTTGATTATTATCTACCCAACCCACTATTGAGTTAGGAATAAAACCACAAGGGTTACACTTGGTCACAACATATACAAATATTTAGTATCATATTCCAAAAATAAATTTATAATCTATATTTATACCTACAATCCTATAAATCACACATCATAGGGGTCTCATGTTTCTGGCTCTCTCAATTCCCATTTTCCAATTCTTAATAACATATCATGTACACAATAAACAACATTAGATCACTTTTATATTAAAATTCACTTAGTTAATATTTTTGGAATGTGATAACAGGCCCAATTCCCCGCTATTCCCTATATCACATGTCAGATATATCTAATAACTTGGGTGCTCTCAATATCCCAAAATACCCATATATAGGGTCAATAATTATGTACATAAAACTTATCTTCATATATATAATATTAATAGTATAACACTTTTCTATTTCATGTATTCAAAAATTTTCATTTCAAAGGGAACTATTTAATGAAATTTCAAGTACATGTTTTAGAGATAAACACTTTATAAGTTGAAAATGGAATTTTATTTAGCATAAACAACTTTTTAATCAAGATAATTTATCATGTAACACATTTTTACACATTTAATTTAACTAAATCTATTCATTATTGAAGATCGATTAAATAAAATTTCTAGTATATGTTATAGCTGAGAACATTTATATGTTGTACATGGAATTTTATTTTTCATAAAACACATACTAATCAAGATTATCGGTCACGTATCACATTTTTAACCATGTAATTTAACATTAAAATTACAAGAATTAAGTTCTATTAAATGAAATTTCATTTTTAAGTAAAATTGGATTTTATTTTAAAAAAAAGTTGTAGTTAGAATTTTATTTAGATTAAATTTCATTATATCTTGGAAACTTATCATTTAACATGATTTTATCTTTATAGAGGTTCAATTATATAATATACTATCATATAATTATATGGGAAACAATGTATAAGTTGTTTTAGACACATTAAATCACCATCCCATGTCATAGTATGTGTGGAAAACAATAGACAATCATGAAAATGGCATGTGAATCATAATTTATTTTATATGATGCATGAACACCTATGATATTCTTATTCTATCCATGAGATAAAATTCCATAAATCAAATAAGCTCATAACCATGTGTATAACTCGTAGTGAAATAGATCAATATTAAATTGGAGAAAAAATTCAATAATAATCCCATCCCAAACAATGTGAATTTCCCCCATTCATGGGATGTCCAATCCCAGTCACAAATTCTATACCATATTACAATTAAACCCCAAATCTAGTATAAATTATCTATTTAGTTTGGTAAAAGAATGATCCCTTATATGAGTTTGTAACATCACCACCTTAGTTGACTCTGAACAGTAAGTGGTCTTGGTTATAACATGACCTCAGGTGTCCCTCCCTGTATTTCAGAGACTTCATAAAAGTAGTACTGTTCTAAGGTGGATTGGAGGAAGAATACACTCACATTTTACCGTAAATCAATAGTGAAAAAAAGTAAATCACCAATATCAAAATAAATTAGTAAAATAAAACACAAAAAAGTTCTAATAAATAATCAAAACCCATGTCATATAAAAATGAATTATACAGTACTTTTCAGTTAATTAAAAAAATATAAGATGGGCATATACATGAAAATAAAATTCCAAATATAAGGTTCAAAAAAATAATCTGAGAGTGGTATCAAGTCCTAGACCATTCATGAAATCCCATGCTTCAACCTGGTAGTCACATTAATATATCTATCATATGGTAATTTCTCTTTTTTCCCTATAAACATGAATTTATTTTTGGGAACCACATGGTGGACCAATCAAGGTGTGAGTATGACTTTCTAAGACACCAAAAATGACATCTATAAGAATTTACATTATGAGTAGTAAAGAGAATTATAATATGAATACTAAATAGTGGAACAATATAAATAAATAAAACCATTTTCAATCCATAGGTTCCAAAGTGACACCGTAGATTGAACATACCTACTTCCGCATAAGAATGATGTCTCTATCCAAAAGGTATCATTAGTCATAAACACAAATTCCAATTTGGGTGGTGATAGGAAATCACAGTATTTAGGAAATTATCCTAAACATAGGGTAGAAACCCAAGGAACTCTATAGTAGATAGAATTTTCTCTTAACCTAAGGGAGAGTTACCCCAATGTGTTCTACATTATTAGGGATCATCAATAAACCAAAATGGATTTACTTAGGGTTTTCAAAATTACATGGTGTCATCATCAATCCCACGAGGTAATCAACCATTGTTATTTTGAGGTATCTAGAATCATTATTTAAATCAAGGGGGTCATCCATATCACACTACTATATTAGGAATCATCACCGAATCCAAGGGGAATCACTCACATAATTCAAATATAACTCATTTCATTAGAAATCCTATGGGGAATTACCACTGGGGTTCTGAAGAATTAGGGGTCATCACCAAACCTAAGGGAAATCACCTAAGTGTTTCTAAATCATCAAACATCATCTCAAAACCTAAGGATATTCACTAACGTATTTCCCAATGATTTTACTGTTAAATCATAAAGTAATATTATCAATAAATACCATTTTATTCAATATACATTAGGTATCAACCTTTTCAACCCCTAGGGTATCCCCCATTCCTTTCTAATGTAATTTTATAAAGTTATTACCAAAAAATAGAGAAAAAATGCATCTATTAATTAGATTATGTTTATAATTCTATATATAAATATGGTCATTATATGATTAATAATATACCATGTATCCAAGGTCACTCACCTTCCATCGTATATCATGTCCTAGGAACCATGAGGGTAAACTATTGAATTTCAAAATTTATTATCAGGTCATGTAAAACTCTTTTTTTGGATAAAGTCATGGTTAAATAAAGATATCCCCAACATAAGACTAATTCAACCCTATGGGATAATATTAAATTTATTAACTCACATTTATAGTTTGGGCGCACACCATGGGTGATAAAAAGTGATAGACTACTCACCAATGGGATATTAATGGCCTATGGAGAAGTTTTATTTCATTATTTAGGTCTAATAATACTTAATTTATTAATTTATGTAGAATTTACATTAATTTTGATGTGATATCACAACCCACATAAAAATAAATGGAACATAATATAACGTATAACACACAATTAATATACCTTATATTTTTATAAATCCACTCATCCAAAATTTGAATTTATTTCAAAACAAAACTAGTGGAAAACATAAAATCTGAAGAATACCTTGGAAATAGGGAAAATAAAAAAATTTGGAATAATTGGGAATGAAACCAAGAAAAGTGAAAAGCGTAAAGATATACTCCTACCTAGCTCATGAGTGAAACAGAAAGCAGAAAAATATTTGATAGGTAGAGGATATATCTGTTATGAAGGAGGATAAGAACCAATGGGAGCGACATTTGATTTCACACTAGCTAACATGATCCAATTCTCTAATCTAAAATACCATGTCACATAATTAATTATTGAAAAAAATCAAAAAAAAGGCCCATGTGGGATTAACAATGTGAACACTTATTTTATTTAATTATCTTTCGAGGTAGTGGGATCATCCCCCCTACTGACCAGTTTTACAACATGAATCAATGAATTACATAGTGAAACCACTATAGACATACCTTATACGCCTGAATTCTATTTTGGGTCACTATAACCCCCCCCCCCCCCCATAACCTTCATAAATTTTGTGATATATGAGATCTGAAATATTTTAAAATGGTCCAAACTCAGTAAAAGGTATGGGGTTTTACCATTGTGATTTCAGATGTGGTTCATTTTTTATAGTTATATAGATTTTGTGACATAGATGATATGTTTTATATCACGTGGAAATTTTTTGATCATATCATTACTTAATTTATTGTTCATGCATAATTTTTTAATAATATATTTTAATTATTTTGAGGCTTTATTATACTTATTCACTACACATAGTAGATATTAGGGGATGAACAAATAAGGTATAATTGTACAACAAAAATATCACTATTATTAATCCATCATACATACAAGATAATGTCATGTGTAGTGTCAAGTAATGTTTTGTTTGGAATTATGTGATCTTTATAAGAGTTATATAAGCTACGTTTTTTTATTTTCATTGAAGTTAGAATATTTTAGGGTTTTTTTAATTCTCATATAGGTAATATTTACTAATGTTTTTCAGGTAATCATGGTTATAATTATTATTTAAAACAAATATGGGTATTTCCTCGAAAATATGAGAAATTAATATCGTTGGTTCTTATCACCAACATGTGGCCCATTGGATATTATCATCAATACTCTCTATAGTAAGCCGTCTTTTTTCTCCAATTTCATTTGATTTATTCTAATAATATTTATTAAGCTCACGGCATACTGGGTTTATTATTTTATGATTAATAAGTCTTTGAAAAATATATAATATCTTGAAAATGTTATTTTTATCCCTCTCATATGAAATTGATAAATGGATATTATCTGATAAACAGAAACTTAAATAAAAAATTTGAATCGATGATGTTGTCAAGAATAGAAGGGTCTTTTTAGGAGTGGCATTATAATCATCCGGGTTTTATTCATACCTAAGAGATATTATAGAACATAGAAATATTTCAAATAAAAAACTAACATAGCCCTTTAAATTTATAATTATTCCCCTAATTATAGGGAAATACATCATCTACGTCAAAAGTAAAATGAGTTTCAGATTTAATTATACATTTATTCTCATTTCTTCATTAATTGTTTAATGAAAAATTATTTTATATGTTTCCTATGAAAATTTTTTAACAAGCTTTTCTTTATCAGCATATCATCATTATACTCAATTCATACTTATTACTCAAATAATGTGTTAGAAAATGATGTTTCAGGTGGTGGAAATCAAACTGAATGCCAACCATCTACTTATCCCTATCCATTTTCACTTCTCACAGTGAAAACACTCTTCCAAACATCACAATGGTTAGTGTTTTGACAAAATTATCCAAGAATATTGAGCAAGTTAGTAATGACTAAGGTTGGTTCTTGTTTAAAAAGTAAATATCGCATGGGGATGCATCATCAATGACATGTAGTGATGAAATATGAATGATATAGGATCTTTGATCCACGGATCATGCATGGGATAAATAGTGTAATCCAACAAGAGAAAACAATTTTCTATAAAGTAAATATAGATTTACTTAGTGGCTTTGGGGATATTTTACAATAGTATAATAGTGGGACTTTGAATTCCTGGTGGAACTAATTATTGAGGGTTCCTATTGAAGAAAACCAAATCATATAGGATTGAGTATGATTGAACATATAATGTATTATTATAGCTCTCAAATATTTTTCTACATGGAATTAAACAAGACATCGTGTATATCCTTTGTGGACATGATGTGTCTCTTAATGATATCATATTTGGTCTATATTGTAGTGTAAAATATCATCTGATTTATAGTTTTAAGTCACATACCATCCCAAACATAAATACCTTCACCTAATAACACTCGAGTAAAAAATCATATATCTACTGTGACACACATGTTGTGTGTGCTATTGAAAAAATTATGTTTATACGTCACATGAAAGATATTCCCATGTGAAACATCCAAATACTACTCAAGAGTCCAACATGTTACTAAAAAATAGGGAAACTACATATATAATGACCTCAAAGTATCAAAATAATTGTTGCACATTATTGAATATTTCCCTAGGCTAAACATGTTCTCAAGAAGAAGAAAATATTGTGTAATTTTTCATCCATGGAATTGTTTTCATATATTCTTTCATAGGTATCAAAAATTAATAAAATATTATCCTATTATTAGGATTTATCTAATTATAATTTAGTGATGTGATAAGGTTTTCCATCATAGTCTATTTATATTAATTGATTGGGATTCTAGGGATCATATCTCCAAGGAAAAAATTATGGGTTTAGTAAAGATGTTCAAATGAAGCATAAGGTTGGTTTTAATCTAGCGACACCTATATCCTCAAGTATGGGTCTCTAAAATATAGTTCATATTATGTAATCCACTATAATTTAGGGAAATTTTCATCGAATGCATCCTTGGGTTCATACAACCTTTTCCCAAAAAAGTCATAGGTCTCCCATATAATAGATAAAGATGATATTTATAAGTATTATAGGTTGTTATTCCTATAACTTTGGAGTAAAAATCCAAACCTTATTAATATTTCTTGATAAGTAATCAGACCTTTAATGGGTATAGTACAATATTAACAAATATTCATTCTTTGTAGATGTGTGTCTCCCTTACAAAGAATTCTAGAGTGCTGACATCGAGGTCACAAAGAAAGGTATTTATGAAATTATAGGTCTCATGTATTATATTTATATTGGGTTTCTCTTAGGTATATTACCTTTCTGAATATGATCTATGAATATTTGTATTTCTCTTTTATCCTAGGATATCTTAATTCCTAAATCAAATCAATGTTTTTACCCTATATTGAGTAGACATGCATTCTGATATTTCTATTTTTTCCAATGTATCTTAAATGATATTTTTATACTCACTATTACATGGCACATTATTACCTAACATTTCTTTTCTATGATGACATATATTTTGGTAGAAACTTTGATAAAAATAGATATATTTGGGTTTGTATAGATGGAGTTTGGTGGTGGATAATAGTGATAGTCTCTTCTATAGATCACTTTTGGATCTATTACTGAAATTATGTATTTTAACCCTTATTTCGGAGGTTTATATCATTTTTATGTACTTTTCCCATGATTTTTTCATTTCATAATTTTCTTATGTTGTGTTTTTTTGGTTAGTTAGTGCTTCATTCATGTACCTTGTAAATCCATTTAGTAGTCTATTTATGATATTATTTGGTTTTTAGTTTACTAAATTCTAATAAAGATACATGGTATGATACATATTATCCTTAAGATAAGACATACCATATGTATATTATTACTTCTTAGGGATAGTGACTAATACCAATGAAATTAGAGGTAGGTCGGGGGTGGTATAGTCCTCCTCATATCCATCATAGACATGGTCTCATTATTCTAGTTCGTGAGAAGGTGGTATTATCTAGAGACTCTCATTGAGGTTGATAGATATCTCACTCACATAAATAATTTGTAAAATTTTACTCTATATAGAGAGATGGGCTTTCATGTGACCTCATAATATTAGATATAATATAACATTATGGAGTTCTTGGTATGAAATTCTAGTTATTATAGATGAATTATTTTATTTTTATCTTCATATAGTGATTTTTAGTTTAATTTGGGTTGAGATTCACTTTCTCCAGTGAATGTGGATCCTCAATATGATAGCAAGACCATAAATCATAAATTGGTAACTGACTACCCAATAATTGGGGATATTAGCCTTGTGTGACACAAATGATTTATAAGATAAACCTCCTTTAGCAGTGGAGGAATATAATGATGTTTTATCATAGGACATGTAAGGGTTTATCCCTTATATGGAGATCAATTTCAATATTTTACTGCATACATATTATTCACTAATATCATCTATATCTTATAAAATTACCACAAATGATCTATAGAATATTAATATGGCGTTGATGTAAATTTTATATATTGGTTTTATTTTTTCAAGGGTTTATCCCGAGGATTCTTCTGTTTAATTTTACATGATTGATAATGAGACATTAAGGATTTATATTTAATTTATCTAATTAATATTGATGATAGAAATGAAAAATTACCCTCCATTAAGGATCAGTGGCTTCTTAAACCAGCTAAAAAGAATTAATTGTTTCTTGAAAATAGATATCATATTCATGTATCATAATATTCATATTGTTTAGGATTACATTATGGGGATAGTATTAACATTTCAATATGACACTTAAAATTATCTAATTGTGTTTTAATTAGTAAAAATGATAATTTTGTGTTCATGTGACTCATGAACCAGATCATATATTATTTCCTGGATACGTTCATGGTGGTTTTCATCAATAAAATCCATGTAAAATATGGGTTAGCGGATTAGAATCCAAAAAAAATATAAGAATTTTCAAGGAATTTCCCTAATAGTAATAAAGGTACAGAAAACTCTCAAATTGTATGTTTAGTATTTTATAAGTCAATATCATAATGAATTTCATCTTAAGGGTTGTAGTAGTTGTTCTCACTAGGAATATTGAGATTTTTATGGCTTAGTATCCACTAAAGTATTTTTTTTAGAGATAAATATTTCTTGGGTTTGAAATTTATTAACAAATATTTATAGAATACATTTATAATATTATTTCTCCCATCACTAACATTACTCAAAATGTGTATATTTACATCAAATATGAAATATTTTCGAGTTTTTTATTGAACTATATTTAAGGATACACACAAATTTTATTCTTGATGTTTCTAATAATATATGCACCACAATGAAGGGGGTTAAATCTATGCTGACCTTTTATAATTTAATTTTATCCAAAATTAACCACTAAAACTAGTTAGAGCTTGGATTCAATTAATTATATACTCATCATTTACCTAAAAATTATAGTGATACTGGGAATTCTAACACTAATACTTTTACTCTTTAAATATTTAAATAAACATTATTTAAACCTATAAAATTTATTATTTTCAATGTTCTTCATCAAATCTTCAAAAAATTATGACATCAATGATCTTCAAGAATTATTTAAAACTTTACTAGAAATATGAATTTCCTTTTTGAATATTGTATCATAATCATTTATTTAAACACCATCAAAAAAAATTTTTCTTTAGAACATGTAAATTTCACTCTCCTTTTTTATACCACTTATGGAATTCAATATTTAATATTTACTACCATCTATTTTTAAGGTTCCAAAACACACATTTCATATTTATTAATTTAATTACAAAACTTATGCATACAGGTGAATCTTATAATATAAAGCACAAAATATCTAGACCCAACTGTGATCACGATAATAAAATTATCCTAATTGCTTTTGATAAAATAAACATAGGAATTTCTCGTAAGGTTATACATTTTTCATAGCCCTCCAGATTAATGACAAAACAATCGTATCCACTATAGGTATAGGCATCTCACACATTAACATGTTAGAATGTATCATTGAGTATAATTATTTGAAAATATTTTCAATGAATTTTTAATATGTTTGATACCTTAAAATAGTAAACTTAACTTACGATATTATAACATTAAAAAATAGACACTATTGGGATATCTTATTACCAATCATCCATAGTATGTTAGTTCACTTCACATAAATCTAGATAAATTCTCATCTGGTTATCTAAATATCTTGTATTTGGAAAATCTTCAACTTTTTCTCTACTTAATACTTCAACCTTCTCATTACCCCATTGGATTTGTTGTGATATATTAACTTAATTCAAAATAACCCTTCTATCATTGTGATGTTTATATTAAGGAATATATGACAAATCATCACCACATTTGTTTTTGGATATTATTTCAAACACTCTCATAATCTAAAAAACATTTTTTCCATATATGTAATCATCATGGAATAATATTTCAGTCACTTCCAAAATTTGATATGATCTCCCATGATGGATTACATATATGTTGTGAGCGCTACTCCTAATAAGGTGAGGCAGTCTAATATAACTTATAAACCCCAAGTGGTAGGTAAAAAATAGAAAAAAATTATTCATTTTACTTAAAATTGGTGCACTTATTTAAATAATGAATATTTTCAGCTTGATCAGTTCCACATTAGACATAAACATGGTAGGGAATATCTTAATTTCCTTGGATATAACATGGGATTCTGTTGAATTATCATTCCACATCCACAAGTTATTTTCTATTATTTATCGAATCTATTCTCATCATTTGATCATTCCATGACCTACATTCACTTTCCAATTTCTTCTTTATGACAACTCTTATTTTCCTGTGTCTAAGCATGGTAAATATCTTTAATGGAAGTCCTCTATAACAACAAATACATTTACCAATAAAAATTACTCTTGATCTGATTAAAGGTATTATTATATAAAATGGTTATATGAAATATATAAATTTCATTGGATTTATGTTTTTGGATTTTAAAATGCCATTTATAATTGTTTCCATTGATAAGATAGATGTGGAAGAGTAATCACATTATTTGTATAAATATAGGGCTTTAACAAATCCAATTTACTCAGACAATAGAAGTGATGACCTCATTCCATTGAATTCATCCATATGAATCCCATTTGTCAAAGTTCAGAATTGATGTGGCATCATTGGGATTCTCTTTTTTTTTACTAACTGAAAATTAACTTTTTATTATAAAATCACTTTTTAGGAAATGTGAGAAACTGGTTCTAGTTAATCCGGTGGTGAAGCCTCATAGGAGAAATCAAATCCATCAAATAAAAGCCTCTTCCTATTAGTTATTTTCTCTCTATAAATATTCTAGTTCATAAGCCATACCTTAGCAGAATGGTCATTGTCAATAACATCTTCAAGATTACATGTCGTTTTGTCCCATGTTCAAACATACTCTTATTTGATGATTTTCCCATCATCGAAGCCTCACATTAGGATCATATATTATTTTTCGATCCAATTTCCCTATTCATTGTTGACCTCCACTTGAGTAGGTCATCCCATCATCTCTACCTCTTCCTGTGGGATGTTAACATAAATAAATTCCTCCACCATCTCCTCTTTAGAGTGGAGGATAGGTTTTTTAGAGTCCTTTGATATTCTGGAATAGTTCTCATTGTTGATTTTTTCTTGAATTGTAACTTGGGTCTTCTCCTACACAATAACTGTGAGGTCCGAATACATATCCATCTCACGTGTTTTCGATTTTTTACCTGATCGTGTTTCCATCGGTTTTGGTAAATGTGATCAATCCTTGCATCCTTTCCCCTTCTTCTTCCTAGGGGTTTTCCCCTCCTCATAATCCATCCTCCTCAGACTCCACACCTTCTGCAATTCCTCTATATGGGTAATTGGGTGTATCCTGAATAGAATCATTGGTGTCCAAACACTCAATGGAGTATAGAGTTTGAACATCATCATGAAGCAAAGCCTTCACCATTGTTGGGTTGTTGACCCCCACAATACTCTTCTTGATTTGAGATTCCTTTGCCACCCCATCTGAACACACCTCAATTTCCATTTCTGTGAAACTCTTACCTTTATCTTGAGATTCCTGTAAAGAGGATTAATCTCTCTGCACTAAAATACCCTAGGTATCGATCCCTCAAATCCTCTTTAAGACTACCAAAAATCCCCAACACATAGGTTTACTCAACTTGTTTTGCTGAAGGCCTCATCTTCATTGCCTTACCCACCAAGATATTAGTATATATATCCTCATTCTATTTCCTCCCCCACACTTTTACCTTCTCTTAATGGCCATCCCATCTGCAAGCAGCAGCCGAGTGTCCCAATCGTCTAGAGGAAGAGAAAAATTCCACCCAATGATCGAATACCACTGGTTGTTTACACCATACTTCCTTTCCAGCTTCTATTCACATCGATTCAACCCACAACCTCAACACATCCACCTCCACACACATGCGTGGGTTGATTGGATGACATATAGATGTTGTTTGTAAATCCATATAGAGAAACTGACCGACTAGATTTCTTAACATACATAGAATCGAGGGATTCTATAATGGTAGAGAAAGTTGAGGAAGAATTACCCAATGTGTTTTATGACATAATAATGATCCAATAGTGATATTATAAAATAATATAAAAAGTATTTTCAGCCAATATATGTTTTAAATTTAAAATAATGTGATTTTATATTTATTTGTTTAATTTTATGGTGCCTTATTTGACCCTCCAAGACTTATAAAACATTATAAAATTCTTAAATGATTTACTTGAGAGTGTGGCTCACCTCCACATAATCAAGCCTAATATTTTAATAATTTAGGCCCTTGTCATTAAAAAAAATTTCCAATACACCTTGGAAAAAACCATGGAAGAAAACCAGGGTATGGTTTTTGGTTCTGATTAGTTTAAGGTGTGGTGTCCAAAACCTAAATAATAAAGAATTTTCTCTCATTTTCTTTATAAACTCACTAAAGATTCCATTACTCTTCACTAAAACCATTTGGATATCAACTATTCCCTTCCCTTATCTCTCTGTAATCCTCCCAATGCACCCCAATCCCCCAATAATCCTCTCTTTGTCCTCTCCTAATCCTTTGGTATAACACTTCCATGTAAGGGATTTCTTCCTCTCTCATTTTTGTCCAAGTTTCATTATGTTTCTATACCCTTGTCTTTTAAATTAAAAATATTGGGGTATGATTTATAACCTCCCCTATACTTCCATACATATTTTTTAATGATTTTATACCCCTTTCTCTCTCATTAATTCCTCCCATGTACACCTGTTACCATGCTGAAATTCAGTAAGGGATTTCTTTCTCCTTATTTACATTCAAGAAATTATTTTATATTATAAACCTAAATTCCATTAAATATGTTGGGAAGTGTATCTATATGATCCCCTTATATTCCATTTCATGTACATATTATGAGATACCCCTCTCTCTCATCTTAAATTTTTATTAATTCTTATGTCACACATTAATGCTGCTAAAATTGCACCGCGATTTTCCAAGCTGAAGTCATTCTATAGTGAATACAATTCCCATTTCTCTATAAACGATATCCACTGTTATGATAATTTTATTATTTATTATATGTTTTCATGTATTAATTCTACATTAATTTATCTTGGAATAAATGATGATGTATAATGAATCCATGTAGTGTGATCTATGTCGCACACTTAGGCATGAAATGAAATGATTAAGAAAGGTGGGCCTTGATAGCACTCTAATGCATTGAGTAAAGATTAGTATCATGATAAATTAAGTGTGACTAGGGTTAACTCATGATAATTCAAGTTCAATGAGAGTTTACTCATTATAAATTGTTCAATGAGCCTTGGCTCATTATAATAGGATGTTAAATGTTGGTTCCACATTAACAAGTTATGATAATCTTGATATATCATGCCTTTATGTTCATGTTTCTCTTATGCTCCATTGATATGTCTATTTCTTAACAAGTACTATATTCTTCATGTTCGTCCTTGTTTAATCCCTTACTAAGATTTATAGATCAACCTTTTTTTATAAATATCCTCAAGTTAGCCCATGTAATGCTGGGTACAAAGGAATGTTATGGTCATGTAAAAGATGTTTTTAATTAAGATGATGGGTTTTATGTTCTATGTTGTTATGTAGTGTTCCTAATTTCCCAAGACACTAGAAATCTCAACCCTTATAGTTTTCTTAAGTTAATTTTTGTGTAATAAATTATGTTTAAGTGTGTAATAAAGAGTGGGGTTGCAGTAGTTGGTATTACAGGTTATGTTTAGTTGTTTTTTGGATTATGATTAAAAACAATAGTAAAAGATTTGGGGATAAGAATAAGTATAATAAAAACATCCCTAAATTATGGTGAGTATTGAGTAAGTTTTTTATCAAGAAAATATATCCCTATCTGAATAAGAGTAGGTAGAGGAAACTCTAACATATATGTATCTAGGGGGAAATCCCAAAAACACCGCTATGAGCTATACTCAAAGGTGAACTGGTGCACAACAATAGTCCATGCTGCACTATTTGTTACGATACTTCTGGGGGATATGCTTTGGTAAAATCATATGATTTTTATGAAACTTTTTTAATGAAATAAAAAATTCTCCTAAGAATATATATTGGGAAGTAGATCATTGATAATATAGAATGAATCCTATAAATTCATATGTTAAGGAAACAAATTTAATTTATAAGTTATCTATTTTTGTCTTCATATTCCCCTTTTTGTGTTACCCCTAAATTTAATTTTATTCCTTCCAATGGTTAATAATAGGAGGACTCAATCTAACAACCAATTTGAAGATCAATGTGATGGATATTATAACGATATTCTTAATCAGATAGGAGTTGTAATCGCAAACTTTGTCATGATACTCTCTCAGTTGACACAAGTTTTTAATAGAAAAATTATTAAAGATGAATTTTAAACCCCCCTACGAAAGAAAAAGCTGCAATCAAGAGCTTCATAATACAAAGGCCTCATGATTTTGATGGATCATCTGATCCCTCAATCACCGAACAATGTATCAAATCCATTGAGAAGATATTATCCAGCCTTAAAAGTTCTGAAAAAAAGAAGGTTCTTTTGGATTCTTATCGTATGGAGGGTGAAGAATATCAATGGTGGACATTGATCAAAAATAATAAGCCTAAGTAAGAGATTGAGGTGTTGTAATGGAAGGATTTATTTAAAAAGTTTTTTTGAAAAATATTTTCCACACACCCTCAGAACTAAGTTAGAAAGGGTCTTCCTTTCCTTAAAGAAAAACAATAAAGAATACATTGGATAGTATGAGGAAACATTCACAAGGATTACATGGTAAGCCTCCAGCTTTGTCGTTACCCTTGAATACAAGGTTGACCGCTTCTTTGGGGGGATAAAACCTAGCCTGTGGAAAGCCCTAGAGATCCGTGACTTCAAGAGTTGTGAGGAAATTGTATGATGTTCCATCAAAGTCAAAATGGAGATCGATGAGTCTGAGGGGTATCATGGGGGAAATAAGAGTAAGGTGGAATTTAATTCTAGCGGTCTGATGGATAAATCCAATGGTGGTAAGATATTCCCTCACCTCACTTCCAAAAGGTGTAGAAAGAAGCACCCCAAAAATTTTATGAAGGGGAGAAAGAAATGCTTTAGGTGTGTAAGAGAAGAGAACCTAGCTATTAACTGCCAACAAGAAAAACTCGTTGTTGCAGTAGAGGAGAGGAATGCTCTGTTCGACCCCCAATGCATTGTTAATTACTTTAACTACAAAGAACCAGGGCACTTTACAAACTAGTGCCCTAGGACAAGAGTTTTCTGAGGCAACCAAAAACTTCAAAGACAGCAAGGGAGATCCTTTTCCATCACTACTAGTGAAGCAATCCCCAAAAACAAAGTGGTGACAAGTACTCTAGTTATTCATTCAAGAATAGGGTACATACTTTTTGATTATGGTTCTAATCATTCTTTTATATCCCAAATGTTTAATAGTACAATCCCAACACCACCGCAAACCATGGAAGTAAAGATACCGATGAGAACAAAAAATGGGGAAATCATTGGATCCCATGAATATAACTCCTCCCCTCTCACAATTTTTGGTTTGATCTTCCTGGTGAATCTCATCATACTCCATTTGGTGGAATTTGATGCAATTATTTACATGGAATATATTTTCCTATATAAATCCATTATAAATATCTGTAAGAGGGAAATCACTCTCCATATTGAGAATCGACCCCCAATTCTATACATGTGCAAGGCGGATGATGAATTATCTTTATCACCATCATCTCAAGCATGGATATTACTATCCTATGACAATGTGTATCCTAGTGAAGATATTTGATCGTAGAGAAAAATTTATACAATATAAGACAATGCCCCTCATCAAGGTGTTTTCGTGAAACCACAAGTTTTAAGAAGAAATGTGGGAATCAGAGGAAGTGATGAAGTAGAGTTACACTCATCTGATTTAGTGTGAGAAAAGGAAATTTTGAGGAAAAAAATTATTAAGTGGGGAAAATTGTAGTGACCCAAACTTTTACTAAAGAAAATTCATCTTGATCTGATTAAGTGTATTGTTATGATAAATGGTTATATAAAACATATATACTTCTTCAGTTTTATATTTTTTGATTTTAAAATACAGTTAATAATTTTTATCATTAATAATATATCCATTTAACAATAATCAGATGATTAGTATAAATATAGGGCCTTAATAAATCCAATTTACTCAGAAAAAGGAAGCGATAGCCTCATCTAGTAAATTGCTCTGAACAAAGCCCATTTTTCAGAGTTAGAAAAGGACATGGCATAAATGGGCTTCACTCATGACCAATCCTATGACAAGATTCAACACATTAATCTTTAACAAAACCGCCGACGGGAGAAGTTGATGTTAATAGAGATTACAACCCGAGCAATGTTATCTGAGCCACACCAAGAGTCTGTCACCATTGCACCCCTTACCCTCATGTATTATGCGGGTGTTATAAGGTGTTATGTAACAATACCCTAGTACTATAATTATGTGCATTATTTTTATATAAATAATATACATTCATTTTATTATTTTTACTTTTTAAATGGTTTTTAAAGCATAAATAGTATTTTTAGTTAATATTTAATTAAGAAATATATTTTTATGATTTAATGTATTTTTAAATTAATTTTTTTTATAAAATATTATTACTAAATTATTGTATACTAAATAGAGATGATATTATAATTATTTTAGGAAGACAATTGTAATTTTTATTAGAGTTTTAAAACTATTTTGGTCAAAACCCATGAATTTTCAATAAAAGTAGGTTTTTATTTCAAAAATGGAATTTCAAATAATTAAAAAATTATTTATATAAAATGAATATTATTTTTGGATTCAAAACACTTAAATTATCTTAAGGTGAATTTTTCATAATTTTTTGAGACAGTCGAATTTTTGGGTAAAAATTAAATATGATTTAAATATATAATGTGTTTTATGTCAACATAATGAACCGATAGTGATGTAATATAATACTATAAAAATTATTATCGGCTAATATATTCTTTAACATGAAAATAATTTTGTTTTTGATTTTTTTTATTAATTTTATGGTGACTTAGTGGACACTCCAATACATATAAAACATTTTAACATTTTAAAATGATTTCCTTGAGAGTGTGACTCACCTCAACATAAGAAAGACGAATATTTTAATAAGTTCGGCCATTTAAATTGTAAAATAATTTTATTCACTCCACCTTGGAAAAACCCATGGGAAAAAAATATGGTATGGTTTGGGGTTTTGATTAGTTTAATATGTGGTGTCCAAAACCAAAATAATAAACAATTCTCCCACCTTTCCTATATAAACCCACTCAATCTCCATTACTATTCACTCAAACCATATGGAGCTCGACCAAACCCCGACCTCCACTCTCTATAATCCTCCACAAGGCACTCCAAGATCCCAAGAATCCTTCCTCAAGTAGCTCACAGGACTTTCAGATCACACTTTCATGTAAGGGATTTATTCCTCTCTCATTTTGACCAAGTTTATTTATGATTTTATACCATTTTATTTTCAATTAAAAATGTGGCAGTATGATTTTTCAACTCCTCTATACATACCTATTAATTTCTGAATTATTTGACACCCCATTCTCTCTCATTAATTCATCCATTGTACACCTATTACCATGACAAAATTCCATAAGAGATTTCTCTCTCAACATTTAAATTCAAGAAATTCATTTATATTTTGAATCTAAATTCCATTACATATGTTGGTACATATATCTATTTTACCCCCTTAATGTACATTTCAGGTACATATTATGAGATACTCCTTTCTCTCTCATCAACAATTTTTCTGAATTATTATGCCACATCGTTATGCTGCCGAAATTGCACCATGATTTCCATGCCGAAGTCATTATGTAGTGAATACCCTTCCCATTTCTCTATCATGGGTATTAACCATTATGAACATTTACTTATTTATTATAGAGTTTCATGTATGAATTAAAAATTACTTTATCAATGAATAAATTATGATGTTTAATTAATCCATGTTGTTTGATCTATGTTGAACCCTTTTGCATGAAAAGAAATAAATAAGAATGGTGTGCCCTGATAGCGTTCCAATGCATTGGGTATAAATTAGTATCATGATACGTTAAGTGTGATGAGGGTTTGATCATTCTAATTCAAGTTCAATGAGGGTTTACTCATGATCTATGTTCAATGATCCTTGTCTCGTGTTAATATCATGTTAAATGTTGTTACCGCATTTTTAAGTTATGATAATCATGTTATATCAAGTCTTTACGTTCATATTTCTCTTATGATCCATTGATATGTATATTGCCTAACATGTACTATATTCTTCATGTTATGACTTATTTACTCCCTCATTGGGACTTATAGATCCCCATTTTCTTATGAATTTCCTCATGTTATCAAATGTAATGCTAGGTATGACGGAATGATGTGGTGATGTAAAACAAGTTTTCAATAAAGATGTTGGGTTTTATGTTCTAAGTTGTAATGTAATGTTCCAAATTTCCCAAGACACTAGGCCTATTGATCCTCAGAGTTGTCTTAAGTGCATGTTTATGTAAAAAATCATTTTTAAGTTTGTAATAAAGAACATGGTTGTTATAGCCTCTCAATTGGTTATTTCTCATGTGATGACACAATGTTTTAATATAATAACCATATATTTTTCCTTTTAAGTATTTATAATCCAAACAATTTTTATAAATTTTGGGCACATAAATATTACGCATCAGATTACATCATCCAAGAAAAGATTTATTCAAATTTCAACACATTCACCACCTAAAACTCATTTATATATTTTTTAAAAATATTTATGGAAAATATTACAAACTCGGCAATTTCAAAAATGGTTTCATTAATCCTTCCATTTAGATATTTTGTTAAAACCAACAAAAAACCCCACCTAATCTACTCTCAAATTTCCATCAACCCATGGTTTTTCACATAGAGTAGTTTCCTAAAACTACAATTCTATGTAATGATATCTATTTGAGAGAACTAAATCCCTCGGTGATAACATAATTTTTTCCCATATATTAATTTAGTTATCCTAAATAATATTATAGATGTTTAAATTTTATAACTTATACCTCCAAAATTTCTGATAGCACTGGCTTTCATTTTACCAAAAACAATTCTTCTAGAGAGTTTTATAGTTAATATCCATCTTTTAAAATATAATACAATGAAAATATGGGGTAAAAACATCTAACATTGGTGAGGGTTTCTAATGAAACAATAAGTTTTAGCCTCAATTCCTCAAATATTTAATATGGTGTAGATTTGGTAAATATAACAATTCTTTGATATTCTATTGATATATCCCATCTATATGAGAAACTCACACCATTATGAAATGATAATAAATATAAATATTCTTATATCTGGATTGTGGAACCATAATTTTAAAAATATTAGATGATCCCATATTATCAAATGTTATACTCAATTAATTTTGAATATTCACCCTTATATTTTTCAACTTAAACATAAAACAAAAAAATTTAGTATATCTATGTGTGTCAAAAACATATTCTTCTTCCATGAGAAATAAATTCATATATTATTTTTTTTACTAATACAATCATCTGGAATTACATTAGAATCTAAATTATTTTGACATTATCTTTTCTCATTTTTACACCATCTATAATAGATATTCTAGCTTCCTTTGATTTCTACATACCTAATTTTATTAAAAAATATTTAGTATAAATAACCTATAAAAGAAATAAATATATATATCGTTCTATTAAACTTTTATTCACATAAATAAATTTAACTCTCTAATAATTGACATCTCAAAGTTCCATCTAACTAATAATGATAATTTCCCACATAATTTATCCTGGTCAGTGGATAAAATTATAAAAATTATTTAGAAATTACAATCAAGGTGCATGAGATCATATTTTTCACATGTGATTTTCTATAAACATTATCTATATAAAAGCTTAAGTGCTTCAAGTAACTAATTTTTTTTAGAGAAACATGAATAATGATCCAACTTTTAACCACACAAACTTTTCTTCCTAATTCATTCCGTTAATAAATTATGATTAATAGTCAATCCTTTAGGTTGATCAAGATATATTTCTTCTTACACATCCCTATTAATTAATTCAAACTTCACATACATCTTTTAAATTTTTTAATTTTAATAAGTAACAACAATGATAAAAATTATGATAATGAAAAATCTTTCAAAAATTTTAAAAGGATTATTCCATATAAACACCTTCCACTAGTCAGTATCCATTAAAAACTGGACCATATTTATTTAAATAAATTTCACCTTTTTATTTTGATTATTTATAAAAAACATTATTTTCCTATGAAATTATCTCCTTCAAGTTTATAAATGACTTCTCATTTGTAATTTGTCTCAATATAAACCAAATCATAATTCTTGTAATTTATCAACTCATTATGTTAAAAAACTTTTAAAACAAATTGAGGGTCCACCTTTGAGATCAGCTTCACTTTATTTTTAATACACAACATTTTTCTACTCTAAAGTAGAGATTCCTGACATCAGATTATATTTTTTTGTTCAAAATATTTACTTTAATTTTTATAGATTTAATCTTTTACTTCACTTTTTATGGTCCTCATCACTAGACTCAAAAAATAATCATATATAGGTTTTGGATTTTAACCATATTACTTTTAATAAATTATACTAAAATTTAATATTCTACCATTCATTAAACCATACATAACTTATTCATCGGCTTCTATTATGAAGAACTCACATCATGAAATTTAATGTAATGTGAACAAACAAACTTATGTAGATACTTTTTCATAATCTTTAAATTTTTTGTTCCATGAATATCCCTAAGAAAAAAATTATCCATTTTTTAAAGAACATAACCAAATATTTATTTTTAATATTAATCATGAAAGGAATCAAAAAAGTCATAATTTATTTCACTATAGGATTCATCTAATTCCACATCTCATATGGGGGTTATATTTTATTATGGTCACAACAAACTTTTTATCTAAACATAAAAAATGGTACATATATTTCCATGTTTCCTTGAGTGGAACTTAAAGGTATTACTTGTGTTCTCCTTTCCATTTTCTATTCTTGATTTTTAATAATATACACCCAACTCCTTCTCAAATTCCCATTTAATTATTTTCAACATATCAATGGATTCAAATTTATGGTTGGTAAACATTAAATTTTCCATCCTATATGAACCATCAGTGAAATTGATAAATTATAAATCACCCCTCTTTGATAGATGTCTCATTGTCCCACATAGGCTAGAATGTACAAGTTCTAGTTGTATGGTGGTCTGCATTTCTACTTTACGGTGACTAAAACTAACCATTCCTCCTTATTAATTTTTTTTTAAAAATCATAATATTTCCTATTTAGTTTTCATAAATAACTTACAACATTTTTATTTGAAATTATTCTCATGTTTTTAAATCCAATATAGGAAAGTCTTTAGTTCCACAACTTATTTTTATTCTTATATTTCAAAAAGAAAGAGTTACTAGGGTTTCTAAAAAAGAATAAATTACCACTAGTTATATCTACCTTACTATTAATTTTAACACATTTTAGTCATCCATTGATAAATGAAGAATCTATAAATATAATTTCTTACCCAACATCACATAGTCGGATAACACTTAGTAAGTTGTGTACATATCCATCAATATGTTCAACATCCTTGAATAAGAACTAAATATTATATTTCAACCATACCAATTTGTCTTATTTTTATGGAACAAACATTTTGAAAGGTAAATACACATACTCAGGTTATTAAATGTTTTTTTAATTCAAATAAAATGTCATTTGTGAGGAATAACCACTATCGAGTATCCAGAGTTTAAATATTGGGATATATTTTAATGAAACTATAAAAATAAAATATTTTTCTTCAATATTATATATCCAAGATTTATTTTCATTTACACTACATGTTTTTTCATAAAAGTGATGTCGTGAACCCTTTTGAAAATTTAAATGAATGGTCATATATCCAGAAATATCCTCCATGAACCCATATATTTTTGTGATGGTGTATTTTAATATAATATTTCTTCATTATTTAATCTTCCATTACCTCGATGATGATACCTAATTTTATTATAGTTCTTCTCCCCTTAATTCATGTCATCTCCATGGGATTTCCATATTTTTTTCAACAGTTATATACTTTTTGTCCAATGATCCAAAAAACCAAAAATATTGATTGAACCTTGATCTTCCATAGTGGTATGAATTTAGATTAAAAAATGATTATTTATATTCAGTAAATGTAACAACATCTATTTTTCTGTGGTGTGATGATCCATTACTCATCACTTCTATTGATGTAGAATATTTCACAAATCCCTTATCAACCAAAAATCACCTATAATTATTTTTTAAACCTTAATGGTTATTAAAATCAGTTTTATATATATTTTTATCCAAATGATTTGTCACTTGAATTTTTGGGAGTGTTTTATCAACCGCCTGTGATGTTTTAACTATAACTTGTGAATATTTTTTAAGTGAATCATATATCTTATTAAATATTTTTTTAAAATTAATACACATAGAATTTTTCTTCAATAGATTTTATTTCATTGAAACAAGTTCTTCATCAAGGTATTTCTCTATTTTTTTCTAACTTGAAACCTAAGTTATTTAATTATATCAGTGTATGAATATTACCTTTTAAGAAATGGTTATTTCCCTTGGCTATACTCTTCATCCTCATTTTTAAGTATCTTTAATTCATTCATGATTTAAGTTATTTTCTAATGATAGGGCTCAAGTTATGATTTTATAATGTGTTGTGTTTACCTTTATAAACCTCCCTCATCTTAGTTACTTGATATATCTATAAATATTTTAATATGATCCATGAATGTTATAAAATTCGCTAGAACATCCCCTTCTGATGAAATAATATCTCTGGATTAGTCATATTCTTCCTCTTTACTCATCATATTTCCTTGGTCCTTCTATATAACCTTTTATTTCTTCTAGTAGAGTTTTTTAACTTCCTAATGCGTAACCCCAAATCATTCCCATAGGTTTTTTCAAAATGATTATCATTAACTATACTCTTCTCATTCTTGAACAATTTATTAAAAAGTGTCTAATTCCCCCCCATTTAATGAAATTTGAGCGGGTGTTTTCGTTTATACTTCCCTTTCCATTTCTATAAGTTTCTTGAGATAAGATATGTGATCATAATGTGCTCTTCATTACCATATTCCTTATCGTTTAACTCACCAGAAACTATATCTTACATATCCTAGACATTTTTCTTCATCATAACATTAAAGTAAAACTACTCTATGATTATCAATTTAAAGACTTGAGATTACATCATCTCAATTGGGAAAAGTATGTTATGAATTATATTGATATTTAATTGATATTAATCATTGAATTTAGTAACTATAACAACAAATATGTCCAGAAAATACCACATCAATATTTTCATGAAAAATAAATATTTCATGACATCTCTAATGAATTAATCTTGGACAGTTAACCCATATACCGACTTGATGTATTCAAAATTTCTTCTCAATATCTAATTTTTTTCATCCACTACTTCTATATTTCTATATGAGATTCATTTAATTTTTTCCTAAGTACCCTTCATAGTTTAGATACCCATTAACTTTATAAAAACATTACAATAAAATTAAATTAGAATAGATTTTCAAGATTTTTGTTCTACCAAGATATTCCTTTTGGAAAAAACTTCATAGGTTCATATTTCTACCTTGGTAGAAATCCCATAGAGGATAAATCAATATCCTACAATAAAAGATATATAAGATCATGTATAATCATATTCTTTCATCCATGATAATTTTTCCATCAAAATTTTCAATATAAATACTTTTGACTGAGTTGTGATTTTCCATCACATTTTAATAAAGACATTATAATGGATCCTAGATTCTCTAATACCAATTAAAGCTCTAAGGAATACATAAACCCCTGAGAATGTAGGAAAAAATTATTGAGGATATTTTATAATTTCATTTACCCATAAAATTAACCTCTCCCATCGGTTATAGTTACAATCCTTTCAAAATTAAAATGAAAACTCTTCAAAATAGAATGATAAGAAAATTAAATGTAAGGCCCACATTATTTTACATGGATTAGTAACAATATAGGTACTTACTCTATTAACAATCTAGTGATTATCTTTGGAAACAAATAACTTCTATATAATTAAATTTAATACAAAAAACCTTTATCCCAAAATTCATGTTTTGTATCTTGATAGGAAATAATATAGGTTCCCCCTAGTTATAATGTTTTTGTCATCATATAAGCCATAAAAATAGTATAAATTCAATTTCCACTCATATTTAAACTTGTCCAGAATAAAAAAATATGGACCTCTGATCATGAGAATATATAGTTATATTTTCTTAACTATAAATATCTCTATAATTAGGTATTCTATTTTTTCAGAAATTCACCTGAAATTTTTATTTTCTTTGAAATTAATGATTCAAATATATAACTGGTCATCCACTCCAAAAAGAACATCTTTTCTAATAATTCCTAATACAAATACCTAAATGAACTTGACACATATATATTTCACCTTTTCCTGAAATTTATAGTGATATAGTGTCTTCGAACAATTATACTTCTATAAATTCTTTCTTTCAATCAAAAGCCATGAAACCCTCCTGAGCTATTGGATTGTATTTTGTTTTTCAAATATTCCAAGAATTTTATATTCAATGGTCTTCAATGATTACAAATATATTATCTTACATATTAAATTTACTTTATAAATATTCTATATTACTCATCCAAATCAAAATTAGAACAATGTATATTTTCAAATTATTTTAAACCCATGAGTTTCACTATTCTTTATTCTAATAGTTTTGACCTTCCTATATAAAATTTGTTCCATCATCAGTTTACATTATGCTTAAACATACAATTCATATTCATTTAACTATTGAAAAATATTTTACAAGTACACAATTATCATATTCTTGTAAACACATTATATGAACTTAACTTGGATCAAGATATTAAAATTATTTTTATTTTTATATAAATAAAGACAATAATGAATTGGCATATTATAGTATCCCAACAATCATATGGATTACTCGAAAAATATCTCATCCATAGGTAGTAGATATATATATGAATTTATTCAACTATAAAATTTCATGAAGTTTTATTGAGAGAGTATATTCTATATCCATTCACAATCATGTAATATTTCACCCAAAAAATAATCAAAAAATCTATACAACATAACATAGCTGGACACATGTATCATCAAGACCTCGTTTTTTTAATCTATGGTAATTTTTCCATCATTTTCGCTTTCAAACAGTTGTATAATCTTATTACATTATATTTTTCATATAAAAACAATCCACCTCAGAGAAATTTTAAAGTTTTAATGTTAAAAATAAACCAACCTTATCATTTTACATAGGGATTTTATATGTCATTATATAGTGAAATATACTGAATCAGTAATCACTTTGATGTTTTTTTCATGAAAATAATATAAAATCATCACCACATTTATCTTTCAGATAGTATTCCGAAACTTTTATCATGAAGATAACATATCATCCTGATATGTAATCGTTTTTCTACAACTGATCATATGTGGAACAAGTTTTGACTGACATCCCCTGATGGATAACTCAGATATGGAATGTGTTATGTGGAACCCCATGATGAAGCATAGTCACACCATGAATACCCTAGAAGAAGGGTAGATTATTATAGTGTCATTATATTTTTTAAAATCAACACATTTCTTAAAATAATTAATAGTGCCCACTTGATGAATCCCCACATCAGACTTCGGCATGGTAGGGTGCTACTTAATTACATAGAATATGGAATTTGGTTTTGTTGATTTTTTAGCACTGACCCATACCACAACCACTGGTTATTTGATACTGTATAGGGAATCACTCATTCTCAGTTCTCATTATATTAATTTCAATGTCATCATACCCTAGATTGTTTCTCCTATATAGCCACCTCATTTACCTTCCTCAGATATTGGTTGGGGACTCCAACAGCTGCCTACTGAGGTGGTGTTGTCTCAAGAGTTGGTATATTGTTTTAATATACTCACCATAAAATTTTCCTTTGTAGTGTTAATAAACATCACGACAGTTGTATCTTTTTCTCATATAACCAGGTCACATCAAATTACAATATCTAGACTCAGATAAAAAAATATAAAATGCAATCTTCACTTGAAACTCAAAAACATTATTTAATAAATGGTTGAAAATAAATTAAACAACATCAGCAATCCCATCCCATGGGTTTTTTAGTCCTACTATTACCATTGTAAGGTGTCGAGTACCTCGTGTTTGGTGATAACTTTTCATGTAAGAATATACTTTTACTGATACAGAGGTTTTCATTTCTTTATTATAGGTTCGGGTGGAAAATACCCTACAAGAAAGATGGCATATTCATTGATTTTTCTGTTTATTGTAACACAAAAATTATTTTAATTATATATTTTCCATTAAAATCAAATGTTTTCAATGCTTTTCACCACATGCAACACCAAACCAAAATTAACCTCAAAATAATATATAACCATTAAAAATAACCTTCAATTAGTGGGTAAACATATATGTAGCCAAGTTACGAAATATACTTATAAATAAATAAAATCATTATTGAAACTAAATAATAGGTGGAAATTTAATTAGTGTGGATAAATAAATAAAAAATTGATTGATACTTAAAAATTTAACATTTAAAAATCATTTATCTCCATATTATTTTTTAATAAAATAAATATTTTATGGATAAAATAATTTTTTTAATAATAATATATTAGCACAGTTTGAATTAGTAAATAATAGGAAATAATAATGAGATTACTTAAATTTTGAAATTTTAATTTCTAAGAAAAATGGTTTTTATTATATATATTTATATATTGAAATATAAATATGATAAGTAATAATTTTAATTTTACCAATTTGTAATAATTTTTGGTTTAATACAAAAAATAATACCATATGGTGAATTTTTGATTTTTTTTATAATAATTATTTTCTAGGTTAATTGTAACGCCCCGACCGCAGCTACCCAGAGTCGGTGCATTATTACATAACATTGGCATGATCACAAGAAAGATCAAATCTCGAAAGACCGATTGGTTTAGTAGCCTTGGAAACACTAGATATATTCATAGTTTTTACATTACATCATAAAATGAAAAACTACTACAACAACATAAAGTCTCCATAATCCACACTCATATCCCCACATAATATCCCTGCAGGTCATTCATAATTTACTTCTTCACTTCCTGGGAAAAATAAAACATATAAAAGGGGTGAGCTCAAATGCCCAGTAAGGATAACAAAATAGCGGAAACTTTCATAAATAAGAATAAACTTTTAAGGCAATGTATAACTAAAACAAAAGCCTTTCAAACATGAACTTTCAACATGGTATGGCATAAATAAAATGAAATAATTCCATTTACTTATTCACATGGATATTCTACTAATCGAATAATCACATGCAAAAATCAATAACCACTTTCATAATGTTGGAATGCAAAATGTTGAACTTTAATTTCTTTGTCAAGGCCTCATCCCAAGACCTTGGGGCTAACTGTAACCGGAACCCAACCCGGAGTGCCTCTAATAACCGGACACCAACCCGGAGTGCCTCTAATAACCGGACACCAACCCGGAGTGCCTCTAATAACCGGACACCAACCCGGAGTCCTTCTAATAACCGGAGACCAAACCGGAGGGCTTACTTTTACCAGTCCCTAACCTGGAGGGCTTACTTTTACCAGTCCCCAACCTGGAACATACTTGTCCAACACATTCATATGAAGTAAAGGTTGAAATATAACATAAACATTATTATTGGAACTAGCATACGAAATGTCAATACTTTACTCATAAACCATGAATGCTATATAAATGGCACATCCACAGTCAAACATATCACAAAACTTTATTACAATATGGAAGTTTTGTATCATAATAAATCAACTTCAAATAAGCGTAAAATCAATCAAAGGATGTTGACATAGATGAAATCAAAACACTTTTTAGAGAAATATCTCTTTCTATTTTTGAAACCATTTAAGAGCCATATAAAATAAATCATTTTCTTGAAAATGTTCTTATAAGCTTGTAAGGGAAGCTTTGACGATTTTATAACGGCGGAAAATAACCGCACCCACCGTATAAGTTAAAAAAACATTCTTATCTTAATTCTGTCGAAAAGGTTAAAAGCACCTTGTTTGGAAAACGACGGAAAGATTACCTTATAAACCTCTTATAAAAAGTCAAACAAGGGTATAAATTACTTTGACCCATATTATTTTAAATATTAGAAATGTTTTGAAATACATTTTGAAGGAACATGGACGTGGATGATAATAAGGTCCCAGTAGATAATTATGTATAAAGAATCTCGGATAATGAAGAGATTGCGAAATAAATCCTTACCTTGTACTTTTCCTTTGTTGGGGTCGGTTAACCTCCTGTATAATGGTGAAATAATTGTAATTAAATTATACAAGAATCATATACATTAATATGATATCATATATGATCTTTTAACATTTCTTTATTAATAATATCTTAGTATTATCGTCGTTTCAGGTGATAATCGATTCGTTCTTCTTAAATGTTTGGTTACGTAAGACATGTTTGTAATGGATAGATTAAATCTTATTCAGAATCAGAATGATATTAACATTATTTTTAACCCTAAAATGAGAATAAGACTTGAATGGATACGATGGAGGATGGATCTCACCGCGTTCGTGGAGACGGTAGTCCGTACGTACGCACGAACGCTACTTCCATTTAATTTTTATTTTAAAAGAATTGAATCCAAATGATACATAGGTATATTAATATTCCAGTATAATATAATATTTTATATATGTTACTTAAGTTCATTAACACCATCCTTTATACGTTCCATGTGTGGTATGAACGAGTCATATCATTTTAAGGGGGCGGTAGTCCGCACTTCCTCAAATGAAATTATCGTATGTATATACAACATGAAACGAATAATGGTATGAAATAAAATGGAATTACAGAAGCTTATATATAAAATATATATCATTAGTATCATATTTAATTACAGTGCCATCATAATGGCCACCATGAGAGGCGGTAAGATGTATTTGAACAATCATCGTTTCGTGAGGCGTTAGTTTGCCATCCACAGAAACATTATGTTCATCATCCATTAGATGGAGTTGTGTGTATGTGTAGTTTTAATCCTTCTTATAACAACATCCTAGTATATTGAGGATACTGGTGTTGTTACAAAATAAAGTAATAAAAAGATTTTGGGGGTTGGAGAAGCAAAATAAATGAAAATAATTTAAGAGAAATCGTTACCTTTAATTTAGGTAACTCACTTTGGTTGGAACCAAAGGACTTCTTGAAATGCTTTCTGCCTAAGGGGAAGCTTCAAGGAGGAGGAGAGGGATGTGGGGAGATTAGTTGGGCAGAGTTTGGACGAGCCAAGTGGCTTGAGAGGTGTGTGGAATGAGTAGAAGTGGCCTCCTTTTATAAGGGAGAAGAGGGGCTCTTTAGGAAAGAGTGAAAGTATTACTTTATAATATAATTATATTCGGTTTATAATGGTCCAAAAATCATTGAGGTCGAAGATAAGATGACTAATATTCTAAATAACATCAACCAATAAGAATTGGACAGGTTTTAGATAATATTTTAATCATTATAATCTTATTTATTTAAATGATTTATTAATGAGGTAAACATTGCATCATTATTGTGTCTTTAATAATTTAAATTATTTGATGTATAAAAATTATAAATAAAATATCATTATGTAGGAAATCTTTTTAGCTTTCTAATTAATATTTATAATAGAAAATCCAACATGTATAACCCTATGTAAAAATTGTTCTTTTAAAGGATGTAAGCTTATGCCATTTTTGTATTCATTTTAACTTAATTAAAATAAAGTGTCATTATCACTTACAAGTGGATCAATGGGGTCCCAAAATTGACCCAAAGATGCCCATGGTCGACCATGTATCAACCAATAGGGTTAAGACACGTTTTAGGGTAATTTAGTATTATTATAATATTATTGTTTAACCCTTATTTACCGGATTTACCCTTAACCATGGTAAATAAAATATTTACCGCAGTAATTATTCAAAATGTCTAAAAATAAAAGTCACCTATTTACACAATTTGAACATCCTGATTCCAAATATGGAATCCATTTTTCTAAATTCAAAACACAGAAGTGGCAGAAATTAATTTAAAATTAATTCCCGCTGTCAAAACAAAAAGCGTGTTTTTAAGAGATAATAACTATCAAAAGATTGACACTTGTTTATGTTCGGTTTAATTGTAAAATTATGTCCAATGACCAACATTATATTAAATGGTAAAAATATATTATAAATATACTTTAAAACCACTCAAATTCACAATTTATCACTATTAATTATTTTGATTAAAAAAGTTGTTTTTAATTAAAATTTAGTAATTTTCACTATTCATCAAAATATGAAAGTTATCTGAAAAGTACCAAAATTTCACCTTAGGCTAAATTTTATATTCCGAATCCAAAAATGAAGTCCATTTTAAAATATAAAATATATATAACTTCAAAAAGTAGGTATTACTATTCATAACAGCTAGTTTGATTGGTTACGGTGTGTTAGAACTCGAAGTTGCGTACAACACACGCTACTGTTTTATTCAAAGGAAAGCATACCGTGGAAGCTTGGGATGTTTCATTTTAAATTTTTGATGTCCCCATTTAGTCAAAAAGTTTAAAATATTGTATTTAAAAAGGTTTCACTATTAGAAGTTGATAAAAGTGAAATACTGAAAATGAATCTGTTCTTGCAATATGACTAAGAAACTCATAATAGGGATTCTAAAATTATAAGGATTATATAAAGTTCAAAATGTAGTTAATACTATTCATGACCTCTTTTAATGGTGTGATTGAACTCGGTGTTGCGTGTAGTGCAAGTTATTGAATTATTTTTAAGAAATAACACACTCTGAAATCCTGGGGTGTTACATTCTCCCCTCCTTCAATAAATTGCGTCCTCGCAATTTGAAATTGTTCTTCGAAAATAAAAGGTTGAAAGTAGAAAATATATTTGTGGGAAAACCCACATCGGAAATTGGGTTACTAAAATTTAGTCTTAATATGAGGAAAAGATAAATGAAAGGGTCACCACCAAATTATGATCTCGATTAGGAGAACATTGGTGGAAATTAGAGACATATAATTGGAGGGAAAACGTAAATATTTATAGGTAGTGATTGAGGTCATCAATCACAAACAAGTATAAAATTGAGGTCCTTAAACTCATCAATCTATGATGATTTGAAGTACCATCGGTTCAACAAAATATAGGGTATTGGGACAACACATTTTTGACATTTCAAAATATCTTAGTTGAAATCCCACATCGAAAAATGAATTAATGAGGCCTATATTTAAAATAAAGAGTGGAAAGTATGAAGATTACCGAAAATAACACATACTAGGGTTCCATGTAGGAAAATATGGATATGGAAGAGAAATCTAACCATCAATTATCTGATGGAGAGTGGTAGAGAACATGGCTATGAAAAGGCCAACAATCCCAAAGCCATAAATTTTTGATGATTTAAGGTACCATCTAGGACAACATTTTTGTTCTAAGTTTCTATTATTAATGTTGAGGAATTTATTTATGAGATTGGCTAAGATCATAAGGAGATATACTTACTTTATAATTAGAGTTTTGTCCATTAATAAATTTCTACCATAAACTCATCTTTCACTCGTAAAAAAAATTATATTTATACTATTCGTACAGGGTTCCAAAATAAACGAATTTATAATTCATCTACCAGATCTTTTAAAAAAACTACATTATTTAATCCAGGACATCTCTTGGGCCAGTGGTAGGTGATACACCCTTGTCGCCCTTCGGTTGCGGGTTCAAGTCTCGCGGCCTTGCCGGACGCAACAGGTTGCTGCCCGACCTCCGGGTTGTCCTTTTATGGCAATCCAAAATAATCCAAATAAGAACTATCCAAAATAATTCTATCCAAACTCACAGTCCAACATTTATAAGGAAGGTAAACATAATATAGATCCTTTTTACCCCGTAATAGCATATAAATACCTTCATCATGTATTACCATATTCCTTATTGATTACATTCATGATCCCTTATTCCATATAGAATGCTGGATATACTTCATTAATCCAAAAATGTTTTAAACCCCAACAATGATGGAATATACAAATCATTAATCAGTTCCAAGGTAGTCAAGAATATCCAATATAATTTATCCAAAACAATCACATATTATTCCAAAATCACTACCTCAGTATCAGAACTATATTATGATTTATCATTCTCTCAACCATATATTTTCCAAAAATTTATCCTGCTATTGAGTCACTTTTCTTTGTTCCACACAATCTCAAGTCCTTAATGAAATAGTACTGCAGTACAATCCTTATATACTCCATAATTATTATAACAAGTACATTGTTGATACAACACTCAATTGACATAATCAACATAAGAACTCTAATCATTCCTCTTCATCTGTGGTAGTATCATAACTTGATTATTATCCAATAGAATCATTTGCGTCATAGACTGATGACTGGGACATAGGTTCGCGTAGTGTCCAAACTCCTTGCAAATGAAGCATTGTACATTTGAAACCATTTTCTTACCCTTGCAGTCACGTACTTTGTGCCCTTTTCCTCCACACTTATAAAAAACTCTCATTCCTTTCAGGAAAGTTCCAGGGTGTTTCTTTCCACAGTTACCACATATGGGAAAATTCTTCTTTTCCCTCTTCCCTTTATCCATATTTCTCTCTTCCATCCTTTTCTTCTCTTTCTTCCCTTCAAAGCCATAGGACTCAGTAAACTCTTTACTTATCTTATCAATACATGATATTATTTCTTCATATGATGATAATACATGGGAGACTATTTCTCTTATAAATTCTAGCTTAAGACCATGAAAGATATGATCCTTCCTTCTCTTTGAATCATGTGTATTTCTGGAGTTCTCATTCCTTCTACTGGGCGCCATTTCTATACCATGGCATAAACTAGATCAGTTTATGAATCAAAACACATAATCCCATACTTATAAAACACTTAACATAAATTGAACTATTTATGGATATAATCCATAATCATAAGAATGTTTTCTTTGAGGAAGTATATACTCATAATCCCTTCAAAATGATTTGTAAAGAAAATGAGAGTTATCCTAAGCATATCCCCCGGGAGTGTCGTAACCAAGAGTGCAGCAAGGCCCGTTGTCGTGCACCAGTTCCCATTCGAGTCTAGCTCAAAGCGGTGTTTTCGGGTTTTACCCCTAGGTACATCTGTGCCAGAGCCGCCTCTACCTGCTCGTATCCAGACAGGGATGTATTGCTCGGAAAACTCACAAAATCTCTACAATACCAAAATTCTAGGAAGTTCTTCTATACTAATCCTCAAAGTTCATCTTAGGTCTACGTGCTCTAATCAGAGTTTATCTAAATCTAGTTTCCAAGGTTTGTACTAAACTTCATCTGATACCAACTGTAACGCCCCGACCCCAGCTACCCTGAGTCGGTGCATTATTACATAACATTGGCATGATCACAAGAAAGATCAAATCTCGAAAGACCGATTGGTTTAGTAGCCTTGGAAACACTAGATATATTCATAGGTTTTACATTACATCATAAAATGAAAAACTACTACAACAACATAAAGTCTCCATAATCCACACTCATATCCCCACATAATATCCCTGCAGGTCATTCATAATTTACTTCTTCACTTCCTGGGAAAAATAAAACATATAAAAGGGGTGAGCTCAAATGCCCAGTAAGGATAACAAAATAGCGGAAACTTTCATAAATAAGAATAAACTTTTAAGTCAATGTATAACTAAAACAAAAGCCTTTCAAACATGAACTTTCAACATGGTATGGAATAAATTAAATGAAATAATGCCATTTACTTATTCACATGGATATTCTACTAATCGAATAATCACATGCAAAAATCAATAACCACTTTCATAATGTTGGAATGCATAATGTTGAACATTAATTTCTTTGTCAAGGCCTCATCCCAAGACCTTGGGGCTAACTGTAACCGGAACCCAACCCGGAGTGCCTCTAATAAACGGACACCAACCCGGAGTGCCTCTAATAACCGGACACCAACCCGGAGTGCCTCTAATAACCGGACACCAACCCGGAGTCCTTCTAATAACCGGAGACCAAACTGGAGGGCTTACTTTTACCAGTCCCAAACCTGGAGGGCTTACTTTTACCAGTCCCCAACCTGGAACATACTTGTCCAACACATTCATATGAAGTAAAGGTTGAAATATAACATAAACATTATTATTGGAACTAGCATACGAAATGTCAATACTTTACTCATAAACCATGAATGCTATATAAATGGCACATCCACAGTCAAACATATCACAAAACTTTATTACAATATGGAAGTTTTGTATCATAATAAATCAACTTCAAATAAGCGTAAAATCCATCAAAGTATGTTGACATAGATGAAATCAAAACACTTTTTAGAGAAATATCTCTTTCTATTTTTGAAACCATTTAAGAGCCATATAAAATAAATAATTTTCTTGAAAATGTTCTTATAAGATTGTAAGGGAAGCTTTGACGATTTTATAACGGCGGAAAATAACTGCACCCGCCGTATAAGTTAAAAAAACATTCTTATCTTAATTCTGTCGAAAAGGTTAAAAGCACATTGTTTGGAAAACGACGGAAAGATTACCTTATAAACCTCTTATAAAAAGTCAAACAAGGGTATAAATTACTTTGACCCATATTATTTTAAATATTAGAAATGTTTTGAAATACATTTTGAAGGAACATGGATGTGGATGATAACAAGGTCCCAGTAGATAATTATGTATAAAGAATCTCGGATAATGAAGAGATTGCGAAATAAATCCTTACCTTGTACTTTTCCTTTGTTGGGGTCGGTTAACCTCCTGTATAATGGTGAAATAATTGTTATTAAATTATACAAGAATCATATACATTAATATGATATCATATATGATCTTTTAACATTGCTTTATTAATAATATCTTAGTATTATCGTCGTTTCAGGTGATAATCGATTCGTTCTTCTTAAATGTTTGGTTACGTAAGACATGTTTGTAATGGATAGATTAAATCTTATTCATAATCAGAATGATATTAACATTATTTTTAACCCTAAAATGAGAATAAGACTTGAATGGATACGATGGAGGATGGATCTCACCGCGTTCGTGGAGACGGTAGTCCGTACGTACGCACGAACGCTACTTCCATTTAATTTTTATTTTAAAAGAATTGAATCCAAATGATACATAGGTATATTAATATTCCAGTATAATATAATATTTTATATATGTTACTTAAGTTCATTAACACCATCCTTTATACGTTCCATGTGTGGTATGAACGAGTCATATCATTTTAAGGGGGCGGTAGTCCGCACTTCCTCAAATGAAATTATCGTATGTATATACAACATGAAACGAATGATGGTATGAAATAAAATGGAATTACAGAAGCTTATATATAAAATATATATCATTAATATCATATTTAATTACAGTGCCATCATAATGGCCACCATGAGAGGCGGTAAGATGTATTTGAACAATCATTGTTTCGTGAGGCGTTAGTTTGCCATCCACAGAAACATTATGTTCATCATCCATTAGATGGAGTTGTGTGTATGTGTAGTTTTAATCCTTCTTATAACAACATCCTAGTATATTGAGGATACTGTTGTTGTTACAAAATAAAGGAATAAAAAGATTTTGGGGGTTGGAGAAGCAAAATAAATGAAAATAATTTAAGAGAAATCGTTACCTTTAATTTAGGTAACTCACTTTGGTTGGAACCAAAGGACTTCTTGAAATGCTTTCTGCCTAAGGGGAAGCTTCAAGGAGGAGGAGAGGGATGTGGGGAGCTTAGTTGGGCATAGTTTGGACGAGCCAAGTGGCTTGAGAGGTGTGTGGAATGAGTAGAAGTGGTCTCCTTTTATAAGGGAGAAGAGGGGCTCTTTAGGAAAGAGTGAAAGTATTACTTTATAATATAATTATATTCGGTTTATAATGGTCCAAAAATCATTGAGGTCGACGATAAGATGACTAATATTCTAAATAACATCAACCAATAAGAATTGGACAGGTTTTAGATAATATTTTAATCATTATAATCTTATTTATTTAAATGATTTATTAATGAGGTAAACATTGCATCATTATTGTGTCTTTAATAATTTATATTATTTGATGTCTAAAAATTATAAATAAAATATCATTATGTAGGAAATCTTTTTAGATTTCTAATGAATATTTATAATCGAAAATCCAACATGTATAACCCTATGTAAAAATTGTTCTTTTAAAAGATGTAAGCTTATGCCATTTTTGTATTCATTTTAACTTAATTAAAATAAAGTGTCATTATCACTTACAAGTGGATCAATGGGGTCCCAAAATTGACCCAAAGATGCCCATGGTCGACCATGTATCAACCAATAGGGTTAAGACACGTTTTAGGGTAATTTAGTATTATTATAATATTATTTTTTAACCCTTATTTACCGGATTTACCCTTAACCATGGTAAATAAAATATTTACCGCAGTAATTATTCAAAATGTCTAAAAATAAAAGTCACCTATTTACACAATTTGAACAACCTGATTCCAAATATGGAATCCATTTTTCTAACTTCAAAACATAGAAGTGGCAGAAATTAATTTAAAATTAATTCCCGCTGTCAAAACAAAAAGCGTGTTTTTAAGAGATAATAACTATCAAAAGATTGACACTTGTTTATGTTCGGTTTAATTGTAAAATTATGTCCAATGACCAAAATTATATTAAATGGTAAAAATATATTATAAATATACTTTAAAACCACTCAAATTCACAATTTATCACTATTAATTATTTTGATTAAAAAAGTTGTTTTTAATTAAAATTTAGTAATTTTCACTATTCATCAAAATATGAAAGTTATCCGAAAAGTACCAAAATTTCACCTTAGGCTAAATTTTATATTCCGAATCCAAAAATGAAGTCCATTTTAAAATATAAAATATATATAACTTCAAAAAGTAGGTATCACTATTCATAACAGCTAGTTTGATTGGTTACGGTGTGTTAGAACTCGAAGTTGCGTACAACACACGCTACTGTTTTATTCAAAAGAAAGTGTACCGTGGAAGCTTGGGATGTTTCATTTTAAATTTTTGATGTCCCCATTTAGTCAAAAAGTTTAAAATATTGTATTTAAAAAGGTTTCACTATTAGAAGTTGATAAAAGTGAAATACTGAAAATGAATCTGTTCTTGCAATATGACTAAGAAACTCATAATAGGGATTCTAAAATTATAAGGATTATATAAAGTTCAAAATGTAGTTAATACTATTCATGACCTCTTTTGATGGTGTGATTGAACTCGGTGTTGCGTGTAGTGCAAGTTATTGAATTATTTTTAAGAAATAACACACTCTGAAATCCTGGGGTGTTACATTAATGGTTAAAAAAATAATGATATTGTTAAAACCATGACTTTTATAACATTATCATAATACAATAATGAAATAAAATTTTTTGAAACCATTTTCTATATAATATATTTATTTATAAAAATTATATTAACTTAAAATTTGGTTTTTGTATTTAAAAACCACATATATCATTTTTGGATGCATGAGTACTATTTTACTCAAAAAACAGATTAATTCACTTTTATAAAAAAAATAGTTTACATAAACTATAAAATTTAAATCCAAAAAAGCGGATTCAATATTTTAGATAAAAATTATTATATTATATAGTAATTTAAATTATATTTTTGGAAAAATATTATGATTACAAAGAATAAATCTCATGACCATGATAAGAGTGAAAATGTTTTTTTTAGAGAATTATTTTATTAATATTGTGTAATTTTTATCTAATAAAACGAATTAAAAACTTATAAAAGGTGAATTTAAAATAATTTTTTATTTTATATTTAAATAAATTTTCACTTTTTAAATTTGTAATGAATATTAAATAATATTAAAATAACATTATGGAGAAAACAAAATTTTTCAGTGAAATCGTTTTTCAATATAGAAAATGGTTTAATTTAAAAGAAAATTTTATATAAAATATAAATTATATAATATTATATATATATATATATATAATAAAATAAGGTCTATATAATCCAAATATCATATGATGGGTTATTTTATATTTTTAGTAAAACAAAATTTACTTTATTAAAAATGAGTTACCCCAAAAAACATAAAAAAAGAAATGTGACAATAAAAGAAAAAAAACTTCCATTATTTTTAAAATATGTTTATATGTACTTAGTTGAGTATTTCTTGACCAAATATAATCCCAAACTCCATTAATTTTAACTTTTTTTCTCATTTACCCTTAAATATAGTGATGATATTTTTTAAAAATAAAGGGTATTCACAAAATTCCCCATGTTCATCACTTATAAGTGGTGAAAATTATTCTCCATAATTCCACACCCATTCCATAAAAACCCATCTTAAAAATATTTCATTTTATCCACCTATAATTCTCCTTTATTTTCATAGGCATCTGGTCACAATTATTAATATTAATCCCTTCATTTTAAAGAATACTTTCCAGGGAATGTTCAAGGTACCGAAGTGATTATTAATTACACCTTAAATTTTATTATTAATACTTATATTTATAAACTTCCCAACCCATAATAATAAAACATACCTCCAAATATGAATACCCTTAATTTAAATTATATTAACGAAAACCATTAATTTTTCTTTTCCATCCACTAATAAAAATAATAGAACATAAATATTGTGTTATACAAAACACTACCTCCATGAAGTTGAGATTTTTATTTATCATCTTAATATTAGTTAATCATAAAAACTAATTCATGAGAGATTAAACAATTAAAACCCATATAAATAATATCACAATTATTTTTTTACAATGATTTACTGCACTTCCTTAACCATACTCCCCGACTGAGATATAGCAGGATCATGGTCGGGTTGGTTTAACGACCTACATGAATGATGCAATAAATCTCAATCATGGATTCCAATGGAAAATAAAATAATAATAATATTGTATGTTAATAATAAATATTTATTTTCTTATTTATTTAATTGTAAAGTTATTTATTAAAAATAAAATTAAAATATTATATTTTCTCACAAAAATCACAAAAAATCGGATACTAATTACATTTTCACTCAAACATAAGAAAAAACAATATTAAAAATAAATATAATGTGATAAAAGTAATCCCATATTAAATTAAATATATAAGAATAATGATACCAAGAAGTTTTATAATAAACATAATTTGATAATTTAGGAAGTTAAGTGCATGTGAAAAACACATCTGAAACAATTTAAGTGTCTACTGCCTCAATTTTTCACCCATCCAGACATATTTCTTATTATACACCTTATTTTCATTATAATGATGAATTTAATGACCCATTAATATTTATTATCCTTATTATATTATATTTCATGATATTAAATTTTTTATTTCATGTAAGTTCTCTCATACGGTTTTGACATAAAAATTTCAAATTTCATAAGAGTTTAGTATACCTCAAACCCAAAATAATTAAGTTATCATATTTCATCATTAACATTCTGATTTTTTTCATTGGTCTATTCTACAATAAGATTTTAAATTTAAATTTCTTATCCTATATAATTAAAATGACTTTTTAAATTAAAACTTATTACCTTTATATATTTTTTTCTAAAAATTCTATCATTATTGAGGATAAGTCTCATCCAATTTAATAGAAGTTTTCCCAAATTTTACATGATTTCCTATCCAAAAAATGCTCACCTTTTAAATTAAAAACCTGATTATTTGTTATATCATGTTAACTATAAATTTTCCATTTTTATTTTCAATTTTATTTTTGTTATTATCCATTTTACAATGTAGTACTTCAACAAAGGTATATTTTTAATCTGAAAAGGGAACCCTCCAATTTCTAATTTAATAAAACGTTTCACCACCATAAATTTTTTTTAACAAATAATAACTATAAAAATCCTTGATATTTTTTTTGAAACTATACTATTTTAATTCAGTCTTATGGTAAATTATAAGGCATTTCCTTCCATGGAATATCCTTTGACATTTTGAAAGGCATCACCTATGAGATTCTTTTTTTATTCTTATGTATCCTCAATCAATATAATTAATTTTAATTCATTTAAAATCAATGTTACACATATTTATTACTTTGTTAAAATAAGTACTTAAAATTAATTTAAATCTTTCTTATCTTTGTAATCCATATGATATAACCTTTATTTATTATTAAGACAGACTCACTTCATTATCATGGAATTTATCATGATTATTATTTATGTAAGGTTAATTTTATTCATATGGGACACATATTAATGTACATATTATGATTTTAGTTATGTTATGTGTAGG
Source organism: Viscum album (assembly GCA_963277665.1). Classification (NCBI taxonomy): domain Eukaryota; kingdom Viridiplantae; phylum Streptophyta; class Magnoliopsida; order Santalales; family Viscaceae; genus Viscum; species Viscum album. The sequence continues at coordinate 647,807,172 of OY728158.1, read as the reverse complement.
AACATAAATATATATACCTTTAATTCATTGTATATTGTCTTCATCGAATGAGATACTATGTATGGTTCATGGGAAGTTATCTTAATTACCTAATGTTGTGTGAGTAGTGGACCTAGAATTATATATCCCACCAATGTATTGGGTAAAGATTTATGTATCATGAGATGTTATATATGGAATTATATATTGAACCTAATTAACTATGTTTATAAATATTGGGACTAAAACCAGTCACACAGGGGACTATATCCACTGTGTTTATTAGAATGGTGACTAAACCCAATCCATTGAATTACTTTGTCCATAACATGATGATAGTGTTAGGAGTGAACATTAGAATATGATTATGGTGTTCTTATTTATTCTAATGTTAAATTTTTATTATTCCATTGTCTTATGATTTGATTTCCATGTGTCATATTTACACTCTTATCTAACACTACTATGTAATATTACATGGTTATTATTTTATTATTACATGTCCTTACAAAATGATTTATGGATTATTATTAATCTTACAATTACATTAAAGTAATCAATTTACATATGCTAATGTTTTCTCATATGATTTAAAATTAATCCTTGATGGAATATTGATTTATTTTCTCTTACTAAGAAGTTATAATCACCCATTTCTTATTTTTCCCTTCCCTAGGTTATAAATATTTATAATACTTATGAGAAGTTAAGAAGTTTTCAAGATGATTTCAGTTGTGGATTAATTTTCGTGAGTTTTTGAAATATATTTCCTATATAACTAGTCCCCATATAAATTAAAACCAAAGGTTCCATGAGCTATGTGGGATTATTGTGATAAGTAATATTTTAATGATGGTAATGATGTAAATAAAGATATTTTAATCTTGGGTCACTACAATTGGTATCAGATGAGGGTTTAGTTATTTTTTAAAATTGTTTTAGTTTTTTCTGGGATTAGGTCTAGAGAACTTTAATTATAACCCTAGGTACATGACTAACAGTTGAATCTATGTATAAGAATTTATCCGAAAATTTTAGTACTGTTATGATAGTGTTGTTTTATTAAAAATATAATCTTTGTATGGACACAATAATTGAATATAGGATCTGTAAATGATGTACCTTGGGGTAGTAACCCTAAAAGGGGCGTTTTGGTTATTATCTTATTCATTACTATGTTCATAAATAAAATGCCTAAATACACACCAAGACTAAAAAACCCATGGTGTATGCTTTTTTTATTAACTTTCTCTTTACGATTCATTCTGAAGTATTTTTTATATTATTGAATTATGTCAAGGAATATAAGGGAACCCAACCTATATAAACCTATCTTGAACTATAAGGGTGTTTTTTATCTAAAATATAATGTGAGGATATTAAAGAGTAATATTCTTCAAGTCTGAGTTTTTTGAGATATAATTTATTAAAATTATCCGATGATCTTAATTTTTCATCACTCACACTAACACCTTTTGGTTTTAATAATGGATAAATACTAAAAAATAAATTTTACAACAGTTTCCATGAAAATATAGAGATTATCCCTAATGATAAACTTAATGGGAAATAAGATGGAAAAATAAATACTTTTAATTTTACAAACTAGAAATCAACGTAATATGAGTTACAACATGTAAAAAAATTGATTTTCTAATCACAATAAAGAAGATAATGATGGAGTCTCAATGAAGTTCAAGTGATAAATCTGATGAAGGGAAGAAGGTTCAAGCCATTCATTTCAAAAATGTGTAAAGTGGAACCTAGATAAATGTATCAAATTAATTAGAAGATATTTTATCTATGGTAAAGGAGGAAATTCAGTAATAAGATATTGTTGAAAGAGGAAGATTTCAGTCAACATGATAGAGAAAAATAATATTCTTCCTAATGATTTAATAGATACCATATCCAAAAAATCATGTATATGACATCTTTTATATGATATATGCATTAAATTTAATTAAAAATGCTTTTCATGGAACAAAAGGTTTGATGTCTTCAAATAATAGATACATAATAATAATATATTACAATACTTAGGATTATTTCTCAATAATGGATAAATACTAGACCATCTTCTAGATATCTCATTATTTAGACTCATCCTCCCAACCTTAAGAATGAAAAAATAAGAAAGGTTGAACTCAAACCCCCATTAAGGGGTAAATAAAAATTCCATCAAGGATGTGTTAATAAGAATATTAAAAATCAACATCGTAAGATAAATTTCATAACAAGATGACAGGTAACTAAAAAACATAAGTGATCTTCCAAGTACTAGGAATAAAAACATAAAGACACAAAATATTAACACAGAAACATAATATATATAACATGGATTAAAAACATTTTATATAAACCTTGAATCACATGTGAGTAAGATCATAACAGATATTATACTTTAATTGTGGAACAAACATCAGTAGAGGGACAAATTACATTCATGAGTCACACCATTTGTTCCCATAATTACAAGAAACTAAAAGATAAAAATTAATACCAATATCTTGATATATAAACTCCTAAATAATAATTTCATGATATAATAGGCCCAACCATCATAGATATAGGCTTCCAGGAAAGCCCAATCCCTTAAATAAAAACCAAAATAAACCTTGGTTATGGATTTTCAAAGGATAAAAATTTTAATTATGGTGTTAATATATCAGGGGAGGACATTTAGGAGTTGTAATGAGTGAAAAATATTAAAAATTGAAAAAGTTATAAAAGATACAAAAATTATTTTTAAATCTGGAATTGGGCTCACAGTTTGGCCCAATTCATGAAAACTCACCAATTCTCCATAAAACCTTTGGAAACCCCCAAAACAATGAATTAATGGAAATAAAAATAAAAATACATTTAAAATAATATATTTATGTGACAAAACATATATTAAACCAAAATGATATATTCAAATATTTTTCACCTAAAATATCCCGATTTTATTAATCCCTCGTCACATAATGCCCCTGAAGGGGTCTATACTCCTTTAAATTAATTTTAAACAAGATAAATATCAACAAAAGAAACTTTAGGTCTTTTCTTTACCACCATGTAATATCATAGGTTTCCATATTTCATATTCTTTCATTCATCATAATGGTTCATAAATTAAATTTAACTTAACCCATGAATATCCCTCAATAGTATAAAACTATGTATTCAGGAAGGGATTACTCAATGTGTGCTATAATCTCTAACATCCAAAATATTTAGGATGTTATCATATTATAAGACTTATTATTAAACTCAATTTTAAGGGTTATTTCTCTTAACAAAATTTCACTAAATTGAGTTCAAATTGTTATTATTAAACTTCCTCTAATACCAATTTTAAATAAACCGACCCTATCAGACTAAAGTTGGTGGGTACATTAGTATATTGGAACTTGATAAAAGGAATCTTATCATAAAGGAATAAATAGTTTAATAGTCTTGGTAAACTATAAATTTACTTGAATCTAACATTACTTTTGAAACCATAAAATTAAAAATAGTGATTGTAAGTAATTTGAATCCTTAAACTCATTTAGATTTTCCTTCTTCATATCCTTGTGAAATGAAATAAAATCCTGGTGATCTCAAATCCTTGTTAAGGGTTATGTACAATGGAATCTATAATTATTAAAGAATTAATTATCAATATGGAAAGGTAAAAACTAAATCACAAATCATTTAATCCATAACATGAGAAGAAACAATAATACGTTAGGAATAAATGATAACCAATTAACTTCATATAAATAATCATGTAGTCTTGAAACATATCCATGGATATCATAACTATTAAAATATTCTTGTGGAAATCAATAACAAATTTCATAATTATTAATTTCATAATGTGATATATCATAAACATTCCATTGATTCCTTATAATAGTATATCATAAACATATCATCAAGGCCTCGTGTTAAGACATCCTATATAATTGGGTAAGGCCTAAGTAAAATAACTAAAATAGTTTTTCTCATGATAACTACTGATGAATCATGGAGGTATACTGGGATGTACTTTTCCCTTAATATATCTAATTAAATCATAATATTAAATGAGATATTAAAAAGTCAACAATTAATACACATAAATATTCTTATTGAATAACTATCATATGAAATTTTATTACTTCCTCCGTCAAAATGATTATAAAATATACAGATAAGAATAAGTATTTCATTATTAAAAAATATCCCCAATTAATTTTAGGTATAATAAAGGGATATTTTCTTTTATGACTACACATACCATAAAAATATAATTAAAAAGGTCTTGAGGAAAATAACCTTTTTATTTTTAAATACACTTCTAAAACATATAAATCCAAGAATATTAAGGAAACAATTATTTTGAAAATGGACTTGTAAACATATAGTTTAATCATAAAATAAAATGTTGTTCATGATGGTATGAAATTACATTCATTCCATATATATAAAAACATTTCTTTCGCACCTTTTAAAAAAGGTTAAAAAGTGTACCATTCAAAAAATGATAAAAATGTTCCATTTAAAACATTTTATAAAAATTAAAAAGGGTCAAAATATATTTAATAAATAATTTTATAAATTTAAAAAAAAATTATATATTTTAATGAAAATATTAACATGGAAGAGAAATATTTTTAACCGAGTATAACAATAAGGACTTTTCAAAAAAAAATATTATCTTGGCATCACGAGTCCTTAAAGAGATGAAAATGAATAGAAAAAATATAATTTTTATAAATAATTATATGGTAATATAAAAGATTTATTCTAAGAAAGAAAAATTAAATAATGACACTAGTGGATACTTAAACATAAACAATACTGAATAAGGATGATATTTTGAAATAAACACTTACTTATTTGGTAAATATAATATCATAATCCAAAAATAATAATAAATTAGAGTGAAACATTTAATACACTAAATATAATAGATTCATGATATTATATATCAAGTGGAATTATATATACAACACAAAATAAATTAGTTCGTAGTATGGTATATGTATCACAGAAGTAAAAGTAAGAGAAGAAACCCTTAGTTCAGGTCTGACTTCCTTCATATAGGTTCAAACCTTCTATATAATAAATATACATTTATTATAAATATATTCCAATACCATAATCATATATAAAACAACATATAGAATTTACTTATAAACTTTTATCACTTTTTTACTAATAATTTATTATTAAAATCACTACTCAGGTGATAACTTCTTTGTCTTCCATTTATGTTTCAGTTCAATAGTTTTGGTCCCTCTAATTTGACCACGGTTAAAAAATTCCTATTATTTTATTCAGAATGTAAATATAATTTATATATCCAATAAATTTATATTTATATTCATCTATAAAATATAGATATAGAAAAATTAATTGCACCATTCATGGAGATGGTAGGTATTATGTACGAATAAACATTGTTTTCATTTTTTGATGAACATAACTAAACAATGGTAAGTAATAATAACCTTCATAGTATCCATTTTATATTATTTATATCATATATATTCATTTAATATATACTTTTTACCATTAATATATAAAATAAATGAAAAAATGAATCACACCACTTTGTGGATGAGGTTGTCCACATATATGCATGAGCGACATTATCCATTTCCAATGTATTGGAAGGTAAGAGGGTAGATATGATATTATAATTATAGAAAATAAATTATTTGATGAATTCAATATATAAATATTAAACCTATCATAGTACCCATCAATAAAATAATATGATGAAAAATTAATAGTATCGTTGTGTGGAGATGGTATGTCATACGTACGTACGCGCGATACTTCAACATACAATTTAACGGAAAAGAGGGTGGGTATTGGTGGTTTCATAATCATAATAAAATCTAATTTTTTGATGATATAGATAAAAAAATTTATGAAACATACAACAAATTTATATGAAATAAAATAAGAAGTAAAAAAAATAAAGTGATTGGTTTATGTGATTATATCTTCATGGAGGAAACTTCTTAAGATCTCAACATATGTATATTAGAGTTAGACTTTCATTACCAACAACACTTATAAAATGTGTCAACTGATTCTTAAAAGATAATTTTGAGTTTCTGGTTTAGTGAGAAGTCTTGATGTTGTATAAAGAAGATATGGGAGGTATATCCTTTTATAAGTGAGGGGATGGGTATTCTTAGAATTTCATAAATTATTAAATTAAAATAAATTATTACTCATGTAAAAATGGATAACAATTGATATAATTTAAATATAATATGAAAATATTTATAAATACTTGCATACAATAAAATTTGAACATGTTTTGGTATGGTGTTCCCCCTTCTCTTTTAGTTTATCCTTCTTTAACCCTTTTGTCAACTACGGTAGTGTTATACTTTTATACTATTTAAGGGGCCTGAATGATAACATTAGAGGGAAAGAGATCCATATATGGACCATGGATGATGTTTTCAACCATATTCGATCAATATTGATGAATATAATGCTTTTATGAATTATAAATCAGAAAATGAAATATTATTTATAATAAAATACTATTAATATAAATTTTGACACTATTAATTTATTATGACATTAAATACATCATGAAAAATTAATAATTAAAATATAATACTTTTAAACATCCCTAAAATTTTATATTGATGTATAAAATTCATGGAATGCATTCATTCATTCAAATTATATAACTTTTAATATTTTTAATATCATATATTCTATATTTCTATTAATAGAATAAATTCTTGTGTTAGTGTTTCTTAATAGTTTAAGTTAATTATTTAATTGCTATAAATTATAAATAAATTAAAATGATAAAAAAATATTTACATTTATAATATATATTTATAACCAAACATATCCTCTATTTATATATATGTTAAGATTTTAATGATAATAAAATAAAAATAATGACATTTTAAAATTTTCAAAAAAATAAAATCATATAAAGGTCAAAATCACATCAAAATGGAATAAACATCTCAAATATTTGAATATTTTATAATTTTGGATTAGAAGGTTCATCCAATGAAATTAATGCTGGTTTTATAGGAAATGTATTGTATTCATCATTTTTACCTTAATTACCTTTTTTACCCATACCTAATTTACCAATACCGTAGGGAATCAGGACTTATTATTTTGATACTTTAGGTTTTCATGGATGTACATTTCCTTCCATAAACAAAGGTCTGATTTTTTCAGTACTGTTATGGGTTTAAGACAAGGTGCCCCGCTATCCCCAAGTGTGTTTATCCAAACATAGGATGCGTTCAAAAAACTGCTTAACATTAATCGCCAAGTCATTGGATGAATATTTTAAATATAGTGAGAAATTAATTAAATGGAATAATAGTTGTGTGTATATTCAAAGAAAGTTCTCATAATGTTTTGTAAACTCTATTGCCTCCATACTGAGCTTTAATAGAAGGAATTTTCCCACGGATTATATGGGTTCCCCCATATCTCTAGGTTAATTTTGTTTTTGTTATTTTTAAAAAGTGATTGAAAATTTTGAAAATTGGATTAATAACTGGAAAAAATATTCATTTTCTTTGGTGGAAAAATTACTCTTGTTAAATCGATTTTTCATTCGATTCAAATTTAGATCTCACCCTTTATCCATGTTCCAAAGAAAATAATTAAGGAGATATAAAATCTTATGTGCTCCTTCATCTGGGATGCACATGATGATGTTAATTTCTAATGTGCTTCAGGGGAAAGAATGGCTAATCTTATTTAATAGGGGGTATTAATATTCGATGTATTAAATAAAAGATGAATCATTTCCATTCTAGGATGTCATTGGTGGCTATTGAAGGTAGAACTTTCTAAGAAAATTTTGTTGTCAATCTTTATGGAAGGATACTGGACAACGATAGGGACCATCACTATAACCTCATGCATGTTGTCCAAAAGCATTTCCACCACTCTAAGTCTAAGCAAGGTGGATTATCGGTCGAGGGGAGCAAGACAAATGTGTTTTCATGGGAGTAACTAATGTAATTTTTTTACCAAAGCATACTGAAAGTTTAAGAATGCAATATATGAAATAGATCATTTGGGAGAGAACCAGTGGTGTAGAGAGATAAAATAAAAATACAATTTCTTCATCTGTCATGTTCACAACCAGGAGATTCCTAGAGAAAAATTCATCCAAGAAAAAGGCATCCAAATTTATTTCTGTTATTTTTTTTGTTGTAAACCAAAAAAATAATCTTCCTTTCATATTTTCTTCTTAGGTGAATGGTTTTCTAATATATAGCATCCTAAAATTTCCTTCATGGGAGTGATGTATCATGAATCTATTTGTGAAGATTTTTTACTGGAAATGTTTAACAGTGCATATAATAATCCTTATAAAATTAAGGTGAGATACATTCTTCTATTATTTGGGTGTTGGTGTATTTGGAACACAAGAAAATCAATCCTCGTCAAAGGTAGGAACACCTCAAATTCAGTGTTGGTCCCTAAGACCAGTTGTATGGTGGTAGATCTTATTACCCTTCTCAAGATATGGGATCTTGAAACCTACCTTATAGTCTTTTCAAATAATCCTACATTCACCATGAATATTTCCATACCTCTTTCTCATGGACATTGGGTTTATTAGCATCCACCGCTATGAGGCTTCAAACGTAATGTTGACTGATTATATGCTTCGGGATTAATGTTGGTTTGAGATATAATTCATGATTATGAAGGTTTATTTCTCCTTGTTTTCTCTTCTTCATTCAGAAATTTAGAATCACTTATAGTCGATTTTTTGTCAATACTGAAGGGTCATGAGTTTGGTAAATTGAAGTAAGTAAAATTGGAGGTTGTTGAAATAGATTCACAGATCTTATATGAGTCCTTAACTGGACAAGTTCTCATTAATTGCATTATCATTTATTGCATCTGTTGATGTACGTGTGTCATCCTAGACTAGATTTAGATTCTACACACATGGTATGAAGTTAATTATGCATCATATTTCCTTGCATCCAATATTTATCATGTTAATTATTTTTACTCCATTGATGGTATGGGATCCCATTCCAGTGAGTGTGTAAAAAATATTATAGGGGGTGCTATCATCCTACACAATTTTAGACACCTAATACTTTTCATCATGTAATTATTCACTTCTTTTTCTAGCTCGTTACTAAAACAAACATTATTCTATTTTCAAAATTCAATATGTAATGATAAATAATTTAAAATGTTTATTTTTCTACATAAAATTTTTTTATTCCAAATTCAAAAAAAAAATTTATTCTAATAAACTTAATTTAATTATTAAAAATATAAGATAAATAATTTTATTTTCAAATCATTTTAAAATAAAATTTTACTATTAAAACTAATGAAACAAAAAAATATAGTTTTTAATAAGAATTGTTATTTTTCAATATTCACTAAAAATGAATATTTTCAATAGAATATGAAATTTTCAAACTAAAATTATTTTAATATGATTATTTATAAAATAATATAATTTTCTTAAAAAATTGTTACAATTTCCATAAATTAATTATAATATAATAACACAAAAATAATTATAAATCATTTCTGAAGAAAATGTATTTCTTAATCTGAAGATAAATTTACTGAAAATTGAGTAATTATTTCCATGAATTAATAAATTATCTTTTCTTTATTATTTACTTCATATTTATTTCATAATTTGGTTAATATTATTCATAACATCTAATTAAATGACTATTAAATAACAATTACTTTATAAAATAATATTTTAATAGTATATTGTGGTTTTATTGAAATCGGTGTTTTATAAAATTTATGCTATCGAACAATGTGTAATTTTAGAATCTTAGTTTATTACATTATACCCCCAAAAAATTTAATTTTTCCCATGAAATACTGTTTTGGTCATCAAATTGTAAACCTTTTTTGAACACCAAAATCATATAAAGGGATAATAAAACATTAAAAAATCTTGGGAAACATAAACGTTACCTAAAGTCTCATATATTCTAGTTCCTAGATAAGGAGAAAATTGGTGTGATTTTAAAACATATACATGGAAGAGAATACTAACATGGATGGACACATAGAGAATGAAAAATTATTTGGTCATTAAAATTACAATGACCACAAGACCATAAATCAATGATGGGTGACGAGACCACCATTAATTAAAAATGAAGGTAAAAGAATTGCATTTTTATTTCAATATTTTTCCCTAATTTTTATGGATTCTATTACCATATAGTCTAAGAACTTATAGAAATATAGTTACATGAAATGTATAATTTTATCCTTTAATACATTTAATCTATAATATCATATTTGTCTCCAAAAGATGTGTATATAAGAATATTTTTTCATAAAGCCCAAAATTTAACATTTAACATATAAAATAATTCCACAAAAATGATCAAAAGTTGTTAACCAAAAATAAAATAGTTAGAATAATGTATGATAATTCTATAAATAAATAAAACATCACATGAAGAATGAGTACATTAATCTCCAAAATTCAATAGTAATTCCCAATGTTCAAACCAAATCACTCTATAATAAATTTCCTTTAAATTATTCAACATATCCCAAATTAATATTCAAACCTGAATAATGGAATGATCTGATAACAAGTAATCCAAGATCAATCTCTAAATAACTCCAATCACTATTAAAGTCTCATATCAAAATAATATATGACATTGTCATATAATATCCAAGATATAATAATCATATCCATAAATGACCTCAGTCCCCATAAAGATATATAAAAATCTTTTATTCATAAAAAATATAGTACATCCTTTATTTATAAAATAAAACCCAATTATCTCCCAAAAAACATCACTTACATTAATGATATATGGTTCACATAAATATTAACTTTTTTTTAAATAATTTTAACCCCTTAATCACAAAATCACTTTTCAATACCATGATTATTTATACAATAAAACATAATTTTCCAAAAATAAACATAATATTTATCAATCAAGTCATTTTAGTTTAAAAATATTTCATACAAACTAGGACTTCAGGTAGGCCTATGGTTGGAATTACACACTTGTCTCCCTTTGGTTGTGGGTTCAATCCCCAGGAACCTTCTATATGTGATGATATTTACTTTTTAATAAAATTATGTTAATAAAATTATTATAATGTTCCCAAAAATATAATGAAATCTAAAAAATATCATTAATCATCGAATCACTTTTTAACCAATGAGGTTTTCTATAAACCCCATTTTTCATGAAATCAAATAATATTCGATGACTAATATTACCTTAACATAAATGATCAATTTAACCCTAAAGGTTATAAATAATAATAAAATTATGCCCAAAAATATAAAACAAACGTGCCTCAAATGGTTTTTTCAGTAAAACATAAAATAAACCATTGGGTTTTTTTAAAATAAAATTCTTCCAAAATATCCTAATTCTTATTAAACTCCCATAAAATAAAACCTAAAAGGGGTATATATTATTTTAAAATAATTATCAACATTGGACTTATAATTCCATGAAACTTTAGGTTTTTCTTATATCACAATGGAATATCATAGGTTTTCAAATGTTCTATTATATCAATTATCATAATAGTCCATAATAAAAATGTAAATTAATCCAAGAATATCACCCTGATAGTTTCAAACGTGGTGCATACTAATGTAACACTCACAATGCACTAGAATGACGATTGAGATACATTATGTCATCCCTTTTCGGGGTTATAACACATAGATGCATCTATTCCAAAACCAAATCAAGTTGTATTATCCATACATGGATGTATTTCTTGGAAAAATACATAAACTCTACCATTCTATTATTTATAATGATATCATATACTTAGGATTATCCTAAAATTCTTCTATTAGTTTATGTTACCAAATAAATATTTACCAAAATATATTTCACATGGTTTCTATTAAAATTCCATTGATACCAACTATAAAGACCCCAACCCAAATAGCCCAGATACGGTGGTTTGTTTATTACATTGAAACTGTATACAAGGAATCATATCCCAAAGTGCATAATAGTTTAGTAGTCTTTGAAAACTATATACATACTTAAATCCCACACAACATTTAAAAATGTAAAATACAAAAAAAAATTAATGTAAATATTCTAGAACCTTGTACTCATTCAAATATTCTTAATTCTTATCTTAGGGAATGTAAAAAAAATAATTGTAATATAAATACTTTCTATGATTTATATAAAATAAAATATATCAATAGTAAATTAGGAATAATAAATATGGAAATATAAATTACAAAAAACTCATATCATTTAATCAAAATTTGAGAATAATGAATAATATAGTAAGAATAAATATTGATCATGTAATATTACATAAATAATCACATGTTCTTGAAATGTATCCATTAATTAAATAAATATATAAATAATCACATGGTAATCAATGAATTATTTAATAATTAAGGAATTCATAATTTTAAACATCTTAAACATTACTTTCTGGTCGCATGCCAAGATATTATAAACATGTCATCATGTCCTTATAGTAAGACAACTTACAGAAATGGGCATGGAATCATCCAGATACCTAAAATAGTTTTTCTTGTTAGACATATCGATGTATATAGAAGATATTTTAGGAAATTTCCATAAATTAATAATTCTTATTCATTCATCTTATGAAAGAGGATATTAAAAATTAAATACATAGTCATCGTAAACAAACATATTAAAAAACTAGCATACAAAATGTTAATATTTACCCAGTCAGACTCATCATAAACCATTTAGAAAATTAATAAGAATGGAATCATTACAAAATATACAAAATTTATTATAATTAAAATAATGGTTCATTGTCTTTTATGAGTACAAATACCATAAAATGATCATTAAAAACATTCTTTAGGAAAATACCCTTTTCATTTGAAATCCAATTCTAAAAACTAAAAGTTTCTAGAATATTTGGGAAATAATTTTCATTGAAAATAACCTTTTAATCCAATAATTTAATAATTAAGTTAAATATCATTCATTATGATGGAAAATTCCATTCATGTAATTTATATTAAAAAAATCTTCTACGCCTATATAAAAACATCAAAAAGTACATCATTAGGAAACTGATAAGAATATTACTTTTAAATCATTTTTTATAATGTAAGAAATTGTAATATTACATTAAAATATCATTTTATAATATTAAAAATATTATTTTATACATTTTATAGAAAATATATTTATGGAAGAGAAAAATTTCTAACCAAGTATAAAAATAATATCGATTTTCCTTCAAAACATTAGTTTGGTATCGTGAGTACTAAAAGGTAAGAAATGAATAGAAAATTTTAAATTATATAAATAGCTATAGGGAAGTAAAAAAATTTGTTTTAGGATATAAAGATCAAATAATTACCCCAAAAGAGATTAAAATACTAACTATCCAAAATACTGATGAGATTGTGAAAGTAAACCCTTACCACCTTGGTAACGTTTGAATCATAATCAACATGAAATAAAAACATTAAATACCATGAATATAAATTATCCATGTTATAAAATATCATATTGAAGTATATAAACCACATAAAATATACAAATTTGGATTATGGAATATGTCTCATAGAAGTAAAAGTGAGATGAGAAACTCTTATCTCATGTCCGGATTCCTTTGTACATGTTCAAAACTCTAGTGTATTAAATATAAATTCATTATAACTATATTATAGAACTATAATAATATATATAATTCCATATATTATGTAATTATAACCTTTATCAACAATTTATTTGTAATTATTTATTAAAATCACTATTCCGGATGATAACTAGTTTTCCTTCCATGTATCTTCCTATTTGATAGTTTTGGTCCTTTAAATTTGATCATGTCACAATAATATCTAAAATTTTATTAATTAAATAAATAACATAAATATATTATATATATTTATATTTATATTCATCTATAAAATTTAGATATAGAAAAATTAATTACACTAATCATGGAGACGGTAAGTCATACTTACCTGAATGGCCCGAATGACTTCTTTTTTTATTGATTTTTGATAAACCCCTTTCAAGGGATGAGGGGGAACCCTTGCAAGGCCCGTAGGCTCAGAGATTACATGGCCAGTAGGCTTAAGAGATTATATGACCTTATGTTCTTAGGGAATTCAAACCAGACAATCTATAAGGAACTGCCCCTCCCCAGCATCTGCATCTTGATAGTAGCTATCCACCTTTGCATGATCGTCTGGCTATGCTTTCCATGTAGAAGAGGCTGGTACCGATGGCATAGCCATACCCTCTCATTTGGACAATCCATTTGGCTCTTCTCTGGTTAATGCACCTTCTCTAAATCCTTATCTGGGGCTGCTCCTTTTATCTAGTGTGTATGGGGCATGCATTCATGTGGTCTGAAGGCCTTGGGGTGGCCCTAAGGCCTTATGGTGGCCCGAAGGCCTTGAGAATCAACTGGCCTGAAGGCCTTGGGTGGCACGAAATCCTTTCAGGACCCGAGGACCAAACCGGTGGCCCAAAGGCCTAGATGGATGAATAGTTCTAGATGCTACAGTACCGAACAGTGCCTGGTATAGTGCTACTACATTACCTACTACAGTATAAAATAAGAACTAAACACATCGCTTCATGGAGTTGGTATTCCAAACGTACACACAAGCGACGTTATAGTTTTCCAATGGACTGGAATGTAACAAGGTATCTTTGATATTATAATTATAGAAGGAAATATACTTTGGTAATGTAATATATAAAAATTTAACCCACCTTAATACCCTTCCATAAAATATGCTGATGAAAAATGAATATTATCATTTCATAAAGACTGTAAGTTATACTTACTTACTAATGATACATGCAATTACCATTTGATGAAAAAGAGGGTGGATAATTGTGGTTTCACAATAATAATAAAATTTAAGTATATTTCTGGTAAATAATTCATTATTTTATGATAAATATGATATATTTATATGAGTTAAAATAATAAGTAAAAAATAATGTGACTGGTTAAAGAGATTAACTCTTCCGTGAAATGACTCCATTAAATATACACATAAGGGTATTATGATCAGTATTTTGGGAAGAAAATCACCTCTATATTATATATAATAATGTTTAGAAAATACATTTTTAGTGAATAGTTATTTTATAAGGCTCAATGTTGGGTAAAGAAGAGAGGGAAGGGATTTCCTTTTTTTAGTTAAAGTAGGGGTATTCTTGGAATTAAAAAAATTACTAAATTAATATACATTATCCTTTAGTTTTACCCACTAGTAACCCTTTAGAAAATTACCACAATGTTAAAATTATCTACTCATTAGGGGTCATGAATGTTACCATAAAAGAACAAACGACCAATAAATGGACCATGGATTATGTTTTAGACCATTTCATACATATTGGTATATATATAATATTATTATTAATTTTAAATCATTTAATAAACTATTATTTATGATAAAATATTATTAATGTAGTTTTTTACACTGTTCATTTAATATGACATTAAATATTTCAAGAAAAAGGAATAATTAGAATATTATCCTTTAAAATCAAACCTAAATTGTCATGTAGATCTATAAAATTAATGAGATACATTAATTTTTCAATATTATCTTACTTTTAATATTTCTGAAGCCATTCATTTTATGCTTTTTATTAATTGAATAAATATTATGTTGGTGTTGAATAATAATTAAAGATAAATATTTCATCACTAAAAATTAAAAATAAATTAAAATGATAAGAAAAATTATTTATATTCCAAATAAATTTTTCTAACTTCAAATATCCTTGGTTTAGACTTATTTAAAAAATTTAAAATTATAAAATAAAGATAATGACATTTTTTAATTTTTTTTAAATAAAATTATAATGGTTAAAACCATAGACAAATGGAAACAAAATCTCACATATTAGAATACATTATTATTATGGATGAATTGGGTTCACCCAGTTAAATTAGGTTATGTTTTATGGTCATTTTTTAGTCTTAAATCATTTTATTTTTAATATTAATTACCAAATTAACCTTTACTGCGATGACATTTAATTACTATAGTCACTATTCCTAATGAACTAAAATAAAAGGGGACTATTTACCAAATTTGTAACTACGTATTATAAAATTGGAATATATTTTTCAATATTCAATTTTTATAAGTGGAAGTAATTAATTTAAAATCAAAACTCAAAATGCAAAGAAAAACATTTTTTAGAAAAAAATGCATTTCTATATATATAAATGTTTTTATACCAAAATAATTCATTAATTTGATTCTAAGAAACCCAATTGAATTATTCATAATATAATATAAATATGTTAAATTTCAAATAATTTTATAATGTTGATCCTTTTTAAATTACTGAAACAAGAATAAACTTTTCAATAAAAACAGTATCTTCAGTATTCACAAAAAAAATAAATCTTTTCATAACTACTAGAAAATTTCTCCCAAAGATAATTTGGGTATTCTAGTTTCAAAAATATATATTATTATTATAAAATATAATTTATATTAGTCACATAAATTAATTTTAATATTATCTCAAAAAAGAAAAAAAATCATTTTTGATGAAACCTTATTTCTAAAGTGTAAAATAAATATACGAAATATTGAGAAATTATTTTTTTATAATTAATAAATTAATTTTTATTGTGTGGTTTCATTATATATATTTCATAATGTTTTTAATATTATTCATTTCCTCCAATTCAATGACTAGCCTATAATTGTTACATTCAATTTCAAAATTTTAATAGTATATGATGGCTCGCTTAAACTTACTATCGCATGTCTTGTATACAGAAGACAATAGTATTACTTTAAAAATTTTATTTATTATAACCTAGTTGATTCCTCCCACACTTTTGGAAAGATATTAGTTGAAATTTCTTTCCAACATGTAACTTTCTAACTCGGCTCACTTGGTACTCTGCCTTTCTTTTTCCCACTTTTGAGTAGTATGAAACCAATGATTCCATCTCCAAGTTTAATTCAAATAGAACAATATCTTCATAGATTTAATTTTCTATTATATACTAATAATTTCAAATAATATGATTAAATCCACTAAATAAATGATTTATTTTAATTGTTAGATCAGAGAAAAAACCATAGGAATATCTGGCAAGCCTCATGAACTTTTCTTCTTATGTCCCAATGGATTCATCCTAATTTTATTTCAACTCGAAAAATTAACTCACTATATTTGTGTGATTATTTCAAAGAAAATACTTGGTATATAGAAATTTATTAAATTCATACCATTTCTTGATGGTACTTTTATCTCCTCATGGTATTCTTGATAATATTAAACTAATAGTCAATCTCACCATCTAAAAATTAACTAGCTAAATAACCTTCTCATGTTCTAATAAATAAGGAATGAAATATATAATTTCAATAAAATTTATCCATTTCTCAGTAATAAGTGAGTTTAAATATCAACTAAAAGAGTTTGAGCTTTGTCCTGTGGAAGAGTTAATAGCAAGTTTTTCATGCCTTTTTTTCATCAACAGATCATCACAGTTCTTGAATTACAATTCAAAGATTGAAAAAAATTATTGATATTTTCTAGGAGGTATTTCACTCTATATCCAATTTTTTTTCTTGATCATTAGGGTTGCAAACACACTATCATTTGGACCCATTTTTTAATCATATCCATTTTCATTCCATCTATTTCAAAAACTATAAATTAGATAGCATGAGTGATGAAAAATTATCATTATAGTAGAAATAGTAATATAAAATAAACCTTAAAACAAATTATTCTTTGACACTTTTATGTAAGTCTATAATGCTTCATGTTTAACCTGTATCATTCATTATTAAGAAAAATATTGTGTTTTCACATACCTCTTAACCTAATCCAAACATGTAGTGAGTGAAAAATCCATCATAGGGGTTTATAAAGAGAATATGAAAAACCAAAGTATATCCCCATGAAGTTTAAATCTAGTTATGTAGACTTAGGCCCACTCTTCGTTTATCAAGGTAGTGATTGATTGAATGTTCAGACAAAAATTTTTAGGGTGATTTCCCCTTGGTGATTTGTTTTCAAAACCATAACCACTTGTAGTATCTATATAAGGATGAATTCATAAGAAAAAAATATGTTCTGAAGAATTTAACAATATTTAATGATATCATACTGTACATAGACCCATTTATATGATTATACACAAAGGTTCTGTAAACTTAACTCTGAAAACAGTTTCCTTAATGTCCAGAAGTAACTAACCCCTTTCTCTGATACCAATTATAGAGAGCCAGACTCAACATGAAATATTTTTACTAATTTTACATGACATGGTCATTAGATTTCATAAATAATAATATCCATGACAAAAAGGTTCTATGTATTTATATACAATCTATATAATCATCCTTTTTTAAAATACAAGATATTATTTCTCCTTAGAGGCACCATTCTAAACCATCTTCTAGATCTATCATTGTTAAGACTCCTCCTCATCGCCTGGAGAATGGAAACATAATAAATAGGGGGATAAAATTCCTAACAATGGGTAAATAAACATTTCATCCTGGATGAGTACATAATAATATGTAAAATCATCATTATAAGAGAAATATCATTACAATAAGAGAGATAACTATAAAACTAAGGTTAGATTCGGATTAAAAGGTATAAAAACCTAAATCCACTAAAGATCAGTGTAGTAACATAATACCTATAACAAGTTTGATAATCATTTAACAAAAACATTGAATCATGATATAGTAAGATTATAATTAATAATATCCTTTAACAATGGTACAAACATTTTTATTGGGAATAATTACTTTTAGGTTCCACACCATCAGTGCACTTGCTTTCGAGAAATTAAAATTTAATCTTAAATACCTATATCATGAGATATAAACACATAAACAATAAATTTAGTTAAATAATGTACAAACTTTTCCCAAGTATATAATTTAACCACACATACCAATTTCATAACAGAACTTTCCATCCCTAGTTTATAATAGAACCACTTATCATAATTTTATAATAGAATCAACCATCAGTCATCCAAACATATGTGTTCCACTTAAAAATAATTCAATTTATACATCCAAACGAACCCATGGAGATATAATGTGTTTCATAAAAAATATTTATGTATTCAAAAATAAACATTCAAAATAATGTAAGTTTTATTAAATATCCTTGTGGAAATCGTTCATATTTAATAAACATTTCATGTAAATAAAATTGGAGTCCATATGGTAAGAAATATCATCATGAAAAGAAAAATTGATAACCAAACTTGATCACAAAAAATATTCACATATTTTTATAAACTAAAGGTTTAAAAATGATATATATAACCCCATTGGAGATATATCATAATGAAAATCTTATCCCAAATGTATTTTATGAAAACATTTATTATTCCAAACAATAGAAGTCTTAGTTATGAGTTTCTTTTAAAAAAGTGTCATTTTTTATGAAAAGTGAAAGTAAAACCTTTCATTAAAATTTAATTTGTTAAAAAACTCATTTTCCATATAAGAAAGAATTTGACATCATTTAAAGTGTAATTTCTTGAGATAAAAATTCAAATATTAAATTGTGTAACTCAAGGAATGGAGTTTGAGTTTCCAAGTCCCTTACATTTTCCCTAGATTAAATAGAAGTATTTTAACCTCTTATATCAAAAATATAAACATTATAATTAACTATTTTATAACCTTTTCCACATTTATTTACATTTATATTTCTTATTATTTATAATTCTCCCCATTTATTATATATTTTTATAATCTCATTTCAACATAGAGTTTTAATATTCTTGACCATTTTGTAACAGAATCAAAAAAGTGGTTTTGATAGTTATTTTTATCTAAAAGATAATAATTTAAAAACAATTAAATATATTGTAACTGGTTTAATATAAATTAATATGATATAATCATTCCATTATATGGGATTTTTATTCACGTTTTTTGAAAATGAAAATGGTGATGAACTTATCTTGAGTTATTTACCAATATAGATGGTTTACTTTATAATGATTGAAATTTTTTTCTAAACCAGAGAGAACAATGTTAGTGATATATATTAATTTGATACATAATAAATAATCATCAAATATAAACTAATACTAACCATTTTTATAAATTAAGGAAAATGAAACATATTTATTCAAAAGGGTGGTAGTCTGCATAACACATGATTCATGTTTATGATTTTCTGACTGGAACAAATGGATAGTGTTTAATGATTTTAACATCATCATAATAACATAGAATTATAATAAGGATACATATATAATCATTTTAATTTTTAAAATGAAATTTTAGGAAAAAATAAAAGATCATAAAGCCAAAAAGGGTGGTTTGGAACTTATACCTCAGTTCTTGGATTATTATCTTTTCAACGGGGATTAAAAAATTTTATAAATGGACTTTTAAGAATAAAATCGAATATTATGTGTTATAGGAGTGTGTAGGATAGTATTGGGAAGAGTTTAGTCTTTTATTAATATGTATATGTGGGATGGAAAGTGAGGATAGGAGTTCCCCTTTTATAAGTGAAAAGTTGTGGAATTTTTGTAAATGCCCAATAAATTTAAATAACGGAATGTCACGGCCAGAAAATTGCATCAAAATTTGTTAAATAATTGACTGGATATGAGATAAGGACAATAAAAACCACCAAAATTAAAATAGATATATGTTTGGAACATGTTAGAACCATTAACTCTAAGGTTAATCATTTTTTTCTATCCTATTTTTCACTATGGTAACTAGTTTTTACATAGGTAATATCTCCATTAAGTGAAAAAATAAAATATTCTATATTATACAATTTGGACCTAATGGATAAAGAAATTAAATAATTTTTTTGACTAAATTTTTAATGTTTATAATAATTAATTTTAAAATACTAAAAGTATAATATATTATAAAACATTTTCTAAAACATATAATATAAAGTCTCAAATGGAAAATATGGGTTTGTAAATTAAAACCAATATTTTTAAAATATTAAATTTACTTAAAAATCTATATTTTTTCTTACTAAAAGGATTTATAAATTTTTATTTCATACATATACCCTAATAATTTCATAAAATCTTGTTATTAGTAAAAAAGTATTTTCTACTATACACCTAAAATTAATTAGTTTTAGAAAAAAAATCAAAAGAAACATATTAATATAACATGGAAAGGATAAATAAAAAATGTTGTTAAATTTTCCAAATTCATATCTTGAATTTTGTAAATTTAACTTCAATCTAAAATAAAAAAATAGCGTGAAAATGGTTTTTTTATAGGATATAATTTTTTGGTACATTAACTATTATTATAAAATTAGTTTTATTCATTGACATATCAAACCATAAAAAATAAATATTTTATAAAAATATTTTTTAGAACAAAAAAGAAAGATTATTTAAATTTCTTAGTTATAAAAATTGTGTCACAATTTAAAATGGATTTCATTTTGTTTTGTTCTCCTGTGTGTAAGTTAGTTTATATATATATATTACATAATTCTTTTACCACTGTTCAATCCTATTAATTATATGGCCACATTATAATGATTTATATTCATTTTTTTATTTTATGTGTTGAGAAATCCATCAAACATGCTATTTGTATATGGAGTAAAAACTGTAGTTGTTACAAATCCACTAGTGGTTCCCTGTTTTACGTGTGAGTAATTTTGTAACTATACAAACCAACGTACTAACCCCAGGTATTAAGATGAAAATAAACCCCAATAACCTCCAAGACTATGGGATCAATAAAAGTCTAATGCAAAAAACAATTATTGAATCATATAGTGATAATTTGGTGGTTCTAGGTATACCAATTCTTCAAAAAAAATTTATATATTCCTTATATCATGCATTTTTTTAAAAACTATTAATTGTTGAAATTAAAACACCCAGTGGTAGCATTATTATATCCAATATATATGTATAATATTTAATAATTGTGTGATTATAATTAATTATAGTCTTATTATCATTACCTTTGATAAATGTAAAGTGATTTAGGAAGAGGATTTGTTATCTCAACTTATTAAGAAAAATTTTTCTTAGAGTAAGAAAATCACATTGCAAATAAACCTATGATAGCCTAGCAATGAAAACATGTTTATGAGAATTTTCACAAAACTAAATATACAATAGTATTTATAGTACCTAATGATGAGATATTTTTATCTAAAATTTTTGGAATAAACTCAATATAATGATATTTTTATTATGAAGGAATAGATGAGTTCCCTATACATACCCATGTTACTAAGGTTGAAATATTTTTTGAAATCAAACCCCGAGCATGTCTACCTTAAGATCATCCTAAAATATTAGTTTCCTCAGTAGTAATTAAAATTTTTAGGGTATGATTTATTTTTAGAGATGAATATAACCCCCAAAATATAAATTAGACATTTTAATTTAAAATATAATTTTTTTAATATCTTTCTACACACGCAACACCACACAAAAACAAACTGAGGAATATTATATAACTTTTAAAATTTTCCTATATAATTTGAAAGTAAAAATAGATAAAAATTATAAAATATATGTATGAATAAGAAATAATGGTCATTATTAATACAAGGTATTAATTAAAATTCAATTAGTATAATTAAATAAAAAATAAAATTTATTTATTATTCAAAATATTACCTTACTAAAAAAAATTATATGTTTTATTTTTAGAAATTAATTTGGATAAATCATATTTATTATTTTAACACTAATTTTATTAGTAATTGACAAGAGTTATGAATAATAATAGTAAATAATTTGACACATTATTTTCCTATGAATATAATTTTTATTATATATTTAAATTTAATTAAAAAGATATATTAATAAAATTTTAGAATTTCAATTTGAAAAAATTAAATTAAATTTTTAATTTGAATAAAAATATTATCTTAGGAAAAAATTTAGAGATTTTTCTAAAATTATTGATTTTTTGGTCAACAGTAAAGAATAACGATATTTTTAAAATAATCACTTTCATGAAATTGTCATAATACAATAATGGAATGATATTTTTTTACTAATTATTATATAGTATCATATATATAGATATATATTATTTAATTAAATCATTTCAGATTACTCTATTGTATTTATAAAACCCATGCCTATCGTTTTGCAAAAATAAGTATTAATTTATTCTAAAAACTGATTTATTCGCTCATATTAAAAATTAGTATTCCCTACTAATATATATTAAATAAAAAATCATTTTTTATATCAATATGGTCATATTATATACTATGTTCAATTTTATTTTTTGATATAAAATTATGTTTTCAAAGAATAATGTTAATGACCCTCATAACGGTATAAATAATGTTTTCTAGGAATTGTCTTATTAATATTATGCAATATTTATTTAATCAAACAAACTTATCATTTATTAAAATTGAATTTAGTATAATTTTTAAACCAATATTTTAATAAATTATCACCCATTAAAATTATAATAAATACTAAATAATATAGAGAACACTTCATGGTGAAAACAACAATTTTCTATAAAATATTTTTTATATATACAAATTGTTTTAATTTAAAAGTAAATTTCAATTTTTAGTAATTCACTTAGATTAAAAGGATATTAGATATAGTTTTCTCAAAAAACATATTAATATGGGTTATATTGTTTTTTATTAAAAAATAAGTTACTTGGGGGAAAACTTATTACCTCCGTAAAAACACAAAAACATTAAAGTAAAAATATAATAAAAAATGACTTATAACATATTTAAAACTTGTGTAGTAGTAATTTATTGAGGATCTCACAACCAAATAACACCTTAAAACCCATTATCGCAAAAATTTGTTATCACTTTAACTTTTATAGTGTAGTGATATCAATAAATAGTAAGAGAATTCATAAAAGAGATCTAATATTTACTTATAAAAGAAGACACTTCCACCCCTTCATGACACACCCATTACCCATAATTATTTTATAAAACATTCCATTTGTATAATTTTATAATACTCCACCTTTTTTATAATCATATGGTCTCAATTATTTTTCTTAGTCCCTTCATTTATATGAAGTCTTTCGAGAGAAAGTTCAAGGAACCAAATTGAGTATTTCCATTCCATACCATTTATTACTAAACATTATCTTCCAAAACTACCCTAAAATGTAATATAATTAACTAAGTCACATTATTATACTGAAATTTTATTTTATTCATTAAGAAACCATTATTTAGCTCATTCCATCCACCTAAAAAATTATAACCAATCATTGTGAAGACTGTGGTCTCTGTGAAGTAACATTTTTTATTTTTCTTATTTATTTTAGTTACTTATCCAAAACTCTTAAAATATAATTCAATAAGTGAAAAATATAAATAATATCATTATTTTTCTTTTATAATGGTAATATTATCTTCCTTAACCCCACTCACCCATCAAGTTATACCGAGATCATATTTGGGTTGGTTTAATAACCTACTTGAATACTACTATAAAACTCTATCATGGATGAATTTGAAAACATAAATAATAATATTATAATTTATTAATAATAAAATAATTATTATCATTTTTCCTTAATATTTATATTTTTTATTTATCTTATTTCAAAAAAATCATCTTCGTCTATTAAAATTATACAAATATACATTCACTAATTAAAATTTTCCATAAAACATAATCCAAAAACAATATAACAAATAAATAAAATATTTAAATACAATTTCTATATTAAATTATACATTTAAGAAAATGATTAAAAATAAGGTTTCTAATAAAATTATTTTCATTATTCAGGTATTAAGGTGCATGCGTAGAATGAATTAGGAACACGGTAAGGGAATCTTATCTCAATTTTCACCCCTTGAAACAAATTTATTATTATACAACATAGTTTATATTTAATTGTTTATCTAATTACCCTTTAATATTTTGAATCATTATTCTCTTATATTTCATGAAATTCAGTGCTTCATTCCAATTTTTTTCCAATATATGGTCTTAACTAAAAAATTCCAATTTTTTAAGGGCTTTGTTTAACTCAATCCCACAGTAATTATGTTACCATATTTCATATGGAGGGTTCTGATTATATACTTGGTCTCCATAACCAAATATAATATATTTAAATTTATATTCCTCTATTTTTAAAATCCCTTTAAATTTCAAATATATTACCTTGATTAATTTTTTACTCAATAAGTATATCATTATTGATCATAATTCTAATCATATTTAATGAAAATCTCCCCTACCATAAAAATAATTATCATTCTATTTAATGTTCTATTTTTTTATAGGAAACATAATATTTTTCACATGTTACATAAATATTTTTTTATTTTATCTTTCCAAAAATATTTTTTTATTATCCTTTATCAATATGGGATTTCAAAAAAGGTGTTTTAAAACCAAAAAAGTGAACCTTAAAATTTTATATTCTATCACATGTGTTATAACGATAAAATTTATTCCCCAAGAATATATTTTTAAAACGAAAAATATTTTATGTTAAATAATATTAATTAAAATCTAGTCTAAATTGAATTTTTAATTTGTTTCCTTCCTTAAAATATATTATACTAATTTCAAAAAGAATCACATATGTGGATCAATTTTTTATTCTTACTTCTAAATGATCCTTCTCATGAATTTTATTTTGTTCACAATAAATTTTGAAGAACTGTGTTTCCTTATTAAAATTTGAATAATTTAATTCCTTATTCGGTTTATAATCCTTATTATACAGCCTTAGATTATTCATTTTCCCTAGAATACAAAGAAAACTTCTTTACTATGGGTTTTATCATTCTTATTTTATATATATAGTTTAATTTCCTCCTGAAGAACACATATGAATATACAAAGTAGGATTTTCATTTTTTTATGGATGGTATCTGAATTGTATAGCCTTCTATTTAATTGGGTAATTTTTTCATATCATGATATTCTTTGTATGGTGCATAGATAGTTAGCCTAATCCTGTAATGCTTTGTGACAGGTGGGCTTGGAATTATATAACCCTACAATGCATTTGTTAAATATTAATGTCTCATTTGGTTTATGTATAGGATTAGTGAGTTAACTTAATCCACCATGGTACATTTTCCAATATGTTTATGGGTAAGGGGGATAACCCAAAATAGTATTGGACTCTACCTACTATTTTTATGATAATGGAGAGTAAACCCAATCCACCATGAAAATTTTACTAAATTGTGTAGATGGTCCTGTGAGTGAACTGTCCCCAATGATTGTTGTTTCATTATTTATGTTAATACCACATTTGTTTCCAAGAATGTAAGATATAATTTTCTTATTCCATGTTTTCATTTTGATCTCACACTATTATTTCATGGTATAAGTTTTTTATTTAAAAATTATAATCCCTTCATTCATAGTTTATAAATAACTCTTATTGTTCCATGTCTTTTTTAATAAGAAATTTCTCTTTACTCATGATTTTTCATATTCTTATAATCTGACCACTAATGGAATGTAGATAATTTTTTCCTTAAATAATTTATTCTCACCCTATAACTTTTTCCCTTCACAATAATATAATGATTAGTATAACTTATAGTATGACTATAAGGGGTTCAGGAAGAGTTTGATTATAATGAAATTTTCTCAAATTTGTAAAATAATTTCCTTTGTAACTAGTACAGAAAGATACTAAAACAAAGTTTTCTCTAAGATATGTGAGAGTATTGTAATATGTAAATGTAAAATTATAGTAATGATGTAAAATTAATATATCATTAGTATGGGTGGCTATATTTTTGTAGAGGAATAACCCTTGAATGTTTACAGAAATTACCTTATCATTTATCAATACATTGTTTACATGGATAAAAATATTCTTATGTATTTATATTCTCTCATTAATATATAAACTTGGAAAATAGTTGATGAATAGAGTTCCTACAAGACTATGATTTTAAAATTGTTTATATGCCATGAAAATGAAATGTGGTGGTTGATTCCATTGGTGATAAATCATGTGACCAAATAATGATTGTGGTAACTAAGTAGTTACCCATGATGTATTTGGTTTTGGTGGAAGAGAGATATAAAACATAACATTGATCAATACTAATTTTTTGTATGTATATTCACCATTTCAGGATGGCCAAGACTGTAAACATCGATTATGAGGTATTGAATGTGTATATATTTTTAGGCCAAAAGTGAATTAATTCTTATAAGATAGGGATCATGTCATTTACTTCTATTCGTGGATGGTGATTCTTGTTAGTATGAGTATACTGGTGTTTTGGCAGATTAATTCCTCGCCTTTTGTGGGGTATTATGGTTTAATAAAGATTTATTTGGATCTTAGACATTATTATTAGTGTCTATAAAGAAAGATGGGTGTTTTAGAGTTTAGGATGGAGCGCCAATAAATTTTTAGTGGGTGTAAGTTGAGCATGAGATCTTTACTAGTTTAACCCAACTCTTTATGCTTCCAAATTGGAAGTTAGAAATTATATTTATTGATTTAATTACTGAACATCCATTTTCAAGGAAGGTTGGTTATTTTTTCTAGGGTATCATCAACTGAGTAATCAAGTAGGCCCATATACTACCCATTCAATAGTAGAGTTTGGTAGATTTCCTAAAAAATTTAAACTACGATGAGATCATATAGTTACATGTGTTAACCTTAATGATCATTTTCAACTAAGATGTATGATTCAGGTATCATTTCTATAAAAGCTTACAAGATGAATTTAGGATCCAGTTCTAGTAGATTATGGAATTCCACCACCAACTAAAATACCAAATAGAGATCGCCATTAAGTTTATCAAGGAAATATTATGGTATTGGGTGATTTATTTTGGAAAAAGTTGGCTGAATCATCTATATTATTGTTTTTACTTAAAATAACATTAATCATTACCCAATAAGAAGGGTTCCCTATGAGTCCCTATATGGTAAACCCTATAGATCCACAATTTTATTGATGGATACAAGTGTGTTGTATCTTATTAGAAGAAGGTTGGTTTAATTAATTATGTAATAGGTGAAGGTGATCCCAAAGAATATTAGGAAAACTTATATCCATAAAAATAATGATACAAACTAATGATGAAGTCATCTAGAGTTTATTGAAGTTCTCTATGTGTTTTAGAGGGTACCATCAGGGTAGAACTTGAAGAGATGAACTCAAGGAATAAATAAATCTCATAGTCTCATCAGGGAATTCCAAATTATCCACTATGTATATGAGGTTTATTACTACATGAAATTACCTCTATAATCAGAATGGGTGCATAATGTTTTCCACATATTACAGATTGATAAGTTTTATTATTATCCATAACAAATTATTAACATTTGTGATATAGACATCTATGATGAAGTTACCATTGTATAAAAAACAATGGTAATTTAATTTCACTAAGAGAAAAAACTTCAAAGATGATTGATTTCAAAGGTATACATCATTTTGTCACTTGGAAATCAATAGTAGAGCATATGGAAGTGTGATAATCTCATTTCAAATAAATATATTCTCTTCAATAAGTGAGCTGGGGTTATGGGATGAAAATATATAAACGTATGAAGGATTTATTGATCCAATCTTTTTTTTATATAATCCTATTGAATATTTAAAATGGTTATCACATGGATTGTTTTTTTTTTGAAGTATCACGGGTCATTGAGAAATATTTAATACTTGAAAAATGCTATTTTTTCATACCCACATAAAATGGGTAGATAATTAGTATCTCTTAATTGGAGACTGAAATAAAAATTTTGATACTATGGTTTTTCCCACAACATGTTTCTTTTCTATATGATATTTTTGAAATTTATTGATTTATTTGTCCTAGATTGGGACCATTCCTAGATATAGTGAAATTTCCATTGAAACTCTAACATGATTCTATAAATTAATTTCAAATCCTCTAATTATATATTTATCTATATTATAACACCAAATTAAACACTGGGAGTATTTTTTATGAATTAATTTATCATGAAAATGTTATTATTGGATCATAGATTGATATTAAACAATGAAGTTCTCGTATATAACAAAACATTTAGGGCAAAAAAAAATCATTCATATAATAATTTTTTATTAGTGGGTATTTAATTTCTCAAATAATCCATATTATAAAACGTTAAAATTCATATTATATTTATCAAAATATCCTCATGATTCTCTATCATTTCACTTTGAATAAGTTATGTGTTTTTAACAATGTTTTGGGTTTCCCAAATTGAAACGACCACCAATAATTCTTTCTATCCTGCAATTTTCCCTATCTCAATATTAATATTTTTATCTAGAATTATCAATTGATGTCAATTTAAAAATAATATAACATGATATAAATTTATTTGGTAATGGGTGAGGTGGAACCACTTTGGAAAGGTTGAAACAAAGGGGGGTGTTGTCGGTGGGGAACTATTAATGGAAGGTACATGCGAGAGGGACACATAGGTGTTGTCAAGGTACAAAGTTTAAATTTAGTAATAGAAAGAGACTATCGATATCTAGTGAGGTGAGTAAGATATATCTAGTAGCATATGTCAAGGTCATTAGAAAAACTATAATGTGATCATGAATTTAGGGAGGATCCAGATATAGAGGTTTCTTGAGGAAATACATGACCGCACAATGTGTCATATAAGTTCACACATCATGCCGCACTTATCCTATATCTATGTTTATATAAGGAATGAAATATAACAATTTTTTAATCCATTGGGCCCAAGTGACGTCTTATATTAGTTATATCAAGGGTTTACAATGTATATTTTAAAATCATAAAATATATAGTTTTAAAGAACATTTTATCCCTAGAATAAATACATTACCTAAGTTGTAATATAGTACATGATCAGAAATCTTTTTGACAACATACACTATGTGGTCTATTAGATATTACATGTCAATGGGAAACATGACTTTATACCACTGTGATATATTCCAATATAGTTTAAAAGCCCCATATGTCACCTCATCTATATGAAATACCAAGTAAGTAAAACTCAAAGGACCATAATTATATAAATATATTACAATATATTTCTTATGGATAACATTTAATTTTAGTAAAAATTACATTCCATGTACATTTTTAACCATTGAGTTTTTTTTCTCACGAAGGTTTAACAATGAGGAAAAATAGTACATTATAGTTTTTTATCAATTTTCAAAATGGTGGTTTGATATTTTTTTCGATCAAAGACTAGTTTCAATGTCTTTTGGGAATAAGAAATACCTTAGGTGTATATAGATAATTGTAGAGATTTAGTAAGATATTTAGAGTCAGTACAGAGTTTTTTCTCCCTCGGTGATACTCTAATGATAGTTCGTGGGTCCCCCATGATCATTTAAGAGTCATTACACCACTATGAGTCCAAATTAAAGGTCTTCTAGATCCCCAATAAGCTATGTACATCCTTGACACATATATATAATAGGTTCCCATATCATAGATGGAGATGGAACATCCCAATAAGATTGTGATAAATTCTATAAAATGTGTAGTAGGAACTCCCTTAATCAACACACTTCTTAATGAGGTGTTGGTCTTCTGTAGCTGTTGTTACTCCCATAACTAACATATTTCCCTTAGAAAGGATTGAGTATCTACCCATAAATTATGGAGTGGTTGTGTGGAAGTTATTTAGTTATATTGTTTGGATATTAATATTATTATGTATTATTGTTATCTTCAGTTTCCCTTCAGTATGTTACCATATTTTAGTTCATCTATGAATATTAAAATTTATTCTCTATAATTTATTATCATAATCCTTAAAGTATGTCTAAGTTTTAACTCAATTTTGAATTGGTTTTTCTATTCATCATTTAATTTTATTTCAAAAAATCCTTTTGGGTATATTTTTACCCCCCCCCCCCCCCACATGATCCGTCACTCTGATACATTTTGTTTCTATACCATAGAGACACTGTTTATAGGAAACATTACTGGACATGGAGATGTAAATAAGTTTTTTGGATGGTGATTGTATCTCTTAGATATTGTACTATGATTTTTTCTAATGAGGATATGTTTTAACCTTTTTAATATTTTTTATACTCTGGTATATCTTTTACCTTGTGTTTTCATTCCCATTGATTTTTTTTATATGGAGTGTCTATAGTAATACAATTTTTTATGAATCCATTTTATACTGTAGTTTGTTTTTTCATTTATGTTATCATAAGGTTTGTTTTTATATGGTATTTTAGTGGTAATATGAGGTATATTTCAGTACATATTTAAACAAATCCCTCCCATATATCTAATATATATTATTGGTTCTAGTCCCTGGCCTCTAGACTATTCGAGGTGGGATTAGGGGGACACACTTTTCTTAACTACCAATCTAGATAGGTTCATAGTGGGTTTGATCATGTTATCCACTCTCAATATCATTTCCACCTAATTATAAGACTTGTGGTATGGGAATTTTTATATTGTTTGTGAGTCATGTGTTCTAGAAAGGATTTTGGACTTGTCATAGGTGATAGTTGAATGGGTAAGTGTGCACATAATGTTACTCAAACCTAGTGTGTGATATTGTATATAGAATCTATTTTTGGTGGCATATTATCCCAATAATTCTAATTATGAACTCTAATTTTCTATGAATAACAACTAAAGGTATGTTATATTATTATCATGGTATTTATATAGGTTATACTATATGAATAAAATAGTACTAAGTTATGATGATTGAATGTGTTATGCCTTAAACTATTACTAGTTATTTATCTTTATGGAGTGTGACTAAATACATTGACATTTTCATTTCACTGGTACATTTCATATTGGTTGTTATACCTCACATACATAACAATCATGAAATAGTCAAATTTTTGGTGAATGAGTAATCAATAAATATTCTTCATAGGGTGGAACCAATGGAAATGGAATAATGTGTAGTTTCATTAAAATAGTTATAATAGAATAATTTTTTTTTATGGGGCATTTATAGAGGCCCAAGCCTTTTTACATATAACATTTCAATATTTCAAGCATAATTAACCATCAGAGTACAAGCCAAGGATTGTTAAGACTAGTGTCTTGGAGGAATAGGTACATATAACATAAAAAATGGGACTAAAAAAACTTATTTATTTAAACTCCCTAAAGAGCTTCTAACTTCCTTTGAGCTCTTACATCTGCACACGGTACCCTGGGGAACACTTGAACAAAGGGATGAGCTAAAAAGCCCAGTAAAGGAATGTACATCAAGATACATCTCAAGCACATGAGTTAGGAGGAATCAAATAATTATATCCAAATCATGAAACTTATAAAATAATTTAATATAAGCATGTTATAATATAAACATGGAATCATATAAATGTGGCAGAATCATAAATCATATCTTTAGTACGGGTCATGGCTAACCACCAATCCCGTTTCACATCGTATCTCATGAGACTTAACCTTACCCAATGCATTGGAATGCTATCTGGGCGCATCCATCTCAACATATTCATGAATATTCTTGCCAGATAAATATTATTACCACATATACAATCATACATAATCAACCATACACAAACATAAGTGTACCCATGAAGAGAATTGGGTAACATAATCATGACATCAATCATAACCAATGGGCGCTTCATGAAATTATCCTGGTAAGGAAATAAATAGAAAATACATGGAAGTTCATAGGGTAAAATAGACATATATCATGGTAAGTGGGGTCAAACATAAGTGATAACATATGAGAAATGTATTTTAGAAACATTGGCATTAAAACATTTTTGTGCGGTTTTAAGGAAAATACTATAGAGAATTTAAAATAGTAAAGAATAAATTCTTTTATATAAGACCAGAATTGAACTAAGAAGGTTTTAATAATAAAAATACAGAATTTACAAAGAAAATGGTGTCTTTAAATAGAAGATAGAGTGCACTTGAAATTGGGTAAAAGATCGGGACGTTCCTTTAAAACAAGTGTGCTTATTGGGAAGAATCAAAGAGAGATTCACTTAAAAGCATGTATATACATGACAGATAATGAGAGATGGATATTGTAGCATGATATTGGAGCATATAAACATAATGATGAGGAAAATACACCAACCAAAAGAAAGATAGAGCAACCTGAATGAATAAAGGAAGTTCGGGTAGAATCATTCATGGTTTATGACATGGTATCATCTATAACAAAGAGGAATTGATGAGAGAGATAAGGGGTTTCTCATCACTTATAAAAAATTAGGGATGTATGGGGAAGGTGTATAAATTTACCCCATCACTTGGTATTACACAAAAAGGCATAGCATAGAGAATAATCTTGATTAAGAGTAAAAAGGGGAGGATCCCTTACCTTAAATATGTTGGTTTTATCCACTGGTTATTAATGACCTGAATAAAAAAATTAGGCTTAATAATTAATCAGTAAAGAACCTCTTATATATGTAATTGATTTATGATAACCCTTTTTAGTCCATTAAAATCCTTTTTGATTAGTTATAAGGTTTGTTTTCATTGTTCGTGCACGTTTGTTTACTTGGATTTAAAAGACTGGTTCACTTATATTCAAGATTGGATTATATGAAAGATGAAAGTGGTTTTACAGAATTGAAGTTATATTCTTTTTTCATTACTAGGGGATTACATGGTTTTAATTTTAATTACGTTACATAGAGTGAAGTTGTATTATTATATATATAACCTTAGTGTTAATTGTTTTTGTTAATCGATGAATTTGATTACAAAGAAAGTGTTTTTATTTATAAAATAATTACATTTGTACCAAAGGATTACAGAACCAAAAATAGGATATATATTACATACTAATATGGTTCAACCATAACACAAATGGTTTCTTGACCATAATTAAAGATAAAAATAGAAATTGATAAACTGTTGTCCTTGAATGTGCTAAAATAGCACATCTCAAACGGTGCTTTCATTTCTTTCAAATAAAAGGGTGGGGAAAGGGGAGAAGATAATGAAATATACCACTATCATGAAGACACTATAGTACATGTATGTTACTGTATTTATCATACTATTATGGTGAATGAAGGTGAGGAAAGAAAATAAATAGAAAAGAACTTCAAAGAAAAGAAGAAATCTGGGAAGAGGAATTTACCTCTTGAGACTTCCTCCTTTGAGAACCTCTTAAGGGGAGAGGTTTTGGTATTTTGAGGTGTCTAAGAGCTTTTGGATGTGGGTGAGGACCTTGGAGAGATATTTGGTCAGAATTTAGAGAATGACTGAAGCTTGAGAGGAGTGGAGAGAAGAGGGAGTGAAGGGGGGGTTATAGTGGAGGAGAGGAGGGATTTCATGATATTATAATCATTAATTTATTATTTCTTCCCAAGATAAGGAATAGTAAGTATTACATGACCAAGAATATTAAATGGGTCATGTGAATTAGAACCAAGTGGGCTTAAATCAGCATAGCATCATTGATGACTCAATTAATCCATTATTTAGCTTTTATTGTGAATTGTCGGATTCTATTATTCATCAAAAATTCATGTTTTTCAGAAAAATCCCAACAATTAACCCTAACCATTTTTCGACATGTAGAACCCAAAAATGAAGTCCATTTTTCAAAAATAATTTTCTAAATATGATTATTTTAAAATTAAATTAAAATAATGATTGATTATCAAAACCAGTTTTCAAACATTCAGTAATTCATTCTAAAATATAGGTATATTGTACTTCCAACATGAATATTATTTTTATAAAACCATAGGTGAGGTTACTATTCATTAGGGTATATCACTATTCATAAGGGTATGTTACTCTTCATCATGGTATGTTATTATTCACCAAAAATTATTTTTGTCTTATTAGACTCCAAAAAATATCTTGAACACAACCGTGTATGTCAGATTTTCAAAATTCCAAACAAAAAAGTGAAAAACTTATGTTTAAAGGTCACTTATCACTTAGTAGTTCATTATTATGTGATTCTATGTTATATTTAAAAGAATGGAATTTCCATTAAAAAACAATGGGTCGTTACATTCTTCCCCCCTTATGAAATTTCGCCCTCGGAATTTCGTTTTACATACTATGCCAAAAACAGGTGCGGGTACTTTTCCTTCATTGATTCCTCCAATTACCATGTTGCTTCCTCAAACATATGGTTTCCCCACAGCACTTTGACAGGATGGGTTGTCTTGTTGCGTAGAACCTTATCTCTTCGATCCAGAATCTTTACTGGCTGCTCCTCATAGGAGAGATAATCTTCCAGCTGCACCACCTCTGAGCTTAGTACATGTGAGGGATCTGGTATGTACTTCCTCAAGAGTGATACATGGAAAACATCATGAACATGAGCCATATTTGGGGGAAGTTAAAGCCGACAGGCCATGGCTCCTATGCGGTCAAGGATCTCAAAGGGGCCAATATACCTTGGGCTTAGCTTCCCTTTCTTCCCGAATCGTATGACTCTCTTCCATGGAGATATTCTATGGAAGACTTTATCTCCAACGTCAAACTCCAAGTCTCTTCGACGGTTGTCAGCATAGCACTTTTGTCAACTTTGAGTAGCTTTGATGTTGTTCTGGATGACTTGAACCTTCTCTGTCATCTCTTGAACATGATCGGGTCCAAGTAGCTTTCTTTCTCTAACTTCATCCCAACAGGTTGGAGTTCTAAATCATTTTCCATACAGAGCTTCATATGAATCCATCTGAATACTCGAGTGGAAGCTATTTTTGTATGGGAACTCAACCAATGGGAGATGCGGATCCCATCCACCTTTGAATTCTAGAGAGCAGTCTCTAAGAATATCTTCAAGAGTCTAAATAGTTATTTCAGACTAGACATCAGTTTGGGGGTGATAGGCCGTGCTGAAATTTAATCCAGTAATCAAAGAATGTTTAAGGCTCATCCAAAATTTAGATGTGAACCTTGGATCACGGTCAGAGACAATTGAGAGTGTAACACCATGCAGTCTCACCACTTATTTCACATATAACTTTGCAAGTTGTCCAAGAGATAGATCTTCCCGAATAGCGATGAAATGGGATGTCTTGGTGAGTCGGTCAACCACAACCCATATCACATTATTTATCTTCTACATCTTCGAGAGACCCATGAAAAAGTCCATAGTAACATTTTCCCATTTCCACATGGGTATAGGCAATGGATTCATCATACCTTTGGACTTTTGTCGCTCAGCTTTAACTTGCTGACATACCAAGCACCTTGATATATATTCCGAAATATCATTCTTCATGTTATCCCACCAAAATTGTTCTCGAAGATCATTGTACATTTTGGTACTCCCAGGATGGATAGAGAAGGTCAATCTATGTGCATCATCTAGTAGCTCATTCTTTATCTCTGGATCAGATGGTACACATAATCGGGTCCCAAATCCTACAACTCATTCCTCATAAATTTTGAAACCCGAGGATTTCCCATTTTTAACAACTTCCACCCTTTTCTGAATTTCCACATCCTTCCTTTAAGAAAACTTTATTTTCTCCATGAGGGATGGTTGAGCAATCATTTGAGAAATTCTTGATGATTTTCCTCCCTTAATGATTCCCATGTCCATCCTTTTCAAATCTTACAAGATCGGATCCTTTTTAATCCTCATCATTGATATAGATGCAGGATCCTTTCTACTTATAGCATCTGCCACCTTGTTTTCCTTACCAGGATGGTAGTGGATTGAGTAGTCATAATCCTTGATGAGATCTATCTATCTTCACTGGCTCATATTAAGCTATTTCTGTGTGAATATATATTTGAGGCTCTTGTAGTCAGTATATATCTCACATTTTTCCCCATAGAGATAATGTCACCATATTTTCAACACAAAGATCACAGCCTCCAACTCCAGATCATGTGTGGGATAGTTTTTCTCATGGATATTCATCTTCCTTGAAGCATAGGCTATCAATTTATAATTTTGAATTAGCACACAGCCCAAGCCTTTCTTAAAAGCATCACTATACACCAGAAAGAGTTCTCCATTTGAAGGGAGTGTGAGTACTGGCACAGTGATAAGCCTCTTTTTCAACTCCTTGAAATAGTCTTCACATTCCTGTGTCCAGAAGAACTTTACTCCCTTCTGTGTCATCTTGGTCATTGGGTTTGAAAATCATGAAAATTTATTCATGAATCATCGATAATACCCATCTAGACCTAAAAAGTTGCGGATCTCCGTTTCAGAAGTTGGCCTCATCCACTCTTCAATTGCCTTCATCTTGGAAGGGTCCACAGATATCCCTTTCCTAGTGATAACATTCCCCAAGAATGATACTTCCTCTATCCAGAACTCACATTTACTGTACTTTTCATACAACTTCTCCCTTCGCAATGTTTTTAACATAGTTTCCAAATGCTCCTCATGTTCCTACTTGTTCTTAAAGTCTAACAAAATATCATCAATAAATACCACCACAAATTTGTCGAGGTAATCTCTAAATACTCTATTCATTAAACCCATGAAGATTTCTAGTGCATTAGTGAGTCCGAAGGGCATCACTATGAACTCATAGTTTCCATACCTCGTTCTAAAGGCAGTCTTGGGAATATCTACTTTCCTCACCTTTATTTGGTGATATACCGACTGAAGGTCCACCTTAGTGAAATAACTGGCCCCACAAAGCTGATCGAACAAGTCATGTATCTATCGAAGGGGATACTTGTTATTTATAGTGATTTTATTGAGAACATGATAATCAGTGCATAGGAGCATTGATCCATCCTTCTTCTTGATAAAGAGGACTGGAGCACCCCACAGTGAAGCACTCGGGCGCATAAAACCCTTCTCCATATTCTCTTGTAACTACTTCTTCAGCTCTTCCAGCTCTATGGTGGTCATTCTATAAGGTTTCTTTGAGATAGGCAGAGATCCAGGGATAAGTTCAATTGAGAACTCAACCTCTCGGTCAGGAGGAAGACCAGGTGACTCTTCGGTAAATACATCAGTGTAATCCCTCATGATGGGGATGTCTTAAAGAATGATTCTTCTCTTTGTCTCAATCATTTGAGCTAGGTATCCATGCTCAGTAAGAAGAAATATCCACACTTGAGACGATGCTTCTAAAGGAGACTCATCTTCCGCCTTGCACTTTTAAAGAATCTGAGGATGCTTCGAGATGTGAAGAGTAATCTCCCTTTCCTGGAAGTTGATGTTGGACTTGTACAAATATAGTCAATCCATGCCCAAGATATCGTCAAAATCCACTAAATGAAGTATGAGAAGATTTCCTAGGAGGTTTAGTCCAAAAACATTAACTGGGTAGGAGTTATAAACCATGGATGACATACTTTCCCCATTCTATATTCTCACAGATAACTTTTCCTCCAAATTTTGAGGTGGTGTTTTAATTATTCTACTAAACTTACAAGATATGAAAGAATTCATAGAACCAGAATCAAATAGTATGTTTTCTATTCATGAATGAATAACAAGCATACCTGTCACCACATCGTTTTCTGGATCCACATCAGTAG
The DNA here is from genome assembly GCA_963277665.1 of Viscum album. Lineage (NCBI taxonomy): Eukaryota > Viridiplantae > Streptophyta > Magnoliopsida > Santalales > Viscaceae > Viscum > Viscum album. The sequence continues at coordinate 647,768,805 of OY728158.1, read as the reverse complement.
TAGTGATTACATAATCCCTTCCTTGTTTCCTTGGAGGTTGTTGCTGATTGCATCCAACAACCCTTGGCTTAGGGAAATTGTTCACATAATGTCCAAGCTCCTTGCAGTTAAAACACTGCACTACAGGCTGAGTGTTGATCTTAACCTTCTGTTCTTCTTCAAAATTAGCAGTATTTTTCATATCCCTTTGGCAGTTCTTGGCGAGATGACCAAATTTTTTTCATTTGAAGCAATTCTTAGATCCCATGATACAATCACCAAGATGTTTCTTCACACAATTCTTACAAAGGGGAAAGCGAGGCTTCTTTACATCATGGGATTTGTTTGATGAACCACCCATGTTGTTCTCAATTTTCCGCTTCTTTTCACTATTACCATGAGACCACTGAGATTCTTCAATCTTCATTTCAACCTTTAGGGCACAATGTACAATCTCCTCATAGCTTTTAAAGTCTTGAATTGCCAACACCTTTCGTAGACTCAGCTTTAGTCCGCTAAAGAAGCAATCCACCTTGCTTTCAGTGTTCATGACAAAGCCAGAGGAGTACCTTGCAATCCTTGTAAATTTTGCTTCATACATCCCGATGGACTCATATTCTTTCTGCTTGAGTCCAAGGAACTATCTTTCCATATTGAGACGGAGGGTTGGAAGATAATATTTTTTGAAAAACATCCTCTTGAATTCCTCTCAATATATGGAATCAATTTCCTCTTGGGAATTTGTATTCTTGATCAGTGTCCACCACTGATCATCTTGCCCATCAAAACGATAGACTTCCAGTACAACTTTTATTCTTCCGAGCACTAAAGGACAGAGAAAATCTTTTCAATGGAGTTAATCCATTGTTCTGCGAGGAGGGGATCAGAAGAGCCGTTAAACATGGGAGGCATTTTCCGCATGAAGGATTTTTATGGAAACTTGATCTTTTCTTGGATGAGGGGGACGTTCCACCTAATTCAAGTTATTATTCATAACTCGAGTCAGCTGAGGAAGTAATGCCATGATGTTTTGAGCACCCACTTCAATCAAATTAGGCATGTCATTAGGGAAATAATTACATTGCCTATCACATTGGTTGTTGGAACATGTTCTTCTATTTCCTACCATTAACTAAGAAAAATAATGTATAATTAGGGGTCTTGAATACTTAGCTATTGAGCATAAAAAGAATCTTTTAACATAAAATTATGAACTTATAAAGAAAAAGTATATCCTGACTTGTGATTTCATAGGTTTATATCATGGTTATCCTCAATCTATTTCTTAACTTATGTTCTTATGGGATTATTTTTCCCCTTAATAATGGTTTGTACTAAGCTCGTGAATCTACCAAAGCATATCCCCTGAGAGTGTCGTAACCAAGAGTGCAGCAAGGCCCATTGTTGGGCACCAGTTCTCGTTCGAGTCTAGAACAAAGCATTGTTTTCAGGTTTTACCCCTAGATACATATGTGCCAGAGCCGCCTCTACCTGCTCGTATCCAGACAGGGATATATTTTCTTGATAAACCACTTACTCTATACATACCAAAATTTAGGACTATATTCTTATATTTAGTATCATCCTTAAGGTTCTCACTAAGGTTCTCTATTCCTAATCTCCAAAAATTACTAGACCATGCTCTGATACCAACTATAGAGACCCAATCCTTTTTATATATAACATTTCAATATTTCAAGCATAATTAAACATCGGAGTATAAGCCAAGGATCGTTAAGCCTAGTGTCTTGTAAGACTAGGTACATATAACATAAAACATGTAACTAAAAAACTTATTTATTTAAACTCCATAAAGTGATTCTAATTTCCTTTAATCACTTACATTTGCACAGGGTACCCTGGGGAACACATGAACAAAGGGATGAGCTAAAAATCCCAGTAAAGAAATGCACATAAGGCACATGAGTTAGGAGTCATGACATAATGATATCCAAAGCATGAAACTTATAAAACCATTTAATATAAGCATGGGATCATAAAAACATGGAATCATATAAATGTGGCAGAATCATAAATCATATCTTTAGTACGGGTCAAGGCTAACCACCAATCCTGTTTCCCATTTTAGTATGGGTCAAGTCTAACTGCCAATCCCGTTTCACATCGCATCTCATGAGACTTAACCTTACCCAATGAATTGGAGCGCTATCTGGGCACACCCACCTCAACATATTCATCAATATTCTTTCCACATAAATATTCTTACCACAGATACAATCATATATAATCAACCATACACAAACATAAGGGTACCCATGAAGAGAATTGGGTACCAAAATCATGACATCAATCAAAAACAATGGGTGCATCATGAAATTGTGCATTTAAGGAAAAAAATAGAAAATACATCGACGTTCATAGGGAATAATAGTCATATATCATGGTAAGTTGTGTCAAACATAAGTGACAACATATGAGAAATGTATTTTAGAAACATTGGCATTAAAACATTTTTGTGCGGTTTTAAGGAAAATACTATAGATCTTTTAAAATAGTAAAGAATACATTATTTTATATAAGACCAGAATTTAACAAAGGGGGTTTTCATAATAAAAATACAGAATTGACAAAGATAATGGTGTCTTAAAATAGAAGATAGAGTGCACTTGAAATCGGGTAAAAGTTCAGGACATTCCTTTAAAACAAGTGTGCTTATTGGGAAGTATCGAAGAGAGATTCACTTAAAAGAATGTATATCCATGAAAGAGAATGAGAGATGGATCTTTTAACATGATATTGGAGAATATAAATGTAATGTTGAAGAAAACACACCATCAAAAATAAAGATAGAGCAACCTGAATGAATAAAGGAAGTTTGGGTAGAATCCATCATGGTTTATGACATGGTATCGTGTATAACTAAGAGGACTTGATGAGAGAGATAAGTGGTTTCTAATCACTTATTAAACATTAGGGAAGTATGGGGAAGGTGTATAAATGTACCGCATCACTTGGTATCACACAAAAAGTCATATCATAGAGAAAAATATTGATTAAGAGTAAAAGGGGAGGATCCCTTACATTAAATTCGTTAGTGTTCTCCACTGGTTATTAATGACCTTAATAAAAAAATTAGGATTATTAATTAATAAGTACAGACCCTATTCTGTATGTAATTGATTTATTATAACCCTTTTTAGTTCATTCAAATCCTTTTTGATTAGTTATAATGTTAATTTTCCTTTTTCAGGCTTGTTTGTTTACTTGGCTTAAAAAGATCGGTTCACTTATATTCAAGTTTGGATTATATGCAAGATGAAAGTGGTTTTCCAGAATTGAAGTTATATTATTTAGTTCATAACCAGAGGATTAAATGGTTTTAATATTAATTAGGTTACATAGAGTGAAGTTGTATTATTATATATATAACCTTAGAGTTAATTGTTTTTGTTAATCGGTGAATTTTATTACAAAGAAAGTGTTTTGCTTTATAACTTAATTCCATTTGTACCAAAGGATTACAGAACTAAAAATAGGATATATATATATATATATATATATATTACATAATAATCTGGTTCAACCATAACACAAATGGTTTCATGACCATAATTAATGATAAAAATAGAAATTGATAAGCTGTTGTCCTTGAATGTGCTAAATTAGCACATCTCAAACGATGCTTTCATTTCTTTCAAATAAAATGATGGGGAAATGGGAGAATATAATGAAATATACCACTAGAATGAAGAAATTTCAGTACATGTATGTTTCTGGATTTATCATACTATTATGGTGATTGGAGGTGAGGGATCAAAATAAAAAGAAAAGAACTTAAAAGAAAGGAAGAAATTTGGGAAGAGGAATTTACCTCTTGAGACTTCCTCCTTTGAGAACCTCTTAAGGGGAGATGTTTTGGTATTTTGAGAAGGATAAAAGCATTTTGAAGTGGGTGAGGACCTTGGATAGATATTTGGGAAGAATTTAGAGAGGGCTTGGAGCTTGATAGGAGTGGAGAGAAGAGGGAGTGAAGGGGGTTTTTATAGTGGAGGAGAGGAGGGATTTCATGATATTATAATCATTAATTTATTATTTCTTCCCAAGACAAGGAATAGTAAGTATTCCATGACAAAGAATAGTAAATGGGTCATTTTAATTCTAACCAAGTGGGCTAAAATCAGAAAAGCATCATCGATGACTAAATTAATCCATTATTTAGCTTTTATTGTGAATTATTGGATTCTACTATTCATCAAAAATTCAAGTTTTTCAGAAAACTCCCAAAAATTCACCCTGGCCATTCTTTGACGTGTAGAATCCAAAAATGAAGTCCATTTTTAAAAAAAAAAAAAAATTATGATTATTTTAAGATTTAATTAAAATAAAAATTTATTATCAAAACCAGTTTTAAAACATTCGTTAACTCATTCTAAAATATAGTTATATCGTAATTACAACTTGAATATTATTTTTATACAACCATAGGTGAGGATACTATTAATTACGGTATATCACTATTCATAAGAGTTTGTTACTATTCATTAGGGTAGGTTACTATTAACCAAAAAATATGTTTGTTTTATTAGACTCCAAAAAACATCTTGAACACAACAGTGTATGCCAGATTTTCAAAATTCCAAACACAAAAGTGACAAACTTATGTTTAAAGGTCACTTATCACTTAGTAGTTCCTTATTATGTGATTTTATGTCATATTTATAAGAAGGAAATTTCCATTAAAAAACATTGGGTCGTTAGAGTATTGATTTCAAATTAATAAACAATGTAATGGATAGAGTTATTGGAGTTGAGCTTCAAGATCATCTGGGTATTTTAAGAGCACTAGATTCCTCTGTTGGTGTTCTTATTTCATGGGAAAGTTTGGAAGTAGTGAAATTTATACCTTTTAAATCATGAAAAATCTATTTTCAAGTTGATTATATCTATGAACATCTTTAGAGAAAGTTTATGACTACTACACTTCAATTTTAGTGTTTATTTAATTTATTTTCTATCTAGTATTGAATTTTTTTTTTTTTGTGTATTAGATCATGTTCATAAAATAGTTATGGTATTTTATATATTTCCAATGGAAAATGACTTTTCACAACATAGGGTTGAGTAAAAATCCCGATTAGAAAATACTATCTAACATCTCTCTTACAATTCCTTGACAGATCCATCAAATATTCACTTAGTTTGTAGTATTCCCAATTACCTTACATCATGGAATTTTTTTCTCATTATATTTTCACCAAAATCTATGGTATGGCCAGAAATCCAAGGAATTGTGAAATTTCCATTACAGAAACATTGTATGATTATATTTCCACCACACAAAGTGTTATGGGATAGAGTCTTGGAAGTGGTATAATATTTTCAAGACCTATTGTGGTGTCACATTAATTATTATGATGTGGCCTTCCTTACTTAACCAGACCCTATTTAATAAACCATTCTATTTAATTCAAATACCACATGGGTCTCAAACCAGTGAAACTACAATCTATCTTGTAAGGATATCTATACAATATTCCACACCTCAAAATTCCTTAGAATCTCACTTACTTCTCAAATAATATTATTCAGATGGGTTTTTCTCGCATTATTTTATTTTATTTCACAATTTAAAATAACTCAAGAGGTATAATATTTTCTAATGAAATTAAATCATTCTTAGTCAGAATCTTCACATCATGAGAAAGAGACTGTGGGGTGATCCTTCTCACATAAGATAAAAAAATTCTATAGAAGACATACTTAGGCATGATGATACATGATCATCACTATAAATATAATGGTTTCATCATCCTCAGTATATCTCCATATTTATTTCGAATATAAATCTATATTTCATATATAATATTTTTCAACACCCATACTGGTCTTTAAACTACATTATGATTGTATATATCATTAAATCTCCTTCATTAATATCCATACCTTTATCGTAATTAAATATATCCATGTGATAAGACTTGTCATGTCTTAGGCTTCACTCTAATAATAAGGATATATTCTAAATATTATATATAAGAAAACACTATAAATACATGTATATAAAATTTTTACTATTGTTACCCGAACTCCCCATCAAAAATGTAGAATCCATAACCAAATTCAATCAAAGGATCATTCCAAAACACCAATGGGAAATATAATTTTTGTTATTGTGACATCCTAATATTTTTTAAAATTAAGCATTGTGTTTTACTGTGTACAATATATAAAGCATCGAGTTTAAAAGAAAAAGAAAATATAATTATTTAAATGTTATAATTATAATCGAGTTGTTATATTGGAGGGTATAAAAAGGAATAACTAGTTTTTGAAATAAATATGAAGGTCAAAATCAATATAAATTTATTTTTAAGTTCTTATAAAATAATCAAATAAATTAGTAAATAAATTTTAAACATCAAAAATAAGTTTTCATCCCAAATTTTATACTTCATTTTTATAAGTGAATATTATAATTAGTTTCGATAAGTTTTTTAAAATTATTTAAATTTTTTTTTTTAATTTTTCATACCAAAATTATCTTGTGAAAAATTAATGATAATTTTCAAAAAAATTATTGTCTTTCAAGGAATAGAGAAATATAATGATTTTTATTAAAAGATGTATTTTATTGTAAGGTTTTTACACGGTAAAGTTAGTTTTTGGATTAGTTTTAAAATTTAATTTAGTTAATTTTTATTTAAAATAAACCAAATATTTTTTTAAAATGTATTTTATATTATAATTTATTATAAAATATTAATATTTAAAATGTACATTTTACTCTAGAAAAAAATCTATTGTTATTGCATTTTATTCGTTTATTTTTAAATTAAATTATAAAACTTCAACGTTTATAAATTAAAAAATTTATTTTCATATTTTTAATAAATGGGTCCAAATTTATTAAATATGTCGTTTTTATTTTTGGAAAATATGAATAGTAAAATGTGTAATTTTTATTACCATGGTAGAGGGTAAATTGGGTTATTAATGTTAAAAATAAAATGATAAGGACTATAAAATTACCCTACAACTGGGGAAATTTAAATTATATCAGTAAATTTTTCCTGTAATCATTCAAATTTCAATTTTATGACCATTTTATGCCATTTGGATATGATTATAATATTTATAGTATTTTATTTAATCAAAACTCAAAGATATGACTCTTTTCTTTTTAATAATTGTTAAATTTTTAATATTTTGTTATTTAGAGGCTATATTAAAATATCAATATTTTTTTCAAATATAAAATATTGATATTAATCATGTAAATTTCTTTTAATATTTATGGAAGAAATAATTACATTACATTCTTCCACAATGCTGATGTTGTAATTATTTAATTAATGGGAAATAAGATAAATTATATTTAAAATATTTAAAATAAATATGATTTAATATAATTAATGTGATGAATGAATTTTATAGATTAACTTTAAATTATAAGGATATAATAATATATATTTTTTCTAATTTGAGTTGTTTTATTGATATTTTTAATTTCAATGTAATTAATTGTATCAAATTTGACAATAATGATATTTTTTGAAATTAATATATTATTAAATTACTTAAAATTCCTAAAAATAATATATAAGAAAAATAAGATAATATATGTTCTAAATATTCATAACCTATGAATTTATTGGCCATTTTAAAGCATTTGGATCTATATTAGTATTATTATATTTTAATATTTTCTTGAAATGTCAAGAGTGCCCCTACCCTCTATTTTTAAAGGGAACATATTCTTCCCAATTATTCATACATAAAAATACATTTTGTTCTGACAATACAACCTAATATCCCTTACTATAATCCCTACACTAATTATATAGACTTTATTTTATTTATATCACAAACCTTAGTGGTATTATGTTGTTAATAACAGGAGGTCGTCCAAAGAAGAGGTATCATTTTAATCAAGATTTTTTTTGTTTTATTTCTTCTTCCACATCCTTCAAATATTCTTGAACTATAATAAAATAATTTCTCCAATATCATACATATACTTATATTTTATTATGCTTTTTTCCTGACCCATATACATATCCACTTCCATCAAATGGGAAAAGAATTCATCATCTATTTGTGTGGTGGACTACCGCTTTGCGAACTGATGTAATTCATTTTCCGTCACCATCTCTCAAGACTGGTTATAATGATAAAATTAGTATTTTTATATATGATAGTAATTATATATTTTTCATTATTAAAATATAATATATCATTTTAATTCTTAACTCTCCGTGACCACGAATATTATAACATCATTCGTGCGTACAGGTAGACTACCACCTCCATGAAGCGGTGTGATTCATTTTTCATCACCACATCACATAGATGATATATATATAAGTATATTTAAATAAGTGATATGATATATACAATATTATTTTAATTTTTAAAATATAAAATAATGTATATCGTCTCATCAAAATGATCATAGAAAAAATAAAAATTCTAATCTTGTGTATGTTCGACCTACCGTCTCCATTAGTATAACATATTTAATTTTTCATAACCAAATTACATTATTGGTTTGATAGGTATAATTAATTTATAAATATTATAATAATGTGATGAATACTATTCTCAAGATGGTTTATTAATTACCATGTTTACCATAGTCAACCTACTGAAGTTATTTTAACTTATGAACTGAATATCATCAAAATAACCAACATAAACTTAAATAATTAAGCGATATTTATAACATGGTAATAAGTGAAATAAAAGGAAAAATAAATATATAAAAATTTCACAATAAAGCTAATAATTATCCTAAATTTATATTTTAAGAAGATAAATAATGTATGTGATGAGTTAGACTCAATGTAAGGGACTCTCTTTTAAAAACATTTTTTAAATTTCCTCTTCAACACTTTTTTAAAAAAGATTGATTTTTTTTACTTATAGTACATGGGAAAATATTTCCTACATCATTATTCTTTAATTATTTTAATATTAGTTCATATTAATATCTATTTATTTTAAATTAAAATGGTTTCCTTTTTAAGGGAATATATTTTTCTAAAAATAAGCTATTTCAAAATGAAAAAGTAATTTTCCTTAAGAATGTTTTTATGATAAAATAAATCATGTTTTAGGATTACAGTATCATTCTTGTGAATTTTTGGTGATGATGGGTTATTTCATTATAATCTAATAATGGATGGTTTCATGAAAAACCCAGAAAATTTGGTCATAATATTAATAAAGGATGGTTTATTCTGTGATATACCAAGGGGGTGTTTACTTTAAAACCAAAAATGTATTGGGTACTATGGAGTTGTAGGTTACAATATTTTTACTCCATTTAAAATAGTGAAATGGAAAATTATGTCCCCAGTTATCTACTCAACTTTTATTTTCATTATAAGGAGTTTCATGGAAATCATTTGATTTTCAATATGTATGATAATGATATTTTGAAAATATTATTCTCATTTTTGGTTAAAAAGGGTTATTTTTTAGAAAAGGTTTTTAATGGGTTTTCATGTTTTTCACTGACTGATGGTTTTCTTATTTTAAGACCCTTAATGAGATTTTTATGCTTATACGTTTTTAAAGTGTTTTTATAGGGTTTTAGGATGGTTTTAACAAAGAATAATTCATGTTCAAAGTTATAAATATTTTTCATGAAAATAAAACAAGTCTCTTTTTAAAAGTTCTATATTATGGAAAAACTGATACATAGTAAAAGTGTCCTACTTATAATATATGGGTTTTTATGTATGATTTTTCCTGAATTATCTAAAAATATAAACCAAAAAATATCCTCATGATTATAAAAATTAGTATTCTAGTCTAATGTCATTAGAATATGTAATTAATATGGTCGAGTCTTTATAGTTGTAAATCTCCATCCCTTGGTGATCTTGTCAACATTAGGAAGATTAAAACTCTATTGTAGAAAATGTGGTGTAAAAATAACTACAATGTCTTTAAAACAACATGTGATTCTCTATTTCACCAATAGATCTTCATGATTTGGGAAATACATATGATATTTAATGACTTTATTCTACGACAAATCTCAGTACCCTTTAAGAAATATCATATATGACTCAACCAATGGAACCAATGGATTCAAATATCTATATTAATCTTCAAAGATGATATTGAATCTCATCCAATATTTATCTCATAATATAATAAAAAATATCCCATACTATTATTTAATCATATAATCCTCACTTCATCTATCTTCAACTCACTTTAAATTCATTTTCTCAAATATCCTTTTTCTTGAAAAATTTAGGTATACATGTAAATCTCATTATCTCCAATAATATCAATTTATTAAATATATTTTAAATCTAGAATTCTTAAAATCCTCATGTGTGAATGGTTACATCAACTATTAATAAAAATCCAATGCAAATTAACAATATCAAAAACACATTGACATCATATTCACAATATGAATGGGAATATCAATGTCCCCCATTGAAATGGATGGAAAAGTGGACATCATAAATCATTTATCATTCAGAAACAGTTTTTATTTTTCAAAAACTGTGAAAGAAGATAGACCAATGTTTGTATCATAATTAAATCCACACGAATTTGTTATCATAACTATCTTTGAAATTTCATAAAATTGAGACTATATTTTTATGAATCTTATTTCCCATTGAAAATATAATAAAAAGGATAATTAAAGAGGTAGTGAGAAGGATTATACCGTGGTCTCTCCTAATGAAATATTTTATATTGTTCTCCTTAATTTAATGAGGGTGCCTTCTTCAACATTATATGGATCAATAAAAATTTACCACTTAAATATTTACTCCCAAATGATAAGGGAAAATCCATATAATAATCATGATTCACCTAACACAACTCTTAATAATACAAAACAATAGAGAATATAATTCAAAGCATTAAATACTTGGAAATATAAATATTAATTTTAAACTATATTATTATTTGAGATATAACATTATTGGTTTCATAAATAATCAATAAATAAAATATTATAGAACCTAAGGAATCATCCATCAAATATTTCTACTTTTATAAACCTATTTTATATAACAAATAAATATCCATTTTTGTTTGTGAATACTATGTCATGTATTTCAATCATGAATGAAGGAATACAGTTTATTAACTCATACAAAGATGTTATAAAGGAGTCGTATTTCTAACATGGAATAACATTGTATTTAGATTATTTCCATAATTTCCAATTACTTATTTTACCACTTTTTTTCCATTAGTTTTAGTATTCCACATATTTTATTACATAGTCACATCAATTTCATATTGTGGTCCCCATTTAATCATTCTAGCCAATACCATTGTCTTATTAATCACTTTAACATTGAAGTAGTTTCTCATTTTTAGTTTTATGTATAGAATTATATTAACATTTATTTTTTATTTTTATAATAGGTATACACTTTCTATTGATCTATATTTTACTATCAATGTGTTTTGAGTATGGTAAACTAAAAAGAAAATTTTCAATAACTCTTTTTGTGGATGAATTCTTCTTAAAATTTTGATATACCATGTGTTTGGTGATATCTTCCTAATGTTCCTCAACCAGCTTTGTAATAAAGTAATTATGATTCTAATCCTTTTGGAAATATTAAACATTAGGTAACTCTAGTTTCCCTTGAAATCATCTCAGACAAGTTTTGACTATGTTTCCCAATTTTTTGTACAATTTCAAAGACTCCTATGATTCACCATGATTGATAAGAAAATTTCAATTCACATGATATTTCTTCCCTTTCATGTTCTTAGTTGATCATAGTAATGTAATTTCGTATAAATAGTTTCAAAATTTGTGGAAAAATAATCTAGATAATGAGAATCAACTTTGACTCTTTCATTTCAACATAGAACATGTTTCACTATTAGATTTCACTTATTTCTCTCCCTATTTATGTTTCTCTAAATAAACAAAACCCTTATTCTCTTATGATAAAATTGATGAATTTTTATTAACATGGGTGATTCTCCCCTTTAAATATAATCCATTATCTTAAATAGTATTTGTTTCCCCCCATTCCCCATTCCATTATACTACTCATGATGGAGAGAAAAAGTTCTTCTAAAAGTTGGTATCTCCTTTTTCTCTACCCATTCACCTTTGGGTATCTTCTTCTTTAAAATTTCTATTTTTGAATCAATCCCATGTATATCAAAACTTAATTAAAAAATTTTAACCATCTAAGGATTCTTAATAGTTTCCCTATTAGAATTACTTTCTTTTCATTTCCTCAAGGTTCTCTCAGTTTTAACAACTAATGTAAAATATTATTTATTGTTTTTGGATTTTTCAATAAGCTCTTGCATAATTAAGAATATGTAAGTTCAATCAGTTTCCATATACAAAAGACTATAATCAAGATCATTTGTCTCTATAGAATTTGAGTGATAAAAAATAGTAACATGATACATTTCAATTCATAAATTCATCTCATCATTTATGACTTCATCTCATAATACTTCAAAAATGACTTAGTGAGTCAAAAAAATCACTTTTATAAGAATCTGTATAATCTATAATTAATTAGGAATCTTTACTAGAATAATATTCACCTTCTTGATCCAACTCACACTAACAATTTAGAATTTATATCTCTGTGTATAAATTCTTGTTTTCTTGGTCAAGCACTCTAATATTTTAAAATATGGACGCATGAGAATCATTGACTATAATAATCAATTTTTCTAATTTCATAACATGTTATATGGTTCTAATAAATTCATATTTTTAATAGAGTAAATAAATATTTATGAAAACGATATATCCATAAATATATTAATGAAAATAAAACCTCTAGGGAAAATATAGTTGTTAAATGAGCCTTAGTGTTCAAATAAGTAATTGTAAATATCTAGAATGATAATAAATAAGGTTCAAATTGACCAAAACCCCAAAAAATGAAACCATTTATACTTTAAAAACAAATGAATCAATTTTGGAATTCTTTGGACCTTTACCATGAATCCAAATAGATTTTGAAAACCTTTTAGTCATAAAAATTGTTATATTATATGTATGATTTCAAAAAATAGGGTTATGTGATCCCAGTGGGATGACCTACCATAATACTAACTGTTATGACCTTATAAGGGAAATTCACAACCACCAAGTGGGTTGTTAAATTAGCTATAAATTTCCAATGATAATTGTTTCTCTTTTTATTAATTTTATGCTATTTAATAATATCTTCTATCAGTGTATAGATCATATAATTAACCCAATAATGATAAACATGATGATTCTAAGAGGTGAGATATATAACACACATGATATTGGGATTAAAAGGTTCACATCACTATTTCTATCATTGGGTTACGTCCTTTGTGAATCAATGGTAATTATTCAAATGAAAACACCATCTTCATATTATTAATGATTAATTACTTGAAAAATAGAGAAATGGGATATCCTTGAAATCCTATATGACTATAAAATTGAAATAAAAGGTAAATATATGAGAAAAAATAATGATCTCAATTACATTAAATCCTTCCTCTATCTTATATAAGTGTCCTCATAATTTGGTCTTCATGTGAACCAACAATTTTTCCTCAGGAATGACCTAGTTTGGAAAATCCTTTACTCTCAATAATCACACGGTGAGCCTCTCACTACCATGGCCATATAGGTTTCACATTAAAGTAAACTTAAAATTTATTAAAACTCTAAAAAACATGTATAATAGTTTTTAGAAGATATTTCATATCATTATACCTCTTATAATATCCCCAATAAATCCATGAATCTTGGATATCCTCATATTTCTTTATTAGATATCATTAATAAATCTGGATTCAATGTCATCTGGTTGATTACTAATGATTTATATTTTGAGACCTTGTTTAATCCATAAAATTTATGGAATATGAACTGAATATATTAAACATTTGTTTAGTATTCTGGTTTAACACTCAAAATAAGACTTCAATGATTTCTACCATGACTCTTCACACAAAATTATTTATTCAATCTTTAAATCTGAAAATTTCAAGTGAAATATCTCTTTGAATCTCTCATGAAATCCATTATATCTTCATTTTCCTTATTTTATGGCCAAGTGTCTTATGGTAGGTGTATGTATCTTTTCATGTGGTAACCTCACATTGTGGAATGACCCAACCATTTTGGTGTGGTGAATTTATAAATTCCAGAACCACCATATCTTCAACTTCTCACCACACATAGTGCTTTACTATGTTCCTTTAACTGTGTCATGATATTTTAAATAATTTTAAAACCACCAACCCAATGTGATCCTATATCCAAACTCATTATAATGTGGATTTCAGTTGTTTGGATGTGTCTTTATTTCCTTCACCATGCCCTATGGCTTAAAGCATTTATTTTTAGCATAAGAAAACTACTCTCCCATGCCAGTACTCTAAAAATATTATCTAGATTAGTTTTCACAGTGTAGTCGAATCCATTTAATTCATTATATGGCCAATCATGGTGAAAACAATCCAGATTTTCTCTCGTGTTATGTTAATTCATTCCTGAAATCAAAATATCTCAAGTTCCATAGTCTTTATACATGATATTAACAAATTATTCAATTATTATATTCATGTTGTAAATGAGGGACTATGGAATCATCAGTTTCTGGTAAGATAAAATCTTTTATATGGAATATAAAATTAGGAATGCAATAGTATGATCATAATATTTCAAATTGTGGTATAATCACCCTCATCAAAGATCAATGAATCTTTAAATAATAAATATATTATATTATTTTAACATTTAAATAACCAGTAATTTTTTCTAATATATATCCTGATTTTATAAATCTCCTCATGATCCTTTATTCATATTGGCCCTTCATACTCATTTTATTTATCCTAGTGATAAGACATGTGATATGTAATGATTTAAATGCATGACTACCTAACAAAAAAAGAAATATATGACTAACACTACAGTATCATGAAATAATTTTAATTCAGGTAGAATCCAAAGATAACTTCATTGAAAGGATCAAGCCTCTAGATTATAATCTTTGATAGATTTTGTGAGGGAATTTCATCTCTTAGTGATCTTATAACCTTTCAACCGATAGAAACATTCTTGATCATCATAGGGATTATGAATATATATTGTTTCCTTTGAACTTGATGTGATTCTTCAGGCCTCCTGATGATATTTATGTATTTGATAAGACATGTGATCTTCAATGAGTTTCATTTGAGACATCTACATGTAAGATTTCATTAATCTCGATAATTATTCATCTATGGTAATAGGTATACTCAAATATCTGCATTGTAATTTTTATATAAAATTGAATATCTTCTTATATTTATCCGATTATAGATACTAAAATATCTATAATTCCTTATATACATAAAGGCATGGAAGGTTTGAAATGAATTTTCAATTTAAAATATATGGATAGTCTGGATTTTTATTCAGAATTTGAAATAGAATTCCATGAGTTTAGACCCCATAAAATAGGGATTTTGGATGTGGAATTAAGTTCATAAGGTCATAAACAGTGGTAGAGGGGCTTCATATGGATGTTGATCAGTATATAATACAGTTTGTAGCCACTAGATAGTTGGTACTAGACAATCAGCTAGCAAGGGGGGTTGAAAGTGGCCTCAGAGAAACTTCAGGTTCCACCGATTATCTTATGGGTTTATATGGATGAAACATTATTCACCCCTATATTTTTAATGGGGTAAAACCATTTCTCTACCTTATCTTCACTCACATGATCAAGGGGTTTCCTCCACTTTATTCTAATCTTAAATTCCCTTTGCAGGGGTGTTTTGGGTGGCTTTGATCAATGATCAATGGTATGTATTGTAATTTGGTGATCTATATAGATCCTCTCCTCCTCTCATTCAAATTTATATTTCTCCCAGAATAAAGTTTGATACTGGTTCAACTAAAGTTTTGTGGAATTTTCCAAATGAGATTAGGATTTTGTCTACTTATGATGAGGAAATTATGAGATACCATCTACACTAAGTTCCTAAAATATTAGAAAAAGGTAAGTCACTATTATGTATTTTTATTATGTTTTTACAAAATATAAAATTAAATTATATATGGTATTTTAATTATAGGTTAGGTTAATATCTGAATTCAGTTTTGGGGTTCTGTAGGGGACCTCTTATGGGTTTTTAGTCGTGGTTTTGGTCTGTTTCAACAATAGTGTGATGTTTCAATGGTTATTCCATATTATATATAATGGTTTAAAATTGATTAATTAAATATAATTTGATTATAATTATTTATTTTGGTGTGTGTGCAATGAGATAGCTACTTTGTTGGTGATGTGGTTATGGTTGATCATGGATGATGTTGGACAAGACTTAGCAGTTACTACTAGTTCTTATAAATAAATTGTGAAAAGATTATAAAATGTGGTAGGTGGTCTCATGAGATATCCCTATGGATAATTAACTATAGTTATGTTTCATGTATACGTTTGGGCTCTATGATTACGATGATACCCATAATGACTTAATTAAATGAAATGTCTAGTTTAAAATTAGAATATTTTAGTTTAAATCAACTATTTTTAACTATAGAAGTCCATAGAAAGGAAGACCAATGTGTCTAGGACACATTGGTCCTAGTAAACTGGCTTGATACCTTGTCCATCGAATTTCAATTCGTAGACCATGGTTTACCTTTTGAATACCAAACCCCTAAGGTTAGTGGAAGTTCTTGATGAAACATATTGGCCCTATTGTATAATCCCTTGAGCACCTCTTATGAGAGGAATATTTTCACTTGAGAAGACCAGACCAAAAGGTATAGGGGGGACTTTGAGTTGCCTAGTGGCTTCCATAGCTCTTTAGAGGTCAGG
The DNA here is from genome assembly GCA_963277665.1 of Viscum album. Lineage (NCBI taxonomy): Eukaryota > Viridiplantae > Streptophyta > Magnoliopsida > Santalales > Viscaceae > Viscum > Viscum album. The sequence goes on along the minus strand of OY728158.1, from coordinate 647,752,030 downwards.
AAAAATCTAATGTGACCTATTAACCCATGAAAAATGGGTTTTGATGTCTCCATGCTGGAGTTGATGGTAGACTGTAGAAGGAAATTTTTGTTCCATAGATCTGTTGGGTAGTCTATAAAATCATGGGATGAGTGATCTACCCCCATAAAATAAGAATAATCCTAAGTGGATAGACTTTGGATTTGTTTTATTGGTTGGGTGATCTAACTATTCTTGGGTGAACCTAGACAGGGATATGTTTCTTGAGACATCTCTCAGGACTAACGAGTGAGGCTTTCACATGAGGCCTATGAGGTTGAGTTATGACTATGACTTTTCCAACAGATCATTATGTACTCCAAGATATATTGTATAATCCAAGAGACATAGGGTGGTGTTAAATACCCCTTTGGGTTTCCTTCTTGTATGTGTTGACATGGGGGGTTGTGATAAGTACCCCTATGATAGGTTGAGTCATACTTGGTGCAGGGGGTATAAATAGTGATGGAGGGTTTAGGGGTTTGGTCAACCCTATATTCTAAATAATATTTTCTGAATTGGAATATACCCTTAGGGAAGATATGATACGATTCAGATGTAATGGATTATGATCCAAATATAGGGGGACCATCCATGGATATGGATCTCGATGTTCAGACTGCCATGGATTTGAAGCTCATGTATTTGGTAGGAGATTCCATGGATTTAAAGAATCATACTAGATATGAAATTAATTTGATGATTGTATATGTTGTTATATATTCATATTATTTGGAGCTTAGATATTTGGATTTTCCTGGAATGTGACCCCGGAGTCAATAGGATTGGTTGGGTCTTCCACAGATTTATGACCAAAATATATTTTTAGGTATGTCATAGATTTGGAGCATAGAAGTCTGTACTACCTTAGGATGGCACCCTATAGTCATTAGAATCCATTGAGTATACCATGTAATTGGATCTTGAATATAATATTTGAGTTTTCATGGATTTGGATCTCTAATATTTTGGATTTTCATGGGATGGGACCCTATAGTTTATAAGATCAATTAGGGAGAACATGGATTCGGAGCCTTCTTGTTACTTGGTCAGCACAGTATCATGAGATCATTAGAGCACCCCATTATTGTCCTAAGTAGGTATAGTCAATCAGGGTCATCGGCATTAAGATCAAAAATATATGATTTTTTTTATTTTTATGTAGTTTTTTTATTTACACTAATAATGTCACATGTATATATCACAATATATTATATTTAGTACATTATAGCATTGGGGTGCCCTAGTGAGTGTTACACTCACACCATAATCAAAATACCATTGCAAATGTGTACTCGAGTATATGCTCACATGATTTAGGTTTAGGTTGGAATAAGGATCAGGATAGCATGGTCAAGTGGGACTATTCAAATGAGATTTGATATTAGGATATTTTATAGAATAGTGTCACTAGGGAGACCACATATTTATTCCCTTTCTTACTGATATGTTTATCTAAGTATCCTAGGGGTGGTTAGATTTATTTATTACATGGTTGTTTGGGCCTTTACTATATTTCATGTATTATAAAATTATTCATATTTATCATCTTATTCTTTCAATTTATTTTTTTATGGGTGATATTTAGTTATTTTATAATCTATTGGGAACTCTTTTCTAAGAGATATAGACTCCCCTTAATACCAACATAGATATCCACTCCTAGTTGGTAGCATATTGCACTTGGGGTGGTGTGTTTGATTTTATAGGCTTGACATGTTCAATTACTGACAATATAGTAAGCCAGGAATGGATGTTACAATGTGGTATCAAAAAATTTATTTTTTATTTTATCTTACTGATTTAGGATTTAGTATATAGGAGTTATAAGAATGTGTGTAATATTATGATGGATCCTAGACTCGTGCATCATGAAAACATTTTCCAGTGGATTTATAGGTTACCATTTGTATGGGATTGATGTTTGTGGCTAGTGTTTTCATGGTTATTTGTGAATTTAACCCAGCGTGACGTACATTATGTTTTATATTAGGAATTTTTCATAGATCTAGGCTCTTATCATATTGGAAATGGACTTTTTAATTACTTTTTTCTCCTATACTATAGTAGAAAGAGTCATTGTACACGTAATTTTAGGAACGTAGGATCCATATGACATGTAGGGAACTTTTAGGGTGATTTTTTTCTCTGAATATTGAGGTGAATGTTTTTAAAGTTTCAGAAACATTTCATACATTATTTTCTCATATAAGTTCCTCGTGGAATTATAATCAGTGAGGATAACATAATTTTATTCCTTTTGATAATAGGGCATTTGGATTCATGGTAAGGAACCAGATAATAATGAAGTGGTCTATATGAATAGGTTGTGCGATGATATTGGTGGGTCAACATAGTTATTCAATGCCTTGGTCATGAACCTATTCTGGGCTTTTATGTAGGGTTAGTTATTTAAGGTGTCAATAATAACCTATATGGTTTGTTCACATTTCTCTTGGAATGTAATTATAGTTAACCAGTTTAGTGTCTCAGTTTTCCTTTGTATGGATCATCTAGGATGATATCGTGGTTTTGGAAAGATTTAACATCAAAATTGTGATACTCAATGGGGAAATTATTTGTGTGGATTTTTGTGAGAATTATGTCCATTATGGTTACATAGTAAGAATGTGATTTTAGTTTTTAATATAATACAGTTGAGTGGGTGTTTGGGCATGTGTATTGATATGTGTTTAGTCATGAGCATGGATGATGCTCTATGGACTATGAACTTCTCTATGTTTTATCCTTAGTCTAGGTGTTCGTACTTAGTTTCCTTGATGTGATACTAAAGTGGTATGTATAGCTAGGAGGCCTAGATGTCCATATTTTTTTATTTATACCATAGTTGTTAGTGGTTAATGATGTTACATAGAAACTTTTGTGAGGAGTTAGCCTGGTTTTTTGTTTTCATATAGATGGGGAGTATGGGTTGGTGCTTCATGGTATGGGAACAGTGCATAATGGGGTTTTATTGATGTTATGGATTGGTTTGGTTTTGCCTTATACCTTCTTGAGAGTAGGAAAATTGGGGTTCTAGTACTTTAGTAACAAGTCCATTTTAAATGGAGATACCATTTGATTGTCTGTACCTATTGAACATTGGATTGTTTTAAAACATGGTGAAAGTCTGGGTAAATGTTTTTTGTTCTATTATTGAACTAAATGATAAAAAAACCTATGGTTAAGTTCATTACAAGTTAGTTCCTGATTTTGAAGAGGACTTCATAGGGAACTCTGGTCAGGTGAAATAGATATTTCATGTAGCATGGTCATCAGTTTTAGCACACCAGTTTGGTCCTGGTAATGTGAGACACATGGGAGGGTGAGTTGAGATCCTATATTTAGGTGGTATTTGAGAATATGGATAATGGTTTTTATATTATATCTATATAAAAAACACTTTTATGTGTCAAACCTATTGAAATTGGGATCGGTGAGATGTAGGGTATGAGCCGAGGTCCAGGGATTTTGATTTGTTGTTTAAGGGAATGAAAACTCAAGGTTAGATGGAGGATTTATTGAATTCCCTTTGTAGTATAGGATAAATTGTAAATGATTCTAATTTCATGAAATGGTTGAGCTGATGGTGTCATTTGGAACTTATGTTTTTGGAGAAGTGGTGTCCATAGTTGGGAGTGGAGGAAAAAGGATTCGTAGAAGTGGAATAAGTCTAGTGATCAACTCTTTTAAGGTGGAAATTGAGGAGAAAAATATGTGAGACCATGTAGTAGAGAGTTAACCAATGTAAAATTTAGTGTGGTTATCCATTTTTTGAGTTGAAATTCAATTAATGGTGTGGATGATGTTACCTTGGGTCTAGAATGTGTTATTTGTTATATTTGGGTTAGCTCTCAGTAATAATCATGTTTCACCTTGTTTGGAAATGATTCTCAGTAATGGATAGGGAATATGCCATAGAGATTGATAATTTTAAACAATAATGAAACCCTCATTCAAGACGAAGCAAAATTCATGAAACCCGCAGTTAGATAGTCATAATTTAACTTTATTATTGATGAAGAAACTGACATGGATTCATCGAAATTCCTTAGCTATTCTGGGTAATAATTGAGGTATGGTTCTGGGTGGAATCTGAGTGTAATTTCTAGTTTCATGATAAAATGAGATGATCTAGAGGTGTTTTATCATATGTGAATCGGTGATTGTTACTTGGTACAATTATATGATGATTTTGGATAGTTAGTGATCAATAATTAAATCTCATTAGGGGTCAAATATAGTCATTTTTAGCTCATTTTGATGATCACGAGATGCCTCCGAGAGAAAGTTCATTGTGATAGGGTGATTCATGGAATGATTTTTCTGGTGTATCTAATAATTTGGGGAAAAGTTGGACTAAGGAGGTCATGTTATATTCTTTATGTTTAGTTGGAAATGGTAGGCCAGAAAATACCCTAGATACATTTTTTAAATAAGACAAGTAGTTTATGAATTGGATGAGGCATTTCAATGAGTAGTCAACATGATAGTGTTATTCCTAGAGAGTAGAGGTTAAGTCAGTTTATATTGTAAGTGGAAATAGTAGTTTTTATAGGAATTGTATTTTTATTTCCATCTGTTTTCAATTGTGATTATCAGAATCCATATTAGGGAATCATTTGAATATCGAGATCTTGTTTTGTTAGGATGTTCCACTAATGGATGACATCATGGTTTAGAAATGGCATTTATGGGATATAGATTATACTGGGGATAATTTTAGTCATGCTGAATAATTGGGATATGATGTGGTCATGTCCTAAGGTATGAATACTTAGGAAAATGTCTTCATGGTGTTTTAGTAATGGTTGTGGGCATTCTCTAGTTGTTTGGTTTCTTAAGCAACATAGTTTTGGGGTTTATCTGTATAAGTGTATTTGTAATTTTATGATGGTACATGGTCGTTAACAATGAGTTGAAAATATTTGTAGGTCATGATTATTGGTAAAATTATGGATGATATGTTTTAGGGATGAGAAGTGTTACAATGGGGAAATTTTAATTCCTCATGTCTTTAAGGATATTGAAATTTCACGAGGAATTTTGAATCTCAAATTAGTTGATGGGATACAATTTTTCCCAAAATTTAAAACAAAATATAAGAGTTTAGACAACATTAAAAGGCCTTATCGATGTTTAAGTAAGGTTAAAAGGAGGTAGATAATAATGGAGGGGAAACATAGGGATATCAGCCAATTTGGGAAGTAGTTTAAAGTCACCGACTAGCTAATACCGGCCCACCGACTAGCTAAATGGGGATAGTAGTTGCATGGTTTTCACTATAGATACCAATTTCCAAATAGAGGCCCAGTAATGGATAATATGTTGACTTATAAAGGGAGTAATAACCATCCCCCCTCCGCAATGTTTTAAGGGGGCCATCAATATTCTTTTTTTTGTTTCTATCGTGTGGTCGGGGTGTTCAATCCACTTTATTATCCTCTATAATAACATTCAAGGAATACATTGGGAGGATTAGATTTATGATATGAGGTAAATATTTTACTTTGGTGAACTTATTATACTCTCCTCTCTTCATGTTATAATTATCATTTTTAATGGATTACGGTTTGATTCTTATTTCACAATATCATGGAAGAATTATCCAAATTGGATGTGTCTCTTTTCCTGATTATGATGAGGGGATCCCAAGAATCCATCTGCACTTGGTTACATGGTGAATTGACAAGGTATGGATCCATTATTGATTTTATTAGGTTTTTTTCCAAAATAAAAAATTAAATTTTCCATGGTATTGTCATGATAGGTTAGATATTTTTCTTCAATCAATGACAGGGGTCCATAGTGTACCTCTAGTTGGTGTATGGTCATGATTCCAATGAGGTGAGACAATAGTGTAATTTTTATGCAATTATTCCATATTATATGGACTTATTTTCAATTTTATATTTAATTATAATTTGATTATAACTAAATATTTTGGTTCTTATTAAATGATTTAAGTATTTAATATCTGATACGAGCTTTATTTTACTTTGATGAGGCTTGAGAGGAATTTTCAGTGGATTCCATCAACTGAAATTTAATTTTTAAATGATTTGTAAATGAGGTATCTTATCATGCATACTTTTTATTTGGAATACGGTTTCTGGTAAAGTTTCACATGGATTTTTAGGCTCACCATTGATGGTGATTCCCCTAGTTTTCTTAATTATCCTAAATTATTAATTTAGAATCTAATTGTTGGAGCTATTGAAATTTTTCTATGAGTAGAACAAAGTTCTTAGGTTGTGTTTTTTCTAGTTAATTGGAATGATTCCTTGGTTGTAGAATCATAATCCCCAAACCCCAGTATTCTTTTTGACTATCAGACCCTTGAGGAGGGTGACTAGATAGGAGGAGACCTATTAGAGCTAGTGTAGAATATCTTGATGACTTCTTGACATATGAGTGTTGTGACATGAAATGGCCATCCAAATAGGGTTAGGTGGGACCTTTAGGAAACTTGGTGGCATCCATACTACCTTAGAGGTGAGGCTGGACCTAAAGTGACTTTTTATCCCATGTATAGTTGATTGAGATGACTCTATATTGGACGTGAGTGTGGAACTTATAAGGAACATTTTTTTCCCTTCATGATATAGGTTTATTGTGATGATCATGAGATGAGTGGTCCTATTTCATCCAATTTTACTAGGCCAAGGAGGACAGACCTTAAACAAGTTAGATTGTTTGGGTGAGTTTGTTTCCCTAGAGTAACCATGGAAATCAATATGGGAATTTCAATATCTTTGAATAATTATAATTTTGGATCATAAATGAGGTCTATGAGGATGAACTATGACTATGTCCATTCCAAGGAGGTGTGAAGTCTGCTAAGACAGAGGATATGACCATGGAGACAAGGGGTGGTATTAAAGAACCTTGTATGGTTCCATTGTGTTGGTGTTAACCTAGGGGACCATGATATATACCATGATGATGGTCTGACCCTGAGCGGGTGTACTGGGATATGGAAAGTTGTGGTAGGTTAACATGTTTATTCAACCCATTCCTCCTTTTACTATTGTTTTCACGGAATATGCACTTAGGGATGATTTAATATGGTTGGGATACCATGGATTTGGATTCAGATGTAGGAGTAGGGGTTCCATATAATTAGCGCACAGTTTTGGGGATTCCATGGATTTAGATCCTAGATATAAGAATATAAATACCACTGATTTTGAATTCAGTGTTGGGAATGCCATAAATTTGGAGCCCAGGTGTGTTTTTTTACCTACCATGGATTTAGAGATTAGATGTTTTGACTATAGTGGGATGGGACCCTAGAGTCATCATTATTAGTTGGGGATATAATTGATTTGTAGATAATATATGTTGTTGGAGTTTCCATTTATTTGGATCTTGTATTCTTGGGATATCATGGGATTATACACGAGATTCATAATGATCTATTTGGGCTAATATAGATTTAGATCTCTAATATGCTTTTAGAGATACCAAAGAATTAGAGCTCATATGTTTGGAATATTTTGGGAAGGGATCCCAAATTCATATGTACCATATGTTAATGAAATGTATTTGGAGCCCACATGTTACATTTTTTGAATGATCATCTAGACGTACCTAGAGACACCCCAACACTGGCTGAAGAAGGTATGGTTGATCGGGTTCACAGACCTAAGGATTGACGGTGGTTATTTATTTTTGATTTTATATATAATGTTTTTATTTTTCTCTCAGAAATTCACATATAAATATCGCAGTATATTCTTATTAGTAAGATTCTATCTTAGTGGTTCCCAACTATGTTTTTTATTCAAATCCTTCACGAGAAACTATTTGACATAGGTAACTGAGTAGAAATTTACTGGATGCATGAACAAATTATGAGGATACTCGTGATAGTATTGTAGATAAGGTATGCTCAGATTAGATAATTGATTATGAAGTATTCTGTATGTGTTCCATTATGTTTTTGCATTTACTACATTTCACGTATGATCTCTTTATTTATATGTATCTACTTATGAGTTTATATTATTTTTTATTATTCATATTAAGTTATTTTACATTATATTCTACACTTTTCTATAATGGGATACATCCTCTTCATGATTCCTCCTCATACCCCCATTTTTATTTGGTAGCCTTTGGCATTCTGGGATGTGTACTTATGATCATGTGGTGGCCAGGTCCATTTTCTATAAGTATATTGAGCCAGGAAGAGATGTTACAAATATATAATACTCTTTTTCCATTGTACACTCTTAACTTTTGGGTTCCATAATATATCATGATGATGTTCACCAATATTTGTCTTCAATGAAAAATCCAACACAACATAAACATATTAATCGCCCAATGCATATCTCTCTCCCTTAAAAGTGATCCAAATCCATCATATTCTAAATTATCTTGTGTGAATGGTTTCATCAAAAATTAAAAAATATTCAACAAGAAATAATAATATAATTCATCCTTGGAAATAAAAATAATTATAATCATGGTCACTTCAACCAAAAAAACCAATAAAAGATTATTAAAAGTCTCATAGGGACTTATAATAATCTATTATTAAAGTAAAAACTCATTAAGATGACCTTTGTATCGAATGAAGCTATGTATAATGGGTCATATAGTGATGGATATAATGTGGAGATAATAGGATCCCTTCAATATCAATGATTTTGGGACATAATTTTAGGACCAAATGTTTTTGATTACAGCAAGCTAGTTGTTTTTTACCTTCAAGTGTGACTCATCATGTTATTATTTATTTATCTAGATGTATTGAACATCAATAATTTATATTTACTTTATATAAAATAGGTATGTGTAAACATGATAATAGATTGATATTGGATGAAACTATAACACCTCCATATATAAATATATGACCACCTCTAAATGAGCCAAATGTGATAGGTAGCTTTCACAACGAGATTCACGAAACTTAAATGAAGCCACGATATATTTAGATATTAAAGTAAAGACATTAAAAAAGTTTCCTTAAATAATGAGGAATTAATAGGAGAGGCCACTTTATGAAATATATATATAAATAAATAAATTTTACTTTTAATATCAATAAAATCCTAATAGATTACCACTAAGGACTGATAGAATCATTTATTGTTTAGAAATGTATTTCTCTAAAAACTTCCCATTTATGCAATATGTTTTTCTATTTTAAGAAATGTAAAATTAATGATGAGAAATTATGTTTGATATAAATAAATTTTAATCACCTGTGAACATAGAAAATGATGTGATGAAATAATAATAACAGTTTATATTTTAAAATGTCAGTTTCAAATAAAAATGTTTTATCATTGTATTTTATGATCTTATTCAAAAATTTAGTTTATAAATTTTAGGATTTAAATATAAAAAATTGGTATCCTTTTGGGATTTAGATTAAAAATATTGTCTTAAGAATAAGTTTTTGTATCTTTATCAAATAACAAGCTTTTAGGTGAATAGTAAAGAAATGATTTTGATAAAAAATAACTTTTATAACATTGTCATAATATATTTTAAAATGTCAGTTTCAAATATAAATATATATTTATATTTCAAATAAATCAGTTAATATTTATATTTTGTTTTTATCAAACCCATGTATATTGGTCAGTAAAATTATGTAATATTTTATTCAATAAACTATTTTATTCATTTTTATTAAGTATTGCATTTAATCACTTTTTAAGTTACATATATAAAAAAGTAAATTATATTTTAGATAAAAAATATCATATTGGGTAATAAGTTTAATTTTAATTTTTTTTCATAAACGTATGATTACTAATATTAATTTAAATGTCCATGATAATGGTAAAACTCTTATTTTCAAATACTTGTTTTATTAATATTGGGTAATTTTTACCTAATAAAATAAATTAAACAATTTTAAATGTTCAATATAAAATGAATTTTAAACACATATATCATTTCATTAATAAAAAATTAATTGATAACCAATTCTATTTAATATTCAGAACACACAATGGTTAAATTTTCATTTTTTTACAAAAAAATTATTTTTCTACATATTGGTGATCATTCCACCTCATGAGCCAGATCCTCCTGATTATTTTGAAGAATCTAGCCTTGAATTTATTAAGGATAATTGGGTGGTCCACTGCAAGGTGTGAAGGAATGTGTGAAATTTCATCACTCATGTCTAGATTTCTAAACAGCCACAATGGGTGAGATCTCCCTACCATTGGTTGGTTGGTATAGGTATTAGAGGGATGAAATGTAGAACATTTCATGCACTATCCTAGGAAATTATTGTATAATTTGTGTGCGTAGAGGGAAAAGAGATTGACATGTCCTAGAGGAAACATAAGGATGAGGGTTTCCAAGTAGTTAAGAAGGATGAGGAAGAAATTTACTTCCTAGATTTGATGGCACAAGAGCTCGTGATGAATTTTAATACTCATCCAGAGATGACTATTCCTCTAAGGGATCAACTGATAAAGTCTGAGGTGAGGGAATCTGAGATCAAGAAGGAATAGGCTAAGTGCCGAGTGTAGAAGAACTGGAAGAAGATTACGGCCAATTATATTTTCTACAAGATCGATGAAGATAAGAAATTATTGATAGTGGGTGATTATCTGCTAAAAGAGGAAAATATTAATTGATTATATTTTTATATAAAGTGTTTCAAAGTCCATAAAAATTAATTTTAGTGCATTTTGAAAACTGAAATTCATCTTTCATCACATGTAAAATTCATGTTTCAAGTGAAAATTTGGGCTCAATCAATCGTCTATTTATAGAATTAATTATTTTAATTATTTGAATTTTATATTTTTGGATATGATTTATCACTTTAATTAGAACATTTTTTGTTTTAGGATCAATGGATGAATCATAAGGGAGGATGGATTTTTTTCTATGAATGAAAAACTTTCTAGAAGAATCTTAAAGGGCCTTGGGCCCATCAAATAAAAGTGGAGCCAATAATTCAATCCCAATGAAGCTTGTATTTTAACATTAGAAATATAAAATTATGGGTATCATTAAATTAAACTATTTCTAGAGTTAATTATGATGTTTTTAAGGAGATCTGGGGAGCTATAGTTGACATTTAATTTATGGGCCAGATTTGAAGGCCCATAAAATCGCCCCACCAATTTGAGCATAACATCCAAATTAATGATCCAATTGGCCTAAAATTTTGACAGATATTACATAAAACCTGGAAGAAGATATTAATCTTGTACAACTATCATTGATTTTTTCATATTAAATGACATATGTTAAATCCAAAATGGGGAATGAATCTAGATGAATCTTCTAGTCAACATTAAAAATGTCTAATTTCCTTAAATTTCTCCCCCTCATTTTGACACTCAAAATTAATTGGGAAGGAATTTATTTTCGGGGGGTATACCTAAGGCTCCACATATTTATGTATAAGGATCTTGTGGTAATTTTATTTCAATCTATTTTATTTTCTATAAATTGTAATTTTAAGATTTCATTTTGTAATTGCATCGTAAATTTATCGCATACAAGTTTTTCATTAATGTTGATTTCATAATAAAATTTATTATATTATTCTTATAAATTTATTATTTAATTTTTCATATCATTTTGATATCATTTTCTTAGGGTGTAAGTCTATTCACGTCATCATTTGTGAAAATATTTACACAACAGTGGAGTGGTTTTTATTTCTTTTTTTCTTCTTCAATTCCACCCTCAAAAGTATACTACCTACTTCCATTTATATAATAGCATCAATGGTGGTAAAACCATATAATGGGTTAATTCAAGCAAGTATCAAGGGATACACATGCCGATTAATAGAATGATACCCTAACATGGAGTGCTCATGAAAATGATCCTACAAGTGTATTGTTGATTAGACTTAGGACAGTGAAAATAAAAAGTATCTGAGTGATTTGGGAAGTTCATGTTTTGTTGAAGGAAACACACTGGAATTACATACATTGAAACCATTAAAAGAAATTAATTCTATCCACATATTTTAATAACCTAGGATCTACCGTTATTTTTAAATTGAATTTACACACATATTTAAAAATATTAATAATATACTCAATTTAAAACAGTGTTGGCCACTTCATTTCCAAATTATCCCCATCAAATCTTTGTGCCTATAGGTTTATTCTTCAGTCCATATGGATTTGATAACCCAAGTTATAAAATATTAAGTATAATAACCTATAAACTTGTAGGATAATATTCATGATATATACTATTTAGAGTTTCATTTTATCACCCAGAATGTGTAACCTTAAAATTAGTGAGATGAATGGATAAGGAACATGGTTGAATAAAAATCTCAATATAAGAATTGATTGATAATTATTAAAATGAGAAATTAAATCATATCCACCTCTTTAATAATTAATTTAAACATAACATTATAGTTTTACCACTTCAATGATTCTATTTTATCAATTGAATCTAGTAATAGACTCATGAGGGTGTAATTAAAGAAAAAACCAAGGAAATAATGATCACTCCATTGGTGTGTGAAGAATTTCACAAAATATTATGTGAGTAGCCTCACTCCCAAAGGAAATAGTATGAAAGTGATATGAAAGATGAAATAATAAATTAATGAGAAGAATAATAAAAACATTTATTATTAAATGAATGTGAATAAAAACTTACATGAGAGAAATTGGCGATCCGATTACAAAATGAAATATCGAAATTACAATTGAAACAAAAAAAACAAGTATCCAACTCCCTTAACCGAAATATAATTATATATACATATTAATATACTTATGTTGACCCCCCAATCATAAATTCCTTCCCCATTAATTAGAATAGTGAAAATAAGGGTGAGAAATCAATAGAAATTGGACTTTTCTAATATTGACCAGAAAATTCTTCCAGATTCAAGCCCCTTTTTGATGTTCGAATATGTCATTGAATATAGACGAATCAAGGATGGTTTCAGAATATAGATATCTTATACTAAGGTTCCTATAATATCTTTAAACATCTCATACCGACCGTTCATCTATTCAGATGTTATTCTCAAAATGGTGGGCTAATTTTATTGGCCTTCAAATCTGGCCCACAAATTAAATGTCAACGTGGGACTTTGGATCTCATTGAGAACTTCAGAATTAGCTCTATCCATAGATGAATGAAATTATTACCATAATTTTATCTTTCTTTGGTTAATAGTTTTTTCGCATTGCGATTTAATTTTGGGATCTACTTTTATTTGTTGGGATCAAGGCCCATTTTCCTTGGTCGAGAAAGTTCGACGTTCATGTCCAAAAATATACATCTTCCCTTGTGATTTATCTATTGATCTTAAAAGATAAAATGTTCCAATAAAAGTTATAAATCATATCCCAAAATAAAAAATTCAAATAGTTAAAATAATTAATTCCAAAAATAGATGATTTATTAGTCCCCAATTTTCATTTAAACATGAATTGCACATGTGATGGGAAATGATGTTTGATTTCTAAAATTCACGGAAACTGATGTTTATAGACTTTGAAAAAAAATAATATTAAAATATAATAAATTAATATTATCCTCTTTTTGTGGCTAATCACAACCCCCAATTTTAGTTTTTCTAGTCCCAAGTAAAAAGCATCTCAAATATATGGAATTAAATTCACTTTTTCAAAAACATTTTAACATTCAATGCTCAATAAATGAAATACTAAAAAAATCATGAAAACAATCAAAATAATTCCACACAAGATAGGATAAAAATTATATCACAAGACCAAGACCATTCCATTGTTCAAATCCATTTCCACATTTCATCCAATTTCAATTAAGTATGTTGATGTGTTGTGTATATAAAATGACTTGGGGAATATTTTTTTCAAGAAAAACAAATTTAATTACAAGTTGGGAATCACATTAATCCTTAATATTAGTATAAAATATAAACATTTTATTTTTATTTTTATTATCCATAATATAGATGAAAGGACAAACTCTGGGAAACACAACTATGGATTAATAATCCCCAAGTGTCGAATGCTACATATTTTTTCAATTACATTATCAAAAATAGAGATGTAAATCCTAATTTTGGTTAATACAACTATAGATTCATTATCCATGAGTGTCTAACACCATCCATTTGGAAAAACCCATTCTATACATGGTCATTGTTTTCATTTTTTACTGGATACATAGATTAAAATAAAAGTGGCCCTGAGCCCTTTCCTATAATTAAGGGGACTCAATAACTCGAACATTCACCCAAAATCTAATGGACATGCATTGTGGAATTTTTATCAAAATAATGAGATTGTAAACATTGAACAATTACATAAGACAACCACACGTTCCAAAATATATTCTCATGAAAAAATACATGCATTAAAATAATAATAACAGGATTTGAAATCATTTAACATTTAGTTTTCAGGATTCCCAATGTACATTAACACATAAAAGGATAATGAATTTATATTTTAAAATGACCAAAATTTTTATAACAAAGGCCCAATTTTTTAGAAATATTATATTTTCACTCCCCCCAATATAGAATAAAACTGACCTCTATTTTGAAAGTTAAGATAAGATAGAGATTAGAATTGGTAAAAAAGGGCGGAGATGGATATTTGAAAAAAAAATCATGAAAAAACACCTAGTTTGAGTTTGATGACCCAAAAATAAGAAATTGATAAATTTAGTTTCATGTCACATGTAGACGCCTCAAAGATGTTTAGTGGCTAGGTTTGGAATTTTGAAAGTCATGAGTTTAATTTGAAAAAACTAAACTACATGACCCATTGAATCTCAGAAATAAAAAGATGTAGATCACATTGGAAACCCCAAGGGGGTTCCCTTAACAAAAAAAACACAAAACTAAAAAAATTAAATTAGAAAAAATTAAGAAAAATGCATAATCAAGGTTGAATCCTAAAAGGTTCCTAGTTTAATGTTGATAGCTCTATGTGGACCCCCCCCAACTTATCCAGTACTAAATTTCAAGATATTAAGGACCCAATTTTTCTACACTTCTAGATTTTTGAGATTTATTGTTATTTTTAATTTTTTTCTAATTATAATCATTTGTTCCAAAATGAATATAAAAATTCATGGAATGGCTGAAATGGTAGATGTAGTTGAATTTTTTGTCCTGCCTAAGAAATTAAGTATCATTACAATGTTATTGGTTTCATTGGAATAATTAATGGATAATGAAATGCCATGGTAATCAACCATGATTGGATTCTTGAGTAGGGAAGGAAGGATAATAATTTTAAGTTTTTTTTGTGGAAATTTCTTAATGAAGATTGGAAATTTGAATCAAGATCAGTTTATTTTCCCAAAAATAGAAATAATTGGTTCCTTTTGAAAATTTTATTCATCCCAAGAACTTTCAAGTTCAATGTATGGAATTGGTATAGACTCATTATTTTTGATTTCTCCCAATATTTTATGGTTTTATGATTCTGATAAATTATTAATGAAGAAATTTTTGGAAAAATAAATCAATGGTGAGAAATTACCCTCTTTTGAATAAATAAAATAAAATTTCTCCTAATTTAAACTCTCATTAACAGACTCATCATGTTCCTCAGGTTTTCTTTCAATATTCTCTAACCAAATAAACTAATTACCCATCTCTGATTTATCAAATTATATTGTGGGTTCTTCAACATTTCCCTCTGATTTTAAGCCTCTGATTGTTTGGGATCATTACATCAAGTTGATCATTATTTTCCACCCTCATAGAAATTTTCACACCATAGATTAGTTCATAATAAGATTGAGTGGAACAAGTTTTTTCTGTCAACAATTTTGAATATAAAACATGAGTGGGAATTTTTTCAACAATCGTTTCATGGTTTTGTAGTTAAATTCTTAGTGATGAAACTTCTAAATTCATTTTTTCAATTTGTTCACACAATTATTCAAGAGGTTTTTGGTGATTTTGCTAGATAGGATTTTGTACATCATGGACTTACCTATAATTTATATCATCAAGGATCCCTGAGGGGTATGGGAATTTATCCTTTAAACATTCGTCATACAATTGATTGTACATCTCATCAGGTGCGGCATATTCATTCAAGGGTTGATCAAAAAAATAAAAAAGTTGGGTGATTCCCAATATTGATTCTCCATTTTATTCCATGTTTGGTTTATTTAGGGGTATTATTGAATTTATTATATTGTATAGGATAAAATGAGGATTTTAGATTCTTTCAACATACAGAAATAGAAATGGGAAAAGATATGTTGGGTGAGAATAGAAGGTGAGTATCTAAGGTAACTTACTTGGGTCCCTGGAAATGGAACTAAAACATGATTAAACCAAAAATTAACCATGTTATATAGTTCAAGTGGTCTCTTTTAGTGAAAATAGGGTTATTTAATCCATAGGGACAGAAGAAAAAACCTATAGAAACTAATATTTCATGGGTTAATTTGTCTACGAAGTGACCAAATTGGTTTTAAATTGAGTTCATTGTTAAAGATTTTTAAAGATGAGTGTGAATTAAATTTAAATATATGTTTTAATCCTAGGTTATTACAAGAGGTGGATTGAATTAATTTCTTTTAATAGTTTCAATGTCTTGAATTCGAGATTTTTTCACTCAAGGAAACATGAACTTACAAAATCACACTCAGATTTTATGTTTTCACTATCCTAAGGATAATCACCTCTGCGTTAGAGTGCTCATGAATATGATCCTCCAAGTATATAGGTTATTACCCTTATGATACTAAAAACATAAAGTTTTTGAGTGATTTGGGAATTACATGTTTTGTTAAAAGAAGCACTCTTGAATTAAATACATTCAAACCATTAAAATAAATTCATTCAATACACCTCTTGTGATGACCTAGGATATATCCTTATTTTAAATTTAATTCACACACATCTTTAAAAATAAATAACAATAAACTCAATTTAAAACTATGTTGGCCACTTCATATATAAAATACCCCCATAAAATCATAATGTCTGTAGGTTTCTTCTTTGATCAGTGTGGATTTGATTGCCCAATTTGTACAACTTGAGACCACTTGCACTATATAACTGGGGTAAATTATGTTGAAACCAGTGGGGTAGTAGGCCATCGATATCACTCAACAGAAGATGGATGAGCTTAAGTGCTCAATCACTCGGGTAGATCCAGAGGCACATTTTTTTGAGGTAGAGGTTTTGATATGTAGATGTCCCTACTTAAAATTAGTGAATCATTTGTATGATAAAAAAATTTACATTCTAATTTTTCTTACTTTGATCATATTTCTAAGACAATATAACAACTAATCCCTAAGTTCACATGGTTCATCCCTGGTGGGAAAAAAATGGATGCCCATGTGATTTCTCTTTTCATGAGAGTTTTGGAACATAGGATTCTTTAAATGGATATGTGTAGTTTGGTGAGTTAAAAAACCCAATGTGAATGGATACCATAAAGTCCCACGACTACAAAACACCTTACTATGTGGTTTTTCATGTAGTTTAAAATCATAATACTTAGACATGGACTTCTATTTTAAGGTTATAGGGATCGTACCATTAGTTTAACATCCCAAACGGACATGTGTAGTATGGCGGATTGTAAAAATGTTATGTGAATGTAGGCCAAGTAGACCAAAATTTCACATTACATAACCGTCGGGATACAACCACAATACAGTTTAAAGTCACAATTCCTGGACATGAACCCCCAGTTTAATGTCATGAAGTTTGGACCATAGGATACTTTTATCCATCTTTACCATATTGCTACACACCGTTCTAGAAATACAAATCACATATGATTCACACTATATTTTGGAAGTAAGGAACAATAAAGGGTCTTCATGACATGTTGAATCACAAATTAGGGGTGACACCAAAGGTATTGTAATTGTAATATGATACGAAGGAGTATAAATGAAATATTTGAATACTTCTAAGATCCAGATCAATGGTGACCGACTGGTAGGGATCGACTGCTGGGCATATTTGAATCATAGGAACCTCAATCACACTAGTTGGGAATGTGGCAAGAAAATGTAAGATCAATTATTTACTATCTTCAAAAACACATTATCTATAGTTTTTTACCAGGAATCCATTAGGTTATTTTCCCACGTAGTATTTAATCCAAAACTTTCATGAGACCATCATTGTTAGGGGGTCCTTTTGGATTTGAAACATGATGGGAATCTGTATTGACAAATACTTAAAGTGTAGATGGGAGTTTATTCAAAAGTGGGATTCAAATCTAGGTTTTAAAAATAGTTTAATGTCATATTTCATGGACCATAACTGAGGCCAAGGGGTAAAAGTTTTGATGAATTTGTGGCTAGTCCCAGATTTTAGAAGTCTGAGTGTCACTACATATCCTATAATTATGATAATCAAGAAACACATAGTTTTACAACACGGCATGGTAAGAGACCAATTTATATAGATAATATTCATCTCAAATGAGGAAATATGAATAATCCAAGATTTAAATGTGGTGTATTCACAGTTTAACATTGTACTTTGAGGATGTTAGGCAATACAGTTTAAATTTTCAAAACTTAGACTATTGGGGCAGCAAATAGTTTAAGGTCATAATTCTCAGACCTAGTGTAAACAGTTTAAGTTCATCTCTCCTAGACATTAATGTCATATTCAGTGTGGAGGAGTGAGAACCCCATTGTAAATGGGGCCCAATAAGGTCCAATTCCATTCATATTCATCATGGAGAGCACTTTCATATACTTTAAAGTCATGATAATTGGACATGTTTTCAATAGTTAAAGGTTGTGTATCCTAGACCATGATCGAAGACAAGGGGCTAAAAGTTAATGAACTTGTAGAAATTATCAAAGAAAAGGATTATGGATGTCTCTATGTACCCCATAAGGATGTGAATCAAGTTATGCGTAGTTCTAGAATGTAGTGTGGTGAGAGACCATCACTGGTGGGGGAAGTCCTCTCAAGAGAGGAAACTAAGGCATCCCATGATCATCATGAGGCGTCTAGAGATTATTTTGGGTAGGATAAAATTTTAACATAATTCTTTAGGAATTTTAGTTTTTATTTTAAGTTCATAGAGTTTGGACCATAAAGGAGAATGTCTCAAATGGGTATGTGTGATGAGATGACGTTAATGAGGACCATGCAGTCCCAACATTGCACCACACATCCTGGAGAAAATACATTCTATTGTGAGGGATGTATCCCAACCAAAAGGTATATATAGGGAATGGTAGTAGAAACCCTGTGTAAATGGGGACCAAGAAAGACCATGTTTCCTGACACATTTTTTGGGGAATTCCCTCATACAGTTTTAAGTTGTGATGCATGGACTTGGGATCTGAGTTTAAGGTTGTAGATTTTGGACCCGTGTGAATAGATTGATATATTGTTTCATGGACCATAGGTTGGATATAAATTTAAATCCCTTAATCTCAAACAATAGGTTAATAACTCCATAACGGATATGTGTAACACAATAACATAACAAACCCATTATGAATGAGGACTAAGGGGACCCACCCACCACATATACATTCTTGAGGGGGCTTGTATATAGTTTAACGCCATGATGTTTTGACTATAACTGAGGCCAAGGAGCTATATGTTAGATGAATTTATGTCTAGGAATAGATATAAGAACTTTGTCCATCACATGTATCTTTCAAGGGAAATAATCAGGTCGTACGTTATTCTTGATTAAATTTGAACTGAATAGGTCTAACCCATACATAGGGAGGGGAAATTTTTTTAAATTTGGGTGGCTGGACTAGGATGTAAAATCCAGTTGTTGCTATGTATCCGGGGTGGAAAGGAATCAATCTGTATGTCGTAATCAAATACATCATGTTATATGGACTATGTTTGGGAAAATTTTATCTCAGGTGAGAACATTGTGGTTCTATGCATTTTTTCATCATGTGGAAAGGAATATAATTATTATGTAGTTTATCTTAATGAAACTAAGACACTGGATTTTACACAGTTTGGCATCATGAAACCGGGATGTAAATTTTGAAGTTTAAGGTTATACGATTGGACTGGTTTATGCAGTTTGACCTCATGCAATAAGGATGTAGTTTTCTATGTACTTTATCTTCGTAGGGGTGGGAAGATAGTTGTAATGCACTTTTCAATCTTGAAACTAGGATTTGGGGGGGGGGGTAAGGTCTTTTGAATGGAATTTCGTAGTGTGAAAGCTATAAACCAGTGCTAATGAGGACCAAGGAGGCTCATGTTGTGCAATACACTCCCAAGGAAGACCTTCAAATAGTTTAAAGCTATGATGTATGGACATAAACTTCGAGTTTAAGTTCATTGATCTTAGACAAGGCACCCAATTTAATGTTTTCTTCCACGTATGATACATACTTATTAAAAGTACTTCTTGAGGAACTTGGCCTTTGATGGAGGAGTAATATGCTCTCTCTCTCTCTCTCTATAGCGACCAAAGAGTATGCAACCATGGGATAGAACTTGTGAATTATGTAATGTTCTTACCACTTGGGATTCAACTTTGGATGATTGATTTTATTTATCATTGGCACTCTAAGTTCCAAAATTGTGTCACCCTGAAGGAAGGAGTATTCGTGAACCTTTTTAATGAATTCTCCTACTATCTTGTTCTGGTGCCTCTCTATAGTGTGGAAGGCAAGAAGCCTATTCTGCTCAAGGGTTTAAAACATAGTTAGATGGACCTATAACATAATTTGTGGAGTATGTTGGACATAGAAAGTTGTTTAAAGTGATGAGAAATAAATATAAATGGGAAGGACTTCATCAGTTCTATACACCAGGGAATATAGAGTTACTTGGGTGGAATTTTGATTCAACATCAGATATTCCCATAGAGAGTTGGAGAGCTTGTCCAGCCAACTCTTCTTATTATGTACCATCGTATTCTATATAATTTTAGAGAGTGTTTTCTTTAATTCCTTGATCTTTACATTTTTCTATGCATGGTAGAGATAAGTATGGTTGGAAAGGATGTAGTACTCAGTGTGAAACTTACTTAGCTCATCATCCTGGAATTTGGTGTTGTTGTCCGTGATAATTTTGTGAGGAACTCCGAATTAGTGGATGATGTGAGGGCTCATGAATTAGACAAATAACCAAGACTTGAATTCCATAGTAATAATCACGTCTACCCAAGTGGAGAAAAAAAATTTCGTAGTCATAATGAACCTGAATTGGATAAATATTTCTATCATATAGGGTCCTAAAACATTGAGTCCCCAAACATAAAAGTTATAAGAATACATGGTCGTATGAAGGGGATTCAAAGGTCAATTCACAAAGTTGGTATAAATATAACACTCATGAAACCTATTGGTGTAATGGATATAGTCATAAAAATGGTGGGATAGAACTATCATGGCCTTTGAATCTAGTGGGAGAGCTTCAACCCTTCTTAATGAGCGCTAGAGGACCAGGCCTAAACATCCTGCATAATCTGGGTAATCTAATCTACTTGGATTCAACGGAGGAAAATTCCATAAAAACCACATCTGTAGTGGGTCGTGTCGAGTTTAGTACCACTCTATAAGGTGAATTGTACCATAGTAGAGATACGTTAAAAAGGAGTTCTCCAATCAAAGATTTCTTTTACTATGGACAAATCTGGAATCTCTAATGTAGAATAAATGGTATCCAACTGGTTCACTTTCTAGTTATCATCATAATATGAGATTGATGGATTTATTACCCTCTAATGTTCCACATAAAGGAAAAAATCAGTCATTCTAGGCTCTACAAGAGAGGCAGTTATACAAGCTATGGCTTCATCTTGACCTTTATAAGATCAAGGAAGATACATTACTTTTGTATAAGAAGGTAACTAGGCCATCAATTGGTGAGTTCGCTCCAGAAAGGGTATGAGATATGACTTCCTAATAGTATAATCCCCATTGATTTTATTGATGACTAACTCTAACTCTTCCTTCATATGTAAGTGAGGAAAATTAATCTTGAGAACTAGATCGAGACCAGAAATGAGTACTTGATACTCAGCCTTGTTATTGGTGCATCCTTCTGATAGTATAAAGGAGTAGGGAAGAACAACCTACATAGGGGTGATGAAGATAATCCCAAAAAATAGTCTGTTGATCTTGGAATCATTGATCCTACTACTGGTTTGGTTGTAGGAGGTTGTATCAAAATGCATCTTATAGCATGGAATAGTCTGATCTCTTGATAGGATAGACTCACTTGGAAAATAAACATCCATTAGAAATTCTTTAGGAGCAAGATGAATGGATAGGATTTATACAAATCTTAGAACCATGATATCCTTCAGCAGAAAGAACCTAGCGTCGAACTACTGCAGGATAACCACCCATCGCGCTAGTCATCCTATCAATATTGGGTGATTCAGGATACAATACGTGAATCCACAAAAGACACAAAATGTATCTCATAATTCTACAAATAGTTATAGAATTTATATATTTCGAACACCAGTGTGAGGAAGCTCTTCTTTAAAGGGGAGTAACTAAAAAAATTTTATGAACATGTGACTGAGATAGTTTATACTATTCTCTCAATATTCTTTTTTCTTCTATGAAATAAAGACACTAAGGGATCAATAAGAGAAAGTCACGTATAGGACTAGAGGTTTTACAGAGATGGGAGGCATCGAACCTAGAGGATATAGCATATAATTATAGATCTCCTTAATGGATTTATGTCACTCTTCATCCCATTGTTATATGGTATCTTTTTTCATGATCCTAGAAAATGGATTAACCTTTCTTGCCATATTCACAGTGTATCGGTGTATATAGGAAAAGTGGCCTTAGATGCCTCGATGTTCATTAAGGTTTCTCAAAGAAAGAATCTAAAAGATGACCTTGATCTAATCTGGGTCAATATCTATATCTCTATATCTAACAATTAAGCTGATAAATATACCAGATGTCACCCTAAAATCAATCTTAAAGGGGTTTATATTTAGATTCCAGGAGTGGATGAAGAAAACACCATCTTGATATCTCTGAGATGGTTCTGAAGCTGAAGGTACTTGACCACCAAATTTTCCATATATCAATACACTTGAAGCATGAGGATTGGTTTCAATATGTAGTACATCGATCACTAATATGTGGATCCTATATTATTTAAACAAAAAGTTATCACTTAATAGTAGAAGGTCTCTAGTGGTGCTCTGAAGGGGGTAGATTCTTCTTCTTCAGGGTCCATCTAAATCTTATTGTATCCAGATTATCCATCCAGGATGAAGAGGGCCTGAAAATCAGTTTTGGCATCGATCAATAGCTCCATCACAATAAGAAAAAAGTAACCCTTCCAGCATCGGTGGTTGAGGTCTTCAAAGTTGATACATACATTGATCTACCCATTCTTCTTCATGACTGGAATGATGTTGGCTAGCCACTAGGGTGACTAAACTTCCTTTATGATGTAGTCATTGACAAGATGGTCAATATCATCCTTGACCATGTAACCATGAGAATGATAAATTTTACTAGGAGGCTTCTTAAAACCATGATGACTCATTGGGAGACCATGATAGTGGATAGAGACCTATGGGGATAGTCCTAGAATCTCATCACAACTCATGGAAAGTACATCATGATGTTGATTCTATAATTCTATATAATATTTTTGTTCAACTGGAGGCATGGATTCACTTGTGAGTGTTGGTGTTCGGTCTTCCCCATTAGCAAGGTTCACATATACCAACTCTTAGACAATGGTGGAGAGGCCCTCTTACAATGTAGGAGGAGCATCCTCAAAATCCTATTCTTCTCCTGTGGTAGGGGAATTAGTGTGAGGAGATAGTTCATCAGAGCGAACTGATTTTGGGGGAACACTAGTTCTTCCTTTGGATGATGTGTAATTATTAATGGGGGAACCACTACTCCTCTTAGACCATGGTACCAGATACTGTTTTTTCAATCCCATCAAGCCATCAACCGTGGGTTCCATTCTTTATGACAATGAAATTTTGGTGGTATTGTTTTGAGCGATTCAATCCATCTTGGTGGAATAGGTGGGTATGATGCAAAATTTTATCCATGGGGTTAACATCTTGGCATCTCAAAGGGGTGGAAGATTTAGGTATCACCTAGGAATGGACTTTGTAGGAGTATGTGGTACTCTTCCAGTTCTCCTTGTACTTAGAGATGTGGCGCCCATTACTCTCAGAGAATAATAAGAGGCTTCCAAAGTTAGAATTGTGGATTCTAACTGATGAATTGGAAGTATGAAAGCATCATCCAAATATATCCATAGGATGGCTAAAATAGTGGTGTGTTAAACCACATTGCTCCGAACATACCATTCATTTCTCTTGTACAAGATAGTATATGGATTGAGGGATTTTCCAGAGTTGAAGGGAGATGCATCAACTTGAATCACCCATTCCCAACCATTAAGGAAGTACTTGCGACATTGATGATATAATGAGGGGGATGCTACATGAATATAGATCCAGGTCCTACCAATCAAGACATTGTAGGTGGTATACTTTGTGACAACCATTATTTCTATATTTTCTATCAGGACATTGACATGGGTCTTCAAAGAGATTCTTCCGCATAGTCTCTACTCACTCCTATCATAACCTGAAATTTTCATGTCATAGGGACACAAGTCTGCTTCCGTCAGTCCTAGATTGTAGATAATATCAGAGGGGATGAGATTGATCTCAAAACCTTTTTTCACCAGGTATACGTGGAAATCCACTTCACTAAAATCATTGTGTTAAACAGAAGGGGTATATTCCCCTTCACAAGCGATCCCTCATCTTCTCTGGGGAAAGTAATGATGGCTTGAAATTATTCTTTCCCAACATACTCTATATAGAAGGTTTATGATACTTCTACTTCTATTTCAAATTGCATGGATATTTTCTAGGTTTCCTCAATAGATTCATGCATCTCTTCTGATAGGTGGAGGGACTTAAGGATCAATAACTTCACATGTATGCTAGAAAGATGATTTAGCACATCATACTTCCATGTTAGATGTAAAATTATTCACAAAGGGGCTTTCTCTTTGGTAGGAGGCATGATGGGTGCTGCTACGCAAAATACTAGATTATATAAGGTGTTGGAAATGTCTTGATTCTCATCAAACAACATGACCAAAACCACTATTTGATGACTACTGGAAGAATGATACCAGGATTTAGTTGTACGTGGCTGATAATGATGCAGTTGAAGTAGTTCTTCCAGGTCAATTAGCAAGGTTGAATGTGGAAGTGTGTTTTATGGTGTGGTAAAAGATGATTGTGCCTGCTGAGCTCTACACAGAACCTAATATCTGGCCTCAATATCATGCACAGAAAGGCTTGATTCAGAGGCTAGGGCATTCCAAAAGTTCACATGTCCTCGACTTCCCTTCGATGATGTCGACCGGACACACTCATAGGAACTTACTGGTATTCCCCATCATTAGAGGCCATGATGGTGTCCACCAACTCGATGGTGTTCACAGATTCTATCCCCTAATCCTAATTAGTGGAAATATCTAATGGTAAGAGGACTCTGGGTTTGATTATCATCTTTGTAAGCATAAATTCACTAAGGGTGCGAGATAGTATCAGTACCAGTGGCGGGATTTTCTTTACTTTACTCCATCAAAACCTACTCATATTAGATGTATAAAGAAGCGATTTGGATTCAGAAGAAGTATTAGGGGAAAATGAGGTGACTTTAGGACACTCATGTGGTCCAAATTGGGCTTATCCAATGCTATGGGAATGAGAAACTTCTCATTAATCCAACCTATTGTCATACTTCTGAGTCCAATAGCTTGAAATCTGATTTCATTCACATTTATTTTCATTTTCATTTTTATGTTTAGTGGATATGTATTCCACCTATGCAGAGACATTTCCCAACTTGACCAACCCATTATCCACTTGGTCCTAAATCCCATCCATCAATACATAGAATTTCTTGATGGTACGTATATGGATTATATGGTAAGGGAAGTGGTCATGGTGATTAGTGAGCACAACCTAATGGGACTTCTTGCACTCTAAAAGCTTTAGAATCCCTTGATCCAGGAAACTAATGAAATATTCAGGAACATATGCATTCTTGAAGTAATAGATATTATTCCTCCTACCAGGGAAGGTAAATATGGGAGCCCGACCTTGACGAGGGTCCAGATCCAATGATGGGATGGAGCTATATTCTCTCATATATATGGATGTTCATGGTGAGGATGTGCTTTCTGATTCTTTTCTGAGAAAGGTTGAGCATGCCGAGTCTAATGAACTCAGTGAGGCTATGCTTGGTGAGGCATTTTTGGAAACCATTATAATTTTTTAGGGTCCTATACCAGTACAATGGTGGTATTTTCTTAATTAGTGGCTCTTCTTATAAGAACCAAAAGATTAAATGGACCTACTTACTTGGATTGCTACAAAGATTCATCTAAGTAATGAGCCTTGTCAAAAAATAAAAAAATACACCTGGGAAGTTCAAAGTGAAGGGTATAGAAGTCAGTTCAGTCTTGACATTACCCATGAAAATTAATAGCATCTAATCCTAGATTTTTGACATGTTGAGTGAATATGGGAGACCTTTACACTGTGAAACAAAGTCTATAACACATTCATCTAGAAGTTTCTAGAACATAAAAAGGTCAGTAATAATTTTCTAGTGCGTTCAATAGAGGATTTGGTTGAGAAACTTCCCATGGAGTTCTTCCCAACAAATGATGGAGCCAATGGGTAACTAGATATACCTGAAAAATGTATCCCCATAAAATATATGAATAAAACATTGGAGATTTGAGGCCACCTGAAACTTTGGGGATCGTAAAATGATCACACACCTTGGGATAAAGTGGAACAAATGTCATAGCAGGTCACCCATCCCATTGAATGTGTTGAAACTGGGGTTAAAAAAATGTAAGTGATCACATATCGTCCACCCTAGATAGACATGGATTCTCATTATGTGGCATCACCACCTATCATTTTTTAGTGCGGTGATTGGCTGGTGAGTGGAGGAGTCACTATGCGAGCTAAGTGGTCACTATAAGTTGGAGCCATGGTCATCCTACGCAATAAATGGAATATGGTTTGTTTTTGTTTTGAATCCTCATTGTAAATTAAGAATGTTTTCCATGAAAGGGATCATATAGTTCAAGTGGGCAATAGTACTGGTGGTGAACCCATTTTCCAGTTTTTCCAAATTTTTGGACTTAAAAATAGGAAAATAGAGAGATGAGTTCTTGGAAAAGGATGTTGTGTGAAAAGCATTTAATGTGAGATAAATTGGTTTTGAATGGAATAGTGAAATCATGTTTTTTTGCACAAATGGTGTTTTTGGATCAGAAACCCAGAAAATTTAAAGGGAATGAGCTATGTGAAAAATCTGGAGATGTGCGCGGGAAATGGTTCATGCACAAAAAATATTGCACGCAGAATGAAGGGTTTTGCGCGACACGATGGGTTGTTCCCGCAGGTGGTGGGGGATGCCTATAAATAAGAGGTGACCCCTATCATTCGGTATAACTAAAGACTTAGCAAATATATTATCTCTATTGCATGTAAATATTGTGTGAAAAGTAAGTTGCATGGAAAATTCATGGTTGCACATAAAAGTTGTATTTGTGCGTAAAAGTGGAAGTTGCGCTTCCAAGTCGAAGTTGCTTATAAAAGATGAAGTTGTTCATAACAGTTGTATTTGTGAGAAATATTTGCACTTGAAAATAAAATATTGCATGCCAATAGTGGATCTTGAATGAAAATGATTATATTTCCTGCAAAGGTATGATTTTTCACACACAGAGTAGGTGTTTCGCACAATTTTCAGTTTAAGTTGAATTCATGTTCTAAATATTCAGTTTAGTGGTTCAGCGCTTTTAAGTGCTTCAATTTAGGACATCCTTGCTAGCAGTGTCTCATGCTGAACAGAGACAAAGAATTAAATGAAAATGTATTGAAGCAACCTTCAAGTAGATAAACTGAGTTAGACTTCTCACAAGGCAGTGAGCTAGGGGAGTCGACGGAAGTGATCCCAGGGACGTAGTGATCTTTCCCTGAACCATTATAAAGGCAATGTCTTCGGTATATAGTGAATGTGACCAAACCTTGTAATCCAAAAACTAGTGAAGATTAGTGGATTTAGGTACGACCGACACAATGTCGGTGTATGCTCCTTGGACATAACCCTTAGTGGTTAACCAAGTAAAGGTGTTGTGTGGTCTCTATTCATGTGATTTTTTGCTTTTTGTTCTCATTTTTCTTATAGGTTTAACAGGTTCCTACCAAACTAAGAACAAGATACTTGTTTTAAAAGAAAGATTTGACACCCAGATTCACCCCTCCACTATCAGGGTATCCTAGGGTCCTACAAGTGGTATCCAAGGGTAAAGGATTCTAGTGTTAGATTTATCCTTTTCCATTATAGAGAATGCATCCAATGCCAGGGGAATCCCTCTCTTCGACGTAAGTAATTTTTAGATTTGGAAGAACAGAATGATATATCATCTAAGATCCCTTAGAATGGGAGTCGTCTATGGTACTATGCCAGAAATAAAATTTACTGATCCAACAGGGATTTAAATGACTGATAAATACTGAAAAGTTCTTGATGAAGATACTAAAGCATAGAATTCTCTCATTGCGTTTCTTTCTGATCAGATCAAAGGTGATGAATTTCATCTTAGAAAATTATTTGTGGGATAAAAATGAAAATATATTTGAAGGATAAATAAAAGTTACGGTGTAAAAACTTCAAGTCCTTCACAACAGGATTGATGATCTGAATATTCATCTTCCTAAGAATGTAGATTCCTTCTTCAATCGAATTGCTGAAGTAGTGGGAGAAATTTGAGGTCTTGGAGAAGAAATCCAAGACATTGATATCATAAATAAAATATTGAGAAGGCTTCTGCCTATGTATAATGAAAGGGTTTTAGTAATTCATGAAATTTATCTATCTAAACCATCTCTGGATGATTTTCTAATTATTCTAGTGGTATATGTGATGAGAGTCAAACCAAAAGATTCAATGAATCGTGTTATCAAGTAAATGGCATTCAAATACATGGAAAAATGAAAATTTTAGGATATAGTAGTGGTGAAGATGATGAGGAAAACTAAATTCTTTCTCTAATTACTAATAAGAAAAAAAGGGAAAAGGTTAATTTAATGTTAAGTTTCCTCTGGCATGTTTTCGTTGTGGAAGAGTTGGGTACATTGCCTCTCAGAGCCAAAGAAATTTTGATGATGAATAGAGTGAATCAGAAGAAATTTTTAATCCTTAAAAAAGGTTTTTCAAAAAGGGAGACTTCATATGTAGAAAAAAGTATAGAAGAATAGTTATTTCTATGTAGGGGAAGATGATGATATTGAATTCTGTGAAGAAGAAGAACCAGAATATAAAACTGGAAACCTTGCTTCCATGATTTCTACCATTGAAAATTCGGAAGCTTCGATCAATAAAGACATATATAATCAGATGACTCCTAATGGTGATCTGAAGTTTCAAATTAATGATGAATTTTTAATGCATGAGAATAAATGTAAGAGATGAAATAAGTAAAATGTAATGGTAGAATAATACTTAGAATATGTTGATAAGCTTGAAGGTGAAATTTAATGAATATAAGAACTAGTGAAAGTACAATATTCAATTTTATAAATCACAGATGACATTGTGGAACTAAATATTAGAATTGAAGAATAAGCAAATATCATCAAATACATTATGTCTAGACTAGAAGAGAAGTCCAAGTATATTGAGAGTCTTGATGGAGAAGCTGTTACTATTAGGAGTAAACTTGAGTGTCAATCAACTACAAAAGAGAGAAAGAATAAAATTCATTTTGGAAGATTCTCAGATATAGAATTTCTGGTCAGATCCAAGCATGGTACAGATGAGGTTGAAAAAATCTTGAGTGATCAAAGACCCACCTACATGGGAAATAGTGGAATCGGTTGCAAAGCGGAGACAACAACTGCTAGAAGTAAAGTGTGCCAAAAGAAAGGAAAGATGAAATTTTGACATGTTGAAAAGTTTCCTAAAGTGATAAAAAGGAAACCCTTAATCCAAACTAAAATAAGAACTGAAGAATATCCTCAATATTTAAGAAATGATAGGTAGTCCAACTATTTTCCCAAAGAATTAGGTATTAGGAGAAACATAAGTGGGAATAAATTTCCCATCATGAAATGTCAGTTTTGTGGATATATGGGCCATACCATGTCATATTGAAAAGAGGCAAGGAGATATTTGAATGAGGAAGATATGGGAATTCAAAAAAGGAGACTAATTTCATATCATATATCCTATAGAGGAAATATTTTCTATGGATATTGTTTTCACTGTTCTAAATCTGTCCATAAAGCTATGTATTGTAGGCAGAGGTATGAGATGAGAAATTCATACAACTATCAGAGAAGGGTCAATACTCACCCTCCTGATGGTGTTGTTATCACAAACAGGTTTTCTCCTCTAGAATGAGAGTATTGGTATGAAGAATATGATTATGTAGAAGAAACAATTTGAAGGCCAGGAGTATCCTACGCTCAATCCAATATCTCATTGAAGGATAAAAAGAAAATTGAGAAATCCAATGTTACATAAGTATCTCTCAAAGGTACAAAAAATAGTAGCACATGGATTCTTGATAGTGGATGTTTATCCCATATGACAGGAAATGATGACCTTTTAAAGAACATTAAGAAGAAGGTTTATGGAATAGTGATATTTGGTAATGATGGTTCATAGAATAATAAAGGCAGTGTAAATACTCCAATGGCCAATGAAGAGCTGAAGAAGATTGAAGTTCTTTATGTGAATGGACTACGACACAATCTCCTCAGCGTGAGTCAACATTATGACTCAGGTCTCATATTAACTTTCAATCCAAAAGGATGCAATATAAAGGGTAAAATGGGGAATTATCTAATGAAAGGCTGCAGAATATATGGAAACTTATAATAGGTTGAAAGTAAAGAGAACTCTTGATATCTTTCTATTGAATAGAAAAACAACTTGTGGCATCGAAGGCTGGGGAACATTAACCTAAAGACATGGAAAAGATATCTAAGCTGAAGATAGTCAGGGATATACCCATTCTGAAATGTGAATGGGAAAAGACTTGTGATGCTTAAATACGAGGGAAGATTTTTTGTAGTTCATATATGCCAAAGAAGAAAATGGCATCACATCTTCTTGATCTCATCTATACAAACATATGTGTCCCAATAAAAGTTGTTGTAACTCATGGAGAGAGGTACTTTGCCCCATTAATTGATGATTATAGTAGAATGGATTATGTAATGGTTATTCACCAGAAGCAATAACTACTTGATTTCATAAAAACTTATCTCTGAATTGGCATGAATGATATTAGACAGACAATAAAAGTCCTTCTATCTGATAATGGAGGGGAATACATGTCCATTGAGTTTTATAATTACCTGAAAAAATGTCACGAACCAACATGGGTCAACCCTGAACCAGTCACCCGAGACGGTCCGAGACATAGCCTGAGAGGCGTTCCCGATTTTCCTGGGCTGGTGACTAGCACCAAGGCATCAAAAGAGAGCAAGAGGGAATAATTTCACCCGATAAAATAAATAAAGCAGCGGAAAGAAAATAGAACAATGCAAAGTAAATAAACAACACAAAAAAATGACCAACAACATCAAACTAAACTGACCATGACCAAACTCCTCATGACCTCGAGAGTCACTCTCCACACCACAACCAAGTATCACCCATGACGAACAAGCTCAAGTCAACCTGCAATAGAAACTAAAAATAGGAAAACACTATAGGTGTGTTTATTAAAACTCAGTAGGTAGGCCCGACTAATTCTATTCCCAATGCACATACCATTAAATAAAGAATTTATCAATTCCATGTTTTAACTAAATTATATAAAATATTGGTTTCCATAGACACTTTGATTTCTAAAAAAAGTAACAGTCCATTTCCCTTTTTAATATAAAAAACAATTTTAGTGTTTGAAATAAATAGATGCATTGCATTTTAAAAAAAATTGCGAACAATTTAGAAATCCAAATTTTAGTTGGTCAAATGGGAAACCACACACAACACACAACACACACTAAGGGAAATGGAAAATGTGGCACACGGGGCCAACAACCGAACTAGACCTCTCAATCTTCCGCCACATACAAATACACACTAAAAGAAACATGGGTCAAACCTAGGAGATTGTGAACAATCCAGAACATACCATACATGTGACTCATCCAGAAGTCATGCCCTAACCCGATGACATCATAACGCCCATACTACTACCCAGTATAGACCTGCATGGCCTAACCAAGGGGACCAATCCCCATAGCAGCAATAACTTAGTATTCCCCTGCTATGGGGCCACTAGCCAATGCCTAATCTAAACTAATGCAGTAACGTTCTCAGAAGATTCACTCACTATGCCAGGTTCCCATGTCAACACATGCAATAAAAAAAGGGTGCATCTACAATGTAAATCAATCAGTCACGATGCACAAACATCACATACAGATCACACAATCAATGCACACCAAAGATCACCCCTGAATGGTTTTTCCAAAATAATTCATTTTATTAAAGTTCCAAACTGGACTTCACCAATTTTTAAGAAAAACCTCATTTCTCAAGAAAACCCAAATCACTTGTTTAGAAGAAATCATTTATCATTAAAACCAGAACTACATTTAAAATTCTGTGAATTATGTTTAAAGGAAAAATGGGCATTCCTTCACTATTGGGTGTCTGCTCGTCAATAAAATATTTCAGGAGTCATTTATAAAATAAACGGCTCTTTTTACACCAAATAATCATTAAAAATTTAATTATCTTATATTATTTCTCATTAATTAAAATTAATAAAATATAAATCAACTAATAAATTCTAAATTTAAAGGTGAGTGCATTGGGGGACCTACCTCAGCTCGTTGTCCAAACACGATGGCACGACACACCTCGTGCAAACGTATAAACAAGCGCAAGCTGATGACCGCAATATCGTGGGGTTACCTTGAAAACACGCTGCAACAAACGCACAATTAATAAAATAACCCAAACACGGACTTAAAACAATCCAAACAAGAAAACAATGCGAAATAACCACCTTGAAACGTTTTCAAATCACAACTCACACCATTGACACTATTTATTAAACCACTTTAAAATTTACAAAAAAAATTTCAAAAGGTATCTCACACCTTTACACACCAAAAAAAACCCCTTCTAAAACCTCTTTCAAGATCAACCGCACTTCCTCATCATTATAGAGAATAATACGCACCACTTCCACCCTTAAATAAACTAATTTTATAAAAAAATAAAAATAAACTACATGATAAACCCCATTTCGAAACCATGCACACACCGCTTTTAAAATAGTAATCCAAAAGTCTACTTTTGAAATCATGTGAACCTCAAAATATTCCCAAAACATAATGTGCACCACATATAATATTTAATTAACCAGTAAAAAGTTTATAAAAAAAATTTAATAACATCACAATCCACCAATTAGTTATCACCAACAATGTGAAATACACGAAACAGGTGAATATTAAATAAAGATGATTTGTGCAAAAGGGGAAACTCACCTCAATTGATGAAGAACACCCCAAAAGTGGCATGAAACACCATTCACACCTCAACCACACACTTTATAATTTTAATTAAATCCTACGCAAAAAATATTGAACCCAAAGTGAAGGATATCTCAAGAAAACTAACCCCAACAAATAGGGTTGCAGCCACAACTAAAGCCTCAAAGAATCCACTAACCACAAACCCTTACCGGAAGGAAAAACCATGGCAAGAGATGGGGGGTTTTTGGTTCATGTGGGTGTGCCGAAAAGGTGGAGTGTGTGCTGGGGTGTGCGCAGCAATGGAAAAAAACGAGCAGCAAGAAGGGAGGGGAGTAAAAAGATGTGTGTCGAACTCAAGGGGGAATTGGGCGGTGGAAGGAGGCGTGATGTAGTAGGGGGGTTCCGGAGGCTGGTGCCACAGACATGCGAATAGGGAGGAGCGGCTTATGCAGGAGGATGCAGCGACGTCAGACATGGAGGTTGGGCAACCTGCTTCTGGAGTCATGTGAGGAAGGAGGGGGCCAGTGGTCTGCTAGGGAGAAGAACAGAGGCCGAGGGCGCCATGCAGGGAGTCAGCACACCGGGCAGTGAGGCTAGAGGGGTGCAGGAGGAAAGGCGGAGCAGGATAGGTGTCCCACTGATGCTGCAAAAGGAAAAGTAAGGGCTCCATGCTGCTGGTGGAGGCGCGACCGGAGCAGGAGGAGTGTCGGGTGGCTTCTGCACAAGAAGAAGTGTTGTGCGAGGAGAAGAAGAGAAGGGAGAGATGGGAGGGGGGGTGTCGGCGCGCAGGGAGAGGGGAAGCCGAGGGTGAGTGGTAGATTAGGGTTAAGAAAAAAATAATATTAATAATATTAATAATGATAATAAATAAATAAAAACAATACTTATAATGATAGAAATAATAAAAATATTAACATTAATAATAATAAAATTATTAATACACATAATAATAAATAAATAAAAATTAACAATAATATAAAAATGATAAAGATAATAATTTTGATAATAAAAATTCATTAATAATAATATAAACTCATTCCTCATGACGAATTAATACTAACATCACCACAGTGAGTTATTTCTTCTAAATTTTAATTTATTTTCAAGTGATTTAATTTACTTTTTATATGGTCAATTCAGACACTACAACTTCATGGTACTCGGGCTGACCGCATGGATTCCGCTAGTCGTGCAGTGCCCGTGCACCAACCTAAATTAATAATAATAATAAAGCCTTACTAATAATAATAAAAAAAATAACATTAATAACTATACTAATAAAAATTCAAATAAAGGGAATATTCAGTTCACACTAATGATAATAATAAAATCATTGACGACAGTAAAAATTTTAAATAATGCAGTAAATTGAAAAGTCTCTCATTTTATTTTTCTGAAGACGGGCGGGTCGTGCCAATGTCTGGGTAGGGCCACACAGGGTTTCCAAAATGCACTCTGCCTGTGCTTCCAACGACGTCAAAACCAAAACACACACTTTTTATTGAAAACTCAAAGACTTCATCCGGGACTCACCCGAGACCCCAGGAAAATAATATTCAAAAGGATAAAAATAATTAAATCAATCAAACACATAGGTCGGGGTGTGAAAAGTCTTCCCACCATAATTCTTCCCGCCCCTGGGAAGCCACAACAAGACCTAGACCCAAGATGAAACTCCTTAAGTGTCACTCACCCCCAAAAGTTTAAGCGCCTCCAGTTGATCGATCCAAACAGACACTAAAAACCCATGACACAAATCATCCTTAAAACAAGATCACCTTAATCGTCACCAAGAAGAACCCAAACCATATGTTTCAACCAAGGATATTACGAACTTAAATCACCTTCGAGACTTATCTCTGTAATCTTCGTCTAAAGAAACTATTGGGTGTACTCCAATATCAACATTTACTCGAGAGGACGAACTCAGGTTTAGGTGGTTCCGCATGAGACCACTTACCACCAAAAGATACATGAAAAGAAGCTCCAATACTGACATGGGGAGGCCTGAACGGACTCCTCTCCATAAAGATTCGGCTAACTCTAAATTATATCTGGCGTAACTTTGCGAGACCCGTTGTGGGTCTCCCCACCATAAGAACTGATGATATTAATCAATCTCGAAGACTTCACACACGGGCCAAAGGCCCCTCTATAGGGGGAGGGCGGGAATGGGAGGGCCCAACCGATATAGTATTAAAACTACCGTCATTCCTACACCAATAACTTCATACCCTCGGAAGAACATGAAACGTGACGCACTAAAGACGGAGATTTAACCAAGGCCTTTCCTCACCATTGCGGTTTTCTTGACTACACCCCAGCTTCACTCCGAGGCCTATGGCTGGAGTACCGATGATTGAAGCAGCTCCTACCTCGCAGTCAGGCTTTAGAAATTCCCAAACATAACTCACAAACCAGAATTTCACCAAACACACTTACAATCAAATAAAAGTTTCAAATATGTTCAACTACAACCATTCTTACAACTGAATGAAAAGAAACACCGAAAAACACTACAAGAGATGATTAGTACACCCAAGAAACACTACAAAGAGAAGACCTCAAACTGATCCCCAAACATCACCCTACTCCTGCTGACGGCCGATGTGACCTTTGATGAGCCAGGTCTAGATTCAACATGCTTCTTGGAAACACCAAAACAGAGTCGTTGCAAGTGACCCCAACATCCACAGGTGTGGCAGGGTCTCAGAGCACTCGGACATTTTGTCCTCTTGTGACCCTACCTACCACACTGGTGACAGATCACAACATTGCTCTATGAAGAAGAAGACTGAAGGTCTGAGGGCCTCTTGATTCCTCTATTAGAGCCACTCACATCAGGTTGATTCTCATTCTTCCTCTCTCCATCCTCTTCACTGCTTCCCAAGGATGGAGGATTCACCACCTAAAGTCCACCTGATAACCTAGCTTCAGCCAAAAGGATTTCCCCACAACATCCGAGAAGTTGGTTAGGATGAGCTCTTCCACTTTCGATTGCAACTCATGTCAGAGTCTAGACTCAAATTTTCGATCCTTCCTGGGATCATTCGCAACAAACCACTGATCATACAGAACTAGGTCTATGAAACGTCGATAGAATTCCAGTACCGATTCAACGCCCTGCTGAAGACAACACAACTCCATCCTCTTCCTCATCTTCGTCAACTCAGAGAAGTGTTGTTGGATGAAAGATGACTTGAAAAAACTCCCATGTTAGATCTTCCTGGGGCTTATTCCGAGACACGGACTTTCACTATTTCCAAGTTGGGACTTCAAGCATAAAGGTAGCCAACTTCACCTTTAATGACTCAAGCAACCCAATTAAATTAAAGTTCCTCTCAATCTTCCGAAACCACTCATCCACCTCAAGTGGATCTCCTTGACCATAAAACAAGGCAGGGGTCAACTTCCAGAATTCCAGAACATAGTTTAGAGGCTGATCAACTAGAGGATTTTCTAAGGATGCACCACCCGAAGCTGCACCTTGGGCATCCATAAAACCTTTTTGGGGGCGAACACTAAGGAACAGGGAAACAAGGAACAAACTCAAAACATGGTCATCGCCATTTCAAATACCAGAATGACACTTTTTGCAATGATTTCCAAATATAAGGAAAACCCTAAGGATTCACTAGATGGAAACTAGTGATGATGGGCGACTTAGACATATGGTTGGCGGCTATGCGTCAGTCACACCATTGTCACTAAGAGAATTCTAGGGAAAAGTCTCTGGCTTCACATGGCTTGCCAGACCATGCGACCTCATTAAGGTCACTTGCCCGACTCCCATTTCATTTCCCAATATAAAAAAAGTCAAAATAACCAAAAAGACACCAACAACCGAGACATCTCACGGTAACCCGAGTTTCAGAACGAGTAAGGTTTCATGATGTCCTTCTCACCCGTACACCCCGAGTCCCGACAATTCTACTCCTTCTACCATGAAAACCCCAAATAACAATGTGCTCTCTGAAAAACAAGGTCCTCTCAAAATCCAACCTCCTCTGATACCATTTTTTCACGAACCAACAAGGGTTGACCCTGAACCGGTCACCCGAGCTGGTCCGCGACATGGCCCTAGAGGCGTTCTCGATCCTCCCGGGTTGGCGACTAGCACTAGGGCATCAAAAGAGAGCAAGAGGGAATTATTTCGCATGATAATATAAATAAATAAGCGGAAATAAAATAGAACAATGCAAAGTAAATAAACAGCACAAAAAAACGACCAACAACATCAAACTAACCTGACCAAGACCAAACTCCTCGTGACCTCGAGAGTCACTCTCCACACCACAACCAAGTCTCGCCCACAGCGAACAAGCTCAAGTCAACCTGCAATAGAAACTAAAAACAGGAAAACACTATAGCCGTGAGTATTAAAACATAGTAGGTAGGCCCGACTAATTCTATTCCCAATGCACATACCATTAAATAAAGAATTTATCAAATCTAAATTTGAACTAAATTATATAAAATATTGGTTTCCACAGACACTTTCATTTCTAAAATAAGTAACTGTCCATCGCCCTTTTTAATATAAAAAACAAGTTTATTGTTTGAAAGAAATGGATGAACTACATTTTAAAAAAATTGCGAACAATTTAGAAATCAAAATTTTAGTTGTTGGTCAAATGGCCGGGTAACCACACACAACACACAACCCACACTAAGGGAAATGGAAAATGTGGCACATGGGGCCAGCAACCGAACAAGACCTCTCTATCGTCCGCCACATAAAAATAAACAGTAAAAGAAACATTGGTCAAACCTAGGAGATCATGAACAATCTAGAACATACCATACATGTGACTCATCTTGAAGGCATGACCTAACCCGATGACATCATAACGCCCATACTACTACCCGGTATAGCCCTGCATGTCCTAACTGAGGGGACCAATCCCCATAGCAGCAATAACTCAGTATTCCCCTGCTATGGGGCCACTAGCCAGTGCCTAATCTAAACTAGTGCAGCAATCGTTCTCAGAAGATTCACTCACTGTTCCAGATTCCCATGTCAACACATGCAATAAAAAAAGGGGTGAGTCCACAATGTAAATCAATCAGTCATGATGCACAAACATCACATACAGCTTACACAATCAACACACACCAAGATCACCCCTGAATGGTTTTTCCAAAATAATTCATTTTATTAAAGTGTCAAATAGGCCTTCACCAATTTTAAAGAAAAACCTCATTTCTCAAGAAAACCCAAATCACTTTTTCAGAAGAAATCATTTATCTTTAAAACCAAAACTACATTTAAAATTCCATGAATTATGTTTAAAGTCCAAACGGGCATTCTTTCACTATTGGGTTCCCGCTCGTCAATAAAATATTTCAGGAGTTATGTATAAAATAAACGGCTCTTTTTACACCAAATAATCATTTAAGATTTAATTATCTTATATTATTTCTCATTAATTAAAATTTATAAAATATCTAGCAATTAATAAATTCTAAATTTAAAGGTGAGTGCAGTGGGGGACCTACCTCAGCTCGCTGTCCAAACACGATGTCACGACACACCTCACACAAACGTACAAGCAAGCGCAAGCTGATGACCGCAATATCGTGGGGTTACCTTGCAAACGCACTGCAACAAATGCACAATAAATAAAATTACCCAAACACGGACTTGAAACAATCCAAACAAGAAAACAATGTGAAAGAACCACCTCGACACGTTTTCAAATCACAACTCGCACCATTGACACTGTTTATTAAACCACTATAAAATTTACAAAACAATTTTCAAAAGTTATCTCACACCTTTACACACCAAAAAAAACCTTCGAAAACCTCTTTCATGATCAACCGCGCATCCTAAAAATTCTAGAGCAGAATACGCACCACTTCCACTGTTAAATAAACTAATTTCATAACAAAATAAAAATACACCACATGATAAAACCCATTTCGAAACCATGCACACAACGCTTTTAAAACTGTAATCCAAAAGTCTACTTTTGAAATCATGTGAACCTCAAAATATTCCCAAAACATAATGTGCACCACATATAATATTTAATTAACCAGTTAAAAGTTTATAAAAAATTTTAATAACATCGCAATCCACCAATTAATTATCACCAACAATGTGAAATACACAAAACATGTGAATATTAAATAAAGAAGATTTGTGAAAAAGTGGAAACTGGCTTCAATTGATTAAGAACACCCCAAAAGTGGCGTGAAACACCATTCGCACCTCAACCGCGCACTTTAGAATTTTAAGTAAACCCTACGCAACAAAGATTGAACCCAAAGTGAAGGATATCTCAAGAAAACTAACCCCAACACATATGGTTTCAGCCAAAACTAAAGCCTCAAAGAATACACTTACCACAACCCCTTACCGGAAGGAAAACCCCTAGCAAGAGATGGGGGGTTTGTGGTTCATGTCGGTGTGCCGACAAGGTGGAACGTGGGTTGGGGTGTGCGCACCAATGGAAAAAAACGAGAAAAAAGATGGGAGGGGAGGAAAAATATGTGCGCCAAACTAAAGGGGGAACCGGGCTCTGGAAGGAGGCGCGATGCAGTAGGGGGTGCTGGAGGTTGGGGTTGAAAACATTTGAATAGGGAGGAGCGGCTTATGCAGGAGGAGGCAGCTGCGTCGGACATGGAGGTTGAGCAGCCTGCTGCTGGAGTCACGCGAGGAAGGAGGTGGACGGCGGTCGGAAAGGGAGAAGAAGGGAGGCCGAAGGCGCCGTGCAGGGAGTCAGCACACCGGGCAGCGAGGCTGTAGGGGCACAAGAGGAAAGGCGAAGCGGGATGGGTGTCGTGCTGATGCTGCAAAGGGAAAATGAGGGGCTCTATGCTACTGGTGGTTGTGGGGCCGGAGCAGGAGGACTTTCGGGTGGCTTATGCGCAAGAAGAAGTGTTGTGTGAGGAGAAGAAGAGAAGGGAGAGATGGGAGGGGGGTGGCGGCGCGCTGGGAGAGGGGAAGTTGAGAGTGAGTGGCAGATTAGGGTTAAGAAATAATAATAATAATAATAATAAATAAATAAATAAATAAAAACAATAATAATAATGATAGAAATAATAAAAATATTAACATCAATAATAATAAGATTATTAATACACATAATAATAAATAAAACAAATTTAACAATAATATAAAAATGATAAAGATAATAATTTTGATAATAAATATTATTTAATAATAATATAAACTCATTTCTCATGAATAATTAATACTGAAATCACCACGGTGAGTTCTTTCTTCTAAATTTTAATTTATTTTCAATTGATTTAATTTACTATTTATATTGTCAATTCAGACACTGCAACTTGGCGATACTCGGGCTGACCGCACGACTTCTACTAGTCGTACAGAGCCCGCGCACCAACCTAAATTAATAATAATAATAAAGCCTTACTGATAATAATAAAAAAAATAACATTAATAATTATACTATTAAAAATAAAAATAAAGGGAATATTCAGTTCACACTAATGATAATAATAAAATCATTGACGGCAGTAAAAATTTTAAATAACGCAGTAAATTGAAAAAGTCTCTCATTTTAATTTTCCAAAGACGGGCGGGTCGTGCCAATGTCCAGGTAGGGCCACACGGGGTTTCCAAAACGCACTCTGCCCATGCTTCCAATGACATCAAACCCAAAACGCACACTTTTTATTTAAAACATGAAGACTTCGTACGAGACTCACCAGAGACCCCAGGAAAACAATATTCAAAAGGAAAAAAATAATTAAATAAATCAAACACATAAGTCGGGGTGTGAAAAAAAACATAGAATATGGTATGGGGTAGTTATTGTGAGAACTCCGCAGAAAAATGGAGTTGTTGAGCGCCGGAATCGATAGGTCATCAACATGGCCATGACTAAGCTGATTGAGACTCATATCTCTCTATATTACTTGAAAGAAGGTATTGAAGCTTTAGTGCACATTCAAAACCCAACAGGGCTTTATATCAGAGAAATGAAGACACCATATGAACTGTGGCTGGAAATAAGCCTTCATTGAAATACTTTCATGTATTTGGGAGTAAATTTTTCATCCAAAACAAAGAAGGTAATCAAGGAAAGTATGATGACAATGTAGAAGGAGGAATATTCCTTGGATATCCAATTGGGTGAAAATATTATAAGTGTTTCAATAAAAAAATGGCAAGGATTGTGGAAAGCAGTGATGTTAAGATCATTGAAAACAAAACCCTGAATGATTCAAAGGAATTCCTAAACTAATGAGATTGAAGATGTGGAAGAATGTGAACACAGAGAAAATTCAAATATAGAAATAGATGAAGGTGTAAAAAACTCTCAGGACTCACATCATGATGTTGACTTAGAAGAAGAATTTGAATTTAAAACCATAGCTAGGGAGAATTCAGATGAACCTCAAAGGGGGAATTAAAGAGAATAAATTGATTAATCCAACATCATTGCATCTTGGACTGCACCCACAAAAATGAGGAGAATGAGGAGTAATGCACAATCTACATCTCTATCAGTTGTGGAACCATCCTTGTTTGAAGAAGATGCAGAGGATGAATCATGGGTGAAGGCAGTGAATGAATAGAAAGATCAAATTAATAAGATCCAGCATGGGATTCTGTCAAAAGACCTTAAGGTCACAATGTGATTGGTAAAAAGTTGATCTTTAAGAACAAATATGATGAGCATGATAATGTGATTAGAAATTAGGTGTGACTGGTGTGTAAGTGATACTAATAGATTGAAGGTTTCAATGTTGAGGAAACATTTGCTCTAGTATAAAGACAGGAGTCAATCGGGATATTTCTAGCCATGGCAATCCAAATATGTTATAATGTTTATCAAATGGATGTCAGGATGACATTCTTAAAAGGGTTTTTGAATGAATAATTCTACATTGAACAAAACATAGGGATCCTGATTGGAAATGATGAAATGAATGTTTGAAAATTAAATAAAGCACTTTAGGGCTTGAAATAGGCACCAATAGCATGGTACTCTCAGTTGTATTCTTATCTAAGAAAGCTTGAATTCAAAAGAGGAGGAGTAGATCACAACCTCTATGTGAAGATTTCTCAAAAATATCAATTCATGGTATTGGTATCTATATATGATATAATTTTCCATAGAAGAAGTTAGGGATCACTGGATTAATTTGTCAATCACATGAAATCAGAATTTTAAATTTCCATGATTGGTGAACTCACATATTTCTTAGGGATGCAAGTGATTCAAAAGAATAATTATACATTCATTTCTTAGGAAA
Organism: Viscum album; assembly: GCA_963277665.1. Taxonomy (NCBI): domain Eukaryota; kingdom Viridiplantae; phylum Streptophyta; class Magnoliopsida; order Santalales; family Viscaceae; genus Viscum; species Viscum album. The sequence continues at coordinate 647,709,299 of OY728158.1, read as the reverse complement.
CATATTCCAGTGATCTAAAGAATAAATTTAATAGGCATGAGTCCAAAACAATGTCAACTCCAAATGCAGTTGGAACAAAACTTGGAAAGCATGAGGATGGGAAACCTTTAGATCCCACAAAGAATAGAAGGATTATTGGAAGCTTATTGAACCTGGTAGAAACACAGGCAGCCATTTTATTTGCAACATGCTTAGTGGACGCCTTTCAGATTAATATGAAGGAAGAACATATAGCATCATTAAAAATAATCACGAGGTATATTCAAGGTTCTCACAATTATGTCTTATACTTTTCTACAGGAAGGGACAATGAATTATTAGCATTTTCTGGGGAATAATGGGGCAGATTTATAGTTGACACAAATTCCACCAGTGGTGGAGCGTTCTATATTAGGAAGAAATGTTTTGGAAGGTTGAGAAATATATAAGAATATACTTATCTTAGTATTGTTGAAGTTGAGAATATCTCCGCTATAAATTAATCCAATCAACTATTGTGGATGAAACAACAACTGATAGATATTGGTGATGAGGTGAAACAACCAATGGTGATTTACTATGACAACAAGAGTAAGATTGATCTTATGAAGAATCAATTTCATAATTGTTGTACGAAACATATTGATATCAGATATCACTTCATCAAAGAAAAATTTTAACAAGGCGTGATAAAAATGGACCATGTGGGAAACAATGAGAAATTGTCCGACATCGTGACCAAGCCACAGTCAGCGGTAGTGTTTCAGACATATTGGTTGAATCTCAGTGTCCAACCACCTCCCATTTCATAAGGAGGTTACAAAATTTCCCTCTCCCCATCTCTGTTACCTAATTTTAATCCATTTATGGAAGTGATGCAGGGTTATGGGGGATATACTATCCAGGGGATCTTTTGAGTTGTCTAATGAACAAATACCGATCTTTGGGTTTATTGTCAATGGGGGAGAAGGAATAAATTTAGGACATGTATGGACATGTGATGCTTCTATGACACAATGAGAATTTTGTGATAGGAGGAGAAGTAATACATTGGACATGTAATGCTTCTGTGACACGATGAGAATTCAGTGTTATGAGGAGAAGGAATACATTCAGGGCATCTAATGCTTATATGACACAGTAATATAAATGGTTGGGTGTCTTTAATAATTCCACAACAGAGAAACCCAATTAAAGAATCCCCTCTTGTTTTCTACACTGATCATTTCTCATGTAAACTTAGAGTGTTGGTAATGTTGATTTTGGTGTTTTAGGTATTGCTTGTGGATAAATCTCTATGGAATTTATCTGGTGATTTCCATAAAATACAAAGGGGGAGATTGTTGGAACCATAAATGTTCTATTCCAGAAATGGAGTGTGGTGTGTGTTTGTTGTCAATCCCCATTAGAAATTCAGGTTGCTTTCCAGGAAAGGGATTATGCAGTTCAAGCGGGCAACCGTACTGAAGGTGGTTCTGTTTTATAGTGTTTTCCAAATTTTTGGGTCTGATAGGTGGAGGGCCTTAAGGATCAATAGCTTCACATGTGTACTAGAGAGATGATTTACCACATCATACTTCTTGTCATATTTAACATTCTTCCCAAATGGGGTTTTTCTTCTGTAGGAGGCATGATGGGTCCTGCTGCATAAAAAACTAGATTCTAGAAGGTGTTAGAAATGTCTTGCTTCTCATTGGACAACATGACTAGAACCACTTCTGGATAACAATCAAACAGATGAGACTAGGACTTAACTCGACATGGTTGATCATGATGTGGTTTCTGCAGTTCCTCTTGGTTAGTTAGCATGGTTGAATGTGGAAGTGTGTTTTATGGTGTGGGAAAATAATATTGTGCCTGATGATCTTTGCACAGAACCTATAATCTGGCCTCAAAATCATGTACAACAAGGATTGATTCACATACCATAGAATTCCAATAGTTCACATGTCCTCTACATCCTCTTCGATGATGTTGACCGGACACACTTAGAGGACCTGCCTAGAATTCCTCATCATGAGAGGCCATGATGGGGTCCACCAACTTGATGGTCTTCGTATAGTCTAACCCCTAATACTAATTAGATGAAACCTCAAATGGTAAAAATACCCTAGGTTCAATTATCATCTCTATAGGAATGAGGTCACTAAGGGTGCGAGACAGCATCAGTACCAGCAGGGGACTTTTTTTCCCTAACTCCATCAGAACCTACTCATCTGAGATTTTTAAGGATGTGATGTAGATTTATAAGAAGTAGTCAGGGAAGATTATGTGACTTCTAGACACTCTGGTGGTCCTAAGTGGCCATAACTGATACCATGGGGATGAGAAAATTCTATTCAATACAACGAATCTTCATACTTCTAAGTCTCATATCTAGAAATATTCTTTCATTCACATTCATCATCATTGTTGCTATTAGGTTTAGTGGATAAGTGTTCCACATATTCTGATACATTTTCCAACTTGACCAACCCATTATCCACTTGGTCCTAAATCCAATCTTTCAATACATATAATTTCGTGATGGTATGTACCAGGATTCTATGGTAAGGGAAGTGGTCAGGGCGCTTAGTGAGCACAGCCTAATGGGACTTCTTGCACTCTAACAGCTTTTGAATCACCTAATCTAGGGAACTAATGAAATAGATAGAAACTTATGAATCCTTTAAGTAATAGATCTTATTACTCTTATCAGGGAAGGGTAATATCGAAGCATGGCCATGACCATAGGATGGAGACTAGTGAGGCAAAGGAGATACATTCCCCCATCTATACATATGTTTTTTGTGAGGTGGGGATTTGTGATTCTTTTCAGGGAAAGGTTTATCCTTCTGAGTCTACTGTACTCGGTGAGGTTTTTCTTGGTGAGGCTTTATTAGCAACCATTCCAATTTCTTAGGGTCCTCTACCAGTATAATGGCCGAAGTTTCTTCATTGGTGGCTCTTCTAACAGGATCTGGAAGAATAAATGGGACTACCTACTTGGATTGCAAAAAATATTTATCCAAGTGATGGGCCTTGTCCAAAAAATCCTAAAATACACCTGGGAAGTTCTAAGTGAAAATGATGGGAGTCGGTTCAGTCTTGATGTTACCCATGAAAATCAATATCATCTACTCTTAGATCTATGAGATGTTTATTGAATGTGTAAGGCCTTTCTAAAATGAAACAAAGTCTATAACACTTTTATCAAGAAGTTTATTTCACATAAAAAGGCCAGAAATACTTTTCTAGCATGTTCTTGTGCTTATTTAGTAGAGAAACTATCCATGAAGTTCTTCACAACCAGTGACGAACCCAATGGGTAACTAAATATACCAGACGAATGTATCCTCAGCCAATGTATGATTAATACATCATAATTTTGAGGCATCCTAATACTATGAGGATCCCAAAATGATCACACAACTTCAGATGAAGTGAGACAAATGTTGTAGAATGTCACACATCCCATTTAAAGCGGTGAAACTATGGTTAAAAAATTTTGGTAGTTCTCATATATCATCCACCAAAGCTGGATATGGCTTGTTATTAGGTGGAATCACCACCTATCATGTCTCAAGGGCTATGAGGTGAGTAGTGATAGATTCTACCAAATCTTCCCAGTGGGGTTTCACATCCTGACAAGGATCCCTGACCACTAATGCAGTGATAGGCTTACCGAAATTGTAGGTGTACTCAGTAGCTCATTGATCAGTTTCATCTAGGTACTGAGGAAGGTTATCATGCTTCTCGAGTGGATTTGGAAACTTGTATCATGGTCACTTACTATACACTATTGCCTCTCGTCTATCAGAATTCACGAGATTATCAGGAACAGTTGGGATCAGCTAGATGAAGAAGACTTGTGGCTTCTGTTTCAACCCCGTAGAGGAAGAATAAGGCCCCATTGAAGAGAACAACAATCCGGGAACCGCTCAGTGAGGGTATCATCGATAACCCTCTTCTAATCTATTCCCTGCTAAATTAAGGGGATGATTGTAGCATCATCCTCTATCTTTTACAAAATATCATATAGATTGGATGGATCAAGAAGTACCTTGACCCTATTAAAATTCTAACTGGTGGTCAATGATATAGTGGGATCACCATGACCGAGTTTTTGGATCTGCAGGTATGTGTGAACACCTCTATTAGGGTCCACCTAATAATACACATCCCCTTACGGTTGGTTATCACTATTAGACCTAACATCAGCACACCTGTCATTTTAAATCTCAGGGAAACCCATATTCACCATAATGGTAACCAGAGGAAAATCCCCAATATCACCAAGTAGGTTTGTTTGTCGAAGGATAGGACTAAAATGGAGGGAAATATATTTTTTCCATTCTTGGATATACAGAACTGGAGACGTATCTTCCATGATTCTATGTAGAACTATGGATCTCTTAACGCATCTCTATTATAGGTTTTGTTGGTAGCTAGGTGACACAAGGTGTGGAGACATTGAGAGTGATTCTAACTCAACTATGTGGCACTTCTAATAAATGTCATTGAAGTTCTCACATATTCCTTGGTAGAAAAGATGATGGTAACATAGGCAAAAATGTGCCATCCACAAAGTCTGGTGGAATCATAAAACATGGTCTTCAATGTGGGACTGTAGAATGTATAAGTTGGTAGTTTCATTATTTTATAATACAGCTAAAAACTAATCAGCAACCAGATTATCATGCAGGATTTGTTGTTCAGGAGAGGGATTGTTCTCTTGGTTGACCTAATATTGTTTTTGTTCTTGCTGAGATACTGGAAGTGGCCTTGACTGAGATCAGTGCGGTAGTTGGCTGGCTAGTGGAGGAGTCATCATGTCAGCTAACTGGTCACTATATTTTGGTACCATGACCATTCTATGTAGGAAATGGAGTATAGTTTGTGTTTTTTCTCAATCCTCATTGTAATTTCAGAATATTTTTCCAGGAAAGGGATCATATAGTTTAAGCAGGCAACAATACTGAAGTTGGTTCCATTATCTAGTCTTTGCTAAATTTTTGGTCCTGAAAATAGGAAAATGGAGAGATGTGTTCTTAGAAAAGTAAGGTGTGAAAAAATCATGTAATATGAGGTAAATTGATTTTACATGTAATATTGAAGGTAGGTAGTATTTTTCACACAAAAGGTGTTTCGGGATCAGAATGATGAAAAATTGAAAAGGGATGAGTTGTACCAAAAATCGGGATATGTGTGTGGAAAATGGTTCCATCACAAATAATATTGCACGTATAGTGAGATTTTTTGTGCAACACGTTGGGTTTTGTGTGTGGGGTATCGGTGATGCCTATAAATAAGAGGTATACCCCCTCATTCCGTACAGCTAAAGACTTAGCAAATATCCAAGCTCTATTGAGTGTAAATATTGCGCGAAAAAGAAGTTGGGAAAAAAAGTTGTGGTGGCGCGTAAAAGTATTATTTGTGTGAAAAAGTTGAATTTGTGAATAAAAGTCGAAGTTTCATGTAAAAGATTAAGTTTCGCTTAATAATTGTAGTTGCAGGAAGAATTTTAGCATGAAATGAACATTTGATCACCAATAGTGGATCTTGCGTGAAAAGGATAATATTGCCTGAAAAGGTAATATTTTGTGTGCACAAGGTAGGTGTTGCGCGCATTTGTCACTATAAGCTGACTACATGTTCTGAATATCCAGTTTAGTGGTTTAGAGCTTTCAAGTGCATAAATTTAGGACTTTGATACAAGCAATGTCTTGTGCTTAATAGAGACAAAGACTTTAATGATAATCTATTGAAGCGACCTTTAAGTTAATAAACTATGTTAGAATTCTCACAAGGTAGTGAGCTAGGGGGAATCGACGAAAGTGATCTAAGGGATGCGGGGAAACTTCCATGAACCATTGTAAAGGCTGTGTTCCTAGATCATAGTGATTGTCACAAATCCTTGTAATCCAAAAACTAGTGAAGATTACTGTATTTAGGTTTGACAAACACACTTTCAGCGTATGCTCCATGGGCGTAGCCCTTAGTGGTGAAGAAAGTAAAACTGTTGTGTGGTCTCTATGCATGTAATTATCTGCTTTCTTTTCTCATCTGTCTTATAGTTTTAATGAGTTCCTAAAAATGTGGTAACAAGATCCTTGTTTTAAAAGAAAAATTTGACATCATGATTCACCCCTCCCATCTCAAGATATCCTAGGGTCTTACACAATATTCAAGGTTGTCTCTTGAGGGAGATACCAACCACATCATTAAATATACTTGGGACTGGAAATTCACCCCGAACTCATGTTTGAGGGAAGCGGTGACCATTGGTGACCCAACTAGATACTCATAATCTATCCCATTCTAGGATAATTCTTTGTGGTATTAAGTAGATTCAAAGAGAAAAACTGATAATGATAAATATGACTTCACCATGATCCCTGGGATGTGTTCTAAATATTCATCCACCTGCATATACCTATAGAGGGATTTAAAAATAATGTGGATCTCACCTTAGAAGACGACAAAATTCACTTTTCAGTTTCCTAACCTATACACTGTTTCTGAGGACTGTGGTTATGGTTCCATCACTGAATTTAACCATAACTTGATATATGATAAGATAATTCAATTTACCCTTACTTAGAACTTCGAGCCATTTTTACGTTGGAGGTGGATGTTCTCCCTACTACAGTGGGACAATTTTTTAGGATGGGGAAGTTATTCGGCCTAGGGAGGGCCTATTAAGGTTGGGTGGTAGCATGGGGAGGACTTCCTCTTTGATTTATTGGGACTTTAGGAGGAACCCTATACCTTTTTTTCGATTCTTGGAGTACCTCTTCTTGGATTTCTTTAGAATTGGTGGGGGTCCTCCTCTATGGTTTTTGACAAAGTAGATAGGACCTCTTCTTTGGTTGGAAGAAACATGGGGAGGGCCTTCATTCTCACCATTGATGATGGCAAGGGTAGGACCTTTGTAATAGGTGTCGATAAAGTGGGTAGTAACTCTGAATCAATCAAGGTTAGAGTGGGGAGGACCTCCAATTGAGATGGGAATGGAACTAGGAGGACATTCACATTGATTGGTTGCAGCATAGAGAGGACCTCTATGTTGGTAATCAAAATTATGTAGAGGGAATATATACTGACTATCGAGGAAGTGGGGAGGTACTCTACTTTGATTGATGGGAATACGGGGAGGAACTCCATGCTGGCTATGATGGAGGGGAGGATAAACATTTTGATTGAAAATTGAACACATAAGACCTTTGTATGGAACCTCATTATCTGTGGTTGACCTATAATTGATGATGGTGATGAAAATGTTTGAAAAAGTTAATCCAACATGCTTGTAAGGAATATGAGTTCAATATCCCAATTGGACATTGGTGGGTACCTTCTTAAAAGTGTTAGGGATCTGGAGAAATGTAATGATGGTGATAGGATCCACTAAATCTATGGAATATGATGACCCTTGATGAGAATCCTCCTATACTTTACCTAATATTAGAATCAGGTCATTTAGACTGGGGCCGAAAGAGGAGGGGTATATTCTACCTACTATTCATCCTATAGGACCAGTTGTAGTTGAAACTAACGAGGTTTGGATGTAACAACCCGAAATTTTATGATAAGTATTCTTTTTAATTTATTTGATGTCATGTGTTTTATGCTACAACAAAATTATCTTTTGATATATGCCACACTATATTATCTTGCAGTATACGCAACACAATTCTTGGATCGTGTTATACACAATTTCAAGTTCATTTGATAGAAGTTATTCTACGCAAAATTGAGTGTATATATATATATATTCAATGTATAAATGAAATATGGTCAGATTTTGTTATACGCAACAACAAAGGAGTCTTTCACTACACGTAACCCTGACTTGGTTTTCATTACACGCAATCGCAACCTTCCTCGATAGCGTGTGTTGTACCCAATACCGGGTTTCACTAAACAATGATATATGGTTATAATATTATCATGAACTATCCTTTATGAATAGAATTAACCACATTTTTAATTTTATAACATTATTATTCATCTTATAAATTTTCTAAAACATTTTATGTGAATAAAATAAATTTTTGGGGTAAAATAAGTATTTTTCAAAAAATGCAGTTTTGTCGCCTTTTGATGGCGCATCCACTTTAAATCTAGTTTTTGACATGTTTATAAGTTCAATTTTACAAAATAAAATTATTCTTTGGAATAAGGATATAAAATTTTACCTTGGATAAAATTTTCATGTTATTCTGATAACTTTTATATTTTAATGAATAGTAAAAACACGCTATATTTTAATTAAAAAAAACTTTTTTCATCGTAATAATTTATGTGGTTAAATTATAATATTTAATGGTCTTAAAGTATAAATAGAATATATTTTTACCATTTAATATAATTTATGTCATTAGAATTGAATTTACCTTGAATTCGTAGGTTAAATCAATTCAATCTTTTGTAATGTTTTAAACAAAAACCCATTTTCTTTTGACAACGGGATTAATTTTACAAAAATTTCTGAAACTTTTGTGTATTGAATTTTGAAAAATGTATTCCATATTTGGAATCAGTAGGTCCAAATTATATTAATAGACTACTTTTTATTTTTGGGCATTATGAATAGTAACTACGGTAAATTTTATTTACCATAGTTAAAGGTAAATCGGGTAATTAAGGATAAATATAAGATTATATAATTACCCTAACACCTGTAAAATTTCTATTGGATGACTAAAGATCGACCCATGTCACGTAAGGGTCAGATTAGAATCATTTAATGGACTTTTGTCCATGAAAATAACTTAATTATTATTAAAACCAAAGAAAGTGACAACATGTCACTCTCTTAAATCTTATAAGTATATTAATTTTAATTTAGTGATAAACTTCATGAAACTTCATACATGAATAGTCTCCAGAAATCTAATGAAATTATCTACATCATATGAATTTATTTATAATTTTTAGGGATTAAATATCATTAATTGTGACACAATAGTGATGCAGAAATTGTTTATCTAGTGAAAAATCAATAATATAGTTTTTATTAAACTAATAGTGACCATAAAAGGCACAAAACCCTGACCAAAACTTATTGGTCATGTAAAGTTAAACCATAATCATCCAATGGTTGAATATTTTACCATTTGGAGCCTTATAAAAGTGATTATGACACTTATATTATTTTATTTTAAATGATGCCAAAGTTGTCACATTCATAATTTAATAAATATAACAATTTAAATATTGTGATTTTAAGAAGATAAATTCGATTAAAATTATTATTGTGAAAGTTAATAAATTTATATTCATCATAGGAGTTTATTTTTAATTTTTATGCAAAAAATAAGTATATTAAATAATTATACAAAAATGATGTAGTAATTATTTTATTAAGAGATAAACCAAATAAATGGTTTTAAAAATAATAAAATAAATATTATATGAACTATTTAATTTTCTCCACTAATTTTCTAGATACATATGACCGTTTATGAATCTATTAAAGCTTTTAGTTCGAACATATTTTCTGTATATATTTTATTTAAATTCAAATAAATGAATAGTGTCAAAACTGACCCTATTGTTATTTTATAAAACTAACATATTATAAAATTGTTTAAAAATCACAAAAATATTTAAAAATTATAAATTTAAATTTATATTGTATAAAATGTAATAAAGTATCAAATTATGGACAATTCACAACAAATAAGTAATTATTTGTTATAATTTAAAAATTAGAATGTTATTACCACAAATACAATTAAATTGATTAAATAAGGATAAATCAAGTTGATAATGTTTAAAATAAATTCCTAACATGTCGTAATTTTATTGGTTGATGATATTACAACCCTATATCATATAATATTCAAATATGAGTCATTTTTGGAGGTTTTTAAGTGGGTTAGATTTATTATAAATTAATATTTTTAAGATTTCCAAAGGTGACCCTCTCCTCCCTTATAAAAGGGAACCACCTCCCTCTCATCTTTACACAACTTTGAGCCCTCAAGCTCGGAAAAACCCTGACAAATTCTATTCTCCACTTCCCTAGAAACATCCTAGAGGTCCTGGTCTTGTTCAAAGACCAATTTTAGTGCCCTAAGAGAAATTTTAAAGGAGGCACTTCGAGAAAGAGGTAATACCTTCTACCGTTTTCTTCAAGTTCCAATCTTCTTCTACTATCTCTTCTTTAGTTATTTCATTATGAAGTAATAACATCAATATCACTCATATACAGATATGTCATTATAATTATGAAACAACCCTATTTCACCATCTATCCATCGTATGGAAAACGAAATCACCGCGCGTGCGTACATACGTAATACCGTCTCCACGCCGTTGTGTAATCTGTTTTTCCAACACCACCTTACTTGGATGGATATAATGGTGTAAAGAATAACTATAAATAGTTATTATAACATCATACTGATTCTTATATATTGTATCATCCATTCCAATTCAATTCAATAATTATGGCAATGATATCATCGCTCGTGCGTACGTACGGACTACCGTCTCCACGACGCGATGAGATTCATTCTCAATGATTAACCATTCATGAATGATTATAAAGTATATATAATAAGTAATCATGAAATATATGACATAATAATTATAATGTATTTATTTATATATATATATATGTATTTCATCCAATTAATTCCATTCAATTCAATGAGGAAACAAAAACAACGTTCATGCGTACGTACGGCCTACCGTCTCCATGAATGGTGTATTTCTTTCCATTTATAGATATATTATATATATGTATATTCTGAATATATATTATATATAAATCATGTTTTATATTATGGAATTATGTAATCATGATCTAAGTAATCATATGAATAATTACAAGTCAAAACACAGACGACAAATGAAACGATTTTACCCAACACGCTCTTTAACATGGAATTTACAAAAGAACGGGTAATATAAGGTCATAAGGGAAACATATATGATATAATAACAATTAATATGATTCTGTAATAAGTCAATGGAATTATTTAAATCATTATACAGGAGTTTCAGATACGTACGAAGCATATCAGACCTAAGGTAAGGGAAAATCTCACAATCTCATTTTTATCTGAGATTGTTTATACTTTGGTATTTACTGGGGTGCATTTTATCATCCAAATAAATGTTTCTTCAATATGTAATATTATTTCTATCCTCATAAAATTTTTTAAATAAAATTTTACCCTTTGGTCAGTTTTTAGTAAAATATTTGAAAGGAATCTTTTGTCATTTTTCGTACGAGGTACTTTTTGACTTTTCCGGCCAAAGTACGAGAAGAATGTTATTTTTAACTAATACGGCATGAAAGGATTTTTACGGTTTTATAAAGCCTTATTTTCATGAAGATTCCTCCAAAATATTTCATGACTATTTTCAACATAATACTTTCCTTTTAAAATTTCATGACATTTTTTGAAAAGAAAATTATTTTGAAGAAGAAAGGATATTTTCCTCAAGAATTCATTTCAACTGTTTTATTAAAACCATTTTCCATCTAAGATGATAGTATTTCATATTTGTATGTTTCAAGTATAGTGTCTCTATTATTTATATGTTTTCACTTTTCTTATGATGAAATGATATCCATTTATTTTATATGGATTATGTTATGATGGAATGATGTTTATGAAACCCATTTTATTCTTTGGGTTATGATGAATGATTTATGTTTATGTTGTGGCACAAGTAAGAATGATTTCATTATGAGATATGTGGGACCTATATCTCCCCCAATTAATTTGGTAAAGATTTATATCTCATGATATACACATGGCTGGAATGGTAAGTTAATCCGGTTCAGTGTTACAGGACTGAAATGAGGAGTGAACTCGATTCAGAAAGGGACTTTGTCCACTAAGATGGTCTTGGAAGCAATGCCATGGCTACTATGGAAATCATGACATGTGCTGAATGGTTTCCACAATTAGATGTTTTATTCCCATTTTATTTTATCGTGATTGATGTTCCTTTATGATATATTCCTTACGTACTTCCAAGATTTATATCTTTGCTCAATGTTTTAATGTTTAGATTTCATGTTCAAGTTTTTGCTTTAAAATGTTTGTGGATTGTTTTATGTTATCTATGTTTTCCCTTACTGAGCATTTGAGCTCACCCTTTTGTGTTTTATTTTCCCCGGGAAATAAATAATGGTTTTAGGTAAGGAAACAAAAAGGGGAAGATCGTTATGGGAGATGTTGAAGATCTTTCAACATGATTAGAATTTTATATTCCGAGTTTCCAAAGACACTAAACTATTACGGTCCTTGTGTGTCTTTTTTTGTTATGTATTAAGTATTCCTCCAAAGTAATGTAATGTCCATGTACGTCAAGCTCCAGGTCTCTACAGTTGGTATCAGAGGAAAGGTTTAGTCAACCTTTGGAAACTAGGATGCAAGAAATTTAGTGAGATCCCTAGAGATATTTCTAAGGTATGTCTAGGGATGTACCTAAGGTTAAGTATAAGTATAGGTTATAGTCCTAGAATTATGGTAACGATCATAGAATTAAACCTAAGTTGTTAGATATTGAAGTCACTCCCCCTTTATTATGATTTTCTCCTCTCACACTATTCTTTTTGGGTTTTAGAAAATGGCTGGAAACAAGATGATTCACGGTAATGGAGGATATGATGGACAGTGGAATGATATTCTTCATGAGCAACCAAATGAAATGGGATTTGGAAGTCCAAACATCATTATTATGCCGAATCAGCAATCTCATAATATGATCAATGAACTCAAATTTGGTAAGTTTCCTGACTTGGCTAATAAGATAAAGATGGAGTTTCATGATGATCATAGAGGAAAGAATGTTCAATTTCCCCTATGTAAATCATGTAGGAAGATGCATCAAGGAGAATGTTTCAAAAGAACTAGAAGATGCTTTGGGTGTGGAAAAGAAGGACACAAATCCAGTAAGTGCAAAGGAAAAGGTTCATTTAACACCATGGATAAGGATAATGGTATTGCTACGACATCAACAATGGTTAAATGTTTTAAATGTGGAATGTACGGGCATTATGCAAACCAATTCCCTAAGTTAAAGTCTCATGAAGAGAATCAGTATGGTCGTATGGGTAGTATTTATGTTGATGATGATGAAGAGACTACAAATGATATATGAGATAAAAGAAATGACGAAGCTTAGTCAGTGGTTTAAGAAGTTAGTGGAATGATTGTATGTTTATAAAGAATAATGTATGGTACTATGGAATAAAGAATCATCTAAGGATTGTTACACTATTGTTTTTCCTAAAGTATTTGAAAGTATATGTTGAATAGTACCTGTAACCATGAAAGGTTATTCAGATATTTTTGGAAAGTAGTTGATATACGCATAATGAAGGGATAAGAAGATAATGAGATGTTTGATTGTATTCATGAGCTTATGACTGATATAAGGACTAAGTGATATTATGGTTTGATTATATAGATTTTTTGTGATTTTGGTATATGGAAAGGGTTACCTTTTGATAGTATTCATGTTTTAACTAAGGTTATATGGTAATTTATGTTTCAAGAGAATATATTACTAAGGTATTAATGTGTTTGGAATGCAACCAACAAGATATATCTTCTGATATATGTGAGATAAATGCTTGTATTCACATTCTTGGTAGATAACCTTTCTAGTAATTGTTCTCTTTATACTATGATCTTGGACCAAAGTATTTTAGATAAGCCTAAAGATTGGAATGGATTATGTTGGACATAAGTTAGTATTGTTTAATGATAGAACTTTTTTTGGTGTTATTAATGGGATATTATAGTAATGTAGTTTTAGAAAAAGGAAAACCTGCAGGATGGGCGACAACCCATCGCATCGGACAAGGCTATGGGAATCGAACCCACAATCGAAGTGTTACTGGCCTTTATCGCCTACCACTGGACTACATGAAGTCCCTGGTTAGTAGAAACTAGTTTTATTTTATTAAGTGGTATGATATATGAAGTATAAGTTCATTTTTCGAATCATATATGGTTAACCTCACCATAGATGGACTTATGTATATTTGATAACATTTTCTAACCTTTTGTTTGAAACAGATGGAATAACCCATCATTCTATCACATGACCTGTTAACACTTCACAAATAAAAAATTCAACTTCATTTCTTTAAGAGATGAAGTGGAAATTGTTCAAAGCACGAACAACAATGAGATTGTACCAAAATCAAGCAAGTATTTCATCTAATTCAAAATTTTCAACTATAGGGAAGTGATATTGAAAACCAAAAATGTTGTCCTAGTGATCTTATATCCGATGAATCTGATGGTACCTTAGATCATCACAAATTTATGGCTTTGTGATTTTTGGCTTTTTCATAGCCATATCCTCTACCACTCTCCATCAGAACATGATGGTTAGATTTTTCTTCCATATCCATATTTTCACCTATGTTCTCCTATGTGGAAACCTAGTGATTAGTTAATTTGGGTAACCATTGCGTTTCATACTTTAGTTTTTAAAGATATGTTTTGGTATTTCATTTTATGATGTGTGTTTCAATTAAAGAAACTTTCAAGTAGAAAACCATGTATAACCCCGACGAATTTCGAGGGCGAAATTCATTTTAAGGGGGGTAGAATGTAACAACTCAATATTTTATGATAAGTATTATTTTTTATTTATTTGAAGTCATGTTTTTTATGCTACAATAATATTATCTTGTGTTATACGCCACACTGTATTAGCTTGTAGTATATGCAACCCAATTCTTGGATCGTGTTATACACAATTTCAAGTTCATTTGATAGAAGTTATTCTACGCAACATTGAGTGTATATATATATATATTCAATGTATAAATGAAATATGGTTGGATTTTGTTATATGCAACAACAAAGGAGTCTTTCACTACACGCAACCCTCACTTGGTTTTCATTACACGCAATCGCGACCTTCCTCGATAGCGTGTGTTGTACGCAATACCGGGTTTCACTAAACAATGATATATGGTTATAATATTATCACGAACTAGACGTTATGAATATAATTAACCTAATTTATAATTTTATAACATTATTATTCATCTTATAAATTTTCTAAAACATTTTATGTGAACAAAATAATTTTTTTGGGTAAAATAAGTATTTTTCAAAAAATGCAGTTTTTCCACCTTTTGATGGTCCACCCACTTTAAATATAGTTTTTGACATGTTTATAAGTTCAATTTTACAAAATAAAATTATTCTTTGGAATAAGGATATAAAATTTTACCTTGGATACAATTTTCATGTTATTATGATAACTTTCATATTTTAATGAATAGTAAAAACACGCTATATTTTAATTAAAAACAACTTTTTTCATCGTAATAATTTATGTGGCTAAATTATAATATTGAATGGTATAAATGTATAAATAGAATATATTTTTACCATTTAATATAATTTATGTCATTAGCATTGATTTTACCTTGAATTCGTAGGTTAAATCAATTCAATCTTTTGTAATGTTTTAAACAAAAACCCATTTTCTTTCGACAACGAGATTAATTTTAATTTAATTTATGAAACTTCTGTGTATTGAATTTGGAAAAATGGATTCCATATTTGGAATCAGTGGGTCCAAATTATATTAATAGACTACTTTTTATTTTTGGGCATTATGAATAGTAACTACGGTAAATTTTATTTACCATAGTTAAAGGTAAATCGGGTAATTAAGGGTAAATATAAGATTATAAAATTACCCTAATACCTACCAAAATCTTATTGGATGACTTAAAGTCGAACCATATCACCTAAGGGTCGGATTAGAATCATTTAATGGACTTTTTTCCATGAAAATAACTTAATTATTATTAAAACCAAAGAAGGTGACAACATGTCACTCTCTTAAATCTTATAAGTATATTAATTTTAATTTAGTGATAAACTTACTGAAACTTCGAATATGAATAGTCTCCAGAAATATAATAAAATTATCTAAATCATATGAATTTATTTACAATTTTTAGGGATTAAATAATTATCATTAATTGTGACACAATAGTGATGCAGAAATTGTTTATCTAGTGAAAAATCAAGAATATAGTTTTTATTAAACTAATAGTGACCATAAAAGGCTCAAAACCCTGAAAAAAACGTATTTTTCATTTAAATTTAAACCATAATAATCCAATGGCAGAATATTTGACCATTTGGATCCTTATAAAAGTGATTATGACACTTATATTATTTTATTTTAAATAATGCCAAAGTTGTCACCTTCATAATTTAATAAATATAACAATTTAACTATTGTGATTTTAAGATGATAAATTCGAGTAAAAGTATTATTGTGAAAGGTAATAGATTTATCGTCATCATAGGTGTTTATTTTTAATTTTTATGCAACAAATAATTATATTAAATAATTATAAAAAAATTATGTAGTAATTATTTTATTAAGAGATAAACCAAATAAATGGTTTTAAAAATAATAAAATAAATATTATATGAACTATTTAATGTGCTCCACTAATTTTCTAGATACATATGACCTTTTATGAATCTATTAAAGCTTTTATTTCGAATATATCTTCTGTATATATTTTATTTAAATTCAAATAAATGAATAGTGTCAAAATTGACACTATTGTTATTTTATAAAAATAACATATTATAAAATTGTTTAAAAATCACAAAAATATTTAAAAATTATAAATTTAAATTTATATGCTATAAAATGTTATAAATTATCCATTTATGGATAATTCCTAACAAATAAGTAATTATTTGTTATAATTTAAAATTTAGAATGTTATTACCACAAATACAATTAAATTGATTAAATAAGGATAAATCAAGTTGATAATGTTGAAAATAAATTCCTAAAATGTCTTAATTTTATTGGTTGGTGATATTACAACCCTATCTCGTCTAATATTCTAATATGAGTTATTTTTGAAGGTTTTTAAGTGGGTTTAGATTTATTATAAATTAATATTTTTAAGATTTCAAAAGGTTCCCCTCTCCTCCCTTATAAAAGGGCACCTCCTCCCTCTCATCTTTACACAACTTTGAGCCTTAAAGATCAGACAACCCCTTCCAAATTCTCTTATCCACTTCCCTATAAACATCCTAGAGTTCATGTTCTTCTTCAAAAACCAATTTTAGTGCCCTAAGAGAAAGTTTAAAGGAGGCACTTCGAGAAAGAGGTAATACCCTCTACCGTTTTCTTCAAGTTCCAATCTTCTTCTACTCCCTCTTATTTAGTTGTTTCATTATGAACTAATAACATAAGTATAACTAATATACTGATATTTTATTATAAGTATGAAACAACCCTATTTCACCATCTATCCATCCTAGGGAAAACGAAATCACCACGCGTGCGTACGTACGGAATACCGTCTCCACGCCGTGGTGTAATCTGTTTTTCCAACACCACCTTACTTGGATGGGTATAATGGTGCAAAGAATAACTATAAATAGTTATTATAACATCATACTGATTCTTATATATTGTATCATCCACTCCAATTTAATCCAATAATTATCTAAATGATATCATCGCTCGTGCGTACGTACGGACTACCGTCTCCACGACGCGATGAGATTCATTCTCAATGATTAACCATTCATGAATGATTATAAAGTATATATAATAAGTAATAATGAAATATATGACATAATAATGATACTGGATTTATGTATATATATTTATTTCATCCAATTAATTCAATTCAATTCAATGAGCAAACGAAAACAACGTTCATGCGTACGTACGGCCTACCGTCTCCATGAACAGTGTATTTCTTTCCCATTAATAGATCTATTATATATATGTATATTCTTAATATATATTATATATAAATCATGTTTTATATTATGGAATTATGTAATCATGATCTAAGTAACCATATGAATAATTACAAGTCAAAACACGGACGACAAATGAAACGATTTTACCCAACACGCTCTTTAACATGGAATTTACAAAAGAACAGGTAATATAAGGTCATAAGTGAACCATATATGATATAATAACAATGAATATGATTATTTAATAATTCAATGGAATTATTTAAATAATTATACATGAGGTTCGGATACGTACAAAGCATATCAGACCTAAGGTAAGGGAAAATCTCACAATCTCATTTTTATCCGAGATTGTTTATACTTTGGTATTTACTGGGGTGTATTTGATCATCCAAATCCATGTTTCTTCAATATGTAATATTATTTCTATCCTCCTATAATTGTTTAAATCCAATTTTACCCTTCGTTCAGTTTTTAGTAAAATATATGAAAGGAATATTTTGTCATTTTTCGTATGAGGTACTTTTTGAATTTTTCCGGCCAAAGTACGAGAAGAATGTTATTTTCAACTTATACGACATAAAAGGATTTTTAAGGTTTTATAAAGCCTTATATTCACGAAGCTTCCCCCAAAATATTTCATGACTATTTTCAACAAAATCCTTTTCTTTTAAAATTTCATGACATTTTGTGAAAAGATAATTATTTTGAATAAGAAAGGATCTTTTCCTCAAGAATTCATTTCAACTGTTTTATTAAAACCATTTTCCATCTAAGATGAAATTATTTCATATGATTATGTTTCAAGTATAGTGTCTCTATTATTTACATGGTTTCACTTTTCTTATGATGAAATGATATTCATTTGTTTTATATGGATTATGTTATGATGGAATGATGTTTATGTAACCAATTTTATTATTTGGGTTATGATGAATGGTTTATGTTTATGTTGAGGCACAAGTAAGAATGATTTCATTATGAGATGGGTGGGACCTATATCTCCCTCCAATTATTTGGGTAAAGATTTATATCTCATGAGATAGACATGGCTGGAACGGTAAGTTAATCTGGTTCAGTGTTATAGGACTAAAACGAGGAGTGAACTCGATTCAGAAAGGGACTTTTTCCACTAAGATGGTCTTGGCAGCAATGCCTTGGCTACTATGGAAATCATGACATGTGCTGAATGGTTTCCACTATTACATGTTTTATTCCCATGCTATTTTATCTTGATTGATGTTCCTTTATGATATATGCCTTACGTACTTCCAAGATTTATGTCTTTTCTCAAGGTTTTAATGTTTAGATTTCATGTTCAAGTTTTTGATTTCAAATGTTTATGGATTGTTTTATGTTCTCTATGTTTTCCCTTACTGAGCATTTGAGCTCACCCTTTTGTGTTTTATTTTCCCCAGGAAATAAAGAAAGGTTTTAGGTAAGGAAATAAAAAGGGTAAGATCGTTATGGGAGATGTTGAAGATCTTTCAACATGATTATATGTTTATATTCTGAGATTCCAAAGACACTAAACTATTACGGTCCTTGTGTGTCTGTTTTTTGTTATGTATTAAGTATTCCGCAAAAGTAATGTAACGTCCATGTACGTCAAGCTTCAGGTCTCTACACTGGATGGATCTCTTCTTAGATTCTCCAAGTCATTTTTCATAGACATGTTTACTCAGGCACCCCCCCCCCCCTCCTCGACGTAGGGGAGGGTGTCCTAAGATCACTCCATATAGTGGTTCTTGAATTATTTCATTTTTGAAGTTCAGAGGAGTGTCTCTCTATGTGGACCTTGGGGCGATAGTGTCAGTGAGGAACTGAATCCTCCAAGTATTGGAGGTCCATGTCTCATTTTGGGATGACCCACTCTTGCTCATACTAGTGTACGACGGTGTCCAAAACCCTCCTCTAGATAATTTCATTGAGTGGCATCGGGTGTGGATTCTCATAGGTTATAGCCATAGTTTGATTCATGGAGGAGGTGTTGTCATTCAGGACTTCGATGTTTAAATTTCTATTACCCCTCCATCTGCGAGCATTTGGTGGATGGTTTCCTATAGTTGGGGTCCGACAAAGTATGATATTTTAGCTGTCAGTATAGATACTAGGAAAACGGTGCTCAATTACCCATCATCATCCAATATTCCATTACCACATAGAGAGAGATCCACACTAATGATGTTGCAGACCATAATTCCCTATGTTTAACTACCACAATTTAAGGTGAGTTACATATTGGCACCACTAC
This sequence comes from Viscum album, assembly GCA_963277665.1. Lineage (NCBI taxonomy): Eukaryota > Viridiplantae > Streptophyta > Magnoliopsida > Santalales > Viscaceae > Viscum > Viscum album. The sequence goes on along the minus strand of OY728158.1, from coordinate 647,689,328 downwards.
TTTTTTTTAGGTCCCAGCACTGGATAGCTAAAGCCGATGACATGATAATATCCTATTTTCTGGAATGGTACTAGTCTACATGATAAGTATATGAGTTTCATGTTAGACATCACTCACTAAACTACTGAAAAACATGACTGATCCCCATGGCTGAAGAATAAAATATTCATGTATGGTTCACCATTTATTTTTCCAATGCTTTTACCAGAGCGATCTAATGCCGCATGTCGACTCACACTGGAGTCTCAATTTTTGTTTCCCTAGATTATCACTTCCCAAATAATGGAGGGTTCCATCACTTTCTTCAATTTTGCATTATCTTTGATCAAAATGGGAGGATTGGATTTCACTTCCACCTTTCATGGATTCCTCCTTATTATTTATTGCCTTGTCCTAGTCTCCCTCATAGAGTTAAGTCATTTTTAAGAACTCATTATCATTTCCATACCTTTTGTGTAAATTAGGTAATTACACTACTTAAGTCTTCACATTATAATGGTTCTTGATAGAGTAGTAAACTTCAGTATGGAGAGTATTCACATTGGGCATCGCTGACATGTCTAGACACTAGGAACATTGGTAACTTGTGTTCTTCCCCATAGGAGGGAATCTCATGGAGCCATCATGGAAATGAAACCTAAGGCATCCTTTTTCATTCACAAGGTATCAGACACCGAAGGAGAATATATTATAAGGATTTCACCTTAGTAATCCCATGTTTAGAATGATATAGATAATGTTGTCGAGGTATATATTACAAGGATTTAACCTTAGGTATCCCATGGTTAGCATGAGGTGCCTGTTTGGGGTCACAAGTTTAACAACTTGTGGATATGAATTTGATTGATCAAGAAGACCGATAGAGGTAGATCGATAGGGTTTTTGCCTAGGAGGGAACACCTAAAAGGTTTACCAATGGATGGATCATAACTCCCAGTGGAGGTGGATATGATATGTGTGTCTCCTAAATGGAAGATGTATAGAGGATTTGTGGTCTCCCATGTATGTGGAATTATTTCATCTCTATGTAGAAGCATGAGGAAAATCCTGATAGATGTGGATGTTGGGTTCATGGTGTTGGGTTTGGACCTCAGGGAGGATTCCTACATATCCCACCCAGTTGTTAATTAAATCCCAATTAGTTTATAATGGTTAGGACTTACACCTGATGAGGAGGCCCAATTGAGGGGACATGGTTGGTCTTATGTGTGTAAGCGGCCCATGGAGCATGTATTGTTAAGGTCCTACACATATAAGTTTTCCATGTGGTTGGTGGAGAGTGGGTCTTACTCTTGGATGGATTACCATATGGTTAGAGGTTGGATTTCATGGTCACTACTAAACTATAATCCCATGTGACTCATACTCAATGTGAGAAACAAGAGTAAGTAGAAGACCTAATGCTCATGTCATGAAATATGTTCCAACGAGACGTGGAGTGGGAATTACGGAGGGAAGATACCCTATTATAATTTTATTCCACAGGAGGAAGATCTCATTCCATGTGAGTAGGTTCTCATTCCTTGTGATTTTTATTATGAGCATCATATGATTATGGTATAAGGTGTGTGGGAATTATGTATAAAAGCTATCCAAGTGTTGGGGTAACATACCACTGTGGGGGAGAAGGTGTGGGGATTATTTATAGAAGTCACCTAGGTGTTGGGGTTTTATCCTACAGATTGGAGAAGGTGGAATCCCATTATGATCATACATGGGACATCCTATGTACATTTCATGGGGTAAGACTACAGTTTTATGTCATGTTCTAAGGATGTTGGTACTAGTAAGTTTTACGTCATGCACCTCGAATGTGGTGACTCACTACTTACCACTTGGGCTTTCATAACCACCACTCATGAATCATTAGGAGGGCCATGTATTTATCAATGATATGTTGGAATGGTGTGGAGGAGTGATCAATCACAAGGACCAAATTAGAATAATTATGTTGATAACTATAAGGCATTATCATACCTATGATGTGAAAAAAAATGTATGTGGGAATCTCAGGATACACTTTATGTGGAGTTTTCCATAGGAATCAGTAGAATATGTAACATGGATACTTTAGGTTAATCTTAACAAATCCTGGATGGGTTTGGGGGCCTTGTGAACCCAACCTTCATGATGGGGTGTTAATAGAAGGGAGGTACCATGTAGAGGCCTAAAAGAGTAAATTTATGAATCATAGGACCACGCATATAGGTGCTTCGAGAAGGAGAAGGCTTCACAAAATGGGGAGACCCTGCCTCGTGATGAAGTCCAGGATCAGGAACGGAGTTATTTGTGAAGTATAAATACTTCACAAAGCCTAAAGTTCCCCTAAGGTACTTTTTACATCATGAAGGGAATATGACTTCCTGAAAGGCATCTCCACCATGGTCAGAGGATCACAAGAACACGTGAAACGTATTTTTGTGAAGCCTAAGTACCATAGATGATCCATTTAGGTTTGGTTCATGATGTTCAGTTGATTCATGAATTGGGAGAAATTTCTTAGTTGACAGGTTTGGGTAACCATCTGCCAAGGTTGAAATCATGTGAGTATTTATTGGAAAAAGGTCTCACAAATTTAGGAATCAGTTCAAAAAAATTGTGGGCGACATGAATGGGTGTGTCTCTATCAATATCATGAAGCACATTTTTAACCCTTCAGGTGGTCACATTGAGGATTTGTACTCATGTAGGTCACTAAAAAACCTTCACAAAACTATGAAGGCACCTCTTGGATGGGAGCTCCATGAGCATTGAAAAAAAATGGTTCATGTACTAGACTTTAACGGGGTCTTGGGGCTATTTTGGATTGGATTTTCTCCGAACAGACTTCTTCTTCTGCAAAAGTACATGTGGAATTTTATTCGGCACCCACAACATAATTATAATATAATTTATGTTCCTATTATGATTTTTAGAAAATAATTTATTAATAATCTATTATTAAAATAATTTTATTTAGTTGTTAAATATTACTTTTAGTCTTATGAATTTCAATTTGGTGGTTCCAATCCTTATACTTTGATCATGGTCCTATCTTGTAAAAAATTTAATCATGATATAAATATCATATATATTAATTATAATTATATATATATTAATTATAATTATATATATATAAATTATATATATATATAATTATATTTATATTCATACTTAAAAGTTTGAGATAAAAAATGAATTACACCATTCATGGAGACGGTAGGTCATATGTACGCAAGAAATAAATTTTCAATTTTCAAACGATTAAATGTAAGAAAGATAAAAAATTGAACACTAAAAAATTAATATTATATAATATACATAAAATATAGTCATAAAATACAACCTTTTTACTATCCAAGTAAAAAAAATGAAAAATGAATCACATTGCTTCGTAAAGGTGGTAGTCCACACAAACGCATGAGTGACGTTATCATTTACCCACATGAATGTAGGTAAGAAGGTAGATGTTAAAGTATGATTAAAGAAGTATATTTATGTCTTAAATATCATATATATAAATTAAATATATAATTGTATCCATCAGTGATAAGCGGTTATGGAAAACAAATTACATTGGTTTGAGAGGCGGTAGTCCGCTATATATAAGATCGATGGTCTGATTTCCTATTTGATGGAAGAGGGGATTTATATAGGTTATTCAATTAACAAAATAATATATCAGTATATGGAATAAATTTTTGTTAATATTTAATAATGTATGATTAATATTTGAAGGATTTTAAAAATAGATAAAATGAAGATGCATGTTCAAGAAATATACTTCTTTTTCAGACAACCACTTTAGGTTTATACCTAAAGCCTTTGGAGTATAGTTATATTATCAAACCAAGGACTCCAAGTAATAGTATGGGATAAAATTAAAGAATCTAAGAAATTATATTCCAATCCAAAAGTCTATTTATGTATGTAGACAAAAGGATATGGGTTTCTTTTTTTTAGTGTGGGAGAGGACCCACGTGGATGTTTTGAAATGAATAAAATATATTAATTCCTTATTTACATAAAAATGGATACAAAAGGGACCATTAAAAAATATTCTATGATATATTGTATAAATAATTCCATAGAATAGAATTTATACAAGTTTTTATTTCATTTTAACCTGTATTGGTTTAGTTTAACTCTCGGTAAAAATTCACTAATCATAGCCATGGTAATTGATTTTTTTTGTTTTTACTATTCATTATGACAAAAAATATTAGTTTAAATTATTAATTAACATTAATTACTATGATTAAAAAATTGGAATCAATTTTATAAAATAGAATTCATGTAAGTTTTATAATTTAATTTAAAATTAAACTATAAAATTTTATGAAATGATTTTTTCCCATGAACATGTTTTCATAAGTATAAAAAGTTTTTATATCAATATTAAAAAAAATATTTCAAAAAAATTAATTGGATTAATAAAAATATAATGGAACAAATTATACTTTTAAATCATTTTCAAAACGAAATGTCACTTTTTAAATAGATTAAAAGAAAATATTATTTTTAATAAAAATAGGTGTCTTCACTATTCATCAAAAAAATAATCATTTAGAAAATTCTAAAAAAAATCATGCTAATAAAATTTTAACATGTTATCCTAAAAAACATATTTTATTTTTTTAAAATAAATTTTCAAAAATTATAAAAACAATTATATTATTTTCTCACAAAAAGAAATAAAAGCTATTCAAAGGAAAACTCATATTGTTTCAAGGTGTATAAATAATTTATTAGAAATATATTTTCCTTATCTAAAAAAAATTTATATATTTTTAAAATTTGGTTATTATAATTAATAATTCTAGTTTAATGGTAATACTATAATGATATACTATATTATGGTTCATTTAGACTCGGGGTTGTGTGTATCAGAAGCTATCGAATAGATTAAAATAATTTAAAATAAATATATTATAAATCTAGGGATGTTACATTCTACCCCCATTAAAATAAATTTTATCCCTTGAAATTTCATTACATCAGTACAAACAAATGAATATATATCTTCCTTACCACGTCCTTAGGTTCCCACATAGCTTCTTAAAATTTCTAATTCCTCTAGACAACTTTAACTAGATTAGCAGTGTTCTTATGTAGAACCTTATCAATATGATACATGATTTCTACAAGTTTTTTATCATAGGAAAGATCATGATTTAATGGTATAAGAACTAATTTAACTACAGATGAGTTATTAAGTAAGTACTTCCTCGAGATTGGTAAATGAAATGTGTCATGAACTTGATAGGTGTTCAATGGAATCACTAAATGATAATCTATTGTCCATACTCAATCAATAATATCAAAGGGGCCAATATTACTAGGTACCATATTTCCCATATTCTTATATATCATAACATTATTCCATATACAAATTCATATAAACACATTTTCAGTAACCATAAAATTCTGATCTAATCGATGATTATCAATATAACTTTTTCTATCGACATTGGGTTTTCATGATGTGTTTTTGAATATATTTTCCTTTATATATAATTTTCTCATCTATATCAGGTCAAAATAGATTTATTTCCCCAACATTATCCCATCATGTTTGAGTTATACCCTTATTTCCATATAGGGGTTCATAAAGATCCATATGAATGCTTGAGTGAAAGATATTATTGTAAAAAAATTTGACTAGAAGATGGTGTTGATATCAACGACCTATGAAATCCATATAACAACATATCAACATATCCTCATGCATTTAAATGGTTCTATTAGACTATCCATAATATTGAAGAAGATATGATGTGCAAAAACATAACTCTGTATCCAGAGCCTACTGAAGACTTCATCAGAACATTGAGATAAACCTTGGGTCTTGAATAGATATAATTGAATGTGTTCCTCCATTAAAACTTACCACTTCCTCAAATTATATTATATAAAATTGGTAAAGAGACAAATATTCTATAAAATAAATGATTTATGATGACTTCTTTAGGTTATTGACTACAACACAAATAACATTAAGTACTTTTTATGTTTTGAGAATTATAACAAAAAAAATAATATTGATGTATTCTAATTTAAATTCTGGTATGGGTAATGGTTATAACATCACCTTATACTTTTATCTCATAGCCTTAATTTTTTTACATACTGTGAGTTGAGATGCATACTCAACAACACTTCTCTTCATGTTATCCCCCTAGAAATACCCTTTCATATCACTATACATCTTTCTACATCCCAGATGAATAGATAATGATGAACTATGAGCCTCATCCAATAGATATATCATAAAATATAGAATGGGAGGAATATATACATGGTTTTTGAACCTTTTCATTCCATCAAAGTCAAGGCTTCACTTGGGGACATTACTAACCTAATTCAACAATCCCACATTTTTCTTCTGCTCCTCCTTAATACTCAGAAGTATATATAGATGAACACTCATTTGATATGGATAATATGGTCTCCCTTCCTTAAATATTTCCATATCCTCTCTTTTAAAATATATAAATATTGGATCTTGGGTGATACATATCATAGATTTTCTAGGATGAACCTTTCGACTCAAATCATTGGCCACCTTGATCTCATTTCCATTATGGTAATGTATTGAGCATCCATAATTTTCAATCAACTCCAACCATATAATAAATTGTATCATCTCTTTTAATAGTGAATATATACATTAAAATATTTTGATTAGTATATTTGTTACACCTTTTTTATAAGGATAATTCCTCTATAAATATAAGGAAAAACTTGTTGTACTTAACTCTAAAACAAGAGTTTGGTAATTCTGATCATGAACCTACAATTATAGAGAGTCATAAACTATAACCATATCATTTTTCATTAGAATTAATCTAATTACATTATTTTATGTGTCACTAAATATCATAATCCCTTCTCCACTATATTTTAGTGTATAATTGGTTCACTGACTAACCAACTCTTCAGTTCCTTAAATTCTAACTTGCATTCACTTGTCCAAAGGAACTTGAATCCCTTAAAAATGACATGGTGATTAGATTATATAGACATGAAAATTTATCTAAAAAGTTCCAATGATATCCATATATACCAATAAATAAATGGATCTCATTCACATTGGTTGTTCTATAATAACATTCAATAACTTTCACCTTTGATGAATCCACTAATTACTTTTGATTAAGATTATATAACCCTAAAATGAAACATTTTGTAGAAACAATTAACTCTTTAAATTTTTTTAAAATAGTTTATCTTTCCATAGGTAATTTAGTATAGTCCTCATGTTATATTCATCCAATTAATTTATCTTTAAATATATAATAATGTCATCTATAAAACCTACAACAAACTGGTTAAGGTAATATCTAAATACTTTATTCATTAAATACATGAAGATAAGGGGAATTAGTAAAACTAAATGGAATCATCATAATTTCATGGTTTCCATAAATCATAAATAATTATTTCTTTGTTAAATACTCCTTCTTTAACCTAAGTTTGTGATATCAATAATGAAGATCAATCATGGAAAATTATTCACCTATGCACAATTGATCAAATAATTCATCAATACGGGGTATTAGATACTCGATCGTGATAGTGATTTTTTATATTATAAATAATCAAGGAAGAGTCATATGGATACATATTTATTCCTAAAAAAATAACTATTTCACCCCAACGTGTTTCACTTGGCTGAATAAATATATTTTCAATATTCTCCTAGAGTTAATTTGTTAATTCTGGAAACTCAATCAGGGTCATTCTATATTGAGTATTTGAAATAGGTGCAGCAATAGGTATGAATTATTTTGAGAATTAAACTTCTTGATTCAATGGAAAATGATTAAAATAATCCAAAAATATATAAATAAACTCTTTTATAATAATTAAGTCATTTATGTTGAGTTTCTCCCCAACCATCTAAGATATACACCCATTTTTTATTGGAATCAAGACTCATAAAATGGATGTAATTTCCATTGGGCATTAAAATTTATCATCACATAGATAGAAAATCATTGGTTTTTTTAATATAAAAAATAAATTCCCTTAAAAGATAATTTATTTATACTTAATATTTATAAATTCATTCAATTCCTATTATAACATCAAATTTTAACATAGAAAGAATAACAAGATTTTTAGGAATAAAAATCCCCAAAATTCAACTGGAGAAGAATCATAAACTTGAGATTCAATAAACATATCATTAAAGGTTTCCAATTATAATTAAATATATAATTGTTTGGGAGGAATTTTTAAACCCTTAAAAAATTATTTAGATATATAATTGGAGGTTGATTCATATTCAAATTATACTTTAGTAATTCTAGAGTGAATTTTATGTTTACCTTTAACAAAATCATTATCATAAACCTCATTGGAAATAATTATCGAATGAACATTCACTTTTTCTATGGTATTAAGTGGTTCCCAACATCCATCATCATAATTAAACTTTGTATTTGATAACTTTTTATAATAATGATAATAATCCTTGTATCAATGAAGTGTGGTTGATTTATTCTGTAGAGATTTCTCTCTATTCATTTCATAATATACCTCCTTACAATCCCATAAAAAGTGGATAATCTAATAACCTTCATTTCCACACTTAAAACATCGATCAGTCCCATTATGAAAATTTCTTCATATCTTACCTTCCATACTTTGAGCATAAGGAATTCATCATGAGATTTATGGGTAACTCCAATATTCATTTCCACATCAGTGTTGCATATAACAATTTCTACATAGATAATAAGGTCCCTTATTTATAATTCCCTTAAGATACTTTGTATTAATCCTCTAAATAATCGATCAACTTTACTTTTTGGTGTGATGGTAATACAAGAAGTGTACCATGAAAGTCTTGTAAAATTTTCCTTAAATGTACCAATAGATACATAAACCTTTTTCTTCATCACAAGGAATTCCTCATATATTTTTATATTAATAATATTTTGAAGGTTATTATTGAAAAATGATCTCTTAAACTAATTCCACTACATGGATTCAATTTCAACATGTCTACTATTTTTGAAAAGAGTTCCCCATTGATCTGCTTTTCCTTCCAAATGATTGACACCCAAAATCAATTTTTCATTCTCTGAACATGAGAGAATAGAAAATATATTTTCAAAGGTACTAATAAATTACTCAGTAACTAGGGGATCATGAGACACACTAAAATAATGTGGGTGATTCCTAATGAAGGACTCAACAAGAATTTTTCTCCCTTTTTCACATTTGGAAGTGTTGCATTATTCATTGATTGAGAAAGTTGTGTAACCATAACAAAAATATTTTTTATTCCAACTCCTATAACATTGGAGTTCCTTAGAGGAACAGTAAATTGTATGTCACATTCATCATTAACATGGTTCCTTTAGGTTCTATCCATTTATTAAAATCAAAAATCATTATGTGACAAACAATAACTATATAATTGTGAAACATAATTTATAAGATATATGAAACAAGAACCTTTTTTTATTCTGTGATATATTACTTTTTATATAGGTCTTTAATTACCATCATTTATTCATATCTCTCATGATGTTTCTTATATAAAATGTGAATTAACCAAATTATATCCCCGAGAAATGTCAAAACTGGTGCACAATAAGGGAATACTCACCATGCACTATAATGATATATGAGATACACTCACCCAACTATTTTCAAGGTTATTATCCCTTGATGAATCTAAGATAAAATCATGGCCACTTTTAGTATCCAAACTGGGATATTTTCCTCGGAAAACCACACTCATTTCATTACAATAACTTAGGATATTGTCTTGTACATAGTATTATCCCAAGAGTGCCACTAAGTTTTTATCAACCTTGTTTTAGAAAGTTATTAAACCCTAATTTGATACTAATTATACCGACTAGAACTTTTCACAGACATATATCACATACTAATAGATTAATATTCACCATATAGAATAATCATCCAAAATATAATGGGATATTTCTAAAATATTCAGAGTATTTGATATATAAACAACGCATTCATAAGTGAACTACATTATCTCCCACTAAGTTCTTGATAAATATCACCCATCTTATACATAGAATACTTAATAACATTCTTCATAACCATGGGAAATGAAACAAAAGAAAGGGAAATATCATATGTTCGGTAAGGGTCAAAAGGGTGATATCAATTATCAAATAAACATAAAATATGAATAAGTGTATAAGAATAAGATAAAAACATTTTAAAATTTTACCCTACATATAATAATATAGATTCATGGTATAAATCATGGAATTTCATAAGACATGAATCATAAAAGAAACAAAAATAACATGATCCATGAGAGAATAACTTTTTCATAAGACATAAGTTTTTATCATAAATATAAGAATTGAAAATCAAAAAAAATAAAGGCATACATTAAATAATATCATAATGGATTAGTTTCACTCCCCAAATCATCATTGTAGTCAATTGTTACTCCCATAACTATCATGGAGGATGGATTCCATTACTGAAATGGGTTCACTCCCCATTGTAATCTTGATTATCTCATGCGATATCCATCCTTACTGAATAAATGAGACTGATATATAATTTTGGGCCCGCCATTACTTAAATAGTATCAAACATATGTGTGCCACAAGATAATAAAATATTTATCATAGCATAAACCATGAAAATAAATTAGTTTCATAAATATGTTATCATTTTTTCATAGCATAAACCATGGAAAATAAATGGGTTTCATACAATCATCCATAAATCATCTTCATCTTAAGCCATCCAAAGAGAAAAATTGGATGGTATCATTTGAACATATCCATATTAAAGAATAAGTAAAATAAAATGATTTTATCTTATATTAAAATACATTTATAACCCATCTAGAATATTTCTTAGGGAAAATAACATTTTCATTTTGAAATAACTTCTTTAAAATATAAATATTTACAAAATATTAAGGGAAAAATATTCATTGAAATTAAATTTTGAAAATATCAAATTAAGCTTCAAATATTTTATTTTTAATGATGTTGTTAATTTTGTTTCATGTCTTATACATTGAAACAAATATTCTTTTCAAATTTTTTTTTGTAAAAATTCAAATGTACCTTATTCATAAACTAACAATAAGTTCACTTTTAAGAAATTTTTTCAAATTTAATACATGGGTAAAAGTTACTTTAAAAAATAATTGGATAATTGTAAAAATTTTCTTAAAAACAATTCTTAGAAAATTTGAACATTGAAGACAAATGATTTTTTATCAAAGATATATATAAAGTCGATTTTCCAAAAAAATAATATTTCAATATCTAGTGTAATAAAAGAGAAATAAATTAATGGAAAACATCTATTATACTTAAATAATTATATTAGAATATAGATATTGATATTCTTGATATTTATATCATGAAATTTCATCATCATTAACATAATCATAAAAAATCCCCACAAATAATGTGATTGTATCATAAAACCACTAGCTCAAGTTCTACTTTCCTAGAAAGAGCTCTAACCTACAGTACAATAAATTGAAATTTATTGTAACTATATAAAATAATAATATTAATACTTTTAATATCATATATTTTCCCTTTATAACATTTAAAAATCCATTTTTTTAATAATATCCTATTAAAATTATTGTTTTTAGGTGTTGAATATTTCATTTTATTATACGAATTTTAGTTTTGTAGTTCTGGTCTCTGTACATTGATCACGGTTCCATATTATCGAAAAAAACTAATAATGATATAAATATAATATATATTAAATATTATATTATATATATATATATATAGATTCTTCCAAAAAAATAGAGATAAAGATATGAATTACACCGTTCATGGAGACAGTAGGTCATAAGTATACCTAAACACTTTTTTCATATTTTGACAGATGGGGTGAAAGAAATATAAATAATAATTAAAATTTAATAATTATTATATCATATTCATAATATATATCCATAGTTATATCTATCTTTCATATGTGATGATGTAAAATTAATTACATTGGTTCGGTGAGGTAGAAGTCTTTCGTACATACAATCGATGGTTTCGTCTCCCATTTATTAAAAGAGGGGATGAATATATGTTTTTAAATTAACATAATATCATATCAACATATGTAATATACTATATTTTTGGGAGTTTCAATTAAGTTATTTTAGTATTTATTGGATGAATAATTACTATCATTAATTTTTTATCAGATAGGAGAGGAGGTGTCTTTTTATAAGTTGGGGAGATGGCATACATGGAATGTTTCAAAAGAATAAAATATATTAATGTCATATGAACACCAAATAGATTAAAACTGAACATTAAAAAATATTATAAGATATAGGTTATATATATATATATAATACAATTTATAAATGTTTTCATGTCATTTTAAATTGTATCTCTTTAGTTTAACCCCCTAGTAAACTAGTTTTAACCTCAAACGTGGTAACAAGTTTTTGTCATTTTTATTATTCATTTTGACCAAAAATTACATTCACCTTGTTAAATAATATTAATTATTCCAATTCCAAATATGTAATCCATTTTAAAAAAATTAATTCAAATAATTGGAATAATTTAATTTAAAATTAAACCCACAAACGAGATAAAATGCAGTTTTCCAAAGAAAATATTTTCTTAAGTATATAAAATTTGGTATATCAAAATTCAATAAAAAACTAGTTCTAGTTACCTAAACTAGATTAATAATTATATTATTGAACTAATTTTACTTTTAAATTCATTTTAAAAGAAAATATAACTTTTAAATGCTTTACAAAGACCATTGTTAATAAAAATCAGTATTTTTCAATACTCAACCAAAAATTAATATTTTTAGAAAATTCTAAAAAATTCACTCAAAGCTAATATTGGCATGGTTATTTCAAAAATTAAGTTCATTTTTTCAAAAAAATATTCAAAAATATAAAAAATTGTTTATATTATTTTCTCACAAAAATAAATAAAAACTATTTGAAGGAAAAATTATAATTTTTAAAGCATATAAAGTATTTTCTAATAATATATTTTATTTATCTAAAACCATTTTTAATGTTTTTAAAATTCATTTATTCATATTTATATATCTAATTTAATAGCTAAATTATAATTTTATACTATATTATAGTTCATTTAGACTCGGTATTTTGCATATTATAATTTATCAAAGAGGTTAAAATTCATGAAAAATGAATATATCATAAAATCTCAAGGTGTTACAATAATAATATTTTGTTACAGATTTTAAAATGTGAGTTTTGGTCAATGATATTTTTCATGTTATTAAAAGGTAATTTTTTATTTTACTTTAATTTGTTTTTTATTCCACTCTATATTTCTACAAGATGACCATTATATTTTTTTAAGGGGATGTAATTTATGGTTATTTTCAAAAGTAATGGTTTTCAATGATTTTTCAATTCACATTTTGAAAAATAAATTTTTAAGTAATATATGAAATTACCTTTTACATCAATGTTAAAAATGCATACTAAAATATCATTTAAATTTTCAATTCAATTTCAATTTTAATTTTAAGAAGGATTTACCCAAATAGGGGTTTTATTCAATATTTATACTCTAATATGTATTTTTATTTTGGGGGAATGATTTGATAGTTTCACAAAAATCCAATTCATGGTCCCTTCTTGGAAAGTATCATTCAATAATTCTCTTTCATTGCTTTTTCATCTATTTTAAAATACGTGTATATTTCCTTTATTTCATTGTTGTTATATTCATTTGTAACCATACACCATCTTTTTATGGAATGATTTTGGTAATGTTTCTATAGAATTTAATTAACAATATACCACTACTCCATATGGTTTCCATTTTAAGAATTATTACCTAGAAATAAATTCCATTTTTTGAATTGGGAACTATTGAAAATATATAGGTTGTATATTTCAATATGAATTTATATTTATTACTCAAGATTGTAGATTTTGGGTTGTTTAACTGTCCACATTACTCCTTCACATAGGTTATGATCAGGTTATCCATATTATTGACATGTAGAAAAATAATGTAATTAAGTTTTTTTATTCTATTATAGATGATTAGTAGAAAGTTAACAATATGTTTTTGACCTTCCACCGTCTTTTTTAAAATGGATTATGATCCTTTATTCCATTTATTAGCACAGTAAAAACTATTCTCATTCTATATGTTATTATTCTAATAAGGATGATTATGGTAACAGGTGATTATGTGTTGTTTAATTATTTTCTCATATGAAGAATGCATTGGTATTAAACTATTAATGGGTAGAGATTGGAAGTATATTCCCCTCATTGAATCAATAGGTACCATCAGAAAAAACTAATTTTGTTGGGTGTATACATCCCCACATACAAGAATAATGTCTTGGTATAAGGCCTTGATAGAATGTTTTCATGTCTATCCTAACACATTCCATTAGTATGAGATCAGTAATTATTTGTATCTATATTTTCATTTATTGACATGGATATAGAATTATCCAACTATTAGTTTCAATATAATGATAACATACTCCTTTAATATTTTATTCATGTTTATTCCATGATTACATATTTTGTATCGTATACCATAAAGGTTTATTTTTCTCACACCTCCTTATGTATCTATTTCCCTAAAAAATTATAATAAAATGAATGCACATGATATATCTGACATGAATTCTTTTGGGGAGAATATATTGGAGAGGTCAAAGACTTGTTATGGATAAAGTAATTTCTTATACTAAAAAAATTATCCTTTTATTTATAAATAATACGGGGATTATTAGTTTATGGTTTTTCCTAATTTACTAAAGATCTGATCCTAAAAAGTCATGATAATATTTTTAATTAAATATTTTCGTTAATTCATGTAATTATGTGATAATTATTTTTAATAATCTATAGTGGGTATGAAATATACTATATAAAGCATGTTTTTATGGTACTAGACCATGGAGTGTGTGTGTGTGTGTGTATGGAATCACAATTGGTATCAGAGTATGGCTTAGATGAATTTGGATATTTTTATTTTTTAGGTTAATTTAAAGGTAGAAAAGTTAGGTTTTATCATAATTTCATAGGTATCAATAAAACTCTTTTTATGGATTGGGATAAGATAAAATTACTGTAAACTCGAAGCATAATTCTAATAAAGAATTATAAGTATATTATATCATTCCATAGTTTTAGAAAAGTTGAGATAGTGTTATTGTTATGACAATTAAATCCCTATCTTGATATTATAAGTGGATATAGGCTCTGGAATAGATGTACGACCCTAAAAAGAGTGGATTAGGTATTAACAATATTGTCACCTGGTTCATGAAAAAGTGATCTGACTACATGCCTAGATTGATGTTGTTGGGAGATTAGACTTGGTTGATTCACATTCTCTTTATGAACCAATATAAGGGATTTGAATATGTTTAAGTTAGATAATCTAATATGAGAGTGACAAGAAAATAACATAGATTAAATAATTGATATTAATTATTTAATGAATATGTTAATTGATATGTTATGTTTTGGATAATATATATGATATATTTTTATAACATTAATTTCAATGATTTTTTTTAGTTTCAAATATTTTTAGAAATTTCATAGTAATTTGGGATATGTTTTTGGAGTATTAGGTTAATAATTAAGAGATAACCCAACATAAAATATCCTTGGATGAAATAAGAATGATATAGATTAAACTTTAGGTGATATAGGTTAAACCGAGTCTGATACAAGTTATAGTACATGACCTATAGGAAAAAATGACAGTTTTATAAAATGACACATCTTGATGTTGAATTTTCTTATTGTTATTTATGTTAATTATATTATAATGATCATCACCCATGTTAAATTTTTTGATTTATTAATTAATATATCTCTAAGGAAAAAGGTTAAGAATGTCTTCTATATAGAATGCAGAAACTATCCTAATGAATAAACTAATGGGATAAGGGATTCAGTGAGAAATCTTGAGATTATTCCAAACTAGATAACAAGAATTATGATTAAGAATGTTATCATAGTTGAAATCCCAAACAAACATAAGAATTAAATGATGTAATAACATATAAATTCACATGAACATATGATGAAGGAACGAAAATTCAATTTCATACATGTAAAATAGGAGGGAAGGATCTTCTGGAAATTTTCTTAAATATATGGGTAATTTTTTAAAGTGTGTAGATGAATGTTATCAGAACTAAAAGTGTAAGGGAAATAGAGAAAATATAAAAATATGTTGCTTTAATTTTAATATATTAGAGCATTATGAAACTAAATCTATTAATCCATGGTCCAATGAGGTAAATAGTCTACCACAACAACACGAACAAAGAAAATCATAAAGAAGAAATTCTAATGTAAAATGTAGGTATTTTCAATTAGATATTTCTATTGTCCAATGTCGTGTAATTTTTCACCAACTACTGGATATTTAATTATATATAAAAACACCTAGTGTTGTGATTATCCATTCATCCAACATTATGCAATTTGTGTTGATTAGGGGGAACAAGGCCCCAAAAAATTACTGGGGTCTAAAATAATGATCCCCAAGTTCAACAGACAAAACAAGATTAACACACCATGGGGGGAGGTAACTTGTGATAGTAAAGGTGTTGGATGGTCTATCAGGAGTGGCCCAAGAGGAAAAGAAATCGGTGACCATATTTTCTTCCCCCCATGTATGGGTAAAACCCATACGATTTGTGAAAATAATTTTTCTTCTACGTACTAAATTGGGGATATCCCATTAAGAATTAATATCATATTTTATGGAACTATAAAGAATAGAGGAATCCATTTCCACCCCATCCAGTGAAAAACTGTGGGAGAGACATAGTTCAATCCCCTTGATCATAGCATTTGCTTCAATAAAAAGAAAATCATCACAGGCAAACATAGTGCGGAAAGAAAAAATGAAAAACCCTACTAGGTACTGAAAAACCCCTCCCCCCTTCATACTACCATTGATACATTACCCATCAACATTCATCTTGAGCTCATAATTAGTGGGATCCAGTGAACCCACTTTCCTTCTAGAATATCTCTACGAATCCTGAAAGTTGAATGCCTGGACACCGTCTTCTATAGCGATGGGGAGAGATCCCACTCCTTTACAAGGGGTCTATCTCGAACCCCAAGGATTGGACAATATGGATCTATATCTTATTATATTATTATAATTTTATTAGAAATTAGGAATGGTTTACCTCACTTTATAAATTATTCAGAAAAAATATTCATATAGATAAAATCATTCCTTATACTAAATAAACACAGTATTATCTATTACGGTATGGTTAATTATGAGTTACCTATAGAAATTACTCTTATCATATGAGTTAAATTAGAAGAATGAATTTTATTTAAAAAGGTATAATTAAATAAACCATCATGTATACCCTAGTACCATAATAATAGATCTGATACTGTCATAGCCTGAATAGAATTCCCAATCCCCATGGGTTGGCGACAAGCACCTGACATTAAAAAATATAAAAATAAAAATTATTTTTTCACATTAATACTAGTTGAAATAGAAAAAATTCAGTATGATTAAAATAAAACTCCACAAGAATAATATTACCAAAAACCAAACAGGTAAATAAACCCAAAGAACAACTACAGTGTACTATAAAACCATAAGACCAACCAGAGTGCCAATGGACACAGAAGCTCAAAGACCAATGATCAAAAGTCACAACCACCTCCAAGTGGTGATTTCCCCTTTCTCAAACATTTAAAATAGGATATCTACAAATTCCCAAAGTCACGGGTAGGGTGTGAAATAAAGTTCATTAGGGTCTCACCAAGGATTCCATAATATGATTACATAATTAATTAATCAAATAAATCTTTCAATTTATAAAAAATAGGCATTGAAGTTCAAGATAATTTTTAGAAAAAATCATGATTTACATTTCATTTTATATAAATTTATCAAATAGTGTATTAATAAATATTTTATATAAAATATTTTATATAATTTCACAAGGCATGTGTAAAATAGTTTACAGACATTGGAATAGAAACATATCAAAATAATCACAACGAATAAACATGGTCATATTCTAAGAGGTATGATAGTTCTAGGTTATGGGATATTGACACACTCATATTATGATAATGGAAATTTCCAAGCATGTCTCTCGAAAACTAGCCAAAGTAGACTAACCAATATACCAATCATCATAAGATCTGCCAAAAAGTTTATATTGGAGTTGTAAAGCATCCATATGTCTCTAGGGAATTCACATACATGAATGTTTCTCCCTTATAACTCACTAACTACATTATCTTACATGTGATCAAACAAAAATAAAAAATGGGTAATCAATTTCAAAATTGTTCAAAATATAATTTACCCATTTTTTGTATTTCAATATGTCATTTTACCTTTAAAAGACAAAAATGGGTTTGCAATCAAATCATTTTATTTTTCATGATAAAACCAATGGGTTTATATCAAAATTATTTAAGATATTTTTCTAAAATAAAAATTTCAAATCAATTTGACAATTAAATATCAGAATATAAATTCCACAATTTAAATTTTCACGATTTTCCATCATCCAAAAACAGGCCCCAATTAAATGGAATTGAGAGTTTTTAAAAATATCATTCCAAATAAAGCTCAAAAAACCCAATTCACTAAAATTGGGGGTTTTCACAAATAATTAAGAATAAATTAATTTTTAATCATTAAATTTAGAGTTAATGAAATTGGAAAATCTTAAATGGGACTACCTACCATAGATCACTGGATCATAAAACACAATGGCAGCAATTGGTCAATCCAACAAAGAATGTCAAGAAAATAGATCCCAGAATAAAACCTGGATTACTTATCTTGAATAACCAGGATTATATCCTCTTACAACATAGATATAACAAACCCTTAGGATTATAGGTGAGATAGAGCATTAGATAATTAATGAGGGGAGATCTATTATAGAGAGGGGATTGAACGAAGATCAATTAGGTTCGACTGGCCTTGAATATTGTATTGAGAATCCAAAATTGGTCCTTGATAGACCTATCTACCTTGGAGAATTGAATATAGTGAGCTAGTGTATATAGGGGATCAAAAAGAAGGTTTCAAGAATTTTTAACCAAATTTCATAATAATAAAATCTCACATTCACGGTTAGTTATTCTAGGCTGCATAGTTAGACAAACCATGATCCCTAACCATGCACCCTTACTAGTGGGGTTTCATAGTTTATACCTGGCGGGAACAAGGGTTTTCAAAACATGCACCAACTATAAAAACCATCACTTTCTCGGTTTGAATAGTTTTCACTAGCAGGGCACATGGTTTGGAAAAACTATTGGCCAACCATGACCGGACTAAGAGCCCTTCAAAATTTTCAAAAAAAAATCAAAAAGATCCCTTAAACAAGACCCAACCAGTGCGTGATCTAAATAGGGGTTTAGGGGTACCGAAATAATAGTTTTAGGTAGTTACAACCTCCCCACCGAAGAAACTTTATGTCCCTAGAAATCCTATTAATAAGTTACCATGTTAAAAACATAAGGACACTACTCTCTCATCAGTGTCTCTCTCTCGAGTATCATGAGTATCAGAAATGAGACGATATATAACATGAATCAATTGTACCATCCTCCAATGAAGTTCCTTGGTTTTAGAATAAACTAGCCAGACTGGATACTTAGTCATAGATAAATCCAGCTCAATATCAGGATCAATCCATCTTGAAACATGAGATGGATCAAAAAGATACTTTTGGAGTTGTGAAACATGGAACATGTTGTGTATCAACATCAGCTAGAGTGTAAGTGATAATCATTAAGTCACTTTCCCCACCTACTCAACAACCACAAAATTTACCATAAAATGATGAGAAATTCCCCTTGCCTCCCTAGTTGTCGATGACCCAACCGATGTGACACTTTCAATAACACCTGATTACCAACTGATAATTCCAACGGTCTGTAACAACAATCAGTATAATAGTTATACAGGATTTCATCCATCAATATTCTCTTAAAAATAAACTAAATAGTTTTTATTATCTCTTGAACCAAGATCGGTCCAACCAAGAAAATTCACCAATATCCGACCCAGACAATGTATATTTACAAGGTCTTCCATACAATTCCCCAAAAGGATCTATTCGGATAATGAATTGGTAACTATTATTATAATAAAACACAATCAGTGCCAAATGTTCATCCTAATCTTCAACAAAGTCAAGGATGCATGTGCAAAGAATATCTTCATGAATCTGTATATAAATTTATATTTGGTAATATGACTGTGTATGGTATACCATTCTCAACCAAACCTGAGATATTTGTGCATCCTAAAGGACTCTCAAAAAGTGAGAAGTAAACTGACAATCCCAATCAAATATTATAGAATATAAAACTCAGATAAAACAAACGATCTCTTTCACATAGAGATTTCTCAACTTCTAAACTTTGGTTGAATCATTAATGGGTATAAAGTGAGTATATTTGGCCAAAATATAGATCACAAACTATATTAAAATATTCTTTTTCTAGGTACATGGTAACCCGACCACAATGTCCATTGAAATATCATACCACATTCAAGTCAGCACTAGAAGTAAGCGAAGTAAACTCAAAGGTCTTTGGTGATCTTCCTTTACCTGTTGAAAATTAAACAATAGGATACAAAATCATAAATTCTTTGTCTCATACCTGGCTACCAAAACCATCACTACATGTCATAAAAAATCTATGAGGTTCCTAGTTGTACTTCCCACTAGGAATTATGTCAATTCACCATCACATATTTCCTTTCCACTGATAACACAAAAAAATTATTCTAATAACATAGAATTCCCTCTATGGAGAACAAAAAGTTAGTAATGGTGTCCCCACCATAAATATAGTCTCCAATTTTATGGATTTCATCATCAATATGTTGATCCTAAAGAATTATCTCAATAAGAGAAGAAGGCAACTCATCAATTTCCAAAACAACTTTGGCTCATGATTCTGAAACTCCAATATGAAACTCTGAAAAAAAAAAATATTTTTAAAGACCCACTGTTCAGATGAATTTTTTCATGACCTGTGTTATAAGTTTCCTACTTAAATAATAATTAATGAAATTACATTTCATCATGGTATAAGTGATGTCAAAGAAAAAATATTTTAGTCATTACACCCAACGCCTCTAGTGTAGATTTAAATTTTTTTTAGAGAATATATAACACGATATTTTGTAGTTAGAAAACATGTTAAACCTTTATCCATAATGGTAATCCCACTAACTCTTAAGAAAAAAAATCCTTGTTGTAAGGTCAAGGTCATGGTTCGGGTAATTCTTCTTGTGGATCCTAATTTATCAAGAGCCATAAGCAACGACATGACCACCTTACATTAGAACGCATCCCAAACATGAACCTGATTCCTAAAAAATGATTATATAGCCCTACCCATCCTTTAGAAGAGTCAATAATGGTCCAATATTAAATAGAAGTTTCAACTCAACAAAATAATTATAAAATTTCGTTTTTCAAATAAACATTACTCCCTTTAATGTTATATTCGTAAACATAGAAGAAAACATTGACAATTCCTTTACAAATCGGTGATAATACCTAGCCAACCCCAAGAATATTTAAATATTGAAAAAATTTCATTGTTTCACCCATGTAATAACATATTTCCACTTTTATAAAACAATAGAAATTCCATTTTTGGACCCCATGTGTCCCAATAAATTCACTTCCCAAAACCATAAATAACATTTAGATAGCTTCTTGTAACGTCGTTGATTTTTCAAAAAATCTAGAACTGCTCTCAAATAATTCACATGGTCCTCCTTAAACATAGAGTATACCAAGATGTCTTCTTCAAATACTACTATGAATGCATCAATATACTCCTATAAAATCCTTTTCATTAAATCCATAATGATTATAGGAGCATTGGATAGACCCAATGGCATGAAAATGTACTCATAATGTCCAAAACTTCTATGAAATGTAGTTCTCTAAATGTAAGGTCAATTTATCCTCAACAGATGGTAACCAGGTTAAAGCTCAATCTTAGAAAATCACTTTTAGCTTTTTAACTGGTCAAACCGGTAATCAATCCATGTAAATGGATGCTTTTTATTTACTATAACTGAATTGATATTTCTTTAATCAATTAAAAGGTTGTAACGACCCAAAATTTTACTAATGAAAATTCCTATTGATATGATTAAATGTATTATTATGTAAAGGGTTATATAAAAAATATGTACTTATTTGGTTTTATGTTTTTTGATTTTAAAATACCATTAATAATTGTTACCATTGCTAATATAGTCATTGAATAGTGTTCACATGATTAGTATAAATATAGGGCTTTAGCGAATCCAATTTACTCAGACGAAGAAAGTGATGGCCACATCTAGTAGATTTTCTCCGTATGAAGCCCATTTTTCAGAGCTCAGAAAGGAGGTGGCATCACTGGGCTTCTCGCTTGAACAAGACCAAGTTGAGCATCAATATGGAAAACTTTAATGGATCCACCTATTGGAGACTATAAGTTAATAGATATTACCATCCGAGCGATGTTATCCGAGCCACCCTAAGAGCATGTCTCCATCACACACCTTATACATAGGTCTTATGTGGGTGTTATAAGGGTTTATATATAAGACCCTATCACTATTATTATGTTCATTATTTTTTTATGTAATAAAGGATATACCTTATTTTATTATTGTTACTTTGTAAATAGTTTTTAAATCATAAATAGTATTTTTAGTCAATATTCAATTAAGAAATCTATTTTGATGAATTCATTAATATTTGAATTAAATAATATTTTAATAAAATATTATTACTAAATTAATTTTTATTAAAAATGTATGATCATATAATTTTTTAGGAATACAATTGTAAATTTTATTAAGGTTTAAAATGGTTTTTCTCAAAACCCATGAATTTTCAATAAATGTTGTTTTTTATTTTAAAATTTTAAATTCATTTATTTAGAATTTTTTTTGGATATGATGAATATTATTTTTAGATTATGGACTTCAAAATTATAAAACATTAAATTTTCATAATTTTTTGAGACAGTCGAATTTTTGGGTAAAAAATAAATACCATTATAATATATAAAGTGTTTTATGACATCATAATGAACCAATAGTTATGTAACAAAATACTATAAAAAGTATGTTCGTAAAATATATGTTTTAAATTTAAAATTATATTTTATATTTGTTTGATCTATTTTATGGTGTCTTAGTGGACCCTCCAGGACTTATAAAATATTTTAACATTTTAAAATGATTTTCTGGAAAGAGTAGCTCACCTCCCCATTATAAAGCCTAATATTTTAATAATTTAGGCCATTTTACTTATAAAATAATTTTTTCCACTCCACTTTGGCAAAAACCATGGGCAAAAACCATGGTATGGTTTGTGTTTTTGATTAGTTTAATGTGTGGTGTCCAAAACCTAAATAATAAGAAAATTTCTATTCTTTCCTATATAAACTCACTCAATATCTCATTCCTATTTACTTAAACATTTTTTAACTCATCCAACCTCTTACCTTATCTTTCTATAATCCTCACAAGTAGCCCCAAGCTCCCTAGAATCCCCTCTCAAGAATCTCCCAAGCTTTTGGGATCACACTACCAAGTAAGGGATTTCTTGTTTTCTCAATTTTTTCCAAGTTTCTTTATATTGATATATCCTTTTATTTTCAATAAAAAATGTTTTAGTATTATTTCACACCTCTCATATACTTACCTTATTATTTTTTAATGATGATATACCCCTTTATATCTCATTAATGCCTCCAATGTACATCTATTACCATGCTAAAATTCAGTAAGGGCCTTTTATCTCCTCATTTACATTCAAGAAATTCTTTTATATCATGAATCAAAATTACATTACATATGTTGGTACATGTATATATATGAATCCATTACTATAAATTTAATGTAAAAATTTGAGATACCCCTTTATCTCTCATCAACCATTTTATAAATTATTATGTCACGTTGTTATGTTGCCGAAATTGCACCACAATTTTCCATGCCAAAGTCATTGTGTAGTGAATACCATGTCCATTTCTCTATCAAGGGTACTAAACATTATGAACATTTAATTATTGATCATATAGTTTCATTTATGAATTATTCATTCCTTTATCATGGAATAAATGTTGATGTTTAACGAATCCATGTTTTATATTTGGCACACTTATACATGAAATGAAATGATTAAGAAGGGTGTGCCCTGATAGCACTCCAATGCATTTGGTAAAGATTAGTATCATGATATGTCAAGTGTGATGAGGGTTTACTCATTATAATTAAAGTTAAATGAGGATTAACTTATTCTCTCAGTACAATGATCCTTGGATCTTTCTAATACCATGTTAAATGTTGTTTCGACATTTCAATGTTATGATAATCCTGGTATATCATGCCTTTATGTTCATGTTTCTCTTATTCTCCATTGATATGACTGTTTCATAACATGTACTATATTTTTCATGATATTCCTTGTTTAATCCCTTATTGGGATTTATAGCTCACCCTTTTCATATGCATTCCCTTAGGTTATCCCATGAAATTCTAAGTACGAAGGAATGGTTTGGTCATGTAAAAGATGCTTTCAATAAAGATGTTGGGTTTTATGTTATTTGTTGTTATATAATGTTCCTAATTTCCCAATAAACTAGACCTCATAATCCTGACAGCTATATTAAGTGCAATTTTATGTAAAAAAACATGTTTAAGTGTGTTATAAAGAGCAGGGTTGTTATAGTTGGTATTAGAGGATAAGTTTAGTAATTTTTGGGATTAGGATTAGAAAACCCGAAAGTATTAGGGATAAGACTAAGTATAATAAAAACATACTAAAATTTTGTTAAGTATTCATTAAATAGTTTATCAAGAAAATTTATCCCTCTTTGGATATGAGCAGGTAGGGTCGGATCTGACATAGATGTATCTAGGGGTAAAACCCGAAAAAACCGCTTTGAGATAGACACGAATGGGAACTGGTGCCTGAAAACGGTCTTTGCTGCACTCTTGGTAACGACACTACTGGGGGATATGCTTTGGTAAATTCAAAAGCTTAGTATGAACCATTATTAAGGGAATAAAAAATGCCTCTAAGAATATATGTTGGGAAGTAGATCATGGATAACATAGATTGAAGCCTATAAATTCATAATTTAATAAAATAAATTTAATTAATAAGTTATCTCTTTTTGTCTTGGGATTCCCATTTATGTGTTACCCATAACATTCCTTTTATTCTAGTAAATAGTCAGTAGTAGGATGACTTTGGCTAACAACAGATGTCAAAATCAATGGGATGATTATTCTGATGAGATTTCAAATTTTATAGGAGTAGGAATCTCAAACATTTTCATGATACTATCTCAGTTAACTTAAGTTTCGAATAGATACAAGGGTCAAAAGGAACGTTCACCCCCCACCCCCAAGAAATAACAAGACAAAATGGAGATCTTCATAAGACAAATGCCTCCTACTTTTAATGGATAATCTCATCCCTCAATCATCGATCAATGGATCAACTCCATTGGGAATATCTTCAACATACTTCAATATTCTCAACAAGAGAAGGTTCTTTTGGCATCTTATCGTATAGAGGGTGAAGCTAATCAATGGTAGACATTGATCAAAAATAAAAAGCCTAAGGAAGAGATTGATGTGTTGGAATCGAAGTATTTACAGAAAATGTTTTTCGATAAATATTTTCCTCGCACCCTCTAACTTAATATGAAAAGGGACTTCCTTTCCATCAAGAAAAAAGATGATGAATCTATCGGAGCATATGAGACAAACATCACAAGTCTTGACCAGTATGCCTCTGGATTTCTCATTACCCCGAATTCAAGGTTTTTCACTTCTTTGGCGGGTTAAAACCTAGCCTACTAAAAACCCTAGTGATCCGTGACTTTGAGATCTAAGAGGAAATTGGTTGATGTGCCCTCAAAGTCGAAATGGAGATCGAAGAATCTCAGAGGTATCATGGGAATAAGAAGTGTAAGGTGGACTTTAATTCTAGCAGCATGATAGATAAATACAATGGTGCTAAGAAATTATATCACCCCACTTTCCAAAGGTGCAGAAAGAAGAACCCATGAAATATCCTGAAGGGGAGAAGAAAATGATTTAGGTGTGGAAGAGAAAGCCACCTAGATATTAACTACTGACAAGAAAAACACATTACTTTGACAGAGGATAGGAATGCTCCATTCAACACTCAAATATTTTTTCATTAAATTAACTTCAATGAAACATGGAACTTTTCAAACCAATCCCTTAATCCATGAGTTTTTAGAGGAAACCAAAAACATCCAAGGCAACATTGGTGATCTTTTTCCACCACTACTGTTGAAAATAACCTCGACAATGAAGTGGTGATAGGTATCCAAGTTATTCATTCAAGAATATCGAACATGATTTTTTATTTTAGTTCTATTCATTATTTTATATCCCAAAATTTTAGTAAAACAATCCCAACGGCACAAAAAATTCATTTAATTAAAGATGTCGGTGAGAACAGAAAATGTGGAAATCATTGCATCCCATGAATATAATTCCTCCCCTCTCACAATTTTATTTTGGAACATTCAAAAGAACCTATTCATATTCAATATCATGGAATATGATGTAATTCTTGTCCTGGATTTGCTTTCCCTATATATAGCCAACATAAATTTAAGTGAGAGGGATATCACTCTCTATTTGGTGAATCGACCCTTGATTCTGTACAAGTGCAAGGAAAAGGATGAATCTTACTTAGAACCATCATCTCTAGTGTGGATATTAATACCCTATGATCATGTGTATCTTGCGCATATGGTTGAATCTAAGGAAGAAACCATCCTTGAATATATTCCTATTATGAGGGAATTCACGGATGTGTTTCCCGAGGAATTGCATGGTCTTCCTCCAAGAAGAGAATTTGAAATCTCAATTGATCTTATACCTGGGGCACCTCCAATATAAAAGAATCCATATATAATGTCTATTGTAGAGCTTAAAGAGATGAAGAAACAACTATAGGAGAATCTGTATAAAGGGTTTATAAGGCCAACTACTACACCATGGGGTGTATTAGTCCTCTTCGTCAAGAGGAAGGATGGGTCAATGTGCCTTTACATTGATTATCATGATCTCAACAAAATCATGATAAAGAACAAGTATCTTGTAACTTAAATTGATGACTTTTTCAATCAGATACATGGATCACAATACTTCTATTAGGTGTATTTGTAATGAGGATATTACCAAGTAATGATTAAGAAGGATGATATCCCCAAGAATACTTTTTAGACAAGGTACGGGCACTATGAATTCATAGTAATGCCTTTCAGACTCACTAATGCTCCAGAAATAATCATGTAAGTGATGAATAGAGTATTTAATTATTACCTCGACAAATTTGTGGTAGTATTTATAGATGATATTATAATATACTCCAAAATCAAGGAGGATCATGAAGAGAATCTCATAACTGTACTAGAGACTTTGTGAAAGTAGAATGTCTATGAAAAGTTCTACAAGTGTGAGTTCTGGTTGAAGGAAGTCCCATTATTTGGTCATATCATCACAATAAATGGGATATCTATGGATCCCACCAAGGAAGCTACAAAATTGGGATGGTCAAGGCCAACATTGGTGACAGATATCCAGATATTCCTGTGGATAGCTAGATATTATCATTGATTTGTGATAAATTTCTCACGATTGTCGAACCCTCTTACCAAGATAACTCGAAAGGGAGTTAGGTTTTTTTGGAGTGATCAATGCGAAGAGAGTTTCAAGGATTTTAAAAGGAGGTTTATCACTGCACTCATGCTCACCACCCAAAAGTGTAGAATGTTTTGCGATATTTAGTGATGCTTTAAAGATGGGAATCAATTGTGTGTTGATGAAAAATGAAAAAGTCATTGCCTTTGATCTAAGGAAATTGAAATTTCATGAGAAATATTATCCAACACATGATCTCTAATTGGTTTCAGTAATATTATCTTTGAAACTTTGATGAAATTATCTCCTTGTTGAGAAGTGTGAAATATATATAGATCACAAAACACTCAAGTATATATTAACACGGAAAAAGCTTAATATGCCCCAATGAAGATGCTTAGAGCTGATCAAATATTATGACTGCTTAATCCACTACTTACTTGAGAATGTAAAAAATGTGGGAAATGCTCTAAGTAGACAGGACCCAGAAATTCTATCATTGATGAGAATTGAAAAGGATCCAATCTTCTTAGATTTGATGAAGATGGACATGGGAATCATAAATAAGAGAAAATTATCAATCCTTTCACAAATGATTTCTCAACCATATATTTTTCTAATGTTAATGTATGCTCAAAATAATGATATGGGAATTTAGAAGAAAGTGGAAACTATTAGAATAGGGAAATCCTCAGAGTTCAATGTTAATGAAGAATGAATTGTGAGATTTGGGAAAAAAACTATGTGTTCCATCAAATCCGAAGTTAAAGAATGATCTTTTGGATGATGCTTATGGTTATAATTTCTTCATTCACATAGGAAACACAAAGATGTATCGATGTCTTTGAGAGAATTAATGGTGGGATAACATAAAGAAGGAGATCGCTGAGTATACATCAAAGTGTATTGGATGTCAGTAAGTGAAGGTTGAGAGGCAGAAGTCTAACGGGATGACGCAACAATTACCCTTACAAACTTGGAAATCAGAGAACATCAACATTTACTATTTCACCGGACTTCCAAATACATACAAAAGAAATAATTCTATATGGGTTGTTTCGGATCATCTTACAAAGACTGCATACTTCATTTCAATTCGAGAGGATTTATCATTGGATCAACCGGCACATATATATATCATAGAACTGGTAAGGATGCATGGAGTACCACTATCTATTGTATCTGATCAAGATCCAAGATTATCACCTATGTTCTGGAACAGTATTCAACATACTACGAATACTAAGCTGAACTTAAGTACAGCTTAACATGTTCCTTTGGTTTAGTTCTCTTACAATAACAGTTTCCACTCAAGCATCCAAATAGCACCTTATGAATCCCTTTATGGGAATAGGTGTAGAACACCGGCATGTTGGGATTATGTTAAGGAGAAAAAACTCATAGGTCTAGAAATGGTTGAATAAATGGTGGAGAAGGTTAAGACCATCCAGCAGCACATTAAAGCTGCTCAGAGTCGAAAAAAGAGATATACTGAAAATCACTGATGAGACCAATAGTTTAATGTTAGATACATGACATTCCTCCTCATATCATCAAGGAAAGAGAGTTATGGGATTTTTGAAGGGTGTAATGCATAGTCCAGGGTATATCGGGCCTTTTGATATCCTTGATCACATTGGAGCACTGGCCTATCGACTAGAACTCCCACCAATCCTATCTCAATTACATGATGTATTTCATGTATCATTATTGATGAATTACCTACATGAACCATCGTATGTACTCAATACATAGGTGTTACCATTTGAAAATGACCTCTCCTGTGAAGGGAAGCCTGTAAAGATCTTATATTTTAGAGAAAAAGTTCTGCGAAATAAGATAATTCCCCTCATCATGGTATTGTGGAGAAACAAAAAGTTTGAAAAATAAATGTGGAAATCAGAGGAAGTGATGAAATAGAGTTACCCTCATCTATTTTAGTGTGGGAAAAGAAAATTTCAAGGGAAAATTTTCTTAAGGGGGGATGATTTCAATGACCCAATCTTTTACTAATGAAAATTACTATTGATAAGATTAAATGTATTATTATGTAAAATGGTTATATAAAACATATGAAATTCTATGGTTTTTTGTTTTTTGATTTTAAAATACCACTATGAATTATTACCATTTCTAATATATTTTTTGAACAATGCTCACATGATTAGTATAAATATTGGGCTTTAATAAATCTAATTTACTCAGTCAAAGGAAGTGATGTCTTCATTCTGTAAAATTTCTCCATACTAAGCCCATTTGTTGGAGATCAGAAAGGAGGCGCCATCACTTGGATTCTCTCTTAAACAATCCCAAGCTGAGCTTTAACATGTTAAGCTTGAACGGAACCGCCTACAGGAAAGGTGGATCTTCATAGAGACTACCACCTGAGTGATGTCATCCAAGCCACCCCAAGTGTCTATCACCACCGCACACCTTAGCCGTAGGTCTTATGCTTGTTTTATAAGTGTTAATATAACAAGACCCTAGAACTATGATAATTTGAATTATTTTTGTATATAATAAAGAATATATATTCATTTTATTATTATTACTTTGTAAATTGTTTTTAAAGCACAAGTAGTATTTTTAGTTAATATTCAATTAGGAAATCTATTTTGATGAATAAATGGATTTATTAATTAAATAATATTTTTATAAAATATTATTTATACATTAGTTTTTATTAAATATATATAATATTATTATTATTTTTACGAATACAATTGTAATTTTTATTAAGGTTTAAAATATTTTTTTTTTCAAAATCCATGAATTTTCAATAAATTTCAGTTTCTATTTTAAAAATGGAAATTCACATATTTAGAAAATTACTTAGATAAAATTAATATTATTTTTGGATTCATGACATCAAAATTATCTAACTGTGAATTTTTCATAAATTTTTGAGACAGTCGATTTTTTGGGTAAAAATTAAATATCGTTTAAATATATAATGGGTTTTAGGACATCATAATCGCCCAATAGTGATATAATAAAATAATATAAAAATATTTTTCAGAAAATATATGTTTTAAATTTAAAATAATTATATTTTATATTTGTTTGATTAATTTTAGGGTGCCTTAGTGTACCCTCCAAGACTTATATAACATTTTAATATTTTAAAATGATTTTCATGAGAGTGTGTCTCACCTCCACATAATCAAGACTAATATTTTAAAATGTTCGGCCGTTAGCCTTATAAAATAATTTTTTCCACTCCAATTTCATAATAACCATGGTCAAAAACCATTGTTTTCTTTGTGGTTTTTATTATTTTAATGTGTTCTGTCCAAAACCTAAATAATAAATAATTCCCTCTCCTTTCCTATATAAACCCACTAAATCTCCCATTCCTCTTCACTCAAAATTTTTTTAGCTCTATAAAACCCTTAACTATCCAATATATAATCCTCCCAAGGTGTTACAATCTCCCTAGAATCCTATCTCAATCCTCTCTCAGGCCTTTCAGATCACACTTCCAAGTAAGGGATTTCTTCCTCTCTCATTTTGGTCCAAGTTCATTTATGTTACTATACTCTTTTATTTTCAACTAAAAATATTGGGGTATTATTTTTAACCTTCCCTATACTTCCCATTTTATGTTTTAAGGATGATATACCCCTTTATCTCTCATTAATGACTCTCATGTACACCCATTACCATGAAAAAATTCAGTATGGGGTTTCTCTCTCTTCATTTACATTCAAGAAATTCTTTTATATTATGAATCTAAATTCCATTCCATATGTTGGGACATGTATCTATATGACCCCTTAATATTAATTTAATGTAAATATTATGAGATACCACTTTCTCACTCATCAACCATTTCTATGAATTATTATTTCATGTTGTTATGCTACCAAAATTACACCACGATTTTCCAAGCCAGTCATTGGGTAGTGAATAACATGCCCATTTATCTATCAAGGCTAATCACATATTTTCACAGTTAATTATTTATTATATAGTATCTTGTATAAATTCCACATTACTTTACCATTTAATAAATTATGATATTTAATTAATACGTGTTGTATGATCGATGGGGCGTACATATGCATGAGATGAAATGATTAGGAAGGGTGTGTCTAGAAAGCGCTCCAATGCATTGGGTAAAGATTAGTATCATGATACTTCAAGTGAGATGAGGTTTTACTCCTAATAATTCAAGTGAAATTAGGGTTTACTCATTCCCAATATTCAATGAACCTTTGTTTAGTCTAATATCATGTTAAATGTTCTTTCCACATTTCCATGTTATGATAATCATGCTATATTAGGCCTTTATGTGCATGTTTCTCTTGTGCTCCATTGATATGCCTATTGCCTAACATGTACTATACTCTTCATGTTATTCCTTGTTTACTCCCTTACTGGGATTTGTAGCTCACCCTTTTCTTATGAACGTCCTCATGTTATCCAATTCAATGCTAAGTACGAAAGAATGTTGTGGCCATATAAAAGAAGTTTTCAATAAAGATGTTGGGTTTTATGTTCTAAGTTGTAATGTAACATTCCAAATTTCTAAATACACTAGACATATCTATCCTAATAGTTGTATTAAGTTCATTTTTATGAAATAAATCTTTTTTAAGAGTGTAATAAATAGTGGGGCTGTTATAAAGGTGAAGTGACCCATCGAATTTATTAGTAAAGAGAACCAGCGCCACCCAAGGTGACACACTCGGGTGTATAAATCATTTCAATAAAAGATTATCCAAAGGAGTATCCATATCTTTTATTTCATATGGTTACATATATTAATAATTTATATATATCAGTTGGGTAACTGGTACTATTTTAACAAAAAAACTCTACCTCCCTTACCGGTGTAAGACCATATAATTCATAAGGAAAAACATCGTAAAACTCGATGAAAAATGGAGGGAGATTACCGCTCAAGGGTTATCACTCCACATCAAAATAAAACATAGATATCACTTTCCCCAACTCTGGATAGAAATTATTAGCTTTACTTGACCTCAGGTCCCATTCTCCTAGGAAGATATGGTACACCCCATCGAGTGCATTAAAGGATGCCCGTTGAATATAAAAATCAATACGGGATTTACTGGAAATGAAAAAATCCATCCTGAATATGAAAAAAATCATTTTCATGTAAAAAAATATAAAATTCCAAGTTATATTAACATATGATAAAGAGAAAATGTAAATAGGATAGGTAAGACCCTACTCTCTCCTTGTTTTAGGAGGGGGTGTAGTAAAATCCATCACAAATGATAAAATCTTCACAGAAAGATTTAAAATATTGAAAATAAAGGTTTAAATAAATGAATGAGATGAAAAAATATCAAATAAATTAGTCACTAATGATGAATAAGTAGTGATGGTATATATCATGGTTGTTGGGACCATATATGCTTCCTCTAGAGACTCTTTAATTGCATAAATAATCATCATTCTAGATATATGTGGTCGGAACCCCTTTTTGCATGAAGCATATAATTACACCATATTTTTAATAGGAACTGGTAATTTGGTTCCCCTATATAGAGTAGAATATACATGAGAGAACATCTATAGGTTACTTGAGCATCTGTAAGAACAATATATCTTGGGTGCCTCAGTGAAACCCCATTTTAAGTGCCTTGGTTTTCCATACTAGTAACAAATCAATGGGCCCTTCTAGGAACTACATGAGGTCTATAAAAACCCTATTGTCAAGAACCAAAATTAGAATCATCACACTTCCTCATGCCTTTTATGGAACACAAAAAACAATCACTAGGAGAAAAAGGACCTCCCATCGACCAAGACTTACCAAAAAGGTCAATTTCAACCATCAACATGTTATCCAGTTTATCAGTATAAGAATACAACTTTATCAAGAAAACCTTAGAGAGAATATCAGATTGAAGACCCATATCGAACCAAAAAGTATTAATATTCCCATTTGACAGTATATTAGGTGAAAAATGCACAAGCTTAGAAAAATTATTTGCATACTCTGTCACAGTCCTGTCAGACAACTCGACTATGAAGAACTCCACAGCCTTATCCAACACCATTGACTCCAGATAGAACTGGTCAGTAAAAATAACTATTAGGTATCGCCACTCTAATCCATCAGGATTCTTATTCATCACTAATGTGTCCCACAATTTCCTATTAGGTCATTATATCTTAAAGGTTCCACATTTCACCCTGATTTCATCAGGCATTTCAAAGAACTCAAACTGAAGCTTGATATCTCTGAACCAATCCTTAGTATTTTGAGGATCATTTTATCCTTGGAAATATAGAGTATTCTGTCAATGGAACTAATAAATATGACTCCATAAAATATCCCTTTGAGGTTCTATAGCTAGAACCTCAATGGGAAATAGCACAGATTCTTGTCCCAGATCTTGGATAGCACGTATGATAACCTCAACCAATTTTTAGTCCGTGATAAGATTTTCTAGTTGAGGTTAATTAGTAGATTCTTTTTGGATCCTATTCACAAGTCTTCTAAGAGGCATGATACTACCCAAAATTAGGATACAACATTTAATACATTATTCTAACACTCAAACTGATCAATAAGGGAAATTAATCCCATCATGGACATAAAAAATATTTGTATTTCAACCTATGAAAATCAAAAGAAATGAAAATACTAGAACTAATACTCAAGGAATATTTCCCAAACCACCTATGATTACTCAAGGCTTATTATGGTGAGATTTATTCAGGAACTCAATCTCAACTACTCTTATTCCCTGATAAGATTTCACAACTACATAATCACATTAAGGAAAGATGCACAACCAGCTCCTCTAAGGAAATTTTTTCACAAACTGGCCCAGATACCTTGGTACCCTGATAACTGAGCTAATCCCAAAATATCCAGAATGGATTCCCAATCCCAATGGGTTGGCTACAATCACCTGGAATCAAACAATATAAAACGGGAAACATTTTTTGCACTTAAATAGTGTAAGAAACATAAACAAGATGGTATTCTCAAAAGAAAACCCCACATGGAGAATAATACCAGTATCCAAACAGGTAAACAAACCCAAATTACAACCAAAAAGTACTAGGAAATAGAAAGTTAAATCCAAGTCCCAATGTAAATAATAGCTCAAATCACAAATATCAATTGTAACTTCCACCACTAGGTTCTATTTTCCCCTTGCCTGATCATTGTAGAAAGAAATCTACAAATTCTTGAAGGAATATGTAGGGTGTGAGTTAAAATCCCATTAGGTTCTCACCAAGGATTCCATAAGAGGATTTTATAATTAATAAACCAAATAAGTCTACAAAATTTATATAAATAAATCTTGTTAGTTAATGAAAATATTTAAAACAAATCATGCTTTAAATTTAATTTTATATAAATTTCTCAAAAAATGGATTAATAAACATTTTATATAAAATAGATTATATAAATTCATAGGTATGTGTAAAACAATTTACCAAAAAAGGGATACATACAAATCAAAACAATCATAAGGGAGATACATGGTCATATTCTAGGAGTTTTGATAGTTATAGATTACGGAATCATCACACAATCTTATGATGATAACGACAATTTTTACACACGTCACTCTAACAATGGCCAAAGGAGACAAACTGACATCCCACTGGGGATAAGATATATGAATAAATTTATGGTATATTTATAAAGAATAAATATTTAGCTAGGAAATTACCATACAAGCATGTTTTTCCTAAAAACACACTAACTATCAAGGATTTTATGTTCTTAAACAACAATCAATAATGGTCTATTTATTTCGAAAATGTTCAAAATACAATTAACCCTTTTTTCTATTTAAATATTTTAATTTCCCTTTAAAAACCAAAATGTGTTTTTAATAAAGTCATGCCTTTTATTGGATAAAACTAAATGGTTTCTATTAAAAATATTTAATAAATTTTTATTAAATAAAATTTTCAAATCAGTTTCAAAAATAATTTCCACAATTCAATTCCACAATTTAGATTTTCACAATTTTCCTTCATATTCCACAAACATTCCCTAATTAAAAATAATTGGGGGTTTTCCCAAAATTTCATGAAAAATAAAATTCAAATACCCAATTCAATATAATTGGGTATTTAACAAACCAATTTAGTGAAATTAAATCTAAATAATTAAATATAGGGTTATGTCAAATGGAAAATATTAAATAAAAACCTATCGTAGATCACAGGATCCCGAAACACAACTCCCGTAATAAGAAACTCCAACGAAGAATATCATTAAAGTATATCTAAGAATCAAACCTATATTCAAAATATAAAAAATGCGTATTAGATCCTCCAATCAGAATGAGATCTAAGAAACCCTAAGTATAAGAAGAGAAATAGAGTGGGAGATAAACATTGAGGAAATATTTCATACCAAGTGAGGACTAAACGAAGATCACCTAGCTTTTATCTGCCTTGTAGAGGGTTTGGAGTAATAAAAATTGGTACTTTAGATCCCTATAAACATATTAGAATGAAATATTGAATGTTATTATTGACTGGGATTCAAAAAGATGGGTTTGTTAATTTTTAACCAATTTTCCAAATAAAATATTCTTGCTCGCTTTATTAGTTGGGAAAGGTCGCACAGTTAGAAAAAATGTGTGCCCAAATTATGCACCATTTATGGTAGGGTTTCATAGTTTTCTCATTAGTGGGTGCATACTTTTACAAATAATGTTCCAACCTTGAAATCCCCTACTTTATAGGTTATCATGGTTTTCAATGGTAGGGCACAGGATTTGGGTTAATCATGCACCAACTGTTCACAACCCAAGATCCATTCAAAGTTTCCAAAAAAATTTCCTATACCACCACTAAATAATAACCAAATAAAGAATGTTCTAAAGAGGGGTTGAGTAGTAACTAAAAATAGTAACATAATGTTATAGAAAATTTATTTCCAAAATATTTAAATATTACTAATTTTAAATAAGATAAATGTGTTTGATGGCATGCTCCACACACAACACTAAACATAAACAGAACTGTGATATATTTAGATATTTTAATATGAATATTAAAATATTTATTTTTAATTAGATGTAATTAATATGTGTAAGTACAATATGAAATATATATATATATAATAATGGATACTTTCAGTATGAATGGAAAACATTTAATTTACCTAAAATCACTAACAACAACATTTATTATTTAGAAAAATAATTTTCTAAAAATTAACTTTTTATGTGATGCACTTTTAAGTATCGAGAAATATATGATTCATAATGAAAAATTATTTTATATATTAACAATTGGTTTATACCAATTTATTCTGAAAATTATATAAAATAATAATAACGACCTTCAATATTGAAAAATGTCATTTTTCTACAAAAATGTTTTTCACCATATTTTAAGATATTAATAAAAAATAAAATTTATAAATTTTTATAAACAAAATTTAAAAAAAATAGATAATTTTTTAATTTATAATAACAATATGTTACTAATTCTAATTTTAGTTATTTTCCTGAAAAAAATTGGTTTTTTAGTTGAATGGTGAAAAAATATTGATTTTTTAATAATTATCACTTTTATGACATTATCATAATGCAAGAATAAATTAAAAGATTTAAAATCCAATATATATAAAGTATATATATATATATATTAAATTGAAATAAATTATTTAAAAATTCAATTCTTATTTATAAAACCCAAGTATATCATTTTGTGATCTTTATTAATATTTTACTCTAAAAAGGTTTTTATTCACTTGTAAAAAAATTATTATTAATCACCTATAAACATTAAATATAAAAAAATTTATTCCATATTTTCTCTCAACATGATAATATTATTTAATATGGTTGATTTACATTTTTTTCATAAAATTATTATTATTAAGATTAATGTTAATGAACAGGATAATGATAAAACTGTTTTTTTTATAATTATTTTATAAATATTGTGTAATTTTTATATATAAATTAAATTAAAATATTTTAAATGATTAATATAATATGATTTTAAAAATAATATATTATTATATCAATACACATTTAATTTTTTTCCAATGGTAAATAAGATTAAGAACACACAATAGTTAAAACATAATTTTCGGTAAAAACGTTAGTTTTAGATATATAAAACGATTTAATTGAAATTTAAAATTTAAATTATACATAAATTAAACAAAATAAAATGGATAATAAATTTATTTTAATCACACCCAAATTTTTTATGTAGAGTTATTTTATATTTTTAATAAAATATAAACTGCATATTTAAGAACAAGTTACCATGGTAAAAACAAAATAAAATTACAAGTAAAAAACCTCAGAATAAATGACTTTTAACATGTGTGTAAATAATATTTTGAGTATTTATCAACCTAATATCACCCAAAAATCAATTATTTCTAATTTTTTTAGTCTTTGACGCTTTAATGGTGTAATGACATCATTGAAATTACAGGATCTTCTCAAATATTTCCTTTTCTTCACTTAAAAAAAGGGACACTTCCACCCATTCATACAACACACATTTCTTCCAATTACTTCATTAAACTCTTCCACTTTATCCTCCTAAAATTAACCGTCATTTTTATACTCTAATGGTCACAATAAATTTTCTTAATCACATCATGTCCAAGGAGACATTCAAGATAAATTTTAACATACCAAAGTAAGTATTACCAACTCGATACTATTTATTCTTTATATTTATCTTCATAACCTACCGTAAACATAGTGATATGATATCCTAATTATTATTATTATTCTAAATTGTTACTATATTTGGGGAAAAAAACTATTTATTCATTTATATCCACTTATAAAAACAGTAGAATGTTAATCATGCGATGTACTGACTAATACCTCCACAGAGTAGCATTTTTTATTTATTTACAAAGACAAATTAAAATATTATTTCATAACATAAAGGAATAAATAACATCATTATTATTATTTTATAATTATATTTGACACTATATTAAACATTCTCACCCATCAAGATATTTTGTGTCTGTGTTTTGTATTAGTTTAACCACATACTTGAACAAAGCTATAAAATGCTATCATTAATGAGCATCAAATATTAAATAATAATGTCATTATAATTTAATAAGAAAAAATTTATATTTTTAATGATTATATTAAGTATTTAAGTTTTTTCTAAAATATAAACTTTGATCTCTAAAATTTCCAAAATAATCCTAAGAGATTCAATTTTCACTAAAACCAAAGAAAAATATATAAATAATAAATAAAGAGAATATGAAATATTAATAGAAAATGTTTAATTAAATATATAATAACAAGGTTCCTATAAATGTATCTAAAATTTTTAATTTTATTATTTAGGAAGTTAGGAATATGTGCATAATTAATTTCACACAGAGAAAGGTTTTTCATTTCAAATTCCTCTCTTGTATATATGTTTGATATTATGCACTTAATTTCACTTATGGAAGGTATATATTACATATTTACTCAATAATATCCTGAATAATAATTTAATAATTATATTTTATGTTGAACTATAATCACTCTCTATCAAGGGGTTTTCATTCAAACATCACTGAAGTTATAAGGGTTATTTACCTCAAACCGTAATTCCTTGAGACAAGTTTATGTTATAAACCATATTTTAATTTTAATTATGTATTTATTAACCAGGGATTTATATTTATCATATATATTTTATTCATTATAAATACTAATTTAAATAAGTTCTTTTAATCTAATAAATTCTTACTGAATTGTTACCCCAAATTTATATCCATTTGATAACTCAATTTTCTTTCATTAAATTATGCTCATCCCCTTAGACTTAAAAGTTAGGTAAATTCTAAAAATATATTATATTATGTGGTATTATATTTATTTTATATTAATTTAAATTTATAACACATGAAACACATTTTTTATTTATTTCTCACTCCAAGGATTATGTTACCCATAAGGAATGTTGTTTACTCATTTCTCATTTCCTTAAGTTATATTTTTTCATTGTGAACTTATTTCTTCCATGATTTGGATATCCCAAATTATTGTAAAATTATTTATTAATTTCTCTATCTATATGGGGAAAAACATATTTGTAACACCCCGAGATTTTATGAAAAATATTATTTTAATTTCATTAATGTCTTATGCTGTATTCTACACCAAGATTACCCTGCGCTATACGCAACACCGTATTAGCTTGCAGTATACGCAACACTATTCTTGGATCGTGTTACACACAATTTTGATAATAGTTATTCTACACAACATTGAGTATATATATATATATATATATTAATTGTATAAATGAAATATGGTTGGATTCTGTTATACGAAAC
The DNA here is from genome assembly GCA_963277665.1 of Viscum album. Lineage (NCBI taxonomy): Eukaryota > Viridiplantae > Streptophyta > Magnoliopsida > Santalales > Viscaceae > Viscum > Viscum album. The sequence continues at coordinate 647,649,338 of OY728158.1, read as the reverse complement.
AATGAAGGATTCTTTCACAACACGCAACCCTGACTTGGATTGCATTACACACAATCGCGACCTTCCTCGATAGTGTGTGTTGTACGCAATACCGGGTTTTAATAAACAATGTTATATTATTATAATATTGTCATGAACTAGCCGTTATGAATAGTATTAACTAAATTTTGAATTTTATAACATTATTATTCATCTTACACATTTCTAGAACATGGTATAAGAAAAAAATAAATTTTTCGGGTAAAATAAGTATTTTTCAAAAAATGCAGTTTTACCGCCTTTTGATGGCGCACCCACTTTAAATATAGTTTTTGAAATGTTTATATGTTCAATTTGACAAAATAATATTCTTCTTTTGAATCAGGATGTAAAAATTTACATTAGATAAAGTTTTGATATTTTTCCGATAACTTTCATATTTTAATGAATAGTAAAAACACGCTATATTTTAATTAAAAACAACTTTTTTCATCGTAATATATTATGTGGCTAAATTATAATATTGAATGGTTTTAAATTATATTTAGAATATATTTTTACCACTTATTATAATGTTGGTCATTGGACACAATTTTACAATTAAACCGAACATAAACAAGTGTCAATCTTTTGATAGTTATTATCTCTTAAAAACACGCTTTTTGTTTTGACAGCGGGAATTAATTTTAAATTAATTTCTGCCACTTCTGTGTTTTGAATTTAGAAAAATGGATTCCATATTTGGAATCAGGATGCTCAAATTGTGTAAATAGGTAACTTTTATTTTTAGACATTTTGAATAATTACTGCGGTAAATATTTTATTTACCATGGTTAAGGGTAAATCCGGTAAATAAGGGTTAAAAATAATATTATAATAATATTAAATTACCCTAAAATGTGTCTTAACCCCATTTGTTGATACATGGTCGACCATGGGCATCTTTGGGTCGATTTTGGGACCCCATTGATCCACTTGTAAGTGATAATGACACTTTATTTTAATTAAGTTAAAATGAATACAAAATTGACACAAGCATATATCTTTTAGAAAAAACAATTGTTACATAGGGTTATATATGTTGGATTTTAGATTATAAATATTCATTAGAAAGATAAAACGATTTCCTACATAATGGTAATTTATTTGTAATTTTTAGACTTTAAATAATTTAATTTATTTATAACACAATGATGATGTAGTAATTATCTTATTAATGAAATATTGACATAATTGATGTTATAAACACCAAAATAAATGTAATTTGAGACTTTTTATGAATTCCACTAATTTTCTAGGTTACTATGATATATTAATGTTGATTTAAGTAACATTATTCGAACATTTAATTCTGTTATGACTTTCACAAAAATCATATATCAAATAGTGTCAAAATTGACACAAAATAGTTTTTAAATCAAATATTATATTATTAATTGTTATGTTATTCCTAAAAATCTAAGGTTCAGCCAAATGACTTAGATACGGATATATATATTAATAATAAACAATTTTGGGTTCGTTTGGAATGTTATAGTAAGTTTATTAACCATATAGTGAAAGAAAACAAAAAGACACGGTAAAAGTTAAATTGTTTAACTTGGAGTTAAATCTAATTGATAAGGTTAAAATAATATCCTAAACTTGTCTAAATTCTATTGGTTGATAGGATTTCGACCCATCCCCACCTTAGCTTCGAAATAAGACCCTTTGGAACCATTATAAACCGATTTTTACTTTAATATAAAATAATATTTTGAGATATTCCTAAGGTGCCCCTCTCCTCCCTTATAAAAGGACACCTCCTCCCTCTCCTCCTCACACCAATTTGAGCACTCAAACTCGGACAACCCCTGACAAAATCCCTTCTCCACTTCCCTAGCAACATCCTAGAGGTTCTGGTTTTCCTCAAAGACCAATTCTAGTGCCCTAAGAGGAGGTCTCAAAGAGGCACTTCCAAGAAGAGGTAATTACCGTTACCAATTCTTTCATCTTTATTTCTTCTTCCACTTCTTCTTCTTAGGTTGTTTCATTATGAAATAATAACATCAGTATCACTCATATACTGATATGTTATTATATGTATGAAACAACCCTATTTCACCATCTATCCATCCTACGGAAAAAGAAATCACCGCGCGTGCGTACGTACGGAATACCGTCTCCACGCCGTGGTGTAATCTATTTTCCACCACCACCTTACATGGATGGGTATAATGGTGTAAAGAATAACTATACATAGTTATTAAAACATCATATTGATTCTGATATATTGTATAATCCACTCCAATTCAATTCAATATTTATAGAAATGATATCATCGCTCGTGCGTACGTACGGACTACCGTCTCCACGACGCGATGAGATTCATTCTCCATGTTAACCATTTAAGAATGATTATAAAGTATATATAAGAAATAATAATGAAATATATGACATTATAAAGCTACTGGATTTATGTATATATATATATGTATGTCATCTACTTACTTCCATTTCAAGACAATAAGGAAAGTAAAACAGCGTTCATGCGTACGTACGGACTACCGTCTCTATGAACGGTGTTTTTCATTTTATTTATCTATCTATTATATATATATATATACTGAATATATATGATATATAAATCATATTTTATATTCTGGAAGTAAGTAAATCATGATATAAGTAATAATGATGTCAAGAACAACAAGTCAAAACACCTACGATAAATGAAACGATTTTACCCAAAACGCTTCTTTAACATGGAATTTACAAAAGAACGGGTAATATAATGTCATAAGTGAACAATATATGATATCATAACAATGAATATGATTCTGTAATAAGTCAATAACATGATTTAAATCATTATACAGGAGGTTCGGACACTTACAAAGCAAGTCGGACCTAAGGTAAGGGAAATATCACAATCTCATTTTTATCCGAGATTGTTTATACTTTAGTATTTACTGGGGTTTATTTTATCATCCACATACATGTTTCCTGAATATGTAATATTATTTCCATCCACCTACAATTTTTTAAATCCAATTTTACCCTTCGGTGAGATTTTAGTAAAAGATATGAAAGGAATCTTTTGTCGTTTTTCGTACGAGGTACTTTTTGACTTTTCCGACAAAAGTACGAAGAATGTTTTTTTTAACTTATACGGCATGAATGGATTTTTAAAACATTATTTCCAAAAAGCTTCCTTTACAAGTTTTCAAGTTTATTTTTAATCAACTTCTTTTATTTTAATGTTTTATGACATGTTATGAAAGGAAAAATGTTTTTGAAGTAGAAAGGATATTTTCCTCAAGAATGAAGTTCAAGTGTTTTATCAAAATTATTTTACATCTAAGATAATAAAAGGGTTCTGTTTTTATCCCTATTATTACATGGATTTGATTATGTTTTGATGGAAACATTTTTATGAATTCCTTTATCTTATATGAATTGTTTTATGATGTCATGTTGTTTAAGAATCCCATTTTTATTACATGGGTTATGCGATGATGTATGATTTATGATTATGTGGCACACATAAGAAAGGATTCATTATAAGATGGGTGGGACCTATATCTCCCTCCAATGCATTGGGTAAAGATTTTATATCTCATGAGATAGACATGGCTGAAATGGTAGGTTATACCGGTTCAGTGAAACCGGACTGAAACGAGGGTTACTCGATTCAGAAAGGGACTTTGTCCACTAAGATAGTCTTGGCATTGAGTCTTGACTAACAAGAAATGATTCTCTATGATTATGTGTGTATGCCACAAAGTTTCATGTTTTAAGTTATGATTATTGGGATTACATTTCACTTCTATGATTTATCCCATGTTATGATATTATGAGCTTTTTTGCAGGTTAAGATTTCCAAAATCTATGTTCTTATATATATGATGTGATTGATATTTCTTTTGTTTACCCTTACTGAGCATTTGAGCTCACCCTTTTATGTTTTCTTTTCACCAGGATATAAAGAAAGGTTTTAGGTAAAAAAAAGGGATGACCTTTATGGGAGATATTGAAGAACTTTCACCACGATTAGAAGATTTTATTCCGAGTTTCCAAAGACACTAAACTGTTACGATCCTTGTGTGTGTGTTTTTGTTATGTACTAAGTATTCTGAAAAAGTAATGTAATGTCCATGTACGTCAGGTTTCGGGTCTCTACAGTTGGTATCAGAGGAAAGGTTTAGTCAACCTTTGGAAACTAGGATGCGAAAACGTTAGTGAGATCCCTAGAGTTATTTATAAGGTATGTCTAGGGATGTCCCTAAGGATAAGTATACGTATAGGATATATTCCTAGAACTATGGTAACGATATTAGATTAAACCTAAGAAGTTAGGTATTGAGGATACTTTCCCTTTACTATGTTGTTTTCTCTAGCATGATTTTTGATTCTCACAAAATTATTTTTGTGTTTTAGTTAATGGAGGGAACCAAAAGGAATTCAATTAACATTGAATCCAATGGACAAATTGGTGACTATGAGCAAAAAAAATTGGGTAATTCCTAGAGAGAAAGATATTGTGATTATGCCGAATCAGTCATCACGATATATGATTAACAAGGTGAAATTTAGTGGTATGGCTAATTCATCAAAGAAGAGGAAGATAAACTATTATGCATGTTCGCATGTTTAGGAGCATAAAGAAAGGAAGATTGAGATTTCTAAAGAAGGGAAGAAGAACCTTGAGGAAAACCTCAAATGGAGGGACCGATGTTATCTGTGTGGAGAAAAGGGTCATAGAGTGACAGATTGTTATGGAGTTCAATGTCTTATTTGTGGAGAACATGGGCATTACCCAACTCAATGCCCTGACCTAAAAAGTTACTTCTAAATCAAGGAAGGACTTATTCCAGGATAATCATTGATGTGGATGGACTGAAGTGTTTTGGTATTCAAGAATAATGTTGTTGAGGTACTTTTATGATTTGGTCTATTGTGTTTTTCAATAATTTTAAGGTACCGGTAACTATGAAAAGTGATTCAAATATTTTGGAAAGTAGATGATAAGTGCATAATGAAAGGATAAGAAGATAATGAGATGTTTGATTGTATTCATGAGCTCATGATTGATATAAGGACTAAGTGATATCATGGTTTGAGTATATAGAATTTTGAGGATTTTGGTATGTGGAAAGTGTTAACTTTTAACTGCATTCAAGTTTTCACTAAGGTTCAATGGGTATTCAAGAGAATACATGATCAAGACCTTTGAATGTTTAGAATGTGACCAACAAGACATATCTTATGATATGTGGGGATCAACGACAGTATTAAATCTCTGGTAATCGTTGCCACTATATTATGAGAGTGGACTGCAGTATTATGTATAAGCCTAAAGATTAGACTGGATTATGTTGGACATAAGTTAGTATTGTTTAAGGATAGAAGATTTTCGATATTATTGATGGGATGTTATAGTAACGTAGTTTTAGAAAAAGGACAACCTGCAGGACGGGCGACAGCCCATCGCTTCGGACAAGGCTGTAGGAATCGAACCCGCAACCGAAGTGCGACTGGCCTTTATCGCCTACCACTGACCTACAGGAAGTCCCTGTTTAGTAGAAACTAGTTTTATTATATTAAGCAGTATGATATATGAAGTATAAGTCCATTTTAGGAACCATATATGATTAATCTCACTATAGATCGACTTATGTATATAACTTTTGCTAACCTATTGTTTGAGACAGATGGAATGACCCGTTATTCTATCACATGATCTGCTAACACTTCATGAATAACAAATTCAACTTCATTTATTTAAGAGCTGAAGTAGAAATTGTTCAAGGCACGAACAACAGTGAGATTATACCAAAATAAAGTAAGTATTTATTCTAATTCAAATTATTCAACTTTAGGGAAACGATCTTGAAAACCAAAAATGTTGTCCTAGTGCTCTTATATCTGATTAATCAGATGGTACCTTAGATCGTCACAAATTTATGGCTTTGTGATTTCTGGATTTTCCATAGCCATGTTCTCTACCACTCTCCATCAGAACATGATGGTTAGATTTCTCTTCCATATCCATATTTTCACCTATGTGGAAACCCAGTGATTAGTTTATTTGGGTAACCGTTATATTTCATACTATTGTTTTTAAAGATAAGTTTTGGTATTCCTTTTTACGATGTGGGTTTCTATCAAAGAAACTTTCAAATAATAAACCATTTATAACCCCGACGAATTTCGAGGGCGAAATTCATTTTAAGGGGGGTAGAATGTAACACCCCGAGATTTTATGAAAAATATTATTTTAATTTCATTAATGTCTTATTTTGTATTCTACACCAAGATTACCCTGCGCTATACGCAACACCGTATTAGCTTGCAGTATACGCAACACTATTCTTGGATCGTGTTACACACAATTTTGATAATAGTTATTCTACGCAACATTGAGTATATATATATATATATATATATATATTAATTGTATAAATGAAATATGGTTGGATTCTGTTATACAAAAAAATGAAGGATTCTTTCACAACACGCAACCCTGACTTGGATTGCATTACACGCAATCGCGACCTTCCTCGATAGCGTGTGTTGTACGCAATACCGGGTTTTAATAAACAATGTTATATTATTATAATATTGTCATGAACTAGCCGTTATGAATATTATTAACTAAATTTTGAATTTTATAACATTATTATTCATCTTACACATTTCTAGAACATGGTATAAGAACAAAATAAATTTTTCGGGTAAAATAAGTATTTTTCAAAAAATGCAGTTTTACCGCCTTTTGATGGCGCACCCACATTAAATATAGTTTTTGACATGTTTATATGTTCAATTTGACAAAATAATATTCTTCTTTTGAATCAGGATGTAAAAATTTACATTAGATAAAGTTTTGATATTTTTCCGATAACTTTCATATTTTAATGAATAGTAAAAACACGCTATATTTTAATTAAAAACAACTTTTTTCATCGTAATATCTTATGTGGTTAAATTAAAATATTGAATGGTTTTAAAGTATATTTAGAATATATTTTTACCACTTAATATAATGTTGGTCATTGGACACAATTTTACAATTAAACCGAACATAAACAAGTGTCAATCTTTTGATAGTTATTATCTCTTAAAAACACGCTTTTTGTTTTGACAGCGGGAATTAATTTTAAATTAATTTCTGCCACTTCTGTGTTTTGAATTTAGAAAAATGGATTCCATATTTGGAATCAGGATGTTCAAATTGTGTAAATAGGTAACTTATATTTTTAGACATTTTGAATAATTACTGCGGTAAATATTTTATTTACCATGGTTAAGGGTAAATCCGGTAAATAAGGGTTAAAAAATAATATTATAATAATATTAAATTACCCTAAAACGTGTCTTAACCCCATTGGTTGATACATGGTCGACCATGGGCATCTTTGGGTCGATTTTGGGACCCCATTGATCCACTTGTAAGTGATAATGACACTTTATTTTAATTAAGTTAAAATGAATACAAAATTGACACAAGCATATATCTTTTAGGAAAACAATTGTTACATAGGGTTATATATGTTGGATTTTAGATTATAAATATTAATTAGAAAGATAAAAAGATTTCCTACATAATTGTATTTTATTTGTAATTTTTAGACTTTAAATAATTTAATTTATTTATGACACAATGATGATGTAGTAATTATCTTATTAATGAAAGATTGACATAATTGATGTTATAAACACCAAAATAAATGTAATTTGAGACTTTTTATGAATTCCACTAATTTTATAGGTTACTATGATATATTAATGTTGATTTAATTAACTTTCTTCGAACATTTAATTCTGTTATGACTTTCACAAAAATCATATATCAAATAGTGTCAAAATTGACACAAAATAGTTTTTAAATAAAATATTATATTATTAATTGTTATTTTATTCCTAAAAATCTAAGGTTCGGCCAAATGACTTAGATAAGGATATATATATTAATAATAAACAATTTGGGGTTCGTTTGGCATGTTATAGGAAGTGTATTAACCATATAGTGAAAGAAAACAAAAAGACACGGTAAAAGTTAAATTGTTTAACTTGGAGTTAAATCTAATTGATAAGGTTAAAATAATATCCTAAACTTGTCTAAATTCTATTGGTTGATAGGCTTTCGACCCATCCCCACCTTAGCTTTAAAATAAGACCCTTTGGAACCATTATAAACCGATTTTTACTTTAATATAAAATAATATTTTGAGATATTCCTAAGGTGCCCCTCTCCTCCCTTATAAAAGGACACCTCCTCCCTCTCCTCCTCACACCAATTTGAGCACTCAAGCTCGGACAACCCCTGCCAAAATCCCTTCTCCACTTCCCTAGCAACATCCTAGAGGTTCTGGTCTTCCTCAAAGACCAATTCTAGTGCCCTAAGAGGAGGTCTCAAAGAGGCACTTCAAAGAAGAGGTAATTACCGTTACCAATTCTTTCATCTTTATTTCTTCTTCCACTTCTTCTTCTTAGGTTGTTTCATTATGAAGTAATAACATCAGTATCACTCATATACTGATATGTTATTATATGTATGAAACAACCCTATTTCACCATCTATCCATCCTACGGAAAAAGAAATCACCGCGCGTGCGTACGTACGGAATACCGTCTCCACGCCGTGGTGTAATCTATTTTCCACCACCACCTTACATGGATGGGTATAATGGTGTAAAGAATAACTATACATAGTTATTAAAACATCATATTGATTCTGATATATTTTATAATCCACTCCAATTCAATTCAATATTTATAGAAATGATATCATCGCTCGTGCGTACGTACGGACTACCGTCTCCACGACGCGATAAGATTCATTCTCCATGTTAACCATTTAAGAATGATTATAAAGTATATATAAGAAATAATAATGAAATATATGACATTATAAATCTACTTTATTTATGTATATATATATATGTATGTCATCTAATTACTTCCATTTCAAGACAATAAGGAAAGTAAAACAGCGTTCATGCGTACGTACGGACTACCGTCTCCATGAACGGTGTTTTTAATTTTATTTATCTATCTATTATATATATATATATATATACTGAATATATATGATATATAAATCATATTTTATATTCTGGAAGTAATTAAATCATGATATAAGTAATAATGATGTCAAGAACTACAAGTCAAAACACCTACGATAAATGAAACGATTTTACCCAAAACGCTTCTTTAACATGGAATTTACAAAAGAACGGGTAATATAATGTCATAAGTGAACCATATATGATATCATAACAATGAATATGATTCTGTAATAAGTCAATAACATGATTTAAATCATTATACAGGAGGTTCGGACACTTACAAAGCAAGTCGGACCTAAGGTAAGGGAAATATCACAATCTCATTTTTATCTGAGATTGTTTATACTTTAGTATTTACTGGGGTTTATTTTATCATCCACATCCATGTTTCCTGAATATGTAATATTATTTCCATCCACCTAAAATTTTTTAAATCCAATTTTACCCTTCGGTGAGATTTTAGTAAAAGATATGAAAGGAATCTTTTGTCGTTTTTCGTACGAGGTACTTTTTGACTTTTCCGACAAAAGTACGAAGAATGTTTTTTTTAACTTATACGGGATGAATGGATTTTTAAAACATTATTTCCAAGAAGCTTACTTTACAAGTTTTCAAGTTTATTTTTAATCAAATTCTTTTATTTTAAAGTTTTATGACATGTTATGAAAGGAAAAAAAAATTTGAAGTAGAAAGGATATTTTCCTCAAGAATGAAGTTCAAGTGTTTTATCAAAATTATTTTCCATCTAAGATAATAAAAGGGTTCTGTTTTTATCCCTATTATTACATGGATTTGATTATGTTTTGATGGAAACATTTTTATGAATTCCTTTATCTTATATGAATTGTTTTATGATGTCATGTTGTTTAAGAATCCCATTTTTATTACATGGGTTATGCGATGATGTATGATTTATGATTATGTGGCACACATAAGAAAGGATTCATTATAAGATTGGTGGGACCTATATCTCCCTCCAATGCATTGGGTAAAGATTTTATATCTCATGAGATAGACATGGCTGAAATGGTAGGTTATACCGGTTCAGTGAAACAGGACTGAAACGAGGGTTACTCGATTCAGAAAGGGACTTTGTCCACTAAGATAGTCTTGGCATTGAGTCTTGACTAACAAGAAATGATTCTCTATGATTATGTGTGTATGCCACAAAGTTTCATGTTTTAAGTTATGATTATTGGGATTACATTTCACTTCTATGATTTATCCCATGTTATGATATTATGAGCTTTTTTGCAGGTTAAGATTTCCAAAAGCTATGTTCTTATATATATGATGTGATTGATATTTCTTTTGTTTACCCTTAATTAGCATTTGAGCTCACCCTTTTATGTTTTCTTTTCCCCAGGATATAAAGAAAGGTTTTAGGTAAAAAAAAGGGATGACCTTTATGGGAGATATTGAAGAACTTTCACCACGATTAGAAGATTTTATTCCGAGTTTCCAAAGACACTAAACTGTTACGATCCTTGTGTGTGTGTTTTTGTTATGTACTAAGTATTCCGCAAAAGTAATGTAATGTCCATGTACGTCAGGTTTCGGGTCTCTACAATATTTTTACTTAAAAAAATTATTTGTCACTCTTTTTATAGTATCATTTTGAAAAAATGTATTTTTCATATATTAAAAAGGGGTTTTTTTCATTTCACGTTCATATATTTTTTATTTATATTGAAATTTATCCAATATTATCTTTATGTATTTTCAAGGAACTATTATTGGTTATTATTTTTCAAATTTATGTTTTTCAAGGAGTTTTTTACTTCGCCTTTTTAGAAATACATTTAAAAGAGACCTCTAACACCATCTTTTACATCAATATTAAAAAATACATTCCAAAATCTCTTTTTTTCTCTTCTATTACCATTTTCTTTTTCATAGGGATGTATCCTAATATGTTTTATATTTCACTATTTATGCTCTAAAATATATATATTTATATTTTTTTGGGAATGAACCCATGGTAATAAACCATCCAATTTCACATCACTTCTTCAGTGGTATTGTTCAATCACTCTTTTGTTAGAATGTTTTTCATCTATGTTGACATTATTTTGTGTATACTTTGTCACTATAGGGTTTTTTTCTGAATCATCCACCTTCCTCCTCTATAAGTATTATTAACATATTATTATAGTATTCACTTATCCCTAAACCACTACTCCAAATTTTTTTTGCTATGCATACATAGAAAGCTATTACATTAATTGATTGGGGAACTATAAAAAAGAAAAAAAAATGTTATTCAGATATGGATATTTATTAACTGCAAAGGAAGGTTTAATATATATTGTTCCACCATACACCTTCTTCATCATGATGGGTTATGATCATGTTATCCCTTTTATTGACATAGTGAAAAGTATCAGTGTTCAGTATATTGTTTTCTAATACATATGATTTTTTTAAAGTTGACTATGTATTGTTTTACTATCAAATTTATTTCTTTGTATGAGGTGTGATTATAATATCCCTTTTATTAAAATGGGAGAAAGTATTGGCATTCTACATGTTATTATTCAAATACATGTTATTTTCTAAAAGGTAATTATGTATTTTTTATTTATTTTATAATATGATTAATCCATTGGAATTAAATATTTGATGAGTAGAGAATGATGTTATATAATCCATTAATTCATTTATGGGTCTCATGAGTCAAAAAAATTAGTTTTAACCTATATGTCTCCCCATATCATTATAGTGTCGTGAAATAAGGCCATGACAACTTGTTTTAACTTATATCATTATGAATTTCATCATTATGAGAGAAGTAGTTCTTATAATTCGTGTTTTCATTTATATAATAGATATAGTGTGATCCTAGTTTCAATTGATTATAGAGTTATAGTGATTACTTACTCTTGTCATATTATTTATTCCATGATTTCCTCATCTATATTATTTTCCTTATTGAGCATTTTACCTCAACCATTATTATGTTTAAATTAAACCTATGTTATGACGAAAATCATTACACGTGATATGTCTAATTAGATAGCTTGTGTGGAGAATTTTTGAGAGATACAGAAGACTTGTTATATATTAACTAGTTTATTATGCTAAAATAAATATCCATTAAATGAGAAATAATATGGGATTTACTTGTTTATGATTTTTCCACATTCTCTAAAGCTATAAACCTAAAAGGTATTTGAAATGTATTTAATGAAATATTTTCTTTAATTCATGTAATTATTGGATATGTCTCATCTGTAATCTAAATTTAGTATCAAAACCATTTTGTAAATTTTGTGTTTATGGAACCAGATATAAAGGTGTAGTTCCAAGGTGTCATAGAGACTCCACCTCAGTCATTTCATCCACCCAATTCTATTTTTCAACATAAGTATTTTGGGTAAAATGGGCCACCTATGGATGGATTTAGTGGTAAGATTTATCATTTAAATACTCTAAATCCTTTTTGATAGATAAATGATCAGTCACAAAGTTGAGGTGGACGTGAAGGAAATTATGATAGGGGTGATGGTTATAGAAAAAAAAAATCATGAAAGAGAAGTTAATAATCTAGAATAATTTGAGGTGATCAAAGTTATAATATATATTTTTCTAACCCTTACATTTATTTTTTCCTATTATTGAATTTTAAATTGATTTTTAATATTAGTATTGGTCGGTGAACTAGATTTTTCTACATATAGGTTTCAAAAATATCTCACATTATATAATTAATTGGGGGTATTAGTAAAGGTTAATTATTTTTATTCCTAGATATGATTTATATAATAGGAGTGGTCACCTGAAGTTGTGTTAAATTTCTATATATATATATGAACACATGATGTTATACATGTTGCGAATTTGTTGAATTCAGTATAACTTAATATAGATTCATACTAAAAGATGGTGGTTTACTTTAATGTTAATGGATCTATTATGGTATTCATTTTTGACAAATAATGTTGGAATTTTTTAAGGAATATAAAACCCTAAATCATTAGATCTTAACTTTCTATTTTGATGATTGTTTTATCAATGGGGTAATTAAATAATTTCAATGGGTATTAATGGATTTTTTGATATATTTTTCTATAAGGAAAATAGTTTTCCACTAAGGGAGGAGATAGAATTTTGAATTTATATTTATACATATATGTTTCATATTTATTTTTTCCAATTAGGTAACACTTATTGATCTTTAGGATTCACTAGTTAAAATTAATGGCATGCTATAAAAATGCTTTATTCTTTTTAATGTATCTCAATTCAGAGCCCCTATGTTATTCACAAATATTTTCAACAGTAGTGTGAGGTTATATATCAATTATCAATGGTGGAATAATGTTTCAGTTAAGAACTTGTATCCTTTTTGAAAGATTAATGACTATTTTTTTCATTTGGATAAATATTTAAATCATGAATAAAGCTTTTTGGTTTCGGTATAAACATATGAGAATAAAGTATGAATATATTCAGAAGAAAACATTTTAATTTCATTAAAAACATTTTAAGTTTATCCTAATACCATTTATATTTTTCAATGCATCAATAGTTTTGAAATTATTGTGACCTAAGCCTTTCATGCGTATTAATACATGATTTTAACCGAAAAATAAACTAATTACAACCTAATGATCATGATGCATAATGTGTTTGGAAGACTAGGTTCATAATACATCAAAGTGAGACTAGAAATAAAAAATCCTCATTTTATTTCCTATAATGAGCTCATAAATCTATTTGATCTAGTAAAACTATATAGGGTAAACTGGGTAATACATAAAGAAATAGGTGAGTTAAAATACCAATAAGGGAATAAATAGGGTAGGGAATCATAACGTGTGAGTAAAATCTATAACATGATATCATAAAAGAGAAGGATCATGAGTAATAACATCGGAGAATGAAACAATGAAAATGTTATCATAAGATCATAGAAATATATAAAATATGAAATAAATATAAAACATCACATAAACATAACTCAAGGATAACCACTGATGCAACATCACATAATGTACAGAGTCCCATAATGGATTAGGTTAACTCCCTAATCCCATACATGACATCTCATGAGACTAAAACATGACCCAATTAATTGGAGGGCTATATAATACTGATCCCACCCATCGCATTCATAATATGTACATGAATATGTGTTATATATTGGAAAATAAATCATAAGTCATAATATAAGAATTACCTATAGAAATAAAATGGCTTGTATAATATTTTCTCATATCATAATCAAAGTAAATTTCATAATGTAGTCATTTGAGTAATGAACATAAGTAATTTATTACCCAATAAAATTAAGGTAGAATAGTCACATTTTGTATGTGATAGACATATGTACATAATTTAAATTAATCCATAACATAAAAGGATTTTGTTGTGGATAAAAATATCTTCTAAATATTAAGTGGAATATGAGTTGAGGAAAATACCATTTTCACCTGGGAATCACTTATTGAAAATATAAAAAATACCGAAATATTGTAGAAATAATTTTATTTAAACGTAACCATAAAAACTAATAAATTCATCTTCAAATAATGAGTGGTCAAGATAGACAATTCAGCGATGGAGCAACGGTGCACGGTCGTGGGACATATCAATGGTGTTCGATGAGGTATGGGGTTCCATTCTTGGGTAGCCCGCTCTTGGGAGAACTTCCACCTCATATGCTCTCTAACCTTGTCGGGTCACCTGTTGTCTCATTGGGTGGGAAGAAGGGTGAATACCACCTAGGTTTAGGATTTATGTATTGAACCTTCATTGATCAGACTGTTACCCCGTGGGAGGATCTGTCATCTCGACTGACAGTGGCTCCTACCCGGATGGGGAAACTCTAGATGGCCTCTTTTTGGGAAGGGGTTCGTGGGTGTGTAGGGTTCAAAAATACCACTCTCATGGATTCCATTCTAAAGAGAATAATTGAGTGTTCATGATAGTAGGTAGTTCTGCACATGTTGTGTAAGTTAAAAAACATTCCTTTCACACTTTTGTAAAAAGGTTAAAAATTACCTCATTAGGAAAACGAAAATATTATTTCTTATAAAATATTATATAAAAATTAACCATGGGTAAAAAACTATTTAATAACTCATTTTTATAATGTTAAAAACATTCTTCAATATATTTTTAGAACACATTCATATAGAAGAAAAATGATTTTTGATCGAAGAGAGAAATAAATTCTTTAAAACATTTTCTCAATATTTTTAAGTAAGAAAGAAAAGAAAAATGTTATATTACATGAAAATTTCATGAATAACTATAGGATAAGAAAATATATTGTTTTTTAGATATAAATACTAAAAAAATCATCCAATGGGTAGTTAAACATACACAATCCTGAATAATCATGAGATTGCCATATAAACCCTTACCACATAGGAAACTTTTGAATTATAACCACTATGAAAGTATTAAATTCAAATGAAACATTAAATGTCAAAAACAGAAAAATATTCAAGATATAATGTTCAAAGTATCATTATATTCACTGCATGAAAAAATAAGTGTTGAATATGTTATATGTATCAAGGAAGTAAAAGTGAGACAAGAAATTCATTTCCTCAGGTCCATACTTACCGTGTAGGTCCTTTGTCACCTATATAATAAATATATATAATTTTATTAGTTTTTTTAAGAATATTTTAAAAGTTTAAACCCATATAATTAAACCATGTAAATCATTAATTTTAAATTAAATATTTAATTACTTAATTTGGTATGTCCATGTTGGGTGTTTGGAGGACGTTCTATTTATAAATTCCAAATGGAATATGCATGTTGACCATGATCAAGGGAGTTATTTTTATGTCTCCTCCAGAATAATAATAATTAAATAACTATAATTTTCATACATAAATTATTCTTTTAAAAATAACAATGAATTATGGTTATGAAAAATGAATTATGCTACAATCAAAGAGATGATAGGTCGTATGTACACATGTGTAACATTTCCATTTTTTAAAGATCATGATGGAAAGAAGGTAAGTGTTATTTTATCTTTACAAAATTATAAAATTATAATATATATATATATATATATATATCATATTATATTTTAAAATACACTTAAATTTACCATCCATGGGACCCAACTAATCACATCGTTTTGCAGAGTCGTAGTCCTTCGTACACATGAACGACATTATCATTTTTCCATGGATGGTAAGGTAAGAAACTATATGATATGATTATTTTACAGAATTATTTATATATCGTTAATATTATATTTAAAATTTAAATTCATCATAATAAATATTAATGATAGGAAATCATGGAAAACCAATTACATCAATTTGAAAGGTGGAATTCCACCATGCACATGAACAATAGATACATTTCCCATTTGATGATATATGAAACAAATATAGGTTATACATATGACTTAATAAAACATCATTAAATTTATATAATTATTTTGTTATATCATAATGAATGAATAATATTTTAATAAGGTTGAAGAATAAATAAAACCAACATTCTCAATTAAGAACGATACCTCCTCTTTAAACAACCTATTTAGGATTATATATAAAGCCATTATAAATTAGCTTTACGATCAAAACATGTCTCTATAACATGGTTAGGGAAGAAAATAAGGTATTTTTCAGGTATTAATTGAACCAAAAGGCTTTTAAATTGTTAATAGGAGATAATAGGGGGTTCCCTTTTAAAAGTGGGGGATATGACACTCTTGGAATTTTTTAAAAGAAAAAGATATTACTCTTGTTTTATAATGAAAAAAAGGATTAAAAATAGATCATTATCAAACCTTATATGATACATGGAATACATAGTTCCAAAAAAAGTAATTGGTCAATTTTTCATGTCCTACTTGACAAAATATTTTATTTTAACCCCTCGGAAAACATTCTTTGACCTTAACTGTCTTAATTAACTTTTACTATTTCTACTATTCATAATGAATAAAAATTAATTTGATCATATTATATAAAATGAATTATTATTATTCCCAATATTTAATAAATTATTCAAAATTAAATTCATATAAGTGGTATAATTTAATTTAAAATTAAACCTATAGAATAAATGAAAAAATGATTTTCTATAGAAAAAGATTTCAAAAGTGTAAGAAGCTTTTTAAATCAACATTTAACATGTAAATATATAAAATAACCTACATTGGATTAAAAATAATATAATATAACTAAATTTAATTTTAAACAATATTAATAAAACATGTGACTTTGTAAGTTCTTTGAAGGAATAGAAAGTTTATAATAAATAACCTTATTTTTAACTATTCATTAATAAATTAATATTTTCAAATAATTATCAAAACCTAAACCTGAACACATTTTGAAATTTTTATTAAAACAAAATAGTTAGTCTTTTCAAATAAATTTTCTAAAATTATAAAAAATTATTGTATTATTTTTCCAAAAAAAAATAATACCATTTTTTTCAGAAGTAATGAATTTTCGAAGGATTAAATGTCTTCTTTAAAAATTGAGTGATTATTTCATAAGAATTTATAAATAAATTTCTATCAATTAAAACCATTATAAATAATTTATAAATAATTTAATATTATTCACATATATAAATTTAATAGAAAGATTATAACAAACATAAATAATAATGTTCTATTTAGGCTTGGTGTTTCATGTCATATACGCTATCAAACATAGAT
The DNA here is from genome assembly GCA_963277665.1 of Viscum album. Lineage (NCBI taxonomy): Eukaryota > Viridiplantae > Streptophyta > Magnoliopsida > Santalales > Viscaceae > Viscum > Viscum album. The sequence continues at coordinate 647,631,653 of OY728158.1, read as the reverse complement.
TTATTTATTTAAAAAGTTCTGGAGTAACATTCCTCCCTAATTAAATAAATTTAATCCTTTCAAATTTAATTTTATTCATTAGTAATTAAATTATTAATATTCAAAAATTAATTTTTGGAAAACCCATGTCATAAAATGAGTTAATAAAATATATTTTTAAAGAGGGAAATGGAAATATGAATGTTATCTAGAATAAAACATAATTAGGTTTTGAAACAGGATAAAATTGGAGGAAATTTAAAATATGGACTTGAAAGAAAATCATAATTGATTATGTGGAGTGATTGTGATCATGGATATCAAGAAAGTGAATGATCAAGAGAAGTTTAATGACCACAAAACAATAAATCGGTGATGAATTAAAAGACCATTGATTTATTGTACATAAAGGTAATAGGAAATATTTTTTTGTTTCAAGATCCTTTTCCTATAGTTTAGGTATCATTTTTACAATCTATATTAAAAAAAATATTAAATAAACATAATTTAAAATTATAATTTCATCCTTTAATCATTTTTCCCAAAAATCTCATATATTTCTCCAAATAATTCAAATTCAAGATGAATGTTTTTATGCCTCAAGAACTAAAACTAACATTCAATAGATCATCATATACATAAAATAGTAAAAAGATATTACTTCTATCTCAATTAAAACCCATATGGTTAAAATGTTTTAAGATAATACCTAAAATGAATATATTAATCACTCAAATTATATTAAAAAATAAAATATTTAATAGGTATCATTCCTTAACTAAATAAACCTATATAAAAAGAACCTCAATATAAAAGAAGGTTTTAACCTCATAATTTATCTCATATCCTTCAACTTACATCTCAAAAAAACTTAATAACATTCTTCCCAAATAATCTTTAATGTTTAACTAAAAGGATATATAAATGTACCAAATAAATTATTTCTTAAAATATCCTTAATCACCTATAAATCCAAAAAAATAGAAACTGTTTTAAACTAAAATATGTTTCCCAAATAAACCTAATATTTATCCAAAAAATAATTTAATGAAGAATAATTCCATACTAACCAAGACTTCACGTAGGCTAGTTGTAGGTGATGCACCCTTATCACCCTTTGATTGTGGGTTCAAGCCCCATAGCTTTCCCGAATACAATGAGTTCTCACCTAACATATGGGTTGTTATTTTTTAAAAAATAAATTAATATAATTCCTACCATGTTCCCAGAAATATGAAAAAAAATCTCAAAATTAACTAATCATCAAATCATTTTGTAACATATAAGGTTTTCTATACAAATTATTTTTTGTAAAAATTCATTTATTATTAATTGAATATTATTAAATTTATATAAATGGAATGATAAACCCTAAATTTCTCCAATAATATTAAACTTATTCCCACAAAATATAAATTCATTCTTCCTAAAATAACTTTTTTTACAAAAACCCGTAATAAAAAAATAGTCATATAACCACATATGTATCCCAAAATATGCTTAATCATCGTAGACTGACATAACGAAAAACCTCGAAATTGGGTTTTTATACTTTTAAACTTACGAAGAACCTTGTACTTATTATCCCAATACACATTAGTTTTAACCTACATCATTTAATCTTGTCATCAATTTAATACCTTTATGATGGTTTATAAAGAGTCTATGAAATTAAATAAAAATATCCCCTCGGAATGTCAAACTATGTCTCTATTAAGAATCATTTTCGTGCACCAGGTGAAGAATGAATCAAATCCCAATTCACTGTTTTTTGGGGTCATTAATCATTGGTAAAAAATTTCAAGAACCACATGTACAAGTAGTATTAAAATAGGCATGTAACTTCTTGGAAACCACTCACTCTATCTGTGTAGAGACCCAATGCTTGATGTACATGGACATTACATTACTTTTGTGGAATACTTAATACATAACAAAAACAGACACACAAGGACCGTAATAGTTTAGTGTCTTTGGAAACTTAGAACATAATATTCTAATCGTGGTGAAAGATCTTCAACATCTCCCATAAAGATCTTCCTTTTTTTCTTACCTAAAACCTTTCTTTATATCCTAGGGAAAATAAAACATAAAAAGGTTGAGCTGAAATTCTTAGTAAGGTTAATCATTGGTAAAATAAAACATACCATATACATTTGAACCTAAAAACATGAACATAATGTTTAAACATCAAAAATTTGAGCAAAGACATAAAACATAAAAGTCCATAAGGCATAGATCATAAAGAAACATTAATAATGATAAAATAGCATGGGAATAAAACATGTAATTTTGGCAACTATTAAGCACATGATATGATTTCCATATTATCCAAGGCATTGCTTCCAAGACCATCTTAGTGGACAAAGTCCCTTTCTGAATCGAGTTCACTCCTCGTTCTAGTCCTGTATTACTGAACCGGTTTAACTTTCCATTCCAGCCATGTCTATCTCATGATATATAAATCTTTACCCAATGCATTGGAGGGAGATATAGGTCCCACCCATCTCATAATGAAATCATTCTTACTTGTGCCACAAAATAAACATACATCATTCATAATAACCCAATAAATAAAATGGGTTTCATAAACATTATCCCATCATCACATAATCCATATAAAAGAAATGGATATCATTTCATAATAAGAAAAGTGAAACCATGTAAATCATAGAAACATGTTACTTGAAACATACACATATTAAATAATGTCATCTTAGATGAAAAATGGTTTTGATAAAACACGTGAAATGAACTCTTGAGAAAAATATCCTTTCTTTTTCAAAATCATTTTCTTTTCACAAAATGTCATTCAATTTTAAAAGAAAAGGATTTTGTTAAAAATAGTCATGAAATCTTTTGGATGAAGCTTTATGAAAATAAGGATTTATAAAACCGTAAAAAATCCTTTCATGCCGTATAAGTTAAATAAAACATTCTTCTCGTACTTTTGCCGTAAAAATCAAAAGAAGTACCTCGTAACGTAAACAAAAGAAAGATTCCTTGCATACCATGTAGTAAAAGTCAAAAATGAGTAAAAAGGACTTTAAACATACATGAAAACACTTTTATAAAACATGGACATGGATGATAGAAATAACCCCAGTAAATACTTACGAATAAGCAATCTCAGATAAAAATGAGATTTGAAAAATTATCCCTTACCTTAGGTCCGATATGCTTTGTACATATCCAAAACTCCTGTATAATGATTTAAATAACGTCATTGACTTATTAAAGAATCATATTCATTGTTATTATATCATATATGGTTCACTTATGACATTATATTACTCGTTCTTTTGTAAATTCCATGTTAAAGAGTGTTTTGGGTAAAATCGTTTCATTTGTCGTCCATATTTTGACTTGTAATTATTCATATGATTACACAGATCCTGATTACTTAATTTCATAATATAAAACATGATTTATATATAATATATATTCATAATATACATATATATAATAGATTGGTAAATGGAAAGAAATACACCGTTCATGGAGACGGTAGGCCGTGCGTACGCATGAACGCTATTTTCGTTTCTCATTGAATTGAATGGAATTAAGTAGATGACATAAATATATATATAAATAAATCCAGTATCATTATTATTTAATATATTTTATGATTACTTATTATATATACTTTATAATCATTCATGAATGGTTATCATAGAGAGTGAATCTCATTGCGTCGTGGAGACGGTAGTCCGTACGTACGCACGTGCGATGATGTCGTTTCCATAATTATTGAATTTAATTGGAGTGGATGATAAAATATATAAGAATCAGTATGATGTTATAATGACTATTTATAGTTATTATTTACACCATTATAGCCATCCAAGTAAGGTGGTGTTGGAAAAACAGATTACACCACGGCGTGGAAACGGTATTCCGTACGTACGCACGCGCGGTGATTTCATTTTCCGTAGGATGGATAAATGGTGAAATATTTTTGTTTCAAACTTATAATAACATATCAGTATATTAGTGATACTGATTTTATTACTTCATAATTAAACAACTAAAGAAGAAGAAGTGGAAGAAGAAATAAAGTTGAAAGAATCGGTAACGAACATTACCTCTTCTTTGAAGCGCCTCTTTGAGACCTCCTCTTAGGGCACTACAATTGGTCTTTGAAGAAGACCAGGACATCTATGATGTTTCGAGGGAAGTGGGGAAGATAATTTTTCAGGGTTTGGCCGAGCTTGAAGGCTCAAATTGGTGTGAGGAAGAGAGGGAGGAGGTGCCCTTTTATAAGGGAGGGGAGGGGCACCTATGGAAATCTTAAACATATTAATTTATAATAAATATAACCCCACTTAAAAACCTCCAAAAATGACTCATATTCGAATATTAGATGAGATAGGGTTGTAATCCCATCAACCAATAAAATTTTGACATGTTAGGAAATTATTTTAAACATTATCAACTTGATTTATCCTTACTTAATCAATTTAATTTTATTTGTGGTAATAACATTCTAAATTATAAATTATAACAAATAATTACTTATTTGTTTCTAATTGTCCATAATTAGATCATTTATAACATTTTAGACCGTTTAAATTTAAATTTATAATTTTTATATATTTATTTTATTTTTAAACAATTTTATCATATGTTATTTTTATAAAATAACAATAGTGTCAATTTTGAAATTATTCAATTATTTGAATTTAAATAAACTATATAAAGAAGATATGTTCTAACTAAAAGCTTTAATAGATTAATAAAAGGTCATATTTATCTAGAAAATTAGTGGAGAACATTAAATAGTTCATATAATATTTATTTTATTATTTTTAAAACCATTTATTTGATTTATCTCTTAATAAAATAATTACTACAACATTTTTGTATAATTATTTAATATACTTATTTGTTGCATAAAAATTAAAACTAAAATTATATGATGAAGATAAATCTATTACCTTTCACAATAATACTTTTACTCGAATTTATCATCTTAAAATAATAATATTTAAATTGTTATATTTATTAAATTATGAAGGTGACAACTTTGGCATCATTTAAAATAAAATAATATAAGTGTCGTAATCACTTTTATAAGACTCCAAACGGTTATATATTAGTTCATTAGATGATTATGGTATAGATATACACTAAAAATAAGTTTTGGTCAGGTTTTTGGGCCTTTTAACGGGTATTAGTATTTCAATAAAAACTATATTACTGATTTTTCACTTAATAAATAATTTCTGCATCATTAATGTATCACCATTAATGACAATTATTTAATCCCTAAAAATTCTAAATAAATTATCATGATGTAGATAGTGTTATTAGATTTCTGGAGACTATTCATGTTCAATGTTTTATTATGTTTATCACTAAATTAAAATTATTATACTTATAAGATTTAAGAGAGTGACATGTTGTCACTTTCTTTGGTTTTAATAATAATTAAATTATTTTCATGGTAAAATGTAACACCCCGAGATTTTATGAAAAATATTCTTTTTAATTTCATTAATGTCTTGTGTTGTACGATACACCAAAATGAGCTTGCACAACATGCATCGTTTCCTTACCTTTCATTACATGCAATCGCGACCTTCCTCGATAGCGTGTGTAGTACGCAATACCGAGTTTCACTAAACAACGATATGCTATTAAAATATTATTAAAACTAGCTGTTATGAATAGTAATAACCACTTTTTGAAATTTTGTAATTTTTATTTTTCAAAATGGACTTCATTTCGGGATTTGGAATATCGAAATTAGCTTAGGGTGAAATTTTGGTACATTTCGGATAACTTTCATTTTCTGATGAATAGTGAAAATTACTAAATTTTAATTAAAAACAACCTTTTTAATCGAAATAATTAATAGTGGTAAATTATTAATTTGAGTGGTTTTAAAGTATATTTAGAATATATTTTTACAATTTAATACAATGTTGGTCATTGGATGTAATTTCACATTTAAACCAGACATAAACAAGTGTCAATCTTTTGGTAGTTATTATCTCTTAAAAACACGCTATTTGTTTTGACGACAGGAATTAATTTTTAAATTAATTAATGAAACTAATATATTTTGAATTTGGTAAAATATAAATCATTTTTGAGTTCATAATATCAAATATAGCTTAGGCCTAATTTTTGGTATTTTTCTGGAAACTTTCATTTTTTTGATGAATAGTGAAACCATTAAGTGGTAGTTCAAAAAATGAATTTTTCATAAAACATAATTTTACCACTTCTGTGAGTGGAATTTGAAAAATCCGAGAGACATGGTTTACGTCAGTAAGTAAAATGTGGTTCAATGAGATGAAAATAATTTTTGGTGAATAGTAACTTTTTACTTTTTTTTACCACGGTTAAAAGTAAATACGGTAATTAAGGGTAAAAATGATATTATTATTACCCTAAAACATGTCCTAATTCTATTGGACAAGTGTAATTCGAACAAAAACAACCTTAGGAATAAAATATGACCATTTAGGCTCACTTGGATTAGATTAGAACATTTATTATTAATTTATTTAAAGAAGGGTTAAAATAGTTAAAATACAAGTTTAATAACTAAATCATTTTTAATATGAGGTTATACATAAGATAAATTCGACTATAAATATTAATTATAAAGATAAAAATATTTCCTACATAATGGTATTTTATTTTTAATTTTTAGACATTAAATAATTTAATTTATTTATGACACAACGATGATGCAGTAATTATATTATTAATGAAATATTGACATAATTGATGTTATAAATACCCAAATAAATGTAATTTTAGACTTTTTATGACTTACACTAATTTTCTAGGTCAATATGACATTTTATTGTTGATTTAAGTAACTTGGTTAGAACTTATCATTCAGTTGTGAATTTCATAAAAATCATGTACCAAATAGTGTCAAAACTGACATAAATTAGTTTTTAAAACAAATATTATATAATTAATTGTTATTTTATTCCTAAAAATCTAAGGTTCGGCCAAATGACTTAGATAAGGTTATATATATTAATAATAAACAACTTAGGGTTCGTGTGGCTTGATATAGTAAGTTTATTAACCATATAGTGTAAGAAAACCAAAAGACACGGTAAAAGTTAAATTATTTAACTTAGAGTTAAATCTAATTGATAATGTTAAAATAATAACCTAAACTTATCTAAATCCTATTGGATGAGAGTATTTCGACCCATACCCACCTTAGATTAGAAATATATCAATTTTGAGCTATTTTAAACCGAACATGACTTTATAATAAAATAATATTTTCAGTTTTCCCAAAGGTGCCCCTCTCCTCCCTTATAAAAGGGCACCTCCTCCCTCTCCTCCTCACACCAATTTGAGCATTCAAGCTCGGAAAAACCCTTCCAAAATCTCTTCTACACTTCCCTAGTATCATCCTAGAGGTCCTGGTCTTCTTCAAAGACCATCCTTAGTTCTTTAAGTGGAGGATAAGAAAAGGCGCGTCAAAAAGAGGTAATATCCATTACCGATCTTTTTCAATTTCTTTCTTCTTCAACTTCTTCTTCTTTTGTTGTTTCATGATAAATTAATAACATCAGTATTTATTATATACTGATATGTTATTATACATATGAAACAACTCTAATTAACCTTTTATCCATCCTACGGAAAAAGGAAATCACCGCGCGTGCGTACGTACGGAATACCGTCTCCACGTCGTGGTGTAATCTATTTTCCACCACCACCTTAATTGGATGGGTATAATGGTGTAATGAGTAACTATATATGATTATAATAAATTGATATTGATACTGAAATAGTATACATACACTTCAACACAAGTTCACGATCATGAGAACGATATCATCGCTCGTGCGTACGTACGGACTACCGTCTCCACGACGCGATGAGATTCATTCTCCATGTTAACCATTTAAGAATGATTATAAAGTATATATAAGAAATAATAATGAAATATATGACATTATAAAGCTACTGGATTTATGTATATAAGTATGTCATCTACTTACTTCCATTCAAGACAATAAGAAAATGAAAACAGCGTTCATGCGTACGTATGGACTACCGTCTCCATGAACGGTGTGTTTCATTTCATTTATCTATCTATTATATATATATATATATATACTGAATATATATGATATATAAATCATGTTTTATATTCTGGAAATAATTAAATCATGATATAAGTAATAATAATGTCAAGAACAACAAGTCCAAACACCTACGATAAATGAAACGATTTTACCCAAAACGCTTCTTTAACATGGAATTTACAAAAGAACGGGTAATATAAAGTCATAAGTGAACCATATATGATATCATAACAATGAATATGATTTTTTAATAAGTAAATGACATTATTTAAATCATTATACAGGATATTCGGACACTTACGAAGCAAATCGGACTTAAGGTAAGGAAAATATCACAATCTCATTTTTATCCGAGATTGTTTATGCTTTGGTATTTACTAGGGTGTATTTTATCATCCAAATCCATGTTTACGCAATATGTAATATTATTTCCATCCACCTACAATTTTTTAAATCCAATTTTACCCATTGATGAGTTTTTAGTAAAAGATATGAAAGGAATCTTTTGTCGTTTTTCGTACGAGGTACTTTTTTACTTTTTCGACAAAAGTACGAGAAGAATGTTTTTTTTAACTTATACGGCATGAATGGATTTTTAAAACATTATTTCCAAGAAGATTACTTTACAAGTTTTCAAGTTTATTTTAAATAAACTTCTTTTAGTTTAAAATTGTATGACATGTTAAGAAAGGAAAATGTTTTTTGAATTTGAAAGGATATTTTCCTCAAGAATTGAGTTCAAGTGTTTTATCAAAATTATTTTCCATCTAAGATAATAAAGGGTTCTTTTTTTATCCCTATTATTAAATTGATTTGATTATGTTGTGATGGAATTATTTTTATGAATTCCTTTATATTATATGAATTGTTTTATGATGTCACGATGTTTAAGATTCCCATTTTTATTACATGGGTTATGCTATGATGTATGGTTTATGATTTTGTGGCACATATAAGAATGGTATCATTATAAGATGGGTGGGACCTATATCTCCCTCCAATCCATTGGGTAACGATTTTATATCTCACGAGATAGACATGGCTGGAATGGTAGGTTATACCGGTTCAGTGAAACAGGACTGAAACAAGGGTGACTCGGTTCAGAAATGGACTTTGTCCACTAAGATAGTCTTGGCAATGAGTCTTGACTAATAAGATATGATTCTCTATGATTATGTGTTTATGACACAAAGTTTCATGTTTTAAGTTATGATTATTGGGATTTCATTTCACTACTATGATTTATCCCATGTTATGAAATTATTCTCTCTTTTGCAGGTTAAGATTTCCAAAATGTTATGTTCTTATGAATATGATGTGATTGATATTTATTTTATTTACACTTACTGAGCATTTGAGCTCACCCTTTTATGTTTTCTTTTCACCAGGATATAAAGAAAGGTTTTAGGTATTAAAAAAAAGGAAGATCTTTATGGGAGATGTTGAAGATCTTTCACCACGATTAGAAGATTATATTCCGAGTTTCCAAAGACACTAAACAATTACGATCCTTGTGTGTGTGTTTTTGTTATGTACTAAGTATTCCGCAAAAGTAATGTAATGTCCATGTACGTCAGGCTTCGGGTCTTTACAGTTGGTATCAGAGGAAAGGTTTAGTCAACCTTTGGAAACTAGGATGCGAAAACATTAGTGAGATCCCTAGAGATATTTCTAAGGTATGTCTAGGGATGTCCATAAGGATAAGTATACGTATAGAATATAGTCCTAGAACTATGGTAACGATATTAGATTAAACCAAAGATGTTAGATATTGAAGTTACTCCCCCTTTATTATGATTTTTTCCTCTCACACTATTCCTTTTGGGTTTTAGAAAATGGCTGGATACAAGATGATTCACGATAATGGAGGATATGATGGACAATGGAATGATATTCTTCATGAGCAACCAAATGAAATGGGATTTATAAGTACAAACATCATTATTATGCCAAATTAGCAATCTCATAATATGATCAATGAAGTAAAATTTGGTAAGTTTCCTGGCTCGGCTAATAAGAGAAAGATGGAGTTACATGATGATCATAGAGGAAAGAAAGTTCAATTTCCCCTATGTAAATCATGTGGGAAGAGGCATCAAGGAGAATGTTTCAAAGGAACTGGAAGATTCTTTGTGTGTGGAAAAGAAGGACACAAATCCAGTAAGTGCAAAGGAAAAGGTTTAGTTAACACTAGGGATGAGGATAATGGTATTGCTACGACATCAACAATGGTTAAATGTTTTAAATGTGGAATGTACGGGCATTATGCAAACCAATGCCCTAAGGTAAAGTCTCATGAAGAGAATCAGTATGGTCGTATGGGTTGTATTTATGTTGATGATGATGAAGAGACTATAAATGATATGTGAGATGAAATAATTGTTGAAGCTCGGTCAATGGTTTAAGAATGTAGTGGAATGATTACATGTTTATCATGTGTAATGTTGTATAAGTAATCTCATGGTTCTATGGAATAAAGAGACATCTATGGATTGTTACACTGTTGTCTTTCCTTGAGTTTTGAAAGTGTATGATTAATGGTACCAGTATCCATGAAAGGTTATTCAGATATTTTTGGAATGTAGATGATATGCGCATAATGAAGGGATAAGGGGAAAATTAAATGTTTGATAGTATTCATGATCTCAGGACTGATATAAGGAGAAGGTTATATCATGGTTTGAGTATATAGAATTTTTGTATTTTGGTATGTGGAAAGGGTTAACTTTTTACAGCATTCATGTTTTCACTAAGGATTAATGGGTGTTCATATTTCAAGAGAATGCGTGATTAAGGTATTCACATGATTGGAATGTGACCAACAAGATATATGGGGGATAAATGATGGTATTCACATGCTTGGTTAACGATATTTCAAGTAATCGTTTTCTTTATACTATGAGCTTGGACCGAATTATTTTAGATAAGCCTAAAGATTGGAATGGATTATGTTAACCATAAGTTAGTATTGTTTAAGGATAGAACTTTTTTTTATATTATTTATGTAATGTAGTTTTAGAAAAATGACAACCTGCAGGATGGGCGACAGCCCATCGCGTCGGACAAGGCTGTGGGAATCGAACCCACAACCGAAGTGCGACTGGCCTTTATCGCCTACCACTAGCCTACAGGAAGTCCCTGTTTAGTAGAAACTAGTTTTATTATATTAAGTAGTATGATATATAAAGTATAAGTCCATTTTAGGAACCATATATTATTAATATCACTATAGATGGACTTATGTATTTTTTTATAACATTTCAAACCTTTTGTTTGAGACAGATGGAATGACCCATCATTTTATCACATGATCTGCTAACACATCACGAATGAAAAATTCAACTTCATTTCTTTAAGAGATGAAGTGAAAATTGTCCAACGGTGAGACTATACCGAAATCACGAAATTATTTCTTCTAATTTAAATTTCATCAACTTTAAGGAAACGATCTTGAAAACCAAAAATGTTGTCCTAGTGCTCTTATATCTGATGAATCAGAAGGTACCTTAGATCATCACAAAGTTATGGCTTTTTTATTGTTGGCTTTTTCATATCCATGTTCTCTACCACTCTCCATCAGAACATGATGGTTAGATTTCTCTTCCATATCTATATTTTCACCTATGTGGAAACCCAGTGATTAGTTTATTTGGGTAACCGTTACGTTTCATACTTTTGTTTTTAAAAGATTGGTTTTGGTATTTCTTTTTACGATGTGGGTTTCTATTAAAGAAACTTTCGAATAGTAAACCATTTATAACGCCGACGAATTTCGAGGGAGAAATTCATTTTAAGGGGGGTAGAATGTAACACCCTGAGATTTTTTGAAAAATATTCTTTTTAATTTCATTAATGTCTTGTGTTGTACGCTACACCAAAAGAAGCTCGCACAACACGCATCCTTGCCTTGCCTTGCATTACATGCAATCGCGACCTTCCTCGATAGCGTGTGTAGTACGCAATACCGAGTTTCGCTAAACAACGATATGCTATTAAAATATTATTAAAACTAGCTGTTATGAATAGTAATAACCACTTTTTGAAATTTTGTAATTTTTATTTTTCAAAATGGACTTCATTTCGGGATTTGGAATATCGAAATTAGCTTGGGGTGAAATTTTGGTACATTTCGGATAACTTTCATTTTCTGATGAATAGTGAAAATTACTAAATTTTAATTAAAAACAACCTTTTTAATCGAAATAATTAATAGTGGTAAATTATTAATTTGAGTGGTTTTAAAGTATATTTAGAATATATTTTTACAATTTAATACAATGTTGGTCATTGGATGTAATTTCACATTTAAACCAGACATAAACAAGTGTCAATCTTTTGGTAGTTATTATCTCTTAAAAACACGCTATTTGTTTTGGCGACAGGAATTAATTTTTAAATTAATTAATGAAACTAATATATTTTGAATTTGGTAAAATAGACATCATTTTTTAGTTCATAATATCAAATATAGCTTAGGCATAATTTTTGGTATTTTTCTGGAAACTTTCATTTTTTTGATGAATAGTGAAACCATTAAGTGGTAGTTCAAAAAATGAATTTTTCATAAAACATAATTTTACCACTTCTGTGAGTGGAATTTGAAAAATCCGAGAGACATGGTTGACGTCAGTAAGTAAAATGTGGTTCAATGAGATGAAAATAATTTTTGGTGAATAGTAACGTTTTACTTTTTTTTACCACGGTTAAAAGTAAATACGGTAATTAAGGGTAAAAATGATATTATTATTACCCTAACACATGTCCTAATTCTATTGGACAAGTGTAATTCGAACAAAAACAACCTTAGGAATAAAATATGACCATTTAGGCCCACTTGGATTAGATTAGAACATTTATTATTAATTTATTTCAAGAAGGGTTAAAATAGTTAAAATACAAGTTTAATAACTAAATCATTTTTAATATGAGGTTATACATAAGATAAATTCGACTATAAATATTAATTATAAAGCTAAAAAAATTTCCTACATAATGGTATTTTATTTGTAATTTTTAGACATTAAATAATTTAATTTATTTATGACACAACGATGATGCAGTAATTATCTTATTAATGAAATATTGACATAATTGATGTTATAAATACCCAAATAAATGTAATTTTAGACTTTTTATGACTTACACTAATTTTATAGGTTAATATGACATGTTATTGTTGATTTAAGTAACTTGGTTAGAACTTATCATTCAGTTATGAATTTCATAAAAATCATGTACCAAATAGTGTCAAAACTGACATAAATTAGTTTTTAAAACAAATATTATATAATTAATTGTTATTTTATTCCTAAAAATCTAAGGTTCGGCCAAATGACTTAGATAAGGTTATATATATTAATAATAAACAACTTAGGGTTCGTTTGTCTTGATATAGTAAGTTTATTAACCATATAGTGTAAGAAAACCAAAAGACACGGTAAAAGTTAAATTATTTAACTTAGAGTTAAATCTAATTGATAAGGTTAAAATAATAACCTAAACTTATCTAAATCCTATTGGATGAGAGTATTTAGACCCATACCCACCTTAGATTCTAAATATATCAATTTGGAGCTATTTAAAACCGAACTTGACTTTATAATAAAATAATATTTTCAGTTTTCCCAAAGGTGCCCCTCTCCTCCCTTATAAAAGGGCACCTCCTCCCTCTCCTCCTCACACCAATTTGAGCATTCAAGCTCGGAAAAACCCTGCCAAAATCTCTTCTCCACTTCCCTAGTATCATCCTAGAGGTCCTGGTCTTCTTCAAAGACCATCCTTAGTTCTTTAAGTGGAGGATAAGAAAAGGCGCGTCAAAAAGAGGTAATATCCATTACCGATCTTTTTCAATTTCTTTCTTCTTCAACTTCTTATTCTTTTGTTGTTTCATGATAAATTAATAACATAAGTATTTCTTATATACTGATATGTTATTATACATATGAAACAACTCTAATTAACCTTTTATCCATCCTACGGAAAAAGGAAATCACCGCGCGTGCGTACTTACGGAATACCGTCTCCACGCCGTGGTGTAATCTATTTTCCACCACCACCTTAATTGGATGGGTATAATGGTGTAATGAGTAACTATATATGATTATTATAAATTGATATTGATACTGAAATAGTATACATACACTTCAACACAAGTTCACGATCATGAGAACGATATCATCGCTCGTGCGTACGTACGGACTACCGTCTCCACGACGCGATGAGATTCATTCTCCATGTTAACCATTTAAGAATGATTATAAAGTATATATAAGAAATAATAATGAAATATATGACATTATAAAGCAACTGGATTTATGTATATAAGTATTTCATCTACTTACTTCCATTCAAGACAATAACAAAAGGAAAACAGCGTTCATGCGTACGTATGGACTACCGTCTCCATGAACGGTGTGTTTCATTTCATTTATCTATCTATTATATATATATATATATATACTGAATATATATGATATATAAATCATGTTTTATATTCTGGAAGTAATTAAATCATGATATAAGTAATAATAATGTCAAGAACAACAAGTCCAAACACCTACGACAAATGAAACGATTTTACCCAAAACGCTTCTTTAACATGGAATTTACAAAAGAAAGGGTAATATAAAGTCATAAGTGAACCATATATGATATCATAACAATGAATATGATTTTTTAATAAGTAAATGACATTATTTAAATCATTATACAGGATATTCGGACACTTACGAAGCAAATCGGACTTAAGGTAAGGAAAATATCACAATCTCATTTTTATCCGAGATTGTTTATGCTTTGGTATTTACTAGGGTGTATTTTATCATCCAAATCCATGTTTACTCAATATGTAATATTATTTCCATCCACCTACAATTGTTTAAATCCAATTTTACCCATTGATAAGTTTTTAGTAAAAGATATGAAAGGAATCTTTTGTCGTTTTTCGTACGAGGTACTTTTTTACTTTTCCGACAAAAGTACGAGAAGAATGTTTTTTTAACTTATACGGCATGAATGGATTTTTAAAACATTATTTCCAAGAAGATTACTTTACAAGTTTTCATGTTTATTTTAAATCAACTTCTTTTAGTTTAAAATTGTATGACATGTTAAGAAAGGAAAATGTTTTTTGAATTTGAAAGGATATTTTCCTCAAGAATGGAGTTCAAGTGTTTTATCAAAATTATTTTCCATCTAAGACAATAAAGGGTTCTTTTTTTATCCCGATTATTAAATTGATTTGATTATGTTGTGATGGGATTATTTTTATGAATTCCTTTATATTATATGAATTGTTTTATGATGTCACGATGTTTAAGATTCCCATTTTTATTACATGGGTTATGCTATTATGTATGGTTTATGATTTTGTGGCACATATAAGAATGGTATCATTATAAGATGGGTGGGACCTATATCTCCCTCCAATGCATTGGGTAACGATTTTATATCTCACGAGATAGACATGGCTGGAACGGTAGGTTATACCGGTTCAGTGAAACAGGACTGAAACAAGGGTGACTCGGTTCAGAAATGGACTTTGTCCACTAAGATAGTCTTGGAAATGAGTCTTGACTAATAAGATATGATTCTCTATGATTATGCGTTTATGACACAAAGTTTCATGTTTTAAGTTATGATTATTGGGATTTCATTTCACTACTATGATTTATCCCATGTTATGAAATTATTCTCTCTTTTGCAGGTTAAGATTTCCAAAATGTTATGTTCTTATGAATATGATGTGATTGATATTTCTTTTGTTTACCCTTACTGAGCATTTGATCTCACCCTTTTATGTTTTCTTTTCACCAGGATATAAAGAAAGGTTTTAGGTATTAAAAAAAAGGAAGATCTTTATGGGAGATGTTGAAGATCTTTCACCACGATTAGAAGATTATATTCCGAGTTTCCAAAGACACTAAACAATTACGATCCTTGTGTGTGTGTTTTTGTTATGTACTAAGTATTCCGCAAAAGTAATGTAATGTACATGTACGTCAGGCTTCGGGTCTTTACATTTGGTATCAGAGGAAAGGTTTAGTCAACCTTTGGAAACTAGGATGCGAAAACATTAGTGAGATCCCTAGAGATATTTCTAAGGTATGTCTAGGGATGTCCATAAGGATAAGTATACGTATAGAATATAGTCCTAGAACTATGGTAACGATATTAGATTAAACCAAAGATGTTAGATATTGAAGTTACTCCCCCTTTATTATGATTTTTTCCTCTCACACTATTCCTTTTGGGTTTTAGAAAATGGCTGGATACAAGATGATTCACGATAATGGAGGATATGATGGACAATGGAATGATATTCTTCATGAGCAACCAAATGAAATGGGATTTATAAGTACAAACATCATTATTATGCCAAATTAGCAATCTCATAATATGATCAATAAAGT
This sequence comes from Viscum album, assembly GCA_963277665.1. Taxonomy (NCBI): domain Eukaryota; kingdom Viridiplantae; phylum Streptophyta; class Magnoliopsida; order Santalales; family Viscaceae; genus Viscum; species Viscum album. Next base: position 647,615,188 of record OY728158.1, on the reverse strand, counting down.
AAAATTTGGTAAGTTTCCTGGCTCGGCTAATAAGAGAAAGATGGAGTTACATGATGATCATAGAGGAAAGAAAGTTCAATTTCCCCTATGTAAATCATGTGGGAAGAGGCATCAAGGAGAATGTTTCAAAGGAACTGGAAAATTCTTTGTGTGTGGAAAAGGACACAAAGCCAGTAAGTGCAAAGGAAAAGGTTTAGTTAACACTAGGGATGAGGATAATGGTATTGCTACGACATCAACAATGGTTAAATGTTTTAAATGTGGAATGTACGGGCATTATGCAAACCAATGCCCTAAGGTAAAGTCTCATGAAGAGAATCAGTATGGTCGTATGGGTTGTATTTATATTGATTATGATGAAGAGACTATAAATGATATGTGAGATGAAAGAATTGTTGAAGCTCGGTCAATGGTTTAAGAATGTAGTGGAATGATTACATGTTTATCATGTGTAATGTTGTATAAGTAATCTCATGGTTCTATGGAATAAAGAGACATCTATGGATTGTTACACTGTTGTCTTTCCTTGAGTTTTGAAAGTGTATGATTAATGGTACCAGTATCCATGAAAGGTTATTCAGATATTTTTGGAATGTAGATGATATGCGCATAATGAAGGGATAAGGGGAAAATTAAATGTTTGATAGTATTCATGATCTCAGGACTGATATAAGGAGAAGGTTATATCATGGTTTGAGTATATAGAATTTTTGTATTTTGGTATGTGGAAAGAGTTAACTTTTTACAGCATTCATGTTTTCACTAAGGATTAATGGGTGTTCATTTTTCAAGAGAATGCGTGATTAAGGTATTCACATGATTGGAATGTGACCAACAAGATATATGGGGGATAAATGATGGTATTCACATGCTTGGTTAACGATATTTCAAGTAATCGTTTTCTTTATACTATGAGCTTGGACCGAAGTATTTTAGATAAGCCTAAAGATTGGAATGGATTATGTTAACCATAAGTTAGTATTGTTTAAGGATAGAACTTTTTTTTATATTATTTATGTAATGTAGTTTTAGAAAAAGGACAACCTGCAGGATGGGCGACAGCCCATCGCGTCGGACAAGGCTGTGGGAATCGAACCCACAACCGAAGTGCGACTGGCCTTTATCGCCTACCACTAGCCTACAGGAAGTCCCTGTTTAGTAGAAACTAGTTTTATTATATTAAGTAGTATGATATATAAAGTATAAGTCCATTTTAGGAACCATATATTATTAATCTCACTATAGATGTACTTATGTATTTTTTTATAACATTTCAAACCTTTTGTTTGAGACAGATGGAATGACCCATCATTTTATCACATGATCTGCTAACACATCACGAATGAAAAATTCAACTTCATTTCTTTAAGAGATGAAGTGAAAATTGTCCAACGGTGAGACTATACCGAAATCACGAAATTATTTCTTCTAATTTAAATTTCATCAACTTTAAGGAAACGATCTTGAAAACCAAAAATGTTGTCCTAGTGCTCTTATATCTGATGAATCAGAAGGTACCTTAGATCATCACAAATTTATGACTTTTTTATTGTTGGCTTTTTCATATACATGTTCTCTACCACTCTCCATCAGAACATGATGGTTAGATTTCTCTTCCATATCTATATTTTCACCTATGTGGAAACCCAGTGATTAGTTTATTTGGGTAACCGTTACGTTTCATACTTTTGTTTTTAAAAGATTGGTTTTGGTATTTCTTTTTACGATGTGGGTTTCTATTAAAGAAACTTTCGAATAGTAAACCATTTATAACGCCGACGAATTTCGAGGGCGAAATTCATTTTAAGGGGGGTAGAATGTAACACCCCGAGATTTTTTGAAAAATATTCTTTTTAATTTCATTAATGTCTTGTGTTGTACGCTATACCAAAAGAAGCTTGCACAACACGCATCCTTGCCTTGCTTTGCATTACACGCAATCGCGACCTTCCTCGATAGTGTGTGTAGTACGCAATACCGAGTTTCACTAAACAACGATATGCTATTAAAATATTATTAAAACTAGCCGTTATGAATAGTAACAACCACTTTTTGAAATTTTGTAATTTTTATTTTTCAAAATGGACTTCATTTCTGGATTCGGAATATCGAAATTATCTTAGGGTGAAATTTTGGTACATTTCGGATAACTTTCATTTTCTGATGAATAGTGAAAATTACTAAATTTTAATTAAAAACAACCTTTTTAATCGAAATAGTTAATAGTGATAAATTATTAATTTGAGTGGTTTTAAAGTATATTTAGAATATATTTTTACAATTTAATACAATGTTGGTCATTGGATGTAATTTCACATTTAAACCAGACATAAACAAGTGTCAATCTTTTGCTAGTTATTATCTCTTAAAAACACGCTATTTGTTTTGACGACGGGAATTAATTTTTAAATTAATTAATGCAACTGATATGTTTTGAATTTGCTAAAATATACATCATTTTTGAATTCATAATATCAAATATTTCTTAGGCCTAATTTTTGGTATTTTTCTGGAAGCTTTCATTTTTTTGATGAATAGTGAAACCACTAAGTGGTAGTTAAAAAAATGAATTTTTCATAAAACTTAATTTTACCCCTTTTGTGAGTGGAATTTGAAAAATCCGAGAAACACGGTTGATCTCAGTAAGTAAAATGTGGTTCAATGAGAAGAAAATAATTTTTGGTGAATAGTAACTTTTTACTTTTTTTTACCACGGTTAAAAGTAAATAGGGTAATTAAGGGTAAAAATGATATTATTATTACTCTAACACATGTCCTAATTCTATTGGACAAGTGTAATTCGAAAAAAAACAACCTTAGGAATAAAATATGACCATTTAGGCCCACTTGGATTAGATTAGAACATTTATTATTAATTTATTTAAAGAGGGGTTAAAATAGTTAAAATCAAAGTTTAATAACTAAATCATTTTTAATATGAGGTTATACATAAGATAAATTCGACTATAAATATTAACTAAAAAGCTAAAAATATTTCCTGCATAATGGTATTTTATTTGTAATTTTTAGACATTAAATAATTTAATTTATTTATGACACAACGATGATACAGTAATTATCTTATTAATGAAATATTGACATAATTGATGTTATAAATACCCAGATAAATGTAATTTGAGACTTTTTATGACTTAAACTAATTTTATAGGTTAATATGACATGTTATTGTTGATTTAAGTAACTTGGTTTGAACTTATCATTCTGTTATGAATTTCATAAAAATCATGTACCAAATAGTGTCAAAAATGACATAAATTAGTTTTTAAAACAAATATTATATAATTAATTGTTATTTTATTCCTAAAAATCTATGGTTCGGCCAAATGACTTAGATAAGGTTATATATATTAATAATAAACAACTTAGGGTTCTTTTGTCTTGATATAGTAAGTTTATTAACCATATAGTGTAAGAAAACCAAAAGACACGGTAAAAGTTAAATTATTTAACTTAGAGTTAAATCTAATTGATAAGGTTACAATAATAACCTAAACTTATCTAAATCCTATTGGATGAGATTATTTCGACCCATAACCACCTTAGCTTCGAAATATATCAATTTGGAGCTATTTAAAACCGAACTTGACTTTATAATAAAATAATATTTTCAGTTTTCCCAAAGGTGCCCCTCTCCTCCCTTATAAAAGGGCACCTCCTCCATCTCCTCCTCACACCAATTTGAGCATTCAAGCTCGTCCAACCACTGAAAAAATCTCTTCTCCACTTCCCTAGTATCATCCTAGAGGTCCTTGTATTCTTCAAAGACCATCCTTAGTTCTTTAAGTGGAGGATAAGAAAAGGCGCGTCAAAAAGAGGTAATATCCATTACTGATCTTTTTCAATTTCTTTCTTCTTCAACTTCTTCTTCTTTAGTTGTTTCATGATAAATTAATAACATCAGTATTTCTTATATACTGACATGTTATTATAAATATTAAACAACTCTAGTTAACCTTCTATCCATCCTACGGAAAACGAAAATCACCGCGCGTGCGTACGTACAGAATACCGTCTCCACGCCGTGGTGTAATCTATTTTCCGCCACCACCTTAATTGGATGGGTATAATGGTGTAATGAGTAACTATATATGATTATTATAAAGTGATATTGATACTGAACTAGTATACATACACTTCAACACAAGTTCACGATCATGAGAACGATATCATCGCTCGTGCGTACGTACGGACTACCGTCTCCACTACGCGATGAGATTCATTCTCCATGTTAACAATTTAAGAATGATTATAAAGTATATATAAGAAATAATAATTAAATATATGACATTATAAATCTAATTTATTTATGTATATATGTATGTCATCTACTTACTTCCATTCAAGACAATAAAGAAAGGAAAACAATGTTCATGCGTACGTACGGACTACTGTCTCCATGAACGGTGTGTTTCATTTCATTTATCTATCTATTATATATATATATATACTGAATATATATGATATATAAATCATGTTTTATATTATGGAAGTAAGTAAATCATGATATAAGTAATAATAATGTCAAGAACAACAAGTCCAAACACCTACGATAAATGAAACGATTTTACCCAAAACGCTTCTTTAACATGGCATTTACAAAATAACGGGTAATATAAAGTCATAAGTGAACTATATATGATATCATAACAATGAATATGATTCTATAATAAGTAAATGACATTATTTAAATCATTATACAGGAGATTCGGACACTTATGAATTAAATCGGACTTAAGGTAAGGAAAATATCACAATCTCATTTTTATCTGAGATTGTTTATACTTTGGTATTTACCGGGGTGTATTTTATCATCCACATCCATGTTTCCTCAATATGTAATATTATTTCCATCCACCTACAACTGTTTAAATCCAATTTTACCAATTGGTTAGTTTTTAGTAAAATATATGAAAGGAATCTTTTGTGGTTTTTCGTACGAGGTACTTTTTGACTTTTCCGACAAAAGTACGAGAAGAATGTTTTTTTAACTTATACGGCATGAATGGATTTTTAAAACATTATTTACAAGAAGATTCCTTTACAAGTTTTAAAGTTTATTTTTAATCAACTTCTTTTAGTTTAAAATTGTATGACATGTTAAGAAAGGAAAATGTTTTTTTAATTTGAAAGGATATTTTCCTCAAGAATGGAGTTCAAGTGTTTTATCAAAATTATTTTCCATCTAAGATAATAAAGGGTTCTATTTTTATCCCTATTATTACATTGATTTGATTATGTTGTGATGTAATTATTTTTATGAATTTCTTTATATTATATGAATTGTTTTATGATGTCACGATGTTTAAGATTCCCATTTTTATTACATGGGTTATGCAATGATGTATGGTTTATGATTTTGTGGAACACATAAGAATGGTATCATTATAAGATGGGTGGGACCTATATCTCCCTCCAATGAATTGGGTAAAGATTTTATATCTGATGAGATAGACATGGCTGGAACGGTTGGTTATACCGGTTCAGTGAAACAGGACTGAAACGAGGGTGACTCGGTTCAGAAATGGACTTTGTCCACTAAGATAGTCTTGGCAATGAGTCTTGACTAATAAGATATGATTCTCTATGATTATGTGTGTATGCCACAAAGTTTCATGTTTAAAGTTATGATTATTGGGATTTCATTTCACTATTATGATTTATCCCATGTTATGAAATTATTCTCTATTTTGTAGGTTAAGATTTCCAAAATGTTATGTTCTTATGAATATGATGTGATTGATATTTCTTTTGTTTACCCTTACTGAGCATTTGAGCTCACCCTTTTATGTTTTCTTTTCCCTAGGATATAAAGAAAGGTTTTAGGTATTAAAAAAAGGAAGATCTTTATGGGAGATGTTGAAGATATTTCACCACGATTAGAAGATTATATTCCGAGTTTACAAAGACACTAAACTATTAAGATCCTTCTGTGTGTGTTTCTATTATGTACTAAGTATTCCGCAAAAGTAATGTAATGTCCATGTACGTCAGGCTTTGGGTCTTTACATCAAAAGTCCATAAAATGAATCTAATCTGACCCTTAGGTGATATGGGTATACTTTTAGCCATGCAATAGAATTTTTTCATGTGTTAGGTTAATTTTATATTATTTTATTTACACTTAATTACCTGATTTACCTTTAACTATGGTAAATAAAATTTACCGTAGTTACTATTCATAATTCCAAAAAACAAAAAGTATCCTATTAACATAATTTGGACCCACTGATTCCAAGTATGGAGTCCATTTTTTAAAATTCAATACACAAAAGTTGAATAAATTAAATTAAAATTAATCCTGTTGTCGAATGAAAACGGGTTTTTGATTAAAACATTGCAAAAGATTGAATTGATCTAACCTAAGAATTCAATGTAAAATCAATGATAATGACATACATTATATTAAATGGTAAAAATATATTATATTTATACTTTAAAACCATTCAATATTATAATTTATCCACATAAGTTATTATGATGAAAAAAGCTATTTTTAACTAAAATATAGCGTGTTTTTACTATTCATTAAAATATGAAAGTACCAGAAAAATATCAAAACTTTATCCAATGAAAATTTTTATATCGTGATTCAAAAGAATAAGTTTATTTTGTAAAATTTAACTTATAAACTTCTCAAAAATTGTATTTAAAATGGGTGCGCCATCAAAAGGCGACAAAACTGCATTTTTTTAAAAAATACTTATTTTACCCGAAAAAAAATTATTTTGTTCTCATACCATGTTATAGAAAATGTGTAAGATGAATAATAATGTTATAAAATTCAAAATTTAGTTAATACTATTCATAACGACTAGTTTATAATAATATTATAACCATATATCGTTGTTCAGTGAAACCCGGTATTGTGTACTACACACGCTATCGAGGAAGGTCGCGATTGCGTATAATGAAAGTCAAGATAGGGTTTCGTGTTGTGAAAGACTCCTTTGTTGTTGCGTATAACAAAATCCAACCTTATTTCATTTATACATTGAACATATATATATATACACTCAATGTTGTGTAGAATGACTATTATCAAACGAACTTGAAATTGTGTATAACACGATCCAAGAATTGTGTTGCGTATACTGCAAGCTAATACGGTGTTGAGTATAGCACAAGATAATCCTGGTGTAGCATAAAACACATGACATAAAATAAAAAATTGAATAAAATCTCAGGGTGTTACATTCTACCCCCCCTTAAAATGAATTTCGCCCTCAAAATTCATCGGGGTTATAAATGGTTTTCTATCCGAAGGTTTATTTAATAGAAACCCACATTGTAAAAAGGAATACCAAAACAAATCTTTAAAAACTAATGTATGAAACGTAACGGTTACCCAAATTAACTAATCACTGGGTTTCCACGTAAGAGAACATAAGTGAAAATATGGATATGGAAGAGAAATCTAACTGTCATGTTTTGATGGAGAGTGGTAGAGAACATGGCTATGAAATAGCCAATAATAACAAAGCCATAGATTTTCGATGATCTAAGGTATCATCTGATTCATTGGATATAAGAGCACTAGGACAACATTTTTGGTTTTCAATATCATTTTCCTAAAGTTGAAAATTTTGAATTAGAAGAAATGGCTACGTTATTTCGATATAATCTCACTGTTGTTCATGCCTTGAACAATTTCCACTTCATCCCTTAATGAAATGAAGTTGAATTTGTTATTCGTGATGTGTTATCAGATCATGTGATAGAATGATGGGTCATTCCATCTGTTTCAAACAAAAGGTTAGAAAAAGTTATAAGTCCATCATATGGTTAGATTAATCGTATATGGTTCCAAAAATGAACTTATACTTCATATAACATACCGCTTAATAAGATAAAACTAGTTTCTACTAACCAGGGACTTCCTATAGGCCAGTGGTAGGTGATAAAGGCCAGTCGAACTTCGGTTGTGGGTTTGATTCCCACAGCCTTGTCCAACGCAATGGGCTGTCGCCAGTCCTGCAAGTTGTCCTTTTTCTAAAACTACATTACTATAACATCCCATCAATAATATCGAAAAAAGTTCTATCCTTAAACAATACTAACTTATGTCCAACATAATCCATTCCAATCATTAGGCTTATCTAAAATACTTTGGTCCAAGCTCATAGTATAAAGAAAATGATTACTTGAAATGTCACATAACAATCACGTGAATGCCATCTTTTATCTCCCATATATCATAAGATATATCTTGCTGGTCAAATTACAAACATGTGAATACCTTAATCATGTATTCTCTTGAAAAATGAAGACCCATTTAACCTTAATGAAAACATGAATGCTGTCAAAAGTTAACTCTTTCCACATACCAAAATCCCAAAATTTCTATATAATCAAACCATAATATCACTTAGTCCTTATATTAGTCATGAGCTCATGAATACAATCAAACATCTCATTATCTTCTTATCCCTTCATTATGCACATATCATCTACTTTCCAAAAATATCTGAATAACCTTCCATGGCTACCGGTACCATTCAACATATACTTTCATATACTTTAAGAAAAACAATAGTGTAACAATCCTTAGATGATTATTTATTCCATAGTACCATACATTATTCTTTATAAACATAAAATCATTCCACTAACTTCTTAAACCACTAGCTGAGCTTCATCATTTATTTCATCTCATATTTTATTTGTAGTCTCTTCATCATCATCCACATAAATACTACCCGTATGACCATGCTGATTCTCTTCATTAGATTTTCCCTTAGGGCATTGGTTTACATAATTCCCATACATTCCACATTTAAAACATCTAATCATTGTTGATGTCGTAGCAATACCATTATCCTTGTCCATGGTGTTAACTGAACCTTTTCCTTTTCACTTACAGGCTTTGTGTCCTTCTTTTCCACACCCAAAGCATCTTCCAGTTCCTTTGAAACAATCTCCCTGATGCCTCTTCCCACGTGATTTACATGAGGGAAATTAAACTTTCTTTCCTCTATGATCATCATGAAACTCCATCTTTCTCTTATTATCTGAGTCGGGAAACTTACCAATGTTGAGATTATTGATCATATTATGAGATTTCTGATTAGGCATAATAATGATGTTTGGACTTCCAAATCCCGTTTCATTTGGCTGCTCATGAAGAATATCATTCCATTGTCTGTCATATCCTCCATTATCATGAATCGTCCTATTTCCAGCCATTTTCTAAAACCCAAAAAGAATAGTTTGAGAGGAAAAAATCATGCTAGGGAAAACAACATAGTAAAGGGGAAGTACCCTCAATATATAACATCTTAGGTTAAATTATATGATCGTTACCATAGTTCTAGGACTATATCCTATACGTATACTTATCCTTAAGGATATCCCTAGACAAACCATAGAAATATCTCTAGAGATCTCACTAACGTTTTCGCATCCTAGTTTCCAAAGGTTGACTAAAACTTTGCTATGATACCAACTGTAGAGACCCAAAGCTTGACGTACATGGACATTACATTACTTTTGTGAAATACTTAATACATAACAAAAACAGACACATAAGGACCATAATAGTTTAGTGTCTTTGGAAACTTGGAACATAATATTCTAATCGTGGTGAAAGATCTTCAACATCTCCCATAAAGCTCTTCCTTTTTTTTCTTACCTAAAACCTTTCTTTATATCCTGGGGAAAAGAAAACATAAAAAGGGTGGGCTCAAATGCTCAGTAAGGGTAATCATGGGTAAAATAAAACATACCATATACATTTGAACCTAAAAACATGAACATAATGTTTAAACATCAAAAACTTGAGCAAAGACAAAAAACATAGGAGTCTGTAAGGCATAGATCATAAAGAAACATTAAGAATGATAAAATAGCATGGGAATAAAACATGTAATTGTGGAAACCATTAATCACATGATATGATTTCCATATTAGCCAAGGCATTTCTTCCAAGACCATCTTAGTGGACAAATTCCCTTTCTGAATCGAGTTCACTCCTCGTTCCAGTCCTGTATTACTGAACTGGTTTAACTTGTCGTTCTAGCCATGTCTCTCTCATGAGATATAAATCTTTACCCAATAAATTGGAGGGAGATATAGGTCCCACCCATCTCATAATGAAATCATTCTTACTTGTTCCACAAAATAAACATATATCATTCTATAATAACCCAATAAATAAAATGGGTTTCCTAAACATCATCCCATCATCACATAATACATATAAAAGAAATGGATATCATTTCATAATAAGAAAAGTGAAACCATTTAAATCATAGAAACATTTTACTTGAAACATACACATATGAAATAATGTCATATTAGATGAAAAATGGTTTTGATAAAACACGTGAAATGAACTCTTGAGGAAAATATCCTTTCTTCTTCAAAATCATTTTTTTTCACAAAATGTCATTCAATTTTAAAATAAAAGGATTTTGTTAAAAATAGTCATGAAATCTTTTGGAGGAATCTTCATGAAAATAATGATTTATAAAACCGTAAAAAATCCTTTCATTCCGTATAAGCTAAAGAAAACATTCTTCTCGTACTTTTGCAGAAAAATCAAAAAAATTACCTCGTAACGTAAACAAAAGAAAGATTCCTTGAATACCATATAGTAAAAGTCAAAATGATTAAAAAGGACTTTAAACATACATGAAAACACTTTTATAAAACATGGACATGGATGATAGAAATAACCCCAGTAAATACTTACGAATAAGCAATCTTAGAAAAAAATGAGATTTGCAAAATTATCCCTTACCTTAGGTCTGATATGCTTCGTACGTATCCAAACCTCCTGTATAATGATTTAAATAATGTCATTGAATTATTACAGAATCATATTCATTGTTATTATATCATATATGGTTCACTTATGACTTTATATTACCCGTTCGTTTGTAAATTCCATGTTAAAGAGTGTTTTGGGTAAAATCGTTTCATTTGTCGTCCTTGTTTTGACTTGTAATTATTCATATGATTACTTAGATCATGATTACTTAATTCCAGAATATAAAACATGATTTATATATAATATATATTCATAATATACATATATATAATATATCGTTAAATGGAAAGAAATATACCGTTCATGGAGACGGTAGGCCGTACGTACGCATGAACGTTGTTTTCGTTTCCTTATTGAGTTGAATGGAATTAAGTAGATGACATAAATATATATATACATAAATCCAATAGCATTATTATGTCATATATTTTATGATTACTTATTATATATACTTTATAATCATTCTTGAATGGTTATCATGGAGAGTGAATCTCATCGCGTCGTGGAGACGGTAGTCCGTACGTACGCACGAGCGATGATGTCGTTTCCATAATTATTGAATTGAATTGAAGTGGATGATAAAATATATAAGAATCCGTATGATGTTATAATAACTATGTATAGTTATTATTTACACCATTATACCTATCCAAGTAAGGTGGTGTTGGACAAACAGATTACACCACGGCGTGGAGACGATATTTTGTACGTATGCACGCGCGGTGATTTCGTTTTCCGTAGGATGGATAAATGGTGAAATAGAGTTTTTTAAAACTTATAACAACATATAAGTATATTAGTGATACTGAATTTATTACTTCATAATGAAACAACTAAATAAGAAGAAGTGGAAGAAGAAATAAAGTTGAAAGAATTGGTAACGAACATTACCTCTTCTTTGAAGCGCCTCTTTGAGACCTCCTCTTAGGGCACTAAAATTGGTCTTTGAAGAAGACCAGGACCTCTAGGATGTTTCTAGGGAAGTGGAGAAGATAATTTTTCAGGGGTTGGCCGAGCTTGAAGGCTCAAATTGGTGTGAGGAAGAGATGGAGGAGGTTCCCTTTTATAAGGGAGGGGAGGGGCACCTTTGGAAATCTTAAAAATATTAATTTATAATAAATCAAAACCCACTTAAAACCCTCCAAAAATGAATCATATTAGAATATTAGATGACATAGGTTTGTAATCCCATCAAAAATAAAAATTTAGACATGTTAGGAAATTATTTTAAACATTATCAACTTGATTTATCCTTACTTAAAAAATTTAATTTTATTTGTGGTAATAATATTCTAAATTTTAAATTATAACAAATGATTACTTATTTGTTGTTAATTGTCCATAATTGGATACTTTATAACATGTTAGACCATATAAATTTAAATTTATAATTTTTATATATTTTTGTGATTTTTAAACAATTTTATAATATGTAATTTTTATAAAATAACAATAGTGTCAATTTTAAAATTATTCAATTATTTGAATTTAAATAAAATATATATAGAATATATGTTCGAAATAAAAGATTTAATAGATTCATAAATGGTTATATGTATCTAGAAAATTAGTGGAGAACATTAAATAGTTCATATAATATTTATTTTATTATTTTTAAAACCATTTGTTTGGTTTATCTCTTAATAAAATAATTACTGCAATATTTGTGTATAATTATTTAATATACTTATTTATTGCATAAAAATTAAAAATAAAATTCTATGATGAAGCTAAATCTATTACCTTTCATAATAATAATTTTACTTTAATTTATCATCTTAAAATCACAATATGTAAATTGTTATATTTATTAAATTTTGAAGGTGATAACTTTGGCATCATTTAAAATAAAATAATATAAGTGTCATAATCACTTTTATAAGACTCAAAACGGTTATATATTAGTTCATTAGATGATTATGGTATATATATACACTAAAAATAAGTTTTTGTCAGGTTTGTGGGCCTTTTAATTGGTATTATTATTTCAATAAAAACAATATTACTGATTTTTCACTTAACAAATAATTTCTGCATCATTAATGTATCACCATTAATGACAATTATATAATCCCTAAAAATTCCAAATAAATTATCATGGTGTATATAATTTTATTATCTTTTTGGATACTATTCATGTTCGAATTTTTATGATGTTTATCACTAAATTAAAATTATTATACTTATAAGATTTAAGAGAGTGACATGTTGTCACTTTCTTTGGTTTTAATAATAATTAACTTATTTTCATGGTCAAAAGTCCATAAAATGAATCTAATCCGACCCTTAGGTGATATGGTTATACTTTTAGCCATCCAATAGAATTTTTTCATGTGTTAGGTTAATTTTATAATATTTTATTTACCCTTAATTACCTGATTTACCTTTAACTATGGTAAATAAAATTTACAATAGTTACTATTCATAATTCCCAAAAATAAAAAGTAGCCTATTAACATAATTTGGACCCACTGAAAACCATGAAAATCAATATTTTAGTTAAAAAAGTGTCCCTAACTGAGAACCATGAAAATGCACCTGAATTGTCATTATAATTTAGAAAAAATATTGATAAGTAATTTTTGTTGTGTACGAATCAGTATCATGTCAAACTGACACACGATGTGATGGGTATGAGTCAATGTACATGATTCTAGTTTAAAATGAAATTTTAGTAAAAAAATAAAAGTGACATACTCAAAACTGATCAAACACATTTGGATTGTTATAATACTTTGGGAAAACAATACATAAGTTATTTGAGATGTGAATGAACCAGTCGCCCCACAATCTGATTCATAGTGGGACTAGTATGACTCCGAGTGCATTTTTCTCAATATATAAGTATCATTTTAGTTTAAAATGCGCCTCACGTCACCAAAATCAAAAAAACGAGCCTATATTGTTTTATTTTAATTTAAATTTTGTATTAATACTATATTTTTATAATATCGTGGTATTTTTTTGTACTACATTGTGCTATTACAGCATACTACACTGGTGGGGCAGTGTGTTGTAACAACACACTATAGTATGCCCCTTTATCAATTCTCGAAGAATCACTAAAAAATGTTTCTTTTATCGGTGCTTATAGAAGTTTTGATAAAAGATACCTTTATCGTAGCTTATATAATAACTAATAATGGACCCCTCTATCATCATTTTTCTATTGATGATAAAAAACCTGTGCTTTTAGTCAAGCTCCAGTAGTCAGCATTTCTCTAGCGCTGATAAAGGCCATTTTTAGCACTGTTAAAGGCCAATTTTTTAGTTGTGAGATATGGTTTTTCAATATTTAAATATACTTGTTGATATAAATTTATACAATAACACAAATTAATTTATTTTAGAATCATACTATTGAAAATATTAGAAACCTTTTATTAAAAATTTTAATGTTGTTCTATTTATCAAAAAAAATCATTCAAGTATTATTTGGAATTAATAACGGTGAATATAGAGAATAATATAAATTGATAAATGTTAGAGTTGGTTAATATTGTACCTAGAATTAAAGTTCCAGTATAGCTACTTGTAAATAATCAAATAATAATGGTTATATAGTAAAAAAATAATTTTCAATTAAAGCTGAAGTGTTTAGAAATATTAAGGAATATAAAAATTTATTTAAAGTGTTTTTAGTGAGGTAGGGAATTCCATGACATGGATTGAGTAGGAACCGAGTTTATTCAAAAAAATAAGGATGTTGAATTTTTTAGGATGAAATTGGAAATGTATGGAGCCTCTCCTAAAATTCATCTATATTTTTATATAAATGGGTGATGAAAGTTTCCAATGAAAATTCAAAAATAATGTATTATATGTCTCTCCGAGCTAAAAAAGAGAAAAGTGTGGGGAGTTTCCTATATATCTATGTTTTCTATGTTATAATTTTAAAAAAATATCAAATTCATTATGTATTTCTCAAAATAATATAGTAGTAAAATTTCTGATTATACCCTCTGATACATAGGGTTTTTGATATGAAGAAGTGGTCACAAATAGAAAGGGAATGGATACATGTGATATTTTAATTCATGGCTATTTTTTATTGAATAAATATAGAAATTTTTCTTAGCATGTGATGCATTACATATTATAATGACATATAATATATTCTCTATGGAAGTGATAAAAATAAACAAAATCAATACCAATATGTGAGAGATATGTAAGTTTTTTTTATGATACCCACATTTTTTAGAGCATAGATAGATATAAAGTAATGGTAAAACCCTTAAGATGAATGTAATGGTCATCAAAAACCATATGTAAAGGTCATTGAATCTATTAACACTGTAACTATCCTAAAACTGAAACCTTATGCTGATGTGTATGATAAATTTTTGAAAAATATAAGATATATTTATATAAAAATATATTTCTTACTAGAAAACATTACATTGATACATAATATGTTTTAACTCACACTTTTTTACATATGTTTTTTTTAAAAAAATCATTAGTTTCTAAAAATTACAAAAAATATGAGTATTTATAACAATAAAATTTCTAAGATTCCCATAATATGTATTATTGGAAATAATAATTCAGTTAGTGTGGTTACTTTTATCAAGTGAATTAAATATCCCAAATCAAATTCTCATTCAAGATGAATGATTTGAAAGATGATCTTCATAATGTGAATGATAAAATCTCTTATTAGAGTATTCTATGAATTAAAATGAAAGTTAAATCTGATATCTAAAATTTTAGAGATTGTTGTTTTGTATGAATATATTAAATTATTCAACTATTATGACATGTGTTTTTCATTCAGTTGTGGAGAATATTTTATTGTGAGATTTCATGAAAATATTTTTAAAGGAAGAGTCCAATTATTTTTTACAATTAAGTGGATATTTTATTATGAAAAAAATGTGGATATAGTTAGAATAAGGGAATTATTGGAAAACTATTCATGAACATTAATTATGAAGAAAGATAAATCATGTGATTATTGAAGAACACCAATGTGGTTCAGTTTGAAATTTATTAAAAAGAATCATCATGTGACAATAATCAAATTTTTAATTATAAAGATATTGAAAATATATTCATTCGGTTACGGAATATAAATTTAGGATAAATATAGAGATGGTGTGGAAAAAAATAGAGAACCAGATACTATTAAAGATATGAAGAACGACCAAGGTATTGATGAATAAGAATATTCTAAGGATATTTTTAATAGTAGATTGAGTTTGTTGAGGAATAAAGAAGAATGGTGAATATGATAAGGACAAGAAAATAGAACTGAGACCTGATCTTGTGATACAGATTATCATAGAAGATAGATATAGTAAGGATTTAAGTAAATTCAATGTTCATGATGTTCTACTAATCACATACTCTTAGTTGAATACATTGATGATTCTATTGAGAGAAGTTTGATATCAGGTTTTTCATAATATCAGTATCTCATATCATTATAGAGATATACATGCAAACATTTAATAGAATAGTTATAGGTAGTCGAATACTCTACTGAGGAAAGAGATATGATCACCTTGATGTAGTGACATGTAGTATATATTGGTGATTTTCATCCTGATAGAGGATGTTTTGTAACCTATTGGGAGAGAGTATTAAAATCATAATTGGAGGATCATATATAATGTGTAGAGATAGAATTGAATTCATGAGATTTCGCTTAGGTTCAGGATTATACACTCCCACCCCACTAGTAATTGATAATTAATTCTAGTAGAAATTTGGTGTCTGAGATTATCCTGAAAACAGCAAGGATTATATCATCAACATCAGGGGATTAACCATAAAACATTACTATGGGATTTTCATTACTCACTTTTCAATCATTTCATATGGTATATGT
Source organism: Viscum album (assembly GCA_963277665.1). Lineage (NCBI taxonomy): Eukaryota > Viridiplantae > Streptophyta > Magnoliopsida > Santalales > Viscaceae > Viscum > Viscum album. The sequence goes on along the minus strand of OY728158.1, from coordinate 647,598,563 downwards.
GTGTTAGATAAAAAAACAGATCCACTATTATACTAATTGATATTAGTGGTTTAAATATTAATAGGGGAGTAATATTATATAAAAATATAAATTTGGTAAAATTTCCCACCCTTATTTACCCAACCACCCCCTAGTGACTACATGGTATATTTGGAATCTCAAAAAATGATTTAGACAAGCTTTAATTATGGGTTTAGATAAGAGGATATTATTTAAAATCATTGAATCAAACCTCAAACATAACATATACACATCATGAAATTAGATTATTACATAATAAATAAAGAACAGAGATCAGGAATACCATTTTCACCCTTGATAATCACTCTTCTTGTTAATTCTTAATTATTGCGATGATTAGAGGTCATAATAAAAAATGAAAAACTAAAGAGAAGGAATTAACATAAACACAGTAAAAAACATATAATGAATTATTTATAAAAATAATAATTAGAGATAATAATCCTTAGGAATTTAAAACCTAATATATTGAAAAAATTTATTTTTTTTACACATTCCAACCCCTATGATTTCTGAGAAAATTTTCAAGAATTGAAAGATTCATGCTAAGAATTATTACCACTATCAATCTTCCTCCACTTGTGATACTCTAAGAAAAAACACCAGTATTTTTATGACAGACTCTATGAGTAGAAAGAATCTCTTTTAGAATTTATGTAGTGATCCAATGATTTCTGGTTGAGTATAAGGCCTTATATAATGGTTCTTGACAAATTTTCATGCAAGGTTTGGATTTTCATAGAAGTGATCTAGGTTGATGTGATGAAGAGGCCTTGATTAATTTCATTTTTTCAAATCTCAAATACATTTTTAGTAGTTCTATTTTAATATCTAATTTTTATTTACACATAGAGTTTTAATTTTAAAGTGAATGTATACTATTGAATTATTTCTCACACAACAGTAGGGTGCACACTTTTAATATTATATGGGGCATGTTCTAGCCAAAGCAATTATATGGGAGATGCACATATTTTCATTAAACATTATGTAACTCTCATGTTGTTCTAGTTAATCTAATGCATGTCTTATTTTAGTGGATTAAATTATATAAAATATTTATATTTTGTGGATCATTACCAATTGAGCATTAGGGTTTGCATTTAATCAAATATGCGGTATGTTCTAGACCAGTTTTCCTTATATAAGGATTCAACATTAAAACAATATATAATATGATTTCACTATACTAGACATCATTTTCTTTATTTCTTAGAGTCCTTTTAGGTTTAAAGTTTTATAACATGAAAAATAATTATTACATAACAAACTCATATATTACAAAGTGTACCCTTCCACTCAGTATATATTTTTTACAATATAAAACATCTAAAATAAAACATTTCTTTAAATGAAAAATATTTAATGATTTCAAATTGACTTATTATTTATTCCTACTCATCCTTCAACATTGTGAATTTCATTTGAAAATATGGGAATATCACAAAAATATTATTAAGGGATATAGAATAAATAAATCTATTATTAGGTGTAAGGAATAATTTTAATTGATAAATAATAAGTAATAGATTTAAATAATTTCATATAAATTTGATGGTCTTGGAAACAAATTGTGGAGATATTTTATTATAAGGATAAATAGTTGTCACTGAATAATGATATATAGTTAATTTCATATTGTCAAATAATTATATAGAAATTAATATATATATATATATATATCTGTGTGTGTGTGTGGATTATTATGAAATAAATTTGGAGGAAAAAATAGACGATTTGAATATTGTTGATTAAATATGAAAGTATATATTTTATGATGCTGTTTATTGAGATATCTTTGACTGTTATGTCAATATAGAAGTGTTTTTTTCTTGTAATATTGTTATTGGGATTGATAATAAATGAAGTAATATGATTGAAATAGCATATTTAGTCTAAAAAATATATAACGGTTGCTGAATATTTTAATAATTCAAATTGAATAGTTGGAGAAGTTAATGATAAATTTAATGTATAATTTTTATAAATGAATGTTGTTAATATTTTTATAGTGAGAATAATTGTATGGTGTTGATGGGACAAATATAAAAATTTGAGATGTTATTTAGTGTTTGATATTTAAAAACAAAGGGTGAAAGGGAAGTGTATTAAAATACTTATTCAATATATAAATATTATTTAAATTTCTACAGTGTGAAATGAATTTCCATATGTTCCGTGATTGGTTTATAAATTAATGTTAATTTAAAATTTTATTGGGATAAAAATTTTAAGTAATTGTGAAAATGATTATAAATATATTCATGAATTTTTATAATAGTTATGAAATTGGTGTTTATATTTTTATCATAGAATCATTAATTTGTTGAATATTGTTTCTATTACTATTTTGTTACACATTATTTGTTATGGGTATTATTACATCAATAATATCAATTATTATAGTGGTAATACTAATGTTCATGTAGTTTTTACATAATAATTTTTGCTAATGATGATGGACAATTATATGTAATAAAAAAGGATTTTTTGATAATATGAGTTGAGATATTGAAATTGGAAAATTTTCAAACTGAAAATAATAGACTATTTATAAAAACATAATATAATAAATTTTAAATTTGGTTTTGATTTTTGATTTTTATCAAAGTATTATTTATTTATTATGATATCAACATGGTTTAATGAGTAATTATTTGATTTTAGGGCATACTTGTGACCTATTTTTATATTTATTTTTATAGGAATATATTTTAGATATCATATTGAATAAATACTTTCATACTAAATATTTTGAACAATTGATAATTTATTTTAACATTTTATGATAATTAATTATTTCTAATTTATAATTATGAGTAAAAAAAGGTTGAATAATTTTGTTGAAAATTTGAGGATGGAAACTAATAATGAATATAGAGATTAAAAATATTTTTTTACAACACAGTGATTAATATTTTATTATGTAAATGAATTAATTTTAAAAGTAATATTGAATTTACTTTTATATTCTCACAAGATGAAAATATATATATGTTTTATTTTGAGAGATTTTTATTTAAAAGAAAATCAGGAATATATATTTTTAATAAAAATAAATTATTTTATTAAGTATCTTGTATTGATACAAATTAGTAATTTTGAAAATTAATGTTCATAAAAATATAAGAGTGTGCAGTTTATAAATTTTAAATGAATTATTTTTTAAAGATTTTCATAGATATGTCTGTCAGTCATAAAATTATATGAAGGAAATCACAATTTAGATGTTGAAAAAATATGATAAATGATTAGCGGGCCAAAATAGAATCATTAATTCCCTATGGGTCTAATCAAAATACCAAATTTATAAAAACTCGAATTGTGATACTCAATTAATTAAAATATAGTATTAGGAAAGTTTGAGATCAAACCCACATAGATAGTGAATTATTTTTTTAGATTTTAAAAATATTTTTTATAATTACAATAGAAGAAATAGATGAGGAATTGGATTAGGGTTTTGAAAATAGTTTGAAAATATAGATAACCAAAAGTGAAGTAGATTGATTTTTCTAAAAGTCATGTCGGGGTATTATAGTTTTAGGGATTGATTAAAATATGATTTTAGAAAAAAAAATATATTAATACATGTTTGGTGTCAAATTCGAGATGATGTAAATCAAATGGTCATGGTATTCACTTAATGATGAACTGATTCCCTATACCCCTTAGTCTGGTTGTTTAGAGTTTCCTCGAATCAAGTTTTTCTCGATAGCATTTTTAAACCCGATCTCCCTGAATGTGAAAATGGTTGTTCTTTGATTCAAGGTAAATATTTCAATAATTTTTAATTTTTTCTTAAAGTAAAAATACCAATTTTCATGATTAAATTAAAATAATGTTATTGGAAATATATTCAATAAACTTAAGAAATCCAAATACTTGAATATATAAAAAGGAATAAATCCAACTAAACCTTCCAAAGCTTTGGTTTCTCGGATCTCTCTAATAGCAGCAGCCTGATCCTCTATGTATAGACTCTATAAGGGATTGTGTAGGGTTCAATTCCATTATTTATGGGTCAAAAGGTGTTCATAATATGATCTAGGGACAAAAAATATATCAAAAGTTCAAGATATATTAAATCTAGAAGTTTTTTAGCTTGTCCTAAATTTTACATGTCGTGTACTTATTACACAGTAGGTAAATCATGAACCGCAAGTAAAAAATTAATAAAATTTATCTATCTATTAAATATTCACATTTTTCATGGAGTGACACATGTAATCCTATTTTTAAAATTCTTTCCTCCACTTAATTATTTGTAATACAACCAGGAACTGCATCGGTTCATGATGTGTACACGATGTATAAATTAAGTTTTCAACTCTCAAAGCCTTGTTTTTCCTTGGTTATTTAGTTTTTTCCATATAAGTTCTTACTGATCATTATTTTTTGGAGAAAAAAATCATTTAAGTGGATATGATGATCACTTTAACAAATTTTACTCATCTCTCATAACTTATAGCATCTTGAAAAAAAAAATTAAGAAAACATCATGTGTACATGAATGAATGAATAATAAAAATAATTATAATAAATGTATTTCTTATCAAGAATGTAAATAATAAATGCACTTATCACCCCCCCCACACACACAGACATAATTTATTTCATACTTTTCCACACTGATGAAATATCAAAAAACTACAATAGATACTTACTCAACCATGATTTAAATTCATTTTCAACAAAAACAAAGTAATCAAATCGAAAGTTAAATATTCAAGCATCACACATATAAAATTTATCAATGCCTCATTTTTTAAAGTACATAAATCAACCATGTATTTAATATTTCTTATTTTAAAATATCCAAGCCTTTTCATTCAATAATTTTCTTTTTTAAAATCATTATTAATATGCATATCATTTTTAATTGACCTCACATGAATTTTTCCACCCATCATAAAGGTACAAATTAATAGAGTGATTCACATATCTCAATAATATTTCACTTAATATAGTCTTTTAAGGCATCTAACATCTCGACATCGTAATGAAAAAATCATAAATAATCATGAGGTCTTGACCATTTAGAATTAAACAACTCTGAGGCATAGGGAATGTTGGTAAATAATGTAAATCAATTAACGATCAGAAAGAGGTTTTTCTCTATATAAATTTTCATGATACTAAAAAATATCTTAATGAAATTCTCATATTACCCTAGTATCTTAGATACGGATCTTAAAGAGTTTAAATAAAATAAATCAAACACCCTCTTTTATTATAATTTTATTATTTTATTTTCAAAATTTGTATTGAATAAAAATATCATAGCCAAATACAAACACCAAATGATCTTCTCATAACACTATTTTTAATATTTATAATAAGATCATCGGTCAATAAATGGGGATTTTTTAATTTCCCAAGACACAACCCTTTTTTATTTTTTTTTATTTTTCTTTTTATTTTTATTTTCTTTTTTTTCCAAGAGGGTGTGTAATAAATACAATATATTTTCCTTCCCAATGTCGCATGAAATCCATTCCCCCACACTTATTCATTACAAAATATAAATCCATTTTACTAGTCTCCATCTCCACCACTCTTATTTTTAATAAAATTGAAAAACATTTAGAGAATTGTAGGAATTGATAAGATGGGAATCTAACATGGATCTTCCCTTGTATATTTGTTTATATATTTTATGGGTTTTAAAATAGATTAATTTATTGTGGATCTAAAGATAAGGGATAACCGAATATGACTTAATTATATAAAAAGTGATTCTATTTAGTCATAGCTTTGATGAGATGAAAATAATGTTCTAAAATATACCATGCCCATATTTCACAATAAATATACTATAGAAGGAATGTAAAATATTGGCTTAGAGGATGTCTTAGGAATGTTATTAATGGTTGGTAAAATCACAAATGGAAATAAAAAAAAAATTTAAATCAGTTAATATAAATAACAGAAATTCAAAGTATGACCAAATATTAAAAAAAATTAAAATTATTAACATGTTCCATAAAATAATTATTTTCCCAATAATAATCTACATTATTATCCCTACTAATTATTTTCCTCACTTTTATCTTTCAAATTTATTGAAAAATAAATTTAAAATTCATGGCATGGTAATTGTCCTGAGCATTTTATGTCTCCTAGTTCAGTTGATTAAAGCAAGAATCTAGTGAGAGAATGAAATTAAAAGTTAAAGCACTATAATAAATTAATGTGGGGGTATATTATAGAATTTATGAATTAAAATGATTACTTTCCCCTTGAATTTTTCTTTTATATTGGATATACAAGTTATTCCTACTCCTAATTCACAATGTGTATTGGTCTTAAATCCACTTCTTGTGCTTCCTAATACTTTCTTCCAGCATGGGTCTTGATGGTATTGAAAATAAAAAATATATAGGAGAACTAATTGGCCATTATCAATGAATTTTTAAATATTTGTATAGAGATTTTGTGTGTCTCAAAAAACATAAAATAAAAAAACAAAAAAAATTGGTTGCCTCTCAAAAACTGTTCCATTTTTACAGTGAATTGGCTCGGCCAAGCCTAGGTTATCTGATTAGAGTGTGGTATAATGATAAATTTATATTATTCATCCATTATTGACATTGAAATAAATCGTAATCATATTTTCTTATCCTTTTTGAAATTGGTGTGGAACTCGGATGTCATGAATATGAATAGTATGAAGATAACCAAAAGGATTTCAGTATTTGTCCAAACATAGAAAAATTATTTTTCCATAACCACTAATTACATTTCTTTAATTGTGGCTTCAGGTTAATAGTTAATAACCATAACTTTTTCTATTGTATTTTCTTATTTTTTCCTCTATTTATTCATCATAAGGTGTATCTGGTTTAACTAATTCTACTTTATTTGGTTGTAGTCGTATTTTTATGACAAATATATATATATAATAAGTAGCTCGGTTTAATTTTTTTTAATTTATTATTTTTTTGTTAACTTAATTTTGTTTCGGCATAATCAAGCTCTACAACAAGGTTACCTTCTTCATTATCTGAACCAGTAATGTTGGGGAACTGAGGTTGGGATCCAATTCAGCTCCAAAAGTGGTACTTACATCTTCTTCATATTCTATGATTATTGGTCATGAGACAAAAAAATTAATACTATCTCTAGGATATAAGATTTCTTTTATTCAATGATTGGGTACGGTTGTGGATACTCATTTTATTAATTTTTCATCTGTCTAACTTCATTGAGGGGCTTCACCATATCTTCTAACAAGAAGGTGAACCTACCCTAGTTAGTCATCATACCTTGAATCCCTACCATTACAACCAAAAATACACAATGAGACTAAAAGATGAATTAAAATAAAGAAATAAAATTAAAATTAAAAACCTAAAAACAAAATAAAACCATCCCTAGCAATGGAACCATTTTTTCCAAGCCCAAAGGGTGTTGTTAATTCTGTCTAGGTCTAATCAAAATAAAAAATTTATAACTACTCAAACTATGATACCCAATTAATTAAAATATTGTATTAATAATGTTTGATGTTGATCCCACAATGATAGTGAATTAGTTTATTTAGTTTTTCAATATATTTTATTTAATTAAAATTAAAGAAAGAGGCTATGAATTGGATTTTGTTTATAGAAATAATTTGAAGAAAGAACGAATATAAAGAGAAGCAGATTGATTGGTTTGAAAAAAATTATAGGGTTTTTTAGTTTTAGGGTTTGGGTATAATTTTATTTTAGAAAAAAAATGATTAATCCATGTTGGGTGGAAGAGTCAATATGAGAGAAATCCAAAGGTCATAGAATTCCCTCATTGATGCAATAATACCCTATCTCCCTTTAGTCTGGTAGTTTAATATTTTTTTCAAATTGATATTTTCACAATACCATTTTTTAAAATTGGTCACCCAAGATGCGACAATGGTCATGGATTGATTTAGGGTAACCAGTTGTACAATTTATAAGGTTTCATTCAAGTTATAATAACAATTTTCAATATAAAAGTAAAAGAAAGAGATTGGAAATAAATTTAATAAAATATAGAAATCCAAATACATGAATAAAGAAAAATGAATAAATACAAAGAAACATTACCCCTTCAGATAAATAACCCTAGAAAAAATATGGTTAACCCTTTAACCTAGTGATGAGTCTCATAATCATGTGAATTAGGTTTTGAAAAATAATTCTTTAGAGGAGAATGTTTATTTTGGTAAGTAAAATTTATCTCAGATATGGCCAATATTTTAATTTTTGATATTTTCATTAACTGACTTAATTATTCTTGTGCATTAAAATGATTATATCTTCCAACCATTCATCTCATTACTGATACATCCTCTAATCCCTTATTTTCCATTCTTTATATGGTATAATTATGGTAAAACTCATTAAAGTTATCTACCAAAACATTATTTGTATCTTATCAAATATTTGACAAAACTGAATCCCTTTTAATATGATTGAGACATATTTTTTATTGCTTATCCTGAGACCCATATTACGAGAATCCATTTTTACACCCATAGTAGACACAAATAGCCTTTCTAGGGAATATCCTTGTTTCAACCCCATCTTTTCATTTCCTAAAATTATTTAAATATTTTGTATGATTATCATAAATAATAGAGGGTAAGATGGTGGCTAGTGGATGAGATGTATAATTTTTAATTCATGGGTGGGGGTTGAAATTTATTATGATTTGGGGAAGGCATATTTATTGTATTTATTATACATCCTTTTGAAAAAAAATAAGAAGAAAAGGAAAAAAAAATGGTTGTTCCAAGGGAAATTCAAAAATCAAAATTTATTGACTGATGATCTTATTATAACTAATAAAAATAGTTTCATGTGGATATCATTTGGGTTTTTTTGGTGACTGTGAGATGTTTTCCAAACACAAATTTCAAAAATAATAATAAAATATGGTGTTTTTTTTATTGCATTTCATCTCTTTATAAGCCTTCTTTAAGATACTAAGGGAAGATGAGACTTTCATTGGTTTTTTTAGTTATCATGCAAAGTACTTTAGAAAAAAACCACATTTTGAGCCTTAATTGAATTATATTATTTTACTAACTATAATAATTTTATCTATCATTTGATCCTAAACAATTAATTACTCTTGATTATTTGTGACTTTATCTTTACGTAGTGGAGATTTTAGATTCCTTGCAATACAATGTTAAGTGAAATATTCTTTAGGTATGTGCATCATTTTATTCATTCTTACCTTGATGAAGAGAATAAAAATTCATGTGAGGTAAATTAAAAATATTATGAATAATAATAAATAATTGAAAATTGAAAATTATGAATGAAAAGTATATGATATTTTGAAAGTGGAAAAGTGAAATACATTGTTGATTTGTAGTCTTTAAAAAATTAGGCATTGATAAATTTTCTATGTGTAATGCTCTAACATTTCACTTTCTATTTGATCAATTTTTTCTGTTGACAATGAATTTGAAGCATGGTAGAGTAAGCCTCCATTGTAGTATGTTGATATTCCTTCCCTAAGGATAAGTATGAATTCTATTGTGGGGCTTTGATATGTGAATTTATTATTTAAATTTTTTAAAATAAAAAGTATTAATTCTAATGATTTTTATTGATAATTCATGTTGGTACACTTTATGTTTTATACATTATTTGTAGGATTCTATAAGATTCTCAAAATTATAAAAACACATTGAAACAATCATAATATCCCCTTAAAAGATGGATTTCCACAAATATGGATATTCATGGGGCACTTCCAGGGCATGGAACTGAAGAACCAAATAAAAATAAGACTTCTTGAGCTGAAAACTGACTTTACATGTCATGTAATAATTATATGTCACGAACCAGCGCTGGTCATGAACTTAAGACAAGTGAGGAATATGATGATCATTTCCACGTCTTTTTCTCATATCCAGATATATAATGGATCCTGAAATAAAATTAAGAAAAAATCAGGTGTACATTCATGAATTAATAATAATCATTTAAATCAATACATTTTATTATAATAAATGAAAAAAATAAATGCACTTATCCATGATTTAGAATGTTTTATCATGGATTTTAAAATAAATAAGGATTTAACTTTCAAAATTAGTTAAGAATTTTATATTTATGAATTCGGATTTTTTAAATATTTCAATTTGGAAACTGATATGATTGACGTAGTTGATAAAAAAAATAAAAAAATAATTTTTATAAGGTATTTATTTTAAAGATCATGAATTTTTTTCGGTTATAAATATTCTTTTTAGAGTCATATGATTAAGATTTAGAGGATGAAAATTTTTATGAGTTATATAAAACAGTGATATAGATATTCTTATTTTTGGATTATTTTTTTTGATTTAAATTACTTAAATATTTAATTAGATCATCTTTTCAAACTATGATTTAAGAAAAACATTTTAGAAGATGATAATTTTAAAATAAATATTTAAAGTATTTATTAAATTTAATTTAGAACAATATTATGGTAGTAGATATATAAATATTAAAAAATGTTTTTATTTATGAAATTCATTTAATTAATTAGATGGTTGAATATTTATAATAAAAGTTTTTATAGAATTTTTAAGGAATTTAATATTTCATGTTTTTTTATTTTTTAAATAAATTATTTTATAATAACTAAATATATAGTTTTTTAAAAATAATTGTTCTGATGGATAAGAATTTAAAGGGATATAACAAGATCATATATACCATAAATAAAATAATTATTTTAGAATGATCCTTTGAAATTTGATAATAAAATTATAATTATGTAAGTTATTAAATGGGGATAACATTTATCAACATATTAAATTGGTATAAATTTTAAATTTATATTTTTTAGAACCAATATCTATTTGATACTTATAGTTATTAATTTATAATGTTTTTATTCAAATATGTTGATATGTATTTTTTTTTGTTTTTGTATGTATCAATGTATATAACAACACACACACTGATATATATATATATATATATATATATATATATATATGTTTGTGTGTAGAATAAGAATATATTTTTGTGATCATTATTTTATGTTTGTAGATTTACTTTTATTACGTATGTAAACCAAATTTTTTTGTGTTCAATAGTTGAATTTCATGTGTGTGAATTTTGTTATGTGTGTGGATTTAAAATAGATTGTTTACCATTGTTACAATTAAAATTGTTTCATTTTATGTTATAAAATATATGGGTGAATAAATATTGGAATACAATATGTTTTTATTATTTTTTTGGTGGTGGATAATATTTCTAGAAAGGGATTTGGTCACATAGTTTTTCCTTGTATAGTTTCTAGGAGGTCATTGGTTTGACTCTACCATGGTGCATGTGTGTATAGATTTTTATTATTAATCTACTTATATTAATTATGTTTATTATCATCATCATCATCACCACCACCACCACCATTATTATTATTATTATTATTATTATTATTATTATTATTATTATGGAGAACAAGTAGCTCAATGGTACTGGGAGGTTCCCTGGTGGAGAAGAAACTCGGTTTCAAATCTAGTTGGATTCAAATTTCCATATCACCATATCAGAACAACAATAGGAATTGTGTGGGTGATATATTAGGCACTGTGGTGAGTACTGTAGTAGATATAATGATGGGTATTGTAGTGGGTGAATAACCCGTATAATTATTTATGGATTGTCATATATTCTGTAAAAATAAATTTTGAATCATTATCAAGGTGTTGAAAATGGTATTAAGTTGATTTGAAACATCTTAAGATGTTTAAAGTTGAATCAATCTAGCTGGAGAATAATTATAGAGTGTAGTTTTAGGGGAATTTAACTAAGTAAAGGATACATATCATTTTATGGAGATAATTTAGACATAATGGGTTTTTTAAAAGGGTACATAACATATTTAAGTGGATGCATGATATATTAAAGATGGTATATAAGATGATGCAATATAGATTTAACAATGTACCAAATCTACTGTGATACGTATAATCTATCTGATAATTCAGAATAAATTTCTAACTTTTTGGGATATGTAATATCTTTCAATTTATATTTAATATTTTATAGGCGATATAGAAGATTTCCTAAAGTATTAATAATATTATTTTGAGAATATGGAAGGTTTTTCAGATCTTGAAATATACATTTAAGCGATATGTAAGATAAAGTTTCCAACATGTATCATTTCTATGTTTGAAAATTAAATATTTTTAAGAAGAATAAAATTATGACTCCATGAGTTTTTAAAGAGAGGAAAAAAAATAAATATATTTTCTTAAATAAAAGGAACAAACATCATGATACTCAAAATACTGAATCATGATACAAGATGAGTCTGATGAAGTGGGTGTCTCCCCATGGAGAAGTTAGTCAATCCTAAATCAGGAAGATCATGAAATAATAGAAAAAATTAAGTTGAGGATAAATGGTAATTAATTTAGAATATCTATTTTTTCATTCAGTTTTTTCAGATATGAATATTTGAAATCATCAATAGAGATCAAATAAATATATATTAATGTATTGTATCATTGACTAGTTTGAATAGGAAAACACAAGTATTCATGAAATTGAATTTAGGATAATGGGGTGAACACCCACATCATCCAATTTTTACAAGAATATATATAACAATCTAGATGAAATTTGTTAATAAGAATATTTAGAAATATCTTGACCACATGGATTTTTTTAATTTTATATACATAAAAATTCACATAGTTTATTAAAAACTAAAAGGATAAAGATGTTATTAATTTAAGTGTGGAATTAAAGGGATAAAATATTGATACAGAGAATTCAAGAATCGGGATATTTTTTTCAGTTTATATATTATTGGAATCCGAATATGGGATAATAGGAATATTGAATAATTTTTAGTATTCAAAATTCATAGAAGACATCTTTTATTGATGTTGAAGTATCATAGGGCTTTTTGGTGATATTATTGCCTCTAGTTTTGAATCATATTGTAAAATTTTCGGAAATAGTATAAATAAAATATTTTGACATATATATTTTAAGGAGATGGATTAAAAAGTTTTAATGATGATACCCTCCCATATCCTATAATCACTTTTAATTTAATGATAAAATTTATGCCTTTAAATCAAATCAAACACAATAAGGATATAGTTACCCACCTTAGAGTGGACCTTTTAAAAATATTAAGATTTTTTATTCCTTAATTTCAATATATAGAAGAGTGATATTTTGTTTGAGTTGACCTATATCTTAACTGATCATAGTGGTATATTTTTAATAGGAGAGAAATTATAAAGAGAAAGTAACAATGATTAAATTCCCCCCCCCCCATCTCAGTGATATATAACTAGATGCTTGGTAATTTAAATTGAACTTAGAATTCTTATAGGCTCCACATTTGTGATCCTTTTTGTGTGTGATGTTTATGAGAGAAAATATGAATTTTTTTCAAAAGTAGAGGTGTTTATACATTTGATTAAAAAATTATAAATATTGGAACAATATGATTATTCTATATCTTCTTTCTCTTACTCTAAAATTAATTTATTTGGATATAGTGAATTTTATACAAGGTGATAGAGATTCTCTACTCATAAAATAAATCTGGAGTTGAATGGAAATGAAAGGAAGGTAGTTTTTATTTTCTTACCAGATAGAGTTTATACAATGGTGATGGTACTAAAAATGTCTATCGATATATGGGATAAGTTTTAAAATATTTTTGAATGGAATAAGAAAGTGAAATACCCGAAGCTATATATTTGTAGGTAAATGTTTAAAGATGTTATAATATAGAATGATGATACTGTTGATGCATATTTCACAAGGGTGGATGAAATTTTTTGGAATTTCATGGTTTTTAGGAAACATTGGATAATTCAACCATTTTGAAGAACCTCATGAGTAATTTATTTGGAGTATTTCAATAAAATCTTTATTAACTATAAGATATAAGTGATTTTTCTATTGATTATCTATAAAATATAGTTTTTTCTTATTAAATGATAAGTGACATTGTTTTCAATAAGAAGGTCAAATTTGGTAAATGATTTTATTTTAAAGACATGAAAGATCTAAAGATAATAAGAAATAATAATGAATCCTTATTATAATCTAAAAAATGAAGAAAGAGATAAATAGAATGAAAAAATCATGTATTTAATTTCAAATAACATCTTATGTGGAAGAGGTAAATACAAAATTAATATTCCTTTAAAATTATTTAATTATTGTGATATGGGATATTTTAAATTTAATTTCTAAATAATAAGAATGGAGAGACTAAAAATAGTTATAGAGTAAACTAATCCCATAATTAAATTGGGATGAACAATGAAGGTTGATATTCGAAATTAGAATTTCATGAGAAGAATGAAAAGTTATGTGTTGAGGAAAAAATATGATAAATACTCATAAAAATTTAGTGATTCAAATTTTAAGTCACCTTTGAAAAACATAAAAACTTCATGGATCGTGTTAAATAAGATTAATTCACTTCAAGGAGTGATGGTAATGATAAAGAGATCTACACATTACATATATTGAAAACTAATCTTGAATCATGTCATGAGCATAACATAAAGAAAAAAATGGCCTTGATTTTTTGAGAAGGAGGTTAGTAAAGAAAAATAAGGTGAATATGAATTATTCAACAATGAGACTTCATATATTTAATAAATAAAGAATATCATAGTGAGAATATTAGAGAAATAGAAAATGTTGAAAGATTATGATGTAAAATCTGGTGCAGTGGAAGTATGGTTAAGTAAGGAAAAGTATTTGTGTCTTGAAGTTAAAAAATCCTTGAATAATAAGACAGTATAATAAAAAAATAAAAATGGATATTCAGGATGAATCATATCGATATGATAAGAATTAAATAGAAAATAAATACTAAAAAAATATTTAAGTCACTAGTGCACAAAACGTTTTTTATGTTAGTTTTTTTAGGTTTTTCAGGTCATTTTTAGGGATACATTGTTGAAGTTTATGTAATAAATCATATTTTTTACATCATTTATATTAATCAATGCTAAAAAATATTATTTTGGAGGTTTTTCACATCGTTTATTTAATAACAGATGTGAAATATGTTCATTAAAGGTTTTTTAAGTCGGTTACTTAAATAACTGATGGAATAAACATCCTACCACATCGGTTATATAAAAACTGACAAGAAAAAACCCAATTCTGAGGCATTTTTCATGTACTTTATTAAATAAACAACCTCAAAAATATTTTTTCATGTCAGATATTAAATATTTGACATAAAAAACTATATACCAAATCGGTTATGAAAAACTTGTTGTGAAAAACTGATTTTTTTACATTTTAAAGTCGGTTAACAAAAACCAACGTAACAAATAATTTATGAAACTCTTCCTCTCCATTGCAGAACCAGACCTAAAATGACCAAAACGAGACCACAAAATAGACTAGAAACAAGAACAAACAAACCTAAAATAAGAAAAACCTTCAGAAAAATTACACATTCGCATTTAAAATATTCAAAAATTATAATATTTACTAAACACAAACCTAAATACAAAAAAAACAACTACCAAATAAACATTTATAATTACACCATTCAAAATTACAATATTGACTGAAAACATAATAAAATATAATAAAACTTATAAAATTTTTTGACCATTCCACTTGTAAGGGTTTGACCTCTTTCCCACTATAAGGTTAGTGTCATCAAATAGCTTCAAATTAAAAAATAAAGTAGTTAACATATATAATGACTTTAATTGAAATATTAATGAATAATTTATAAGGAAATATTACCTGTTGAACTTCGTAACTGTTATAATTTTAATTATTTCATACATAAATCTTAACATATAATATATGCATTAGATGACACCTTTTTGTTTATGAAAATTATGTTTAAATTAGTTTTTCATTTTAAAATATCATATTTATGTAATGCAAAATGTACAAATTATAAATGGATATTCACCTTTACTTTTAAATATTTGATCTGGACACTCTTTTTCTTTTTGTAACTTCTAAATAAATACCATCCCCTATTAGAAAATAATATGAAGGAAATAAATTTAAAATATATTATAATATAAATAGCTATTAAGAAATTAAAACTTACTTTTCCAATATCTTCTTAAAATTTACTCATACATCGCTATGGACAGATCATATCCAATAAAATGTTTTCTCCCTTGAAAAAATACACCTAACATCCAATCATCACTCATATAAAAGAAAATTTGATTTCCTTGATTGTTATGTAAAAAGATAAAAAACAATTTGTCATACATATGTTTTATACTTATCAACAAAATGAAACATCCAAAACTATGTAATTATATTATTTGGAAACCATTCTACAATATAAACTACTTTTTTCTCCTCATCCAATTCATGTCTTTTAGGTGAAATCAACTATGGGTCCATCAACCCATACACATTTTTCTTCTCATTCATCTCTTAAATTTTATAAATATTCCTAATACAAAAAATATAAGTATAAATTTTCAATAAATTTAACGTAGAGAAATATTTTTGTTAAGACATACATGGAAAAAACTTACACCACATTGATGCCCAATTTATCTCTAGTAACAAGCTCTAGGATATAATTTTTCAGAATCCCCACATCTATTTCACATCCAAAATCATGAGCTTCTATTGGAATTGTATAATGACCAACCAACAAATTTTGATATCATGAGCATCTGTCAAGACTACTAGAATCTGAATCAGATGTCATGGCCCTTTTTCTTTATTATTTGATATACAGTATTTATTTACCTTTAAATTATTCCTTTAAATAAATATAAAAATATATTAACTTTCAAATTTTAAAACAAATTTAATAGAAAAATAAAATAAAATATATAACATACACATACCTTTATGGTAATGGGTCGTAGAAGTCTATTTGACCAAACTAAGAAGTGGCTGATAATTTTCCCAACCATCATCACCTCATCTATAGGTAATGGTACTCCAGATAATATATCTATAATATCATGTACAATGAACCTATGCTTCTCTACCTCTAACTTTTGATGATGAATTGTATCTCTTATATAATATATCATCCCATATGATACTATATGATAGTGAGGATCATAAACATAAAACTCACAATAACTAGGAATATTTGGAGGTGAGGGTGTTGGAGTAGGAAAAAAATGGGGTTTGTAGACAGAGGTGGAGGATAAATAATGGGGTCTGCAGGTGGAGGTGGGGAGTGGGAGATTTTGGTAGAGGTGGAGCAGGAGCTATAGTCTGAAATTTTCATTGCATGTCTGCAAACATAGACTAGACCAATTCTCAGATCTTTTCATCCATTTTCACATTAATATTGTAAAATTCATCCCCCATAGATGAAAAATTTTTATATATACCCTCCATGGAAGAAGAAAAAGAACATAGTAACACTTTTCTTATCGATACACCTGCTCAGTATCCTGGTACACGACCTGAGTGTTCCGGATTTTCTAATGCAACAGATAAAATATCATGCCTCCCATCAGATTTAAATACCCCATATGTCCTTTTCTCTTCAAAATAATCTTTAATGAATTATTTGAAAAATTATTTAATGATTAAAAGTATATAAAGAATTTAATTTACTTAAATAAATAAAATAAACAAATTATAATCCTCTCAGCTACGACCCTAGAATATTCTATAAGATATTACCCATATTTTCTCATCTGATCAGTATTCCATTTATCATGTCTAGATGGAGGGGGTGGCGGGTAAACCTCTCCAGATCTTGAAGAATATGCTCTAAGTTTTCCTAAATTTTCATCTATTATTTATTCTTCCAATAAATCCTAAAGATAAACTATGAGGGTATACATTTCTGGATTGGATCTCTTAATGATCTCTCATTGATTCTTGTAAATTAAGAATAAGAAATCATTAATAAGTTATTAATAAGATCATTAATATAAGAAATCTTCTAAAAGATTACATTTCAATTTCCAAAAATGCTTCTTGTCTTCTACTTTCGACAAATGTTTTCCATGTGTCTTCATCTATAAAAGGATATGAATGACATGGACTTCAATGTTTCTTGTCCCAAAAAAATGAAATCATATGTGAGGGTTGATTTGAAATCCCTCCATCTCTTAGTATCCATCGATAAAAATTTCCTCCTGACTCCAAAAGTGTCAGGTATATCAAATTTCATCTAATAAAGAAGAGGGAAACATATTATACAATAAATATTTCAATATTAGTCCAATAATAGAAAAAGAGCTTACCAAAATGGTCTCCCACAACTGAGCTACTGTATTTTTTCACCACTTATCTAGTTATTAAACAAAATGCGGACTTTTATTTTACCTTGATTTGATACAAAACTCTTGAACTATTTTTCATTATGACCTATTGGAACATCATTCTCATCAAAGTCTACAACTATCCTTTTTTATTGGTTATGAGCAATTGATAATTTTGGTAAACCTATGATGTCATGTTTACCAACCCCCGAACTCTTATGTTTCTATTATGGGAGCACATGAAGAAGATTGAGGAACATCAATAGAATCATGTGGATGTTTCTACCTAGAGGTATAATCATGATGCTCATCTCTATAAGTTTTTTATCAACTATATGGTTGATCTGTTATTTAACTTCAAATCAAAGAAACAAACATTTAGTACACAAAATATAAAAATTCACATATTATAATACTAATTTAAAAAGAGAAAATTTATAAAACACAAAAGTAATCTAAAACTAAACACATTATTATTCAAATTTATTATCTTAAAATAAAATGTTAACTACCAAAATGATATTATAAATTTCATATAAAATGAATGAAAACAAATCCAAAATTTGTATAGGATTATTAAAAATGGATCAAACTCATAAATTAATTTTTTAAACAAAAAAATAATATTTTTTTACATATGGATCTAAAATTATATTCATTCAAAAAAATAAATATATATTAGTTACGTAATGTGAAACATGATAAACTAAAAAAAACTAAACTAAAATAAACAAAAATTTCTACTGATTTGTTTTAATATGTGTTTGGATAAAAGAAATAATACAATATAAGATTTTATGAAATTAATAAAAGTAAATGATAAAAAAACGTATGTTACCAGTAATATTATGAATTTACAAATATATTTTTTTTTTCAAATTCATTTGTCGTGATATTTCCTTATGGAACAAACCATGTCTATAACAAGATCATCATTATTATCTGTTAATCTTTCTAAGTAAATAGGGATCTCACATAAATAAAAATATTCATCATGTTGTTCGTCACCAAAATATTGGTTTTTTCCTTGTAAAATAATAGAGCACTACATATCATATTGATCAAGAAAAAAAATCATGTGTTTCCATTATAAAAGAATTATTTGTGACGTCCAATCTGTTTATATGATCTACTAACATTCCAAATTCATTTTGTCTGACACTATTGTTACTAATAAACCATTTGTAGTCCAAAATAAGAACTTTAATTTTAATTTAATCAATCTCCCATATTTCTTCAATGACACCATAATATGAACTTGGTGCATAAATTGTGTTTTTGTCTTTAGAACTCAAAAAAATGGATTTCTTCTACGAACACCAATACACCACTATTCTGAACTGTACTTCTGTTGTCCTGAGCTTTTGTATAAAATGTATAGCCATTAATGTCATACTCGGACCATGTTTTCATATTTAAACATGGACCATCCACTAACCGTCTAAATGTCTCTGATGCATATTATCTACCAAGGATGGTCTTTTTTAACCATGAAAAAAAAGTTTTGTTACGCTCATTAAAAATCCAAATTTCATTCTTCTTTTGATGAAATTGTTTCAACTCATTACTATGAAATTTTATATAAGTTTGAGAATTAGCTATGTTATTCAGGATGTATAATTTTTTATTCTTCATCCTTTCACCTAAAAATGATTTGACTTTCAAACAACAGAATCCACTTTCCCTCATTATTAACTCATTTATGGTGAGATGGAGGCAAACTAATGTGCTCTGTCACAGATAAGTATCTCATTCAAAACTCCACAAACTCCTTATAAATATACTTTTCAATAATGGAGGCTTCATGTCGATATGGATTCTTAACATACCCCTTCAATATATTCATATAATATTTAGAATGATATATCCAACATAGATATATAAGTCCAAAAAGCATTATTTCTCAAACCAGATGAACCATTAAATGTACCATTATATCCAAAAAAATATGGAAAAAAAACATTTCCAATTGACAAAGTATAGAAGTTTCTATGTTTTCCAAAATTTTCAAAGCATCCAGATCAATCACTCTATTAAAAATTTAATTGAAAAAATAACACACCTTCATGATAGTCTTTCTGACATGGATGGGAAATATTCTACACAATGAAGCTAGTAGAAGTTGTTTCATCGTGAGGTTATAATCATGAGATTTCATACCTTTTTACTTCAAATCCTTCAAAGATACAAAAAAAATTCATTTGAAGAATATATTTATGGTACTTTGATATCATGAGGACAATAAAAAAATATAATTTTCTACCTCTTGGATAATGTATGACAAGAAAGGGGAAGAAATGTTCATCTTCCATCTGATGTGGGATCCAACACCAAAGGTATTTCCATTGATAGTAAATCTAATCGTTCATTTAACCCATCTTGATTCTTTCCTTTAATATCTAATAATTTTCCAATCAAACTACTATAGATATTATTCACTACATGCATGAAATCAAGTTTATTTTTCATATTATAATATATTCAATATAGTAGCTCAAAAAATATTGACCATTTTTTCCAAATATGTCTATCATTTATAAATTTATGGGCCTTTCTCAATGTCACATCAAGGTTTTAAACCCTATCAAAATACTCATCAGTATATAATGCTTTTGGAGAAATATAAAATTATTGTGACCCATTGGATTCCTTTTTTAATGTTCTATAAGAGTGACCCATAGGCAAAAACATTAGATGTTCTATGTATGTTGTTTTCCTCCCATGATACAATTAACAATATGAAGTATTTAGTTCTCAAATTGGACACTCCTTATTCCCCTTAACACTATATCCAGAAAAATTTCTATATGATGGGAGTTCATTTATTGGGAACATAATCAATTCATTCAGTTGAAAAATATTCCATTTTATATGAATCATACACCCTAACACCATCCTCCCATAAGAGTTTCAAATCATCAATTAATGGTGGCAAGAAAACATCAATATTATTTCTAGGTTACTTTGGTCCAGAGATCATCAAACTCCACCTGAAATATCTATACTTCATAAAAAATTTGAGAGATAGGTTGTAAATCACCAATAATACAGTACGTGAACTATAGGTGTTACTGATACTTTTATTTGGATTCATTCCATTTATGCACAACCCAAGTCTAAGATTTCTAACTTCATTTTCGAATGTAGGATACTGATCATCAGTTATCTTCCACTATGGATAATCTACTTGATGGAATATTTTTATACCAAATATTCACTCATATACATTCTATCATAACCCTTTTCCATCATGTGAATTAGAAAATAAATGTTTCAAATGAGTAATTATAGGAAGATACCAAAATACCTTGGTAAGGATCTCTATAATCACTACATCAGCCTATGATTTTTCTTTCAACTTATAATATGATGTCCCATATTTAGGATACTCTGATATAAATTCATATTCATTCATAAATATCACATAGTCATTTGTATATCCTTATTTTTTCTTATATACCAATCCCATCAGGAATAATTTTTTCTTGTCCTTATAATGTGAATCGAGAAGATTTTTTTCCTCAAGAAGAATGTCTTTCAATAATTGTAGAATCTCTGTAAATCTTTTGTCGCTCCATCCAGGCTTCTCCTTCAGGTTAATAAATCTTAAAACTGACGATAAAACTATAAAATATATCCAAATATGATATAATTGATTTTTATCATCAACATATAGACACTAAATTTTCAGTTCTTACTCAATTTGTTTTGCTTCAATATCACAAATCATTTCTTCAATTTCTTCAATGTTACCATCTTGCAAAGTATCATCATCAGTAGATCTGAAATTATAACTAGTTTCACCAAGCCAAATCCAAGGTATTTATATTGGATTAAAAACATGACAAATTAAATGATCTTTTATCTCTCTAATTTTAAAATTCTTTATATTTAAACATTTCATACTTAGACGAATTTTTTTTCATTGTTTGGAACATTTTTTATCAAATTCCAAAAACAACTTCAACACCATACTCATATTCATCACTCATTATATGTTCCATAATCCAACATTGACTCATTATTACTTATAAAAAATATCAAGATTATATATCTTGTTAAGATAACCCCATTTTATATTTATACAAAATATTTCATAATTTGAAAGTAACACAATTTTGAAATATAAAAGAAATATTTTCATATTTGAAAAGTATAATTACAAATTCTACAAAATAATGGAAGATAAGTGTAAATATAAATGATAAATCATTAAAACATATGCATGAAAATAATTTTAAAAAGAAAATATAGTTAGATTTTATATTTATACAAAATTTTCCATAATTTGAGAGTAACACAATTTTGAAATATAAAATAGATATATGATTGTTTGAAAATTATAATGATATTCTATTAGAGAAATAAGACAGAAAAAAACTAGATTAAAAAAATCATCCACTAATGTGATATATTATTAACCCATCACAATATGAGTTTTTTTACTTAATTTTTAATCCTAATTATCAATAATATTAACCTAACATGACTTAAGATTATATTGAGTAGAAATATTTTCTTTTTTTAATGTACTTTTCATGGTCACATTTATGTGTTTTAACATTCTTATTGAGTTTTTTATGGAATATTTTATTGTGGAAAAAGGACTTGTGGAAGAAGTTCATGTGGGAAAAGGTCTTGTGGAAAATAGTATTTTGGAAAAGGTCTTGTGTACAGGCCTTGAAAGAAACCTAGACTATCTTGGGAAAGTGGTGAAAATATCCCGTAATCATAAGAATTTATAATGACTTCAATATCAATATGTAAAAGGGTCGTCTTGTATCTCAATTATTGTCTCATCCATTTATACCACATCAGGATACATCAAAAATGTAGATTAGGTGACATGGTATGCATCTCTAAATGAAAATCCATATTTAATTTTATCTCCCTTAAATACTCATTGGAAATAATGAAAGTAAATAAAGGGAAAACATCATTGATGTAACGCCCCGGTCCTAGTTACCCAGAGTCGGTGCATTATTATGTAACATTGTCATGATCACAAAATATCAAGTCTCGAAAGACCGATTAGTTTAGTAGCCATGGAAACACTAGATACATTCATAAATGTTACATTACATCATAAAGTGAAAAACTACAATAACATAGTCTCCATAGTCCACACTCATATCCCCTTTAGACTATCCCTTCAGGTTAGTCATAAAATATTTCTTCACATCCTGGGAAAAATAAAACATAGAAATGGGTGAGCTGAGATGCTCAGTAAGGATAACAATATAGCGGAAACTTTCATAAATAAACATAAACATTTAAGGCAATGTATAACTAAAAAAAGCCTTTTAAACTTGAACTTCAGCATAATATGGAAAAAATAAAATGAAATAATGCCATTTACATATTCACATGGATATTCTACTAGTCGGATAATCACATGAAATATCAATAACCACTTTCATAATGATTGATTTCATAATTCCAGACTATCATAACCACGTAGCCAAGGCCTCGTGCCAAGACTACAAATATGATTTTTTCAAGGCCTCATTCCAAGACACTAGTTTGTCTCATGAGACATACCGATTCATTGAGGAGCTATTGTGGGCTCCACACGTCACTTATGAAGTCTAATGCATTCCTCATGTGAACAGGTTTAAACATAACATAAACATTCGTATTAAAACTAGCGTACGAAATGTCAATACTTTCTCCATAAACCATGAATGGTATAAAAATAACACATCCACAGTCAAACATATCGCAAACCCTTCAATACAATATGGAAGTTTTTAATTATAATAAATCAACTTCAAATAAACTTTAAATCCATCAAAGGATGTTGACATAGATGAAATCAATAGTATTTGAGAGAAATATCATTTTTGAAATCATTTAAAAGTCACATAATTGTAAAAGAAAACATTTATTTTGAAAATATTCTTATAATCTTTTAAGTGAAGCTTCAACAATTTTATAACAGTGGAAAATAGTTTCACCCACTGTATAAGTTAAAAAAAGACATTCTTACCTTAATTTTTTCAAAAATGTCAAAAAGTACCTTGTTTGGAAGATGACAGAAAGATTCCTTTCAAAAACGTATAAGATAAAATAAGAGTATAAATGACTTTAAACCATTGTCTAATAAATATTACAAATGTTTTGAAAGGCATTTTTAAGAAACATGGATGTGGATGATAAAGAGGTCCCAGTAGATAATTACATATGAACAACCTTGAATAATGAAGAGGTTGTAGAATTAACCCTTACCTCATGTCCGACTTGACTCGATCATTATTTAATCTCCTGAATAATAAACTTGAGTTAATATATAATTTCTTAAGAACCTATTTAAAGTTCATTATTTCTTTTATATCACGTATTACCATGTTATGAACATTATGTAGTCATTTAAGTTAATAATGGTCGTTTTGTCGATCTTTGGTACTTGAGTCAACAATAAACATCTTATAATTAAACATTGTTCATGTGGTAAAATATCCATTATCTCAAAAATTATATTCATGATATAGATAGAATATATATCATATATATCCAGTATATACATGAATTTATAATATTACATAACATTTATAGGTAAGAAATGAAATGCACTGTTTATGGAGAGATGGTAAGGCGTACATACACATGAACACTAATTTCATTTCTATTTCATATTTAATGGAATGAAATAATAATGATATAAAGTTATATTATAATTCCAATATGGTATATAATATCACTTAACTCCTTCCTTTATACGTCCCACATATGGCATTAACGATTCAAATCACTTTGAGGGGGCGGTAGTCTGCACTTCCTAAAATGAAATTATCATGTTTAACCATAATGGAAACCATAAAGGTATTCCATAAATGAAAAATACAGAAGAATAAAGAAAACATAAAAATAATATATATCATATATAAATATAGTTTCATCTTAATGGCCACCATGAAAGGTGTTAAAAGAAGATTGAACAATCATCGTTTTGTGTGGCAGTAATTTGCCACCCACAGAAACAGTATGTTCTTTAACCATTAGATGGAGGTTTGTGCAAGTTTAAATCAACTCCTTCTCATAAAAACATAATAGTATATTGAATATACATGTGTTGTTACAAAATAATGGAATAAAGAGGGTTTAAGGGGTTGGAGAAGCAAAATAAAACAAAAAAACATAAGAGAAGACATTACCTTAAAATCGGGTAACTCTTTTTGATTTGATCCAAAGGCTTCCTTGGGAAGACTTCTACCCAAAGTGATGCTTCTAGGAGTAATATAGGGAAGTTTAGAGAGTATTTGGTAAGAGTTTTGCCGAGCCAAATGACTTTGAAGGTGTGAATTAGGTGGTAGAGGTGGGGGCCTTTTATAAGAGAAGAGGAGGGGCACTCTTGGAAAGTCATGAAATGTTACATTATTATGAAATGCTTTTCGGATTTTTAAGGTCCTACAATGATATATTTCAAGGATAATGTGATAAGGGTTCTAAATCCACCCATATAATAGGATTTATACAAGTGTAAGTCTTATATTTTACCTTATCTATTTATTTTATTTAAATCATTCATTAATGAGGTAATTGCTGCATCATCATGGTGTCATAAATAAATTTATTTATTTAATGCCTAAAAATTATAAAAAAATTACCATGATTTATGAAATCTTTTTATCTTTCCAATGAATATTTATAGTCAAAAAGATGACTTGTATTACCCATTCTAAAATTTTTTTTAGGAAAACAATACATGTTTGTGACATTTTTATTTTTACTTTAAATAAAATGTATTAATGTCATTATCTTACACAAGTGGCTCCATGGGGTCCCAAAAATCCCTTCATGGTTTATCTTGGTCGGCGATGACTTCTCCAATAAGAGTAGGACATGTGTCAATATATTTTTATATTCTTATAATATCATTTTTACTTTAAATTACCCTAATTACCTCTAATCGCGGTTAATAAAACTCAAAAGTTACTATTCACAAAAAAATATTTTCATCCCATTAAACCACATTTTACTTACTAATGAAAACCATGTATGTTGGATTTTTGAAATTCAATTCACAGAAGTGGTATAGTTTCATTTAAATGAAAAATCAGTTTTTTTAACTACCACTTAGTGGTTTCACTATTCAACAAAAATTGAAGTTTTTCAGAACAATACCAAAAAATCACCCTAAGCTATAATTGATATTCCAAATTCAAAAATGATGCCTATTTTACAAAATTCAAAACTGTTAGTCGGAGTGGATACTTAATAGGGGGATTAATTGAGTTCCAATTAAAATTTCTGTTAAAAAGATTTCCCTTAAAATCCCTTATTTTAAAAACAAAGTTAAAGTGTTGTGAATTTATACAGATTTCAAATGTTCATTGGGATTCTTAAATATTGATTAGATCTTAGTCAATTAAATCACAGGATTAAATTATCTTTCGAAGCTAACCTACTGGTTCACAACAATTATAAACACTTGCTAATTTAATTATCAAAGTAACTTTAAAATAGATTTTTATTTCAAAGTAATAGTAGCGGAATATAAAAGATATATATAGTAAACATTAGACTTATACTAAAAAGCACAGAAGATATAACCAAGAGGTTCTGTATCAAGCAGAGACTTAGTCCTCTCAAATTTATATATAAATTTGATCCACACCCTAGATCGGGGTTAACAACAGTACAATACTATCCAGGTCCTAAGACCTCTACCATAGTTCTTCGTGGGAAAACAAAGACAACATCACATAGGCTATCCAGGTCACACTTGACCTCTACCACTGTCCTCAGTGGGATACTGTACGATGTATGGAGTTTGGAATGAGGATTTAGTGTCCTCCAATTCAGTACAGGAGACAGTGTGTGTGTAAATAATACAAATAACACACACTTCTCAAAATAGTAAATAATGAATCACTTAGAGAAAAATATATGAGAGTATAGAAGGCTCTAGTGATTAGAAGTGCAGATCTGGACTCGTTGGATTTAGCAGAAATGCTTCTGAGTCCTTCAATGGTGTTTATGTTGAAAAAACAGAGTATCGTGGTTTATCTTGATGTCCTTCACAAGTATGTTCTCTGATTTCCAGTGATCTTCAATAGTGCTGGATTGTATGCATGAATGTTCTTTGAAGATCTTTCAATGTCCTCTTCAAGTTCCTTGTGTGTTCTTCTTTTCATGTATGTATGTGCGTGGAAGAAATCTATCTTTAGGCCTTTTCACGCACACCCTTTTACTGCAGCTCGATCTTCCTTTTTATTCCACATGCTCCGGTAATGGTAATGATTACCTTTTCATAGGTATGAGATACGGTCCCCTGACATGCCAACAAATAACATTAAATATCATTAATTACATTAAAACATCAAATATGACTGTTGGAATTAAATAAGAGTTAATAGAAATTCAAACCGTTTTTATGACTATCGGTGAGTCATGAGATCGGTGAGTCATTTTGAATCTACATCGGTAACAGTGACTCATGATCATCAGTATCGGTGGAATCAGCCTCAGTAACTCATTGATCATTGTTAGCCATCGGTGCGACTATTGTCATCGATGCGACCGTTGCCATCGGTGCGACCGTTGTCATCGGTGCAACCGTTCATCATCGGTGACTTTCTCTTCATCGGTGCGACAGTTCATCATCGTTGAGACCATTCATCATCGGTGACTTGCTCTTCATCGGTGCGACCCTTCATCATCGATGTGACCGTTCATCATCGGTGACTTGATCTTCATTGGTGCGACCGTTCATCATCGGTGAATCAGGAAAATAACTAATGGTGAGACAAAACATGGAATTTTCACAGTGTCTATTTGATTCCAGAATACTTACTGGTCACCAGTAA
The DNA here is from genome assembly GCA_963277665.1 of Viscum album. Lineage (NCBI taxonomy): Eukaryota > Viridiplantae > Streptophyta > Magnoliopsida > Santalales > Viscaceae > Viscum > Viscum album. Next base: position 647,570,522 of record OY728158.1, on the reverse strand, counting down.
CACATAAAATAACATAGATAAACATATGTAAACATGAATTAAACAAATTAAACACATTTAGAACAATTTGAACAAAAGACTGAATTGAAATAAATAAAACAATGATTTGGGATTATTAAAATAACCATCTCTGAGAGACTTCAACAATCTACCCCTTTTTGATAATCACAAATCAATGACATAAATGAAGAGAGAATATAGTATGTCATGAAGTGTGTTCCCCATATAAAAAATAATATATAACAAAAGATAAAACAGGGTTAGAATAGCAAACAGAACTTATATAACCGAGTCATTCACCCCATATAATATAAGTCAGATAATACAATTCATTCTCTCATTTCATTATTATTCCCACGGAGATACAGAGGAATTATTTCTCCCCCTTTCTATTCATGCATGTAGTTAGTAGCCAGTATGGGCTCATATGAACATTCAGTTCACACATTCATATGCATGATCTCCCTGATTTTTCATATGCATGATCTCCCTGATTTCTCTCATATGAATGATCTCCCTAATTTCTCTCATATGCATGATCTCCCTGATTTCTCTCCCCTTTTGGGATTATCAAAAACAAGAGAGAAGTAAGATAAAGAAGAAGATTCCATATCAACAATGAGTACAAAAATCACAGACAAAAGTGAAAAGTACAGGAAATAGACGCCCTATCAAAAATTTATAGATACAGCTATTTCTCAGAGTGCAAGGGAGCTTTTCCTTTTACAGTTGGAGGAATGGATGGTCTATAATGTGGATGGGTGGAAGGTTGAGTGGGCCTGATGGAGAAAGGAGGCAGGACGACTCGAGCTGGATGAATTGTGAGTTCCAAGGTCACCTGCTGCGGAGTAGAAGATCTTTCTGAAGGAGGTTGTTGAAAGATTGGCCAAATACTGGAGAGAGCTTGAGAAACAGACATCTGACCAGGAGAAAAATATGATAATTGAATAGACTCAGCAGTAGGGAAAACAATGGCTTTAGCTTGCACATGAAGGTAGGGTTTGAGAAAATTGATGAAGTCCTCAATTACTACTCCATCGTACTTCATAACCTTTTCAAAATCATCCTTATTCTGCATGAAATTTTCTAAAGTAGGAGTAAAATCCTTTAACTGCTGAACTTGAGCCTTAAAAGCATGAGTAACTGGAGGGAGTCTCAAATTTTCATCCAGCACTTTAAAATGATGATTCAACTCATGCTTGGTGTAGATCTTAGAGAAATAATAATTCACTTTCTCCTTAATCTCCTTTTGAGCTTTGTTAGCATTGGTTGAATACAGCTGCACCATTTTATGAATATGATCACTGTGATCTTTCATAATTATCATAGAATATAAATCTAAAATCTTTCCAAGAGATTCCAGATCTTCTCTAACAACATCCTTTAAATTATTAAGCTCATAACCAGTAATCATGGTTACTTTTGAAGAAATATCCTGAGCAACAACTTGCGTGATCTCAGCTTTCAACTTCCTCAAATCTGTCTTCTTCAAATGTTCTATCAGATTTCTTAAAACTTCCATCATACCAGAGATGGTTGTTCTAAACTCTCCTGACAGAGAAACTAGATTTTTGCCTAAATTTATGAGAGTTTGATTTAAAGAGGTAATGTGTCTGCCAATCAACTAACTATAATTTCAAAGGTCTGGTTTGATAACGCTTACCACTCTTTGAGCCAAATCATCCATAGCAGCTTCAGATAAATTCATAGGAGTAGGAGCAGGAACATGAGATAACTCATCTTTCATAGTCTCTCTAACAGCTTGAATCAATTCAACCTTAAATCTTTCAAAGTCAGATTTAGCAACTGCAGGATCAGGTCTAGCTTGAGACACTGAAGAATCAAGTCTGACATCTGCTCTTTGCAAAAACACTACAACTAATTAATCCTTAACTGAAACATTTATGCATATAAGATCCACTTCAACACCTTCCTCTTCCTCTGGGAAATCTAATCCCAGAACAGCAAGACCTGGATGTTCTTCCCATGCGGCTTTGCATGAAGGATACATAGGTTTCACAAACTGAGCTCGTCCAGAATTTTCAGGAAGGACTTCCTCATCCTCATCAATCTCCAACTGTTCTATTCTCTCAGCCTCTAGGACATTTTCTTGCTCAATTGGTTGGGGTTGAGGATCATCTTGGGTCACATTTTGATCTTCTACAGGTCGAGCAGCAGCATCATCAGCATCACCACTATCACTATCACTGCTACTACTATCACCATCACCATCAGAATCACCCTCATCACCTCATTTCCTTCATCATCATCACCATCATTATCATCATTAACTGATCCCTCACTTGAAATGTCTCCACTTACAGATTCATACTCCTCAGTGGTTGATTCATCAGTCTCACCTTCTTCTTCATCATCAAAAAGAGGTTCAATCTATGGTAACTTGAGAGGAGGGATTTCTAAACCAAATTCCATCCTTCTTTTCTTCAGGATAACAGTATCAAGATCACTCCTCTCATTAGGAGATGATTCAGCCTCCTCTTCAGCATTCAGATTATCATCAGCTTCTTCTTCTTCTGTTCCCTTGTTACTAGATTCACCAACTTCCTTAGGAACTACTGCTTCCTCTTCTTTATCTAAATAAACCACTTCCTCACCAGGTTTTAAGATAAAATCTCTTATCCCCTTTGGTCTCCTTAGATGATCAGTAGGATTGAAGCACTCATATAACTTTTCTTCATCATCAAACGAAGCTTTCTTCCATGGGTTCCAATCGATTTTCATCATCTTACAAATAACTTTGTTGAAACAGAAGCTAATTTATTAGATACAATCATCTCCATCATCCACACAGTCCAAGAATTTTAGTATGGCAGAAATATGCTCAGAATAAAACAAAGTAGTAGATTTATTTGAAGGTTTTATCATCTCAACAATATTCTCCGAAAAATATCTACACAGATTGATCTTTTCACCATTCAACAAGATGAATAATAGAAAAACATTATAATACTTTACTGAATCAAAGTCACCTTTTCTAGGACATATTTGATGTTGAATAAATTTAAATAGGATTTTATTCTCACCATCCAACTCAGCAGCAGTTATCCTCCTCGATTCAGACTTCCCTGTAAATAACTCTAGGGATAGCTCATAAGAAAAGTAATTAGTTGTGGGAGGAATACTACCAGAATAGTCCTCGTATCTTCCATTGTGAGGTACTCCCTAACATTCAGCCCACTGTTTTGATGAAAAAGTAATCTTTTCCCTTTTACTATAGAAGACAATCTCGTAACCTCTACTCCATCCAAAACAATACTTAAGTTTAAGTAAACCTCATGCACCAGCTTTGGGTAAAAGACCCTATCATTATCGCAGAACAAATTATTCCAACCATGCATTTCTAACACTTTCAAGAGAACAGACTTTCTAGACAAAACCCATTCTGAACATATTTCTTTTTCAGCTATAACTCCCCATTTTTCGAGCTCCGGGTTCACAGAACTCTGTGTCATACTGCTCGACTCACGTCAAGCACGCTTGACAGGTGAAGTTCCTTCAAATTCCTTTCTCTGCCTCTTTTTCATGTCCATTCTGAGGTTTGAGAAAATTGAGAGTCTTGGAAAGATTCAAAAGTCTCGGGTTATAGAAAAGAGAAGAGAGAGTTCGGCAGGAAATGGAAGGACAATAGTCTCTTAGAAATACAAATAGTCGTGGGTCATTATTTGTATAATTTAGGGTTATAAAAAATAAAATATCGATTAAGTAAAAAAACATCATTTTAAACTAACAATAATGTTTAAAAAAAGTACAACCCAATCGGTAGCACTAATCCATTTGACAGATCGGTTTGACAGATCGGTTTTACAGATCGGTTTCACAGATCGGTTTCACAGATCGGTTTCACAGATCGGTTTTATAGATTGATTTCACAGATCTAGCATACCCATCTCTTGTTTAATCAATTATAACCTTTTATAACTTAAGGTATTGTTGAAAATTTCAGCTAATTGATGTTCAGTACCAATAAACTAAAGAGTAATATCACCGTTTTGGAAGTGGTCTCTCAAAACGTGGTGCCTTACATCAATGTGTTTGGTTCTAGAGTGAGACATAGGATTCTTTGATATGTTAATTGCACTAGTGTTATCACAATTGATTGAAACATGCTTAAAATCATATCCATAGTCCGAAAGAGTATGTTTCATCCACAGAATTTATGTACAACAACTACCAGCAGCAATGTATTCTACTTCAGCAGTAGATAATGCAACAGAGTTTTGTTTCTTACTACACCAAGATACCAGAGACTTTCCCAAAAGATGACATGTTCCATATTTGATCTTCCTATCTAGCTTGTAACTAGCAAAGTCAGTATCTAAATAACTGGTTAAATCAAAAGATTGTCTTTTTGGATAAAACAAACCTAAATTTGCAGTATGTTTAAGATATTTGAAAATTATTTTAACAGCAAGAAAATGAGATTTTTTTAGATTAGCTTGAAATCTTTCACACATACACACACTAAACATAATATCCATTCGAATAGCAGTAAGGTAAAGTAAGCTTTCAATCATACCTCTGTAATTGGTTTGATCCACTGGTTTCCCAGTTTTATCTGCATCCAATTTACAGACTTTACTCATAGAAGTATCATTTTCCTTAAATCTATCCAAACCAAAACGTTTTAAAAGATCCTTTTTATATTTACTTTGATTCAAAATAATACCATTTTCATTTTGGAAAACCTGAAATCCAAGAAAATATTTGAGTTCTCTCATTAAACTCATTTCAAATTCATTTTTCATACTCTTTGAAAAATCAGTACATAAGGAGTGTTTAGAAGATCCAAAAATACTATCATCAACATAGATTTGTACTACCAAAACATCTTTAGATATTCTTTTAATAAAAAGAGTTGGATCAGCAATCCCTTTTGTAAAACTTTTTGAAATAAGAAAACTACTAAGTATATCATACCAAGCTCTTGGAGCTTTTTTTAAACCATATAAAGCTTTAGAAAGTTTGAAAACTCGATTTGGAAAATGAGGATTAGTAAATCTAGGTGGTTTTTCAAGAAAAACATCTTCAACAATAAAACCATTTAGAAAACCACTTTTGACATCCATTTGATATAACTTGAAATTCAAGTGAGTAGCATAGAAAAGTAGAATTCTAATGGATTCTAATATAGCTACAGGTGCAAAGGTTTCCTCATAGTCTATACCTTCCTCTTGACTGTATCCTTGTGAAACTAATCAAGCTTTGTTTCTAACTATATTTCCTAATTCATCAACTTCGTTTCTAAAAACCCATTTAGTTCCTATTGATAAAGTGTCATTGGGTCTGTCAACTAATTCCCAAACTTTGTTTCTTTAAAATTGATTTAACTCTTCTTGCATATCCATTACCAAAAATTCATTATTGATAGCATCATTGATATTTTTAGATTCTAACTGTGAAATAAATTCTGGATGTTCAACCTGGTTTCTTAGAGAAGCTCTAGTCCTTGTCACTCTATCAAGATTACCAACAACAGCATCCAAAGGATGATTCTTTATAATCCTAGTTGATCTATTAAAGGTAGGACTAGAAATTTCAGGTTCATCTATAGGTTCGAGTTCAACAAAAGCAGACTCTGACATATGTCCAGAACTGGATGTTTTTACAGCAGGTTCTTTAGTTTTATCATAAAGGTCCAGAATACTCAAATCTTCTTCAAGATTCTCAAGAGATAGTTTAGGTTCATGTGTATCAATTTCAAAAAACATGATGTGAACATATTCTTCTACACATTTGTCCCTTTTATTAAAGACTGTATAAGATTTACTGGATGCAGAATAACCTAGAAAGATTCCCTCATCACTTTTAGAAGCAAATTTATCCAGATTATCCTTTGTATTAAGAATAAAAACTTTGTAGAAAAAGATTATGAAGTAACTAACTTTAGGTTTCCTATTATTCCATAACTAATAATGGGTATTTTTAAGAACGGGTCTAATTAAGACTCTATTAATAATATAACAAGTTGTATTCACAGCTTCAGCCCAAAAATAAACAGGAATGTCATAATCATCAGGAATGGTTCTTGCTATTTCTTGAAGGCTTATATTCCTTCTTTCTACTACACCATTCTGCTGAGGTGTCCTAGGAGTAGAGAAGTTGTGACTATAGCCATTGTGTGAGCAATAAGATTCAAACTCATGATTTTCAAATTAACGGCCATGATCACTTCGCAGGGTTTTAATCTTAAGTCCACTAAGGTTTTCTATAGACTTGGAGTATTTAATAAAGTAAGAACAAGCTTCACTTATGTAAGCAAAGAAGTATACCCAAGTATATCTAGAAAAGTCATCTATTAGGACATAGACATAGTGCTTCCCATTTAAACTAGAAATTCTAGAAAGTCCATACAAGTCCATGTGAACCAACTCAAGAGGTTGAGAAGTTGAGACTTTTTTCTTTGATTTAAAAGAAACTTTATGTTTCTTTCCCTTTTGACAGGGATTACAAACTTTGTGATTTGGGAATTCAAGTTTGGGTAGGTCTCTAACCGAGTTCTTCCTAGTCATCTTTCTAAGTGAATGTATATTGCAGTGTTCTAATCTTTTGTGCCATATCCAAGATTATTTATGAAAATCATTTAGGCAAGTTACATTTTGTTTGGCTAAAGAATTTAAATCAACAGCATAAACATTTTCATTTCTCAAGGCAGAGAACACTAAAAAAAATTTAGAGTTAAAAACATTATAAGAATCATTTCCAAAGTTCACATTAAATCCATCACCACATAATTGAGAAATACTTAACAGGTTATACTTAAGTCCATCAACAAATAAAACTTTAGAAATCAAAACTGAATCAGTGTTACCAATCTAGCCAAGGTCGATGGTTTTTCCTTTAGAATTATCACCAAAGGTTACATGGCCTCCATCAACTTTGATTAGACTCATGAAGCATGAGTAATCTATAGACATATGTCTTGAACGTCCACTATCCAATTACCATATCTTCTTGTGAGAACTTTTCAAACATGTTTCCTACAAAACAGATTTAGATGGAAAATGATTTTGGTACCCAGATCTTCTTGGGTCCAGATCGGTTAGCAATCAAAGCTTTAGGTATCCAAATTTGTCTTATTGTTCCCATGTAATTATGATATTCAACATATTTTGAAAGATAAACTCTATTTGATGTGTGACTGTGTGAGTTACTAGTTGAAGCATATGAATTTCCAGAACTAGAACTAGCACAATTTTGTCCAGATTTAGGAATAAATTTAGTTTTAGTAAACTGTATTTTTCCAGGTTGATAAACTATTCCAATAGAATACTTTGGTGCCACTTTATTTCCTAGAATTTGAGTTAGAGTTTATTTTCCATTTGTTAACTTTTCTAAGTCTTTTCTAATTTTCTCATTAGAAAATTTCAATTCAGAATTTTCCTTTATCAGTTGAGCATTCTTTTCCTTTTCTATATCAAGGGCAGATTTAACATTGGCAGTGAGAGCATGCTGTTTCTTTAAGGATTTTTACTTGTCCTTAAGTTCATTACATGTTTCTTATAGAATATTTCAATATTCAAGTAGTTCCTCACTAGACATGTTTTCAGATTCAGAATCAGTTCCAGAATAATAATCATTCAGCATAGGGGAAACAGGTACCTCAAAGGTATTGGTCATGGGGCACATGTTGGCATGATTCTTTTCAGAATCAGAAACTTCAGATTCACTTGTGCTATCTTCTGAAGCACTCCAAGTAGCTTTCATGGATTTCTTGAACTTATTTTCCTTGTAGTCATATTTCTTTTTGAACTTCAATTTTGGACAGTCTTCTTTAATGTGACCATTCCTTTTGCATTCATAGCAGACAACTTCATCATTCTAGTCATGATTTTTCCAATCCTTCTTCCAATGACCCTTGTTGTCATACTTTCCTTTGTAATTTGATTTTCTAAAGAATCTCTTCTTCCTATAAAACTTCTTGAATCTCCTGGATATTTGAACTATCTATACATCACTATCAGAGTCTGAATCTTCACTTGTTGAATTTTCAGTTTGTATTTGAACTTTGTCTTTGTCCTTGATCTTCGAAGTAGTAGATTTAAAAGCTGCAGACTTCATTTTAGGTTCATCATCTTCTTCTTTGTTCACCTTCAGTTCTTATTCATACATCATAAGCTTAACAATGAGCTCCTTGACTGGTAGTTTTCTTATGTCACATGATTCTCTAATCGAAACAGAAGTTCCTCTCCATCAATCTGGTAGACTTCTCAATATTCTCATGATTTGTTCCTTAGCAGTGACATCTCTTCCAAGAGAGATCATTGTATTGAAAATCTCATTGAACCTGAGATACATATCATAGATAGGTTTATCAGTCTTTATTTCAAAATTATCATATTTAATAGAATATGTATTCAATCTCATTTATTTAACATTAGTTTTTCCTTCGTGAGAAACACTCAAAGTATCCCATATTTCATAGGCAATTTTACAAGAAGATATTCTATTGAACTCTTCATCTCCTAAAGCACAATATAGAGCATTCATAGATTTACAATTATTATTGTAATCTATCTTAGTAGCTTCATCCCAAGTATTTCTAACAGTTGTTGGAATCTTATATTCTGTTTCTATAGCAGTCCAGATATCAAATCTCATACTTTCTAAATGAATTTTCATTTTCATTTTCCACTGGGCATAATTTGTACCATTAAAGAAAGGTGGAATGTTGGTAGCAGCACCTTCTAGTCTATTTCCCATAACTAGAGTTTAGAAAATAAATTTAAAGAGATAAAATTTAGAACTAACAGAAATTTAAGATCTTTAAAGTATAACTAAAATCACAGTTCCAAAATAGAGTATTTGAAAACTTTTATAAAAAAAACAAAAACCCTATGATACCAAATGTTGGTCGGAGTGGATACTCAAGAGGGGGGTGAATTGAGTTCCAATTAAAATTTTTGTTAAAAATATTTCCCTTAAAATCCCCTTATTTTATAAACAAAGTTAAACTGTAGTGAATTTATACAGATTGAAAATGTTCAATTGGATTCTTAAAGATTGATTAGATCTCAGTCAATTTAATCACAGGATTAAATTAGCTTTTGAAGCTAACATACTGGTTCACAGCAAGTATAAACACTTGCTAATTTAACTATCAAAGTAACTTTAAAATATATTTGTATTTCAAAGTAATAATAACAGAATATAAAAGATATATGTAGTAAACTTTAGACCTATACTAAAAAGAACAGCAGATATAACCAAGAGGTTCAGTCTCAAGCAGAGACTTAGTCCTCTAAAATTCACATATAAATTTGATCCACACACTGGATCGGGGTTAACAACAGTACAATAATATCCAGGTCCTAAGACCTCTACCACAGTTCTTTGTGGGAAAACAAAGACAACAGCACACAGGCAGTCCAGGTCACACTTGACCTCTACCACTATCCTCAATGGGATACTCTACGATGTATGGAGTTTGGAATGAGGATTTAGTATTCTCCAGTTCAGTACAGGAGACAGTGTGTGTGTAAATAATACAAAGAACACACACTGATCAAAATAGTAAATAATGAATCACTAAGAGGGAAATATATGAGAGTCTATAAGTCTCTAGCAATTAGCAGTGCAGATCTGGACTCGTTGGATTTAGCAGAAATGCTTCTGAGTCTTTCTGTGGTGTTTCTGTTGAAAAAATAGAGTATCATGGTTCAGCTTGATTTCTTTCACAAGTAAGTATGTTCTCTGATTTCCAGTGCTCTTCAGTAGTGCTGGATTGTATGCATGAAATTTCTTTGAAGATCTTTCAATGTCCTCTTCAAGTTCCTCATGTGTTCTTCTTTTCATGTATGTATGTGTGTGGAAGAATTCTATCTTTAGGCCTTTTCACGAACACCATTTTACTACAGCTCAATCTTCCTTTTTATTCCACATGCTCCAGCAATCAGAATGATTATCTTTTCATAGTTATAAGATACGTTCCCCTGACATTCCAAAAAATAACATTAAATATCATTAATTGCATTAAAAACATCAAATATGATCGTTGGTATTAAATAAGAGTTAATAGAAATTCAAACAGTTATTATGACTGTCGATGAGTCATGTGATCGGTGAGTCATTTTGAATCTGTATCGGCATCAGTGACTCATGATCATCGGTATCGGTGGTATCAACATCGGTAACTCATTGATCATCATTATCCATCAGTGCGACCGTTGTCATCAGTGTGACTGTTTCCATGGGTGTGACCGTTGTCATCGGTGAGACTGTTGCCATCGGTGCGACCATTCATCATCGGTGACTTGATCTTCATCGGTGAAAATGTTCATCATTGGTGAGATTGTTCATCATCAGTGAATTTCTCTTCATCGGTGCGACCGTACATCATCGATGTGATCATTCATCATCAGTGACTTTCTCTTCATCGGTGTGACCGTTCATCATCGGTGAATCAAGAATATAACTAACGGTGAGACAAAACATGGAATTTTCACAAAGTGTCTGTTTGATTCTAGAATACTTCCAGGTCACCAGTAACACATAAAATAACATAGATAAACATATGTAAACATTAATTAAACAAATTAAACACATTTAGAACAATTTGAAGAAAATAATTAATTGAAATAAATAAAACAATGATTTGGGATTATTAAAATAACCATATTAGAGAGAGTTCAACACAAACATATAACTTGCATTAATTAATTTTATAATTAATTCTCGTTGTCAAAACAAATAGCGTGTTTTTAAGAAACAATATCAATCAAAAGATTGACAATTGTTTATGTCCAATTTCAAAGTGAAATTAATTTTAATGACCACCATTGGATAAAATGGTAAAATTATATTCTAATTATACTTTAAAACCACTCAATAGTATAATTTATCACTATAAATTATTTTGATTAAAAAAGTTGTTTTTAAGTATTTTTCACTATTCATCGAAAATTGGATGTTCTCAGAAAAATACCAAAAACTCAACTTAGGCTAATTTCGATATTCCAAATCCAAAAATGAAGTCCATTTTGAAATATAATATTTATATAATTCAAAAAGTGTGTATTACTATTCATAATGGCTACTTTGATTGGTCGCGGTGTGCTAGCTTCATACTTTTCAACATTCTCATCCACCTTTCGCCACAGACTGAGAAATTGTCTTTCCATATCCGCCCGATGGTCATGAGGAAAGTATTTTTCTAATAAAATTTATTTAAACTCTCTTAATTCCATACTTGATACTTCTTCATCTTACTTTGTATTTTGAATCAATGACCACCATTGATCAGCATCTCCAGTGAGGAGGTAAACTGCAATGACAACTTTTTCCCTTTCACTACTCCCTAAAGCCTGAAATATATTCTCTAAGGAATTTATCCATTGCTCAGGTACTAATGGATTTTTACTCCCATTGAATGTTGCTAGTTTCTGCCTCATGAAGCAATCTAACATTGATCCTCCATGCTGTGGATCAGGGTGCTCTATACGGGTAAGGTTATTATTCATAACCTGAGTGAGTTTTCCCAGTATGGTGATTAGCTGATTAGCACCAGTTGTGACACCAGATCCACTATAATTATCTTGAGTAGGAGGGAAATCCCTACATGGAGTGTGTGCATCGATACGGTTTTCATTCCTTCCACTAGGCGCCATTTCTAAACAATGTCAAAAACTAGATTGGTTTATGAATCGAAATACATAATTCCATACTTGTAAAACACTTAACATAAATTGAATTATTTATGGATATAATCCATAATCATAAAAAGAAATGCTTTCTTTGAGGAAGTATATAGTCATAAACCCTTCATAATAGTTTGTAAAGAAATCATGAATTATCCTAAGCATATCCCCCGGGGGTGTCGTAACCAAGAGTGCAGTAAGGCCCATTTTCGTGCACCAGTTCCCATTCGAGTCTAGATCAAAGCGGTGTTTTTGGGTTTTACCCGTAGGTACATCTGTGCCAGAGCCACCTCTACCTACTCGTATCCAGACAGGGATGTATTGCTCGGAAAATACACAAAATCTATACTTTACCAAAATTCTAGGATGTTCTTCTATACTAATCCTCAAAGTCTATCTTAGGGCTATGTGATCTAATCAATGTTTATATAAATCTAGCATCCAAGGTTTGTACAAAACTACCTTTGATACCAACTGTAACGCTCCGACCCCAGTTACCCAAAGTCGGTGCATTATTATGTAACATTGTCATTATCACAAAAGATCAAGTCTCGAAAGACCGATTAGTTTAGTAGCCTTGGAAACACTATATAAATTCATAAATGTTACATTACAGCATAAAGTGAAAAACTACAATAACATAGTCTCCATAGTCCACACTCATATCCCCTTCAGAATATCCCATCACGCCAGTCATAAAATATTTCTTCACATCCTAGGAAAAATAAAACATAGAAAGGGGTGAGCTTAGATGCTCAGTAAGGATAACAATATAGCAGAATCTTTAATAAATAAACATAAACATTTAAGGCAATGTATAACTAAAACAAAAGCCTTTTAAACATGAAATTATGTATAATATGGCAAAAATAAAATGAAATAATTCCATTTACTTATTCACATGGAAATTCTACTAGTCGAATAATCACATGCAATATCAATAACCACTTTCATAATGATGGAATGCATAATGTCAGACTATCATAACCACTTAGCCAAGACCTCGTGCCAAGACTACAAAAATGATTTTTTTCAAGGCCTCATTCCAAGATACTAGTTTTTCTCATGAGACCTACCGATGCATCGAGGAGCTATAGCGGGATCCACCCATCACTTATTAAGTCCAATTCATTCCTCATATGAACAGGTTTAAACATAACAAAAACATTCGTATTAAAACTAGCATACGAAATGTAAATACTTTCTCCATAAACCATGGATGGTAAAAAAATAACACATCCACAGTCAAACATATCACAAAACCATCAATACAATATGGAAATTTTGAATCATAATAAATGAACTTCAAATAAGCTTAAAATCCATCGAAGGATGTTGAGATAGATGAAATCAATACTATTTGAGAGAAATATCATTTTTGAAATCATTTAAAAGTCACATAATTGTAAAAGAAAACATTTACTTTTAAAATATTCTTATAATCTCGTAAGGTAAGTTTCAACGATTTTATAACGGCAGAAAATAGTAGCACCCATCGTATAAGTTAAAAAAAGACATTCTTACCTCAATTTTGTCGAAAATGTCAAAAAGTACCTTGTTTAGAAAATTACGGAAAGATTCCTTTCAAAAACGTATAAGGTCAAATAAGGCTATAAATGAATTTAACCCATTTTCTAATAAATAGTAAAAATGTTTTGAAATACATTTTTAAGAAACATGGATGTGGATGATAAAGAGGTCCCAGTAGATAATTACATATGAACAACCTTGAATAATGAAGAGGTTGTAGAATTAACCCTTACCTCATGTCCGACTTGACTCGATCGTTATTTAATCTCCTGAATAATATACTTGATTAAGAACTTTTTTCAAGTTAATTATTCATTTTATATCACTTATTACCATGTTATGAACATTATGTAGTCATTTAAGTTAATAACGGTCGTTTTGTTGATCTTTGGTACTTGAGTCAACAATAAACTTCTTATAATTTAAAGTTGTTCATGTGGTAAAATATCCATCATCTCCAAAATTATATTCATTATCTATATAGCATATATTTATCATATATATCTAGTATATACATTCATTTATAATATTACATAACATTTATAGGTAAGAATTGAAATGCACCGTTCATGGAGACAGTAAGCCCTACATACGCTTAAACGCAACTTTAATTTATATTTCATATTTAATGGAATGAAATAATAATGATATAAAGGTATATTATAATTCCAATTTGATATATAATATCATTTAACTCCTTCCTTTATATATCCCACATATTTCATTAACGATTCAAATCACTTTGAGGTGGCGGTAGTCCGCACTTCCTAAAATGAAATTATCATGTTTACCCATAATGGAAACCATAAAGGTATGCCATAAATTAAAAATACATAAGCATAAGGAAAATATAAACATAATATATATATAATATATAAATATAGTGAAATCTTAATTTCCACCATGAAAGCTGTTAAAATAAGATTGAACAATCATCGTTTCGTGAGGCAGTATTTCGCCACCCACAGAAACAGTATGTTCTTTAACGATCAGACGGAGGTGTGTGCAATTGTAAATAAAATAATTATCATAAAAACATCCTAGTATATTTAATACACTATTTTTGTTACAGAATAATAGAATAAAAATGGTTTAAGGGGTTGGAGAATAAAAATAAAACAAAAGAACATAAGAGAAGACATTACCCTAAAATCGGGTAACTCTTTTGGATTTGAGCCAAAGGCTTCCTTGGAAAGACTTCTGTCCAAAGTGAGGCTTCTAGGAGTAAGAGAGGGAATTTTAGAGAGTATTTAGGTAGAGTTTGGCTGATCCAAATGGCTTTGAAGGTGTGAATAAGGTGGTTGAGGTGGGGGCCTTTTATAAGAGGAGAGAAGGGGCACTCTTGGAAAGTCATGAAATGTTACATTATTATGAAATTATTTTCGGATTTTAAAGGTCCCACAATGATATATTTTTAGGATAAGGTGATAAGGGTTATAAATTTACCCATACAATAGTATTTAGACAAGTGTAAGTCCTATATTTTACCTTATCTTTTCATTTTATTTAAATCGTTCATTAATGAGGTAATCGCTGCATCATCATGGTGTCATAAATAAATTTATTTATTTAATGATTAAAAGTTATAAAAAATTACCATGATGTAGGAAATATTTTTATCTTTCAAATGAATATTTATAGTAAAAAATATTACTTGTATAACTTCTACTAAAAATAGTTTTAGTAAAACAATACGTGTTTGTGACATTTTTATTTTTACTTTAAATAAAAGGTATTAATGTCATTATCATACAAAAGTGGCTCCATGGGTTCCCAAAAATCTTCTCATCGTTTTTCTTGGTAGGCCATGACTCATCCAATAAGAGCAGTACATGTGTCAATATATTTTTATATTCTTATAATATCATTTTTACCTTAAATTACCCTAATTACCACTAATCGCGGTTAATAAAACTCAAAAGTTACTATTCACCAAAAATTATTTTCATCCCATTGAACCAAATTTTACTTACTAATGAAAACCATTTATTTTCGATTTTTGAAATTCAATTCACAGAAGCGGTAAAGTTTCATTTAAACGAAAAATCAGTTTTTTTAACTACCACTTAGTGGTTTCACTATTCATCAAAAATTGAAGGTTTTTAGAACAAAACCAAAAATTCACCCTAAGATTTAATTGATATTCCAAATTCAAAAATGATGTCTATTTTACAAAATTACAAACATATAATTTTCATTAGTTAATTTTATAATTAATTCCCGTTGTCAAAACAAATAGCGTGTTTTTTAGAAACAATATCAATCAAAAGATTGACAATTGTTTATGTCCAATTTCAAAGTGAAATTATTTCTAATGACCACCATTGGATAAAATGGTAAAATTATATTATAATTATACTTTATAACCAATCAATAGTATAATTTATCACAATAAATTATTTTGATTAAAAAAGTTGTTTTTAAGTATTTTTCACTATTTATCGAAAATTGGATGTTCTCAGAAAAATACCAAAAATTCAACTTAAGGATAATTTCGATATTCTGAATCAAAAAATGAAGTCCATTTTGAAATATAAAATTTTTATATTTCAAAAAGTGGGTATTAATATTCATAACGGCTACTTTTATTGGTCACAGTGTATTAGAATCTCGAACTTGCGTACAATGCAAGCTATTCCATTATTGAAAGAGATTCGTACCATGGAATATTGGGGTGTTACAATTGAATAAAAATTCTAGGTTACCAATGATAAAACAATATCAGGATACTAAACCAGATTCAACATTTAATAGTGATAGACATGATGAACGAAACTAAAAAAAACATAGATTTAGGGAATCTGCAAATGACCAATGATTTATAACATGATGGATGGGTTTGATATTGGACATGGTACTAACATAGGTTTAATCAAAAGATCATACCATAAACCAATTTTATGATATTTACTCTAATAAATTGACACTTTGAAAACATTTGAGAGAATATTTGAGTATTTTTAAAAAATAAAAAACCTTCCTAAAACCCACCCATTCTAAAAAACCCAATTATAGAAAAAAACCAAACATTTTCTTTTTAAAAAATAATTCTTTAAAATTCACTACTAAATTTTTTTAATAAAATTTAATAAAATTAAAATAATAAAAATAAAACACATAAAGGCACCACAGAATCAATGTAATAAAGGAAAGAAACAACATATCATGGTTTCACATAAACCAATAAAAATAGGAAATTTGATAAAATATATGATGGAAACCCCCTATAATTTCATCAACCATCACTACGTATTAGGGGGAACCAAATATCACCTAAGGTGAAATTTTCCTAGAGTTTAAAAATACAATATAAATTTTTTTTCCTATTCTCTATCTGAATCAAAACACAAACTATCCATCTAGTCCACACTAGCTTAATCCCCGCACACACACACACATCCCTAGTATCACATAACTAGGGGCACTAGAAATTGTCTACACTAAACTACTATAGAATAAATTTGTACCTCTATCTTAGTTCCTAGGGTTCCAATGAATATAAACAGAGTGTATATGTGAAAATAATGAATAATTATATTAGAATATCAATTAAAAATAACATCATATACATAATTATCATATCACCACTAATGCCCCTACTGACCTCTTTTCAAATAAACCACATCACAATTTCTAATAAACTACTTACCCCTTAGGGACCACAATTCATATCAAGTATAAAAAAATTAAGAGGGCTAGAAAAGGGTACCCCATCTTTAATATCAAAACTCTCTTATAAAGTTCAAAATGAGCCTTTTCCAAAATAAACTCAGGATTTCAATTCATTACCACCATTTAAGATCCCAATTTTATATTTTTCACTAAAATAAATCAATGTTAAACCACATATTAAACCATTTAAAGTTTAAATCATATTAATTTTAAATCATTTTTAAAATCCATCCATTTTCTTCTTTTAAAAAAATTCATGAAAACTGAACCTTTTCTATTACAATGACCAAAATGAGTTTCAACTAATAAAAACATAAATATCATTTAGAAAAAAAATTAAACATGTTTACAAACACTTTGAATTTCAAACACCTTTTTAGAAACTATAAAATCATTAAAATTTTATTATACCAAGGGATAAAAACTGAAAAAAAATATGATGAAATGCATTTGGACTATCCCATATAGATTTAATTTGAAAAACATGTAATTATAAAACACATATAATTAAATTACATGTATATTAAAGGAATTATAACAAAATCCCAACCTATATCAAGTAGAAATAAATATATAATAGTCTCCTACAATGATGAATCTTAATAAATCAAATAATATCCCCCTATGATTTCGAAAAAAACCAAAAAACCCAAAATTAAAGCCAAACATAAACCTTATTATTATCCACATATCCATTATAGCTTATAGTGATAAACATACCAAGAATGAATGGGTCTATGAAAGACTATATATTATGAAAAATAAGAAAAAGGATATTGAACTTAAGAATCAGTTGAGAGTTTCAAGTCAAACAGATAGAGGTACCGAGGAAAAATAAGATGAAAAAGCAATCAAAACAATTTTGGAGGCCATGGGATCAAAGATTCAAATGTAGGGTTTCCATGCGAGAGATACCATGTCATTATCACGCGAAATAAAAATAGAAGAATAACATGAAATGGGACTACATAATATTTTAAAAATATTTATCATGTCGGTATTATATCACCAATGTGATAAAGTGTTTTTTTATAGTTATCATGTTGGTTATATAATAACCAATGTGATAAAATGATTTATAATATCAGTTATTCTATAACTAAAATGATAAAGTTCTTTACCACATCGATTATTATATAACTAATGACATAATTTGGATTTATCACATCGTTTATAAAATAACAGACATGATAAATCCAAATTTTTTATTTATCACGTCGGTAATTTTAAAACCTGTCTGATAAATCAACAAAATTCATATTTTATGTCACATAGAGTATAACTGACATGATAAATCAATTTTTTCATCTTTTCATGTCAGTTATTTATAACCGACGAAAAAAATTCTGACATGGTAAATACTTTTTGTACTAGTGTGTTTATTCCGACGATACTAAATTTTTTTAATATAACAGAAAATTTCCTAAAGAAAAAAATATGGGATTTATGGTCTAAGAAAAATCATGAAAATAATTATTCTAAATCAATATAATTTCGTGTAAATTTTATAATTTCTATTTACCCAAGGAAAATGTAAATTAATTTTTATAATCTATAAGGATTGAATGTAAATTTTGACAAATATACTTATAATTTTTTTGGAAGATCAAGAATAAGAGGAAAATTTTAGTGTTATGACTGATGTGGGTATAAGGAATTTTTTTCCTGATATAACATATCATTACCATTGATTCATGGTAGGAAATAAGTGATAGGATCAATCTAATATATATGATAGCCAATTTTTAGAACAATAAAGGTGTGAATAAAAGTTCGTCAAGTTTTTCCTAAAAATATAGATTTTATTATCTGGAAGAAATTTTTTGGGGATGTGATCGATAAGATCATTTTATAAAATATTTTACTGAAACACTTCCATGAAAAATACTACAATCTACTATATTTGAGAAATGTTAAAAGGGAGGAAAGGGAGAGGAATCACTTCTTATTGAGGTGGATCTTAAATAAAGAATAAGAGTTATTCCATTGTTAATTGAGAGTATTTTTTCATCTCAAATGGTATGAGACACAAAAAATATTAAAGAATATAAAAAATCATGATGGTGGTTATGTTTTATTTGGTAATAAATTCTCATTAAAAATTAAAGTAATTAGTCTAATTTAGATTGAGTAATATAAATTAAAAACCAAGGAATTTCAATTTTTGTATGGGCTCAATGATACGTTTTTGAGTGTTAGACAAGGTTTTAAGGATTGGAAAGAATTAATATTCATATCCAATTCTAAAATCATTAGGATCATAAAAAATTAAATATTTATCCCTAATAGATAAATAACCAGTGGTAATTTATTCTAAATTATAAATTTATTTGATTTTTGTTATTTGATCTCACTTGATGAAAATAAACATTGGCATAAAATACATATCCATCATTTCCATATGATTTAGGTAAATATTTTAGGAGGAATAATCTAAGAGGACTTTCCAAATTATAAATTGAAATATAATACATTTTTTGAAAGGGGAAAAAATAAGTAGATGGTATAATAAAACTATAAAAGAATGCAAATTTATTCCTCTAGGCCACTTGAATTAATTCATTCAGTCTTAATTCATAAAATGAGACATCAATCATCCAAAGGTGAATTTTATTTCATTACATTCATTAATTATTTTATAATAATGAATAATGTGATATTTATAAATCACAAATATGATGTTTTTAATTAGTTCAATATTTTATAAAGGCATGTTTTGAAACAAAATTGAAGGGTATATAAAAACAATTTTCAAACATATAATAGAACCTAGGTTTTGTAAAATCCATTAGAATCCATCCTTATTTTGTATGGGAAAAAGTGTATATATATTTATCCAATTTTAATATATAAAAATTAATTTTCAAAGAGGAAAAATAAAATATTGGTATAAATTCGTAGAACCTTTTTAGATTAATTGAAACATTCAAAAAATTTCAAGATAAAAACAATGATCATACCTATTCATATTCAAAATAGGTTCTTATTGAGTCTTGAATCTAAAATGAATTCCAATGAAATTTTGTATAATAATAATCCCATTGTTTAGTACATAAATGTTATAGGGTGTCCATGCTTTATGAAGATAAAAAAAATCATATCTTGGAATATTTGAAGAGAAATATGGAAGGAGACTTCATGGGCTACTTATTCAATAGAATCAGTAAGAGATGATGAAAAAAAATCTAAACAAGATGGTGGACTATTATAATATGAATATAAAATTATATAAATACAATTTTGGAGAGGTAAAATATAAAAATGTTAAAAATGAATATATGGATAGTATATATATTCCTTGAAAAATAGTAAACAAAAATTAAGAAATAACCCTAATAACATTGATATTAACTTCGATTGGACTAGTGATGATAAAGAGTCTACTTGGAATGATAAATTGAATCACAAGAGGATGAATAAAAATGTATAAAAAATATAATTGGAAATTAGAATTCATCAGTTTACACCAGGAGAATATTATGGTATAACAACCAAATATCTCTTATTTCTAAAGTTTATCCTTAGATTATTGTTGAAGAAATTGGGAAAAAATAGTGGATATATGTAATGAATGAGAATATGGTTCAGATTTAAAATAATATCACTTATTATCTTGTTCTAATACCAGAAAGAAAGAATATATTTAGAACCAATTGGGTCTTCAAATTCAATCTTAAGGATAAAGCAGAAGTCATTAGAAACAAATTCTAATTTGTCTCAAAATTTTACTCTCAAATTCAAGGATTTTATTTTGAAGAGACATCTATACCTATTGAAATACATGAATCTATAAGAATCTTACTACGTATTATAGCTCACTGTAATTACAAAATCGATCATATGGATATGAATTCTATATTCATGAATGGATAACATGAATAAAAAGTTTATATTAAGATACCTCAATATTTTTCTCTTGAAGGTGATGGAGTCATGGTGTGTGAGTTGAAGAAGTCTATACATGGGTTAAAGAAGGCCCATGAATCCTAGTATTCTAATTCCAATAGTTTCTTGAGAGAGTTTAAGTTCACTAATGGGAAAGTTAATAGTAATATTAATGTGAAATGGATAACCGGATGCACTATTATTTCAATTATATATGTTTATGAAAACCTTATTAAATTTTATAAGGAGTATTGTTATGAATATCTTTATAGGAAAGTGATAAATCATTTTAACATGTCTATTTATATAATAACTACTTTCATTTTATGCTGTGAAAAAATATGATTTTTATTTTTCTATCATAAGGAAAACATTACCATAAATTATTAAATTTTTTTAAAATATGAAGATTTAAGACGGCATCCACTCCCATGAAAATTACTATAAATCTATGTAATGATGAGGTAGGTAAAATTGTAACCCAAAATTAATTTAGAAACATGGTTAGAAGTTTGTTTTACCTCACTAGATCTGGTACTAACCTTAGTTATTCAGAAAAATTATGTGTTAGGTATCAAAGTGACCCAAAAGAATTACATTTGGCGTCTACCAAGAGTGCCTTCAAATAAATAAAAGGGATTTTAATTATTGGTTGATGTAACATATAGGTGAGAAACTAAACTTTTTTGGGAACATCAATATTGATTAGGATGGGATTTTGATGGAAGGAAATCAACATCATGTGGTATATTATTTTTCAGAAGAAAAAAAATTGAGTTGTAATTTAGAGAAAAAAATAAATGTATTTGAAAACTAATGAGGAAATGTATGTGGATTATATATATTCATTGAAAAATATGATTTGTATTAAATTGAAATTACTAGATATGAATGTGATAATTGAGAAACCAATGATAATTGAAATTAATAATCAAAGTGCAATGGATATATCCAATAATCTAGGGAACCACTTTATATCTAAAAACATTGATATCATATATAATTTTATGAAAGATATGTTTTCAAATAACTATGTGACGCTTGATTAAAATCCTACCAGGAATCAAATTACTGATTTCTTTCCCATAATCCAAGATAAATAATATATTTTAAGTCTTGAGGATGAATATACTTGTTCAAATTATCCATTTTACATGAGTAATTATATCTCAAACCATAATCCTTTATGTTTTTTATCAAAAGGTAAGAATGTGCCACAACTATTTTAATTTAGTATTTTGAATTAGAATATGTCTTTAATGCAATGAAGGGGATAAATGTGAGAGTTGATTAAGTGTGAGATCAAAAAATTCAAAAGACCAAAAACAATTCATAAAAGGATGGGATTCTATTTAAAATATTTTTTTATAATAGTGTGGTTTCAAGATATTTATTTTTGAGAAAGGTTGGTATTTTATGTAAATTGGGGTGACTTTTTGGAATTTAAAACAAATTAAAAGGGGGTATTTAAGAACCCCAGAAATAGTTCATTGATTTATGTATTTATTTTCAAAATAAATTATCAATTATTAGAAATCTATTGAGAGTTTTCATAAGTTTATTTAAGATTACTAAAGAAGTTTAAGTCGAATCAAGCTAGCTGGAGATTAATTATGGATTTCAGTTTTTGTAGAATATGGTAATGTTCTTTCTCCAAAAAAAATAAAAAAATAAAATTAATAAACTTTATATTTTTAAAATTGTATATAATATATTAAATCTAATAAATAATATCCTATAGATGGTATATAAGATGATATAAAGTGGATTTGTAAAAATGAAAATTTTCATTATCATAAATAAAATTTATATGATCATTTATAAGAAATTAATGAGGTTTCATGGGAAACATAATTTCTTTATATTTATGTATAAGATATTCTAGTTAATATATTTGTTTTATTAGAGAATGAAAAAACAATATTTTTAAAATACGCGTGGTTTGTAAACATATGAAGATACTTTAAAGTGATTCATAAGAGAAATGTTTGCTCACATATTATTTTTCTCATTGGAAAATGCATAATTTGTTATGATTATAAAAATATGAATTTAAGATTTATGTAAGAATAAAATTAAATATGATGATGGTTTACTAATCTAAAAGTAAAAACATCATGATAATTTGAATATTGAATTTTTATTTAAGTATAGTATAAATAAGTGTGTATTATTCCATAGTAAACATGGTTACATCGTAATAATGAATATCTTAAGAGAAGAAGAAAATAATAAACCAAGTATCAAGGATAATTAAATAACAATAAATTGACAATATATTTGTCTCATTATTCAAGATTTTTATATGTAAATATATGAAAATCATTAATCGAGATCGAAGCTTAAGTAATTATTGAAATATTTTATTAAAAATTTTGAATAAGAAAATGTTATTCTATTAAATAAATTTATTTTAAGATCATGGGATAAAAACTCATGTAATATGTTAGAGGCAAAATATCATGGGGACTAAAATTGTGAGAATTATTTAGGGAAAATATTCCAGAATCTCTTGAGAGAAATTTTTTTCTATAGTTTTCAATAACTCAAAATTTGTTTGGTTTGCTAAAAATATAAAAGGAGAAAGTGAAGATGAATTAAATTGTGCAATAAATTACATATATTAAGTGAGAATTATTTAAAATGGAATATATTGAGATAATAATTCAATACTTGGGATATGTTTCACCTTATTTTATACTTTTGGAATTAATTTGTCAAAAAGTGGAAGCTTGAAATTTGTTGAATATTCTGAAGGCATAAAAGAGATATTCTATTGATTTTGAAGTTTCCTAGATATTTTCTGTGATTTTTTTTTTGTATTTTGTTCAGATTCATATTATACACCAGTGGGATCTAGTATAAACAAACTATCAGTATATAGATTCGATTAAGACATAGATTCACAATGGTTAAGGATTAAAAATTCCCTTATTACATAATCACTTTTTATATTAGTAATAAAATCGATGTCTTTAAATTTATCCAACTACAGGAAGGATTTATTCACCCACTTTGGGGAAAACCTTTTAAAAATCATTGGTGCTCCATTTTTTATTCTTTAACTTATTTATGTACTTGAGTGATATTTGTTTTGAGTAAATATTAAATTTACATAGATTTTATAGGATCCCAAAAAACTATTTAAAAAGTGCCCATTTGGCCCTATTATTTAAGTCATTTAAGCCATGTTTATAAGGCCTTTTGGCCCAAGTGTGTAGGTCTTCAAGTCCTGTTGTAATAAAATGGTTCATTAAAGGTGTTTCTCCCTTATGGGGGTAGTAATCCATGTCCAATCAGACATTAAATGGGTTTTTTTAGTATTTTATTTAATTTATACCCCTAAATAAATATTTATATTATTTTAACCAAACATTGTTTGGTGTGGGTTATTTTTTGTGGTAGATATTGGGTGTACATCTAGATATCAATCCCTAGAATTTATTATTTTTTCATACATTGTAGAAACATTCATATACTATTGTTGTTTTTATTTATGTTGTTTTTGTAGTTTTTTGTTCTTCTTATTAATCTTCATGTTCTTCTTGTTGTTTTTATTTTTGTCATTATTTTTAGCATTATGGAACCCTTGTGTTCTACTATATGCCTAAGCGGTATGGGAGAATACATAAACTCAACAAGTTTAAGGGATTAGTACTTTATTTTTCCTATTTATAAGAAATTTTATTTGTGCAAGATATAATTATTGGTTGGATAATATACCATGAACTATACCAATTTGGTGTTTCACAATGGTTGATTAAAATAGGAGGTAGGATACTATATCAATAGCATTATTCACAAAAAAATAGGTTATTGTGCCCTAATATTTTGACTTTGGAAAATAGGGCCTTTGGGCCATAAAATATTGGGTCTTCAATCCATTTTTAAATTATAATGGGACAGATTTAGAGTAATCCCACCCTAAAAGGTGGTGTGGTCAAACTTTTCTAACCCTTAGTTATGTGGGATGTTTTTCATCTTATTAACCACATGGCCTTAAATAAATTTTTCTATCCCCAAAGGGTAAATCCTTGTTGTATATATTATGTGTCCACTACATAATGAGGGGTAATTGTACTACGGTTTAAGTCTCATAAATAAAAATTTTGTTGTGGGGGGGCTCACGAATCTTTGGTATTGGTGGGGTGGAATTAGGCTTACTATATATCCTATTTGTTAGAGAGATTATTTTGGAGTGGCTATAACATCCTAACATACATACATGAGTTTTTGGGGTTCAACCTCCAACTACCTCATTGCCCATTTTGTGGGATAAAATATATATTCTTGCACATACAAGTGTGGGTAAGCTATTATAATATGTGAAGAGATTAATATTAGGAATCATGTATGTAGAAGTGTTTTAGTAAAGGAATCCAAGGATGGGGTGTTAAATGTGAATATAAAACATGAGGATAAATTACTTGAAATATCGAATGCAGTATGAGGATTTATAAAACTCTAGTTCACCCCAAAAAAATTCAAATGTGGGGTGGAAGAACATGGGATATTGGTGCTCATGTGGGTTGCTTCTAACATGAAAAGGGGGTTTTGGGTAGCCTGGTGGTGCAGGAATCAAATAAGTAAAAATTCCTTTCATTGTTATATTACAAAGGTATTATTGGAAAAATATGCATCAGGAACCTATAAGGAAAGAAGATTGTGTGTGTGTGTGTATGTTTGTCTTTATGTGTGTGTGTGTGTGTTTGTGTGTGTGTGTGTGGTTAAAAATATATATCAATGTCGGTGTCATTGAATCCTTTTAGTGATGTATACTCTTGTATGTGCTTTAGTTCCATAGGTGTGTGTGTACTTGATCTTCTTTGTAATCCCCTTATCTTAATATAACTTATTATCATTACTATTAGTATTATATTAATATATATTATTAATGGAAGAAAATAGTTTTCCATAAAGGATATAATGTGTTAACAATTACTTTTATAAATACATTATTTTCCCTTAACGGCATCCCCCAAAGATCATGTAAAAAAATAAAATTTTATTTTTTATAAAAACCTAGAAAAATGATTCATGTGTGGAATTCATAGTAGGTTGAAAGAGGTGGGAATGAACTGCCCTTGACACTGATTTTTTTACATTACTCACTCTCTACTCTCTCCCAATATCTTCTTATCCATGATCCTCTCCTCTGTGTAAGAGGCCATGGACCTTATCCAATGGCGAGTGCCTTTACAATATTGTATTTCCTAAGAGATTTATTATAATGACCCCCATCATTGGTTTGTGTCTATGGAATATCCAACATGGAGTGGATCACAAGCTCTCACTACATCACTTCTTTATTCTCTTTCTTCAATAACATTTACATCTAACATTATAATATACATCCATATTCAGTGGTGTGACTGTGGAACTAAGAAAACCCAAATCAAGTTATAATAATTATATTTAGTGAAATTTGTTGATATCATAAAATATTTTCAAACATTATTAAAAAAAATTTCCATGTAGAGATTTGAAAATTTATTTTTTTGTTTTTTTAATGTAAAGTGTCGTTATTGTTTTCCATAATATTGATATAAAACGTACAACATACAATAATTGAAATAATGGAAATACTATAGTGGGAAATTATTTTTTTTATTAATTTAAGGGGGAAATAATTTATATTATTTTATTCAAAATATTATTTTGTGGTAAAAATATATGTTGGTCACATTAATGTTTAGATTTAATTATAAATATTCTATTCTACTATTTAAAATGAAAGAGGGGATCAATGGTAAAAACTAATAGCATTGATATTGACTCATATTAGACCAGTGATGAAGAAGAGGATACTAATAATGATAAATTGAAACAACTGAGGATGAAGAAACATATATGAAAAAATATAATTGGAAATTTGAATTCCTGAGTTTACACCAGGATAAGACTAAGGTATGACAACCAAATATCTCTTATTTCTCAAGTTGTTCATGAGATAGTTGTTGAGTAAATTGGGAAAAATAGTTGATATATGTAATTAATGAGAAGATGAATTATATTGAATGGAATATCACTTGGTATCTTATTCCAAGACAAGAAAGAAACAATATCTTTTGAACCTAGTGGGTCTTTAAAACCATGCTCAATGATAAAGCTAAAGTGTTTAGAAAAAAGTAAAAATTAGCCTCGAATTGAAGGATTTTATTTTGAAGAAATGTATACACCTATTTTAATACGTGAATATATAAGAAATTTTGTAGCTATTATAGCTCACTAACATTAAAAAATCTGTTAAATAGATACTAATTTTATCTTATTTAATGGAGAACTTGGAGAAAAGTTTTATATTGATAAACCTAAAGGTTTTTTCTTTAATATGATAGGATCATGGTGTGAAAGTTGAATAAATCTTAAAATGGGTTAAATAAGGCCCCTAAATATTGCTATTCTAAGTTGGATTATTGTTTTAGAGAGTTTAAGTTCACCAATGGGAAAGTTAATAGTAATGTTTATGTGAAATAGATGACAAAATCTACTATTATTTACATTTAATATATTAATGAAATGATATTTAAATTATATAAAGCGTATTATTGTGAATATCTTCATAAGAAAGTGAAAATCATTTTGAGATATGTATCCACAGAAAAAAAATATTCCTAGGATATAAAGTTGTAGCAAAAAAATATTCTATTTTTCAATCATAAGAAAAATATTGCTACAAATTATTAAAAACTTTTGAAATAGAAATATTTAAAGTGGTGTCTAAACCCACTAAAATTGATATAAATCTATGTAAGGATAATACAGGGAAACGTATAAATAAAAAATAATTTAGGAACATGATTAGAAGTTTTTATAATCTCACTAGATTTTGTCCTAACCATATCTTATCACTAACATTCTATTTTAGCTATCAAAGTGACTTAAAATAATTGCACTTGATGGATACCAAGACTATCTTAAAATAAATCAAAGGGCTTTGAATTATGGGTGTATGTACCAATGATGTGGGAAACTGAACTTTTTTGGGAACATTGATGTTGATTATGCTGGGATTATGTTGGAATGAAATCAATATCATGTGGTACATTATTTTTGGGAAAAATTTTGATTTTTTATTTAAAGAAGAAAATTTCATTGTATTTAAACACTAATGAAGCTATGTATGTGGCTTCTATATATTCATTCAAAAATATTATTTGTATGAAATTTAAATTACATGATGTGATGGTTATAATTGAGAAACCTATGAGAATTGAAATTGATAATCAAGGTGAAGTTGGTCTATCCAAGAATCCAGTGAAACTATTTATATCTTAAAACATTGATATCATATATTATTTTATGATATATAAGGTTTTAGATAAATATGTGAGCCTTGATTACAAAACTATAATAGATAAAATTGCTGATTTTTTTCATAGAATCCATGCTAAATAATAGATTTTAAGTCTTCAAGTTGAATATACAAGTTTATTCTATCCCTTTTACTTGATTAATTTTAGCTTAACCCATAATCCTTTAGATTCATTTATAAAAGGGTAATAATGATAAAAAAAAAATTTTACATTACTATTTTGAATTCAAATTTGAATTACAAGAAATGAAGGTGAAAAATGTTGGAGTTGATTAAGGGTGAGATCATCAAATTCACAGGACAAAAAATATTTGTCACAAAGGGATTTAATTCTATTAAAAATATTTATTTTTATAATAGTGTGGTGTTAAGATATTTATTTTTGAGAAAAATTGTGATTTTATATAAATTGGGGTGACTTTGGGGATTGAAAAATAAAATAAAACAGGAGATTTAAGAACCCCAAAAATAGTTTATGGATTTATGTATTTATTTTTAAAATAAATTATCAATTATTATAAATATATTGAGATATTTTTTAAGTTTATTTGATATTACTATTTAAGTTCTAATTTGAATCAAGCTTGCGAGAGAGTGAAACTAGATTTCAGTTTTTTTGGAATTTGGTAAATTTCTTTCTCCGTAAATTTTTTATTGATATAATTAAAAAAGTTATGATTTTATAATTGTATATAACATATTAAAGTGAATATATAATATCATAAATATGGTATGTAATATGACATACGGTGGATTTGACAAATGACCAAAGCCACTAGGATAAATAAGATTTATCTGGTCATTTACAAGAAATATAAGAAGTTTCATGGGATATATAATATCTTTATATTTATAAATAATATCTTTTAATTTATATAATTTATTTACTATAGTATGAAAAATAATATTTTCGTAATAAGAATTGTATTTGAGCCTTGGATGACAATTTAAAGTTATTCATAAAAGAAATTTGTGCACATAAAAAAATTTTCTGGTTGGAAAATGAATATTTTTTATAGAATTGTAAAAATATTATTTTAGGATTTATGTAAGAATAAAATTAAATATTAGGATTTTTTACTAATATAAATGGAATAAACATCATTATACTTTGAATATTAATTTTTATTTATGTAGAGTCTGGAGAAGTGTTTATTATTCTATTGTAAATATAGTTACCCCACAATCATGAATGTCTCAAGAGAAGAAGAAAGGATTAATCTAATTATCCAGAATAATTAAATAATAATCAATTTAGAATATATTTTTCTCATTATTATATATTTTTATATATAAATATATGGAAATAATTAATACAAATCAAATCTAGAGTAATTACTACAAGATTTTATTGTTACTTTTGAATGAGAAAACCAGATTCTTTATAGAAATCAAGTTGAGGATCATGGGATACAAACCATGTAATCTGATAGAGTAAAAATATAATGGGGGAAAATTGATTCAATTAGTTAAGGATAATATTTTGAAATATCTTGAGGGACATGTTTTTCGGTAATTTTCAATAATTCAAAATTTGTGTGGTTTTCTAAAAATTTAAAAGGATAAATTTTAGGTGAATTAAATTGTGAAATAAATTACATATACTAAGTGAGAATTATTTATCAGAGATGAAATTGAGATTATGATTCAATACTAGGGATATGTTTCATCATGTTGTATACTTTTTAAATCAATATATTAAAAAGTGGATTCTTGAATGTTGTTGAATATTCTAAAGTAAAAAAAGAGATGTTATATTGATTTTTAAGTATCCTACTGATATTTTGTGGGTTTTTTGTTATAAGTTCAGATTAACTGTGTATACTAGTGGGTTCCCTTCTAAACAAACTATCTAATGGAAGATTTCACTAAGATATGGCTTCACAAGGTTTAATTATGATAAATTTCCTTCTCTTACAATCAATTTTGATATTAATAATAAAATATTTGTTTTGAAATTTACCCAAATACAGTAAGGATATGGTCACCCACTTGGGCATGAAAACTTATAAAAATCTTGGGTTCTATATTTTTTATTCCTTACATTATACAAGAAGTTGAGTGATTTTCGGTTTGATTATATCCTGAATTTCCCTAGGTGATATAGGATCTCAAGAAACTATTTTAAAAAGGGAACATTTATCCATGTTTTTAAGTCATTTAGGCCATTTTTATAATGTCTTTTGGCCCCTTTGTGTATGTCTCCAAGGAAAACGGTAATAAAATGGGGTCCTTAGAGGTTTTTCAGCTCTATGGGAGTAGTTATCACTATCTCATAGGACTTTATATGGGTTTTTGAGTATTTTATATAATTTATACCCCTAAATAAATACATATGTTATTTTTATAAACCATGATTTTGTGTGGGATATTTTTTGTGTCAGGAATTGGGTGTACATATAGAGATCGATCCCTGGGATTTATTATTTTTTTCATAGATTGTAAAAACATAAAGATACTATTTTTGTTTTTCTTTATGTTGTTTTTATTTTTCTTCTTCTTCTTCTTCTTATTCTTATTGTTTTTTTATTTTTGTTATTTTTTTTATCATTACAGCACCCTTGTGTTCTAATCTATGACTAAGTGGTATGGGATAATACTAAAAATTAACAAGGTTAAGTGATTAACACTTTATTTCAACTATTTATGGGTAATTTTATTGGTCTAAAATAGAATTATAGGTTGGATAATGTAGAATGAACAATACCAATGTGTTGTTTTTTAATGGTCAATTACAATAGAATACATGATACTATATCAACAATATTATTCACAAAAATAGTTCATTGTTACATGATATTTGGTCATTGGTAAATAGGTCCTTTGGGGCATAAAATATTGGGCCTTCAGGATATTTTAAAATAATAATGGGACATATTTGGAAAGTGTCATCCCTTAAAGGGGGTGTGGCCTATCCTTTATAACCCTTAGTTATGTAGATTGTTTTTTCAAA
The DNA here is from genome assembly GCA_963277665.1 of Viscum album. Lineage (NCBI taxonomy): Eukaryota > Viridiplantae > Streptophyta > Magnoliopsida > Santalales > Viscaceae > Viscum > Viscum album. Next base: position 647,539,513 of record OY728158.1, on the reverse strand, counting down.
TTATTAACCTCATGTCCTTGAATAAATTTTTTCAAGCCCTATAGGTTAAATCCTAGTTGTATATTTTAGGCGGTCTCTACATACTTAGGGGTAAGTGGAGTAAATATTTAGTCTCACTAATAAAAAATTTGTTCGATGAGGCTCATGAATCTTTGGGATTGGCGGGGAAGAATTGGTGTTATTGTATAGCATTTTTCTTGGGTATATTATTGTAAAGTGTCGATAAGCTCCTGACATACATCTATGAGTTTTGAGGATTAGCTTCCCACTACCTCATTCACCATATTATGTGATAAAAATATATTTTTTCACATACATAGGGTGGGTCAGCTATTACAATATACAAAGAGATGATTATTAGATGGTATGTGTGTAAATGTTTTTCATTGAAGAAATTCATCGATGGGGTGTAAAATGTTCCTATGAAACATGGGGATTAATTTATTGAAATACCAAATCCATTACAGAGATTTATAAAAAGTTAAACCACTCATATTTCTAATGTGTTGTGGAAGAACATGGGATATTATTGCTCATGTGGGATGTTGCTAACATGAAAAGGGGGTTTCTGGTGGCCTAGTGGAGCAATAATTTAATTAGTAAAAATTAATTTCTTTTTCATATTTCAATCAGATTATGGGAAAAATATGAATCAGTTCCTTACTTGGAAATGAGTGTGTGTGTGTGTGTGTGTCTGTTTGTGTGTGTGTGTTTGTGTATTTATGTATTTGTGTGTGTGTGGTAAAATAAATATCGATGTGGGTTTCATTCAATCCTTTTGGAGAGGAAAAAGTCTTTAGGTGCTTTAGTCCCTCTGGTGTGTGTATTTGTTCTTATTTATAATTCCAGAAGACTAAAATAACTTATTATTATTCTTATTATTTTTATATTAATATATATTATTAATATAATATAATGGTTTTCCAGAAAGAATATCATGTGTTAACAATTACTTTTATAAAAACATAATTTTCTCTTAAGGTCCACCCCCAATGATCATGTAACAAAATAAAAACTATTTTTTTATAAAAACCTAGAAAAATTTTTCATGTGGGGGGTTTATAGAAGGGTGAAAGAGGTGGGAATGAACTATCCTTAATGCTCATTTTTTTACTTTATCCCCTCTCTTCTCTCTCGCAATCTCTTTGGAGCCACGATAATCCCTAATGTGTAAGAGGACATGTCCCTTATTCAATAGTGGGTGCCTTTCCAATATATTATTTACTAAGGTATTTATTATAATGACCCCCTCCATTGGTTTGTGTCCATTGCCTATCCAACATGTAGTGGATCACAAGATCTCACTAAATCACTTCTTTATTCTCTTTATTTAATAATATTTACATCTAATATTATAATATAGATCTATCTTCATTGGTACGACTGTGGAACCAAGACAAACCAAATCAAGTTAGAATCATTATATTTAGTAAAATTTAATGATATCAATAAAATATTATCAAAAAATGTTTCATAATTTTTCCATGAATATGATTTGAAAATTTATTCTATTATTTTAATATAATGCATCATGATTATTTTCTTTAATATTGATATAAATTATAAAATATATAATAATTGAACTAATTGAAATACTATAGTTGAAAATTATTTCATTTTTATGAATTTGAGGGGAAAATAAACAATTTTATTTAATTAAAAATATTATTATGATATATAATTATATTTAGGTCACATTAATGTTTAGATTAAATTATAAATAATATATTATACTATTTAAAATGAAATATGGGGATCAAGGGTTAAATTTTTGTGTAATACATAAATAAATTTATGAAAATATTGTTTAATATTATACAGTTTTATAATGTACAATTTTATAAAATTATATAATCATGATAATTCTCTTCAGTTGATGGAAATGTGATAAGAATAATAAAGAAATATGATTATGAGAGTGTGAAAAAATGGTCTTATAAGGATTTAAAATATTATTTTTCATTAATAAAATTATAAAATATATATTCAATGAAATCTGTAATAAATGGGGAATTTTAATGGAGTGATCAACAAAAATAAATAAAGTTAAATATGAAATATATTTTTTGTTGAATTGGTTTTTTTAAATTTTTTGAAATTTTGATAGTATTAATTTGTTCTTTATCAATTTCGATGTATGAGGTATGAATATTTTTTTAATGAAATAATGTTTTAAAATAATCCAATATTTAATGATGACATATTTTCTATGATTAAATTATAAATAATTTAATCTATTGTTTTAAATTAAAAGAAAAACTATATAAATAAATTTATTTGGTGTAATATGTATGGAATTATAAATTTCTTATATTTAATTTAGAAAAATATAATTTTACAAAATAATATATTGAAGATAAGTTGATAAGTGATAAATTTGTTGCATAAAATTTTAAAAAAAAAATAAACTAATCGTGGTTGAGATTATATAATCTTTTTTTAAAAAAATTATGTTGATTAAATTAGTTATGGAATTTTAGTCAATGTTTATTTTTTACTATAAATAAATAATTTCTAATCATGTATCATTTGTTATGATGGTCGATTTATGTTGATTTTTTTATAATGGTTGAATTAGGATTATTTATTAAAGATGGTTGAAATTTTTTGATGATGTTTATATAAATACTGGGATTACTATTTCAATTAATTGTTTTGAATATTATAATTAAAAAATGTGTTGATGATAATGAATAACAATAAGATTATAAGAAAATGAGATATGGAAATAATTATGTTTTTGGTTGTGGATGAATAATTTTAATAGGATTTTCTGGTAGCTAGTGTAAATGAATTGATAAACCCACGTAAATTTAAAGAGTAAGGTGATTATGAATAGTTTTAGAATAAATTCATGATAATTATTATATTATTAAGTTTATAAATGTGTTATGCTAAATTCTTGATTACTTTGGGTGGTTTGGTGATAAATTCTACTTATTTATAAGAATATGGTTACTATAGATGGTACTTATGGGTAATCATAAGAATAGTATGATTATGGATGTGCATCAGAGTAATCATAAGAAATATTTTTATTATCAATGGTAGTGAAAACATGGTTGTTACATGAGTATTTTGAGTGATGATGGTAGATAATATGACGTGGATAACAAGTATTGAATGGTTGAAATGGGATGGGTTTTTATTTATTTAAAGTATGTTTACTTTATTTAAGTGGTAATATGAACTCCTAATTCATTAGAAATCCATTACCTGATTTTTGTGGTCACGTATGACCCAAAATTCGATTATATATGGGACTGGTAGATGGTAGACTAAATAATAAATCCCTCTCCCTTTACCAAATAGCTAGATTCGGGTAGGAAGCCAGATATATTTCATTTGAAGTGATGGTATTCCAGTTAGTTAAAATTAGTATGTAGATTGGCCTTTTATTTTTGTTTCACATTTTTCTATTTATGAGTTGTATATATATATGTATGTATGTTTTATATTTTTGGTGAGTGTGTTTTTTTTGAGCTATGAATTGGCATGAAAAACTTTTTAGTTGTTATATTTTTATTGAAACTGTGATCCCAAGAACACATTGAAAGCGGGGTGAGTTAAAGTGTTATGTTTTTTTAACTTCAATAAAATATAGTTTTTGTTTTGCAATGGACCCTTACAACATATCAATATCATGCACACAAAATATTTAGATATAGAAAAATAAATATTGTAACATGAACATCTTACTTGGTTCTCCATTAAGGGCTAATATAAGAAGTATACACAAACCTTGAGTTGATGTACCAAGGGATATCACTAATCACTTTAGAGGATTATATTGTTTGTGAAAGATGAATTAATGATCCAAGGGTCACTCCCTATTTCTTCTTATCCACTCACTACTTCAAAGGATAGTAATTATGACTTCATTACTTCATGATGACTTACAAGTATTCCTAGTAAGAATAAATACCAAACCAATATGTATATTGACATTGTGATTCCATTTTTCTTTTCAACTCAACATATTCAATTAAATTCATTAGAGTAGCATGATCTCTCAATTTTTTATATCCTTTAATTATTTTTGTCTCTTTCTCATCCTTTTCTCTTTAAATATTAAGGATTAAATCTACTCAAAAAATTATAAAATAGTGTCCCACATTTAATCCTCTAACAAGGTCTTCTAATTCATATAGTTTTACTAAATTAAATCTCACATTAAAATTGATTTAAAATTAAAAAATAAAATCTGAAATAATCTACATGTTTCTATAAATATCATTATACCTTGTCGTAGTGACTAAAATAATGATGGTTTTTGGTTTCTAATTCAAAAAATACCTATGAGATTTATGAAATAATCTCTAGTATCTCCTAATAATCTCTCTATTTTGAATTTCATATTTTACTACGTCTAGACCGACCACAAAAAAACTGACTTAAGACTGTGATGTAGTGATACATCATACAACATTCCTTGTAATACAACTTCTAAAATGACCAGATACCCATTTCCATCAAATCCAGAAGTCCTGATACATTAAATGGATTTTAATATAGTTAGGACACATTCCAATCCATTTTTTATTGAATCCTACACATAAACCACCATGGATCCAAAAAATACTATCATGGGATGCATATTAATTACTGGAGTTTTATAATCACACTTCACTTTTCATAACTATGTGGTCAAATATTACTCTTTATTTCACATCAGCCTTTTATCACTATAGTCTCTAATATATCCACCATAATGGCAAAATATTCATTTCATCATCTTCAGATTTATGTAATTTTTCTATTGCATCCAAAAGGGAATCATCCACCAGAAACAACTTCTATACTCAATGTATTTGATTACAATATGTTTATAGCTATGATGTAATGTGCATGTCATTTCAAACCAAGATTCCATCAGATTTATATAGCTTTCTAAATTCATATAATGTAACGACACAAGATTTTTGATCCTTTAAATTGATATAATGTTTGATAGCTTGTGTCCCACGCAACCACAAAATAAGGAAACACCCAAATAAAAAAAATTACATATTAAAATTACATGAATAATATAATCATTATTAAATAAAAAATAATAATAAATTAAAATTATTACATAATATTATTTTTCATTGATTAATATTTTAAAAAAATGACTGATTTTAAAGAACTGTTTAAAAAATAGGGATATTATATTTTAAGTTAATAAATTAAATTTATCATATTTAAAAGTTTACTATAATAGGTCATATTTATATTTATAAACTATTATGTAAACATTAAATTATCTATAAATTTATAAGAAAGAAAATTAAATACACTTGAAGCTTAAAAAGTCATTTTACAATAAAAATGATTTTATTTATATTTTTTTCATTTAAATAACTATATATATATATTATAATTTAAATTTGATAATAATAACTTTTTAAATTTATAATTTCAAATTTATCTAAGTTTTATTTTATATAAAATAATTGATTTTAATATGAATAGTTAAAAATACAATTCTTTTCTAAAGTTGTCGCATATAAGACTACATCAAGAAATATAACACAAAAACATATATAAATATTTCATAACAAAATCTGTATTTTATGAGTAAAACTATAAATTTTAAATTACTATTATTAATTTATAAAGCCTATACGTAACAACTTAAATAATATTTTCCAATAAAAAAATTTATTCATCTTTTCTTTTAATTAAATATTATTTTTGTAAAATTATATTTTGGAATTCTTTTAAATCCAAAAAACATTTTGTTTTTTTATTATAAACATATTTATTTCATTAAAATAAAATACATAGATATTTTTATACTCCACATAAATTTAAATCTTAAAATTATACTTTTTCTATAAATAGGTTTTTACGCATTACATGTGCTCATGTTTAAATGAATTTTTCTTACACATAGAATTTTTTTTTGAAAAATGCATATCATATTTATAATCATTATTTATAAGTTATTTAACAATTGATATTTTATTTTTAGAAATTGAAATTAAATTACTTAGGTAAAAATTAGTTACCATAGTAAAACCAAAAATGGTAAAAGTAAAAACATTATTAGAGTAAAGAGCTTAAAACATGATTAAAATATTATTTAAAATGATTTTTTTATTATAGACCTTATATGAACCCACACTAAATTGTTTCTATTTTTGAGTCTTATGGACATGTGAAACTTGTGATCTCTTTATATTTATTTGAAATATTTATAAAAATTTCATTCTCGCCACTTATAAAAGTGGCCTGTAACAAATCATTAGATACAACCTAAGAAAATTGGTTTCCTCTTTCAAATATATCAATTTTTCATCCCACCTAATCATATTTTTTATCATTGATTATATGGTCACAATATATTGTCTAAAACCCTCTATTTCCAAGGAGGCATCCAAAGGAAAGTCCAAGTCCCCAATGTGAGTACTTTTTTTCCTAACTTCTTTTCTATTCAATGATACTTTCTCAATGTGTTGTATGGATTACCACCTCTACTATGAAATGTATATAATTTTTCATCTTGTTTCTTTATTATTTGTTAAAATATCATAACATATGATTAACCTACTTAAATGTTTCTAAATAATATCATTATTTATATTTATTAATGATATTATTCCAAAATTAAACCACTTTTATAATCATAATCATCCATTAATTATAGTATGCTCATGTTTGGGTCGGTCCAACCACATACTTGAATTATGCTATAAAATAATAACATAGAAAACAGTGAGAACATAATTACAGATAATATATGATATAAATAATAAAATAAATATTTTATTTAGTTTATGTAATGGAAAAATTAATATTAAACTCACTAATTAAGATACCAACTTCCATTCATGAAAAATAACTAAAGCATGCACATCATTTATTTATTCTTTAAGAATCATGACAAAACTAATATTTGATGAAATTATATAATTAAAAATAATTATAAAAAATAAATTATATTACCTTTAATTATTTTTTAATGATGAATTTTGATCGAAGAATGAATAATAACATCATTATTACAAATCTAGTTCAAAACAATCGAGATTACTCAGACCCAATATTGAAAATATATAACAAATAACTAATATAAATGTATAAAATAATTATAAATTAAGTTTTTAAAAGTTTATATATATTAATAAAGTTATAAAATACTTGATTAATATTGTTTTTGTGCAACATTCTAGCTTCAAGAACAATGTGTATTAGGAATAAAGTAGGGGTTTGTGCAAATTCAATTTTCTTTCATTGAGTTGTGAAATTATTGTCGAACTCTAATATTCCAAATTTTATTTATTCAACCTAAGAAAAAATTTATATTGAATTAAAACCTTTATTTATATGGTTGTATAATTCTTAATCATACCCTATTTTGAAAGTATTTTTAACTCAAAGATTATATTTCTAATAAGGTTTTCATGTCTCATGTTTCCACCCCTGGACTTAGTCCTTATTATATACCATGTATTATTTGTAATGGTGATCTACTCTCTCATTAATATTTTGTATCATTATTCTCATATTATTAATCATATTTAATGTTTAATTTTAAATTCCATCCATTTTTTTGTTTTTATTTCAATGTTTCTAAAGTCGTCAGTTTTATTTGTTTCTATTTTCAATTTCAAGAGACTTGTTTCATATTGCGCACCATTTTAATTTTTATATGGTGTATTCATATCCATATTGTTATAAATAATAATTATTCTATTTAATTAACTGATATTTTCAATTTCATGGTATCCCACTTATGTTCTTTTTCTTCTTACATTAATATTGTCGTAATGGTTTTTTCAATTCAATTTTTCTTTATTGAGATATAGTTAATATTCACCACTTCTTTACATTTTGTGATGATTATGTTTTCCATGTATTATTATATAAATACTCTAATAATATTGTATTTTGAGGGATAAAACTTGTGTGAATCCATCGCTACCTTCTTCTTTCCAAATCATCCCTAGTTATAGGTACACATTTTCTTACAATTCCTTTCCTATATTAACACTCTATATTTCATTACTTTGATTAAGGTGAGTTCACCATGATGTCCTAAGTTAACTGATTAGGGATATTATTTACTCAGATATATATTTTATGTCACTGAAAATTCACATCATCTGTTAGAATGCATGTTTTCCTCAAATCAAATGAAAAACCTAGCTGAGGGTACCATTCTATATCAAAGTGGACGAGTGCATGAAACTTTAAGAATTTATAGAAACTACCAATTTTATCATGAAAATAACTTGATCAATAAAGGTAATTTAAAATGGATAAATTTCTTTTTATTTTATAATATATTTAAAAAACAAAGGGAAAAGGTCACACATAACATTTTTCACTTCCATACAACCCCAATTTTTTCATGCAAGTCACTTGCACAAAAAAGGAATCATCAAAATTTCCCCATTTTGTGATCACACATTATAATATAAGGAATGGTATTTATTAAATCAATAGTAGATTGATCTAGACCCTATGTATTTATATGTTTAATATTCCTTTACAAACTGCCTGAAAAGAAAATTTCCTATAAATAGAGAATCACCACCACCCCATTCGGATGACAGGCCTCTCGAATTTGTAGTGAAAATCTCTCATTCATGAAAACCTTCCTATAAAAAACTCACAAAAATCCATCCTCCCATAGTATATTATAGGTATAGAACTAGTGTGGTATCCCCACATAGGCCCCAAATCAAATTGGATTATGTTAGAGATATCCTTGCACAACTTCACTTGATGGTTAGTCAAGTTCATGTCGGTCGAATTTCCATCATGTAACACTAAGCTTTACACAACACCAAAATTTCTACAAAAATTTCCCAATTGAATCCTTACCTTTTCATTATGGTAAATTACATGGTCACACTATTTATAATGTGTGTGAAAATCCAAAGTTTCACAACAAAACCTTCATCTTCCTCCCACAATTCTGTATTCTTCCAAACATAGTTGCATTAAAGTTGAGTGATTAGGTTACATATACCCATCCAAAAAAATGTTCTTTTGTGTGAGTTGTACTCATAAAATATGTATCATCAACCCTCATATCCAGAACTTTCACTCCAAGCATAGGTTGGGTATCTTGGATGCCTTTATATCCTATGAATAGGAACCCTAACCCTAAGATCCCAACTTGCTACCTCAAATGGTCAGTTTATGTGCCTTTATCTAAAAAAAGTGCCTATGATGTGGATTCATAAGCCCCATTGGTGGTTTTATGAAGGGAAATGGGGTGTTTTTCTATTAAATGAGATCATGTGGGAACCTTTTATCCTCTTATCTACCTACCAATATTTTTAACAGACTACCTTATACATAATATCTTAAAATATTTATGTTGTAAGACTTTTTTAAATAGAATTATTTTTCTAGTTGTATGATGTTAAACTACACAATAATTTCTTCAATAAATAAATTAAACTATAGTGTTACCCTATGTTACAAACATAGGATTCCTCATGTGATAACCATGATACTATACCTTATCTTATAGGATTCTTCTACATATAATCCCCACACAATCCATTGTTGTCCATCCTTTCAGGGTAGAGGCATCCTTACTACATGATCCTAAATAGCATGGACCAGTCCTATCACATGACTTTAAATCACCCATTAAAACTATGTGGTTTTTTATCCCTTCGTATTAATATGGTATGTAAGACACCTCCATTAAGGTTCAATTCCAAAACCACCTTGAATTGTTTAACTTCCACCGGGGAAATTACAACACTAAGGTGTGATCATTCCCCTCAAGAACACGCTTACCCCCTTACAACTCAAACTCAAGGTACCCACTAGACCATGATGTCTCCATGCGATGATAACCTATATTTTTTCCTGAATCGTGGAATTAAACTTTGTGTAACTCATTCTAAATAAGTTTTCATGGAACCTTTCCCCTTTATTAATATGTTCAAGTGAGGTTTCAACTCTTTGAAGCCACAAAAATACTCATAGAACAAAACCCTTTTGTATAAGATTCATGATCTTCAATAGGAAGTCACCCTTTTAGTCTAGTATATAACACCTCAAACTAGAAGAAACCCTTCCTAATCCAAGAATCATGACCATATAATGTGAACATAATTTCTTAAAGATGTTTTTTTGTGTGATTACACCATGGACCCCTTTTCATTTTTGGATAGTATTCTCTCTCATTCTACAAGAAATTTTCCCATATTCTTGAATTTAGTCCTAGTTCTAAAACCATAAACTTTCAACTTTATTTCCTAAACAATATGAAATTAAATTATGTTAATATGGACCCTTATGGCCCTCAATCCACATCTGGTTTTTCTTTCCTCTAGTGTTTGACATACTAATTCCCAAATCATTTCACCCACACTAGAGGGGACTTCCCCTTTATGGATAGTATCCTACCAACCCCACCCCTACTATTTTTTGATTGATTCTATATTTATTGTGATACATAGTCGTACCTGGATCTCCCATATCAATCCCAAACGCAGACTTTCCAATATCTCAAGCCTTGTTTTAGGAAATCTTCAATCCACTTCAAAGAGTAGTGCCTCTTTTCACACCAAGATGGTGTGAAACTTAGATAAAAATGGAACAATAATTAAAACCATAAACTATGTAAAAACGTTTGTCATACAGGGAATCCTTGTACTTCTCTTCACATAATTTTTATAATACCTTCCCATCCACACAATCTCTTCTAAAAAATATATGATTCATGACCTTAAACAAGAAGAAACGCATTCTGAACCATGCATCATGACTATAAAATTTTTCAAATGACCAATACATAAAAAAATAAAATGTGTGCCTATATTTTCATGTGACACCTATTCTAGAAATAAGCCTCTTCAGACTAGGTAAGCCCTTCCACTCAAAACAGGTATGATCCACTCTTGCCAAATGTATTATCTTACCCCTTCTGGTCTAAGAATTTTGACCTTAAAATATGTACACCTATCTAAATAGATGTTTTTTAAATGATATTTCTATTTCACCCTCCAATAAAATCAGGTTTATATCACCTTTTTTTCTATATAGGATTACCTGTGACAATTTTGGTCTGACTGGAGAGAGCATAAAGTACAAAAGGTAAGAGGAACAAATGCTTGTCTGGTTGAAAACCCATATAGGGAAACTTGAGAAAAATTTAGGCTTTCACTATCCAAGTCACCCCTAACACTATATAAAAATTTTGGGAATTAATGGAAAAGTAAAAAACTTTTGGGACTCAACCATATGCCTAAAAAACATGGTTGTTCTCACTAAACCCATGGATTTTTTTTAAATTGATAGAAAATACTATGTCCCTTTTCCCCCCTTCATGAGGTCCTATACAAGATACCACCATCTATATCCCCATTTCATGCATCACAATACATCAATAGGGAATATTTTATAAAAATAGGTTCACAAATCCTAGTCACAAGATGATAAATTGTACAACCCACATCCTAATTAAGATATGTAAAAGAGTATTCCACTCCTCCTGATCCCATGATTTTAAATTGTATGATGCATCATACTCACCATACAAGATTAAAACACATGTTATTCACTATCATTGAAAGATATTAAAATATATTCTTCTCATCCTCATTTCATGATGTAAAACTGAAAATTTTCTTGAGAGAACATCCCCCCCCCTTCGGTGTCGGTCACCTACCACACCACTCAAGTTCCTCGATTGATGATTGATAACAAAGAAGACACTCTGGTAAGAGGGTATTTTTAAATATTTTTTGTTTTTATAATCCCCTTCAATGGATTAGATCCACATTGATGTAATTATCAATCATTGAACTCTACTCGAACATTTCCTCACTTTTCCTCCACACTTTGTGTATTCCTTGATTTTGATCCCCACCATCACCCACATCCAAACGGTGTCCCATAACAGAGATGTTTCCTGGGAAAAATAGATCCCCCCCATCCAGGGAACACACCTTAAAGGAATTATAATGATAATTGACCAGTCATATGTTTCAAACATGGAATGTGATAAACTGTGCTTTTTATACATCTACTCTTAGTAGTAAGATGGAAGAAGTAGAATTTCAAACATGGTAAGAAGTATTCATAAATCATCATGTAACTTATAATTTTCCTCCATATCCTTGAAGAGTCAATTAATTTCACCCATCTACCTCTTTATTCAGGTATAATTAAATTCCCATAGAGTTACCTACCTCATGAACTCATGAACAATGGGAAATGAAGTTAACTACAAAGAATCTGTCTCTCCAACCAATGCCTTCACAATTGGAAAACTCCCAATGGTCAACGAACCATTATGATCCCATCCATTCATCACTTTTTTGACACTCTAATGAAAATAAGAGACCTTATTTTCATTTCGTGTTTCTCACACTGAGTGTGAATCACATAGTCTTAGAGATTTAAGGTTAGTTATCTTCTTATTATGATGAAGATTATAAAAAAATAAGAAGCAATAATTTGAGTCATAGAGATGATTTAATTTCCTCAAAACAAGTGTAAATTAAGAGGTTCATCCATATGAAGGATCATATCATTTTTTACAATAATAAAAAGAAAAAAAACATCCCCTCTATGGATCATCTTGGGAGAGATACCACTCAAACATTGAAATACTTTTTTCTAGTTCCCTTGAGATCCTAATACCTCCTGGCCAGCTCATCCAATTTATCCTCAGCTATAATTCAAACCTTTTCATGCTATATTTACACCATACCCTATTTGACCCTAAACACAGACCCCAAGGATGCCATCCCCACTTCCTCAACCTTCAATGTGACAAACAATTTCTTCAAAATGTTTACGATCTCTTCTTTTGAAGTGACAGAGGCCTCATGATTTTTTTCCTCTCCTGTTAGCTGATCAATCTCTTATTATTCCTCTCAAATTTCTATATTTCCTCTCATTATATTCTCATACTAGGTAGAATCAAATTTATAACATTTCATATATACACACTTAGAAATTAAATCTTGGGCCAGTGTATGGACGGTGAGATAGTCCACACCACCAGTGCCCAGATTCACCCAACAAAGGTGGTGGTACCCCATTTAACCAATCAAATCAATACATGGGGTGTGAGTGATGAAACACTATACATTTCTATATTCCTAGAGAAACACCACAAGATTGTCCATTGTGACATCAAAACCAAAGTCTTGAAGATATTCAAGTGGCATGTGTTAGTGCTATGGGAATTTTGTAAGCACATCAGTAGTAGTATATCCTTAAAGAAACCTTTTATAGAGTTTAGGATACGTGTTGGGGGATGAATCAACTTCACATGAACCTTCACCAATAGTGACTCACTTTCAATCCCTAAGTTCCATCAACACCTTGGTCGTATCCACTGTCAAATTGGTTAAACCTATGGAAATGGGGGTAGTCCTATTTAAATGACATACCCTTCATACTCCTCCAGATCCATGGGATGATCACTAGATCTTGGGTCCCAACAAGAATTCTTGGATGTCAAGAGACATCTTATAAAATAGTCATAGAAAAAATAGAAGCACCCATCTTGATCTAAAACAACAAGTGAGATGAATATAACCTACAAGAGAGGAATAATATATGATGTGATAACATGGATGATGTCCATATTCATCACATTAAAAAAATTCATCGTGAGTGGTTAATTCATTGCTAAACACTTCCAAGACTAGGGTATCAGTAAGTAAGTCCATCATCAGGGACCACTCTACACTGTTATGAACAACCACAGTTGTCGTTAAATAATCTAGTGTCCCATTTCTGGGAACTATATTAGATAAATGAATCTTTCAATAAGAAATTTTAATGAAATAATCAAAGGCTTTAAGAAAACAGATGTAGAATAAAATTGGAGTTAATATTGACGATGCATAGGGACTCATATGACTATCCATCACGGACGGGTTGCACCACATTCAGATAGAACTGTCATTAGTATACAAAGGTGAGGACCCCATAAATGATTGGATGGGTGGGAGAAAATGGGGCCTCCTATTAAAATTCCTCAAAAGACACCTCTTCACTAAGGCTTTAGAATAAGACTCTATGATGGAATCCTCAGTACATAAATAGGCACTCTCCCTACCTTCAATGAATGTCTCATATACATCTTCTAAAAAAACCCAACATGGATTAAAGTCATGGGTTATAAATTATTAAATGTAATATATGGTTCAATTTTATCATAAAAGTAATGAGAAGGAATCTTAACTCGCTAAAAAAGATCACAATCAGATCAACATTCTTGGGAGTGACTTCCTCGTTCTTATAAGGACTTACTTGTTCAGCACCAAAGCTCTAGGACTCCTCATCACTACAGTTTTGAGAGTTGTGTCTTGGTATGATGCCTCCTAGGCACCCAATTCAATGATGTTCATCTCATGGGGATCCTCACTGAGCATAACCTATACTCATTAAATGAAAGGATATCTCACCCTACACCATCATGCTAGAGTTTCCTATCCCCTAAATATGCAGACCTCTCCCAAAAGTAAAATTGGGTTGTGATTTAGGAAAGATAATGTTCTTGTAGCTTGATCACATCATAGGTGATACTTCTCCATAAATAATCCATAATTTGGGATAGTTGCAACATCTACAAGTTCTAACAAAGTTTGGAATTGATGAATTCATTGGCTGTCAAGAATAGGTGGCACATCTTCTTACTTTTCACCTCTCAGGACCTTCTTTCTCTAGCTTAAAATTTTTAATCCCTCCCCCAAGGATACTTCTGATGGATCCCTCCATTATCTTATGTTATCTCTCCTGGGGATCCACCAAAAGTTAGAGGTGCAGTGGGCCCATGAACTCCCTCTACTTCCACAAAACCATCATGATGTCTCTTCACCACTTAAATTGCACCCTATAGAGTATTATTTTTTATTATTCTATTGGTCTTAGGTATCGTCTGAGGGAGACACCTTTCCTCACCCATTATAGAAGAACTACACCCATGTATTCCACCACCAAATGTTTTGCATTTTTTTTCGGTGTATAATTTAGTGAGTTGCATCATAATCACCTCATGAAGTACCATTGTAATAAACAACCACCATAGTAGGGTGTCATTTCAAGTACACCCCCATATACACATACTTTTATAGTCGTGGGATGTAGCATAACTTTCCTGAAAATCAAGAGGATTTGAATGGATCTCAATTGGTATTATCAATCCCTTCAACAAATATCCCACCTTGTAAATTATTTAGGTAATATCTACGCTTTGGAATCTAATGTAGATCATTGATCATATTTTTATATAATACTAGAAAGGAGTGGAATTTGAAATTCCCAACGTAATCAATGTTGGTCGCCACACCAACTTAACTCATGGTAACAAGTTAGACACTAGTTATATTGATAAGGGTTAGTCAAGTACTATAATTTTTTGAGGGGGGAGGTTAATTGTATTTTTAATTCATACCCCCCACCCACCCACCCACACCTCAAAATTAACCATGATCTAACCATACATGAACTATATTGAACCAAAAATTCACGTTGACATGTCTCCCCTCACCACATGCCCGAGATGGACGTACAAATGGGATAATATTTGGATTCCTTAATTGAACTGTTTCTTGGATTCCATGATAGTGGTCATCACTAGGGTCCCTGATTGTAGAACCAAGTGCATATCACTGACCTACAGTAACCTCTCACTCATAGATGTATCCATAAATGTTGTATAGAAAACTTTTGGGTGCTAGTATGATACATTATATAACCACCCCCTGTACAATCCCTCCTCTAATATGTGTTAGTATGACCATGTCCTTATTCTGTGTCATGCTATGGGGCACTACCTTAGTCGTCGAAATATCTTTTCCATTGGCATGTTAAAAAACAATCCCAACCTTCTCTTTAATGGAATGTCCTAGTGGAAGGGGTAATACATAAAGATTAATGTCAACTGGTCCAGTGGATTCTTCATAGTTATTGGTGTGTGGTTGGTGTCCCCCTAAGAATTGGATTATGGGAGGAATTCATCTTATTATAAGCCCATCATATAGATCTTTATAATGTGGTGGAAGTCTAATAGACTGATCCCAACCTCCCCCACGGTGATGGTGGAAGGTATTTGTGTCTGGATACCATCAATTGAGGATCTCTTCGATGCTCCAGTTCGAAATATATGTAGAATTGGGATGTCCACATGACCTCATATAACATAATATGATGAAAATATATCTCATACTCTTCACATGTATAGCATACCCAATACACCCATTCCCATTCATCCACAAAATTCCCCCAATACCATAATTCCCTTATCTTCATACCACATCAATTGATTTATCAAAATACTGGCTTGGACATTGTTTTTATTGTGGAAAGGAAGTTCCTTATCCACTGACTGGTGATAGTTGACCATTATCATCCTAGCGCTAATGGATATAGATGGAACCTAGTTTTTATTCCATAAATGAGTGGTTAATGGAAACATTATTCCAGATCTAAATCTCATTGTGTTTGGAGAACCAAAACCTCAAGGTTCTTATTTTCATATCCATTATAACCTTATCATTGAGCAGCCCAAAGTTATAGAGGGGTATCCCGTTAGTGAGAAAATATCCCCACTATAGTTTATTAAGTAGATTTAGTACATAAATATTCACAAATAAAATTATCATTTCTAGATAAATTTAAGGGTTTCTATCCATGTATCCCCACCTAATAGCATCAGCAACAATTTGATCAGTTTTGTCTGCTATTTTTGTGTGATTACAAAGTCTGGATCACGATAGTTGCTTTGCATCGTGCAACTGGTGGTTGTTTTATAAAAGTAGATCTATGTCATATAAATTTACACTTATTCATGAAAATTTATTGTAGGTAAGTGACTTTGTTGTGTACAAATATTTTCATGAAGAGAGAAGTTTTAAAAACTTCATGACACTAAGGCTCATGAGTTCACACAAGTTGGTTTATTTCCTTGCTTGGGAGAAGTCGTGTTGTGTGTGATGGTCAGGTGACCATAGCTAATCCACATGATACTATTTATAGGAATGGGACCACTCAATTTGTGTTTACAAATAATTAATTTGTGCAAATAGGGCCCAATGTTGCGTCATATACTAGATATCTTCCTAAAGTTCTCTTTTTTTCGGAATACAACCCTATGCTTCCCAGTCATCTCTAATTTCAAGGGAACATTTTTTCGCTTCAAAATTTTTTATAAACCTTCACAGTTAATTCTTTTCTCAAATATAAGGAAAACATGTCACAGTGAGAACCATTTCGGAGCAAATGGGATAAGTGTGTGCAACACCAAATTTCAGCATGAAAATCACTTTCCTGAGAAAGGATATTTCATATTTATCAAGTTGAATGGATGCTGGAAAATACGTCCAAAAAAGTGGAAATGTCATGAGAAACATTTTACACTTACATTCCACCTTAATTTTGGTTTTCAAGTCACTTACGTGGGAATGTCAGTGTTACAACGAAACATTTATATGATCACACTTCCATGGAAAATATACTAGAGTCGCAATACCCATAGTTGTATAAGCCTTCCACATGTTAGGAGTCATGTTTAATGTTTCATGAAATAAAACTCAGAAAAAATCCTATAAATATTGCCTCACCCCCTCCCCATTTATATAATGGACCTATGAAAGTTGAGGCTTCAAGATCTCATTCATGAAATCCTTCCTTTCATAAACTCATGAAACTCCAATATCCCATGGATTCATACATATAGATAACTTGATTAACAACACTCACATAGTCCCTAAATCGCTTTTTATTAAATTAGATATTTCCTTGTGAAAATTCACATGATGGTTATTTGGGTTCATGCAAGATGAATTTCATTCATGCAACCCTGAGATTTGTGCAACAAATCCCCCATGAATCCTTTCTCCATACTTTTACTAGAGCCCATGTCTCTTGAAACTTATACAGAATGCATAAATCCAAAGTTCATGAAACTGAACCTTTAGGTAATTAACCAAATGCATCCTTCTATATAACTTATTTTCATGCAAGTTTAGTGATGAAATTCCCTACACCCATCCAAGCCAAGTTCATCCATGTGAACTACATCGACATGACCGGTATCATCAACCATCATATCTAGGACCTTCACTATAAGAACATGTTGGGTAACCTTGTTCCTTTTTGTTTCTAATAATAGGAACCATAATCTTGGTACCCCTACCTACTACCTAAAATGGAAAATTTGTGCATCTTTTTCTATCCAAAAGTACCTATGCAGTATACATGTAAGATACATTTGTGGAATCATCAAGTTGAATGGGTTGAATCCCATTAAATTAAGGAATGTGGGATCCTCGTACCCTCCCCTCCACCAACCCTAATTGGGAATGGGAAACTCATTGTGTACGACCCATTGACTTCTGAGTTGTAAGCATTTAAACTACGTATCATTATTGTCCTAGTCACACGACATTAAAATAGGAAACAACATCATTGGTACATGACATTAAACTATAGTATTACCCTATGTAAATAACCTAGGATTCCTAATGTGATAAACATGAGATTATGACCCATATTTTGGGTATTTTCTATGAATAATCCTTACACCATCCATTTTTATCACTCCCTTCATGACACAAGCATCCTTATTGCATGATTTTAAACAAACTAGACTAGTCTTATCACAAAACCATAAACAACTCAAAATTAAAGTCCCCTCTATACCTCAACATCACCATGTGGTTCTAGTATATATTTGGACTAGTATGTGATGAGAGTATATGGAAAAAAACCCCACAAGACATTAAACCTTTGATCAACCCAACCATGATGAGGATGTGTGGGATATTATATATAGGACTCTAAATATTTGAAACCCCCTACACAGTTTTAAACCTATGACCCCCCCCTGATGCATCAGGATATATACCTCATGTGATGAGCATGAGATGACCTAGGTTTTGAGCCTATGAAAACTTATGTGACTAGAATATGTTTCCTAATATGATGAGTGTGGGATGCCTCAAGTCATGCATAATAATTATGATTCTACCTTCCCAATAATTATAGGATGCCTGAGGTAATGGGTCATGGATTCCTTTTCCCCTCACGTAAATTTGTCTGTAATGAACATAGGATTCCTTGGGTCCTACAAAAAAAAATTCATCATACTTAATATACCCTAAAATCTTAAAGAAGAATATTTTTAAAGATTCCCAACACACCTAAACTCTAAAAATACATATAAATATACACCATCAACATCATTTCCAATCTGATATAGGATCTAACTTCATCAAACATGGAGGCAGAGCACACTCACCTAGGGAAAGTACGAAAATGGGGAACCACAATGGTGGGGATGTGACCATTCCTAGGATGTAGACCACTCTAGAGAGGTAAATGTGCACCTAATCCACTCCCTGATGAAATCGTTGGAAAAAATTGGGTTCCTGATGTGAATCTTTTTATCTAAATAAGGGAATCCCTAAGAGTGGTATTTTTGATCCTCCATCGCAGTAACACCCCTCCCCACAAAAGGATCACCCAAGAGAGAACCCCAACTGGGAAGGATCCATTGCTAGCCAAAATGGAAGAGCATCCCACTTAGTGATACCATGATCGGTGATGGTTTGATAAAGAAATCTATCTGTTAGGTGGGTTGCACCCTTCTACCCACCTGATGCAGAACCAAGTAACTCAGCAAGGTGAGTAGACCGGGGGAGGTAAAAATACCCCCCCCCCCCTCCCCAAAGTAGACTCCCAAGATTCGAACCCCATTCCTACAAACAAACTTCATTGCTCTGACTCTTCTCCCTTACCATTAGGCCACCATCGATGTAAGAACCCGGTTCTTATTTTAGAGGTACGGCATTATTCTTTTCCTTTATCCTTAAGTGTTTTTGAGAAAATATGGAAAATGGGGAAAAATCCTAAATTTCGGAACTACACGTCATGTACTTTGTCCACACGCCGTGTACTTTTGGCCGTGTTGGGATGAGTACACGGGGCGTGTAGCCATACCGACGACGAAGGGTGTAGGAACCAACTACACGCCGTGTAGTGGTACCTTACACGCCGTGTAGTCAGTCGTCAAGCTTGAATAGTTAGGCGGTGGAGTCTCCGCCAGCTGGGCGACTGTACACGTCGTGTACTTGGGAGTACATGGCGTGTACTCAGGTCGACGGATGAATAGTGTGGCAGTGCCGCCAAAGGAATAGTTAAATGAAAGAAGTACACGCCGTGTACTCAGAAGTACACTCCGTGTACTCAGAAGTACATGCCATGTACTTTGTTTTTTCGGATTAAAACAGGCAGTAGCCTCCTCATTTGGCAGAGAAGCCAATTGAGCTGTTTTGGAGCCAAAGGAGGAGTACGGATCTTTGAAGGTCCACTGGGCGTTCGTCTGGAATCCGATTCAGCTTCGGACGATCTCGTTGGAACCGCACGGGTAATCCCTCTCCCCTCCTGGTACCGTTCTTGACAATTCTTCTCCTAACGTAAGTTATTTACATTTGAATGAGTTTTGTTCTTCGTCAGATCTACGCCGTTCTTGGGAGTTTCTGGATTCAGTGTTCGGGTATAACGTTTGTTGGTGTATAAGGTAGGTGGATTTGTGTTCATTTTCCAACTGTCGTGCGTTTTTGTGCATTTTCGTGCCACGAACCCATGTTGGGGTGTCGTGAGGCTGAGGTCGTTGCTGTATTTAATGAAAATAATTGCATAGGTGATTGAATTATGATAATAAAATGTTGTTTGGGATCATTTCTTGGATCCAGGACCATCTAAAGGGGATTGTTCCTCTGTTTAGCCGTTTGGCCAGGATACCCGAGGGTATTCTTTAAATGTAGTAACTATAGAATTGTCTTGAGAGGAATTTCTTGTTACTGCTTGTTTACCTGTTGGGAATGGCCTGGTTACCTGTTTAGCCTGAGGGCGTTTTTATATTTAGCCTGAGGGCGTTGTTGTGATTATCCTGAGGGCACTGCACTATTTAGCCTGAGGGCTGTAGTATTTCGCCTGAGGGCAACCTTTCGTGCCTGAGGGATTGACTTCTGTGCCTTAGGGCGACACTTCCTACGCCTGAGGTCAATTTCTGTTACACCTGAGGGCTATACCTGCGGGTTGGATTCTGCTTACCTGAGGGTAAGTTTTTGTTTGTCTGAGGATGTGGACTGTTTACTTAGAAATGCACTGTGGTGGTTTCTAATATTTAAATGGATTAAATGGATAATAAATGGCAATATAACTGGTAATTAGTTACTTTTTAGTACTTCTTACTTTATTGCATTTTACTACTGCACACTATGGTTGCATGCTTACACGCAGTTGGGCACGAGCCTTTGGTGGGTGTCTACTGAGATATATTTCTCACACCCTGTTTTGGTCATGCTTTTCGGCCCAAACAGATTACATTGTTGCAGGTGTAGATAGGGGCAAGAGTCCCTATACAGGTACTTGACTGCTGCTGAGGAGTAGGAGGGCATAGGATCGAGCCTAGGCTCGCGATGCCGTTGCTAACTATTTTGCTTGATTTGATGTACTCTGTTTTCTACTGTACTGTATTGATGTATAACATGTTCTGGCTGCTTTCTTAGAACTTGAAACTTGTAGCATCGTCACTTATATATTGTTGGTTATATCTACTGCTGTAGTTATTTCAGTTGTGTATGTTCACTACTTCCGCTATTGTTGAATGTTTATTTTGATATTCCGCTGCGCTACACTTTGACAAATTAGGGCATAGTTTTCCCACTATCAGACCTGGGCCCTCGCTGCTAGTCGGCAGCCTCTGGCGTTTGGGGAAATGTGCTTGGGGTCACGTGGCGAACCGGGATCGGGGCACCCGCTGCGTGGCACCCGGGTCCGGGACGTGACAAAGTGGTATTAGAGGAGTTTCTTTTCTTTGACTTACTTTTTGGAGTCGTAGTCAGGGATAGGACAGAACAGTAGTTGGTAATAAGTTGTGCTCGGGCATAGCTAACCCGTGTACAGGGAAAAATCCAGTCTACCTCGTATTTTTCATTCTTTGATTCTGCATATTTTATGGTTGATATGTTTTCACCATTGGGTGACGCACTTGGATTGTGTTGTTTATGTTTTATCTGTGGGTTCTATTTAGTTTCAACCCAATGAGATGAGGGTATGTCGTCTCATGCATCATATAGGAACATGCTAGATATCACATACCATGCATAGTTTCCATGCCATGTTAGAATTTGCATATTGTTGTGATAGTTGTTGTGCTAGAAAAGCATGTTGTTGGGATAGCGGGGTGATAAATACCTGCCTTGTGATATGGTATTTTAGTTGATATTGTTTATATAATGGACGCCAAACATTGGTTTTTGGGGAGTATGGGCCCCCATTGACTGGAATTTGGTGGATCATTGACTGTTATTGGTTATAACACAGATAAGATGTCAAACTTTGATTCGTGGGGAGTATGGGCCCCCACGGGTCGGAATTTGACACTTAGGTGTTTTTTTCAGTATTTTCTGGGTTCCGGAAAAGTTTCTGAGGCATACTGTCCGGAAAACCCAAAATACACGTCGTGTAGGACCTCATACATGTCGTGTGTGTTCTTCTGTTCAGGAAAAAAAATGAACTTTTTTACTACACGCCGTGTACCCGGAGTACACGCCGTGTAGTCTCTTCCCGTGTCACAAACCGTGTGGGCGGTGACACGGGGTAGGGAAAGGGTTGGGTAAAACACACTGTGTAGATTATGTACACGTCGTGTAGTGTTGACCCGGAGTCCGACCGTGTAACTAACAACACGGGTCGGTAAACTCCTTGATAGAACACGTCCAGCCAGTTATAGACACGCCGTGTAGTGTGACCTGGGGATTCGGCCGTGTAACTAACAACATGGGCCGGTGTCACCTCTCCCAGAACATGCCGTGTACCTTTGGGACACGCCGTGTAGTCTTGTCCGAGGATAGACCGTGTGGAGTTAGCCGTGTGGCTGGGAAACGGGGTGTTGTACATGACGTGTACGGGTGTAACACACTGTGTAGGGTCAAGTCAAGTAGTCAGTCGTGTCACAGACGACACGAGCAGTTGGAAAAATAACACCATACACGCCGTGTAGATATTATACACGCCGTGTAGTTTTGTTGAACAGAAGCCATGTGGCTTAGCCATGTAGAAGGACCTGGGAAGGGGAAAGGAAGTCAAGTACACGTCGTGTAGTTAGTGTACATGCCGTGTAGTCTTGTTTTTCAATTTCTGAAATGCCTTATTCCTCTTTTTCCTTTGTGGTTCCTTCATTTTAGTCTTAATAATCTTGAATCTGAGGCGTGCTTCTGACCTTGTAGAGTCATGCCGCCTAGACGACCGTGATTTTTTCGCCAGGAGAGCGGCGACGATTATACTCTGGAGATGGTGGGCCATGGGCTACCAGTTGATCCACCAGCAGAGCCAGATGCGGCACCAGCTGTTATACCAGACACGGGCGCGGAGGCGCAGTTCCGTGAAGGCTTATTGCGGTTCATGCAGACCTTTCAGGGAGCACCGCAGGCTGACACATCTATGGCTGAGCTGAAGCGTATCTTTCAGCAGCTACATCCACCTACGTTTTTAGGGGATGGCAGACCACAGGCTGCAGAGTCTTGGCTAGGATCGATGCAAACTATTTTCGAGCATCTTGAGATGCCTCTAGGGCGGAGGGTCAAGCTCGCGACTTACATGCTGTGTGATTCTGCCAAGAGGTGGTGGGATGTTACCACCCAGTCGGAGCATCACAGGGACATGGCGTGGGAGGATTTTCTGGCAGTCTTCTATGACTTCTTCTTTCCCGAGACGCTGAGGGTAGATAGAGCTCGAGAGTTCATGAATCTGCAGCAGGGCGCTATGTCGGTGATGGACTACTCTTCTCGTTTTACAGAGCTTCAGCGTTTTGCACCCGTTCTGGTGGGTTATGAGACGTTGAGAGCTAGACATTTTGAGGATGGTCTTCGGTATGACATCCGAGCGCTGGTAAATGTTTTCAGGTTGCCTACTGTACACACGATTGTGAATCAGGCGCTGATTACAGAGAGGAACCTGTAGGAATCAAGTGGTGTGGGCCAGGGCGGTTCAACACCAGTTACTGGTACTATTTATTCTAGCAAGAGGAAGAGACAGATGGACTTCTCTCAGGGCGGCAGTACCAGCCAGACAGTTTCTTTAGGTGGACCGGTCAGGTGCTACCAGTGTGGCAGAGAGGGGCACAAGAGGCCGCAGTATCCACGAGACCTAGTGGATTGCCGAGCTTGCGAGAAGATGGGTCATCTGCAGCGCTTTTTCAGGGTGTTTCTACCAGTGGCTAGTGAGAGGGGTTCTGTTCAGACTCCGCGTGTGGGAGAAGGACCAGTGTCTTCTTACTAGTCAGGGAATTGGAATACGTCAGGGCATGCAGGCAGAGATGGTGGTCGTGGCCATGGTAGCCAGACACCAGGATCGCAGAGGCAGCAGGGAGGGATAGCTCAGGGTAGCCAGGCTGTGTCGCAGGGCCGCGGCACTGGGTAGGCATATGCATGCGACAAACCCAGCAGGAGCAGGATCCCGGACCTTCGTCAGTCAGAGGTATTATTCTAGTAGCTCCTGTCTTGTCTTTAGTAATTTTTTATACGGGTGCTACACATAGTTTTATATTTGTACCCGTTGTGGAGAGCCTTGGGCTCGGTGTTTCTACTTCTTCTGATATCTTGACGCTAGACACTCCGTTGGGGACTAGGACATCTGGTGTGCGTCAGTGCAAGGAGTTCCCCCTTGAGGTTGGTGTGTGTCACTTCCTTTGGGACCTCTATGTCCTGGAAATGACGTGATATGACGTCATTCTTGGGATGGACTGGTTGGTTCCCTTTCGAGCCTTTGTAGACTGCTATTTCCAAAGGGTGCATTTCACGTCACCAGAGGGCGGGGAGTTTCTATACAAGGGCGAGTTGGATGTTCAGGCGAGTCGAGCTGGACTAGATCATTATGGGTGAGGTGGAGTCACAACCCAGATTGCGAGCTTATATCTGTATGACCAGGGGACTTGTCAGATGGATTTCCCTCTAGTTATCGATCATTTCAGTGATGTCTTCCTGGACGACTTTTCAGGTCTACCTCCGGTGCGTGATATGGATTTCTCTATTGAGCTTGTTCCAGGAGTAGCACCGGTGTCCACTCCTCCTTATAGGATGGCCACACCTGAGTTGCAGGAGCTCAAGAGGCAGTTAGAGGAGCTACAGGCGAACAGTTTTATCCGACCCAGTACATCTCCTTGGGGTTCTCCGGTCCTTTTTGCGAAGAAGGTGGTTGGTACCCTTAGACTTTGTGTGGATTATCGTAAGCTGAACCAGTTGATGGTTAAGAACCGATATCCCTTGCTGAGGATAGATGATCTGTTTGATCAGCTTCATGGAGCACAAGTGTTCTCGAAGATTGACTTGAGATCCAGATATCATCAGCTACGCATTAGAACATCTGATATACCACTCACAGCTTTCAGGAGTAGGTATGGTCTATATGAGTATACGGTTATTCCATTCGGACTCACGAATACACCATCAGTTTTCATGGCTCTGATGAATCGTGTGTTCCATCTGTATCTTGATTCATTTGTGGTAGTATTCATGGACGACATCTTGGTGTACTCCCACACTCGACACGACCATGCCACCCATATTGAGATTGTATTAAGTACACTGAGAGAGCATCGTCTATATGCTAAGCTCTCGAAGTGCCACTTTTGGATGGACCAAATTCACTTCCTGGGTCACATTATCTTAGAGGCAGGAGTTGCAGTAGACCCAGAGAAGGTGAGAGCAGTAGTTTCCTGGGAGCAGCCTAAGAACGTGTTTGAGATATGGAGTTTCTTAGGGATGGCTGGTTACTACAGATGCTTTATACAGGACTTCTCCTGCTTAGCAGCATCGTTTTTAGGTCTGACTAAGAAGGGTGTGAAGTTCGTTTGGTCGAAAGCTTGTGAGGCAGCTTTTCAAAACCTGAAGGGAAGGCTGACATAAGCATCGATCCTGATACTCCCAGAGCAGGGGAAAATCTATACATTTTACTGTGATGCATCAGGAATTGGGATGGGATCCGTTTTGATGCAGGGTAACTGAGTTGTTGTGTATGGGTCTCGGTAGTTGAGGCCACATGAGAGGAATTACCTGACGCACGATATCGAGTTGGCTGCAGTTGTTCATGCGTTGCGCTGTTGGAGACATTACCTTTTGGGAGAGCATTTTGTGGTTTTCACCGACCACAAAAGCCTCAAGTATATCTTTACTCGGCGTGACCTGAATCTGAGGCAGAGAAGGTGGGTCGAGTACCTACAGTCCTTTGATTTTGAGCTTGCTTATACACCTGGTAAAGGTAATGCAGTAGTCGATGCACTGAGTAGGAAGACTCAGATACAGGCAGTGCAGGAGGCCAGTGGTGAGTGGCAGCTTATGTCTTTGTTCTCTAAGATACATCTAGAGGTGCATGAAAGTCAGGGGCATATTTATCTTTCCTTGTTAGCTGTGACTTCTACCCTCGTGGACAGAGTGAGGATGAGGCAGCTATCGGTTTTAGAAGGCCTAGTTCTACGGGAGTCGGTGGCAAGTGAGGACCCTCCTCCCGGTTGGACGATAGGTGATGATGAGGTTTTTTGTTTCCATGGACGTGTATGGGTTCCAGGGGATATACGCGAGGAGATGATGTGAGAGTTTCATGCTTCAGCATGGGGAGTTCATCCCGGGGTTACCAAGATGTACCGAGACCTGCGACGTCAGTACTGGTGGCCGGTTATGAAGAGAGAGATAGCTGGGTTTGTTATGAGATGTTCCACCTATCAACAGGTGAAGGCAGAGCATAAAAGACCAGCTGGACTGTTACAGCAGTTACCCATTCCAGAGGGGAAATGGGATGATGTCGCGATGGATTTCGTGACGGGTTTGTCGAGGTCACCTCGTGGCAATGACACCGTGTGGGTTGTTGTGGACAGACTCACAAAGGTAGCTTACTTTTTGCCGATTAAGGAGACCTTTGGTGTGGATGATCTCAGAAGGATGTATATCTGAGAGATCGTACGTCTGCATGGGGTCCCTCATTGTAACGTTTCAGATAGGGATGCATACTTTACATCTTGTTTCTGGAAGAGTTTTCAGAGGGCGCTGGGTACACAGGTGCTTCTGAGCACAACATACCACCCTCAGACAGATGGCGAGTCAGAGCGGACGATACAGGTTCTAGAGGACATGCTGCGCGCATGCGTCCTAGACTTTGGGGCTTGTGGGAGAAGCATATACCCTTAGTCGAGTTTGCCTATAACAATAGTTTTCAGGAAACTATTGGGATGGCACCATATGAGGCTTTATATGGTAGGCCATTCCGATCACCTTTGTGCTGGTTAGAGGCAGGTGAGGCATCTTGGTGGGGCCACAGCTCGTGCAGGAGACATCTGAGCAGGTCCAGTTGATTAGGAAGCGGATGGCTACCACGCAGTCTCGTCAGAAGTCTTATGGTGATCGCCGCAGACGAGCTTTGGGTTTGTGGTCGGGGATTAGGTTTTCTTGCGTGTTTCGCCGAGGATGGGACACAAACAGATTAGGAGACAGGGTAAGCTTTCACTGAGGTATGTGGGACCATTTGAGATTCTGAAGAGAGTCGGGCTGGCTTCCTATCGGTTGTAGTTGCCGCAGCGGTACCGAGCCATGCACGACATCTTCCACGCGTCTCAGTTGCATCGCTACCATTCAGACCTGTCTCACACCTTTCAGCTAGAGGAGGTTGAGCTTCAGCATGATGCGTCCTTTGAGGAGCATCTTATCTGTATCGTTGACAGGAGCACGAAGGTTCTCCGAGGCCGGTCAGTTCCTCT
This sequence comes from Viscum album, assembly GCA_963277665.1. Classification (NCBI taxonomy): domain Eukaryota; kingdom Viridiplantae; phylum Streptophyta; class Magnoliopsida; order Santalales; family Viscaceae; genus Viscum; species Viscum album. The sequence goes on along the minus strand of OY728158.1, from coordinate 647,511,780 downwards.
CATACGAGTGCTATGGCAGCATGGCCGAGTGCAGGACGAGACCTGGGAGCGGGAGGGGGACGTACGTGCTCAGTGGCCAGAGCTATTCTGAGCTTATTATTCACCACCCTTGGAAGGGAAATTCGGGGACAAATTGCTATAAGGGGGGGAGTTTGTAAGAACCCAGTTCTTATTTTAGAGGTACGGGCTTCTTCTTTTCCTTTTTCCATAAGTGTTTTTGAGAAAATATGGAAAATGGGGAAAAATCCTAAATTTTAGAACTACACGCCGTGTACTTTGTCCACATGTCATGTACTTTTGGCCATGTTGGGATGAGTACACGGGGCGTGTAGCCATACCGGCGACGAAGGGTGTAGGAACCAACTACACGCCGTGTATTGGTACCTTACAAGCCGTGTAGTCAGTCAGAAAGCTTGAATAGTAAGGCAGTGGAGTCACCGCAAACTGGGCGACTATACACGCCGTGTACTTGGGAGTATATGGCGTGTACTCAGGTCGACGGATGAACAGTGTGGCGGTGCCGCCAAAGTAATAGTTAAATGAAATAAGTACACGCCGTTTACTCAGAAGTACACGCCGTGTACTTTGTTTTTTCTACTTAAAACAGGTAGTAGCCTCCTCATTTGGTAGAGGAGGAACTTGAGCCGTTTTGGAGCCAAAGGAGGAGGCCGTATCTTTGATGGTCCACCGGGTGTTCGTCTAGAATCTGATTCAGCTTTCGATGATCTTGTTGGAACCACACGGTTAAGCCCTCTCCCCTCCTGGTACCGTTCTTTCCAATTCTTCTCCTAACGTAAGTTATTTAAGTTTGACTGAGTTTATTTCTTCGTCATATCTATGCCGTTCTTCGGTGTTTCTGGATTCGGCGTTCGGGTATAACGTTCTTTGGCGTATAAGGTAGGTGGCTTTGTGTTCATTTTCTAACTGTCGTGCATTTTTGTGCATTTTCGTGCCATGAACCCATGTTGGGGTGTCGTGAGGCTGAGGTCGTTGCTGTATTTAATGCCTAGAATTGTATTGGTGATTGAATTGTGATAATAAAATGCTGTTTGGGATCGTTGCTTGGATCCAGGACCATCCCGAGGGGAGTGTTCCACTGTTTAGTCGTTTGGCTAGGATACCCGAGGGTATGCCTTAAATGTAGTAACTATAGAGTTGCCTTGATAGGAATTTCTTGTTACTGCTTGTTTACCTGTTGGGCATGGCCCAGTTACCTGTTTAGCCTGAGGGAATTTTTGTATTTATCCTGATGGCGTTGTTGTGATTAGCCTGAGGGCACTACACTATTTAGCTCGAGGGCTGTAGTATTTCTCCTGAGGGAAACCTTTTTTTCCTGAGGTCTTTACTTCTGTGCCTGAGGGTGACACTTCCTACGCCTGAGGGCAATTTCTGTTACGCCTAAGGCCTATACCTGCGGGTTGGATTCTGCTTACCTGAGGGTAAGGTTTTGTTTGTCTGAGGACGTGGACTCTTTACTTAGAAATTCACTGTGGTGGTTTCTAATATTTAAATGGATTAAATGGATAATAAATGGTAATATAACTGGTAATTAGTTACTTTTGAGTACTGCTTACTTTATTGCATTTTACTACTGCACACTGTTGTTGCATGCTTACATGCAGTTGGGAACGGGCCTTTGGTGGGTGCCTACTGAGATATATTTCTCACACCCTGTTTGGGTCATTCTTTTCGGCCCAAATAGATTACGTTGATGCAGGTGTAGATTGGGGCAAGAGTCCCTATACAGGTACTTGACTGTTGCTGAGGAGTAGGAGGGCATGGGACCGAGCCTAGGCTCGCGATGCCGCTACTAGCTATTTTTCTTGCTTTGCTATACTCTGTTTTCTGTTGTACTGTATTGATGTATAACATGTTCTGGATGCATTCTTAGAACTTGAAACATGTAGCATCATCACTTATATATTGTTGGTTATATCTACTATTGTAGTTATTTCAGTTTTGTATGTTCACTACTTCCGCTGTTGTTGTATGTTTATTTTGGTATTCCGCTACGCTACACTTTCACAAATGAGGGCATAGTTTCCCCACTATCAGACCTGGGCCCTCGCTGCTAGTCTGTAGCCTCTGGCTTTTGGGGAAATGCGCTTGAGGTCACGTGGCGAACCAGGCTCGGGGCACCCGTTGCATGGCACCCGGGTCCGAGACGTTACAACTGAAGCGGCATGTGTGAATCTCTTCTCCTTATAAAGTAGTAAGATGATGATTGTTGGTAATCCTTGGTCAAAAACATTGTTGACATGGATCTCTTTTACACCTAGGATAGTGTTGAGAGTATTAGGGATCATGGGAATCACTTTCATTCGACATGTATGAATGATTGACCTTTTATATCCTATAAGAAACAAGCTATTGGTAACACTAAACAACCCAGTACCATCATGAAAGGCATCAGGTTGACTTGTGGTTGGATAATTCCATGAAACCACACACTTTCTATGACAACAACCTTTCCCATGGCTAGTGGGATCCCTCACCCCATCTCCCCCTCCATGTTCATCCAATTTAAGTTCATCAAAGAACTTGTTTATTGATATGAATGAGAAGGGTTCATCTTAATCAGGAACATCTTCCATCAAGACTTGTAAGCTATATCACCATGATGATACCACTACCATCATGGTTGTTTTAGGGGTAATCGCCCCCTTCCATCACAATAGTGAACCTTTTGGGAGCCTCTCCCTAGAATTCTATAAAATCTCAGTCTCTTATTCTAAAAAGGTGGGTTATTCCCAAGTCATTCCTACCGTAACCACTATCCTGGAGTCTCCTAGGAGGTATCCCACCCAACAATACCAACAACATCACACAGTCCCATAGGCTGATGAGTAGATCAACACATCCCTTCTCTGACAGTCACATTACAAAATGCTTGGTGTCGATGTTGTGGGAAGACTATCAAAACTTCTTAAAATGAGGCCTCTTCGATGGATCTGATGGCCCCTTCCACCTCTAGTGAACCTCATTCTCATACAATAACTATGTGGGGGAATATCTTCTCCTGATTGGGAACAATAACCCAATTACTAATCAGGAAAGTTGGGTTGACTCTCCCCAGTATGGGTGCCAGTGAAAACCATCGTGATCCATCCCATGATGAATAATTTCCCCATGAAGTTCTTCCCCCCAACACTCTAAGCTAACATAGATGTCTTTCCCATGCCAAAAACTTTTCATACTATAATAATTCATCTCGGGTTAGAAGAAAAAACAAAAATTGTGGGGCAACAACTTGAAACACCAATCATAACACATAGAAAATAAATCTATGAAACCCTGATAGGATCATGCATGGTGAACTTCTATTTCATCAGTGATTGGAATTGATAAAACAACATACCACTATTGACCTTTTAGAGACCAGGTGATGGAAAACTCAATGGAGATGCCTCAGCCTCAACTATTAGAGCTGCGGGAAGAGCCCATTAGTATAGACTAACCATCCCTAAATTAGAGATTGTTAAGGTCCCTAGATGCATCTATAAATAACTACTTATGGATGATTCCCTAACATACTTCCACGTAATTTCCTTATATCCATACCTTGACCATTAGCTTCCATCTTTTCCACCTCAACCTTGGAAGTAGGAGAGATATAAAAGTTTTGATTCACACCCTCATACAAAGGTGAGAACCCCATTGAGCCATAGGTGAATGACATCCTTATTTATCAAAAGAGTTCAAGGATACCCCATCCAAAATGTATATGTTTATAAATTTGTCCCATCCACTAGAATACAATTGTTCATTTTAGGGATGATTGTCCTGTGTGATTCCCCCACTACTAGAAGATCAACTGCATACTTGGTCAGCATCACTGCCACCAATTAATTCCTTACCATTTCTATTTATATATGTGGGTGATCAAGAGAAGGGTTACCCTCTAGAAAATTAGAAGGATTTTTATCTTGTGAGGGATCCTGGCCATGGACAAGCTAGAAAACATGTTTTAGCTACCCTCCACCCTGTACTTCATCATCCTAAAGTTCTTCACTGAGGACTAGGTAGAGTGCCTCCACAAAAATATGTAGGAAACATTCAAACACTTCTAAGATTTCCAAATATCCTATCAAGTAATCACTAACAACTGAACAACATCCATCAATAGTTCCCAAAGTTTCACATCGCCACACTCTTAATGGATAAGTCCCCTAACTCTTATGGGTACAACAAGAGTTTCTAGTGGAACTATATAAGGAGCCTCACCAAAATTCAATGTATCATGCAGGAGGTATTGGTTTACATTAAAATTATAGGTTGGTATAGCACAATACCCTCCAATTTAGTCCCTTATCATAGAGAGAATAGGATTGTCCATTTAAACCTCGTAATACCAGTGAATCATTAACTTTAATCACTACCACTATAAATGTTGTCACGATAAATTCCCTAGATTATTATACAAATCATGATTATAACATGAAATATGATAGAGAGAACCCACCCATGGGGTAGATACAACATCAATCAAATCCTCTTATATATTCTCACACTCATCAAAAGCGACAAACATTGGGCCTCAAAATTCCCATCACAAATGTGTTGTCACCAGCTTTTCGACTTCTTGAAAATGTAAAGGGAGTTTTTGGACATGTCCAAAAATATGAATTTTGGATTGAAACTAAAACAAATACCAAATTGGAAATATTTTTTTAGTATTTATAGTTATATAAGATTCTTACCACTATTTTGTTAGTGCTCAGAGAGAGACAATGTCCACAGGGATCATGCACCTCCTTCAGCTGAACATACGATCGTCCTTGGATAGACACCCAAGTTCAAGGTGGGATACCCCATGCATATGAATATCGCACTCATAAACTCCAAAAATTTGGAAATATGAATTTCAACACATTCAAAAATATTGAAAATACACTATAACAAATATCCCACTTCACCTCTCGATGTGTCCTAATGTTGGGAAATTCATAGCTGTTGGAAGTTGTCAAGATTTTTTGTTTCATACAAAAATTAGAGGGACCTACTTTTATTTTTTATAGCAATTTGGCCCTATGATCTATTTCCGGAAAGGAATATCTATGTAGGTTGTTTCTTTACCAGTTTATCTCCACCTAATGTTAGACCGGAATTGATGACCTCTCCAAATGAAATCAGAGTGGGGAAGAGAGAGTTTCGGAAATTCATTTACAAATGGAATGGGATCATGTACACCCTTGATGTGAATCATTCTTAGGAATACATATGGGGGATGCGTATGGATAATGTAAAATATGAGTTGGTCCCTATCATCATTTCTCTGAGATATCTAGGTTGGTTTTAGGAATTTGTTGAAGGTGATAAGCATTTAGAATAATCCTTTTAGTGAACCAAGAATCATTCATTTTCGTTACCTCTTCTATCACCCATATAGACTCCTATAAAGGAAGAAATAGCCACTATTGTGTCGACTCATGCCCTATAGCTTTTCTACATTTAGAAACCTATTATAGAAATACCTCACCAAGAACAGCCACACCTTGATAATACTTCCCAAACCCCCATGTTAGGGGAAATAAACAAGGGTTCCCTTCATAGAATAAAATAACATGGTTTACTACTACAGGGATACACAGATCCCAGGGTAATTCACCTATGTCATGGAAAATAAAAACTTAAAGCTATCAAAATCAAGAAGACCATAAGAAGATAGACTGATGAACTATATCAAATACTTCTTGTACCATAGACTACTTTGAAAAAACATAAAAGAGTGTCTAATATTTCAATATAGTCTCCAAGAAAAGGTATATTGTGTATTATTAATGATGGATGAAGTACCATAATAGGTGGAATATGTATCTTCCACCCTCAATAGTGTTGACACAAACATTTTTTAGTGGAAATAGGTTCTTTGAGGAGGTATGAAAAACTATAATTACTAGTTGTCTCATAATCTGATCGTCTATACCTATGACATTATCCATACCCTGTTGAGTAGAATATAACCACATGAATCCTCCACATCCTCTCTGACCACCCAATTTGTGTCACAGCCTCTAGTGTCTCAAAAAAAAGAATTTATGATGCTAAGTAAATCAGAGACCCCCACCAATGCCAAAACCATCTTGAAATCTCAAAAACTCCATGTCCCCTGAATTAGTAGAGGCACAACGGATCTATCTCATCTTGGAAAATTCTATTGATGAAGAAAATAAGTATGCCTCCATCAATGTGGTCAGGTTGGAGGATCTTTGTGAAGTAATCAACTATAAATAATTTCATGTATCCCCTTCAGGCTCATCTAACCAATTCCATCAAAGAAATGGCAGACTCCATGCTAGAAGGAAAGATGTATGAGATGGAACTCCAGAAAGGATAGTTCATACTATTGAGACTTGGTATAAACCCTCACTTAAGGATCAACAGGAATAGACCTCAAAGGTCAGACCATATTGGTTAACTGTTTAGCCTAGCCACATAATCTCATTGCTCATTCATGGATTTCTAGATCCTGATCTTAGCCATTTAGTGCTCAGGATAACCTACCCAATCAATAGTGGAACACGAAAAAACTATCCAATCCCATTGCCTCATCCAATGGATCCCATTATTGTCCATGTAAAAGATAGATCCTTAGTGGGAATAAATATTCCCCATTCCTGTAAGTATGATGTATTAATGCACCTCTCTATTATAGTAATTATATTCTCGATCATTCATGGACTTTTCCTATCAAATGAGTTCCATCAGGCTCTCATCGAAGCATTGAAAATACCTCTCTAGTTTTATACATAGGTATTTTCCAATCAAATCTATCATAGATAGGAATCCAAGAGAGGAAAATGTAAAGGATTCATATATTTCACTAAGGAAGATGACGGTGTTTGTCATGAACCAACTCAGGTTGACCCTGATCCAGTCACCCAAACTGATTTATGGTAAGGCCTGAGAGGTGTTCTCGATTCTCTAAGGTTAGTGACAAGAACAAAGGGAATCAATAGAGGCAATGGGAATGTTTTCTCCCAATAAAATAAACAAGGAACATATTATAAAAATTGAATCAAACAAAAATCAGATTGATTCCCATATTTTACATCATTTTCATTTACAAATAAAGAGACAAAAAACTAAGAAATAATAAAAACTAAAATAGAAAAGATAAACCTGAAACCCCACATCACCTTTATGTAACCCTAAGGGTCACTCTTTAACCAAACACCAATCATATCATCAGGAAACTAAACCAAAGTCGAAACCTGCGGGAGAAACTCAAAACAAGAAAACACTATACTCAAGAGTATTAAAACTCGGTAGGTAGGCCCGTATTATTCTATTCCCAAAACATATATTTTAAATAAAGAAACATTTATTTTCAAGTTTGAAATACAAACTATAAAAATAGAGTTTTCCATATTTTATGTTTTAGAGTAAGAAAATCAAAACCCATTACTCTCACATTTTAAAAAAGGGCTCATTCATAAAGGTAAGTTAAGTTCATTTGGGATAAGGTTAAAGGGAACCAAATAATAAAAATTTCATTTTTCCTTATCAAGTGAACTAGAGAAAACACCTATTCATTCACAAAGTTTTTATTAAATCCTTTTTAGAAAAACTACACCTTTTCCATTTTTCAAAAGAACACCCAAAACCAAGAACAAGGGAGTTCATTCACACAACAAGGAAAATGGCCAATGATACTACTGTTGGAGCAACATGGGAACACCTGGAAACTTAGAGAAGAACCAGAATATACAATACATGTGGCTCATTATAAAGGAATTCCCTACTTGATGACATTGTAAAGACTTAACGCCCGACCATCAACCTACCTGGCCTGGTCAAGGGCCCTGATCCCATAGCAATAAACTCAAGTATCCACCCATAATATCTCACTAGCTAGAACCATAACCTAGACTTGTGAAACAAACATTCTCAAAAATCCTCTTTGCTATGATAGGTTCTCATGTTATGTTCATAAGGATGTGTGCCAAAAAATTCAAGCAACAAGTCACACATATATAGTATCATACATAACCACAACTGGAACCACCCCAACCTATTCAACGAGAATCCCATGCCTTAAACAAGGGTCAAATGGGTGGATTTGAAATCCAAGGACCCTCCAACCCATTTCTCAACCAACTAGGTAATGGCTTCCTACAAAATCAGTTTTCAAAAGAAACAATTCAAGATTTTGAATGGGACTTATAGTGTTTTTAAAAAAACAATTTATTTCATAAATATCCATACACAACCCCTTTTAATATTCCAAACCTAATTTCAAAACAAAAATGTGGTTACCCTGGCCTAAGGGATATATCAAAAAGAACTTAATGTAAGAAAATCCATTTAAAAACTCTAATTGCTATTTTGAACCTCACCATTAAATTTATAAAAATCACACCATGTCCTTGAAAACTGTTAATAAATTAAAAGTTCCAACTGTGCCACTTAACAACCACTTGGGGTGAAAAATCCTTTCTAACCATTCCCAATAATCACAAAAAGCGAGAAACCAACTAATTTCACAAGGTATAATTATTATAACAAAAAAATATTCCTACGTAGTAATTAATGGAGGTGAAAAAATAAAGAAATAAATGTAAACCTAACTTTAAAGGAAATATTCAATGGTTCCTTCCTCAAGAATGGAGAAACTTTCAGACTCTATTATGAAACTTCAATCACACCACCACCGCACATAAGGGAGACTCAAACCAACCTAAAACAATAAGATTAAACCCAATAATTAAGGATATAACACAAAAAAATGATCCCAACCACTGTAGAAAAATAAACCAAAGAAAGGGGAAGAAACCCCTTATAGAAATGAAGAAAGCATGGTAGAAATCAATTACAAGGAGTTTCCATGAATAATGAAGACAAAAACCACCAAAAGAGGGGAGATGTGAAGGGGTCAAGGAAGTGGGAGGATCCTACTAGGATGGACGAGGTCAAGGGGATGAGAAAGAGGAGTGAGAGGGTTTAAAATAGAGTGCAAAAGGAACCCCAAACCCTAATTTTTAATGACCTGGAAGGTCGTATGGTTATTCAGAACTGTTTTCCAAACCATGAAGAAACTGTGTGACTGCTACTGGCATGGAATTGAGGTACTATATTATTACCCAGAACCTACTTCATGGTTACCTGGGCCATGCCGCACAGTTGGATATATCATGTGGTAACCTTTATTAGGGTACTATCTAAGGCAAAAACCTCTAATTTCACACAAAACTCAAGGAAGAACCCAAGGAGGAGTGTTAGGCCGATGATATAATACAAGAACCTTCCAAAAACTCAAAACCATCACACCCGATTCAAGAAAAAAGAACTGAAAAAGGAACCAAATCAGGAACAAAGATGAATTTCAAAACCCAAGTTTTATAATTCTCACAACCATAATGCTTTCTTACACGAAAATCTGACCCAAGGATTAATCCAGAAGAAGAACCACTACTCCTTTACAACCTAAGGATATTTCCAAAGAATAAAAAATGAAGAGGATATCAAAACATCGCCAATAAGAATAAAATCTAACATGAAGAATTAGGGTGATCAGATAGGTATCCCTAATAAGTGAAACCCACCCCAAGAGTTTAAACTCCTCCAGTTGATTTTTCCTAGGAAATACAATTTTCACCTCCCTCAATTCATCCTTCAATCCTAACATCCTGAATGACACAAAGAGAAACACTACCATCCTCCCAAAACAAAAAAAAAGGAGCTTAAACCACATCCAACGAGTACCTTTTAAAACCTTACTCCAATCAAACACGGAAACACTCGCATCCAGACCTTTTACTCAAAAGGAGAACATAGGATTAGGTGGTTCTACACAAGAACACTCATTACCCACCAATACCAGTAATAAAACCAAGACACTAACATAGGGAGGCCCGTTCAGAATCCCCACCAAAAGATACTGGATTACAAAGATTTTCTTCATGATAAGGTTTCAATAATACCCACAATGGGTCTCCCCACCATAAGAACCGATGAGATCCAACGAACTAGATAACTTTCTCATATAGACCAAATATCCCCTCCCAAGGGGAATGGATGGAGGGGCCATCTAATAGACCATAAAACCATGACAGACATACACCAATTGCTCAATGTTCCCCGAATAACTACCAAGAAATGAAACATAACTAGAATAAGCAGGATGCAAGCGCCATAAAAGGGAGACCCACAATCGATAGAACACATCCATTGAGATATTAAGAAAACAATATGACTATGAATCCTTATAATGAGGGATAAAACTATTACACCCAAATTGGTTAAAACATGGAAACAAGGTTCCCACACCACCTTTCAAAAAATAGAACAACTGAAAACAAGACAACTGCGAGGAGTCATAAACTACCTATGTAATGACCCGAATCCAGAGCCCCTCCACAGGTGCCCCGTACTCGGTTCGCCACATGACCTCAAGCACATTTCCTCAAATGCCATAGGCTTCCGACTATCAGCGAGGGCCTTGGTAAGTTATTGGGGCAACTAAGCCCTCATTTGGTAAGGTATACAAGGTAAGGAAAACAACAGTCAATACCGAAAGCAGTAACAACATACATAACTGTAACCAAATAGTGGAAGAATAAATATATAGAAATGATGATAATGATGCAGCAGGTACAAGTATCTAAGGAAAGCAGAAAACACAACAACGTGCTGAAATACAACTGAACACAAAGTACTAAACCAACAGCAACTCCAGCAGCATCGCAAGCCGTAGGTTGGTCCCATGCTCTCCAGCTCCACAGAAATTCAAACACCTGAAGTAGAAGGGCAATTTCCCTTATCTATACCTGCAACAATATAATATTCTTGGGCCCAAATCGTGGCCCAAACAGGGTGTGAGATACAATCCCAGTAGGCAATCACCCAAAGATCTGTGCCTAACAGTCAATGAATACAAGGCAAGTAAAAGTGTAGGAAGAAGTAAACAGAAAAAGCACATAGCAGCTACAATCCATAGTTCTCACATATAAAGTACACAAGTGAACAACCGACAACAACTAGAAAATAGGTAACCCTCTGGGTAGTTCTCACAGCCTAACCCCTATGGTTCAACCTACAAGTACTAGAAACCCTCTAGGAGGCACACTCAGTCTCACCCATCTGGTTCAGCTAAGAGTACACATTCTGAGGAAGCACTCACCGTCAATTCGCCCAATAGTCTCATATCGTACTAAAGGCTCTCTGGGGAAGCACTCAACATCTCATTCCCCCTGTGGCCCGCGTCGAGTAACTACAGACTCTCTGAGGAAGCACTCATCATTAATTCCCCCTGTGGTCTCGCATCATATTAAAAGACACTCTGGAAAAGCTCTTACGTCCATTATCCCTTTGGTCCATACACTAGGTTCTCTCAGCCCTATGTAATATAAACATGCATAACGTGCATGTGTCGCCCAAGAAAACCTCAAGAACTAAATGGCTATCATTCAAAGGCTCAGCAGTAAAACAGCACAATAGTTCCACTATCCTACAACTAGGCATGGTAACTGGCATAATGCCTAACAGGCAAAACAAGTACCGCAAACATCTAGAGTATAGAAAAAACTACTCTATTCACAAAGGTAAACCTCTACTATAGCAATCAAGCAAGTAGGAAATCAATCAAGGGAAAAACAAGAAAACGCACAATTCTCGTTCAAGGAAATTGGAGAAATTGCACAAAATATTAAAAGACTTTCTACAGAAAGGAACAAATCACCTACCTTGATCTTAGGATATCGATATATGTGAACAGAGACGACAGATTCTCCTTAGAATGTCGTAGATCTGAGAAAACGTCTGAAACACATAAACCATGATATCTTGAGAAAGAGGAGGAAAAGGAAAACAAGGATCAAGAAGAAGGGAGAACTCACCACGGTGATTCCAACGCAATTAAATGGTGCTTGAATCGGAGAATGGACGGAAAGGCGGGGGATCTTCGAAGATTTGTAGATCCTCAGTGCTATCGGATGAACTGAACCTAGAAAAAGACCTTTCTATGCGTCAGGCGCGACCCCGGTCCGTTTAATGAAAAAAAGTACACAACATGTACTTTTAGAGTACACGACGTGTACTAGGTTTTTTCGTACTCCACTAAAAACGGCCTCCACATCATCCCTACACACCATGTGTGTGGCTCGGACATGTCTAGCACATGGCTTTGAGTGGGAAAAGAGTACACAGCGTGTACACATAAAGTACATGGCGTGTACTTCAAAAATTTCCAGAAACTCCATTTTTCTCAAAAACTCCAGAAAAAGGAAATGCCTACCTGAAACAAAGATCTGGGTTCTTACAAACTTCCCTCCTTAAAGAAATTCGTCCCCAAATTTCCCTAGCGAGGCGTAGAAGAGGAAACCTTGAACAGCTCCGACCACTGTGATCGTACATCGGCCTCCCTCTCCCTTGTCTCGTCCTGTACTCGCCCATGCTGCCATAGCATCCGTACAAGAGGTACATACGGCCCATGGAGAACCTTTGTACTGTGATCGACAATCCGGATGGGATGCTCCTCAAACGATGCATCCGCTTCGAGCTCAACCTCCTCAGGCTGAAAGACATGAGACGGGTCTAAAAAGCAACGTCAGAGATGAGAGACATGGAATACGTCGTGCATGGCCCAGTACCTCTCGGGTAGCTGCAACTGATAGGTGACCAGCCCAACTCTCTCCAAAACCTCAAACGGCCCGACGTACCGCGGTGAAATCTTACCCTGCCTCGGAATCCTCTTGTGTCCTAACCTCAGTGCGACACACAAGAAAACCTGATCCCTGAACTCAAAATCCAGAGGTCGTCTCTACTGATCAGCATAAGAATTCTGCCGAGACTGTGTTGTAGCCATCCTCTTCTGAATTAGCTCTATCTGCTCTGAAGTCTCCTGAACAAGATGAGGTCCCAGCAAATCTGCATCTCCTAACTCCAGCCAGCATAAGGGTGATCGGTCTGGCCTACCGTACAAAGCCTCTTATGGTTCCATCTAAATGGTCTCCTGGAAACTGTTTTTGTAGGAGAACTCCACAAGAGGGACATGTTTCACCCAAGAACCTCCAAAGTCTAGGATGCAAGCTCGGAGCATATCCTCAAGCACCTGGATCGTGCGCTCGGACTGGCCATTAGTCTGGGGATGGTATGTTGTACTCAAAAGTACATGTGTACCCAAGGCCTTCTGAAGTCCCTTCCAGAACCGAGAGGTAATGAGAACATCCCTGTCTGAAACAATAGAGCGTGGAACTACATGAAGACGAACAATCTCTCTAATGTAAAGTTGTCCCAGATCATCGACACTGAATGTCTCCTTGATCGGTAAGAAGTGAGCAACCTTCGTGAGCCTATCGACGAAAACCCAAATAGCATCATTCCCCTAAGGCGACCTCGGCAACCCGGTCACGAAGTCCATCGCAACATCATTCCACTTCCACTCTGGAATGGGTAACTGCTGTAAAAGGCCTGCTGCTCATTGATGCTCCGCCTTCACCTACTGACAAGTAGAGAATCTCATGACAAAACCAGCAACATAACTCTTCATACCTGGCCACCAGTACTTGAGATGAAGACCCTGATACATCTTGGCGACGCCAGGATGGACTGCCCAAACTGAGAAATGAAAAACATGCATCAGCTCCTCGCGTATGTCTGTTGGCACCCATACACATCCCTGGAAACGTAAGATCTCATCCTTGCCCACTATCCATCTAGGAAGAGGGTCCTCTCCTGACACACTCTCCCACAGGACTAAGCCTTCTGAGTCTGATAGTTGCCTCATCCGTACCCGATCAAGTAGTGTAGAGGAAACAGCTACAGAAGATAGGAAGGTTTGTCCCTGTCCTTAATGCACCTCTAGATGCATCTCAGAGAACAAATCCATAAGATTCCACTCACTTCAGGCCTACTGAACTGCCTGAATCTGAGTTCTCCTAATCAACGCATCTGCCACCGTGTTTCCCTTTTCCGGCGTATAGGGAAGCTCAAAATCAAAAGACTAAAGACACTCAACCCACCTGTGCTACCTCAGATTTTGATAATGCTGAGTGAAGATATACTTGAGACTCTTGTGGTCGGTGAAGACCAAAAAGTGCTCACCCATAAGATAGTGTCTCTAATAGCGTAAGGCATGAACAACAGCTGCCAAATCAAGATTGTGCATAGGGTAGTTCCTCTCATGTGGCCTCAACTGCCGAGACCCGTACGCAACGACTCCATCTCCCTGCATAAGCACAACGCCTAGTCTGATACCTGAAGCATCACAATAGATAGTATAGCTCTTTCCTGAATCTGGAAAGACTATTATCGATGCCGATTTCAATCTTCCCTTCAACTCCTGCAAGGTTGACTCACAAGAATCTGACCATAAGAACTTCACCCCCTTCTTGGTCAGACCTATCAAAGGTGTTGTTAGGCATGAGAAGTCCTGAATAAAGCATCTGTAGTATCCAGCCAGCCCTAGGAAACTCTGTACCTCAAAAACATTCTTTGGATGCTCCCAGGAGACTACAGCTCTCACTTTCTCTGGGTCCATAGATACTCCTCCCTCTGAGATGACGTGACCCAAGAAGTGAATCTGTTCCATCCAAAAGGGGCACATCGAGAGTTTAGCATAGAGCCGATGCTCTCTCAATGTACTTAGAATTATCTCATGATGTGTGTCATGGTCATGTCGAGTGTGAGAGTACACCAATATATCATCGACGAAGACCACGACGAATGAGTCCAAGTAAGGATGCAACACTTGGTTCATCAGTGCCATGAAAACTTCAGGCACGTTCGTGAGACAAAACGGCATGACTGTATACTCGTATAGACCATACCACCTGTTGAAGGGTGTCAGAGGTATATCTGATGGTCTAACACGCAACGGATGATAATAGGACCTCAAGTCGATCTTCGAGAACACCTGGTCTCCTCGAAGCTGATCAAATAGTTCATCGATCCTCGACAAAGGATATCGGTTTTTGATGGTCAACTAGTTCAGCTTCTGATAATCCGTACAAATCTGAAGGGTACCATCAGCCTTCTTCGCAAACAGGATAGGCGAACCCCAAGGAGAAGTAATGGGTTGGATGAAACCCTTTTCCTGTAACTCCTCCAACTGCTTCTTGAGCTCCTTTAACTCAGGTGTATCCATCCTACAAGGAGTAATTGACACTGGTGCTGCTCCTGGCACGAGCTCAGTAGAAAATTCTACCTCACGCTCCAGAGGCAAACCCGAAAAGTCCTCTGGAAAGACGTCCCTAAAACGATCCACCACTGGAGGAAAGTCCAACTGTGAAGTCCCATGATCATCCAGATAAAGACTAGAAATCTCGGCGGTCACCCTTCCTATCCCATGATGCTCGAGTCCTGCTCGACTCACCTGAACATCTCATTCGCCTCTATGAAGAAAAGATTCACCCTCTGGTGAAAATAAACTCACTCTATGGAAATAATAGTCGATGACTACCTGGAAGGGAATCAACCAGTCCATCTCGAGGATGAAATCATACCCTGTCATATTTAGGACGTAGAGATAAAATCAGAAACGATACCTTGTAACCTCGAGAGGGCACTCTCTACACTGGCGTGCACTAGATGTCCTCGTCCCCAAAGGTGTGTCTAGTGTCAACGAGTCGCCAGATGAAAAGACATAAAGCCCAAGGATCTCCATGACAGCAATAGAGATAAAGCTATGCGTAGCACCAGTATCGAAAAAAGTTGAAGATAAAATTGAGGTGACTAAGATAGTACCTCAAACTGTAGAAGGTCCGGGATCCTGCTCCTGATAGGTCTGCTCCATCGCAAAAGTCTGGCCTGCCCTGCAGCCCTGTGACCCTGTCTGACTACTCTAAGCTGATCCTCCCTACTGACGCTGAAAGATTGGTGACTGACTACCAAAGCCTCGACCTCTACCTCAGCCCGAACAGCCGAAAGAACTCCAGTTCCCAGACTGGTGAAAAACTGAGGGTGCTACTCATGAACGAGGATTCATAGAATAACTCTCGTCACTAGCTGCTAGTGAGAAAACCTGGAAGAAATACTGAAGGTGACCCATATTTCCGTAGGATCGGCACTCCACTGGGTCTCTCTAGAACTGTGGCCTCGTATGCCCACTCCTATCACACTGGTAGTATACAACCTGGCTGCCAGAAGATGTATCTTGCATCCTCGGTTCACCGCGCGAAGACTCCCTACGGCATTTCCTGCTATCAACTGGAGGAACACTAGCTCTGGAAGTAGAACCTCCCTGGCTCACAGCTCCAGAGTCTCTCAGATTGCGCTCCGCAATCAGTGCATTGTTGAAGATGGAAGAGATGGAAGTCAAATGGAAGAGATTCACCTGCAAACGGATCTCCCGCCTAAGACCATCCTCAAAATTCTTTTCCAAGAACACCCCACTTCCATCCTAGAGGGGTGTGAAATGCTGCAGCTCGGTGAAAAGAGAGGAATACTCCATGAAAGAAATAGTACCCCGCTCTAGAATCATGAACTCCCAGGCTCGATCATCCCTCAGGGTCTCTGGATAGAAGTAGTCGTAGAACACGCGCTGAAACTCCTCCCAAGCCATAACCTGCTGATGAACTACCTGTGAGATCACATCCCACCACCTCTTGGAGGAGTCTCAAAGCATGTAGGTAGCGAGCTTGAACCGCCTCTCTGGAGGCGTTTCCATATGCTCGAAGATAGTTAGCATGGCTTCCATCCATGACTCTACAGCCTAATGTCCTCCTTCCCCCGAGAAAGTAAGAGGATGTTGCTGCTGGAAAACCCGCGTCAAGTCTTCCATAGTCGTGGAAGGAGGCGGTGCACCCTGAAAGGTATGCATCATCCTCATAAAACATTCCTGGAACTTTTCATCAGCGCCTGCAACTGGTATGACAGCCGGTGCCAAGGTTGGCCCGACTGGAGGATCGGCAGGAAGTCCCTGGTCAGCCATATATGGCGTCTGATCACTGCCTGACGACTGATGTACAACTAGAGGACTTCTTGGAGGCATAGCTCTGAAAGATCAAAAGCACACCTTAGATCAGAATTAACAAAGACAAAGGACACAAGAGTATAAAATGGGAATAGGGGAAGGAAAACACACATGTTTACAAAACATCACTACACGGCATGTATAAAAACTACACTGCGTATCTTCTTAAGCTAGTGACATGGGCTGTACCCCTTCCCTGTAGGTCGTGTAACACCTGAAACTACATGGCGTGTTGACCCCACACACGGCATGTAATTGAAAACTATTCCCCTGCCTCATTCACTTTACATGGCTAACCCACACGGTCCGACTTAACCCGAGACTACACGGCGTGTTCTGAACAAACACGGCGTGTACTAGATAAGGCTTTGGCGACCCGTGTTGTTAAATACATGGACATATACACAGCTGAACCTTACATTGTGTGTTCCGAACAAACACGGCGTGTATAGGTGAAGGTGACACCATCCCGTGTAGTTCATGACACGGCCAGGTACCTGAAAAAGATGACACCGCGTGTTCCGAACACAACACGACGTATCTAAGAGAAGGTAACACCGACCTCTTTTGTTCGTGACATGGTCGGGTACCTGGACAGGACTACACGGTGTGTTCCTTTACAACACGGTGTGTTCTACTCGAGCTTCCCCGACCCGTGTTGTTAGTGACACGGCCGGGTACACGGCTCCGAACTACATGGTGTGTACCAACCGTACACAGCGTGTTCCTAAAGTTATTTTTACAATAGCGTGTCTCTGATCACATGGTCAGTGACATGATCTAAAAACTACACGGCATGTAGTAAAAAAGTACACACCGTGTATTCTAGGTTTTTCTGGGAAGTACCTCAGAAACTGCACAGAAGCCCAGAAAACACAGAAAACAAGTAAAAGAGGTGCCAAATTTCGATTTGTGAGGGCCCATACTCCCCGCGAATCAAAACTTGGCATTCATTTAAACAAAGTAGAATACAAACAATACTCTAAGAAGGCAGCAGAGATTCTATCAAGAATCTATCACAACAGCATAAATAATCTACATAGAGTCTATCACAACAACATTCAATCTCTAATGCACCCTAGATGGCATGGCCAGAGTCCATGGCATGTGATTTATACAAGTGAATATATGATGCATGAGATGGAATACCCTCATATCATTGGGTTGTGACAGAAATAGAATCGCAATAGTCAAGACAATAACAACACAAATCATGTGAATTACTCTAGGTGAAATCATATCAACCGTAAAATCTCAAAACTAGCAATCTGCAATTAATGAGGTAGTATGGCATTTCCCTGTACATGGGTTAGCTACTCCTGAGCATAGCTTAATAACAAGTACCAAATATGTCCTATCCCTGGCTAAAGGCCCCAAACAGTAATTCAAGAGAAAAGAAACCCCTCTAATACCACATTGTAACGACCCGAATCCGGAGCCCCTCCACTGGTGCCCCGTACCTAGTTCGCAACATGACCTCAAGCGCATTTCCCCAAACGCCAGAGGCTGCCGACTAGCAGCGAGGGCCTTGGTAAGTTATTGGGAAAACTAAGCCCTCATTTGGTAAGGTATACAAGGTAAGGAAAACAAAATTCAATAGAGGAAGGAGTAACAACATACAAAACTGTAACCAAACAGCGAAAGAATAAATATATATAAATGATGATAATGATTCAGCAGGTACAACTATCTAAGGAAATCAGCAAACACAACAATATGCTAAAATACAACTGAACACAAAGTACTAAAGAAATAGCAACTCCAGCAGCATCACAAGCCATAGATTGGTCCCATGCTCTCTAGCTCCACAGCAAGTCAAACACCTGAAGTAGAAGGGTGCTTGCCCTTATCTATACATGCAACAATATAATCTACTTGGGCCCAAAAGCATGTCCCAAACAGGGTGTGAGATACAATCCTAGTAGGAACTCACACAAAGATCTATGCCTAATAGTCAATGAATACAAGGCAAGTAAAAGTGCTGGAAGCAGTAAAAAGAAAAAGCACACAGCAGCTACAATCCACAGTTTTAGCATATAAAGTACACGAGTGAACAACCAACAACAAGTAGAAAACAGGTAACCCTCTGGGTAGTTCTCACAGCCTAACCCCTATGGTTCAACATACAAGTACTAGCAACCCTCTAGAAGGCACACTCAGTCTCACCCCTCTGGTTCAGCTAAGAGTATACTTTCTGAGGAAGCACTCACCTTCAATTCCCCATATAGTCTCGTATCGTACTAATGGCTCTCTAGGGAAGCACTCAACGTCTCATTACCCCTGTGTCCCGCGTCGAGGAACAACAGACTCTCTGAGGAATCACTCATCGTCAATTCCCCCTGTGGTCTCACATCGTATTAAAAGACACTCTGGAGAAGCCCTTACGTCAATTCTCCCTTTGGTCCATACACTAGGTTCTCTCATCCCTATGTAATATAAACATGCATAATGTGCGTTTGTCGCCCAAGAAAACCTCAAGAACTACTTGGATATCATTATAAGGCTCAGCAGCAAAACAAGACAACAATTCCACTATCCTAAAACTAGGCATGGCAACTAGAATAACGCATAACAGGAAAAAAAAAGTACAGCAAACATCCAGAGTACAGAAAAAACGGCTCTATTCACAAAGGTAAACCTCTACTATAGCAATCAAGCAAGCAGGAAATAAATCAAGGGAAAAACAGTAAAACGTACAATTCTCGTTCAAGGAAATTGGAAAAATTACACAAAATATTCAAATAATTTCTACAGAAAGGCACAAACCACCTACCTTGATTCTAGGAGATCGATATACATGAACAAAGACGACAGATTCTCTTTAGAACGTCGTAGATCTGAGAAAACGTCTGAAACACATAAACCACGATAGCTTGAGAAAGAGGAGGAAAAGGAAAACAAGGATCAAGCACAAGGGAGAACTCACTGCTGCGATTACAACGCAATCAACGGTGCTCGAATCAGAGAACGGATGGAGAGGCAGGGGCTCGTCGAAGATTCACGGATCCTCGGCGCTCTCGGATGAACAGAACCTAGAAGAAGACCTTTCTGTGCGTCAGGCCCAACCCCAGTCCGTTTAATGAAAAGAAAGAAACTACATGGAGTGTACTTTTAGAGTACACGGAGTGTACTAGGTTTTTCCGTACTCCGCTAAAAACGGCCTCCTCATCATCCCTACACACCATGTGTGTGGCCCGGACATGGCCAGCACCCGGCTTTGAGCGGGAAAAGAGTACAAAACGTGTACTCATAAAGTACAGGGTGTGTACTTATAAATTTTCTAGAAACTCTTTTTTTCTCAGAAACTCCAGAAAAAAGGAAAGGCGTGCCTGAAACAAAGATTCGGGTTCTTACAACCTCCACTTCCCATATAAGGAACAGAACTAAAATTTAAG
Organism: Viscum album; assembly: GCA_963277665.1. Lineage (NCBI taxonomy): Eukaryota > Viridiplantae > Streptophyta > Magnoliopsida > Santalales > Viscaceae > Viscum > Viscum album. The sequence continues at coordinate 647,491,473 of OY728158.1, read as the reverse complement.
CCTTTCCAAACTTCTAGGGTTACACTAACTATATTCCAGATTAACCCCAAGACCTATGGATGGAGCTATGATGATTGAAGTATCTCCTACCTCATAGTCAGGCATTAGAAACAACTGAATAGAACCCAAAGATCAAAACTTTGAGAAGAAAACTTTAATTGAAATAAGAGTTATAAAGGGTTATGAAAACCCACTCTTACCATAGAAAGATAAATAACCACCACAAAAAACCACTAGACATGACTATTAAATCCAAAAAACATTAAAGTGAAATATATGAAAAATTGAACCCAACCAATTCTGTACTCTTGTAAATGACTAGGGTTTTTTTAGAAGATTTGGGTCTGGCTTCACGGTGCTTCTTGGAAACACCTTGACAGACCCGCTTCAGTTGACCCAAATTTCCATAGGTGTGGTAGGTTCTTGTAGAAAATATTAATGATGGTATCTTATGAATGATCTTGCCACATTGGGGATAGGTCTCATCATTTCACCCTCAATAGGTTGATGAGAGGTTGGAAGGCCTCTTAATCCCCCTACCAGCACTGCCAACATCAAGCTGCTTCCAATTATTCTTATTGTAATCCTCTTATCTATTTTTAGATACCATTGTAATACCTTCCATTTCAATCCTTCCTACTAACCCAAATTTATCATGAAAGGATTGCCTCACCACATCAGATGTGGTGGTTAGGTTTAGTTCTTGCACCTTCGAATACAGCTCAGGATGAAGCTTATACTCTAAATGTCGAGATCTCATGGTATCGTTTCCATCATACCATGGTTCATATGGATCCAGGTCTAAGATGAAACAAAATAATTCAAACACCGATCTAACACCTTGCTGAAGACCACACAACTACATCCTCTTCCTCACATTCATTATCTCAGAAAATTAATATTATATGAACTAAGAATTGAATAAATATGAGGTAATATATTTAAAATAATTGATTCAATACAAATAATTCCACTATTTTTAGGATGGTCCTTTGAGCATAAACGTAGAAATATTTACCTACAATGTCTTAGGAAACTCAAGGAAAATGAATTCCCTCTCAATCCTCTGCATCCACTCCTCTATCTCAAGAGGATCTAATTAACCATAAAAAGGAGGATTTAACTTCCAGAAATCAAGAACCTATTCTATGAGTTGATGAGCTGAAGCATTCACTAGATATATACCACTTGAAGATGCATCTTGGGTATCCATAAAAAGTTTGTGGGGGAAGAGACTAAGAAATAAGGAAAACAAGAAACTCAATCAAAACCAATCCAACAACATGGATCCTTCACATCAAACATCACAAAATAAATATCTACTTCTGAAATACAAGGGACATAGCACACCACCACAAGCTATCAAAATAGAATATTTTCCTTTAAATACTTTCCAAAAGGAAAGAAAGTTTGAAACAATTCCATACCCACCAATGGTGTCCCATGGGCCTCACCCATTCACATTCTTGTTCCATACCATGCACCCGACCATTTTCTCATAAATATTTATGCATGTATTCACTCAGGGAAACACTATAGGTAAAACATTTAACCAAAATTTCCTTTTCAAATCCAAAAATTATCTATTCAAAAAACCAAAATCCATAAAAATATGTAATCCCATCCAAATATCACAAAATCCTTTTAGAAGAAATGAAAAACATTCATTTAACACCACATTTTCCAACATTTCACATGAAACCTATAAAATATATTTACTTAAAAAAAATTAGAAAACTTCCTAAAACTTTACTACTCACCTAATAGAAACCATTTTTGTTTCACCTCAAAAATTCATTTCATAAAAACCCAATTTTCTAATTACTAAAACAAGGTCATTTCCATTTTAAATTCAGTTTTTCATAATTCCTAAACAAGACTTTTAAAAACAATTTTAATAGTGAAAGAATACCAAAACGATTAACCGTGGGGAAAACTAGTTACAATGGATGACACAGTCATATGGTAGGTGGAGATATGTCAATCATTCCACCATCACAGAGAGCATTCTAGGGTAATGTCCTTGGATCCACATGGATTTCCATCCCCAAAGAGCTCACAGAGGCCATTACCAAACTCAGTTTTCATTTCTCAATACAAAACAACCCATAAGAACAAAATACACCAACCACCCAAACATTCAATAGTAACCTGGGGTTCAGAACAAGAAAGAGTTTGTAATGATCGTCCCACAACTACACCTCAAGCCCAACTATCCTACTCCTTCTACATTAACATCTCCAAATAACAATGGGTTATCTAAAAGAAATATCCTCAAAAGAGACTACCTCCTATTATAATATTTTGTCACAAGCCAACTAGGGTTGACCCTAAACTGGTCACCTAAGCATATTTATGGAAAGGTTCGAGAGGGGTTATCGATCCTCACGGGCTATAGACAAGTTCCAAGGGAACCAATATAGGCAACGATAATGGTTTCTCCCAATAAAAAAACAAGTACATCAGTATAAACAAAGAAACACACTAAAATAAAATTAATTTCCAGATTTTACATCATTTCCATTTACAAATAAAGATAAAATAAAACTAAGTAATAACCAAAAATAGAATACCCAAGCTATACCTGATGCCCCATAGCACCTCCATGTGACCCCAAGGGTCACTCTTCAACCAAAAACCAATCATCGCCCAAGGTGACTGAACCAAAGTTGTAACCTATAAGACAAACTAAAAATCACTATAATCATGAGTATTAAAACTAAGTAGGTAGACCCATATTATTCTATTCCCAATGTATATACTTTAAATAAATAAATATTGATTTTCATGTTTGAAATAAACACTATAAAATTAGGTTTTCCATAATTTACATTTTATATTAATAAAATAACACCCATTTCCCTCACATTTTAAAAAAACTCATTTGTGGAGGTAAGTTAAGTTCATAGGGGAGAAGGATAAAGGGAACCAAATAAGAAAACTTTAATTTTTCCTTATAAATTGAAATAGGGAAAACACTTTTTCATTTACCAAGTTTTTCTAAAAACCTTTTTAGAAAAACTACACCTTCACTATTTTCCAAAAGAATACCTAAAACCATGAAAAAGGGAGTACAGTCACACAATGAGGGTAATGACAAATGATACTAGTGTTAGAGAAACATAGTAACACCTAGGAACTCATATGAGAACTAGAACATACTATATATGTGACTCATCCTAAAGGAATACCCTACTTGATGACATCAAAACACCCTAATGCTCGAACGTCTCCCTAACTGTCCTGGTCAGGGGGCCCAATCCCACAGTAAGAAACCTAAGTATCCACCTACTGTGGGACACTAGATAGTATAATAACCTATATTAGTTTTGAAAAGGTTCTCATAAATCCTATTTTTTAAGCTAGGTTCCCATGCTATGTTTGTAAGGGGGTTTTTAAACAATCCAAAAATCAAGTCACACATATATACTATCATACACTACCACAACCAGAACCACCCCAACCTCATCAAGGAGCATCCCATGCCTTAAACAAGGGTCACACATGTGGAGTTCCAATCCGAGGACCCTCCCACCCATTTTTAAAACAACTAGGAAATAGATTCCTCTTATAGGGTTTTTCCAAAGAACCAATTCAAGATTCCAAATAGTCCTTATAACATTTTCAATAAAACAATTTATTTCATAAATATCCATACACAACCCATTTTATAATCCAAACCACCCTTCAAAACCAAAATGCATTTACCATGTCCCAAGGGTCATATCAACAATCACTTAATGTGAAAAAATCCATTTAAAAACTAAAATCATTATTTTGAACATCACCAATACATTTATAAAAATCACATCATGTCCTTGAAAACCATTAACCACTTAAAAGTTCCAATCGGGCCATTTAACAACCAATTGTGGTGAAAAATCCTTTACAAACATTCCCAATAATAAAAATCAAGGAGAAACCATATAATTTAACATGGTATAATTTTTCTAACAAAAAACTAGGCATACTTAGAAATTAAAGGATGTTCACAAATCAAGAAATCTGTGTAAACCTAACTTTATTGGAAATATGCAATGGGGTCTACCTCTATAATGGAGAAACATCTGAACTCTGGTGCGAAATTTCAATCACACTACCACTGAAATCAATAGATACTCAAACCAACCAAAAACAACAAGATTGAACCCAAAATTTAAGTATATAACCTTAAAAATAGGATCCCAACTGTTGGAGAAATGGAAAGCCAAGAAAGGGGAAGAAACACCATATAAGAAAGAAAGAAAGCAAGGAAGAAATCACTTTTGAAGAATCTGGACAAAATTCACCAAAAGAGGTGAGATCTGAAGGATCCAAGGAAGGAATAGGAGACTCATTTTGTGGGAGAGGTTGAGGGGGCCAAGAAAGAGGGTTGAGAGGGTTTAAAATTTGGTGGAAAATAAACCTAAATCCCAAATTTTTAATGACCTGGCAGGCCGCATAGTTAGTCTGCACTGTTTTCCAAACCATGTGACCACTATAGTGGAGTAACTGAGGTACTGCATAGTTACCTAGAACCTACCTCATGGTCATGCGGTATCCATGCAGTATGTTCTGTAACCAACCACATGGTTATCTTGGTCATGCCATACGGTTTGATAGATCGTGCGGTAACCATGGTCATGGTACTTTCCACCCCAAAAACCTCCAATTTCGCCCAAAACTCAAGGAAGAACCCATAGAGGAGAGCTAGAAAAATTATATAAGATAAGAAACTTCTAAAACTGAAAATCATCACACCTAGTTCTGTAGAAAAAAAATGAAAACGGAAACAAATCGGGACCAAAGATGAATTTCAAAACCCGAGTGTGATAGTGCTACTATTCAAGGATTCATATGCCTATTGTATATCCCTAGATAGTTAAAAGGCATTAAATTTGTTGCCTCTTAGTGAAAAATGGTTATGAAATCATTCTCATACCATTATAGATGATCGATAAGCTAGGGATCACAAAAGTGGATCTGACCCCCTCCAACCTATCAATTCGTGTGTGAAACAAAAGTGAGGAGATTCTATGCGACAATATTTAACTAGAAACAAAGTTTTTTGTCTTGTTAAAAACACAAAGTTTATGGTTATATCATGAGACACTTTCCAATATGCCTTATTTGGAATGGTGTGGCTCCATCTATAAATTGTGTCCCCCTCATCCAACCATCAGTGCCTCAAATACTAACTCAATAGTTGAGAAAGGGTACTCCATATTGATGTATCCCCCTTCAACTACTATGAATCCAAATACCAGGATAATGGGTACTAAAAAGATAAGGGAAGTAACTTCATATCAATGGGGTAAATCACATCAATTCCCTCAATGAGTTGATATCCACATTAGTGGATCCTTGGGTGGATTTGATTTACAACTTTATCCTACAGATCATCCTACTATATCTGAAAACCTAGAGTCTTGTGAGTGTTTAATAATAAAATATAATAAGGAATGATCACAAATTAACACATATTACTATACAATACAGTCATGATTGAAGTTAAAAATAACTACTTCTATTGAGTACCAATAGATCCATCCTTTTTTGTTGACCAGTATTAGCATTGTACCTTCTAGAGAGTAGGGGTGACCTGATATAGGTCAAACCACAATCATTATTTTGATATAAGAGGTGTATATCACCATCAAAACACCTACTATATTGGATCATAAAATTTTCTCTTTATGGTCACCATAGAGTAGGAATACCTCATTAAGGATCCCACCCCTACCTAAGCGGATGGCAGTACCACTTTTTGATCTCCATCCTTAGGGGAATCACCTCTTTCTTATAGTCCTAGTGAATCTGAACACCATAGAAGACCCGTGGTTGATGATAATTAGTGCAGTCATGTATCCAGATGAGTAGTATTGATGTGTGGAATTATTAAAAATGTATATTTGTGTGTTCCTCTAGGTCGAAAGGAAATTATAGGGCTCAACCCCCAAGTTTTTTTTCACTGACCTAGCCTCCCAATGGGAAATTGTGGGTTCAAACAGGCTCCTATAAAGTTTCACCCCTCACACTGTTCATTGGTTATTTATGAATTTGACAAGATCACTAAGGATAATTTTATTAGGGAAGTCCAATACCCCAAGTGGCTAGCTAATAACATCCAGGTTAGGAAAAAAACAAATAGATCAGAGTATGTATGGACTTCTGTGATTTCAACCACCATTACCTAAAGGATGATTTTCCCCTTCCAATGACAGATATATTAATCGATTAAACAAAATATTTCTAGGAAATTTAGTTCATGGATGGGTATTATGATTATATTCAAATCTAGATAACCCCAATGAAGAAAAATCCACCACCTTTAGGGCCCCTCAAGGAACCTTTTGTTACAGAGTGATTCCATTCAGGTTAAATAATACTTTGGATGCCTACTGGTGTGTCATATGGCACATATGCAAGCCATTATTTAGGAAATTGATGGAGTGATCTATGAATTATTTGGTGGTAAAATATCACTAATTACATGACCATATTAAAAATCATGAGCAAGTGTTATACTTTCTCTCCTCCTATCACCTAAAGAAGAATCCCCTAAATTGTGTGTTTAGGGTTACCTATATAAAGTTACTTAGCATCATCATTAGGTATAGAATCATTGAAATTGATTAAGAGAAGATTAATACTATCAACCAAAATCCTCCTCCACACAACATGTGGGAGTTGTGATGCCTCTATGGACACTCATCCAACATTTTATGATTCATCATGAATCTATAAGGTAAGTGTAATCCCTTCTCAAGGATCATGAAGTAAAGAACTGCTTATCAATGTGATGAAGAATGTTAGACCACATTCAAGGACATCAAGTAGTATCTGATACATCCTTCGATCCAAATACCACCCACCCCAAGAAGGATTATAGTCTATTATGTGAACACATTACAATGGTCCATTGGTTCCCTCATATACCAAAATAATAATAAGAGAAGGTAAAATATCTAGTTTTACCTCATCCTCATGATACTCGATATGGTGAATAGATATTCCTTTCGTTGAGAAGATATTCCTCACCTTTATCTTTGAATTTCATAAATTATAGAATAGGATACAGCACCATGAGATATAGCTGGTATATTGCATCAATTCAGTGAATTACATCCTCAACATTCACATGTTTACTAAGTGATTGGTTCATTGGGAAGTAATTATAGAACAGTTTTATATGAGGTTCTAACCATAGAAAGTTATCAAGATACAAGAATATGAATAATTTATAGTTAAACATCTCACCACTATAGATCTTTACATAGATGTGGAATTCTTAGATAAGGCCATACTCTCTCATGATCATATTGTTACATGTTTGTAGATATACTTTTATGGTCCCTCTCAACACCTGACCAGGAGAAGGATCAATAACCCCAAACTCAATAGGGTGGGCCTTGGGATAGTTTTCATTATTCCACATAGGCCACCCTACCATAATCATTCCTATTTTCAAATGGAAATACAAATAACAAGGCAAGGTATCTGGATCTTATAATATTTCTTGAGTTGGATCTTGAGATTTAATTACCATCGACTGAACATGAAGGGATACTTCAAGATAGTCATTAAGAAAATCAATGTTAATTATATCACTAGGAATTAAGAACCCATACCATTTTTGGAGTGAAGTTAGGACTGAATATCTGAGTTCCTTTCTCATATAAATGTGACTCATGTTCCCCAATCCTATAATGAATAATTCAATTTCTTGGAAATCCTGGACATGTCCCTTGAATATCCCAACCATGATGACTTGGTCAATCATGTGCGGCATAATGTAGTCATTACCTCGTCACTTTAGATGCCAAGGAGAAACATGTGAACTACCTGGTCAATATTACCTCTATATTAGGTCCCTCGAATGCCCCACTAGTTTAAGAATCACCGGATTAGATGATCCCCCTCATCGAGTATCTCCAACACAAGACTCTCCCTCCAGATCAAGCTGAACATGAGTAGGATTGTCAACATGTGGGGAAATTTAAACTATGGGATGGCACTAGTCTAGAGTATACCCTCAAGATGTGAGGTTTTTATGGAATACTTATATGTTTAATCCAAGGAATGGAGGTTCCTCAAGTCCTTAAAGAATTCCATATCAGCTCATGTGGGCCCATCAAGTGAAATTATTTATTTCCTTCCAGATTTGTAGGTTGGGGTACTTCTTTCCCACCATGACATATGAATAAATTGAGTTCACATAGAATTTTCATGCATGCCAGATCCATGAAAACTTCATGTATCATCATTTGGAGATTCTTCATGCCTCCAAATGCTAGTGTTCATTTTTTGTATGGAGACTTGACATTATAGGATTCTACCCTCTAGTAATAGACCAATAATGCAGATTCATCTTGACCGCCATTGACTTATTCTTAAATTGGGAAGAATCCATCCCCCTACTAGAAGTAAATACCCATACAGTAATCAAGATTTTTAAGTCCCATATCAACCATTTATTTTGGATTTCTCACACCATTCTCATGAAAAAGGGAACCAATATTTGAACTACTAAGATGATGAAGTTACATGCCAAGTACCACATTTGATCAAATCACACCTCGATCTATCACACTAAGGAAAATGGGTAGACTGAGGTGTTTCAAAAAACCTACATCTAACATTATACAAAAGATGGTGGGACAGAGTAATAATATTTTTATTGATAATATCTCAAATTTCTTTTGGGATTATCAGATTATGACTCAAAATTCCACCTAAGAAACTCCATACAACTTAGTGAATGAAAAATAGGTATTTTTACCTATAAAGGTTCACCTAACATCCCACCAAATGGTTGTTTATGATTGGTATACATATGTAAAGGTATCTAAAGTTCATCTGGATGATTTGGAATCCATCAAATAAAGTAGGCTCCAACTGCTGCATAGCTTTGAAAGGCATACTAATCATGTGGCATAAAAATTCAATAAAAATGTTCTAGTTTGCACCTTCCTTCAGAGTTATATGGTATTGAATATAAGGACATTGTTGGTACCTATGAATAAGTCTCTAAAGATGGAACCTAAATGTAAATTGACATATATAATTTATAAGGTCAACTCTAATAGTGTGTACTCATTCATCACCATAGAGAGGGCCACATCACACTTTCCAGTAATTTCAAGTTCCCCAAGAGGATATTTTTGTGAATCTTCCCCATTAATCCTAGTCTCACAAAATGAAACTACATGAAAACATCTTGGTCACATTATGTAAAAGTGTGAGATTAATTCCCTATCATAAGATGTTAAAATTATATAAAAATAAATCCTTTTTCATATGATGTTAAACTAAATTTCCAATATCCTTGTCGCAAGCATTAAAATTTCATAACACTCGGTCATTTGTGTAAGAAGTTAAATTTTGTGTCCAATGTGTGTGTCACGATATATTAAATTTTATTCCACCTATTAATTACTATATAAAGTTAAAATATGTGTCCAATTTTCTTACTATAATACATTAAACTGAATGTTACATATACCAATTTCATGATATAAAATTGGTGTGCTGCTTGAACCCTCATACAAGAGGGTACCCACTTACGGTGTTGGCCTCCTACCATATTGCATTCTAGAACGAAGTATGGATTTATTTCCATTTATAATGAGATCAATATGGATACTCAAATCTCATATCCTAATAATATCCTAGCCACTAACCTATTTCAGGGTTATTCCCCTTGGTAAGGTGTTCAATTATCACTTAATGATGTGCTAATATAGTGTATTTGAGCACATGGTGGAATAGCTCCAAGAGTGGTTAACTCTCTCCCAAACTTCCCACCATGTTCACTTCCATAATTTGAGTCTTCATTGGTTTGGGTCCTCATCATACTAAAAGTATAAACTGGATCCCCTAATAGTGAAGGATCATAGAAAAATTTCTTACTTATAGTCTTGGGAACATACCTCAAAGGATCACTTTTGAAAATTTAAAACTCCCATGTTTCACACATGGTCAATGATTGATTTGTAATTTTCTCACCCCATCCTTGGATGATATAGTTATTGAACATATTTTTCAAAAATGGTTAGTAATCATTCCATGCCTATCGGGCACCCTCATTTGGTGGTCTATATCATGGAATTCATGATTTGCCTCCTTTCCAACTCCCCAAATTCTGGTAGAGTCTTAACACTGTTGGTGTTATTCCCACATGTATTTGTGCACATTAATCAAGAAAGTTAGTTTCATTAGAACCCTTCAAGGTAGGATTATTTTACCCCAATTGTGTACTCCCGTGTGACATGGGGATGTCTCATCACTCATAAACTCCCACACCAGGAATTGATCACATAGGATTAAGTGTTATTGTAGGGTCTTTCCCAGTATAGTTGAGGGCGCAAACATTCCAAATTAGAATATCTATTTTGGTCCAAGAATCAAGACATTAAACTTTGTGAAACTTGTCTCTGATAAGTTTTTTGTGGTGCAGGGCCTCTTTGGACATATCTATGATACATTTTATCACTCTTTTGTGACTCATGACCATCCTAGAGACACACCCCCATGGTTTGAGAATTGTGACCTTGAACTATATACAAACCATTTTCCAAAGATATAAAAAATTAAACTATATAAACCATAAATCTCAGTCCCATGGCATTAAACTATGGTAAAATGTCCTAGTCGCATGATGTTAAACTATATAGAACTTTGGTCTAACATCCATGACCTATAACTAGAGGAAAAATTATAGGCCTAACTTCAATACCTTAAACTAAGTAGTTAGTGTATCCTTATATTAAATTTAAAACTACATAATCATCCCATTATCCTCTCCTCATAGAATAGCCCCCCACTTTCAGAATTATTCCCCTACTATGATTCCTTCTAGAAATATTTATTTCTTGATTCCCATTTCATGGGATATGTAGTTACACTTAGACCCCTTGTCTTGGTCCCAGCCATAAACTATTCCCCACATGTGAAAATTTCTTTATAGCAATTTATCTCATTAAGACCCTATTCATGTATGGTTAATCATTACCATCTTGAGAAGTTACCTCACCCTCACATGGTTAATGTTATATGACCATAAACAGTATCAACCAGATGTCAATGTCACGTGATGTTAAACTAGAGGAATGACTTATCCAAAAATGTTAAATATACAACAACATTTCCTCATCATGTGGAGTTAAATAGAGTATCCATAATACTTTCCAAAATATGATAAACTACATAGTACACATCCCTATCACATTACATAAAATTGTGTGATACTATGAAGCCTTACTCAAGAGGGTTCCCCCTTCTAGTGTTGTTCACCGACCACACCACATAAATAACTACATATGGATTGATTACAAATTTCATGGGATATGTAGATACACCTAAATCCCATATCCCAGGGTTATAATGGTCACTAAATTATTTCTGAACCACCATCCTTGAGAACAATGTTAACCCTTACTCACTGATATTCCCCATCGGTAAACTCAAATACACTATGGTGTAGAACTTAGAGTTTTGGATTCCAATCGAACACTTTTCTAATTCATCTCCACAATTGGAGGCCTCCTTGATTTGAATCCTTATTTAACTTTTGATCTGAACAAGATCTCAAAAAATTAATGGTTTCAGCAAAAACTATCTCACCAACCATCTTGGGTATGTGCAACAAAGGATTTCTTGAATCAAGTGATGGTTCCCATCTTTCAAACATGGTTAATGGACAATACATTATTTTGTCTCCCCATCCTTGACCAATTTGGTTGTGTAACATATTTTTGAATATGTTCAATATTTGTTCCTCTCTCATTGGAAACCACCCTTTTTGGTTCAAATCCCAAAATTCATGATTTACTTTCCCTCAACCTCCCTTTTTTTAGAGTTTTAACACCCTTGGTGTTACCCCTCCATGTATTTTCACATGTTGACTAAGTAAGTTGGTTTTTTTGGGACTCTATCATTCCAAATTATCTTTCCCTTGTTGTTAACTTATATTTGATAGGGAAGGCTCTACATTATTCCTTATTTCCCGCACCAAGCATAGCTCACATGGGCTTAGGATTTATGGTAGGCTACACCTTCATGATTGATATGTACCAAGAAATATTATGTTATAATAATTGTGATATTAATCATTGTGTAACTCATTCTGAATATTATTTCATGGATATAGATCCCTCTGGACTTCCATTCAAGTTAGTTTTGAACTCTTTAATGTCCTACCAATCTCCTAGAAAAAAAGCCTTTTGGTATGAACTCCATGACCTTAAACTAACAGTAATCCTTTTGTTCTGAGCTATAAGACTAAAAAATTGAATCAGACCTTTCTATTCCAAGAAACATTAAACTGGACCAAGATTAACATACATAGAAATAAAATCATTTTTTATGAATATTCATTACATTACACAAACACATTCCCAAATACCGTAATAGTTTATTTCCTTTGGAAACATGGAAACCTAAACACCGGTCCATAAGTGATCTACAACATCTCACACTATGTTTTCCATAAATAGAATCATTCTTAGACACATCATACATAATACATATCTTCACAACCTAGGAAAGGAAACATAATAAAGGGTGAACCTAGATGCTTAGTAAGTGTAATAAGAGGAGATACGTAAGTATAATCATGAGCATAAGGGTATGATGACATGATAATAACATTTGAAACACATATATTGTATATCAAATGTCATAATCATGAGTCATGGCATTAATATCAGTAGTTTTTAAGACATGAATCATAAGGGAATCAAATAAAATAGTCCATGAGAGCATAACATTGGCATAAGACATGAATTTTGGGTATACACATAAACACATGAAATGATTTCCATAGAATTCCAGGATTACTTCCAAGGCTATCTTAGTGGAATGGTTTCACTATCCAGATGTTCTTAATAGTCAAGGTTCACTCCTATAACCATATTAGTAGATAAAGTCCTTTATTGAACCTAGTTCACTCCCAATTATAGTGGTGTATATCACATTAAATATAATTATTTACCCAATTCCTTAGAGTGAAATATAGGTTCCACCTGTCACATAATGAAATCATGTATATATATCCCACAAGATCATAAACATTCAACAAATCATAACCCATGAAATGAAATGGGTATTATAAAAATTTCAACATATATTAACCTGTGGAAAAGAGAAATCTTTCATAACCATTTCATCATAGCATAACCCATGAAAATAAACGGTTTTATAAGTATATAATTTTTGAAATAGAAATGGTTTTCATAAACATCATTCCATAACAACATAAACCATTTAGAGAAATATTATAAATGACAACCTGAGGTCATATCCCCAATAAGGCATGAGTAAAATCAACGAATTTCATCTTATATAAAAAATAATATTGAAAGATAATTTAAAACTTTTCTATAGGAAAATATCTTTTCCACTTTGAAAAATGATTTTTAAAACATAAAACATTTTTGAAATTATGTTCATGATAGTGTTTTAATCCATACATTTTATACATGTTAAAAAACATTCTTTTTTCACGGTAAAAAGCTTCGAAAAGTGCCTTTATTGGAAAATGATAAGAATATTTCGTAAAAAAACTCAAGGAAAAAATTCAAAAAAAATATTTAATAAATAATTTCTAAAAGGTTAAAAACAATTTTTTAAATATTTTTATAAAACATGGTTTTAAAATCAAATATATTTCCGACCGAAGAAAAATAAAGTTGTATTTTCTTAAAAACATTTTCTTAATTATATTAATTACCAAAGTGTGGGAAAATGGTACCATTACTTGAAGATATCATGAATAACCTAAGTGGAATAAAATTAATTATAATTCTTGAGATATTTATCATAATATTTTATCAATGGAAGCCTAATCATTAAACAATCCCGATAAATGATGAGATTGTAGCAATAAACTCTTACCCACTTTGGTAACATTGAATCATAAAGGCCATGAAGAAATAAAATAAAATGAAGCTTATAATATCATGAGAATGAATTCAAGATATTACATGACAACAGGTAATTATATACACCTCATGAAATAATATAGGTGCATAACATAACGTATATCTCAAAGAAGACAAATTGAGACAAAAATACCCTTACCACTTTGGTAATGTTTTAATAGTTACCCCCATGAAAGAGAGATCCTAAAATGGATATGTAAATAAAAAAATTAGTATAATAAAAATAACATACATCCATGGGTATTATACATACCAAAAATAATAAATAGGCGGTGAAAATGGATTGTGTCTCCTGAAAAATAAAAGTTAGATGGAAATCAATTACCATAAGTCTTGACCTTTTTTGTACTAATTAAATCATCATGTATGGTAAATATAAGTTTATTATATATATATATATATTATCAAACCATATTTATTTATATCATAAAATATATTATATTCTTATGAACTTTAATTATATGTTTATTAAAAATTCCATGTTAAAGTTAGGTTTCGGGTAATAACCACTATTTTTCTTATATGTTTTGATTTGTTGTATTTTGGGTCCGCTTAAATTAATCATGATTTAATCATATACATATTGATAAAAATGATATAAATATCATATATATTATATATATATGTATTTATAATAGTCTATAAAATATATAAATATAAAATGAAAGACATCGTTCATGGAAACGATAGGTTGTACATACGCATCAATGTTGTTTCAATTTTCTTATCAGATTCAATGAAAATAAAGTATATGAGATATTATCATTTCACAATAATATTTATTTCATATATCTCAGACAAGTTTATTAAACCCATACTTAATACATTCCATGTAATGTGTGAATGAATCACATCGCTTCATGAGGTCGTAGTCTGTCGTACACGTGAATGAAATTATCGTATTCCCACAAAATATAAAGCATGAAGGTATTTGTGATATAACAATTAAATAATCATAATAACATCCTAAAAATAATAAATATCATAGATAAATTATATTTACATCGTTTCTCTCAACCTTGATATGTTCTATTAGAAAAAAATCAAACGACATCAGTTCACGAGGTCTTAATCCGCCATACACACAAACATTAATTTCGTACCCCATTTGATAGAAGTGTATATGGTTGTAGGTCATAACCTTAACATAAAAAAATATATGTATATTTGATATAATTATGTTATTATATAATCATGATATAAAACTAATTAAAGGGTTTAATGGAATAAATAAAAAAAATGTTCATTGATGAACGTTACCTCTTCTTCGGGTATCTCATTTTTGTTTTCACCAAGGGACTCCCTTGGTGAGTGGAAAACTAGAAAAATTTTAAAGGTGAGAATTCCACCCACATTTTACCATGTAAAGTGGATCCAATAATGGACCAATATAGATAATAAAAGTTATAAGAAATAAATATAGAAATCTAATGGGATTTTGATAAGTTTATAGTTAATTTTTTCCCTTAATTTGAAAGTTTACTCCATTAGTGAATTCATTTATCTCTTAACCACCGTGATGAATATTAATTGTTTTCACTAATATTTTTAGTCATAAATTAGGTTGTACATGTTTTAAATTTAATATTATTCTAATTCCAAATATTGAATCCATTTTTCAAAATTCAATTCACATAATTTTAATTAATTATTTTAAAATTAATGTTGTATTAGCGATGAAACAATATGTTTTTAAAGTGAAAATGTTCAAAAGTTCGAAAAAAATTTATATCTAATTTCAATATGAAATTAATTTTAATTATCTGAATTCGATTCATTGAATTATAATTGAATTAATTATACATTAAAAGTAATTTAAAATATAATTTATCTATATAAATAAATTATATGAAAGGATAGTTTCAATTACAATTCAGTATTTTTTACTATTCATTCAAAAATTTAAAAATTCAAAAAAAATCCAAAAATACACCTTAATATAATTTAACATTTGGAATTAAAATATGAATTTTATTTTATAAATTTCAATTTATAAAAGTTTCAAAATTTTATTTTGTAATTGTTCATATAAAGACATAAAAGTCTGTTCTTTTCCGAAAATAATAATTTCATAACATATAGACTTTACCAAAAATTATATATTTATTTAATAATATGTTTTACATAGATAAAACCATTATAAATTATATTTAAAAATTAGCTATTACTATTAATATTACTAATTTTAACATCTTCGTTATAACCGTCTTGTTTACATAATTATTATAATAAAATTGTGTTTCATAGAAACTCAATGTTGTGTGGTACAGAAGCTAAACCTTGTGTTGTGTATAGTACAAGCTTAACTTGGTGTATCATATAATGAAATCTATCAAATAAATTTAATTTATTTGAAAAAAATTAAAAATACTAGGGGTGTTACATTCTAACCCCCTTAAAATGAATTTATCCATTGAAATTCTTCACTCTAATATGAATAAATGAGTATAATTTTTCCTCATAATATCCTCAACTTGCTACATAGTTTCCTCTAACTAGTGGTTTCACCACAAAACCTTGATGAGTTGAGTGGTATTATATCATTGAACTTTCTCTGTATGATCTATAATCACCATCAGTTGTTCCTTGTAAGAAATTTATTTCTCTAGCGGTATGACCTCTGAGTTCAATACATGTGAAGCGTTAGGTATGTACTTCCTCAGGATAGATTAATGGAACACATCACGGAATTGAGAGAAGTTTGGTGGAAGCTACAAGTGATAGCCTACAATTCTGATGTAATCAAGAATTTCAAAGGGACCGATATACCTAGGTCTTAGTTCCCTTTCTTCTTGAATCTAATAACCTTCTTCCCTAGAGAAATTCCTAGAAACACCTTATCAACAAAATTGAATTTTTTATGATGATGGTTTTTACAAATATAACTTTTCTATCGTCTATAAGCTACCTTGATATACTGCTAAATGTATTTATACTTCTCAAACATTTTTTCATCTGTATCAGTTCCCAATATCTTTCTTTCTCCAACTTCATTCCAACACATCGGAGCTCTACATTTCATTCCATAAAGGCCTTCATAACAATCCATATGTAATCTTTCTTGAAATTCATTATGGTAATAAAACTAAACAGGTGGAATGTGTTGATCCCAAGAATATTTTAAATCTAAAAAAATATCTCAATATATACACTATGGTTCTAATAGTTCTTTCATTCTGAACATCTATCTAAGGATGACAAGAAGTACTGAAACTCAATTCCATATCTAGGGATTGTTGAAGACATCGCCAAAACTTTGAGGTAAACCTTAGATCCAGATCTGATACAATGGAATTTGGTACTCCATTCAACCTTACCACTTTCTTAATGTATATCCTAGAAACCTAATATAGAGAGTATACTTCTCAAATAGTGTTGAATTTTTCTAACTTAGTAAGGTGATTTACTACCAACCACATATCATTATGACCTTGAGATATTCTGCGGATTCCTATGAAAAAATTCATGGTGATGTTTTCCCATTTTCATTTTGGTATGGGTAATGGTTGTAACATCCTCTTAGACTTTTTTCATTCATCCTTAACTTTATAGAATAGCTTGAACTAAGATAAAAACATGGTGATATATCTCTTCATTTCATCCCCCTAGAGTATTCCTTCAAATATCTATACATCATCTTACTTCTATGATGAATAGAGTATAAAAAACAATGAGGTTCATTTAATAGCTCCTTCTTCAAATCGGGTATAGACAGAATACAAACATAGTTTCTAAATTGTATAATTTATTCATGATCAAGGATAAATTTAGTAACATTTCTAACCTTCTTTTAAATTTTTATATCCTCCTTCTATGATTTTTTAAACATCACTTGGATAGATGGTTGAAGATATAATTGATCCAGATAATATTTTCCAACTTCCTTAAATATTTCCATATCCATCACTTTTAAATATATGAATATCAGATATTTTTTTTCCTCATCATATATAAGATAGCATTTTCGTTTTGACTCAATGAATTTTGCACCTTATCCACTTTCCCATGATTATAATTTATTGAGAAGTCATAATCCTTTGTCATCCTTAACCATCTTCTCTAGAACATGTTCAACTCCTTCTATGTGAATATATACTTTAAATTTTTGATCAGTATATATATCATAGTTTACTCTATAAGGGTAATGCCTCCATATATTTAATAAAAAAATTACTACTGCTAATTTAAAATCATGAGTTGTTTAATTTTTCTCATGAATCTTAAATTTTTAGTAGACATAAGCTATAATCATTCCATTTATCATGAGAATGTGTCCCAATCCATTCTTATATGAATCACTATATATTACATACCTAAATCCACTACTTGTCAATGTAAGAAAATGTTCTTTTACAAATATTCTCCTTAGTTCTTTTAGATTTTCCTTACATTCATCTATCCAGAGGAAATTTTCAACCTTATGAGTTAACTTGGTCAAATTATTAGATAGTTGTGAGAAATTATCCACAAACTGTTGATAATATCCAGCCAAACTGAGGAAAATTTAGATACCATTCACCATTATTGGTCTATTCCAACATTAAATTACTTATATCTTTGAAGAATCTATAGATATACCCACCCTTGAGATTATGAGACCCAAAAATTAAACCTCATTCTTCCAAAATTCATACTGTGTAAATATTTGATATAGTTTCTCCTTTATTAGGGTATTTAGTACAATTACAAAGTGATATTAATTCTCTTACATTCTCTTTGAGAAAACAATAATTTCAACTATAAAGACCACCATAAAGGTAATATCTAAAGAATATATTCATTAAATATATCAAGATAATAGGGGAATTCGTAAGACCAAAAGGCATCATTATATGTTCCTAGTATCCATACTATGTACAGAATGTTGTCTTGGGTATAACCTCCTTATTAACCCTAAATTTATGATATGTAGAATGATATTTAATATAGTATAAGTATTTATCTTAGCATAGTTAATCAAACAATTCATAAATATGGGGTATAGGATACTTGTTTTCTTATGGAGATCTTGTTTAGTTTAAGATAATCAATACAAAGTCACATTGATCTATATTTTTTCATAAAAAATTGAACTGGTGCGCCCTAAGGTCGCACACTTATCTGAATGAAACCCATTTCAATATTCTCCTAGAGGTACTTATTTAATTACCATAACTCAATTGGGGCCATTCAATAGAGAGTCTCTAAAATTAGTGTGGCACGAGTTATTATTTATATTGAGAACTCAACTTCATTATTTGGAGGAAAACATGGAAATTATTTCCAAAATACATCCAAAAACTCCCAAAAAATGGGTATATCATAAATTTCTTGTTTCTCCCCAACCATCTAGGATCAACACTCCTTTTAAAAAGAAATCATGACACATACAATGGATGTGTTTTTCATCAGAATTTCATATTTATCATCACCCTAAAAATAATCATAGGCACATTTGGAATGTCAAATGTGACTTTCCTTCCATGGTAATTTATGTGATACATATTTAAAGAAATACAATCTATAATTAAAATAAGATAACACCAACTTCAAAAAGATGGAGAATAACAAGATTTGTTAGAAGCACATTCCCACAAATATCAACATGAGATGAAACATAGACTTGTGATCTAATCATCATACCATTAGGGGTTTTTAAAATGAATTCAACATCTTGTCACTATAGTGACATTTTTATGCCCTTATAAAATTATTTAGATATAAAATAATTTGTAGGTCCAAATTAAAATAAGACATTAGAAATTCTAGAGGGAATGGTATGTGTTCCTTTCACTACATAATTATCATTTCCCTCATCAAAAATGGTAAATACATGATATTTACCTTTTCCCCTTATCTTAAGAGGTTTTTAATATCGATCATCAACATTAACCCTTTAATTTGGGCCCTGGTTAGCATAATTCCAATTCTCACCACACTTGAAGTATTGATGTGTGGGTGGTGCATTATATGTACCTTTATCTCTATTTTCATCATTATCTAACTCTTTCCCACTACTTCAATAATAAAAATATTGTTTTCCATCCTTCCCACACTTAAAACATTTTCTATTCCCTATAAGAACATTTCCATTATGATTCTTTCAACACATTGACAATAAATGAAAGCTCATCTTATTTTCTCCCTGGTTATTATATTTCCCTTTGAATCCAACATTTCTCTAGTTATCAAACCCATGATACTGATGTGTAACTCTAACCTCCATTTCTACATTAATGGAACATTATAAAATTTATTCATAGCTACTAAAGTCTCTATGGCTAATGGCCTTCGGAGCCTAGGTTTTAAGCCACTAAATAATAGATAAACCTCACTTTTGGGTTGGATAATAATTCTAGAAACATGTCTTCAAATCTTGTAAAATTATCTTTATACATAACAGTGGATATATCATCCCTTTTATTTAACCTAATGAACTCATTCCCTACCTTCATATGAAAAACACGAGTAAATTAATTATTGAAAAAATAAGTTCTTGAACTCATCCCAATCCATGGATTCAATTTTATATTTCTTCCTAGTATTGCTGATTAGATTCCACCACTAGTTTGCTTCACTATATAAATGATAAATAAACAGAATGAATTTATTATGTTCCAAACATTATAGAATATAAAATATCTTTTATGTGGTACTAATACATTTTTCAGCCACTAGTGGATTATAATACCTACTAAAAAAAGGTGTGTGTTTCCTCATTAAGGTATCAATGGAATATTGTTCCCTTATTTTTCTCATTTGGGAGTCCAGCATAACAAATAGATAGAGAAAGATATGTGAGAATAGAAACAATATTTTTTATTCCATCTCCCATAGAATTTGGTTTCTTAGGAGGACAATAATTTCATTATCCATCACATTCAGTATTAACGTGGTTCCTTTGGGTTCCATACATTGACTAAAACCAAAAAAACATAGTGAAGAAACAATTATCATAGCGGGGAGCCACATAATCATGAAAAAACACTTATAGTATATCTAAATCATGACACCTTTATTTGTAATATATGACACCTTAGATTCATTTTAGATCATTCATTGTCATCATCTATTTAAATAAATCACGTTGGTTTGTAAAAAGTTTGTGAATTTCAATAGTGCATCTCACGAGAGTGTCAAACCAGGTCTCCAACAAGTCCTGTTGTCATGAACCAATTCATGATCGAGTCAAGAAAAATCCTAAGATAAACACACACAATGGTCTATAAGTAAACTAAGGGTTTTCCTATGGTTTTATCATTCAAGTTTCCAATGTTTAACCAAAACTTTAACCTGATACCAACTATAGCAACCCAAGTTTAACATTCGCATGTCATTAGGGATATCACTACGGTTTTATCATCCTAGTTTCCAAAGGTTAACTAAAACTTTTCTATGATACCATCTATAGTGATCTAAGATTAACATTCATAGTAATTACCTCATTTATGTTGAATATTCATTACATTACATGAAAACATGCCCAAATATTGCATTAGTTTAGTGACTTTGGAAACATAGTAACATAGAAACTAGTTAATGATTGTACTAAATCATCTCCCACTATATTCTTCATAACAAAAACCCTTTTGAGACACATCATACATAATATATATCTTCATAACCTTGGGAAATAATACATAAAAAATGGTGAGCTCAGTTTCTTCATAATGGTAAACAAAGAAGGAATACAAGAAAAATCATGACAATAAGGGTATGAGAAAATTATTATAACATTTGAAAACCATAACTTATATATCGAATATCATAATCATTAGTAATAGAAAAAATATTAGTATTTTATAAGATATGAATCATAATATGATCACAGAACATGAGCCATGAGAGAAAATAATTGAAATAAAACATGAATCTGTGTAAAACACATAAAAATATGAAATGATTTACATAATAGTATAGGATTACTATCAAAGATATCCTATTGGAATGGGTTCACTCCTCAAACCATATTAGTAGTCAAGGTTCACTCCCAAGACCATCTTAGAGAACAAATTATTTTACTGAACTGGGTTCACACCCTATTATATCCATTTATATCACATGATATATAATTCTTTTCCCAATGCATTGGTGTGAGATATAGTTCCAACCCATCACATAATGAAATCATATATATGTGTGATAGAAGATCATAAAAATTTATTATATCATAACCCATGAAATTAAATGGGTGTCAAAAACTTTTTATCATATCGTAAATTGTGTAAAATAGATAGGTTTCATAATTATTTCATCATATCATAAACCTTGAAAAAAAGTAGGTTTCATACACATATAACCTGTGGAATATAATTGGTTTAATAAAAATCATTCAATGAAAACATATCCCATTCAGAGAAAGAAAATCAATGGTTCCCTTGGATCATATTCCCATTAAGGAATGAGTAACACTAACAGATGATGTATTATATGTAAAAAAATTGAAATATCATTTAAAACATTTCATAAGGAAAATATCATTTTTACTAAAATTATTTTTAAAACATGGATCATTTTTTAAAAACTATTTATTTGAAAACCACCTTAAAAATAATTAATTTCCAGAATTTTAATAAAAATATTTTCCTTAAAAATAATCTTGTAAAATTGAAAATGAATCTTAAAATAAATTGTGGTCATAATGTCGAGTAAATCCATACATGTCGTATATGTTAAACGAACATTCCTTTTTCACTGTAAAATGTTTAGAGAAGTCCCCTGATCGGAAAAAGAAAAGAAGATTCCTTGGAAAATATTTTTAAAAAAAATAAAAAAGGGTAAAAATTATATTTAATAAATCATTTTTAAAAGGTTAAAAAATTAAAATATTTTTTGAAAACATCATTTTAAAAGAAAACATATTTTTAACTGAATAGAAATAGATAAAGATTTTCCTAAAAATATTTTCTTAATTATACTAAGTACCAAAAGTAAAAAAATGGTACCATTATATTAAGATATCATTATTAACTAGAGGGTAATAAAATTTATGATAATTATTGATATTTGGATCATAATATTTCATCAATGGAAGCATAATCAGGAAAAAATCCCAATAAATGATGAGATTGTAGAAATAAACACTTACAAATTTGGTAACATCGAATCATAAAATTCATAAAGTAATAATATTATGTTAAACTTAAAATGTAATGTAGAATAAAAAAAATTATGATATTTCATGTCAAATGGTGCATATATATACCTTGTGAAATAATATAGGTTCATAACATAACATATTTCTAAAAGAAGGTAAATTGATGAAAAAATCCCCTTACTGATTGGTAACGTTTTAACCCTAAACCCCATGAAATATAGATACTAAAATGTATATTTAAATCCCAAAAATTATTATTACAATAAAAATAAAATAAATACATATGAATTATACACACCACATACAAGAAATATGGGGTGAACATGGATTGTGTCTCACAGAAAATAAAAGTGAAACAGAAATCCCTTACCTTAAGTCTTGACATCCATTATACTCATTAAATCCTACTATATATTAAATATAATTTTATTATACACATATTACAGAAATATATTCTTTTATATCAAACAATATATGATTTTATTGTGACTTTTGATTTCCATTCTATTAATAATTTTATGTTAAAGTTACATTTTGGGTAATAACCGCTTTGTTTGTGGTATATGTTTTGATTTGTTATATTTTTGGTCATATTACTTTAAGCATGATTTAAAAAACTATATAATGATAAAAATTATATAAATATAATATATATTCAGTATATTTGTATCTCTAATAATCTATAAAATATAGAAATAGGGAATGAAATACACCATTCATGGAGACAGTAGGTTGTACGTACGCATGAACGATGTTTACAATTTCAGGTTGGATTGAAAGAAAAAAATTATATGAGATATTATCATTATAGAATATATTTTTTTAATATATATCACACATTTTTATTAAAATTGTATATAACAAATTCCATGAAAATCATGAACGAATCACTTTGCTTCATCAGGTGGCAGTCTGCTGTACTCACGAACGACGTTATCATATTCTCATAAAATGGAAAACATGAAGGTATGTGTGAAAAAAATTAAAAAATCATAGTAACATCATAAAAATCATAAATAACATATTAAAACATTACTTCCATCATTATTATCAACTTTTATATGTGGTGACGTAAAAAAAAGATATCAGTTCATTAGGCGGTAATTCACCGTACACACGAACGGCGATTTTGTAACCCATTTGATGTAGTTGTGTGTTGTTTTAGATAGTAACCTTAAAATAATAACATATTATTATATTTAATATACTGAGGTTATTATAAAATCCTTATATATTAAAAATTAAAGGATTTTGAGGAAGAAATAAAAGAAAAATGTTTGTTGATGAATGTTACCTCATTTTTCTTTTAATCATCGTGATTAATTTTAAATGTTTTCACTAATAAATTTGGTAAAAAATTAAGTTCTACTTATCATAAATTAAAAAAAATTCTTCTTAAAAATATGGATTCCATTTTTTCATATTCAATTTACAAAATTGGAATAAATTAATTTAAAATTAATCTCATGAATGGGGAAAAAATAGGTTTTTAAAGAGAACAATGTTCAAAATCTTCACATGTTGTTATATCCAATTTCAATGGGAAAATAAATATAATGACTTAAATTAGATTTATTAATTTATAATTTAACTAATTATACATTAAACCCAATAAAAAATATAATTCAACTATATAAATAAATTTTATGAAAATGATGTTTTCAATAGAAATTCAGTATTTTTCACTATTCATACAAAAATTAAATATTTCAGAAAAAAAATAACCCTGAGATAATTTTAAAATTATTGATTAAAAAATTAATTTTTTTTAAATTTAAATTTATAATAGTGTCAAAAATTATTTTCACTATTGTTCATAGAAGGACATAAAAATAATTTCTTTTGAGAAAATTGTATTTTCAAAACATATAGACTTTAAAAAATATTATATATTTTATTATTAATTTGTTTTATTTATAAAAAAACATTGTAAATAATATTTAAAAATTATTCATTACTATTCATATTACTATGTTTAATGACTAGTTTGTAAATATCTTTCTTACATTATTATAATAATAAAGTGCTATTTCGTAGAAACTTAGTGTTGTGTGTAACGCAAGTTAAATATGATGTTGCATGTAGCGCAATATTAAATTGGTTTAGAGTATAAAGGGATCCATCAAATAAATTTCATTAATTAAAAAAATACATAAAAAATAAAGGAGTTATAATTATGTTCATAAACATTTTTTAATAGTTCTTGGATGCATTTGTTTGGTGTGATTCCCCCTTAACCCTCATTTCATATGAGGTTAGTATTCTCTCTCCTTCCATTAAAACCTATATAGGATTCCCCTTAATTAGTATAATATCTAGGACCAAAAACTTGAAGTCTTTTGGTTTAATCACCATGAATGCTAACTATATACATATTCCCCCTCTAGCCCTCAATCCATAACTAGTTTGCTTCACCTCTGGTGTTTTATGGAAAAATTCCCTCCTTTTATTACATCCTCACTTAAGATTACTACCGCTTTTAGGGAAGGTATTCTACCATACCACCCTATAGAAATATGTTTTGGTTGATTCCCTATTAATTGGGATGCGTAGAGAATTTTTTATCTCCTATTTCAGGCTCATCCACAAACTTCTCCATCACTCACACCTTGTTTTTTGAACTCTTCGTTCCACTTTGAACATTAGTTCCTCTTTTCACCCCAATTTGGTATGCCAATTATATGTAAATATTCCAAGCATTTTAACCTAAAACAATGTACAAGAATGTGGGTAAATTTCCTCTTTATACCTCTCTTTATATTAGGTTTATAAAACCTTCTTGGCCATACAATCTCCTCTAAACTTTCTAGGTTCCATGACCTTAAACTAGAAGAAACCCCTTTTGACCCAAGTATCATGACCATAAGTTATGTCTAATGACCCATGATTTTTATTTTAAAATTATCCCCTTATTTCCATGACACAACTATAAAAGTAATAATCATGTTTGTCCCCTTCTAGTCCCTTCCACTTATTAAGGGTATGATATTATCTATAAAAATAGGTCATCTCACCCCTTATGGTCCAAGAATTATGACGTTAAACTTTGTGTTCTTTTCTAGAAAGATATTTGTGTGACACTAGGCATCTTGTACCCTCCAGACACATCAATTTTATTTTACATTTTTTCCCATATAGGATTACTCATGGAAATTTTATTCCAACTAAAAAGACCATAAACTTCCCAAGGAAAGAGTAAAAAATGTTTTTCAGGTTGAAAACTGTAAATGAAAACCTTAGAAAAAGTTAGGATATCACTAATAAAGTCACACCTATGAATTCATAAACTGTAAGGGAATTAATGGTAAAGTTAAAAGGCATATTGGACATAACTAGGGGCCCCAAAAAAATTATATCTTCTTTCTTAACGCATAAGTTTTGGAAAAATTGAGATCCAATCAGTCCGTCCTATTTATCCTTCTTCATGGGGTCCTCCATGAGGTACCACCTTCGGTGTTTCCCTTTCATGTAACCCAATATATTAACATGGTGGATATTATACACAATGTTTAACACCTCCGGGTAAAAATAAATTAAAATGTACAGCACATGACCTAGTGAAAATACACTAAATATTATAGCAAATGTCTCTGTCACATGAAGTTAGACTATATGAAGCACCATCCTCTCCATACGATATTAAATTGTGCATTCAACATCTTCAATATAATACATTAAAATACATGCTTCTTATCATCATTTCATGGAGTAAAACTTTAAAACTTCTTGGACCTCACTTGAGAGGACCTCCCCGCCCCTTCAATGTTGGTCACCAACTTATCCATTCATGTTCATTGACTATCGCTTAACAACCAATATGATGCACCCCTCGAGTGGTAGGTCAGATGCTCACTTATTCTGATAGACCCTTTCAATTTTCTCAGATATGTGGTGGTGTAACTCCTAAACATTGAAATCCAATCAAACATTTCTTTAGTTCATCCAAATGCTTCATTCCTTCCCTTATTTGAATCCCCAATATCTTCCATGTCCAAACAGGCTCCCCTAAAATTAACAATGCCTGGCCAAACTAGCTCCCCTACAATATCAGGCACATTCCTCGAAGTAATTTCGATGAAAATTTGACATGTCCAATATTTCGAATATGGTTAGTGGTCAGCCTTAATTTTTATTTCTCTACTCTCGGAAATTTGATAGAAGAACCTACATTTTGAACATGGTTAGTAGTCTTCCTCAATCATCCTCTCACTTATCTTTAGGTTCTAAGTCTTGTATGTCACAATTTGTATCCCCCATTTCCCCCATTATTTGAAAAGAATCTGAATCCCCCAACATTACCTCACTCATTCACTCATGAAAATTGGGAAAGAAAGTCAACTGCACATGATTATTCTCTCCAACCAATTTATCTATATTCTAAACACCCCCAATTATCGATGAGCTATTATGACCCCATCCCTTCATCACTAGTCTACCACTCTCATGAAAATAAGTGACCTTCTATTTTCTACTTGTTTCTCACACCAAATATGACTCTCATGGGAATATAGATTTATCGACGTTTTTCTTACTATTATGGTAATGATAGGACCTAAAAATTATATAATAAGTTTCAGTTAAGTAATGATTCTAATACCATAAAACAAGTGTCAATGAGGAGGTCCATCCACAAGATTTAACCTCTCCCTTATTACAACAACAAAAAGAAACCCAAAAACATACCACCAATGACTCTTCCTGAGTGAGAGATCACTCTTACTCAGCTTGTATTTTCTTGGTTTCCTCAAGACTCTTTTTCACCTATCAAACTCTACCATTTCCCCCACATATTTAGTGAAAACCTTACCAGCTCATATTTTCACCTGGCCAGGTTCAACCCTGCACTTAGCATCCAAGGGTGCCGCTACCACTTCCTTAGCCTCGTCCACCGCCAATTGTTCCCTCAACTTGATAATGATCACCTTCTTAAAAGTGAAAGTGTCTCATTATTTTTTGAATCCTATTTAGTTGAGAAAGATCTTGTTCATCCACCAAGATCATCGTCCTACCTTTTGAGATATGATCATATCAGGTGGTGTAAAATTCCTATCATTTTTTCACACACTCTCTCTACCATGAATTCTTTGGCCAATGCTTGGAGTTCTTTGTAGTCCACACCACTGGTCCCTAAATTCACTGACAAATTGTGTAAGTACCTCATCTAACCAATTAAATATTCCCATTGGATTTAAGTGATGAAAAACCAGACACTTCTCCATTGCATGTGTTAGACCACTAGGTTCTCCTCTGTGAATTTGGACCTATAGTCTTTAATATATTATGGTGGTGTGGGGTGGTACACAAAGAAATATGAAAGAACATAATAAGTAGAATCATCCTCAACCCTTTTTCATGTGATGGGATATATTTTGAAGGGGAATTCATCTTCACTTGACCCTTCACCAACAGTGACTCCCTCACCAGTCTCAGGCTCCACCAGCTCCACAGTTGCATACACTAGTTTGATAGGTTTCTCCTATTGAACTAGGATCATTACCCTTTTTATAAATAAACCCTAAAAGCTCATCCCAGTCACTAGAATGTGTTTTGGATCCGTATTCCCCTCAGGAATGCTTAGATGTTGATAGAAATCCTAAAAAACTA
Source organism: Viscum album (assembly GCA_963277665.1). Taxonomy (NCBI): domain Eukaryota; kingdom Viridiplantae; phylum Streptophyta; class Magnoliopsida; order Santalales; family Viscaceae; genus Viscum; species Viscum album. The sequence continues at coordinate 647,462,871 of OY728158.1, read as the reverse complement.
TCACATATAAAAGAGAAGTGATTATATTGATTTAAAACAACATGAAAGATTAATATAACCTATGTAAAAAGAAACACACATGATGTAATGTCAGGGATAATATACATCTCAAACACACCCTCAAAAACCATTTTATTAATTGTTGCTTCCTTGGCCAAAGTTTCTATACCTAGGGTCTCGACGAGGAGGTCCACCACCAGGGACCCCTCTAAACCGATAAGCACCTCTATAGACTCCATGAAATCTTCCATCAATTCACGATTGGTATATATAAAAGATGAATGAGTGTGAAATTATATAAGGATAAGGTATTCAACAATGGTTTTAAGAAAACTAAGTTAGATAAGTTTTTTATTTTAACCTAGGGATGCATGTGGATACAAATAATAATCCCTCTTGGGTTTCCCGCCCTCCAGTCAGGAAGATATTCCATAGAAATTACAGGGTGAATCCACTCACAAATAACTAGAAAAGAATGAGAAATTGGGTCTCCTATCCATATTCCTACATCGACACCTATTCTACTAAGGCTTTGGAATAAGACTCCCCTTGTTCATCAGAGGCCACCCGACCCTCTTCTCATAATCCCTAGATGGGTTGAAATATTGGATTATTAATTATTAAAGAGAATAGAATGTCTAACTATGTCATAAAACTAAAGATTTTGAATCTTACCTCACAAAATGGGATCTTAGTAAGATCATTATTATCAAGGGAAACTTCCCCACTCACTTAAGTACTTTCTAGATTAGTGTCAGAGACCAAGGACTCCTCATCATTGGAGTATTGAGGGATAGTTGAATGATCCAATTCCTCCTAGGATGACTCTTCAGTGGTGGTCATATCATCAGTATCCCCACCGATCATAACCCAAACTCATGTGGTAAAAGGATTAACCTCCCCACACCATTGTTCTTGAGTGTACAGGTCTTCTAGTTATGTAGAACTCTATAGGAAGTTTACTATAGAGGTGATTCAAACAATATCAAGTCTTAGTAGCTCAATCTCATCCTGAGTGAGCCTGATTTATAACTACTATGATGTTTGGGATAACAATGACATATCCCCATCTCCCAAATATCAGTTTGGATGGTGTCATCATCTTCCTACACTAAGTGATGAAAATTATTCCTCAGTGCCTCTAGGTTCCTACTTGCTCTAGCCCTAGAGATTTCAACCTGTTCTCATGTATGGTTTTGAGGGATCCCTTCACCACTGGATGTTCTCTCTCTATGATCCCCACTAGAATATGGTGGTTTGGTAGGCCCATAAACTCTCTATGTTGTTACCAATCTGGTTTGATCTCTTCTCGACACCCGGTATGCACCCCAGAGAGCAGTCTAACTAATCATCTATTTCTCTAATATCTCATCTTAGGGATCATACTTCTTAAATCATTATCACAAAATGTGGTCTAGGAATGGAACTACATAGTTTCTAGCATAATTTTGGTGGAGGTAAACATTTGATTTAGAGGTTGACATCATAATCACCTCCAACAATCCCTTGGTGGTGAACATCCACCACTACTAGAAAATGATAGAGGAGTGTATTTTTTATCACACCACCATATACACCTACTTTTTCAGATTCTGGATGCAACAAAACTACCGAGACGAGATGAGTTATATAGATTAAAATAGTTTTTTTCATCAATCAGAGTAACCAACACAACATCTAAAAAATCTTGAAGGTACTCCTTCAACACTAGAATCTCCTACATATTCTCAATCATCTTTTCATATGTGGATATAAAGGGGTGGAATTTGAAATTCCTAATTTTTTTGATAATGGACACCGTACCAACTTCACTAAGGGTCATTGTTCTAACCATGAAGATATTGAGAAATGAAGGATGAAGACTAGTGTTTAGTGTGTAATGGAATTTGAAAATCTATACTCCCATAAATGAACTTTCATTAATCCCAATAGGAACTAGAATAGACTGTAAATATTCCCTGGAATGTCACCCCTCACGACATACCCCAGCTAGCTGTATAACTAGTCTAGGAATGGGATTCCAAGATTGACCTAGTTCCCAAACACTATGATTGTTTTCATCATAAGGGCCAATATCTGTAGAAACATACATTCTTACTTAGATGGTACATTCTTATAAAAATAGTTACGAACACCACATATCAAACTTTTGGGTACCATTCCATCACATTATAGCCTCAATCCTAGTACATACCCTCTAACAATATTATCCAATATGACCCTAACCTCTCCCAATATCATGATCTGGGGCACTACATTGCCTCTCTATTCATCTTCTCTATGGTCACATTCAATAACAAGCCCATACTTGCCTTGAAGGGAATGTATGAGTTCAAAGGGGTGATAGTTTAGGACTAAGATCATCGGGTCCAATAAAATATTCATAGCTATCGGTTTTTGTTCCATGCCGACCCAAGATTTGGGCATTGGGAGGAGTTTTATGTAATAAAATATTGTTAGGGGGTCCCTTTGATAGAGTGAAAGTCTAAAAAATTAATCCCCAACTACAAAATAGTGAATATGAAAAGTATTTGTTTCTAGAGAACATTAGTAAAGGAGATTTGGTATCAACTTTAGTTGGTGATAGATATAGAACCGGGACATGCCCACTGCCTCATATATCTCAATACGGAACAAATTGATCTCATACTCCTCACATGGGTAGAGTTCAAAGTATGACCATGCCCATTCATCTATGAATCTCCCCATGGACCAAAAGTCCTATTCATCATACCAACTCATCTAATTATTTGAAATAATGTCTCTGATGGTACTTTCATATTGGGTGGAAACCCCCTCATCTTCTAGTCGTTGACCATTAACAATTCTCATCCTAACGCTAAGGTTATATATAAGACAAACTTTTAACTCCTTGAATGATTTTTCAATGGTTATAATATTCTATCCATGAAGCTTGTGGTGGTGTCACAACCATAACCTGGTCATGTTGGTTTTCGTAGCTGGAATAGACATATTATCTAGAAGACTAAAGTTATAGAGGGGTATTATGTTTCTGATCAAATACCATCCTATGCCTTTTGTTTAGAATATTCTTAAATTCCCTATTCTCAGATACAATACTCATAGAGTGAGGTATTTTTGGGTTTCCATCCATTTCTCCACACCCATTAGACAAAGTGGAAATTTAAGTAGCTTGGTTATCCATTTTTGAGTGATTTCAAAGGTTGGATCTCACAAGTCCCTCTACATCATGAAACTATATATTGTGTCATGAAATTGGATTTATATCATACAAAATGATTTCACTTAGTAAGAATTTATGATGGGGAAGAGGTTTTATTACATACAAATATTATCAGTAAAAGGTAAGTTACACAGACTTCATGGTGCTAAGGCTAAAGAATTCATGTAATATGGTTGTGTTCCATGCACGAGAGAAGGATTATCACATGTGGAAATAAAGTGACTATACTTGGATCCTCTACTCACTATCTATAAGAAAGGGACCCCCCCCCCCACCTCAAGGTTGCCTTGACATGAAACTAAGTGTCATAACCCCAGCCCAAATTTGTGCAAAAATGTGGAAAAATTCCAAAAGTTTGATGTTTTCTACATAATTTTACCATTATATTATCTGGAAAATCCAATTCAAATGGGGGATTATTTAGATTTAAAAAACATGTGTACCTTCAAAACACATTTTTTCCAAATTTATGGAAAAACATAGTCCAGGGGGGCCATTCTAGAGAAAAGGGAATAAGTGCATACAACCCCTAATTTTGGTATGAAAATCACTTACATAAGGAAAGAGACATAAACTACCTCAAGTTTCATAGATTCTGGAAAATCCCTCTAGAAAAAAATGATAAGGTCGCTTGAAATTTTGTGACCATGTGGGAAACCTCAATTTGGGAAATAATTTCACTTGTGTCAGAAAAATATCATTAAATCACATCCTTACATGATCTCCCTTAAGTGGAAAATGCATGAGAGTTATGCAACCTATAGTTTCATGAGCTGGAATCATGTCATAAGATATGTTTAATATTGCACAAAAATAAATCTAACTAGTAATTTTCCTAAAAATAGATCACCCCCACCCTTATAGTATTGGACTCTAGATGTTTTTGTATAAATATATCATTCATTTAACCCTTACATTAAACAAATTTCATAAATTCAGCCTCACATAGATTCCTAGAGGTATGGAACATCTGATAAAACCTTCAAATAAGCCCCAAATCACTTCAAATTGTGTTATGTATTTTCTTTTAAAACTTCCCTTGTTGGTTAGTTAGGTTCAAAAAAGATGAATTTCCTTTTTGAAACCCCTAGAATCATGTAACTATCCCCTATGAATCCTTCCCCCATCTTTTATTCTAGATCCCCTGGATTGTGCAACTTCCAAGGTGTGCACAACTCCAAATTTGTGTGACATAACCTTTAGGTCCCTAAATCAATTTTTCCTTCCAGAAAACATGGTTTCATGCAAGTTGAATGATCAGGTTCTCTAATCCAATCCAAACCACGTACATTTATGTGAACCATACTCGAACAACTAGTATCATCAACCCTCTATCCAGGACCTTCACTCTAAGAATGGTTTAGGTAGCCACATTATCAAATTCTACAAATCATAGACTCCCTAACCACAATACCACTACCTATTCCCTAAAATGGGAAGTTTATGTGCCTTTTCTATCCAAAAACACATGTTCAATGGATATGTAATCCCAAAAAGTATAATAATAAAATTAAATGAGCTATTTTTTCCTACAATGGTGGAATATTGGATACTGGTATACTTCTATTCTTCCACCCTAATATTGAATGGGCTTACCCATGTTTAAGACCTAGGGATGTCTGAGTTGTAAGGATTTAAACTATATAGCATTATCAACCTAATATAATGATGTTAAATTGTAAGAAAATATCCTCAGCGCATGGAATTAAATTATAAACTTACCTTGTGTGATAAAAAGGGATGCCTCATGTGATAACCATGAGTTCATACCTCGTATTCTGGGAATATTCTATGCATATTCCCCAAACAATCCCATTTTTTCACTTCTTTCATAGCACAATCATCCTTACCACACAATGTTAAACTACATCGACTAGTCATATCACATTAATATAAATCATGAATTAAAACTATATGGGTTTTTATCTTTATCTGTTCTTAATAGGGTACATAAGATGCCTCACTAAAGGCTCTATCCCAAAAAAACTGTGATTTTTTTTATCATACCCTAAGAGGAAATATCCCCAAAGTGTGATCATTCTCCCTAGTAACACACATGCACCCATAATACTCAAACTTGACTTCCCCATTGGACCTCGGCATCCCCATGCAGAGGTTACCTATATTTGACCCAGTACATGATGAGAATATATAACAAAAATCCCAACAATATGTTAAAATTATGATCAACCCATATATAATAATTGTATGTGAGATATTCTACATTGTACTCTAAATTTGTGAAACTCCCTCACTCACCATTAATCCTATAACCCCTCTTAATAAATAGGAATCTATAACTCATGTTATGACCATGAGACACCCTAGGTGATGATACAAGGAAGCCTTACCTGATGATCATATGTTTCCTTACGTGAAGAGTGTTGGTTGCCTCACATAACACATAATAAACATGATTCACCCTATCTAACAAGTATTGGATGCTTGAGGTAACGTACCTTGGATTCCATGTGCCCCTTGAATAAGTTACTCTATAAGGAATATGGGATGACTTGGGTCCTACAACCAATATGTCCCATACATTATATTCCCTAAATCCAAAAGAGGGATAGTTTTACAAATTCCCGACACACCCAATGTTCACAAAATATTTGACATTCCTAGATTCATTATCATCTCTAACCACATGTAATTTAATGAACATCACTCAAATCAATGAGGAAGACCTATACTAGTAAAAACACCAAGGATTAATTAATGGAAGGAGTATCTAACATCACATTAACCTATTTTGATTAAGGCTACAACTTCATCAACCATGGTGGTAGAGTTCTCCTTCCTTTGGAAAGTGGAAATATGAAGCAACCACACTAGAAGAGGTGTGACTATTACAAGGACATAGTCTAATTCAAAGACGGAAAAACATACCTAATATAGACCTTGGAGGAAACATTAGAATATAATACCTCTCAATCCATACAATTTTAGTTAGAGGTATTCTTATAAATAAATCTATTTAATATATTAGATAGGTAAAGAATTAAAATTTCTATACTTGTTACTTAAATATCGATTATTATTTATTACTAAGGAATCTTTGTCATGTAATATATTGAATATTCATTCCTTCATATAATATATTCATTGTGATAATTATTAATGGGTAAGGATCATTATATATATCCCATGTATGTATCAACAAATCTCATGAGATAAAATATCTTGGGAATTTTTTTGTATTCCTACCCAAAAAAAATCCCTAAAAATAGGGCCTTGACTGTATGATCAGGATTTCTAATATCATAATCTCTTGGATAAGGGTATGTAATTAGTTATATAGTATAATAAATTTCATCATAAAAGAACTAGTTTTTATTATTCAATTGATCTATTCATAAACATTATTATCCAAGGATATGTAATGATTTCAATTTCATTCTATTATGGCATTATTTTTAGTTTTCCATTCCTTTAATGTTATTTTTTCTCATCTTATACTCAGTTGTGAACTTTGATTTATATCGCTTATGTTTACCCTTTCTGATAATTTTTTCTCACCTTTATTATGTTACAATTTTCATGGGTTATGAAGAAAAGTATTTCACATGATATTTTTATAAGGGTAGGATGTGGGTAGAGTTTAGTTGGATATTTGGAAGACATATTATAGATTAATTGTCTTTTGTGTAGTGGAAAAATTACCATTTGATGAGATATAAATGGTATTTTTTAGTTAAAAAATTTTCCTAACTCTCTAAAACTATAAAACTAAAAGGTATTTTGAATGAATGTGACTCAATAATTTTGGGTGAATTGTAATTATTTATGGATAAGATTGGGTCTCTTCGGTTCATTTCAAAGTCGGTTTGTAAATAATGTATCTATAAGAACTTAATTTTGGGAGTGTGGGTCTAGGGCATTATAGTTCATACTAAAGGGGGATTTATTTAAAATTATAGATCAAGATTTAATCGTTAGAGGAAATTTTAGGTGTTATAAATTTCATTGAGGGTTCATAATTTAAAGTTGAAATTTTTTTTGAAGTATATTTAACCCTTTTGGTTGGTTGTGGTAATGTTGAATATTTTTATTATTTAGGGATTAGGATGAGAAAACATTATTGAAAAATATATGCAATATGTCTAAATACTGGATAACATCATGATGTTTTGGTAATGTAGTTATTATGTGGTCATCCTAGAAATTTCATCCCTATTGGGATACTGGAGAGTGGATATGGATGTGGTATTGATGTAGCTGTGGGTAATCACCCAAAAAATAGTTGGTCGAGTATCAACTCAAACATCACTCTAGTACATTATTAGTGGAATAAAGATAGAACACCTAGATAGATAATCCTGGGGGTATGATTTGGTTAATTCACATCCTCTTTATGACCCATCATGAATGATTTCAAAAAAAAAATTATAACACCTAATAGATAATAACTATGGAAAGTGTATATTAAAATATAGAGATTTATGAGTTATGGTATATATTAATTGATATGTTATTTTAGGGTTAAAGTGTAAAAGTAACATTGAGTTTATAGGTTTCAATGATTATTAAGCTCAAAATTTTATAAGATAGTTCATCATAATTTTGTGATAGTACTTTTTGTAATTATAATAATAAATACAAGAGAACCTAAAATCAAGATAAGTTGATTAAAATAAAAGTATCGAAGAATGAAATTAAGGTTTCATTAGAAAATACATTATCTAGTTGAGGTTTCATATTCATATGATCATTTAATTTGATTCTATTGATAACCATTTGGGGTTTAGTATTTATTTGAAACAGGATCACAAAAATAAAGTTGCTAAAGGTATGGTCCTAGAAACCACTATGTCTTATAAACAAATAATGTAGCACACTTAAATGGTTGAGAATTTTAGTATATGCATCTTTTAGAAGAAAATGTGAGTTTTCTAGTCTTACCTAAGTTTGAAATGTTGATATCATAATAAAAATTAAATATTGACACTCTAATATAATTTTATTAGTGAGTGCTTTTTGTCGATGATATTCCATTATTTTCTAAATGTTTTGAGGATTATATGAAACATATAAGGATTTTTATTAGTTGGTTTCCTTTAATGTTATGGAAACATATATTAAATGTTTTAATATCCTTGAAAAGTTATTTTATAACAAGGTTATATTTTTTGGGATAACTATTTGAAAACACATGATTATGGATAACCCTTAGGTTAAATATATTCTTGACATAATTGTAATAAAGGGATGAATGATTATGATAAAAGTTATTTAGATAGTATTTATATCCTTGTCATTGATTTTTAATTTGAAGAAAAATTATCCACAGTATTTTTGGTTAATTTTATCAAATTTTTGTTGGTCGGAGAAATATCGATAGGGGGTGAATTTACTTTTAAAAATTAAAGCAGAAGGTAAAAAAAATTCAAAATAAAACAATTTTGTTATAAAAATACAATAAAGAGATAATACATTGATTTATAGTAGATAAATTCAATTTGATTTATAAATTTAATATCAATGTATGTTAATAATGGAAACAATTGAATCAAATTAATGAAATTATGAAATTTTTAAAGAATGATGAAATTTGTAAAATTAAATAGATATAAACACAATTGATAAGTAGTTTTAAATAGATTTATGTGATCCCCTACATCTCCATCCCTTGACACAATAGGTAAATGATATAAATCCATTTATAGTAATGATGATCAAGAAACTCCTCCATCACAATTGTGGTTTTTAATAACTCTCTTGGGCTTCGATGATTGCTTGGGAACTTCTACCTCACTTTTGTGAATTGAGAAATATATTCAGAAAGGTGATGAGAGGAGACATATTTTATTGGTGAAAATATGTTACAATTCCACACATAAATATCTTTTATGGATGATTATAAATATGGATGATATATTTGATGGAAATTGTTAGAGACTTTGAGAGTTTTCAGAAATAGAATTTTCAATTTGACAGGATTTGAGAATTCTAAAAAATCAGTGTCGGATCAATTGGAGGGATTTTTGTTAACTGGTATATTATTCCAAGAGATCAAGAAGCTGATTTTATAGGATATAAGAGGTTGAGAAACTTTAATAATTCACTAGGGGTCATTGAAGTTGAATATGAATAAAGTTATGGATTTTTTACTATAATAAATGCATTCCTAATTCATTATTTTAATAAGGTATACAAAAATATCAAAGTGATAAACAAAAAAACATTTAATTACATATTCAATAATAAAAAATAAAAATATTGTTTAATAACCAAAATTATATAAAATATTTAATAACTATAAAGTTAAAAGACATCTTCCCCTTTTGGAACATGAAACCATAAATTTTCAGTAACTTTTTCCCCCTTTGAAGTCTAATAAATTCAACAAACAATCTCCCACTTTGAATAAAAATTTTCAAAAAAATATCCCCCGCTGTGATTATCAAAATAGTAAAAACAAAGATAGGAATGAGAAACTCATGAGATATTTGAATAAAAACATAAGAAATATTTTAAAAATATATATTTCAAATGAAATATTATGAGATAAAAATATTTGTAAAATACCAAATAATATTTTAAAAATACATATTAACATAAAAATACCCCTTTAAATAGTATTATTTGACAGAGAGGGAGAGAGAGAGAAATAAAAGTTAATATAATTGAGTAAGATAAAAATAGATTAAGGAATAAAGAAAGAAAAAAAATAATAGAAAATGAAAAGGATAAAAATAAAGAAAATAAAAAATTGTATATACCTTTTCCACAACATAATTTTCTTTAACAAATTGTTTTACCTTCATTGATTAATTTCTTCATTGAGGGATCTTAAAGTTTTTCATTTTAAAAAAAATATACATTAAAATAATCCTTCAATTCAAATTTTATCAAATACAGATTAAGAAAATGGTTAGCAAGATAAATATATAAATTATTTTTACTCATCATTAATCTTCCTCTAAGAGATATTAAAACAAACTTTTCAAAATAAGAAATAATATACATACCTATCATTGGTGTTTTGAAAATAAAAGTTTCTTTATGAAAAATATTTAAAAAAATTAAAATTTATTCAAAACATAACTTGTTTTATAAAATATTACTTTTATTTTTGAAAGTAAGAGAAAAACAGTATTATTTTAAAGATTAATTTAAAAATAAAAAACTTCTTTAAGGAAAATTTCTAAATTAAAAGAGAGGAGATATGACTACCCATAAAATGATGTCATGATAGGGATATAGGTATCATTAGAAAGACAAAAAAATTAAAGAAAAATTCCAATATTTAATGATTTGTAATAAGATTTTAAAAAAGATAATTCAAGATATTCATTTATAAAATAAAGAATGTCAAATTGAAACATTCCAAGTTCACCATTAAATAATTCTAAAATATAAAGGGATAAAAGTTTAGTGAAATTATCATGTAATAGTTATATGATCAAATGTATGCCCCAAGTCTAAGAGAGTGCATTTTATCCATAATATTGGGGTATGAAAACCCCTAGCAGTTTTATATTCCACTTCAGCCTTAAAAATAGAAACTATGTTATTCTTATTACTACTTCATGAGGTAAGGTATTTTATAGTTATGGATAAGTTCCCACTTCTATGTTTCAAATCCAGTTGGAATCCTCAAAAATCAGCATCAGAAAAGAATTTAATCCAAAATAAGTTTTTTTGCATAAAATAAACCAAGTTTTTTAATTATTTTTTAATCCAAAAAACTTTTGAAATATTTGATATGATATTACTTTGAATTTAATTAAAAAAAAAATTGGGGGAAAACATTGAACATGATATCCCACTGGTTCATAGTGAGATAAATTTGACTACCAATCATGCATTTATAAATATTCTTGTCAACCATCTTATTAGATTCATCAAATATTATCTTAATAATTAAACTATGGGAATACTAATTTACTTTAATGATTCATGTTAAATAATTTTAATATTTCGTCAATTTATTTTCCATAGTTTATAAAAATACCATCATTTATATATGAAATTTTTAAAATAATAAATAATTTTAGTTCACCCATAAAGCTCATTTCAAAAAATATTTGATAACTAATAATTTGAATGACCTAAATACAAGTCCTAAGGGGATTCTTTTAAACAGTAACAATATTTCCTTAATTTAAAAATGGAAATTTAAAAAGTATGATTCAAATATTATGTAGTTATTCAATAGAAATTTTTTTGGAAATAAAACGATTTAAAAAGGTAATTTTGACATCCATTTTAAAGAGATTGAAATTTATATGATATATAAATGATTGAAGGATTATAATGGATCTTAACCAAGTGAAAGGGTAAAAGGTATCACCATAGTTGATTCATTTTTCTTGGTTATAAACATTATCTATTAGATGGGATATATTTCTATTGATATTTAAAGATACATCTAACTTATTTTCAAAACCCACTTAAAGCCTACAAGGGGGTGATTATTAGGTTTTTCTATACGAGTCCATAAATCATTTAGAGTGAATTTAATTAGTTAATATTTTATATAAAGTACATAATTATCTCTATTAAGGGAATAATTAATGTTTTGGGGATCAATTAGAGAGATAAAGAAAATATTTTCAACCGCATTTAGGACCTAACTTCAATTATGTGTTCGCATGTGAAAATATCCAAAAAAAATCAATGGTATGGTATTTATATTTTTATAAATATTTAGGTATAGAATTTAAAATATATTAATATTCTTATTTAACTTACATAGCTTTAATAGGTTCATTTAAATCATCATTTGCAAAAAAATAGAAATACATTTTTAAAACATTTCATTAAAAACAACATGGATTTTTAATTATAATGTCTTCATCCTTTTGTTAAAGTCTCGATATTCTTTAATTGAGTTGGAGTACCCAATAAAGATACAATCATCAGATTTATAATAAAATTTCTCATGATTGTATTTCATATCTAAAATAATACTTTTTAAACCAAAAAATTTCATAATACAAAATTGGTTATTTTGTTTTTCCAAAGTTCATAAAGGGTATTTTTTAGAAAATTTATTATGATAATGTGATTAATGATATATCATGAAATATACATGACCTCAGCCTAAAAATATTTTGGTGAATTGAAATAATTTAAATGAATTTAAGAAATTTCTTTGATGGTTTTATTTTCCATCTCTACCACCCTATTTTTTATGGGTTATGGGAGTGGTAAAAGAATGAAGATAACCTCTAGAATAACATAAATTATAAAATTATTTAATGTTGAATTATCTAACATTATCACTTTAAATTGAAATAATTTTTAAATCATTTTCATTTTCATCTTTTTTAGAAAATTAATGATGTGTTTTAAAGCTACACTTTTATTATATAAGAAATATGATCATGTGAATATTTTAAAAAAGTTATTAATTAAAAAATTATAGGATTTTCCTTATTAAATTTAAATTTTATAAGTTTTAAATAAATTTAGATTAATTAAATCATGATCTATTGATTAAGACATTCCTTTTTTATGCTTAAATAAATATTTGTGTTTCTTACTATATTGTTATTCTTTAGAAACCATTTCATCTTTGAAATGAAATTTAGGAGGATCTCATGCTTGATTAAAATGGTTGAGTTTGAAAAGTGGGAATGTGATACAATGACCAAGGAATATATTCCAAAGATATAAATCACTAACTTGGGCACATAAAAATTTTACGTTTTGGTAAGAGAGGTATTTTAAATTGATGGTATAAATATTTTTTAAATCGAGATGCAATAAAAAAATGTTTTTCTAGTTATATGAAGAAAAAATAAATAAATTTTAAAACCACTATCTCAAAATTTAATAATATTTGTCAAATTTTGTTTTAATAATGTTATAGATAAAATATTTTTAATAATATTTGAGTTAGAAAAACCAATTATACCTTCAGTGATTATCTTATCCTTATGTTTATCAAAAAAGGTGAAATTACATCCATATAGTTTATAAATTTGATTGAATTAATAGAGGTCTCCACACATGTTTCTTAAACAAACACTATTTATATATCACATTAATTCTTTTGTTTTCCCAAAATAAAATTTTCCTAAAAAATATGAAGAAAAATATTTTGGTACCCACAAAAACATGGGCTCACTTATGTTTTTTAATAAATATTTAGGAATCCATATTTTCCTACCATTAGGTTATCTTTAATAAAAATTATATGAAATTTGATTTTATTTTGATCTCCCATACTATGTATTCTTGCAGTCACATTCACAAATCAAATGACCAATTATTTTACAATAATTAAAAAATCTATCTGGTTAGAAACTTTTAATGAAATTAGTCTTCATATTATTTTTGGAGGTTCTTGTATCATTAAATAAACCAAGACCAACCAATTATTTTATATTAATTTGAGATTTTAAATTTATATTTAAATTATTTTTACCTTGAGTTTTTTTGGAAAGAGAACTTTTTAGGTCTTTAATAGAAGATTCGAGTTTATTGACATCTGTTTGATTATAAACATTTAAGGAGGGTATTTATTTTTCTTTAAAGATAATTTCTTTTCCTTTTTAAGGATGATATTATTCATGAACTACTTTTTTCATTTATTTTAATTTTATTTATATAATGAAGTGAGTTAATGAAAACAATTGAGTTAATCATGAGTGATTTTAGATAATCATAATTAATTTGAATTGAGTAGAAAAAAGAATTAGATAAAGGAGAATAATTAGGAAAAGAATATGAGGAGAATAAAAAATTGGCATATGGAACTTCAGACATAAGTCTCCTGAAGTGAATGAGGAATTTGAATATATATATTCATCACTTTCACTCCCATTGTGACTTTGAAATACTTATTACCTTATTTCTTTTATTTAATAATTTTTTGTAGATAGGGAACTATAAGTAAATTTTAACTTTATTTTAACATTCATATCATGTCATATTCGGTTCTTCCATTTAATTTATGTTCTTATATAGATTGGAAATTTTATTTTACTTGAAGAAAGTTTTCATGTTCTTAGTGAGTTTATCATATAATAGAACTTCAAATCTAGATGGATCATTTTTGATAACTTGGAATGAAATAGTTTTCATTGCTTATTTACTTAATTAGACTACTTTCTTACCTATTAATTCATTTTTATTTCATATTGTAATAGGATCTGATGAGTTCTTCAACAACCATTTTCCTCACATCATTTTTTTCTAAAAATTTTGTGACTTGGGGATCCTAGTAGCTAAGTAAAATCCATAAGATTTTATTTATGAGAATTTATATAGATAATTCTTCACTGAGGGACTTTATTCCACTTTTAATGTCATTAAACCTTATAAAAATGCTAGTTATAGATTCATTGGTATAAATAGATAAATTTTTAATATCTTGATGATGCATATCCAATAGTTTATGCTACGTTAATCATGACTTCATCCATGAAATATAATAATTTCCATATTTCATAAGTTTTTTTTCAAGTAAAACCGTGATTAAACTCATTTATATCAAGAAAAAAATGTAAGGCATTAATATATTTTCTATTAAGTTAAAAATTCTTAAAATCATCAAGAGTCAATTTTTCTTCTGATTTTTTTTAATATACTTGTGCATTACCATTTTTCCAAAATATTAACAAATACTACCAAAAAAAGATGAATTCTCATTCTTTCAATAAGTATAGTATTTTAAATAAAAATAAGATCATTAGGATATTAATTAGATTCCATAATAAAAAGATAAATCATTGAAATTGATTAGAATTTGAAAAATAAAAATTTTGAAAATAAATAATTCATAAAAACTAAATTTTTTTATAAAAACACATAGCACACATTTGATACAAATTTTTGGTTATATAAATACTGAAATATGGTGGTAAATTAAATTTTAAAAATTAAAAAAGTAAAGATAAATTTTTAAATAAATGTAATTCAAAATCACAAAATAATAAAAATATAAATTTATTAAGCAGTAGTTGATAAATTCAATCCAAGTTATAAAGTTAATATCTAATTAAGTTAATAACAAAAATTATAGAATAAAATTTATATAAGTATACAGAGTAATATAAAATGATAAAATGTGTAAAATTAAAGAGAGATTAAACATAATATATAAGGAGTGCATAAATTGCCTGATGTTAGCGATTATGTCTCCACCTTTAAACTCAATAGGTTAATGACATAAATTACATGATATTAGATGCAATTAACAAACTCTCCCCTCACAATTATAGATTTTTATAATCCTATTGACTCTAGTTCATTTCTAAGGAACTCATCCCACACTTTTTTAAAGTGAGAACCCAAACTTTAAATCTCTTGAGAGGATAGAGATTTTCTTGGCAAAAATATATTATAGTGTCCCTGAAAAAATATTGGATGGATAATTACAAATAGGTATTAGATATTTGATAGAAATGGAGATATACTCCAAGATTGTTGAGAAATGGAATTAGATCTTTGAGAGGATATGATTTTTAAGGAAATTTTTCATTGAATCAATTATTGAAATTCATTCGTAACTGGTGTATTATTTTGATGACCCAAAGGAATCCTTTTATAGGATCCAAGAGGCTAATAATATTATATAATTTATCATGGATTATTAAAGATAAATAAAACTTGATTTATTGATTTTTTACCATAATAAATTCATTTAATAAGTTGATTCAATGATTCCACAGGATACCCAGTATCCTCCACTATGTAGCTAGTGTACTTACTAAAGACATCAAAAATTCTATATCTTCTATTTATTAGCTATAACACCTACACCAATTGGTGGGTGGACTATTGGGAAATCTGGATGCTATTATCTTCGCCATTGGAAAGCTAGTGGGGCTCCATCAGCAGGCTAATGTGACTCCACTGGTTGGTCAATGAGTTTCTACTGATACTGGAACTATAAGAATCATGGCATAGGTTAGCTGATACCCCCCAATAGGTAGCCACTTCTATCTACACGTCTCCACCTTTATGTGTATCCCCCCTTACTTTCTTATAGTGCCTTTATTGATTCTTTAAACATGTTTTGATGATATTGAATCATATAATTGGATAGTATCAATCCTTTAATAATAATAAAAAATATCTTCAAGATGTCATGAATTTCATCACTAGATATTCAATTAAAAAAATTGAAACATTCTTAGGTGAAATTATCATAAACACAAGTGAGTATTTGTGATCATGAAAACACCATGAGAGAGATAGGTTCAATAATTTTTAAGATCATGATATATATTAACAACTGAGTAAATTTATGAACTAGGGGTAAATGCCTTTGAGGGTTAAATATGGAATTAATATTTAGAGGAATAAATGATTTAACTATGGTTTCTTGTATTTTATATTAAAAGGTTTTTTTGAAAGTTAATTTATGTAGAATAAATGATTTGGTTATATACATGCATACATAAATGATTTTATGAATGATTCATGTTGTTTAAGAAAACATAAGTAACTTGATATAGCCTATGTGAGTAAGGTAGATTTCATATGAGAAGTTATATTCCAAATGATAAATATTTTAAGAACTTCAATCAGTTCTAAATAATTAAAATTGTGTGGATGCAATTCATATAAAATGTAAAATGTAATGACTTGAGATTTTGATCCTTTATATTGATATTGTATTATATAGCTTGTGTTGCATTCAACACCAAAATAACCAAACACTTGACTAAAATGAAATTAAAAATATTAAACTTATATGAATAATATAATCATTAGTAAATAAAAATAAAATAATCAATTAAAATAGTTACATAATATTATTTTTCTTTAATTAAAATTTAAAAAAGGATATCTTTCAAAGAACCATTTTAAAACGGGGGTATTATATTTGTCATTAGTAAATTAAATTGATCATGGTAAAAAAATAATTATAATATGTAGAATTTGAATTTATAATCTATTTTATAAACATTAAGTTATATATAAATTTATATTAAATAACATTAAAGTCACTTATAATAATAGATTTCTGTAAGAATTCATTTTTCAATATAAAATCTTTATATTTTTTATTTTAATTTAAATATATATATATATATATAAATTAAATTTGATAAAAAAACTTCATTTTGGGAATTATAATTTAAAAATTAACTTGTGGTAAATTTTTGAAATGTTTCTAAAATAATTGATTTTTAGTGAATAGTTAAAAATAATATTTTTACTAAAATCATAGAATTTATGACTATATCAAGAAGTAAATATAACTTAAAATGCATAAAAAATCATGATAAAGTATTTATTTAAGGAGTAAAACTCTATATTTTACAATGCTATTATGAATTTAGAAAACCAATTTTTAACAACTTAAGTAATATTTTCCGATAAAAATTGTTTTTGGTCATTTCTTAATTAAATTTTATTTTGATAAAATTAGGTTTTTGAATGATTTTAAAGCCACATAAAATTTATTATTTAAATAATAAATAAATTTATTTCATTAAAATAAAATACACCGATAATTTTATCCTACATAAAAATTTTAAGTTTAACAGTGCACTTTTTCTAAAAAGAAGTTATTACGAGTCGCATGTGCTAATGTTAAAATTAATTTTTATTACACGTATAAATTTTATCTAATAAAATAAATTGAATATTTTGGATCAGTGGGTAAATATTAATTAATACAATAAATTTTATTTTTATTCTTTAATGTTAATTTCTTAGTTAAAAATTAATTACCACAGTAGAACCAAAACGGGTAAATGGTAAAATTATATGAGTAATGGACTTAAAAACACATTTAAAAATGGTTTAAAATTCATTTTTAAGGTCTCATCAACCTTTTATCAACCCTTAATCCATTATTTTATTTTTTTAGTCTTATTGGCATGTGAAACAAGCTCCCTCCTTATATTAAGTTGAAATATTTACAAAAATTTCAATCTCCCCACTTATAAAAGGGTTATCTCACCACCCATTTAAGACCACCAAAAAATTTTGGTTTTGTATTGAAAATATTCCCTTTTTACTTAACCTGTAATATTATTACCTTTCAATGATCACTTAGTGATAATATATTATCTTATAAACTCCATTTCTAATGAGTCTTCAAAGGGATAGCCCAAGTCTTTAATATGATTACATTTTATCCTAACTTCTTTTCTTTTAATTTTTACCTTCTAAAATAAAATATCATAGTTACTATATTATAAAAATATTATAATTAATTATATTATTCCAATTTAATAACTATTAACCACCTTTTCTCTTTTATATTAAGAAAAATGAATTTGTCATTCTTGTGTTGTGTGGAAAACAACCTACGTAAAGCGATGACTTACATTTTTAAACACCACATCTATTCACTAATTACAAGGGTGAAATTAAATAATATATGTAATATATATAATATAATTATTATTATTATGAGACAATTTAAAATCCAAATTCCTTCCATCTCATTCTTTGATAAATGAAATTGTTAATCGTGGGTTTTTTAGAACCCCGCCTCCATAAAGTAACATATCTCAATTTTCTCCTAGTTTCTTTATTATTCATTAAAATATTTTAAAATATGAATCACCGCATTTAATTTAGGTAAATATTTTATTTGTTATTATATAATAATGGTATTATCACCAAAAATAAACCACATTCATAATCATTATCACCCATCAATTTTGTTATGTTCATGTTTGGGTCAGTCTAACCACCTACATGGACAATATTATTGAATAATATAATGGATTACAATGATAAAATAATCAATGATAATATTTGATATAAATAATCAAATAAATATTTTATTTCGGGTCTATAATGTAAACATTAACATTAAACTCATTAATTAAAACATCAACACCAGTTCATGCAAAATCACTAAAACATACTCAGTCTCGATTTTAACTTTAAGGATCACAACCAAAACTCCCTTAAAATAAAACTCTTACATTATAAATAATTTCAAAAACTAAATTACACTACCTTTTATGATATGTTAATTATTAACTTTGTTATAATAATGAATAACAACACTACAATTATAAAACAAGTTCAAAACGATCAGAA
This sequence comes from Viscum album, assembly GCA_963277665.1. Lineage (NCBI taxonomy): Eukaryota > Viridiplantae > Streptophyta > Magnoliopsida > Santalales > Viscaceae > Viscum > Viscum album. The sequence continues at coordinate 647,443,697 of OY728158.1, read as the reverse complement.
TAACACACACCCGACATCAAAAATGGATAATAACTAAATAATATTTGTGTAGAGAATAATTATAAATGATTTTTATTAAATGTTATATATATGAATAATTTTTTTAAATTTGTTATTAAGATATTTATATTTTTCATTAAAGAGTTTTGTCTCATACACAAAGCAAATGAACATCAAAAAAGTGTTTGTGCAAACCAAATTTTCTTTCACTGAGTTATAAACTTCTTATTGAACAATATTTTTCCAAGTTTTTTTTATTATACCTAAATAATAAATTTTATTATATTTCATAATTTTTATAGTGTTCTACAATTAATCTGTATATCCTAAATATTAATTTTTTATTACCTCAGATATTATGGTCCTAATAAGGGTCTCTTGTCTCAAATTTTTACCCCTTAAGACATATTCCTTATCATACACCATGTTCTATTGATAATTGTGTATCTATTTCCCCTTTAATATCTAATATTAATTTAATCTCATTATTTTAATTATTTAATGTTTCATTTGGAATTCTATCCTTTAAGTGGATTTTATTCAAAAGTTTATAAAGTTGTTAGTGTTATTCATCTCTATTTTCAATTAGTAGAGATATGTATGATATTTCACACCATTTTTTATTTTATAATATTTATTAACTACCTATTTCCTTCAATTATAATGAATATATTTCATTTATTTATATTTATATTTTATTTTATCCTTCTTATGTACTTTTTATTCTTACATTATTATGACCCTAAGGATGTTTACGTCTCAATTTTGCTTCATTGAGATATGATTCATATTCACCACTATTTTTCTTTTGGTGGTGTATATATTGGGCATGAATTACTATATAGATAATATCATACTATTTTATTTTAATTTTTAAAACTCATGTAAATATATCACTACCTTTTCTTTCTAAATAATACTCTGTTATAGGAAAAAAAATTCAAATTCCTTTCCTCTTTTAAAATTATATAACTCTTTCCTTTAATTGAAGATTGTTCACCTAGATATCATTTATCACTACATTATAGATATTATTGACTTAAATATATTACCATTACTCTATGCATCATTATTTTGGGGTATTCTAACATATAAATCCCTTCCATTTATTGATTTGGGGAATATTAAAAATATGGATACTTGTTATTTCAATTATAATTTTTACTGATTACTAATGCATGTTAGTTATGTATGTTATAGTATATCAATTCCTTTATATAATCAATTCATTATACTTAATTATAAATTGGTGGGATCTATTATAGATATCCCCTTGATATATTGATAGGTCTCATGAGACAAACTAGCTTGGATATTTTGATGTATGTGAACCCAGAAAAAAAATTCTTGATATAGGGATTTGATGATAAGATCATGATTTTAAAGATAATTATGTTTTGGATTAGGTAATGTAATTAGTTGTTTAGAACAATGAATTTTATTTCTAATAGACCAAATATTATTATACATGTGATCTTTTCATTTCTATTATTATCCATGGATCTATTATTTTTTCACTTTAATTATATTATGGTTTAATTTTAAGTAAACTATTACTGCAATATTATTTTTTCCTATATTATTCTAGTTGGTTTATTTGATTTATATCTATTACATTTACCCTTACTGATCATTTTTTATCACCCTTATTATGTTTCTATTTACCTAGGTTGGGAAGAAAATTAATACACATGATATGTCTATAAGGTTATCATGTGTATAGAATTTTGTAGCAGATATTGAAGAATTATTAAGGATTAATAAGTTTCTTATATAGTGGAAAAATTTTCCATTTTATGATAAATACTTGATTTTTTTTGTTAAAATATTTTCCTAACACTTTAAAACTCAAAAACTAAAATGTTCTTCAAATGTATGTGATGCAATAATTTAAATTAATATTAAAATTATTTATGGTAAAAATTGATTAATTTCAGTTATTTTGAAAGATGGTATGCAAATAATATATTTATTCCAACTAGATTCTGGAAGTGAGGTTCTAGGATTCTATATATAAACACTTTTGATCCTCATTTTCCAACAACATCACAGTATATGGAACTATAAAATAACCATAGTGAATCTACCCTTCACCAAATTCCAATTCAGGATCCAACTACATTCCTCTAATCACCTATAACTCTTGTAATATTCTGAGTATAATCAAGATCAATTTATTTCAATCAAGATTGAAAATTAACCCAAAATATCCACCAATCTAAACACCTTCGTTCTACACTTATCACATTTATCCAAAAAAACAAACAACCAAAAACCTTTAATTCATCACTCACCCCTTTGGGTTTGTTGGAAATCCATGGTGTCTCAAAAGAAATCCCACTTTAACAAGACTAATATTTCAATAGAATAACCCTTACAACATTCTAAGTCTATATGATTCATGATAAGGGTAGAAAACATGAGATAAAGAGATAATTTTATGCTTGCCTAAAAACATTATCTCATTCCAAGATCATACCACATTATACTACTTGTTAATAAATTTTTGAAATAGAAAACCCCCACTATATTAAGATCTTCGAGTAATTAAATCTCCCATAACCATCGATTATATCTCCCAATGTATTCATAACAAATAATCACCGTCAAATGTAAGAAACTCCTATAGATTAAAACACCACTTTAGAATACATAAATGAATGTCACATGTATACCCTTACACACATATTATTTATAACCATTTGACTAAAAATCTAAAAGATAATGTTATATAAAATACAAGTAGCTAATTTGGTTATTATATCTATATGGTGAGAGGGAATTCTTAAACCTCTAAAAAAACGGAGGTGTTTTAACACAATTATTCTTCTGATTCTTCTCAAATTATAGTGTGGATAATGGTTTTTTGAATATGTCCTACACTTACTGATTCGTACCAACGTGATCCATCACAATGATTTTTGTATTCACATTATCTTTGATAAAGGGATACTACATATCAATATTATTTGTACGAAAATGTTGTACCATATTCTTTTTCAACTCTATTTCACTATCACTATCACAATGGACGACCATGGGAATAATTACATCTATATTGAGATACTTTTGTTTTTATTCCATCCATATCAGTGGGGTACATTCCTTTGTTTCAGAAATGTAATCCGCTGTGGTCATACAAATATAGGTATTATTTAGGTACTTCCTAATCTTTCCAATATACTTGTTCTTAATAAATAATTATCCTCCACTTTTTTTTATCCATAACATCTCCATACCAGTATATATCTCAATATGCAGATAATTTTTTATCATTCCTTAAACAATACACCAAATTGTAATCAAGTGTGCTTTAAATGTACCACATGATTAATTTCACACCCACGTGATCATCCTCTATGGGAAAAATTTGAATACAATCATCCCATAATATAGCATAAAATAAATCTATCCTTGTCATTGTAATATATAAAAAAACATCCAATAATATTCTAGTATAGAGTATGATCATCTAATTTTCTATCTTCATGCATCCCAAGCTTGGTTCCATCTTAATCAGTACTGAGAATCATTTGGTATCATGATTTTCAAACATCCTCAATAATATCCTTGAATATTTATTAACTACAGAAAATATCCCACCAATTTCAGCTTTATACTACCAAATATAATATCATCGACATGGATAATCACCATGAACTTCACATCCATAGTTAATTTCACATAATTATTATGAAATACCCCATGTCTTATAAAATCCAAATTCTTCAAGGATGCATCCAATCACACATACCAAGCTCTCGAAACTTATTTTAATCCATGTAAAATATTTTTCAGCTTACAAAAACTCTTGATTCGACATCACCGATAAAGAAATCCATTAGTTGTTTTATATATAACTTTTCCTTAATAACTCCATTAAAAAATATTCTTGATGTACATTTAATATATTTTTAAATTTCTATGAACTTCCATAGAAAATAAGGAACTTATTGATTCAAGTCATTCCCCAAGTGTGAAGTTTCCTTATACATAATAAACATAAAATTGTGCATATATTTTGTACACTATTATTTTTTTTGAACAAATACTCCCTATTCCGTATATTTCTACTTATACCCCCACTTTGTTCTAATGATTTTGTGTCCCATCAGCCTCTCAACTAGTTTCTAAGCTTGATTGAATTCTATTTGATCCAACACTTCATTAAAATCATTACTTTGTGATTCATCTATTTTTACTTCTTCAAATAATGATAACTCAGTTTGAGATAATACAGTATTATATCCAATATTCCTCATCCTCCATGTTTACATTGGAGCATATATATCACTAATTATGTTTGATTAATCAACTTATACTTTTCTATTAGTTCATTGTGTTGTTGATAAATTATATTTATTTTCTTCTTCATCCACTAGTTCAATCTTATAATCCATTATGCATGTCAGATTATGTGATCTAAGATAATCTGTGTTAACATATTCTTTCATTTCATAAGTATCAAACAAATTTTGAATTTTACATCTATTTCCATCCTTTTTTTGAAAAAATTTACATCATTTATTTCCTTGAACTTTTTCATCCTCTTGGTAAATAACTTGTATTGTTTACTCTTAAAATATTATCCCAATAATATCCATTAATTCTGAAGTCTCTACATTTTATTTTATTCTCTTCTTTAATCTAGATGTAAAACTTTCTCTTAGATAGTTTAAATTTACTTATTGTTGGCTTCCTCCCAAGACACATTTCAAATGGAGTATTCTTCTCTTATAATATTAACAATGTATGATTTTGTGTATAGACAGCCACTGGTACTACATCTGTCCAATAATTCCAAGTGACGCCACTCTTGATAAGAAAGGTTTTTTATATATTTTTCATTATCTAGTTTTACCTTTCTATAATACCATTTTGTTTTGATGTTCTCACTAAGGATACTTTCTACTTGATATCATGCTTCTCTAGCTAACTCTACTCCATATTGTATGTGCACTTCATGTTATTCTCTAATAAAATAAATTTACCCTTTTTAAAGTTTATTTTTTAGATTTCCTTTAAAACAACATGATATCGTAAATTGACTTATTTTTTCCTATATAAACTTGATAAAACCCATTATATAATAATCATCAAAAAATAGGATGAATTATCTCTCAACACGATTTTTGATAATATTTAGAGGACTACACATAGTGGGTGCACTTTATTCTATGAGATTTGATGCTCATTTTTTCTTTATCTAGTAGAAATTATTCACCGTTTTCACTCATATAAAATCATTAAAATATTTTTCATGGTCATGTGTTAGATTTTAAATATCAACTACATCCACCAACATTAAAAAATTCTCTATTATTTGTTCATGAATATATCCAAGCCTCTTATTACCAAAGCTATTATTCTCTTCCACTGTGAGGTGACAAGTTTTCTCCTTGTTATCCACTTGGTATATGTTTTCACTTATTATTTAACCATTCATCAGTGAATTATCAATTGTTCTTTCAGTAAATAATACCCTTTAATTGAATGTGGATTCAAGTCCTAAGTTAAAATTTTGAATCATAGTCAAAAAAATATACTATAGACCACCCACATAGTGAAATTATAAATTCTATATTTCATTTCTAGAAAGCCTTAACATTATAATAACTTGGATTTTTAATGCTCCATAATTTCAAAATTGAATAATTCCATCAACACATCCCATAAAATTATTCAGAAGTATTATGTTTCTAGTCATGTTGGATAAACACCCATTATCAAGAATCCATGTCCAATTATTCTTCATTCCTTTGAGTGGAAATTAATCCAAGATTTGATTCCCATTAATTTTATTTTCCTTCAAAGATATTCTTAGTTGGGTAAACACGTAAAATAGTCACTCCTCATTTCCTTTAAGATAGGTAGTGAGGTCACACTCTTCTTCCCCCAATAGGTTAAAACTATTCTCCAAAAAAATCTCATTTGGTGACATTACATAAAATTTCTTTTTATTTTTATATAATTAATTTTTAATATACCGTTTCTTACAATCCTCAACCTTTTGAACAAATTTAGAAAAATGATAACAATATCCATAAGTTATTCATTTGACAAGGAGTAGGATGAGTTATCATCTTCTATTATTGAATCCCATGTACTAATCCTTTTGAAAAATTTTATATTTCTTTACAATAATTCAATGTATGGTAGAGATAAGAAAAACATTATCAATTTATCAATGGAAATATCTTATCACCACCTATCTATAAATTTCTATCCTCCAAGTAGCTTCTTGGTTTTTTTGATTTGTTATAAATATGTGAGGGTTGTCATTTATTTTTTATTTACCTTTTCACTTGTAAAAGATCTATTAGTTTTAGATTTTTAACCTACACAACCAAGACCAAAATTTCCAAAATGCAAGGTACTTTATTCACTTATAATTTTCTCAACACTTTTTAATCCGCATCCTTGTCTGTTATGAATTCTTCATCAAAAAACATTAACTACTAAAACTTATTTTTCTCACCGCCTTTTTTTCTTCAACATCAAGTATCCTTTATAATCTCACATCAACTTATTTAATGGGTTAGACTCTTTTCATTATATATTTTATTGAATAATTAATTTCATTAGTCACATTTTATTGTAATTTTATCTTTACCAGGCAACCACTACTTATTCATATTTACGTAGATCATCTCCATGTTTTTTCAGTGTACTATCTAGTCAGTTAAATTTAGTTTCATTAATATTCCACCAATTTTCATATTTTTCCTCCATTGTAGATAAAGATACTAAATAGAACTTCTAAGCTCTACTTTTAATCCAATAATTCATTTAGGATTTTCTTATTTTCTCCCACCAGGAATTTTCATTTAAATGTTTTCTTACATGTATTTCTATATTTCAATTTTCTTTTGGGGGAAATTTTATCTATTATTTTTGTGTGACTTAATATATATATTTTCCATAAGACTTAATTTTAAATTTCACTAAAATATAGATAACATTTAATAAATAAAACCAAGTGATCATTAGTTTACTATCTTACCTCTTGTTCCCTTTCTTGAATTTTTTTCACTAGTGGTAGAAACTCATCAATAATGTCTTCTAATTTATTTTCTAAATCATAAATATAAACTATAAAAATGGATTTGAAAGAGATATAATTTGATTATTATATTCATATTCTTTCTATATTCACTGAAAATACATATTCCAGAAGATTTTAGTAAAGATCAATAAGAGATAAATCTATAATATTACCTTATTCAAGTTCTAACACCTGTATATTATTAAATTATTATAATATCTAAATAATTTTCTTCAGAATTTTAATATATTTTATTTAATCACCTTTTCCATGAATAGAACCATAAAATTTGATAACACAGTTAAAAAATCATTCATTGGGATCATCTTTAAATCATCAGACTTATTTTTCAATGCTCTAATATTTCCTTATTTTTCTTTGTTATCACCACTATATGTGTTTCCCAATTTATCATAAATTCCTTTCATAAAAGTAAAATTCATCACCTTAATATATATTCCATTTTGTAGAGATCTAGAAAAATCATTTTTATTCTTTTCATTAGTGTTAAGAATTTTTATTTCTACCTCATTCATCGACATTTCCATAATATCACTTATGGAAATTTAATGAACCACTACTGAGTCTGCATCGATTCCAAAGGAGATTAGATGAGATTGCATAAGTTTATTTAATATTTTTTTTTTCCTTCCATGAAATAAATAAAATCCATTTATATTGATGATATTATCTATGTTTTAAATTTTAAATTGACATATTCGATAGTATTGAACCCGGTGTATCTGGTACCAATTATTATAATCAAGGTAATACACCCAAATATTGGGTTTGACTTAGGATATTAATTTTTTATTATCTTAGACTATATATTATTACTATCTTTCAAAGATTACTTGTAATCAATTAATTTCATGTGCACATAATATCTAGTTGTTAAAAAATGAATGCAGAAACATAAATATTTTACTTGGTTCACCACTAAGGGCTACACCTAGTACCATACTCCAAAGGTATTTTGAAATTGTTAGGGATATCACTAATCGTTATATATAATTACAAGGTTTAGGAAGGATACAATTCTAATCATGGGTTTACTCCTCATTTCTATCTATATAATATTACTTTAAAGGAGAGTTATAAGGATTTCATGACATGATGGTTGCTTACAAGTATTCCCCATAATGAATAAACACCAAAACAACATGGGTATTGCCTTTGTGATTACATTATTCTTTTAAAATATGGATCTTAAATGAAATTCATCATAGAAATAGGCACTCTAAATTTTTCAGATCTATCATTGATATTATTCTCTTCTATATCCTTGAATTTTCTAATATTAAGTATGAAATATTCCCTAAGAGTTCTCCATGAATTTTCCACATGTATTCCTCTAATTTTGTCATTAAATTGTCATAATTTGACCATATTAAACCCCATATGTAAATCCATTCTAAATTCATAATCAAATATTGAAGACTATTAAAGTTTCCAAACATGTTGGTCCACTATGGTGTAGTGACTCCCAAAATTCCCATTTTGGGTGTCCAATTCTTGACAACATCCTTTCTCTATTGAATAATCTCTATTATCTCCTAGGAATATATATATTGTGAATTTCATATTTGACTGAGTTATGACTAACAACGAAGTAGCTCACTATGGTGTAGCACTCCCTCATACAACATGACATGTAATAAGAATTCCATAATAACAATATTTATGCTTACATCTAACTCTAGAAGTTTCAATACGAGAAACTAATTAGACTATGGATTGATCTCTTTATGATACCTATTTTATTTAATCTCATGAAAGAACCAACATAGCTCTAGAAATTCCCATTATGGGCCACCTTTTATTACAAATATCTTGAAATTTCACTATAATTTTTAAAGTGGCAAGGTCAAAATCTACTATTTATTTAACTTCAACCTTTTATCACCATGTTCTATGTTATAGCCACCATAATGGATAACAAGCCCTTTTACGTTATCCATATTTCCAATCTTTTTCTATTGTATATAAAATAGATTCATCTACTATAAAAAGTTTCGATACTAAATTAAATATATTTCAAATGTAACACCCCAAGATTTCATAGTGCGTTATTTCTTAAAAATAATTCAATAACTTGCACTACACGCGACATCGAGTTCAAGCGCACCATGACTTACCAAACTAGCCGTTCAAAAGAGGTTATGAATAGTATTAACTGAATTTTGAACTCTATATAATCCTTATAATTTTAGAATCCATATTATGAGTTTCTTAGACATAATTTAAGAACAAATTCATTTTTTTCAGATAAAAGAAGTATTTTTCAAAAATGCACTTTTACCGACTTTTAATGGTGAACCCTTTTTAAATCAAATATTTTAAAACTTTTATATATTCTATTTGACTAAATAAATTTATTATTTAGAATGGGGATATCAAAAATTTACAATGTAAAACCCCAATCTTCCTTGGTACGCTTCTCTTCGAATAATACAGTGGCCAGTGTTGTATGCAACTTCGAGTTCTAAAACACACCACAACCAATCAAACTAGCCCTTATGAATAGTAATACCTACTTTTTGAAATTTTATACATTATATATTTCAGAATGGACTTCATTTTTGGATTCTTAATATCGAAATTATCCTAGGATGAAATTTTGGTACTTTTCGGATAACTTTTATAATTTGATGAATAGTGAAAATTACTAAATTTTTATTAAAAATAACTTTTTTAATCGAAATAATTAATAGTGATAAATTATGAATTTGAGTGGTTTTAAAGTATATTTAGAATATATTTTTACCATTTAATAAAATGTTGGAAATTTTACTTAATTTCACATTTAAGCCGGACATAAACAAGTGTCAATCTTTTAATAAATATTATCTCTTAAAAACACGCTTTTGGTTTTGACAGCAGGAATTAATTTAAAATTAATTTCTGCCACATCTGTGTTTTGAATATGGAAAAATGGACTCCATATTTGGAATCAATATTTCCAAATTGTGTAAATAGGTAACTTTTATTTTTAGACATTTTGAATAATTACTTCAGTAAATATTTTATTTACCATGGTTAAAGGGTAAATCCAATAAATAAGGATAAAAAATAATATTATAATAATAATAAATTACCCTAAAATGTGTCTTAACACTATTTGTTGATACATGTCTGACCATGGGCATCTTTGGGTTGATTTTGGGACCCCATGGATCCACTTCTAAGTGATAATGACAATTATATTAATTAAGTTAAAGTAAATACAAAAATGACATAAGCCTATATCTTTCAGAAAAATAATTTTTACATAGGGTTATATATGTTATATTTTCAACTATAAATATTAATTATAAAGATAAATATATTTCCTACATAATGGTTTTTTATTTATAATTTTTAGACATTAAATAAGTTAATTTATATATGACACAATGATAATACATTAATTACCTTATTAGTGAAATATTAAAATAATTGACATTATAAATACCCAAATAAATATAATTTTAGACTTTTAATGAATTCCACTAATTTTATAGGTTAATATGACATGTTAGGATTTATTTAATTAACTTTTTTCGAAGTAATCATGCTTTTATGAGTTTCAAAAAAATCAAATACCAAATAGTGTCAAAATTTCCATAAAAGAGTTTTTAAAACAAATATTATATTATTAATTGATATTAAATTCCTAAAAATATAATGTTTGGACAAAGGACTTGTATAACGATAGGTGTATCATTAATGGACCACTTTTAGGTCTCTTGGAGGTATATAGTAAGTTTATTAACTATATAATATAAAAATACAAAGTGACATGGTAAGTGTCAAACAAATTAACCAAGAGTTAAAACTAAAATATAAGGTTAATATGATGACCCAAACCTGTATAAAATCTATTGGTTGAAAGGATTTCGACCCATCCCCACCTTATTATTTAATAATCCACATTATATCCATTAAAAACCGAATATTAATTTATTATAAAATAATACTTTTATTTTTTTTCTAAAGAGCCCCTACTCCCCCTTATAAAAGGACACCACTTCTAACCAATTCCTCCCACCTCTCAAGCCTTTTGGATCGTCCAAACTCTGCCCAATTAAGCTTAATACATCCCTCTCCTCCTATTAGAAGCCTTAACTTAGGCATAAGGAACTTCAAGAGTCCTTTTTGGTTCAAACCAAAAGGAGTTACCCAAATTAAAGGTAATGATTTCTCTTAGCTTCTTTTCTTTTATTTTACTTCTCCAACCACTAAACTCTTTTTATTATTTTATTTTTAAAAAAAAACAGTATCCTAAATATAATATAATATTGTTATTAGAAGTATTCAAACTACACTTACACACACCTCTATCTAATGGGTGAAGAACATAATGTTTCTGTGGATGGAAACCAAACACCTCACGAAGCGATGATTGTTCAATTATATTCTCTCACCTCTCATAGTGGCCATTATGATGGAATTATAATTAAATATTATATTAATGATATTTATTTTATATATAATCTTCTGTAATTCCATTTTATATCATACCATTATTCATTTCATGTTGTATATATATACGATAATTTCATTTGAGAAAGTGCCGACTACCACCCCATCAAAGTGATATGACTCCTTCATACCATACATGGAATGTATAAAGGATGGTGTTAATGAAATAAAGTAACACATGTAATATATTATATTATACTGGAATAATAATATACCTATATATCATTTGGTTTTGATTTCTTTTAAAATGAAAAATGAAATGGAAGTAGCGTTCGTGTATACGTACGGATTACCCTCTCCACAAACTCGATGAGATTCGTTTCCACATCATATCCATAAAATAATAATTATTGTTTGATGATTAAAAGTAATTTTTAAGGAATTTATACCATTCTGGATATGAATAAGATACAACCTATCCATAACAAACACGGCTTACGTAACGAAGCATATAAAGGAAAACGAATCAGTTAACACCCGAAACGATGATAATACTAAAATATTATTAACAAGGCAATATTAGAAGATCATATATGATATCATATTTATGAATATGATTCTTGTATAATTTAATAACAATGATTTAACTATTATACAGGAGGTCAACATACACACTATCAAGGAAAATTACAAGGTAAGGGGTTTTCATCTCACTCCTTATTCCTGTGAGATTCAGGCTATATTGCCACTATTACCTTTTGTGTGGTGTATGTACTGCCTATAATTTTATTAATTGGGTAATACACTTTAATTTATGTGTATTTACATATTCATCGTATGATACCTCTTTCATGGGGTGTATGTTTCGTAAGTTACCAAATTGGTAAGGGTTAATTTTACAATCTCTTTATTATTCGAGGTTGTTTTTACGTAAGTATCTACTGGGACATATTTATTATCCTTGTCCATGTTTTATGAAAGAGTTTTAAAAGGAATTATTTTTAGGTACTTTTTACTAAAAAATCATTTCAAATATTTTAAATATTTATTCTTCTAAATCTTTCTCTTTAATGTCCATGTCTTTAAAATGGTTTTTAAGGATTTATTTATATGGACATGAATGTTTTTAAAATGTTAATTCCTTTCAAAAGTTTCAAAGTGGTATGGGATAATTTGATTCAAAAATATCTTTAAATGACTTATTTTCTAAATTTTATGACTTTTAAATGTTTTCATGAAAAAGGGGTATTTCTCTCAAAGATTTTAACAAATAATTTTCATCTATGTCAAAATTATTTAATGGATTTTAAACTTGTTTTGAAGTTGATTTATCATGATACAAATCTTCCATATTGTGTTAAAGGTTTTGTGATATGTTTGACTGTGGATGTGTTATTTTTATACCATTCATGGTTTATGGAGAAATTATTGACATTTCGTATGCTATTTTTACTACGAATGTTTATGTTATGATTAAACCTGTTCATATGAGGAATTCATTGGACTTAATATGTGACGGGTGGAGTCCGCTATAGCTCTTCGATGCATCGGTAGGTCTCATGAGACAAAATAGTGTCTTGGCACGAGGCCTTGAAAAAATCTTATTTGTAGTCTTGGCACGAGGCCTTGGCTACGTGGTTATGATAGTCTGGCATTATGCATTCCATCATTATGAAAGTGGTTAGTGATATTTCATGCGATTATTCGACTAGTAGAATATCCATGTGAATAATTAAATGGAATTATTTTATTTTTTCCATATTATGTTGAAGTTAAAGTTTAAAAGGCTTTTGTTTTAGTTATACATTTTCTTAAAGGTTTATGATTATTTATTAAAATTTCCACTATATTATTATCCTTACTGAGCATCTGAGCTCACCCCTTTCTATGTTTTATTTTTTCCCAGAATTCCAAGAAGTGTATTGTGATTGATTTGCAGGGTTAATCCAAGGTAATAATGGAATTCATAAAGGATTGTTTAAGTTGTATTTTATTCTATAAAGTTTAATGTAACATTCATGTATTTAATCTATTTTTCAAGACTACTAAACTGATCGGTCCTTCGGGACTTGATTCCTTGTGATCATGCCAATGTTATGTAATAATGCACCGACTCTGGTTAACTGGGGTTGGGGTGTTACAGTTGGTATCAGAGAAAGTTTAGTAATAACCATGGAAACTAGATTTAGATAAACTCTGATTAGAGCACATCGCCCTAAGATATACTTTGAGGATTAGTATAGAATAACTTCCTAGAATTTTGGTATTGTATAGATTTTGTGAGTTTTCCAAGCAATAAATCCATGTCTGGATACGAGTAGGTAGAGGCAGCTCGGGCACAGATGTACCTAGGGGTAAAACCCAAAAACACTACTTTGAGCTAGATGCGAACGGGAACTGGTGCACGAAAACGGGCCTTGCTGCACTCTTGGTTACGACACTCCCGGGGGATATTCTTAGGATAATTCTCATTTTATTTACAAACCATTATGAAGGGCTTATGACTATATACTTACTCAAAGAAAACATTTTTATGATTATGGATTATATCCATAAACTGTTTAATTTATGTTAAGAGTTTTAAAAGTTCGGGATTAGGTATTTCTATTCATAAACTAATATAGTGTATGTCATTGTTTAGAAATGGTGCCTAGTAGAAGGAATGAGAACTCCAGCAATACACATGATCCAAAGAGTAAGAAGGATCATATCTTTCATGGTCCTAAGCCATAATTTAGAAGGGAAATAGTCTCCAACGTATTATCATCATATGAATAATTAGTATCATTTGTTGATAAGATAAGTAAATAATTCTTAGAGTCATATGGCTTTGAAGGGAAGCCAGAGAAGAAAAGGATGGTAGAGAGAAGGACAGATAAAGGGAAGAAGGTAAAGAAGGATTTTCCCATATGTGATAACTGTGGAACGGATCACCTTTGAAAATGCTTGAAGGGAATGGGAGTATGTTATAAGTGTGGAGAAAAAGGACACCAAGTACGTTACTGCAAGGGTAAGAAAAAGATTTCAAATGTACAATACTTCATCTGCAAGGAGTTTGGAAACTACGCAAACCAATGTCTCAGTCATCAGAATATACCGAAAATAATGATATTGGATAGTAATCAAGTTATGATACTACCACAGATGAAGAGGATTGACTAGTATTCTTATGTTGTTATTTTGGAATTATTTCATTGAAGTGTCATATCAATGATGTACTGGAAATAAATAAGGATTGTACTGTAGTATTATTTCATTGAGGATTTGAGATTTTATGGTACTAAGAAAAGTGACTCTACAGCGAGTTAAATTTTTTGTAAATTTCATGGTTGAAGGAAATATAAACCTTAATATGGTCCTAATATTGAGGTACTGATTTTGGAATAATACATGATTGATTTGGATAAATTATATTGGATATTATTGACTACCTTGAAACTGAATAATGATTTGTATATTCCATCATTGTTGGACTTTACAACATTTTTGTATTGAAGGAGTATATCCATTATTCTTTAAGGAATAAGGGATCATGAATGTAATCAATAAGGTTTTATGGTAATTCAAGATGTTGTAGTTTTTTAAAAGAATACATGATGAAGGTGTTCACATGTTATTACGATGAAAAAAGGATTTCATTGTGTTTACCTTCTTTATAATTTTGTACTGAAGTATTTTGGATGGTTCTAGTTTGGATTATTTTTGGATTGCCATAAAAGGACAACCCGGAGGTCGGGCGGCAACCCGTCGCGTCCGGTAAGGCTGCGAGACTTGAACCCGCAACCAAAGGGCAACAAGGGTGTATCACCTACCACTGGCCCATGTGATGTCCTGGATTAAATAATGTAGTTTTTTTTAAAAGATCTGGTAGATGAATTATAAATTCATTTTTTTTACCCTACACTAATAGGATAAATAGAATATATTTTTTACGTTCTATTTTCTTTTAGAGTGAAAGATGAGTTTTTGGTAGAAATTAGTTAAAGGATGGAACTCTACTTGTCAAGAATATATTTTTCTTCTTCTCTTATTCTATGAACAAATTAATTCTTATACTTTTTTTAAGGGATCCTAAAACCAAAAATGTGTTATGCTAATACCTTATGTTTTGCTGAAACGGTGGTATTTCAAATCATCATAGTTTGATAAATTTAAGGACCTCAATTTTTCACTTTTTTGTGATTGATGACCTTAATCACTACCAATAAATATTTACGTTTTTTCCTCCAATTATATGTCTCTAATTTCCACCAATGTTCTTCTAATAGAGATCATAATTTGGTGGTGACCCTTTCATTTCTCTTTTCCTCTTATTAAGACTAAATTTTATTAACCCAATTTTCGATGTGGGTTTTCCCACAAAGATATTTTCTATTTTCAACATTTTATTTTTGAAGAACAATTTCAAATTGTGAGAACACAATTTATTGAAGGAGGGTATAATGTAACACCCCAATATTTCATACTTCGTTATTTCTTCAAAATAATTCAATCACTTGCACTACACGCAACACCGAGTTCAAGCGCACCATGACTTACTAAACTAGACGTTCAAAAGAGGTTATGAATAGTGTTAACTGGATTTTGAACTTTATATAATCCTTATAATTTTAGAATCCATATTATGAGTTTCTTAGGCATAATTTAAGAACAAATTCATTTTTTTCAGATAAAATATGTATTTTTCAAAAATGCACTTTTACCGACTTTTAATGGTGAACCCTTTTTAAATCCAATATTTTAATAGTTTTATATATTTATTTTGACTAAATAAATTTATTATTTAGAATGGTGACATCAAAAATTTATAATGTAACACCCCAAGCTTCCTCGGTACGCTTCTCTTTGAATAATACAGTAGCGTGTGTTGTACGCAACTTCGAGTTCTAACACACACCACAACCAATCAAACTAGCCCTTATGAATAGTATTACCTAATTTTTGAAATTTTATACATTTTATCTTTCAAAATGGACTTCATTTTTGGATTTGGAATATCGAAATTATCCTAGGATGAAATTTTGGTACTTTTTGGATAACTTTTATATTTTCATGAATAGTGAAAATAACTAAATTTTTATTAAAAATAACTTTTTTATTCGAAATAATTAATAGTGATAAATTATGAATTTGAGTGGTTTTAAAGTATATTTAGAATATATTTTTACCATTTAATAAAATTTTGGTCATTGTACATAATTTCACATTTAAACCAGACATAAACAAGTGTCAATCTTCTGATAGTTATTATCTCTTAAAAACACGCTTTTGGTTTTGATAGCGGGAATTAATTTTAAATTAATTTGTGCCACTTCTGTGTTTTGAATTCGGAAAAATGGACTCCATATTTGGAATCAGGATGTCCAAATTGTGTAAATAGGTAACTTTTATTTTTAGACATTTTGAATAATTACTTCGGTAAATATTTAATTTATCATGGTTAAAGGGTAAATCCGGTAAATAAGGGTAAACAAATAATATTATAATAATAATAAATTACCCTAAAACATGCCTTAACAATATCGGTTGATACATTTCCGACCATGGGCATATTTGGGTTGATTTTGGGACCCCATGGATCCACTTGTAAGTGATAATGACACTTTATATTAATTAAGTTAAAGTAATTACAAAAATGACATAAGCCTATATCTTTTAGAAAAATGATTTTTACATAGGGTTATATATGTTATATTTTCAACAATAAATATTCATTAGAAATATAAAAACATTTCATGCATAATGTTATTTTATTTATAATTTTTAGATATTAAATAATTTAATTTATTTATGACACAATAATAATGCAGTAATTACCTTATTAGTGAAATATTAAAATAATTGATATTATAAATACCCAAATAAATATAATTTGAGACTCTTAATAAATTACAAGATATTTATAGGTTAATATGACATGTTAGGATTTATTTAATTAACTTTTTTCTAAGTAATCATGCTGTTATGATTTTCACAAAAATCAAATACCAAATAATGTCAAAATTGACATAAAAGAGTATTTAAAAAAAGATTATATTATTAATTGATATTAAATTCCTAAAAATCTAAGGTTCAGCCAAAGGAATTGTATCCTGATATTTTTATCATTAATGGACCACTTTGGGGTATCTTGGAGGTATATAGTAAGTTTATTAACTATATAATATAAAAATACAAAGTGACATGGTAAGTGTCAAACTAATTAACAAAGAGTTAAAACTAAAAGATAATGTTAATATAATGACCCAAACCTGTCTAAAATCTATTGGTTGAAAGGATTTAGACCCATACCCACCTTAGGCTTTTAATAATCCAATTTGGAGCCATTATAAACAAAATATAATTTTATTATAAAAAAATACTTTAAGTTTTTTCTAAAGAGCCCCTACTCCCCTTTATAAAAGGAAACCACTTCTAACCAATTCCTCACACATCTAAAGCCTTTTGGATCATCCCACATCTTCCCAATTAATCTCCCTGCATCACTATACTCCTCTTAGAATCCATACCTTAGGTAGAAGGTACTTCAAGAATCATTTTTGGTTCAAAGCAAAAGGAGTTACCCAAATTAAAGGTAATGATTTCTCTTAGCTTGTTTTCTTTTATTTTACTTATCCAACCCATAAAATCTTATTATTATATTATTTTGTAACAAAACCAGTATAATAAATATACTAGGATATTTTTATTAGAAGTATTATAACTTACACACACCTCCATCTAATGGGTGAAGAACATAATGTTTCTGTGGATGGTAACGAAACGCCTCACGAAGCGATGATTGTTCAATTATATCCTATCACCTCTCATGGTGGCCATTATGATGGAACTATAATTAAATATGATATTTATGATATTTATTTTATATATAATCTTATTTAATTACATTTTATATCATACCATTATTCATTTCATGTTTTATATATATACGATAATTTCATTTGAGGAAGTGCGGACTACCGCCCCCTCAAAGTGATATGACTCGTTCATACCATACATGGAATGTATAAAAGATGGTGTTAATGAACTCAAGTAACATATATAAGATATTATATTATACTGGAATAATAATATACCTACGTATCATTTGGTTTTGATTCCTTTTAAAATGAAAAATGAAATGGAAGTAGCGTTCGTGCGTACGTACGGAATACCGTCTCCACGAACGCGATGAGATTCGTTTCCCCATCATATACATTAAAGACTAATTATAGTTTGATGATTAAAACTAATTTTTAAGGACTTGATACCATTCTGTATATGAATAAGTTACAACCTATCCATAACAAACACGGCTTACGTAACGAATCATATAAAGGAAAACGAATTAGTTAACACCCGAAATGACGATAATACTAAAATATTATTAACAAAGCAATATTAAAAGATCATATATGATATAATATTTATGAATATGATTCTTTTATAATTTAATAACAATTATTTAACTATTATACAGGAGTTTAACATACACACTATCAAGGAAAAGTACAAGGTAAGGGGTTTTCATCTCACTCCTTATTCCCGTGAGATTCATGCCATATTGCCACTATTACCTTTTGTGTGGTGTATGTACTGCCTATAATTGTATTCTTTGTGTAATACACTTTAATTTATGTGTATTTACATATTCATTGTATGATACCTCTTTCATGGGGTGTATGTTTCGTAAGTTACCAAATTGGTAAGGGTTAATTTTACAATCTCTTTATTATCCGAGGTTATTTTTACGTAAGTATCTACTGGGACATATTTATTATCGATGTCCATGTTTTATGAAAGAGTTTTCAAAGGAATTATTTTTAGGGACTTTTTACTAAAACATCATTTCAAATGTTTTAAATATTTATTCTTCAAAATCTTTCTCTTTAATTTCCATGTCTTCAAAATGGTTTTTAAGGATTTATTTATATGGGCATGAATGTTTTTAAAATGTTAATTCCTTTCAAAAGTTTAAAAGTGGTATGGGACACTTTGATTCAAAAATTTCTTTAAATGAATTCTTTTCTAAATTTTGTGAATTTTAAATGTTTTCATGAAAAATGGGTATTTCTCTCAAAGAGTTTTATAAATCATTTTTGTCTATGTCAAAATTATTTAATTGATTTTAGACTTGTTTTGAAGTTGATTTATCATGATACAAATATTCCACATTGTATTGAAGGTTTTGTGATATGTTTGACTGTGGATGTGTTATTTTTGTACCATTCATGGTTTATGGAGAAAGTATTTACATTTCGTACGCTAGTTTTAATATGAATGTTTATGTTATTTTTAAACCTGTTCATATGAGGAATGCACTGGACTTAATATGTCATGGGTGGAGCCCACTATAGCTCTGTGATGCATCGGTAGGTCTCCTGAGACAAACTAGTGTCTTGTCACGAGGCCTTGACAAAATATTATTTGTAGTCTTGGAACGAGGCCTTGGATACGTGGTTATGATAGTCTGGCATTATGCATTCCATCATTATGAAAGTGGTTAGTGATATTGCATGCGATTATTCGACTAATAGAATATCCATGTGAATAAGTAAATTGCATTATTTTATTTTTTCCATATTATGTTGAAGTTCAAGTTTAAAAGGCTTTTCTTTAGTTATACATTGCCTTAAATGTTTATGATTGTTTATTAAAGTTTCCGCTATATTGTTATCCTTACTGAGTATCTGAGCTCACCCCTTTTTATGTTTTATTTTTTCCCAGGATTCCAAGAAGTGTATTGTGATTGATATGCAGGGTAAAGCCAAGGGAATAATGGCATTCATAAAGGATTATTTATGTTGTTTTTTATGTTATAAAGTGTAATGTAACATTAATGTTTGTAATCTATTTTCCAAGACTACTAAACTGATCGGTCCTTCGGGACTTGATTCCTTGTGATCATGCCAATGTTATGTAATAATGCACCGACTCTGGTTAACTGGGGTCAGGGAGTAACATCAAAACACCCTCATTCATTGTTTAATGAGTATTTTTTCCATAAAGAGATTCCACCACACCATAATACATCCAAAACACCCCCAAAAACATTGAGTTCATTGATTCTATCACCAATAGAGTATATAGTTATCTAAAATGCATTTGGGGAAACCAACATTCAAAAATTTCTTCTCTAACTCTAGTTACATTCCTCTAACCATTTAACTTTCGTAATATTCCATATATATTCAAGAACACTTTATTATTTTCATGATTCACAACAAACACAAGAAATCCACCAATCTAAACACCTTTAATATATGATCATCCAATTTATTAAACAAATAAAACCACTAAAAACCTTAGTTAAAATAGTTTTTTATATTATTCATTCATTGATTCATTAGTATTCTCATATCACCTTTACATATGTAATTTGGGGTAAGAACCTATATGATATTTTTAAAATTTATATGAGAATATGGGGGGTTCCATTAAACATTGTTTTCTAGAATGTGTAAATTAATTATTAGAGAAATTTATATATATATTTATATCTATTTTTATGGAATCTATTTATAATGGATTCTATGTTTAGGTAATATGTTATGTTGTATAACATTTCATGGATTTTTATTGGTACATGTTTTTTTATAATATTATAGTTTGCATGAGTTTCAGTTTAGATAATTTAAAATAAAAGTTTAAAACCTACCATTTGAGTTAATTATACAAAAAATTCTAGTTAAAAACATGTGTCATATTAGAGTTAGGATTTAGGGGTACTACATGGTTTCATCACTAACATGGGTGGGGAGCTAGAGGGGTCTATTCACAACCAGATCCATCATTTTAATTCACTTTTACATATGTTACCTCCCAATAAAATCAATACATCTTACACATCATATAAAAAAATTTAGTTGTCAAAAATGTGTAATATATTTAATAAATAAATGTTTAATTTTTAATAAAAAAATATATATTCTCTAAATTATGATATAAATTCAATAATACTTATAGAAGTCAACTTATATTCTCAAAAATTAATTTTGACCCCAAATATTCACTAACATTATATTCATAATAAAATGTTACCTAACAAGGTTTTATTATATAGGGTAATAATTTATGAAAATAAAAATATTTTTGTAAGAGAAAAAAGTCTATACGCCTTGAAGAATAACATTTTAAAGTGGAAATGACTTTAGTTTTTGATTTCCAAAAACATAATCTTTAAAATTTAACTATAAAACTCACATATAATTTTCATTTAAGTTGTGATATAAATTATATACACTCATAGGTATCTTTATCTCTTTTTATATTCTATTAAAATATAAATATTTTTTGATACATCAACCAAATTCAAAAAACAATAAACTATTTATTTGAATTTGAAAAACACCAACTAAATCAATGGTTTTCCCTTCATACCAAATCACAACTCTTTGATCTAAAAATTTTGAATTAGCCCATCATAGAGGAATATTTTTTTCATATTTTGTTCTCTTAAATTGATTAACATATTGAAACATCCATGTTACAATTTAATGTATCAAATTACATAAAACAATATGTGTTATTCCGAAATACCAATAAGTTTTTGCTACAATATATTAATAGTCTAATGACCAAAACTACTAAATAACCACTCTACCTATTGGTTAATTGGGATATAATTATGTATTAACAAAATCATTTAGCTAATAGGTTTTAAAACTAGTCTTAATATAACTCTAATGAATGACCACTGGATGCTTTTTATTGTCTTTCCAAAGAGAATTTATCTAAATGTATTCACCTATGTCCTAATGAAATTAAAAATAAAAAAAAACTATCTCGTCTACAAAACTCTTCCATTAATATAATAAAATATCTTAAAGTACTTATCAATACCCACTTATAGAAAATAAAATTAATATAATACCATGATCACAAGTAGAAGGTTAAATTATAACTCACTCTTCTAAAAGATTATTCAATGGATATATAATTTTTTTTTAATTAATCACATAAATAAATCTGTTTTATTCATTACTGATCATTGTAATATTCTCTTTATGATATAATTATTTGTAAAATATATTTATTCTTATAGAAACAGTTTTTACGTATTCCACATCACTGTAATAAATTATGGATCTCATGAATATACTTATAAATCATGTTCATGTTAAAATTTATAATGAACTGATTAAATAATGCAATAAATTACTATAACATCAATCCAATAAGTAATTTTTTTTGATTTGAAACTTGATAAGACACACGGGGAATAATATCTTAATGGGTTGAATTGGTATATTTCAGTAAAAACTCATTCCTTCTAATGATCTTTCTTCTATGATTATTTGAAATCATTATCTATTTCTATATATATCAGTATATGATAAATAATACAAGACATGTAATTTTTTACATGGTTCACACACACCTAGATATATTCAAGGAGAATACACATAATGATGTGCCAGTGTAAAAATTTAACTAACACAATGCTGTAAATTTTTTTGAATGGGATCACTATTCCACAAGGTATGAAACACGTATTGTTGAATTCTTTCTACTGTATTCAAATGTTGTGGCACACTAACTATTAAATTTAAAAGAATTTAATTTTAATATTTCAAAACCTTAAAAGGAATTTCATAATGTTGGTATAGAACCTTTCCCATATCAGTTATAGTAGATGAAATACTTCAACATGCTAATAATAATTTGTTTTTTTATACTTTAGAAATGTATATTAGTGGTTTTCTATAAGTTTCTCTATTTTATATCATATAATTATATCATGATAGATTCCTTAATTTTATTGTCTGTATGATTTCATATTTTGTCTTATATTTCAAAACCATCTTATTATCATCTTCCATTTATCACTAATGATCTATAATCAATGCTTTGGATCACTACTTCATGATTAGATCCCCCACGATCATTCCATGTTCTATTACCCTTAATGAGTAATCAAATACACCCCTTTAGGTAGAATCATATCTCCCTAAAATATCCCATGTTTTTTAAATTTCAAAGATATCAAATTATTCCAAATCAAAATAATAACATTTAAACCATTATATGTACATCCTCACTACAAAATATTGATGTTTAGATAATATATCTTCCAAAACACATGTCAAGTCAACCAACTATATTCAAAAAAACATATCATTTTTATATAATTCTTAATACACCAGGTATATTACCTAGGACAGGTTTAAATTCACCATGACTTTTTATATTTTATTTCTCTGTAATCACATTATCATGACACAAATTGTATCCATATTGGTGTTAGAAAATTGAAAAAAAAAATTGTAAATACTCATCTTTAAAAACACAAACTAAAAACATTGAATATAGAGAAAACTACATCGAATAGAGAAATAATAGCAAAATCATGACATAGAAACATTACGTGTTACTCATACCTTGTCAATAAATCATTGCGTTGATGAACAACTTCATAAAAACATTTACTTATAAATCCTTACATGGAATCTTGTTTCATGATATGTCTACCTATACGAAGGATTGGTTCCTATTTTAACCAATTCATAGCCATTATTCAATATGTTAAACCCTTATAATATAACTATTTTATAAAAATATTATCCTTGATTTGGTTTTTTTTCATCACCAGAAAACTTATAACTTATTTCAAACTTCATGAAACACCCCCAAAAAGTAATTATAACTAATAAAAGTTATTTAAAGTTCTTTTGTTGAAATTTTTTTAAACACAACCCAAAATATATTCTCTTAGATATTTTCTAACAATTTAAACCTTTTTATTTCTTGGAAACCTCTCCTTCCAAATATTTTAATGATTTAACACCTTTAAGCCACTAAATTCCAAATATTAACTTTATGAAATTTTAATGAATCAAAAATCATTCAATATAATAAAATTTCATTCAATATTATTAACATAAAAATAGTTAAATTAAACTAATTCAGAAATAGTGACTACATTAACCTTGTCCATAGATTCAAAGTAACTCCCCCTAAAATTGAGAACAACCTTTAATTCTCCATAACAACACCTTCTTAACTTATATTTCTTTTATTCTTACCCTAATTTATATATCCCCTATAGATTTATCTCATTGAGAATTTCATCTATGCCTTTGAATATATTGACATTCTCCTTTACCTTGAGTATATCAACCCCATTTTTAGTAATCCAAAATATAACTTCCTTAATGTTATTTAAGGAAACAATGAACCCAAAGATTACGTTATCAAAATAAAAAATATTTCTTGTGATTTTATATAAAATTTGAATTCAAAAAAGAAATTGAGGGAGGAATTATTCTCAAATCAATCAAGTGGAATGAGATAGTTTAACTCTATGTGTCAACTGATATTTACTAAATCTCTCCTTTAGAAGTGCCTTAATCTTCAAATATTTAATTTGATTATTTATCGAAACAAAATATAATTTCACCAACATTTTATATAATTTCTCCTTAATAAAGTTATATTTTATTTCAATGCGCCTTTTCCTTAAATTTATATCACTTGAGTTATCACAATTAATTCAAATAAGAGTCTGTTATTTTCCAGTGACATCTCAAAGATATTTCTTCATAAACATAATATCTTTACAAGTTTTAGTATTAATAATATCTTCAACCAAGGAAATAATTAGTAAAAATAAATCTATATTATTTATTATCAATAAAATATACATACCAATAAGATAAAATGGGTCACCAGAAGTTACCATTAAATCATTTATAAAACATTTTTTATCAATATTTATGAATCCCAAAACTCATTCTCCATTTCCTCCATATAAAAATCCAAATTTCACTATACTTTTGATACACTGTTATATATATTTCATTTTTATCATATTTTATTACTTTTGGTCACTTTGATATATCATCCCTTGATGTGGGTAAAATTATATCCTAGGTATTTTTATTGTAAAAATATAATAGTATTATAATTACTTTCTTTTACCCTTTAATTTTGACTAAATTTATTACTTATTCTTTTGAAAAAATCATCTATTTTTTAATTGGTGTGTCCAATATTTTTCTATGATCCATACCAAAAAATATAGTATCTTGTTCACATCCTTATATTTAGGGATACATGTTTTGTTACTTTCATGGGTAACTTTTAAACCAAGGGAAAATATTAACTCACAAATCATCAATATCTAGAACTCAATATTTATAAATTGTGCACACTCATAGAATTAAAATTCACTTTATCACCAAGTGATTTTATCATTCATATATACAAGTAAAATAATCCATAAGTAATAATCATTTTTTATATAAATATTATGATCAAATTTACCTTTCTCAATTTTAGGCTTTATCAAGAATTGGAATTTTATTGAATATCACGCTCTTGATGATTACTTTAATCTATTAGTCACCTTCTTAAATATATATTGTTTTTTTTTCATAATTATATATGGTAAATCCTGTATATTTCTCAATATCGATTCCTCTTCAATTACACCATTAGGGAAATATTATTTCACATTCATTTTAAAAAATTTAAACAACCAATGGATTAATATTTCCCCAAAAATTGAATTTACTCCCTCATTTATATGTGATAGAATATTTCATTGACATAAATTTTTTTAATATATGAATATTATTGGAATCATCAAGTTCTAATCGTGTTATAATGACCACAAATCTTCTAAATATTGTTTCATCTATATCAAACAATGTGTAGAGATGGTTGGTTTCTTTATGATTTAAATAAACTTCCACTAAATCTCGTTTGATTATTGTAAATAATATTTAAATTTTTTCTATAATGATCTTGTATATGAATGATTAAGCCTAATTCATCCTATGAATATTACTACTTAAGACTATTTACCGATATTTTGGCTAAGTCTGAGAAACTGTGACCCAGACACCATGACCCAGCCACCATGACCCAGACACAGTGATATAGACCCCATGACATAGACATCATGACCCAGACACCGTGACCCAGACAACGTGACCTAGACACTATGACCAGTTTCAAATCTCATGAAGTCTATGACACCAGTTCCTGGATACCATCACTGAGACACTATTCGAAGTTTGGAAAAGGACCAGACACCATGATCCTAACACTATGTCTATGCTACCAGTTTCTAATCTCAATACAAATGTACCATCATGAATATCTCACAGCTCAAATTCAAAGAATAAGACATCATTTCTTGGTGACACTGTTTCCAAGTGATACTGTTTCTGTACAGACTGTCTCACCGTTCTTTAATCTATTTTTTCATTTTTAATTTAATTTCTAGTGGTCATATTTGAGTCATTTAAAGGAACTGAAATAATTAATGTTTCTTTGTAGACATTTCACCTGACAATACAAGATACAAGTTGTAGAATACATGCATTATGTCGGCTCCAATGTGTGAAATCATAATTAAAAAGAAACATAAGATGGGTTGCAAAATTAACACTAAAACAGAAGTAGAGTACTAGATGCGCGATCATTTTAAAAAGTGAACTGATACATGAAACAAGAAATAACAGAAGAACATACAAATCACACTTGATTCCAAAGGATTCACTACCACAAATCAGATCTAAAAAAATCTTTTCATTACCAACTCCAAGAAGAACACATGCCAGATAGTTTACACCATCGAACAAGTAGACTTGTGGTACTCTTTTTTCACAAGAGAAATTGATACTAGTATTGGATTCATCATACAAGTTCATAGCTTCATAGAATAACACTATGAGTACTTCTAACTTTATTACAATATCTTTGCTCTATTGTGTATTGTTTTTAGATTTTGAGCAGTGTGTGTGTGTTTGTATTAAAACACACATTTTCTCTTGTACTAAACTGAAGGATACAAGATATACTTCCTCTTATATCTTTTTACATTTGTTTACTCCCACGGATAAGTACAGAAGTGGTCCATGTGTGACCTGGTATTTTATTCCAACGAAGAATTGTGGAAGAGGTTGTTTGACCTGGAAAATCATGTGCACTATTTTTTACCCCAATCCAGGGTGTGGATCAATTTTATTAATATAAATTTCTTAGTGTTAGGTGATCACAAAGTGGAGTGGATGAGGTCTCATATTGAGACCAATCCACTTGTTTTATCTTCTATGTCTTTTAATTTAGTTTTTCTCTACTTTACTGTATATTTCAGAAAACACTAGATTTTACATTGATACTTAGTCTTGTATATAAGTTATAATTGTTTTGTCTTATTATAATATCTTCAAAAGTAGTATCAATTACTCTTATTGATATTACTGAGAACTAATTAATCTTCTAAGAGGTTATTTTAATAGTCACACTTTTGTAACTATATTACCTTGATTAACTGGGCTGTATTTATTTTTATTAGGGAACATTTTTAAGAAAAGTTTTTAATTGAAATTTTAATAGATAATCAATTCACCCCCCCCCCCTAAGTACTCAACTCAAACCAACATTTGGTATCAGAAGAGTTTTTATTCTTGTTAAGACTCTATTTTTTAAACTATTCAACTGTGATTTTAGTTGTACTTTAAAGATCTGTAAATTTTTGTTAATTATCAATTTATTTCACTTTAAAAGTATTTATTTATTATGGATAATAGACCGGATGGTGCTGCAACAAACAGACCACCATTATTTAATAGAACTAATTATTCCCAATGGAAAATTAAAATGAAAATGCATTTATAAAGTATGGGCTTTGAAATTTGGTGTTCAATTATATATGAGTATAACATTCTTGATACTGAGAGAATTACTTGGGATGACCCAATGATGAATACTAACAATAAAAATTTCAAATCCATGAATGCTATATACTACTCTTTAAGAGATGAGTAATTTAACATGATTTCTTCTTGTAAAACTGCCCATGAAATTTGGGATACTTTGTCTGTTTCCCATGTAGGAACTTCTAGTGGGAAAGAATTGAGACTTAATAATTATACCATTAAATATGATAACTTTAAGATGAATCCTAATGAGACTATTTATTAAATGTATCTTAGGAAGAATGAAATTTTCAACACAATTATTTCTCTTGGAAGAGAATTCACTGGCAAAGAAAAAATTACAAGGATTCTCAGGCTACCTGATAGATGGAGAGGAACCTATAACTTTTTTAGAGAGTCATGCGACATCAGTAAATTACCTATAAAATAACTCATTGGAAAACTAATGATGTATGAAGAGGAACCTAAATTCTACAAGGAAGATGAGGATGAACCCATAAGAAAATTTTTGGCATTCAATACCACCACCAATAAATACAAAGAAAATGGTAAATTTCAAGTCTCTGTAGAAAGCTCTAGTAGGGAACAATATTCACTTGACAATGATGAAGATATGTCTCAATTATCCAAAAGGTTTAATAAATTTGACAAAAGGAATAAATTTTTCGGAAATCCAAACTTCAAAGGAAAATATGATCAAAAGGGAAGTTTGAGGAAATATTGGAAAATAAATTATAAGTCTGATGGGGTAGTATGATATAATGTAAGAGAAAGGGACATGTAAAGGCTTACTGTACCAAGATCAAGTATAAAAAGAAATATTAGAACAAAGATAGAAAGTAAAAAATGGAAATGAATGCAACTTGGAGTGATTCTGAGGATAGTTCAAGTGACTCAAAGTCTTTACATGATTAATATGCTAACAAATCCAATATGTGTTTCATGAAAAACACATCTGAGGTAAAACTAGAATCTCCTGTACAAAATTCCTATTATTCTGGAGATCGAAGTCATTCTAAAACTATGTATAAAGAATAAATGTTTGATTATTGAAATATTCTTGAAGAGACATGTAATGAACTAAAATATAAATACAAGTCTATAATGAAATAGTATGCCCTTACCTCAACTATTAAATCTGAACATACTGTAGAAAGAGAGAAAAATGTTCAATTACTCAAAGAAAACAATGAACTAAAGCTATCTAATGAGAAATTGAAAAGGTACCTTGAAAGGTTTACTAATTCTTAAGATTCCTTGGTACAAATTCTAGGAAAACAGATTTCCCCTAAATACACTACTGGTATTGGCTATCCACCAGGTAAAAGAAATTTTGGAAAAACCAATTTTGTTTCTAAATATAAAACATACATCTCTGTTCCTAGTTCTGGAAAACATTCTATTAGTTCAAATCATGATACACTCTATACTGTCTCAAGCTTCTCTGGACCAAATATAGTTTATTTCTCAAATACTTTACATAATGCATATAGGAAACCTATGAGGAATATGTGCATTCCTAAAGCACTAGTTGTTAATATTACTTGACCCAAACAAATAGGGGCACCAAAGCCTGTTTTTATTTTACTATTTCATAGGAAATTTTTTTAAAGAGCTCCTGTAAAATCTTATAGTACTTGGACAATGGGTGTTTAAGACACATGATAGGAGACTATTCATGATTCAAGAACTAAATAAAAATAGATTGTGGACATTTCACTTTTGGTGATAATGCCAAATGAAAAATCATTAGCCTTGGCCAAATCGGTAACTCTAACTCAGAATTAATTTCCAAAGTACTTTTTATTGATGGACTAAAATATAATCTACTCAGTATTTTACAACTATGTGATGATGGATTTCATTTTAAATTTTATGATGATGCTTTCAATGTTTTTAATTATAAAAATGAATTAGTATTTTCTGCATTAATAAATGAGAATGTATATTATATTAACATAGATTCTTTAGTTTCTCAAAATGATTCATGTTTAAGTGTATTGCAAAAATAGTCGTGGCTTTAGCATAGAATACTAGGACACTATAATATTCAATCCCTTATAAAGAAAACTAGAAAAAATTTAGTTAAAGATCTACCCAAACTTGAGTTTCCAAATGATAAATTGTGTAATCCTTCAAACCAAAGAAATAAGTTTTAACTTATCAACCTCTAGACTTGGTTCACATGGATTTTTTTGGACCATCTAGAGTTTCTAGATTAAATGGGAAGCCATATTTTTATGTTCTTG
The DNA here is from genome assembly GCA_963277665.1 of Viscum album. Classification (NCBI taxonomy): domain Eukaryota; kingdom Viridiplantae; phylum Streptophyta; class Magnoliopsida; order Santalales; family Viscaceae; genus Viscum; species Viscum album. The sequence continues at coordinate 647,413,350 of OY728158.1, read as the reverse complement.
TAGATGAATTTTCAAGATATACTTGGACCTTCTTTTTGGATCACAAAAGTGAATCATGCTCTCATTTCACCAAATATGATAAAATTGTAGAAAATATTAATGGAATTAGAATTAAATCCTTAAGAAGAGATCATGGTCGTGAGTTTGAAAATAAAGATTTTGAATCCTTTTTCTCACAAAATGGTTATAGTCATAATTTCTCTACCCCTAGAACACCACAACCAAATGGAGTTGTAGAAAGAAGAAATAGGACCTTGCAAGAAATTTCTAAAACCATGCTTAGTGAATATGAACTACCTATTTATTTTTGGGATGAATCTATAAATACAGCATGCTATATTATTAATAGAGTGTTGATTAGACCTATTATTTAAAAACTCCATATGAGTTATGGAACAATAGAAAACCCAAAGTAATCTACTTAAAATTTTTTGTTTGCAAAGTGAATATCTTTAATACTAAGGACAATCTTGACAAGTTTTCATGCGAGAGTGATGAAGGAATTTTTCTAGGATACTCAATCTCTAGTAAATCCTATAGTGTGTTTTGAAAAAATAACTATGTGTGTGGAGGAATATTTCCATGTCAAGTTTGATGAGACATATCCACATGATCCTAAGACCTCTATAGAGAACCTAGAGGATTATATGTCAAATATGGACATTAACGCTAAATCCTCTAACCATCATATAAAGGAATATTTGAAAATTTATAGTTCTGAAAATTCTCCAGATTCAAGTCAAAATGAACCTGAACCAATTGAAGAACCTGAAATCAGAAGCCCCTCTTTTTCTAAATCTATTATAACCATTAGGAACCATATTTTAGATGCTATTGTAGGAGATTTAGATAAAAGAACTCAAACTAGAGCTTCTCTTAGAAATTAGGTTGAACATCAAGATTTCTTGTCTCAACTTGAACCGAAAAACATTAATGATGTTATTAATGAATAATTTTGGGCGATGACTATGCAAGAAGAACTAAATTAGTTTGAAAGGAACAAAGTTTGGAAACTTTTTGTTAGACCCAAATACATTTTTACCATAGGTACTAATTGGGTGTTTATAAATAAGGTAGTCAAAGCTGGTAATATAGTTAGAAATAAGGCTAGGTTGGTTGCACGAGGCTATAGTAAAGAATAAGGAATTGACTATGAGAATACCTTTGCACCAGTAGCTAGAATTGAAGCCATCAGGATCCTGATTTCTTATGCTACCCATATGAATTTCAAACTATATCAACTGGATCTCACGAGTTCATTCTTTAATGGGTATATAGCTGAGGATTTCTTTGTTGAACAACCCCATGGTTTCACAAATCCTCACTTTCCAAATCATGTTTTAAAATTATTAAAAGTTTTATATGGTTTAAAGAAAGCTCCAAGAGCTTGGTATGATAGATTATGTACTTTTTTTATTTCCAAAGGTTTTACAAAAGGTGTAGTTGATCTGACTCTTCTTATAAAACAAATTTCCAATGACGTTTTAGTAGTTTAAATTTATGTAGATGATATTATTTTTGTATCTTAAAAAAAATATTTATGTATTGAATTTTCTAAAATGATGCAAAATGAATTTGAAATGAGTTTAATGGTTGAACTAAAATTCTTTCTTGGATATTAATCTTTCAAAATAAAGATGGTATTATTTTAAATCAAAGAAAATATACTAAATATCTTCTACAATATTTTGGCTTGGATAACACTAAAAGTATTGATACTCCAATGAGTACTACTTATAAGTTGGATCTTTATGAAGATGGAAAATCTGTTGATCAAACCACTTACAAAGGAATGATTAGAAGCTTACTCTACTTAACTGCTAGCCGACCAGACATTATGTCTAGTGTGTGTATGTGTGATAATTTTAAATCAAACCCTAAGTAATCTCATTTAAATGTTGTTAAAAGTATTTTTAAATACCTCAATCATACACCCAATCTAGATCTTTTTTATTCTAGAGGAAAATAATTTAAGTTAGTTAGATATTATGAGGGAGATTTTGGTGGTTTTAAGTTAGCTAGAAAAGGCCCCTCTAGAACATGTCACCTTTTTTGCAAATATTTAGTATCATGGTGTAGTAAGAAACAAAACTATGTTGCATTATCTACTACCGAAGCTAAATACATAGAAGTTGGTAGTTTTTGTGCACAAATTTTGTGGATGAAACATGTATTACTAGATTATGGATATCAATTCAAGCATGAACCTATAAATTGTGATAATACAAGTGCTATTAACATCTCAAAAAATCTTGTTTCACACTCTAGGAAGAAACATATTGATTTAAGATATCACTTTTTGAGAGACCATTATCAAAAAGGTGATATCACTTGGGAATTAATTGGAACTGAATATCAGCTTGATGATATATTCACTAAAACTTTAAATTTTGAAAGGATAGATTACATCATACATGAATTAGGAATGATAAATATCAAATAGAAAATATATTGTTTTAAAAAACTTACTGACTCACATATTACTATTTCACATTTTACTATTTCATGATTTACAGTTTCACAAGTCATTGTCTTGATGTTACTATCTTATGTTTACGATCTCACTGTTACTATATCTCGGTTACTATCTGGCACTTACTGTCTCAAATGATATGGTCGCACCATGTGGAGAGACACTGTAAAGGTGACACTTTGAAAACATGTTCCGGTCTCACCGTGCAACCTATTATGGTCTCACCATAGTGATGCTTTTTCATTTTATTTGTATTTTATTACCCGTATCAGTGTTTTGATTATTTTACCCATGATTTTTAATTTTCATTACTTGAACTCCCTAAATGATAAAAACAAAATATTTTTTATTCTTTTCTTCACTCAAGCTCTCTTATCTCAAAACTGAAACCTTTATATCTCAAACTGTAAGACCTAATTCAGTCCTTCATCTCTCTCTCTCTCTTAAACCCCTCTTTGAATTCCCAAAAATGAAGCACCCATTTTCTTCAACTCCTGAGAAGCAATATCTAAGTAGAAATTTAAAAGATCACTGCAGGTAGGGCCTGAAGGACTACTGAACCCAAACCTTGTTGATAGAATGGTGGTACCAAAAAAGGAAAACTACCCTAAGTGGTTGATGTCAAGTAAGTTTTTAGTTTTGAATGTACTGAAAGAGCAGGGATGGTTGGACTAGTTCAAAAAAGATAAAAGGCCAATTTAGCCAAATATTGTTGCTCAGTTTTATTAGTTTATTCTTTTTCTTTTAATGCTGAAGTTGGTTTTGTTGTGAGGAGCTATATTAATGGAAGAATATGCACCTTTTATTTGAGGTTATGGGATTCTGGCCTAGGGATACCTCATGAAGGAGTTTTTAAATACTGCTAGAGCGGTCCTCATACTCCTAGTGATATTTTTGTTTTAGAAGAGGCCTTGGGAAGCTTTACTGGAAGTAAAAAAAAATATCTATTGTTGCTGAGTTAGATAGTGAATCTTGGTTGTTGTTTAAAGTCATTTAGAATCTTATTATTCCAATAAAAGGAGATTTTTCTACCCTCAAATATCAAGATGTATTTTTGATACATCTTATGAAGAATGGACACAAGATTAACCTTTACAAGTATGTTGTACTTCATATGTGTGAGTTGATTAAGACGACCTCAAATTTTACTTCCTTGTTCTACTCAAGGATAATCTCTATCGTGTTGTATGCTAAAGGAATATTTGGACCAAATGAAGTAGTTATCAAGAACTTTTAATTCTGTATCTCAAAGGTTACAGTCAAAAGGATGAAAATAATTAGAAATCCAAGGAAAAAATATAGGGTGGAGGATAATGAAAGGTTATATGAAAAGTTTAATTCAGTTGAGCATCCTTCAAGACCTAAGAACATATCTGATCCTAGTTTGGAACCATATGAAATTGTTGACTATCCTAGTGAAAAGGAAGAAGAGGCAGTTGTTGCACCTATAGAAAAAAATATTTTGGGAAAGGAAGACAGTATTCAACCTAGTCTACAAAACAAAGTTGAGAAGGAAGAACATGTTACTAAAAGAAGTATAGATTTTTAATAAGAACTTTATCTTAAGAAAGAAGTTTCGGTTGAAGAAAATAGAGAAGAACAGGATAATCTTGAATTTATCCTTTCTTCTAAGGAAAAAATGGAATAATCCTTCCATCCGGAAAGAAAATAAATGGGTGAAAGTATTAGAGATGATCTTTCAGAACCATATCAGGGAACTTATTATCTTATTCCTCTGAGAGATGCACTTGTTAAGGGGGAGCAGGACCCTGGTCTAGAAAGTGTTGAAGTTCTGAATCTAGCTGATCAAAGCACTACGGATACTTGGTATAATTTATTGAGCTACTTTGATGTGGATGATACCTAGGAATCCTTAGTTAAAGGCATAGACATGTCTACTATGTTTCAATTGAAATTAGTCTCTGCTTTATAAGTAATCTCTGCCAAGGAACCTGAACCTCTTTTAGTTCTGGTTCCTGAACCTTCATAAGAACCTCCTGCTTTCATGAGTCAAAGAGATTTGAAAGCCTTTTGAGATTCTTTATTGGATGGAGTTGAAAATCTCATGAACACCCAACCTGATATTGTAACAAATTTTAGTAAAAGATATGTTTCCCTACTATTAGAGAAGATCATATAGCAGATTCAGCCAAAAATGATTCATGAAATTCAAGAGGTTAAAATTGAGAACAATCAATTGAGTGATGAGGTGAAGTCTCTCTGAGATATGGTTGAATATATGAAAAATGTGTTTCAATTAGGACAGGATCCTATTTCTCATTCTGTTGAGGATGTTAGTAATCAAATTCCCTAGCAATTTTCCTTTCTGATTTAAACAAACTTGACTTCATTAGCTGACAAAGTGGATGATAGGAACAAGAAGATATTCTAAGAGATGTGTGAGCTTGTTGTTGGTCTCATCAAACTGACTGATGAGTATAAGATATGTGTACAGAAATTTCTAAATCATATCAAGTCCCTCACTTCAGCTATTGTAGCCTCTAGTGCCTCTGGACAGCCATCTCAACCCATTAACAGTGATCTGCTCAGAATTATGGTTATGGAGGAACTTCATTCAGTGTTAAGTGGTTTTGACAATGACGTTATATATTCTGTTGTCAAGAATAGTGACAGTGTACTAGAATTGATGAGGATTCATTAAAATATTGCAAATGATACTCAAGAATAAATTACTAAGAAAGTGGATTTCTACTTTAATAGGATTTTCTCTAAACATGATATGACCAATCATGTCAAATATCTTGTAGAGAATTTGGAAATTCTACCTATCACTCAAGAATTCAAGACTAAATTTTAAAAGTTGAAAATTTTCACTCCTTTTTTGGAAAAGTTCATGGAGAAAAAAGATGATTTCTAAAATTCAATGCAGTATGGTGGTCAGATCATTATTGAATTCATTTAGTTGTTGAAGTCTTATCTTCATGTGTAGAGCACTGCTATTGTGGATCCTGCAGCTACACCATTGCGGCCCAGTTTAACTCCTTCCTCATCCATTACCTTTTCATCTACCTCAATTTTTGTATCTCAGGCTCTAATCCAAATCAGATCTATTATCCTTTACCAAAACTTGCCTCGGTCTTACACCAAACCTAGTTTGTCACCTTCTATTTTTGAATGATTGCCTATTCCTTCTTTGACAGTTGGCTCACTCCCTTTTTCTACTTCTACTTCTGCTCTTGTGGCTCTTTCTAAAGCTGCTTTCAAGTGAAAAGACAAGACAACTAGCTCTCAATAAAAGTGAAAATTTTATTTTGATAGGGATATTTTGTTTTTTTTTCTACTACTTGTAATGCCACAACTTTTTCCTATAATTAAATGTGAATTATTGTTGTCTATTATCTTCTTTACTTTCATTCTTTATTTTTCATGTACTCTTTCTGATAATCCCAAAAGGGGGAGAACAGCACACTAAGAACATATATCTACTTCATATGATTTTTAATCATCAAAATGGGGGATATTGTTGGACTCCTGATGTTTTAATCATGTTTTAATGATCACAAATCCTGTAAATATTGTTTCGTCTATCTCCAATATTGTATAGAGATGGTTGGTTTCTTTAAACTTTAAATAAACTTCCACTAAATAATGTTTGATTATTGTAAACTATATTTAACATTGTTCTATAATGATCTCTTATATGAATTATTAATTATAATTAATTATATAAATATTACTACTTAAGACTATTTACAGATATTTTGGCTAAGTCTGAGAAACTGTGACCTTGACACCATGACCCTGACACTGTGACCCAGATACCATGACATAGACACCATGACCCAGACACCGTGACCCAAACACTGTGTCCCAGACACTGTGACCCACACACCATGACTAGTTTCGGATCTCATAAATTTTGTGACACGGGTTCCTGGATTCCATCACTAAGACATCGTTCGAAGTTTGGAAAAGGACCAGACATTGTGATCTTAACACTACATCTATGCTACCGATTGCTGATCTCAATACAACTATAGCATCATGATTGTCTCACCACTCAAAGGTAAAGAATAAGACACTGTTTTGTGGTGACACCATTTCCAATTGATACTGTTTCCGTAAAGACTATGACACTGTTCTTTAATCTATTTTTTCATTTTCAGTTTAATTTCTAACTGTCATATTTGAGTCATTTAAAGTCGCTGACATAATTAATGTTTCTTTGAGGACATTTAACCTGACAATACAAGATATGAGGTTCATAATACATGCATCATGTCATCTCCAGCGTATGCACTCGCAATTAAAAAGGAAGATAAGTCGGGTTGCAAATTTAACACAGACACAGAAGTAGAGCAGCAGACGCACGGGCATTTTAAAAACTGAATTGATACATGCAACAAGAAATAACTGAAGAACGTGTGAATCACTCATGATTCCAAAGGATTAACTACCATATATCAGAGCCAAAAACATCTTTGCATATCCAACTCTAAGAAGAACGTGTGCTAGACATTTTATACCATTGAACTAGCAGACTTGTGATACTCTGTTTTTTTTTACAAGAGGACTCAATACTTGCATCTGCTTCATCCTACAAGTCCAAAGCTGCATAAAATAACACTCAAAGCACTTATAACCTTATCTCATCATATTTGCTCTATTGTGTACTGTTTTTATCTTTTGATCAGTGTGTGTGTTTCTGTATTAAAACACACACTATCTCCTATACTAAACTAAAGGATACAAGATGTCCTTCCTCACCTATTTTTTTACATTTTTTTACTCCCACAGATAAGTGTGGAAGAATTCCTTGTGTGGCCTGGTATTTTATACCCACGAAGAATTGTGGAAGAGTTCGCGTGACCTCAACAGTCCCGTGCACTGTTGTTTACCCTGATCCAGGGTATGGATCAAGTTTATTAATATAAACTACTTGGTGGTAGGTGATCACCAAGTGGAGTGGATTAGGTCTTAGCTTGAGACTGAACCACTTGTTTTATCCGCTCCATCTTATATTTTATTTTTTCTCTACTTTACTATATATTTCAGAAAACACTTGATTTTACTTTGATAGTTAATCTTGGATAGAAGTTATAATTGTTTTTTCTTAATATAATAGCTTCAAAAGTAGTATTAATAACTCATATTGGTATTACTGAGAACTAATCAATCTTCTGAGAGGTTATTTGAACAATAAAACATTTATAACCATATTACCTTGATTAAATAGGATGTGTTTATTTTTATTGGAGAAAATTTTTAAGAAAACTTTTAAGAAAAATTATAGATACTCAATAATCCCCCCCTCTTAAGTACTCTACTCCAACCAACAAATATTTTCCACACACGATTCACAATTTTTACAAATCAATTGGTATTTTTTATTTATATTTTTATAGAACACCCATGTGATTCTGATATAACTTTTATCCCTCAAATTTAGAACAACCTCACAAGTTTAATTATTATCAATTTCATCTAGTTATATTTTAAACAAAACTCATCTTGACTAGATTTGTTAAAGATAATTTTCTCCATAATTGATAAGAGAGTTGTTCTATATAGAGTATTCATCTTATGAGAATTTATAAGAGAAAATTAATCTCTAATGATGTTATTTTAATCAATTTAATAACTTATTATAAATTATTATATATATTACAAATTTAAAAAAAAAATCATTACTTTCCACACAAAAAATTATTATTTTATTTTAACATTTCCCTTAAATTGACAACCTTATCACCATCTTCTACAGGGTTTTTATCATTATTTCTACAAAAAAAAATCTCATTTTTCACAATACTGACATGTTAGATTTAAATTAATTTCTAAACACTATTGATAAAATATTTATAAAAATTAATTTTATATATGTATCCTAAAAATAACATTTATCGCCCATATTCACCTACATGAATGGATCGAAAGCCTTCATTTTTATTGATTTTTGATAACCCCCCTTTCAAGGGATGAGGGGGAACCCTTATAAGGCATGTAGGCTCAGAGATTACATGGCCCATAGGCTTAGGAGATTGCATGACCCGAAGGTCTTAGGAAATTCAAGCAGACTATCTATAAGGAACTGCCCCTCCCCAGCATCTGTATCCTGATACTAGCTCCCCACCTTTGCATAACCATATGGCTAGGCATCTTGTGCAAGTATAGGCTGGTACCGATGGCATAGTCATACCCTCTCATTCTAACAATCCATTTGACTCTGCTCTGTTGAGTTCACCTGCTCTGAATCCTCTTCTGGGGCTGCTCCTTTTTTTAGTGTGTCTGAGGCTTGCATTCATGTGGCCCGAAGGCCTTGGGGTGGCCTTAAGGTGGCCCGAAGGCCTTGATAATCAACTAGCCCGAAGGCCTTGGGTGGGCTGAAAGCCTTTCAGGACCCGAGGACCAAACCGGTGGCCCGAACGGCCAAATGGATGAATAGTTCTGGCTACTACAGTACCAAACAGTGCCTGCTACAGTGGCTGCTACAGTACCCCAGAAATATACCTCCACCCGGATTTGATCTCGGGTCTCTTGGATGCACATAACGAGTCCTCACCAACTGGGCTGAGGCTCATGTTCTTATCACCCATATTCACAAACAACGTGTACCACTTCTCTTTATTGATAATATAATAGTAATTATTTATAATTAATAAGTATTTTAATATATTATTTTTTACTCCATGTATAATAAGTGGACATTAATTATCCTACATAAAATAAATTTTCATTGGTGATGTAGAACATTTTCAATAACACATATTTCTGATACTTCTCTGGTGTCCATTTTCAATTAATATCATTCGAGATATGTTATTGATTGTTTATGTCCTCCACTATATAAATCCATTTTTTCAAAAGTTCTTAAAAAGAAAAATGGTTCTCTTATCCTATAATTATTAAGATATTTTTTAACTTGATCATTTTTAAACATCATTCCACTATTAATATGGAATTTAGGAATCTTTGACATGAAAATTTTCTCAACCAAACATTGATTTAATTTAATGTAATTAAATAAATTACATTTTTGAGTTATCACAATCATTCATTTAATCCTTTTATATTCATAAATGAAGAGTATATAATGACTTCTTCCATTAATAACTCTTTGAGTGAATATCATAAAAACATAAATATCCACCAATTGAAGAAATCTTGTTTACTTATTTTTCTTCAACTTATAAATATTTCGGATAATTTATCCTTGTTTAAAAACAACACACATAAGAGTATGATCATATATGAGTGTAGTGATATCCCATTAGTCTTCATAATTATGTAATTTATATAATAAATATTGACTAACATGGCAAAAATTATTTTTCCATAATCTACATTCTTATTTATTATAAATAAGTCAAACATATTATTCTCTACTTATATGGTAAATATTTCCCTTCATTTATTTAATTTATTTAAATACTTCTATATATTTCCCTTTGAAAATAAATGTCTTCTTGGTAAAGTGGATTTCATGACCCAAATCAAGAAATTGTAATATGTTGATTAAATTATTTATTAGTCAATCTACTACTAGCATGAACATCTTTATCAAGTCTTTGGCATTAATATTTTACTTTTAATTGGCTATTGATCATTAGTAATTCATCAATTTCAAAGTATAAAATTACATAATTGTAATGTTTTTCATTATTAAATAGATTTGTATTCCTCATTTGGTGAGAATTACATCCACTTACCAAAATCCAAATTACAACTTGTTTTACTGCATTTAAATAAATTTTAGTCACTAAGCTTTATCAATTAGATTATTCTTGATTCATAACCATTGTTTCATAAATTTTGGTGATTTATATCCATGATCTTATTCTATATGTGAATGTTCTTCTTCATATTGCAAGGAAAAGAATCGATTTTGAATGTCCATATTTCTTTATTAATCCATGGGTTATGAATTTTCACCAACAATTACATTCTTAGGAACACTAATTCACCTCATTGATTTACAATATATGGATTTATGTCTATACACTACACACACAAAAATAGTAACTATAAAAAACATTGTAAAAATGATAAGTTCTTCTTTGTTATCCCATTTTATATTATTCCACCAAATTTCTTTTAGATGTGGAATACACATTCTAAGAGCATATCATCATTCCATCAAGACGACATAATTTTATGTCTATTCTTGTGTTTTATACTTAGTGGAGTGAAAATATTTAGAGACTCATAAAATTATATCCTTATCCTTAGAGTAGTATCTTGCTTATTTGTTTCAAACATGATGTCATTCTTATTACAAACCTCAAACATAGTTTTCCTTCAAAGTGTGATCATTATTATTGTATGAATTCATAAAATTTTAATGGTGGTTCTTTATAATTATCTTTTTATTGGTTGGAGTGAGAAACATAATATTTGGGTGAATTGAGTTCTAAATAAAATTTATGTTTAAAAACAATTTAAAAAAAAAATCTCCCAATATAATAAAGTCACTCTCTTAATCAAAATAGTATAAATATATAATTTGATTTTTCAAATAGCTTCTCAAGGTGGAATCAATGCTAAATTAAAATAAAAATTGAAATCACTTTATCTTTTGAAACTAAATTACTTGACCAAACAATTTACATGGAACATAAATTAATATTAACTATCAGAGTAAAGTCTTGATACCGATTTTAAAAAAGATACAGTTTTGAAAATTTGAAATATAGAAAACAAAACTAATAAAAAACACGTCAGAATTAAAAAAAAAGGGGGTTCATCATCAATTCAAGAATTAATCTTCTACAATTTGAAATCATCCGCTACCAAATAATTTATTATACAAAAAAAACTTGATCCACAACATGGATCAGGTTTTACAAATAATATCACTCAGGGTTATCTAGGCACAAAGCCTCTTCCACAATTTTATGTGGGATAAAAACAAGAAATGGTCACAAATGAACTATTATATAGTTTTCATGAGTCTAAAAATGAATAAATTTGAGATATAGTTTCAATAACTCTCTATTTAAGTCTAGTTAACTATGAATTATAGATAAATAGAGAAAAGAAAAAAAACTAAAATATAAAGCATAAACAGGAAGAGAAAATGATTACATATCAGAAGTAATTCCCCTCAATGTGAATATATTTATATTTTCAAAGGTCATTGAATGTGTCTTATAAAATATCTTAAACATATTTCTCAGAATATCGAATAAAATAGGGCATCGTGAATGTATGTAAGTCCTTCTGGTTTGGTATGTAGATATATATAGTTCTTCCACACACAAGTGTATTTGGATTTTTATTTGATTCAGTATATGAAAGTATGTATTCTATATAAATTTGACACTTCTATCACACACATGAGAGAAATATATAATACTTATTAATTTATATAGCTCCTAGTTCAATTGTCTATTGGATGAATCCTTATACTAAACATAAAATCACGAATGGTGTGAAGTTTTGTTTAATGAATCCATGGAGTAGTTTTATAATTATTATTATTATCAAATAGACTTACAAATGACTAAATTTAATTCCATAAACTAAGAATTTGAGTAATTAAATTAAAATAAGATTCTAGCTAGAAATGGTACCAGTACATAGATAGAACTTTGAATTGTATATCTACCAGGAGGTAGATGAGTTCTGGAGGAAGCTTATCTTAGCAGTAGATCTATTTGGTGGTAGATCTATCTGGTGGTAGATTTATCTGATGGTAGATCTATTCAATGGTAGATCTCTTTATTTATATATCTATCAGTGGTAGATCTATCTAGTGGAATAAATATCTAAAGGTAGATCTCTTTAGTGGTAGATGTGATTACAGTAGATCTAACATGTGGTATATCACTTCAGTGATTGATTTTTTCAATGATATATGTGTTAATATTAGATCCAATATGAGTTAGATCACTTCAGCAATAAATTTTCTAACCATATATCCAAATATCAATATATTAATCTGATGTTAGATCAATCTGAAGGTATATTTATCCTGAACTAATGGCAGATCCCTTGAACTATTGGTATATCAACACTAAACCATGTTTGTTCACAATGTGACTAAGAAAATTATTTTATATCACAAATCATTAAGCTTATTAGAATCATAAAAAACTGGATTTTTTATCATTTATATGTGGAGGTTCTAATAATCTCCCCATTTTTGATGATCACAAATAATGGCATTTATAACCATGTATATTTAAAAAAATAAATACAGAAATAAATACATATGAATATGAATAATGTTCTATTAAACATTTCAAAGTATGAATGGGATTATTACCATCTTAAATTTTATTCTAGTATACACTCCCTTTTTCAGTATAAAAAATAAAATTCAATAAAATAAAAGATATAAAAAATGAAGAGATAATTTTACATCTCAAAAAGTTATAAAAGTAAAATACATTTCCAATCAAAAACTAATTAGAATGCGAACATATATCTACTAGATGAGATGAATAAATCATTAGATCCTTTAATTTTCCTATAATAGGAGGAATATAGGTGGAGGAACAGGTTTTATTAGTAGTTAGTGGAGACTCCCATATCAAAATAGGCCTAAGATGCTGAACAGCCTCAACATGAGTCATGATAAAAGGTTAAAACTTTGACGGAAGTGGTGCTAGAGAAGATGAAAGAGTGATAACAGACATGGGTATAGATTTAGGTTCCACCACTATTATCCCAAAAGCATAAAAACAGATACATCAATTTAAAAAAATTATAATGATTTTTCTACCCAACTCCATTACCTTGAAGAAATATTTCTTCTCTTCTATGAAAATTTTTAGTTGAGGGATGAAAACTTTGAACTGATTTACTTGCTCCATAAAATCCATAGTCATGGGAGGAATTATTTTATTTTCATAAAGAATCTTATAGTATGAATTGAGCTCATTATTGTTATAAATCAAATAAAGGTAATACTTAATTTCTTTAGTATTTTTATCTCTATATCTCCTAGACTTATTCAAGTATTCCCAAACAATATTATAAATATGCTCAACATGGGATTTTATCTAGAGAATATTCTTTTAATTATATATAGAAATATTAACTAGGATAGTTTTAATATCCTCTCTAATATTGGATCAAATTTTATTGTCTTCAACTGAAGGAGTGCGAGGTGGATCACTAGAAGTGGAAGCACCGATAGTAGGTAAAGAATCTAATATTTCCAGAAGTAATAACTTACCTTTAACAAAACTATCCCACATTTATTACATGATGTATTTGACGTATTCCATATCATTATTCAATATTTTATTCTAAATAACTAGTGCCAACATTTTCAAGATCATCCTAGGCTAGATATGAGAGATCACTAACTCAATTATCCATATTGTATCTGCTTCACTGAACTTGGTTTCTCAAGTAGGTACGAATCTAAGGATCCTAGTGATATTTGTTAGCATACTCACTGTAAAATAATCTAGATCATCCTTATTTATATAATCATAAGAATATGAGCATAAGGTAGAGAATATGGAATCCTCTCATGGATAGGTAGGTTAGCCTACTTGTGTGGAGATTCTACAGCATGATCAACAGAGGGAAAGGCTTCCAACTAACATGCTTCATCTACCTATTTTATTAGATACCCCTTAGGATATTTTTTATAAATAGAGATGAAAATTACACCAAGATTAGGTATACTTCCATGGTCATCACCCCCATCATCATCATTTGATTATGACTCCAAATAGTCAATCCCCAGCTAATAAATTCTTGGGTATTTCACCCCCTTAACAGGTGCTCTCTCCTTATATCTATCAAAGACAACATCCTCGTATTGAATCGTGGAATATTTAAACTTATCCTTATTTCCATACTTACATTTAGTATCCTCATCCTTAGCCTCATCACTATTCTTACTTTGACTTTCATCAACGTAGCCTTTTAAAATAATTTGTTTTTTTTAGGAACAAATCCTTTCAAAACAAAAATATGATGCATAGAACTAGGTCTAGCCCCATAATAAGTCTTTCCTAAAACAAAACCACATAGAGAGTGATGTGAATGATATCCCGCAACATCATCACCACCACTATCATTCTTAAACTCATAAGATCCATTGAATATTTCAAAAACTTCTCTTGAGATTTCAGAAAAACTCGTAGATTATTCCTTGCTTGAGACTCTAGTCTCCTTAGATTCATTACCCTCACTTAGTAATTGTTCTTTAGAAAGAAGAGAAAGAAATTAATTATCAATTACATAATAAATATATTATATTCTAATCATATTAGCCTCACTTACTTCTTCTAAAAAATCAGGAACTAACACATCTTCGCTAACTCTGGCTTCTTCGTACTCAATTTTCTCATCAGAGGACTAAACCACAACTTCATATGGATCCAACCCAGGATTAACCTAGTCTCTAAGTATTGAAGGGTGCTGCATAGAGTTAAAATTATCATATATCCTATCATTATCATCTACCCATTTCTTCAAAAAAAAGATTCTAATTTACACTCTATAGAATCTACATTAGGGCTTCATAACCCTCCATCACAATATTTTAACTTTTGGGTCACTCCTTCATGGTTTTATTATATAGTAGGTCCCAAATATCATGAGGGTCACTCACTACCCATCCCCCTATGAAAATGCCTTCTGATGGGGAGGGGTATGGTGGGGTATTATATACCATGCCCAAAACCCCTCTAGTCTCCGATGTAGGATAGGGAAATATTTACCACAGTGTGATACCCATATGTCACACCATGACACCCCTACAGCCAGCAACCATGACCTGTAGGGAATGCATTTCCATTCATTTGGGACTCTAACACCTTCATCCTCTTAAAAGGTAAATTGACTTAGAGTGAAACCTCCACAACTAATTATAGCCTCTTCAAATTTAGGTATTAGATCTTTAGCTTCCAAAATAGCCAAAATAAACATAAGATAGACCAAGGAATTAGATCTAGATGAGGTCTTTCTAATATTCATCAGGTGGATCATAAAATAACTACAAAGGTTTATCTTATTCCCTCTTTTCATAAGAAATAATAAAAATAAATCTTGGTACCGTATGGTGATAAATTCTTCCTTCTTAGGATGACTCATATGTTAGATAAATTCAAATAGTAGTATGCACTCCCCATCAAGTTATATAACAAAAAACCTTTTCATAACTATATTAATAGTCAAATATAGCAGTTCATCCTCATATATGAAAAAATCTCTATTTCTATGAATGGATCCTTGAAAATCATAAGATATGCCATTATGAGGTATATTGAGACATCTAGCCTATTATTTCAATGAGAATACCACCATTTTTTCTTTGATCACTATCTGAATATCATCTTCCTTTTCACTGAAACAATACTCTACATATTGATAAAACTGATGAACCAATCTAGGATATAGTGGTCATTAATTTCTAGAAAACCATTTGATCTATCCTTGGTCCTGGATAACTTTCATCACTAGTGACTTGCTCAAAACTAACCATTCAGTATCTATCTCCTTTTCAAGAATTCCAACTCGAGTCGAGAGTTATGGGTTCTTTGTATTGGAAATAGAATTTCATCTAGATTCACCTTGTGATTTCTTTTAGGGAAGTGATCCTTTAAGAGATGAAAAAGAGGCACATTTCACTATCACCATATTATCACTAGTTCAAATAGAGAAGGTCGAATGTGAGGAGGGTTGCAGTTTGAGAGATAAAGAAAGATGAAAGGCATGAAGGAGGCATGATCAATAGGGTTCTAAAAATCTAACTTAAACTGATTTTATCAGTTATGGATTTAGAGTAATAAAATATAACAAAATATACATAAATAAACTCAATAAATATTTAGTTATAGGAAACAGGAGTGATAGAAAATAATCAAAAATGTTTTAACGGTTGATCTCTAATGGTGGATCTCTAATAGTGGATCACTGATGGTAGATCACCAACAATGGATCACCAATGGTGGATCACTAGTGGTGGATCACCAATGGTGGATTTCCAGTAGTGTATCACCAATGCTAGACCACTAGTGGTAGATCACCAAGGCTAGATCATTCCAAAAAATTAAATAATGAAGATAAATAATTAACCAAATTTTATCATTCAGATTTAATCTCTAATTTAGATTAAACTCTCATAATTCAAAGGATTTATAAATATTTTGAAAATATTATGTTAATTTCAAATGAATTCAAGAGTTATATCACCTTTTTCAAAATTATCTCTCAAAAAGTGATGTCTTATATCAATATATTTTGTCTTATATTGAAATATAAGATTATGAGAGATACTTATTGCACTATTATTATAAAAATTTATCTGGAAATGTCAAAACTGATAACCAAATTCTAGTAAAGTGTTTTTCATCCATAGAATATGTGCACAGAAACTCCTTGTATCTATGAATGAAAATTAATTTTTTTTTTTAAAAAATAAGATCCCTTTTAAGGGATGCGGCTGAACCCACAAGACTTCAATACTTAAAAACCATCAAACCTCCAGGATACACAATCTAAAATCCCAACCCAAATCAAGACAACAATGAAAATACTTGTATCTATGTATTCAGACTTAGTAGTAGATATTGCAACAGAAATTTTCTTTTTACTACACCATGAAACTAGTGACTTCCCTAAAAGGTGACATGTTCCAGAGGTTCTTTTCTGTGTAAATTACATCTACCAAAATCTACGTCTGGATAACTCAATAAATAAATTTCATCTTATCTAGGATAAAATATTACTAAATTGGTTGTATACATGAGGTATTTAAAAATTATTTTGACTGAAATTAAAATTGATTCTTTAGGATTTTATTGAAAATGGGCACACATACATACACTAACATAATATTTGGTCACCTAGAAATTAAATATAGAAATATTCTCATCACCCCATTTTAATTGGTTTGAACAACTGATTTTATAATCTTTTCATGATCTATTTTAAATTTTTTTCTCATGGGAGTATCACTACTATTTTTTTATCTATACCAAAATGTTTTAAAAGGCATTTGTTCTAATTACTTTGACTTAAAATAATTTTATCTTTATTTTGAAAATTTTAAAAACCAATAAATAATTTTAACTCTCCTATCAAACTCATTTCATTTTCACTTTGTCTCATTTTTTAAATATTTGTACATAAATAATTTCTAGAAGATCCAAAAATTATATCACCAACATAAATAAGTACTAAAAACACAATTTTTGAAATTATTCTTATAAATTAATTAAGTTCATCTATACCTTTGGAAAACATTTAGAAATTAGAAAATAGTTAACCATGTCATACCAAGATCTACGAGTTTGTTTAAAACCATATAAATCTTTTTTTAATTTAAAAACATGATTTTGAAAATAATGACTTTGATATCCATGGGGTTTTTCAATAAAAACATCCTTATATATATAACTATTTTTTAATATGCTCTTAATATATACCTCATATAGTTTGAAATTAAAATATACTTCATAGGCAAGCATCATTATAATAGCTTCAATTATAGATACTGGTGAAAATATTTCCCCATAATCAATACCCACTTCTTGACTAAATCCTTGTGTAATATATATATTTCTAACTATTTTTCATAACTCGTCTAATTTTTTTAAAACACACATTTATTTCCAATGTTCATAATTTTTTTAGGTTTATCTTCTTGTTCCTAGAATTCATTTCATTCAAATTTATTGAGTTCTCCACACATTTACATTACCCAATATTCATCATTAATAACATCATTGATGTTTATATGTTCAATCTATGACAAGAAATATGGATGTTTGACCTAATTTCTAAGAGAATCTATAGTTTTTTATCTAACCAGCTATCCAACTATAGTATTAAGGGATGATATCTTTGATACATAAAGTTTATAGTAAAATATAGTATGGATATGTTATTATTCTTTATAGGTTTGGGTTTATATACTTCACTATAATTGTAATATTTTTCTTTGTGTTTCAGAAATCTATCAAAAGTTTTATCATTTATATATATATTTGATATATCATCTTCATGGTTGTATAAATAATCCTTAGAATCGTTTGGATCTATTTCATCAAAATTAACATATAAATATTCCTCCATAATCATATTACTTTTATTAAATACCCTATATGACTTATCAGTTTTTGAATATCCTAGGAAAATTCTTTTGCCGCTCTTGGATGAAAATTCTCAAAAATTATTATTTCTAATTTCTTTCATTTCATAATTCATTTGGGGTTTTCTTTAAAAGTGGTTTTATAAAAACACTATTGATTATGTAGTAGGTTATACTAACATCTTATTACCAAAAATATATAGTAAAATCATTATCATTAAGAATGGTTCAATAAATTTCTAGAAGGGATCTATTTCTTATTTCTACTAAACCATTCAGATCTGGGGTTCTAGGCGCAGAAAATTTATGATTATATCCATGTTTGTAGAATAATGAGTCAAAATATTGATTTTCAAACTCAAATAAATGATCATTTATTAAGTTTCTAATTTTAATTCAACTATGTTTTTCTTTATCTTTTTCATACTTAGAAAAATAGTAACAAGATTCACTTTTTTGAGCTAAAAACTATACACAACTGTATCTATAAAATTAATCTACTAGAACATAAAAAAAGTTCTTACAATTTAATCTAAAAAATATTGAGTGTCCAAACAAATACATATCAACCAAATCAATTTTTTGAGAAGTTAAAACTTCTTTCTTTGATTCGAAAGATAATTTTTCACCTTTTTGACATGGGTTATAAAATATTTCATCTAGGAAAATTATTTTAGGAAGCCCATTGACTAACCCTTTCCTAGTTATATTTCTAAGAGAGTTTATATTTCAATGTCCTAGTCTCCAATTCCAAATCCAATAGTCTTTTTGAAAGTTACATTGAAAATAAATGTTTTGTGAAAATAAGGAATCTAAATTAACAACACATACATTATCATTTCTCAAAGAATTGAAAACTAAATAATTTTTAAAAACAAAAAACCTTATAGGAATTATTTTAAAATATAAAATGAAAACTATCTTCACATAAATATGAGATTCAAACTAGATTGTACATTAATTCATTTACAAATAAAACATTGGAAATTAAAATAGTATTAGAGTTACTGATTTGACCAAGTCTACTTATTTTTCCTTTGGAATTGTCACTAAGGGTGACATGTCCATCATAAACCTTTATTATGTTCTTAAAGATTGAGTAATCCCCAGTCATGTGTCTTGACCAGCCACTATAAAAATACCATAATTTATTAATAGATATTTTCAAGTAGGTTTCCTACAAAATATATTTAAATTAAAAATGAATTTGGTTCCCATAACATCTAAGGTCCAGAGAATTTGGTAATAAGGGATTTTGGAATACATAATTATTTAATAGGTTTATTATAAGATGATCTGATAATTTTAGAAATAAAAACATTACTAGGAACACAATAATAGGAATTATTCATAGTACAGGTAAAACTAGAATTAAATTCAATCATTTGATCTTTCTCTATCTAGTTTGTTATCAAATTCATGTGGTATACTTATGTTCAGTCTTACTTCCAAAAATTCAGGTCAAATTATTTATTTCATTTAGGAATTTTCAAATAACCTTTTTTAATTATTCATTGGATAATTTTAGCTCATTATTTTCTTTTAGAAATTGGTTATTTTTATCCTTCTCTATACTAAGATATAGTTTAAAGTGATCAGACAAGGCATACTAAATCTTTAAAGTCTTTTATTTATCTTTAGGTTCATTAAATGTTTTATCCATTGTATTATTATGTTCAAACATTTCTTCATTAGAAATAATTTCTTTACTATTTTAATTTTAAAAGGGGTTGGAGTTATGAATAGGAGATGCAGGAAAAATATTAGATAACTCAAATGTGTTTGTCATAAAACATAAGTTCACTCTATCATGATTGCCCTCACTAATTGAGTCTGAATTAATTAAAATATACTCTAAAGAAATTAAATTTTAATTCATATCCCTTTTATACATCTTATCCTTATCCTCATTCTTTTTATTAAACTTTACTATAGGATTGTCATTTTTATATGACCTTTTCTCTTGAATTTATAGTAGAATATTTCATTTTTAGTATCATCATTTTTTCATTCATTTCTATAGTTACCTCTATTTTCATACTTACCTTTATAGTTTGGAATCTTGAATAATTTATTCCTTTTGTAAAATTTTATGAATCTTCTAGATAAGTGATTTATTTATTTACCACTAACTAATGATGATTCTCCATCACAAGTGTTGTATTCTTTAATCTTCATCTTTTCTTTGAGTATTAAATTTTGAAAGCTACTAAATTCCCTTTCGGTTTTTATTATTCTTCTCTTTTTACTTATAGTCCCTATTATTACAGCATGATATTTCATATTATCTCTTTAATATGAAACTTACTTATATCATATGATTCTTGAGTTGACATGGATGTTATTTTCCATCGGTCTAGTAAATATCTCAATAGGTGTATCACTTAATATTTGTCAAAAATTGTTTTCCCAAGTGAATGAATCATGTTAAAAATATCATTGAACCCTGTATAAATACCAAAAATAGATTCATCAGTTTTCATATTAAAGGTATCGTATTTAATAATATAATTATTCAAATGAATTTATTTAACTTTTAAAATTAATTCATAGGAAACAGCCAGGGTATCCCAAATTTCAAACACAGTTGTATAGGAAAAAATTCAATTAAACATTTCATGTCCTGAATCATAGTATAAATTATTTATAACTTTATATTTATTACAATAATCTTATTTAGTAGGATCACTTCACTTTTCCTTAGTATTTTTTGGTTGTTCTTGTTTTTCCTTAATGATATTCCAAACTTCCTAATCAATTATTTCAATCTGAATTTTCATTTTAATTTTTTATTAATCATGATTAGTGCCATTAAAATAAGAAGGTTCATTAGTTGAACTTCCATATTTATAATTATTATACATAAAGATATAAATTTATAATATGTTGAAATTTAAGATCTTTAAATATAAAAAAAATCAATGTAAAAAAATATTTGAAGAACTGTGATACCAAATGTTGGTCTGAGTGAGTAACTCAATAAGTGGTGAATTGAGTTCCTAATAAAAATTTTGTTTAAAAAAAAATTAAAACTAAAATCCTTCAATTTAATAAAGACACCAAATTAATCAAAAGAGTAGAAATATACAATTTTATTTTGAAAATATATTCTTAAATAAGGATAAATTTCCAGTTAAAATGATCTATGAGATAACATTAACTTTTGAATATAAAATACTTGATCAAACACTTCATATAAAACACAACTTAAGATTAAATATTAGAGTAAATTTTTCATACAGATTTTAAAATGGTTTTAATTTTAAACCTTCGAAAAAAAAACTAATAAAATAAATAGCATAATTAAAACAAGATGTTCAGTATCAAGATGCAAATTAATCCCCTATAATTGAAAACCACCCACTACCAATTGGTTTATTAAAAAATAAACTTAATCCACAACTAGGATCATGTTTTAAAAACAACATCACACAAGTTTTTCCAAAAAAAATCTTATTCCGTATTTATATATGGGATACAAATAATTTCCTGTAAAACACAAAATCATTCACAATTTTTATGGGTATAAAAATTAATAAATTTTAGGTAGAGTTTCTATTAATCTCTATTTATGTACATAAGAATTTTTTTTATAGATAAACATAGTAAAATAAAACATAACTCAAAAATAAATCATAAACCAAAATAGAAAATTGTTAGAATGGGAAAAAGTGATGATTCTCAATTCGAATAGATTAAGACATTCAAAGGTCCTCAAATATATATTATTAAGAATATTGAACAAATTTCAAAAAAATGTACTTGAAAATAGAGTATCATGATAGTATAGAAACTCTTTCTAGTTTTATTTTGTATATTTCCAGATTATTCCACACACAAGTGTATTGGGATTTTTCTTTGATTCAATGTATGAAATTTTTTATTCTATATCAATGTTACACTACTATCATGAACATAATATAGAGGGATAATACTTCTGAATGTATGCATATTCATGTCTAATTATCTATTGGTTGAATCCTCGTACTGAGAACAAAATCAGGAAAGGTTTGACTTTTTCTTTAATGTATCCAAGGAGTAGTTTAGTAATAATGATTCTTAAATCCATGTATGACTGATTTCATTTAATTACTTAAGATATATATTGTAGAGATGAAATTTTAATTATATTGTGGAGAGAAATGGTAGTATTTTTGTATTAGATATTTTAATGGTATATCTATGTGGTGGTAGATGTGTTCTGGTGGTAGCTCATCCTGGTAGTAGATCTTTCTAGTGATAGATCTATCAAACATTAGATCTCTTTAGTGGTAGATCAATTCAGTAGTATATCTATCAGTGGTAGATCAATATGGTGGTAGATATGTTTGATGATAGATCGCTTCAGAAGTTGAT
Organism: Viscum album; assembly: GCA_963277665.1. NCBI lineage: Eukaryota > Viridiplantae > Streptophyta > Magnoliopsida > Santalales > Viscaceae > Viscum > Viscum album. The sequence continues at coordinate 647,390,500 of OY728158.1, read as the reverse complement.
GTGATGATGGTAGATTTGACTGGTGATATATCTCTTTAATAGTAGATTTATTTATGGTTGATCAGACAGTTGGTAGATCACTTCATCGGTAGATATGATAATGGTATATATGACTAGAGGTAGATTTATCTGATGATAGATCTATCTAGCGGTATATCTATCTTGAACTAATGGTAGATACATTGAGCTATCGATAGATCAACACTTAACCAATTATATTCATTAAGTGACTTAGAAAATTATTTACTATCATAAAACATTAATCTTGTAAGAATCATAACAAACATGATTTTTAATCATCAAAATAAGGAGGTTACAACACTTTCATCTTCTTTGTTTAAAAATTAAACCACTAAACATATTCCATTTCGGGTGTCATGGATAATTTTTGATCAACAATATTTCTACTCATATCAATAATTGTTCCTTTTATGTATCTTATTCTCATTCATTTATCCATCACTTGTTATCAATAACATTCTCCAAGTTTTCTAGATTTTTTTATTTTATTTTTTTAAGTTCATTATTTAACACATATTTTTCATTTATTTTTTTAAATAAAAGAAAATTTTATTTACTAATATATTTTCCTTTATAATCTATATTCTCAATGTACTAATTTATCTAAGAGAAACCTCTAACTTCATTATGAGGAAAAAAACTAGCGCAACTTTAGCTTTATTTATTCATCACCCTCTTATTTTTTATATTTTTAAGTGAGAGACACCAATAATTCTTTATTAAATTCTTTGTATTCATCCATATCATAGCCTTAATCTTATTTCAATCCACAATCCTCATATGATATAAAATTATTATTCTTAAAAAAATCTTTTTGTTTCTCTTTCCCGTCATAACTCTTCATCATTTTCATGTGGGTTCATTTATATCATCTAATTTATCATATCAAAACTTATTTTAACACATTAAAAATATTTTTTAAACTATTACACATTTAAAAAATGTTATTAGATGTTTCCCCTAGAAATTTCTATTCTCCATATGATATTTTTTAAAATTAAGATCATCCCCCCATTAACTTCTAGGACTCATGAATCATCTTCAATGTTAATATTCTATATGGCCTTAAAAGAAACATTCTAGGATAAATCCTTTATTATAGATCGTAATTTTTCATCCTTATCTGATATGAAATAATAATGCTTAAAAAATAATCCAAGGAAACCATTTTGGGATCCTTTTCATCAATCATAAATACCATAATCCTGAACTTAATAGGTAAACTTCATAAAATTTTCTTCCTGATGCTAACATATTCAGTATCCTTTATAAATACAATGATTTTCTCTACTAGTTTGTTCACTCAATTGAAGAATGAATCAATAGTTTAGGTTGTGTGTATCCCTAATTATTAATATTTTTTCTATAGAACTTGAATATTGGACTCCACATTTTAATCACCTTTAGAGATGTTCCGAAAATTTTCCCAAGTAATCATTGAGCGCTAATATGATATCCTCTAAAACCTCCCTTTTTTATTGAAATTCCACTTTGAAGAAAGTGATAATCTTGATATAGGAGAACAAAATTTCTTTCAAACATATTCTATAAGGATGTGTATTCCTTTATTAATGATTCATATGTACTAAATAAATAAAAACATAATCCCTCATTTTTATGGCTCATAGAATCAGTCTTGGATCACTATAAGGTTGAAGTGTAGTCACCCTACATGATCATGACCTATTTCTCATTTTTATTCTTTTTTCATGTTTTTTGGTTCACCCATGATCCATTTGTCTATCCTTGGATTCTTCATCACCTATATAATTTAATTATTTATTGGTTTCTAATACCTACTATAGAAATGGATTTGGGTTGAAAATCCCACACAACACATCCTCTACATTAGTATAATAAAAAATTCCCAATCTTAGTAATGGAAATTCTTTCTTCAATCCTCCTCTGAGAAAAAAATTTTTATTATTTTACACCAAAAAACATATTGTTAAAAAATAACCATCTTAAATTTTACATTATACTATATCAACTTCTCATTGATCATAATTTGGAATAAAATATTGGAGAATCACTCCTGAAGGATAGAATATTGGTGCATTATGATTGATCCTTTTTAAACCCAACATCACTTCATCCCTCCTAGAATGAACCTTCTCTACCATCCCAGGTTATACTTATTTCTACTAGGAAGGTAGTGAATTCCCTTTTCCTTCCCACTTATCTTTATTTCATTAAGTTTCTAATTTTATTATGATTAAGAGATTTAATTTTCAGTATAGGGTATCAACATATCAATAAGGAGTAAATTAAATATATGAGGAATTTGGGTGATGATGAGGAGCCCAATGAATTAAGATATTATAGGTATAAGATATAGTCTCGAGTTAAAATAATTTATATAATTTTTTTAATTCTATGATTGTAATGACTCCAAAATTTTTTAAATAATTTTTTAATATTTGAAGGAATATTTCTAGAGTTAGTTATGGAGTTTGTGAAAAATTAGGGGACCCAGAGATCCCTAGTGTTGATGTATTAAAAACATTAAATATATTTTATCATGCATTCATATTTTTTTGGAAATAATGGAATAAATACTGAATTGTGACTCTTATGGTAATTTTGAGGCCACCATTAAATATGAAATATAGGTTTTAACCAAAGTATGATATATTTATTATCAGTTTTGGGTTCTTAGATAGAGTGTTGTCATTGGGGAATTAAACAAATTAAATAAATTAGTTAATTTAATTATCATCAATTTGAAAAATTTTAATAAAACCTCTAAATAATCCTCATTATAGAGAATTCACTAGGGTTAGACACATAACCCTATAGGTATTGTAAGGGAAGGAGATATTGCTTCAGGGGAGAAAATGTTGGTGGATGATCATGGGATATGGATCTAGGATCAGAGTATAATGTGGATCATCACTATCAATGGAGTTATTGTATCTCCCCAACTGAAATGAATAAAAAAATTATTCCTTAATGATTGATCCAAAATTGAGGTATGGTGTCTATTTATGTTGGTTTAATATCATATTTATTTATTCCATATTGATATTTAATAAATCCTACAAAAAAATTGATTTGTGTGTCGAATTTCACTTTGAAGTTGATGGGTTTTCATCCCTATATTATTATTTTGTTGATATTTTTTTATTTATCATCGTTCAACTTTCTCATTGAAAAATATTAAGGATAACCTAAACAATTATTGAGGTTTGTTCCTCTGGATTTTATTTTTTTAATTTCCCCCATTGTTCTATGTACATTCATCGTAGGTATTTCCTTTAGCTAGTGGATCCACCAATACCCGATAGATTATCATTTTCTAATAATTTATTGGAATTATGGATAATTATAATGGGATTTTTTTTATTGGAACTATCAAGGTGTGATGATGAATATGGACAATTAGAGATATATTGGGATTGGATCGGTGTTTTTCATATGCGGTTAGGCATTGTGGTGGTAGAGTGGTGTAACAATATTACTTCTCGAGTGGATTGGATGGTCAGAATCTAGACACCAGTGATAGAAAGTCTCATTAAATGAAATATACAAGTTCTATGGTGAGAATCGTGGCTTTAATGGGTACAATAAAGGACTAGGGTGAAGACCCGTGAAGGTTCTTCAATTCTAGAAAATTCTGATATACATGTCATGTAGTTCAGGAACACATTCCATGTAGTCCCCACTATGTGGTGTATATGGTATCTATGTGTTGTTAAACATCACACACCATGTGGTGGTTTCATATGTTGTGCGATGCTTAGATGACCAAATCGATGTGTACAAGGAGTACACATATGAAGTCATGTGGTGCTACATCCCATGTATATTGAATCACAAGTCATGCACATCATAGAAGATAGCCCGGTGTGTAGATATTACATGACTAGAGGCCATATGACCCCACATGACATGTATTTGGACATAAAACACGTTACCTATGTGTATCATTGTGTACCGGAAGTACATTACCATGTGACGATGTGGCCCAACATGCCATGTGTGGCGGGAAACACGATGTGTACTTCAGAAGGTACATGGGATTTGGGGGACGGAACATACCAAGTGTTAAAATAGTCCCTAAATATAATGTTAGGTGAATCACACCACTTGTTCTTTGGAAATTACTCATACATAGATAGTGTATACATGCACGCTCTGAGTATATGGGCACAGGTCAAAATACATGGGCTAGACTAGATGACATGTCGAGTGTCAGACTGACCTCTACATGCTATATACCCCTAGTGGACACATTTTTTATTTGGATAAAAACATTTCTTGTGAGACCATGATACATGGGTAGTTCCAGGATCAGTGAGAAAAACCATGTGCTCTAAGGTACACAATGGGTAATTCTTCAAGGGAAAACTTGATCCCTTGTTCTTATAAGTTTAGCCCGGGTGTGAACTTGGGTGTGTTTTCTTGATCTATAACTATGTGGGTGTGTTCCCTCTTTCTGTTGTTTTAGAGTTATTTTTACCAGTCCAACTCTATAAGGATTCAGTGTGGTATTATGTTCATAGAATTGGATAATATCCCCTCAGTGGACTAGAGTAGGAATCCCTCCTTGAGTCTTGAATGTTGTATCCTCAATCCCACTATCTTTTTCCCTATGTGGGGTTTCGAGAATCATGTGACAAACATACACTTGTTTAATCACCTATCTAATAGGTTATTCAAGTTAGGTTCAGTTAAACCCTATAGGTTAGGGGTGTTATCCTCTATCTATATATCGATATCAGTTTTATTCTAATGAGTTATAAGTTGATTGAGATAGTATATCAAATTATCCCTCTATGTTTCTTTATGATTTGTCATGTAAATACCTGATAGTAATATTCTCTTGGAATGGTACCATTATTATAATAAGAACCGATGAGTGATACCTCTCGAATGAGTGCCATAAGTGATGGAAAGTCTTGTGGAGTGAGTTCCCCTAGATGAGTGTTGAATTTGTGACTTTCGTAGAATCCTAGTCTAGCATTGAGAACATGACCTCACCTTGAGTCTTAATTTTTATCATTTATCATATTTGGGATATTTTTTTGTTATTATTTTGTTATATTCTGATTGGCATATATTTATGATGACAAGTTAATTACTCTATTGATGCCTTATGTTTGGTTGTTTTAGGGTGTCCTACTTGGTATGTATATACTCAACCCTACATAAGCACTTCCCACACTTGTCATGTCTTATATAGATGATAGGACTTTCATTGGATTTCTAGGTGGTCCAATAGTAGGTGGAGATAAGTTATGTTAGACATACCATATATGAATCTAGGAGTTACTTTTGGGCAGTTTCCCCAATGTTGTTAGTAGTTTGGGTTCTTTTCCAATTTTTTGGGACTTGTTTTTATCCCTTTATACTTTTTTATACTTATTGTGGAACTATTATATGGAATATATGTTATTCATGGATTTATAGTAATTTGTTTACCTTTATGCATTATACTAGTGTATTGGGATGTGTGCATGTGTTCAATTAATTTTCTTTATAGCGTCTCATGTGTTTGATATGCCTACTTGGTTCTAGTCCCCCACCCCTGGCCTATTGGAGGTGGGATTGGGGTGTCAAAAATTACTTATTATTAGATAGAAAGTACCTAGTGGGTCTAGTTTTGATAGAGTGGTATCATATGATATCATATTAGGACCTTATTTTAGAGATATTATATCTATGAGGTTGGTTTGGGAACTAGGTAAACAGTGTTAAAGTGTCTTGTGTTTTTTAATTTAGGCTAAGGAACCCAGTGATGAAGTAAGGATGATGTATCCATTCACAAGGACTCTAATAACCTGACTTTTGACTTAGAACATATAAACATTGAATGTAGGAAAATAATTATTAAACTCATTATATATGAATGGTTTTTGGTTCCATGTCTTTCTTGAGTCATCTCCCCAGATATTCTCTTTTCACTCTGGTTCATTTTGTGTATCATTGGATGCCTCCATCATGACAGATAGCTATGATTCTGTTTCAGGGTTGTGGTTATATTCTACTTGGATATGATGCTTCATATTTTGGACCTTTGTAGGATGTAGTTCCATCAGGTGGATAGTGAGTGATGTATCTACCCATTGAGAATCATGTTGACCCGCCTCCAGTGGATCAAGTGGATGCTTCCCATTCAGTTGAGTAGTAGTTGGTTCTAGTAGTACTATAAGATTATGGACCAATATTGTGTGAAATTTTTTAGTTCCAAAGAGGGATATTTCTTGAGTTTTTTTGGTGATCTAGACCCCCTTCTCAGGTGGTTGATAACTATAAAAAATATTGTGGTGCGAGTGTCCTTCTTTATAATGAACCCACTTAATGGTGGTATTGACAGTGATACTTATTCAATGTGATCAAAGGTGTTTGTAGAACCTTTTTTTGGTGACATATGATGTGCCTTCAAACACATAAGTAATAGGGACACTTCCCCCACCAAAACATTTTATTTGGACTTGATTTAAAACTATGTGGGTAAGTTAGTGCCACCCAAAGTGGATAGTGTTGAGGTGTGGTGGGTGACTTTCTTTGACTTATATTTTTTAGTTCATTTGTATTTGATAAGATGTCGGAGTGGGCCTTCATTTTGGATAATGGGTGGATAAAGGAAAGGATAGCCTCATATGGTATGGGCTTAGGACCCAGAGGATTTGGGTATGGTTTAGGGTATGAAATATGTCTTTCATTCTATAGTTTTAGTTTATTACTTAGTCACAAGACACATTTTCTTCAACATATCCCCTATTTAAGACATATTGATACCAATGGAACCTTTTTCCTTTAACTTTTTGTTTAGAGGATCTTGTAAATAATGTCTAGTGATTACACACTTCTATTGATCGTGTGACCTAACTCTGGAATTATATAGATCCTCATGTGTAATCATTCTATAGTAGTGGTGATATGTTATGATGTTTTCCTTAGAATAGACTACTTTCCTAATATCCATGACTAGGTCAATACCACCAATGATGGTTTCATTGTATCTGAGTTAGTGTGATTTTATTTTCTCTATTGGGTGTGAAGAAATCCCAAGTGGAGTAATATGAGATCCAGTGTAAGCAGATATAGCCGATTTACTATTAATTGACTAGAATGAACCTTGGAGCAGTGGATTCTATGATATTTCAATCTCATGTGTTATTAGATTATAATGATTATTTCTTACCTGAGTATGTTCCAAAATTAACTCCCTATTGAATGTTTTTTTCCTTCATAGACCTACACCAACATTAGCCCGATATATGGGCTTGCATATCAGATGACCCCTTATAGTTGTGAGATTTGAAGGTGTGGTTAGAGGAATCTATAAATAAGGGGATTTTTTAGACCTAGTGTGTTACCCTAGGAATCCCATTATTCATTCAGAAAAATGGAGGATGAGGGATTGATGTTAGGAATGGATTAACGTCACTTAAATGAGGTAACTCAGGAAGTATTGTCCTCCCCTGGAAATTGATGTCTTCTTTGACCATTAGTTAGGGGAGAAGTGGTTATCAGAGTTTGAACATATGATAGGTTATCATCAACTCCATGTTTTAATGTTGGTTTACCAAAGGTGGATTTCTAAAATGATTATGGTTGCTTTGAGTTCAAGATGATACCCTTAAACATGTTTTTCACCCCAATAGTGTTTGTAGAATTTATCAACTAGATAGTTCAACCCTTTTGGATTGGTTTGTGGTAGTTTAGTTTGGTGACATCCTTTTATACTCAGTGATATAGGTGGAGCATATGACACACTTGAGGATGGTTTAGTACATGTTCCATGAGTACCAACATTATGGGTTTCTCTTGAAGTATCAAATTTAGATTCAGGAAGTACACTTATTAGGATATGGCTTCTCATACATGATAGTGATAGTGGACCCACTGAAGGTTGAGGAATTCATAGCTTAAGAGACACCTAAAAGCATGGTCATAGTAGCAGATTCTCACAGTAAAGTTTTATGTTCTCTATTATTGAGTGAGTTGATAGAGCAATTGACCTTTTTGTAGTTGACCCTTAAGGATGATGACAGCACAGTGTACCTCCAGTTGATGTTTGTTTTCCCTCCAATTTTTCAGTGTGTTAGGGAGGAAGAACTTGGGGATATCGACTATGAGATCTTCCATGGCTAGATATCCATTGGACTATTTCCTGAAGGATTTTATGAAGGTGGGAATCATGTCATCCTTATTTGATGATGGATGATTGGACCATTCATGTAGTGAGAATAATTTTTGAGGAGGTTTTATTTTTTACCTTATTAGTACGTTGAAAGAGCGTTGTCGTTGGCGCCCTCAAATGATTAGTGTGAATTTGGGGTACTTAGGTACAGCAGAGTGGCTGAGCAAGGTCGTCTCTCAAAGGAGGAGGTGAATTAAAACAACTTTTTAGAGGTATTATAGAAATAAAATAAAAGATAATAAAAACACTACTTGAAAGGATGGGGGGTAGTTGTTTATAGTTTATAAAACTTGAAGAAGTTTGCTGGAAGAAGATTTCAATTTTTTTGTTTTTAATTTTGAAATGACGATTGATTAAAAAGACACAACAAGAAGATGTTTTTTTTTAATATTTTAAAAGGCATAATCGATATAACTCTACCTCTTCACTATATTATTAATCATTATCATTTAAATTAACATTAACTTAATTATGATCCATTAATTTGTTAAATCCCAAACCCTACGAGAATTAACTTTACCACGAAGATGAAGTGAATATAACCCTAGGCTAACTTCGGAACATGCAATCACAACACCCTGCTTTGATTAATGTTCTAAGATTAGCTTATGGTCAGTGGTAAATTAAGGCACATATACATTCTGGAAATGAGGCTGAATTGTGTTTAGAGATTATATTTTAACTCTACAAATTTATCCCGTGTGGTCTTGTATTACCGATTAAGATCGCGCTCTCACAATTTACACAAAATCTCAACCTTGCGTGTTTTTGTGTTAATTATTAAATTGTTTACTTAGTTTCTTACAATTTAAAAACACAATTCATGGATAATATTAAGTGAATTACAGTAGATAAATGATTCAAAATAATTAAATGAATAAGGATATAGGTCGATCGATTACTAAAAAGAACTACTCTTCCATGGGCGGTGTAGTCATCGTAGAGACGTTTTGCATGAGAAAAGGATTGAAAGGGTAGAACCCAATATATTCTCCACTATTGATTCCAACCCAATTAAGAATATTAATAGAAGAAAAAAAGGAAAGAACACAGAAGATTATTTGAATAAAAATTCAAGAAACAAACATGAAAGAAAATAAATACAAAGAGGAGGTGGGAGAAGAGAGCCTTTTTGGAAGAGAGGTTTGCACAAAGCCTTAATTATTCAAAGAGTTTTTAGGGGATCCAAAGAGACACCCTTTCTGCCACACCTTCCCAAATCCTCTAAAAGCCCTCCCAAAGAGTTAAAACCCCCTTTAAATAGAGTTTGTGAGGGCTAGGGTTACATAACTTTTTAAGTGTGAAATGAAAAACCCGGAAAAATATTTTATTCCATGTTTCACCACCTAATTGACCTCCAAAACGTGTGAATAGTCCAGCATTCCAGAAGTATTATTTGTTCCACATCATGTCCCCGAGCTTTCCTCAACATTTGGGCTCAATATAATCCCGGATGAGGAATATATGGCCCAAATACAGAACTCATGTCTATTCTGCCGAGTCCAGCCCACCATTGGCTTAATGGCCCATTTACTTCATCCAAATGCACTCTTTTTCTCTAGTGTCCTGAATGAAAGTTGTATAAATTTAAGTTAGTAACAATGTTACAAAATATTAAGTTTAAATAATAATTATTAAAATATTTATCTTCAAACTAATACAGTACATTTTAAAAGGGTAGAACTGGAATTTTCATCAAATTTTCAAATGAATGATCTAATCCCAAATATTTCATAAATGAATATATTTAGCACAATGTGATGAAATTATATCATTTATTATCAATAAAATATTCAATAAAATAGTGTTTTATCAACTCCCCCACACTTACCCTTTTGCACTCCTGGGAAAACCTCATGTCAAGTAAACATCAATATCAAATCAAAACCAATTTTAAAACACATATCCTTGAGATCAAACAATTACACACCAAGAAACGAAAGATATCATGACTTATAAAAAACCATTATTTAAAGTTCTTAATTTATATCATTCAATATATTTCCACTTCATTTATCCTCTCATGCACAAAACACTTACCTCACTTGAATTTTCTCTTATCACACAAATATCAATTTTTTTGCAATGTCTTTCTCATCCAAACTCATACAAGGGTTACCATAGGCTTGATAAATTCCTACATCGCTACCCGATGTGATTCAAGGACATATGTTTATCATGAGGACTTTTCAGGGTTTTTCTGTGGCTTTCAGTTGGTAGGATTTAGATGTGAAAAATTCTAAGGCTGAATGAGGAGGGCTTGACTCTTTTTGAAGCAAAATTGCATTAATCTAATTTTCACTTAAATATAGTCTTCTCCTCAATCGCCATAGTATCAATTTATCTCCATCATCATTAAAAGTCATAAAATTTTTACACCATTCATAATTTCAGCATCAAATAATGTCAATCTTATCAAACATGATTTTATTGAAAGCTCCAGATAGGCACAGCTTTCCACCTCAATTAGAAGCTCCAGAAAAGGCACAGCTTCACTTATTGTGAAAGCCCCAGAAAAGGCACAGCTTTCAATATAATTACTTTCTTTAGAAGTAAACACATATCATTAGAATTTTATTTTCCACCCAAAGTATCACAGAATGTGGTAGCACAACACAAGATAGATTCCCCCACACTTAAGCTCAACTAGATTATGCAATTTCACTTCAAGAGTTGGTTGGATATGGAAAATTGGCATGTAATGTGGCTAACCTAATAGGTTGTTCATGGATTCTAAGGGCTTAAAGGACTAAATTTTCAAGGTAGGCTATTATAAAAAAAGATTCTTTGAAATAGGGTCATTAATACCAAACAAATTCCTCAATCATTTAAACATATGTACCTCAAACCCTCAAGTTTTGACATGAATAAATCAAATTCTGGTTAAATCAAGCATGGTTTGGTTCTCTCAAGAAGTGAGGTGAATGTAAAGAATATGAAAATAATGGTTTAGAAGCCTCACTGGAAAGTGATTTCAAATATAAAGACAGTGAGATGTGGCATGGGATTCATAATTCAGTGTACTTTTCATGAAATTACTAAATATTTGAACTTGAAACAAAGTCATTTCAGCATTCATTTAAGCTTAGTTTCAAGGGGTAAATTGTTTCTCTTATTGATATGGATTTAAAAATGGTGATGAGAATAATTTCAGCTCAAAAGTTTCAAAAACACACATAAAATCATAAAATAAACACACAAAATTTGAAAAACACACATCTTTTTTTGTTTTTTTTTTTTTTGTTTTTTTTAATCATGAAAACAATTGAAATTACTAAACTAAAAGGTTCCCTCCCCCACACTTAAAACATTGCATTGTCCTCAATGTGAACCCATGAGATGATATATGCACATGAAATGCAGAATTTTTAAATAGGAAAAATAATATAAAAGTTAAAGGGTTAAGAACAGCCTGATGTGCTCAAGTGATGATGGGGTCATTCAGTGTGATAAAATCCACTGCATTAATAGGAAGTCCCTCAATGTATCTCTTCAAATGTTGCCCATTGACTATAAAGCTCCTTCATGTGTCCTCTTGTGTGATCTCCACTACACCATAAGGAAAAACATTAGTCACAACATAAGGACCTAACCATCTGGAACGCAACTTACCAGGCATCAAATTCAGTCATGAACTATAGAGAAGGACTTTCTCTCCAACATGAAACTCCCTTTGTTGGATCATTTTTTCATGAGTTTCTTTTGATATTTTCTTATAGAGCCTTGAGTTCTCATATGATGATAGTCAAATCTCCTCAAGCTCTTGAATTTGTAACTTCCTTTGAATTCCAGCTTGGGCCAAATCCATGTTGCATTTCTTTATATCCCAATATTCCTGATGCTCGACTTCCACTGGGAGATGAAATGCTTTCCCAAAATAAATATGAAATGGGTACATACCAATGGGTGTCTTGTATGCTGTCCTATAAGCCCACAATGCATCATCCAAGAACTTGCTCTAATCCTTCCTATTTCGCTACATGGTTTTCTACAAAATTTGTTTCAACTCACGATTTGAAACCTCAGCCTGTCCATTTGTTTGGGGGTGGTATGGTGTTGATGTTTTATGTGTCACCCCATACTTTAGAAGGAGGGAAGAAAAATTCCGATTGTAGAAGTGTGTACCTTGGTCACTGATGATGGCCTTTGGTACTCCAAACCCGCAGAAAATTTGAGCCTTGGCCTCCACCCATTTACTCACATAATCGACAGCAACAAGGATATACAAGAAACCAAATGAACTAGGAAAAGGTCCCATAAGATCAATTCCCTAAATGTAAAAAATCTCACAGAATAAAATGTTTTGTTGGGGCATCTCGTGTCTTCTTGAAATTTTTCCAGTGCATTGGCAACGAGAGCATGATTTACAAAAAACATGGGAATCATGCAATAAGCTAGGCCAATATAATCCAGAGTCTAAGACTTTTCTAGCAGTATGTTGGGGTCCAAAGTTTTCACCACAAGCAAGTGTATGACAGAAATGCAAAACAGACTCAAACTCATGATTGGGAACACACCTCCTAATGAATTGGTCACTACACATGCGCAGGAGATAAGGATCATCCCACACATAAAACCTAGACTCGCTTTTTAATTTTTGGACTTGATGTTTCTTTAAATTTGCAGGGATTTCATAGGCAATAAGGTAATTAACTAAATATTCATACCAAGGATGCGTACCTGATATGGAATAAAGATTATCATCGTAGAAAGTGTTTCGAAGTGGTACCTAGTCCAAGGTTTCATCCTCTAGTGTGTGAGTAATCCTACTCATGTGGTCCGCCACTAAATTTTCTGACCCATTTTTTTCCTTTATCTCAATATCAAATTCCTGAAGAAGGGGCATCCATCGGATCAGCCTAATATTTTCATCTGGCTTCTTCAAGAGGTACCTCAGAGCTGCATGGTCAAAAAAAACTACTTTAGAGCCCAATAAATACGAATGGAATTTATCTAAAGAGAATATGACAGCAAGAAACTCCTTTTCTATGGTTGTGTAGTTTGATTGGGCTGAATCCAGTGTCCTCGATGCATAGGCGATCACATGTAAACGTCCCTCCACCCTCTGAGATAAGACAGCTCCAACCGCAAAGTTGGAGGCGTCACACATAAGCTCAAAAGGAATATCCCACCGTGGGGGCTGTATGATAGGTGGAGTGGTCAGACACTTCTTTATCTCATCAAAGGAAGTCCTGCAAGAATCATCAAAATTGAAGTCAATATCTTTTTGAAGCAATCGAGATAAGGGTAGAGGAATATTACTAAAATCTTTGATGAAGCATCGATAAAATCCATCATGTCCAAGGAACGATCGAACATCATGCACACATGTAGGATATGGGAGGGATGAAATAATGTCTACCTTATATTTATCAACTTCAATTCCATTTTGTGAGACTATATGACCTAAGACAATTCCCTTTTCGACCATGAAATGACATTTTTCAAAATTTAAGACTAGATTCTTCTCAATACAATGATGCAACACATCACCCAAACTAGAGATAAATTCATCAAATGAGGATCCATAAACTGTAAAATAATCCATAAATACCTCCATGTAGGTCTCAATGAAATATGAGAAAATACTCACCATGCATCTCTGAAAGGTACCTAGGGCATTACAAAGTCCAAATGGAATCCTTCGGTAAGCAAAGGTACTGAATGGGCAGGTGAATGTCATCTTCTCCTGGTCCTCTACTGCAATGGGAACCTGAAAATAGCCAAAAAATCCATCCAAGAAACAATAGTGTGTCTTCCCAACTAGTCTTTCAAGCATCTGATCAATAAATTGGAGGGGGAAATGGTCTTTGCGAGTGTAATGATTTAGTTCTATAATCAATACACACACACAACTATTTTTACCCTCATTGGAACTAACTAATCTTTCTCGTTCTTAACAACAGTAACACCACTTTTCTTAGGCATAACCTGAATAGGACTTACCCACTGAGAATCAGAAATGGGATAGATTATACCTTCCTTGATCAATTTTTCAACCTCTTTTTTAATAACCTTCAGAAGGGTTGTATTGAGTCTCTTTTGTGGTTTCCTCACTGGTTTAGCCCCATCCTCCAAAATAATCCTATGCATGCAAATAGAGGGGCTAATACCTGATATGTCAGACAAGGTCCACCCGATTGCCCTGATATTCTCCCTCAAAAGATTCAAAAGTTTTTCTTCATTTTCAAAAGGGATATTGTTAGCAATGATAACAGGTAATTTGTCACCACTTAACAAGTATGAGTATTTGAGATTTGGTGGCAATGGCTTGAGTTCTAGTGTAGGGGGTGGTGTATGGATGGAAACATAGAAGGAACTGAAATATGTGCAAAAAGAGCATCAGTATCAGAATAAAAATCATCACAATTAGAGAATAAAGCATCAAATCCATCAGTATACTCAACATCCATGTCATAATTAGAGTTCATGTGATCAAAATCAGAATATGATTCCATTTCAAAATCAAATCTTAGAGAGTCTTGTTCTTTTGAAACGGGAGTGGAAGTACTCTTAGACATCAAACTAGAACCAATACTCATAATCTTCCTAATCATAGGACAATCTAATTCCATGGTGTTTTTACTTGGTGGTTCAAAATGGGAGATAAAAAATGCAGAATGATCCTCTGAGGTGTACTTCATGGAATCCATAACATTAAATATCACAACTTCATCCCCAAATTCCATGGAAAGTGTACCCTCGTTGACACTTATGATAGTTTTTGCAGTTTTGAGGAAGGGTCTTCCTAAGATAATGGGGGTATGAGAACTTACCTAATCATCCTCCATGTTAAGCATGAAGAAATATGTTGGAAATATCATGTCTCTTACCCAGACAAGTACATCCTTAAGAACTCCCGCTGGATATGCCATAGCTCTATTCGCCAGTTGCACCACTACTTTGGTCGGCTTCAACTCACCAACCTGTAAAGAAGAGAATACAGAGTGAGGAATCACATTTATTGAAGCTCCTAAATCACAAAGAGCATCAGAGAAGTGAAACTCCCCTATGGTACATGGGATGGTGAATTTCCTAGGATCCTTGCACTTTGTTGGAATTTCTAGAGCTGGTGTAATGAGTGCTGAGACATTCCTTCCAATGTTGATCCTATCATTTCCCTTGATCCCTCTTCGATTGGTACAAAGTTCTTTTAATAATTTCTCATACCTTGGGATTTTCTTTATGGCTTCAAGTAGAGGAATGTTGATCTCCACATGCTTGAATGTGTCCAAAACCTCCTTTTGCATTGCTTCTTTAGCCATCTTCTTGGTTTGAACAACCCTGTTTGGAAAAGGAAGGGGTTTAGGAGGAACATCATCAATCTTTTTCTAACCTTTATCTTTCTCCTTGGATTGCTCATCAGTTGGTATGGAATGAGACTTCTCTAGATTTGAGGTGAATCCTGGTGGAATGGTAGGTACAGATGTATCGTTCACTTGCTTCCCACTTCTCAATGTTATGGCACTGACATTCCCCTTTAGATTTGGAGTGTGTTAGGAAGGTAGATTTCCAGAATTCTTACTCACAAGTTCATGGAGGGCGGTGGCAATCTGGCTCATTTGAGTCTTCAACTCCCTCAACTTCGAACCTTGACTTTTCAGCCCATTCTGTTGATTAAGAACAATTTGCTTCAAAAGGTCATCAGTGTTAGAATCTACCTTGGGTGGGGGATTCCCTTGTTGTTGGATTATTGATGCTTGAGATTCAAATATCCTTTGGGGTTGTTAGAAACCATGCTGGTAAGGTGGAGTCTGCTGGAAGTTTTGTTGAAAAGGGGTCCTTTGTTGTTGTCCAGAGCCATACCTCATGTCTGATTGATCCTTCCACCCTTGGTTGTATGTTGGATCAAACTTCTTTTGGGGATATGGTTTTTTTTTCTTGCTGATATGGTCTCCCAGGGAACATTGCGCCTTTAAGGAGGGGGTTGGGATGTCTTTTGATCCAAAGCAATCTGCCTCACCATAGTGGTCAATTCTTCTAACTTGGTATCAATCAAATGACTTTGAAGAGAAGAAGGACTTACCTGATGTACTCCCCTGACATGTGGTGTACCTCGATCGCCAAATTGTTGGGAGTTTTGGGACATTTTGTCGATTAATGCACATGAAGCTACTGGTGTCTTGTCCACCAATGCCCCTCCTACTGCAGCATCCACCATGCTCCCCTCCATAGGTGTGAGTCCTTCATAGAAGTATTGGATGAGTAATTGCTCACTGATTTGGTGATGTGGGCATCTTGCACACAACTTCTTGAATCTCTCCCAATACTCATACATTGACTCCCCTTGTGCTTGCATGATCCCCGAGATCTCTTTACGAATGGGAGTGGTCCTTGATGCTAGAAAAAATCTCTGCAAGAAAAGATATTTCAAATCATTCCAACAAGTTACATCTTTGGGTTGTAAATAATACATCCAGTCTTTCGCAGCTCCATAAAGTGAGAATGGGAATGCTCTTAATTTGATTTGATCTTCAGATACATTTCTAGGTTTTAGGGTTGAGAAAACCACATTAAATTATTTCAAATTTTTATTGGGATCCTCACCAGAGAGGCCATGAAACTTTGGAAGTAAGTGAATTAACCCAGATTTTAGTCCAAAGTCCGATTCGAGATTTGGGTATGCAATACAATTTGGTTGATAGTTAATATCAGGTGCATCCAATTCTAGAATGGTTCTATTAAGTTCATTTCCATTATTTTCATCCATTGGTTCTTGTTTTATGGTTGAATTTTAATTTCTTCCAATTTCAATGTTTTGATATTGGATTAATTCTCCAACTGGTTGAATGTTGAAACTTCCGGTAGACTGAGAACGTCTGATTCGAGCCATAAGGCTACGTTCAATCTCAGGGTCTAGATCTAAGAGATCCTTGGGATTAGTTCGTGTCATAAATCAATAAAATATGAAAATAAGTAAAGTGGACCATAGTAAAATAAAAATTAGAAGTTTGAGTTCATGGTCCAAAAAGAAGTAGAAGAAAATAAAAGAAGAAAAAAATCAGATTGGATAAAGAAGGAAGAAAGAAGAGAGGAAGAGATTAAAATGTAAAATAAAATAAATACCTCTAATTGGTTGAAATAATTACTTGCCTCCCCGGAAATGGCGCCAATTTGAAAGAGCACTGTCCTGGGCGCCCTCAAATGATTAGTGTGATTTTGGGGTACTTAGGTGCAGCAGAGTGGCTGACCAAGGTCGTCTCTCAAAGGAGGAAGTGAATTAAAACAACTTTTTAGAGGTATTATAGAAATAAAATAAAAGATAATAAAAACACTACTTGAAAGGATGGGGGTGTTTTTTTATAGTTTATAAAACTTGAAGAAGTTTGCTCGAAGAAGATTTCATTTTTTTGTTTTTAATTTTGAAATGAAGATTGATTAAAAAGACACAACAAGAAGATGCTTTTTTTAAAATATTTTAGAAGATGTAATCGATCTAACTATACATATTCACTCTATTATTAATCATTATCATTTAAATTAACATTCACTTAATAATGATACCTTAATTTGTTAAATCCTGAACCCTACAAGAATTAACTTTACCACGAAGATGAAGTGAATTTAACCCTAGGCTAACTTCAGAACATGCAATCGCAACACCCTGCTTTGATTGTTGTTCTAAGATTAGATTATTTTCAGTGGTAAATTAAGGCACATATCCATTCTGGAAATGAGGATGAATTGTTTTTAGGGATTATATTTGAACTCTACAAATTTATCCTGTGTGGTCTTTTATTACGGATTAAGATCGCGCTCTCACAATTTACACAAAATCTCGACCTCACGTGTTTTTGTGTTAATTATTAAATTGCTTACTTAGTTTCTTAAAATTTAAAAACACAACTCATGGATCATATTAAGTGAATTACATTAGCTCAATGATTCAAACTAATTAAATGAATAAGGATATATTTCGATCGATTACTAAAAAGAACTACTCTTCCATGGGCGGTGTAGTCATCGTGGAGACGTTTTGCATGAGAAAAGGATTGAAAGGGTAGAACTCAATCTCATATCCACTCTTGATTCCAACCCAATTAATAAGATTAATATAAGAAGAAAATGTAAGAACACAGAAGATTATTTGAAGAAAATTTCAAGAAACAAACATGAAAGAAAAGAAATACAAAGAGGAGGTGGGAGAGGAGAGCCTTTTTGGAAGAGATGTTTTCACAAAGCCTTACTTATTCCAAGAGTTGTTAGGGGATCCCAAGAGACACCCTTTCGGAAAAATCTTCCCCAATCCTCTACCATCCCTCCCAAAGAGTTAAAAACCCCTTTAAATAGAGTTTTTGAGGGCTAGGGTTACATAACTTTTTAAGTTTGAAATGAAAAACTCGGCCAAATATTTTATTCTAAGTTTTACCGCCTATTTGATCTCCAAAAAGCATTAATTGTCCTGTCTTCAAGAAGTTCTATTTGTGACACATCATGTCCCAGATCTTTCCTCAAATTTTGGGCTCAATCCAATCCTAGATGAAGAATATATGTCCCAAATACAGAACCCATGTCTATTCTGCCGAGTCCAGCCCATCATTGGATTAATGGCCCATTTACTCCATCCAAATGCACTCTTTAGCTCTAGTGTCCTGAATTAAAGTTGTATAAAATTACGTTAGGAACACTTTTACAAAATATTAAGTTCAAATAATAAATATTAAAATATTTATCTTCAAAATACTACAGTACATTTTAAAAGGGTAAAACTGGAATTTTCATCAAATTTTCAAATGAATGATCTAATCTCAAATATTTCATAAATGAATATATTTAGCACAATGTGAGGAAATTATATCATCTATTATCAATAAAATATTCAACAAAATAGTGTTTTATCATATGTCTTAGAGAGATGAAGATATACTAGGATCCTTTGGAATTGAGTTGGGTGGCCAAGGATGTTGTAGTATGTTGCTGAGTTTAACTCTTGATGCCCCACCTATAAATATGTAGTAGATGAGGATCCTGTATGGAAGTGAAAATAGGATGGTATATTTTTGGTTGTTTTTATGGGGATACCATGATCATTTAGTGGTCCTAATTTTACCTAAATTATCATAAACTAACTCACCTAAGTGACCAACTCCCTAATCAATTGAGAGCATAACTTAGTGGAGAGTTTGAAACATATGTGCATGTGGTAGGTAGTCCATCTTCATAGTGTTCCCTAAATGATCATTTTAGACTATTATGATCACTTCATACCACTGTTATGGGGAGGATGAAGAAGGCATCTGTGACAGATTTTTGGTTAAGAAAAGTGTTTATACTCTAGAAAAAAGGCCAGGTAATGTGGACAAATCATGTTCTGGAGAACATTATTAGGGTTTTCATGATATTATTGATCATATATAGTAGGATCACCTACCATAAATGAAGAACCGTATAAGTATGTGTATGGAATACCCATTACTCCACCACTGTACTGGTTAGAGCCTGTGGGAAATAGTAATTTTGGGCCTAGAGTTGGTGTTATCCATGTTATTGAAGGTTCATTTCATCTAGGTTTGTTTTAGAACTTCTCAAAAACTAAGGAGTCCTTTGTAGAGTTATGATGGAAGCCTTTTGAGTTCTACGAGGAAATCATGCATTCTGAGAAGTCCTACCTCATCAAGGATTGTGAATATTTGGATGATGAAATGGGATATTTTTTATATTTGTAGACCATTATTTTCTCGGTTAATATGTTGTTTAGTGATGGGGTGTATAAATTTTCACTATGTACATGGTTACACAGGGTGAATGATGTATACCACGTGTTACAACTAAGGAGATATGTGCATCACTTGTTGAGTGATGTTGGCTGATATAGAATATATTTCAAGGGTATACTTACCTTTTTGTGGTTTCCTATGGATTTTAAGAACCGGTGAGAGAATTCCATTCTTGGGAAAGTGTTTCCCTTGGGTTTATGTATTTTGGAAGCACAGGATCCTCCTGGAGAGATTGTTGGAGTGGGGGATCTATATAAAATATCAATAAAATATTATCATAATAGGTTTGTTCTTTTTAGGATGAAAATCCTTGAATGTGGGGAGAATGTAATGACTCCAAAAAATTTGTGTAACACTTTGGAATATTTCAAGGAATATTTCTAGGTTAGGGCATGGTGTCGTTGTGGAATTATGGGGCCCAGAGATCCTTGGAGTTGATATATTAAAAATATTAAATATATTATATCTCTCACTCATAGTTTTTCAGAATTAATGGAATCACTCTTAAATGGTGACTCAGATGAAAAATATAGGGTAGCTATTAACCTATAATGTGGGCTTTACCTTAGGCACGACATAAGTTTATTCATCATTGGGTTCTTGGATAGATCTCCTTCATTGGATAATTAAATTAATTAATTTAATTAATCAATTAAATTTTCATTTATTTGAGAAACCCTATGGACGCCTCTATATAAAACCCATTATGATGAATTCCAAATGGTTATCTACTTAACCCTACAAGGAATGGAAGGGATAAAGAGAGAGATATGGTGATGAGTTCATTAGATTATGATCAAGAGTTGTGCAATGAGGACTATAAAACCATGAGTATTTTCACCATTTATAGATTCATTAGATCTTGAAAACAGAAATAAAGTCAAACTTCTCTTTATTAATTATCAATCCAAACTTGAGGTAGGTTTTTATGTTCATTTAATCACATATTTTTTATTACCTGATAAAAGTGGATCAATCCACCTAAAAATTGATTCATTTTTCTAATATTGATTTATGATTGATATATTTTTATCCTTGGATTATGATTTTATTGACCATTGTTTATTTTTATTCATTCTTCATTCTTAAATAAATATATTTTGTCCATACCAAACAATGGATTAGGTCCATTCCTTATCTTTTTGTTTTGTGAACTTATCACATAATTCTTCATAAGTTTATTATTAGTATCTCCTTTCATTAGTGGTTTGACCACTACCCAAGAGATGATTATTTCAAAATCATTATTTTTCAAAATAGATCGTCACCGCTGGTTCAAATTCATAATTTTTTTCAAAATAAAGGTGTGATGATAACTACATATGATCATAGATAAATAAGGAATTAATAAATCTTCTTCATAAACTCTTTGTAATTGTTCTAGTACCATGGTGCAACAAGATCGATTCATGAGTGGATTAGATGGTCAGAGTATGGCCACCAGTGATTATAAGGCTCTTTCAATGATATATTTGGGTTCTATAGTGAGAATTGTGTCCATAATGGACATAAAAGAGTCATGGGGAAAAGAAACATGAAGGTTTTGGGATTATGAAAAATCCTCATATACATAGTGTGAAATTGTGGAACACACTCCATGAAGTCCCCTCTGTGTGATGGATAGGGTTTTTGTATGGGGATAAATATCCCACACCATATGGCGGGTTTATATTCCATGTGATCCTTAGCCATCCGTCTTGATGTTTATAGGGAGTACACACCCAAGAATACATGTGGTTCTATGTTATATGTATATTGGATCACATTCCATGTACACCATGGAAGACATCTCAACGTTTATAGAGATTACATGCCATGGAGTCCATGTGACCCCAAACATCATTCGATGGTATCAAATTCTATTTAATATTGGAATATCGAAATGCATATAGAGTATAGTCCAAGAAGACCATGTGTCCCTATACCGTGTGTAGAGGGTAACACACTGTGTACTTTGGATGGTACACATGCTTTGGCAGGAGTCACATGTTGAGTGTTATGTTGGTCCCCATATGCCATGTGATGTAAAGTACATTGTGTGTGTTTTTAAAGTACCCAGACATATCCAATGTACACGTGAACACCCTGAGTACATGGTCATGGGATATAGTAAATGGGTAGACCAGATAGAACATAAAATTCTATATTGACCTCTATATTCCATATACCCCTAGTGCTCATGCCTTGTGCTTGAAAAAAAACTTGTCATGTGAGACTAAAATCCATAGGTATTTCTAGGATTTGTGAGACACATCATGGACTTATTCAATAGAAATTTAGAGAAATTTTTCTTCTCTATTCGGCAATGGTGTTATCTTGGGTGATTTCTCTCGATCGATAACTATGTGGATGTGTTTCTTATTCAATTGTTTTGGTATGATTTTTCTCATTCCACATCAATGAGGGTTTAATGTGGAATTATGTTCAGAGCATAGGACAATATCTCCTTAGTGAACTAGAGTAGTAATCCCTCTATGAGTCTTGGGGGTTGTATCCCCATTCCCATAATATTCTTCCTTAGGTGGGGTTTCAAGAATCATGAGGCCAACATAAAAATGAATGATCCTTTTTTTAGTGAGTTATTATTATTAGGTTAAGGTATACCGCTTAGGCCCTGGGTGTCATCCCCATTCTAGGTATCGACATCTATTTAGTCCTAATGAGTTGTAGACTGATCGATTGAGTATCTAGGAAGATCCATCCTAGTTCATTCATGCTTCTTCATGGAAAAACATTATGATAATGTTATCTTGTAAGGTTTACATTAGTATAGTAAGACCTAATGAGTGATACCTCTCAGATGAGTTTCATTAGTGATGGAAAGGATTGTGGAGTGAGCTCTCCTAGACAAGCGTTACTTTTGAGCCTCTAGTAGAATCTTATATTGGAAGTGAGTATGTGACATCATATTGAGACTTAGTGTATAACTTGAGAACATCTAGGATATTGTCAATATTATTATGTCATATATTCTAATTATTAGAACTTTATAATGATTATCTTACTACTCTCTTGATGATTAAAGTTTAGTGATTTCGAGGTGTCATGCTAAGTATGTATGTACTCACCCCTACATGGGCTCTTCTCACACATGTCATAACCTATGTAGATGATAAGAATTTTGTTGAAGTTTAAGGTATACTAGGATCAAGTGTAGCTTAGTTGTTCTAGAAAGACCCTATATTGATCTAGGAGTTTCTTTTGGGGAGATTATCCCGTGTTTTAAATATGTTGGGTTCTTTTCCAATTTTGGTGGGCTTATAATTGTCCCTTTATACTTTTTTTGTATTTATTTTGGTGCTTTAATGTGGGATAGATGATATGCATGCATTTATAGTATGATTTATTTAACTTTATACATGATACTAGTGTATGTGAATGTTTGGGTGTGTTCTGGTACTTTAGGCTAAGGTCTCCCATGTGTGTGATATGCCTACTCGAAGATAGAAGCTAGCCCCTAGACTATTGGAGGAAGCCTTGGGGTGTCGCACTCATATTATCACCAACCAAGCTAGCCCTGGTGGGTTGGTTCATTACAATAGGGTTTTTGATATCCATACATATGTCAGCAATGAAGATGGTGGTTGAGATACTTCACTTTAAAATAGGAAAGGTTTGTTATTACTTGTAATTCTTGGATAAAAAGACATAAAGAAGAAATAGAATATGTCAAGTGAAAATAGATTTGGTCCTATAATGAATCAATGACAAGTGGTCTAGTATGAAGAGCGAATTTTCTTGTAAATGTTTCTTGATGGGGTTTTGAGATATATTGGTTGAATAACAAATCAAGTTGGATAGAAGATTAATTAATAATACTTGTGTTATAAAGTATGGAGGTTGTTTTATTAGTTATATATCATCACTTTGATGATGGTTAAAGAAGACTTTTTTTGTGAAACTGAGAATTATTGAGGTTTTGTAGCTTTATTGAAATACTCAAGAAGTGTTCATATATTGCAAAATACTTAGGGAATTTTTATTAAGAGTGTTGATAAATTCTGAAAAATTCATAAATTCATTTGTGTTATTTTGAGGTAAGCTAGAATAGATATAGATTCCCTAATAATATTTTAAAAAACTATGATCTATTTTGAATAAATTCTAGAAATTCATAGTTGTATAATATTGAATAAATTAAAAAAAAGTAATTGGTATGTAAAGGTTATCTTAAATGTCAATTACATGTGAAAGGATAACTCTAAAACACTAAAGCATATATAAGGGAATCTCAAACCATGAATATTGGAAATTTTCAAATTCCAAAGTCATGTTTTGATATATTAAGGTGGGTTTTTCAATACATAAAGGTTATCATACGTATTCTTAAAGGTACTCAGTGGATAGTGAAATTTGGAAAAGTACCCAAGTCACATGATGATATGTAAGAATCAGTTGATTGTAACATAATGGTTATCATAGTTATTTGAAGGTAATACATAAGGTTACTCAGAAGCACAAGAGGCTAAGACTAGTTTGTAAGGACTCGGCAAGTACATCTAAGATACCCGAGTTCAAAACACGGTGGAGACATATTTCTGGGGGTAATATAGCATCACTATAGCAGGCATTGTAGTAGGTACGGTTAGGTACTGTAGCAAATGGAACTATTCATCAGTTTGGGCTTCTGGGCCACCGGTTTGGTCCCAAGGCCCTTCAATGCCTTCAGGTCACCCAAGGCCTTGGGATAGTAAGTTTTTTGGGCCACCGCAAGGCCTTTGGGTCACCTCAAAGACTTTGGGCCACCTCAAGACTTTCGGGCCACCTGAAATTATACTTAATGGACCAAGTATACTCTATAAAGAGTAGACTCTAGATGATTATTCAGAGGAAGTGTATTCACTAAAGAAGAAGCTAACAGATGTGGAAGAAAGAGAGAGTATGGTGTTACCATCGGGACCAGCCTATGCATGCATGTGAAGTCTATCCGAATAGTCATGCAAAGTTGGAGAGATGATATCACGATGTAGATGTTGGGGAGGAACAGTTCCATGTAGTTATAGTTTGGATATTTCCTCTAAGACCTACGAGTCATGTAATCTCAAAGCCTACAGGCCTTAAAAGGATTCCCCCTCATCCCTTGAAAAGGGGGTTATCAAAAATCAATAAAAAGAATGCCTTCCGGCCATTCGGGCAGAAATTAATACATAAGGGTTCCCAGAAGAAAATGCGTAAGTCTACTTAGAAGGTAGTGAGATTTGACAAAGTATCAGAGCCACACTTTGATATGTAAGAGTGAATCCAAACTTACATTATATACATAAAAGTTAATGGGAGAATGTGTAAGATTCATTTAAATATTTCATAAGATACATAAGGGTCACATGATGATTTCAAAGGACATATAAGGGTTTGAAAGAGTTTCTGAGACTCTCTTAAGTGATACGTAAAGGTTGTGTATTTATAATTTTGAGAAAATTTGATAATTCTAGAGATCAAATATAGTTGAAAATTTTCATATCTTCAAATAAAAAATATCATGGAACAATTATTTATCCCTAATTATAGATGAGAATAATGGTGGTGAGAATTCAAAAGGAAGTTTGTTTTAGGATGAAGCTTTCCATGTTATGAAGATAAATTCCATATAGTAATTATATTCATGGATGTGAACATGCATGCTAGTATGGATTGAATGATTCAAAATTATTTATATGTTTTGATGAAGTTAAATCTAGAGACTATAATAAGATTAACTAGAGATAAATTTTACTAGGATTAAATGTAAAAATATTTAGAAGATAATACTTCTGAATATCATAGAATTTTTGTTACAACTCGATATTTTAGTATAAATTTTAATTTAAATAAAAAAAATATTGAATTGATTGTATCACACACAAAACAAAACTAAAATTAACTAAGATATAATTTATTACAATTCAAGAAAAAAATTAATACATTAGGATATTATAATGTGAAACATCATTAAAACAATTATAAGAAGAGTAAAACCTCAAGAAAATAAAATGATAATAATTAATTAAAATTATTTATTACAATAATATGTATTCTTATGACTTACACATTATAATTATTTTTTAAAATAATGATTTTATGTGTTCAACTACCAATTAATTGTTGAAATTTAATGCATAGAAGAAAAATAATTAATGGTATGTGATTAAAACCATTTAATGTTAAAAATTAATATTTTTCAAATAACTGCTTTTATAGTATTGTTTATTTATATCTAAAATTAATTTTATCAATTTTAAATGATTATTATAATAAAATTTTAAATATAAAAAATATATTAAGACTCATTTAATTATTAGTTTATATTAAATAATATTAATAACACTTAATGTTTTGGAGTAAAAGTTTTAGACAAAAATTGTTTTTTGCAATATTTTATATTTTCATTTAATAGTTAAATTTCTAAATTTTATAATTTTAATTTTTTAAAATAAAATTAATTTTTAGATTTATAATTTAAAAATTATATTAAGGTAAATTTTTGATATTCTTCAAAAAAAAGTTTATTTTTTGGTGAATAGTAAAAAGTTTCTTCTTTTTACAAATGTCATAAATTTTATGGAATCATCATGATATAATCATGACTAAAATTTTTGAAAAACATGTTAATCAAAAAAAAATATGTAATTTAAGTAGTAAAAAAATTCTTTTTAAAATAATATTTTTCATTTCAAAACATATTCTTGACATTTTATAATGTAAATTATATTTTATTCTATAAATATTATTTTTTTTCTTTTCCTTTAATTAATTATCTATATGATTAAATTTGGTTTTTGGATTTTCTTTATATTCTAATAACCTTTATTTTATTAATAATAAACTGATAACTTTCATGGGAATCAATATTATTCTCAATATTCTCAATAAATAATTACTAATACATTTTTTTGGTTTAAAAATAAATATTTTCCAAAAAAAAATTTTATTACTTTATGCATACATATATAAAAATTATTTTTTATCACTATAAGAACCTGAAGCTTGACGTACATGGACATTACATTAATTTTGCGGAATACTTAATACATAACAAAAATAGACACACAAGGACTGTAATAGTTTAGTGTCTTTGGAAACTCAGAATAAAATCTTCTAATCGTGGTGAAAGATCTTCAACATCTCCCATAAAGATCTTCCCCTTTTTTTCTTACCTAAAACCTTTCTTTATATCCTGGGGAAAAGAAAACATAAAAAGGGTTAGCTCAAATGCTCAGTAAGGGTAAGCATGGATAAAATAAAACATACTATATACATTTGAACTTAAAAACATGAACATAATGTTTAAACATCAAAAGATTGAGCAATGACATAAAACATTGAAGTACGTAAGGCATAGATCATAAGGAAACATTAAGAATGATAAAATAGCATGGGAATAAAACATGTAATTGTGGAAACCATTAATCACATGATATGATTTCCATATTAGCCAAGGCATTGCTTCCAAGACCATCTTAGTGGACAAAGTCCCTTTCTGAATCGAGTTCACTCCTCGTTCCAGTCCTGTATTACTGAACCGGTTTAACTTACCGTTCCAGCCATGTCTATCTCATGAGATATAAATCTTTACCCGATGCATTGGAGGGATATATATGTCCCACCCATCTCATATTAAAATAATTCTTTCGTGTGCCACAATATAAACATACATCATTCATAATAACCCAAAGAATAAAATGGGTTTCATAAACATCATCTCATCATAACATAATCCATATAAAAGAAACGGATATAATTTCATAATAAGAAAAGTGAAACCATGTAAATCATAGAGACATTATACTTAAAACATACACATATGAAATAATTTCATTTTATATGGAAAATGGTTTTGATAAAACACTTGAAATGAATTCTTGAGGAAAATATCCTTTCTTATTTAAAATGATTTTATTTTCACAAAATGTCATGCATTTTTAAAAGAAAAGTATTTTCTTGAAAATATTCATGAAATATTTTTGAGGAAGCTTCATGAAAATCAATCTTTAAAAATCCATTCGTGCCGTATAAGTTAAAAAAACATTCTTCTCGTACTTTTTCCAGAAAATTCAAAAAGTACCTCGTACGAAAAACGACAAAAGATTCCTTTCATATACATTACTAAAAACTCACCGAAGGGTAAAATTGGATTTAAACAATTTTAGGTGGATGGAAACAATATTACATATTGAGGTAACATGGATGTGGATGATAAAATACACCCCAGTAAATTCCAAAGTATAAACAATCTCAGATAAAAATGAGATTGTGATATTTCCCTTACCTTAGGTCTGATTTGCTTCGTAAGTGTCTGAACCTCCTGTATAATGATTTAAATAATGTCATTGACTTATTCCAGAATCATACTCATTGTTATGATATCATATATGGTTCACTTATGACTTTATATTACCCTTTCTTTTGTAAATTCCATGTTAAAGAGCGTTTTGGGTAAAATCGTTTCATTTTTCGTCCGTGTTTTGAATTGTAATTATTCATATGATTACTTAGATAATGATTACTTAATTCCAGAATATAAAACATGATTTATATTTAATATATATTCATAATATACATATATATAATAGATCAGTAAATGGAAAGAAATGCACCGTTCATGGAGACAGTAGGTCGTACGTACGCATGAACGCTGTTTCAGTTTCCTTAATGAGTTGAATAGAATTAAGTAGATAAAATACACATAAATACAGTATCATTATTATGTCATATATTTCATGATTACTTATTATATATACTTTATAATCATTCATTAATGGTTAATGTGGAGAATGAATCTCATCGCGTCGTGGAGACGGTAGTCCGTACATACGCACGAGCGATGATATCATTCTCATGATCGTGGAATTGTATTGGAGTGTATGTATACTATTTTAGAATCAATATCACTTTACAATAATCATATATAGTTATTATTTACACCATTATACCCATCCAAGTAAGGTGGTGGTGGAAAATAGATTACACCACAGCGTGGAGACGGTATTCCGTACGTACACACGCGCGGTGATTTCGTTTTCCATAGGATGGATAGATGGTGAAATAGGGTTTTTTCATACTTATAATAACATATCAGTATATGATTGATACTGTTGTTATTACTTCATAATGAAACAACTAAATAAGAAGAAGTGGAATAAGAAATAAAGTTGAAAGAATCGGTAACGGACATTACCTCTTCTTTGAAGCGCCTCTTTGAGTCCTCCTCTTAGGGAACTAAAATTGGTATTTGAAGAAGAACAGGACATCTAGTATGTTTCTAGGGAAGTGGAGAGGAGAAATTTTAAGGGTTTGGCCGAGATTGAAGGCTCAAAGCGGTGTGAGGAAGAGAGGGAGGAGGTTCCCTTTTATAAGGGAGGAGAGGGGCACCTTTGGAATAACAAAAAATATTAGTTTATTATAAAGTCATATTCGGTTTTAAATAGCTTCAATTTGATTTATTTAGAAGCTAAGGTGGGGATGGGTCAAAATCCTCTCATCCAATATAATTTAGACAAGTTTAGGTTCCTATTTTAACCTTATCATTTATATTTAACTTTAAGTTAGATAATTTTACTTTTACCGTGTCTTTTTGTGTTCTTACACTATAAGGTTAATAAACTTACCATAAGAAGACAAACGAACCCCAAGTTGTTTATTATTAATATATATAACCTTATCTAAGTCATTTTTCTGAACCTTAGATTTTTAGGAATAAAATAACAATTAATAATATAATATTTTCTTTAAAAACTATTTTATGTCAATTTTGACACTATTTAGTAATTGATTTTTGTGAAAATTATAACAGAATGATTAGTTCAAAAAAAGTTAATTAAATAAATAATAACATGTCATATTAACCTAGAAAATTAGTGGAATACATAAAAAGTTTCAAATTACATTTATTTGGGTATTTATAACATCAATTATGTCAATATTTCATTAATAAAATAATTATTGCATCATCATTGTGTCATAAATAAATTAAGATATTTAATGTCTAAAAATTAAAAATTAAATATCATTATGTAGGAAATATCTTTATATTTATAATGAATATTTATAGTCGAATTTATCTTATATATAACCCTTTATTAAAAATGATTTACTTATTAAACTTTGATTTTAACTATTTTAACCCTTATTTAAATAAATTAATAATAAATGTCCTAATCTAATCCAAGTGGGCCTAAATGGTCATATTTTATTCCTAAGGTTGTTTTCGGTCAAATTAAACTTATCCAATAGAATTAGGACATGTGTTAGGGTAATAATAATATCATTTTTACCCTTAATTACCCTATTTACTTTTAACCATGGTAAAAAAAAAGTAAAAAGTTACTATTCACGAAAAATTATTTTCATCTCATTGAACTACATTTTACTTAATGACATCAACCATTTCTCTCAGATTTTTTAAATTCCACTCACAGAAGCGGTAAAATTAAGTTTTATGAAAAATTCATTTTTTTAACTACCACTTAGTGGTTTCACTATTCATCAAAAAATGAAAGTTTCCATAAAAATACCAAAAATTAGGCCTAAGCTATATTTGATATTATGAACTCAAAAATGATATCTATTTTAACAAATTCAAAACATATCAGTTGCATTAATTAATTTAAAAATAATAATTTCCGTCGTCAAAACAAATAGTGTGTTCTTAAGAGATAATAACTATCAAAATATTGACACTTGTTTATGTCTGGTTTAAATGTGAAATTACATCTAATGACCAAAATTGTATTAAATTGTAAAAATATATTCTAAATATACTTTAAAACAACTCAAATTAATAATTTATCACTATTAATTATTTCGATTAAAAAGGTTGTTTTTAATTAAAATTTAGTAATTTTCACTATTCATCAGAAAATGAAAGTTATCCAAAAAGTACCAAAATTTCACCCTAAGCTAATTTCGATATTCCGAATCCAAAAATGAAGTCCATTTTGAAAAATAAAATTTACAAAATTTCAAAAATTGGTTATTACTATTCATAACAGCTAGTTTTAATAATATTTTAATACCATATCGTTGTTTAGTGAAACTCGGTATTGCGTACTACACACGCTATCGAGGAAGGTCGTGATTGCGTGTAATGCAAGGCAAGTCAAGGATGCGTGTTGTCCAAGCTCCTTTTGGTGTAGCGTACAACACAATACATTAATGAAATTAAAAAGAATATTTTTCATAAAATCTCGGGGTGTTACAATCACTTTTAAAAATTGAATATAATAAAATTGTTTTAATATTTTAAATATTTAAATATAAATTATTTAATAAATTTTATTTCATATTTATTCATAGAAATAAGTTAACTATGTAAAAGTTATTAACTATAATAAAGGCTAAAATGAAGTGCAAGTGTTAAATTAAGGAATAAAGTAAAAAAATTAACAAAAAATATCCATAAATGAGTTGATGTGGTTATTATATACCTTACCTTATTTTAACCTTGTTAATTATATATTTTGGATCCAATTTACTTGAATATTAAATTTCTTTTACATTAATAAATTAGTATTAATAAAAATTTCATCCCTCTTACATATAAAAGGTCACACCCATCACCACCTCCCTTTCTAACACACACCTAAAATTTTAATTCTGCCCTATAATCAACCATATTTCCTTCCCTAATAATACAGTCTCACTTTATTGAGATTCTAGTCAAAATAGAATGCTTTAATTCCTTCAAAAACTAGAAGTCTTTAATGAGAAGATAGGGCTTCTTCTTTCTAAATAATACATTATTATCATTCATTTTCATTTATATTCTTAATACACCAATTATAAATTATTGTTTATTTCTTTAATAAAATAAAAATAATATCATCATAATTTTATAATGATTAAATTATAAAAAATCACTTCATAATCATACTAGTCTTTTTATTATATCTTATTCTTGTTTAGGTCAGTTTAACCACCTACATGAATGATGCGACAAATTTTTGTCCTTGATGGATATGGGAACATAATTACTGGTAATATAAGAAAATAATAAGTAATTGCTATTTTTTCTAGAATGGTAATATTAATATTTGACTCACTATTAATATTCTAACTTTTATTCATTAAACACTTACTGAAACAAGTTTGTTATGTACTTCATCTGAGAAAACCATACTTCAAAAACCCATAGAATGAACCTAAAAATTCATAACTTATTATGGATATTATATTATAGTACCATTACTATTAAGTATTTTATTAACTCATTATCATGGAATGATTCTTGAAACCATTATACCGAAATAGATAAGGGATGGTTGAAACTACTAACACACAATGATCAACATTAACTAAAAATAAGTAATTTTTATGTAATTAATGAATATAAAAGATTTATATAAAAGGTAATACACATGAAAAAGGTTTTAAAAAATTATTAATCAGTTTTAGTTTATTATATAATATTTTAGGGCAAATTCAGCTAAGTCGTAATATAAGGTAGGGTTTCTCATAAAAATATCCATCTTTGGGACATGCTTCATATTATACACCTACTTTATTTTATATGGTGTATATACTATATCCTTTAAATATTATATTTTGATTATATATTTATTCATGGTATTTATTATTTTAGTTCTATTTCTATTTTTCAATGGGATTTGATTCAAACATTATAAAATCTGTAAGTTTTTCTTTTCCAAACTCACTTTGAATTCAGGATTTTTCAAGCATAAATTCCTAATTGAGGTAATTATATATTATTTCTCTATAAAACCACATCCATTTTTCATCACATTATTTTTTATAGGTTTATCCTATCATTTTATAATTTCACTTCCCTTTGGTTAACAAATCAATTGAAAAGATGCTTAAATGTGGAACTAGGCCTAAATTTTATTTTTAATCTGGTGTATTTTCCCTCCAAATCCATATTCATTATATTATTCAATGAATATTCTTATATACACATAAAATATTACTTAAGTTCATTTTATATTATTATTTAATTTCTCCAAAAAGTATTTAAAATGAATCTTTTTAACATTTCATACACATATCATTCTTGAATTTATTTAAAAATGTGTAAAAGGAATATCTTTCGAAACATTTTCCTCATGAATTCATTTTTCTATTTTTATGTCCATTATTCCTTATGAATAACTATTTTTTAAAGTTTTAATGGTTCCAAAAGTAGTTCTAATTCAATTTGTTTTTTTGAATTTTTTATTTTTAAATAAAAATTTTCAAAATAAAAGAGATATTTCTTCTTGTTTTTCAAATAAATTTTTCAATATTCTTATAAAATTATTTTTCATATATATAAAAATACACTAATGATTATTCTTCTTCACTATTCATATAATCTAATGATACCATGAAAAATATTTATTTGGATGGATTATCATCATTTATTATAGAATTTTTCACAAAACCCGTCTTTTTCAGTGGTTTAAGCTACGGTGGAATTGGGAATGTTTACATGTTCATGTAGAAAACTTATGTATGGTTTTCACTATGAAATGGGTGTGCATGAAATTATATAAACCTCCAATTAATTGTGTAAAGATTTATATCTTAAGATATTATATGTAAGGGGAAGGGAAGTAAAACTTATACACTATATGACTTTGTCCACTATGTTTATGGGAATATGAAGTAAGTGAAATCCATAGTGGGAAACTATATATTATATTTCTAGGAATAATAAGTGAACTCAATCCACCAAGGGGATCTATTTTTAATGTTTATGATGCCTTGGTAGTGAAACTTAACATATGTTTTTGATGCCTCGGTAGTGAGCATTGGCCTATGTTTATAATTCTTTGTGAGTGATCCTTGGCCTATGTTTATAATTCCTTGGAAATGAAACTTGGCCTATGTTTAAGAAAAATTGGTGACAATCCTTTTCCTATAATTATGATGTCTTAGTAATGATAACTAACATTTTTTTGTGATGAAATGTTTTTTGTTTTTTCCATATTTTTAAAATTATCATGATTATCATGCTCCTATGGCATCTTGTCTCTTACTCTATTATCTTATTCCAATGTTATGTTTCCATTGCTTATAATTATTAACTAATATTCTCAAAGTCCTACCACTAATTTTTTATGTTATTAAAAATATTTATTCCATGAATCATGATTTATAATCTATGATGTCACGACCCATCCCCCAGGGCCCATGTCATGACTACCCCAAGCCTACCTTCCGTTGGACAAGGGCTGGAGACTAACACCAAAGGCGTATTCTCCAAAACGGTAAGGCATTGCCTTTAAACCTGTACAACACATCGTCCGAGAACACAAAAAGAAGTAACTGCGAAGAAAACTATTTTAGGAAAAGGAAATGCTAAAAGTAAAAGGGGACGGAATACAATCCCAACTGAAGTACAAGTACAACTGAAAGGAACAATACAACTAAAAAATGGAAAATCGCTACCTAAATTATAGGTATAGATCACCCCCTCAACACTCCACATCCTCCCATCTCCTCTACGTACCATCTATTCCCAGCTCCCTTAAACCTCAGCCCAGTTTCTCGTGGTCTACACAAGACACAACATGGTGCGGGCGTAGCCCATGCAGGGGTGAGTATAACAATACCTTGTAGGGACCCTGAGACCTCCGAAGGTCTCTTAGAACTCCACAAAGGAAAACCACAAAGAATGATCTTAATTACAAACCACAAAGAAATGGACACAACTCAAACCAGGTATACAACACAGAAAAGTAGAATTATGATGTTGACCCACACAGGATCGCTATGAATGATGATATCCAGCCACGGTATTCTCTAGGGGTAGTAACAAGTATCATTTCTAGTCACAACATCAAACACCTTGGATGCTGTAGAACTCCTCATCTAATAAGTACATTGGGCTTGCTGCGTCACACATAGGAGCTTCCCACTAACTTTGGACTGTTGAGGTACTCCTCTTATTGAGTACTATGGGTTAGCCACGTTACACAGAGGCGCTCCCCACCATGGGTATGTTGCGTCACACAAAAGCGCTCCCCCTTGTGGCATGATGAGGTACTCCTCCTGTCGATTAATGTGGGTCTTCCGCATCACACAAAGGCGGTCCTTGCTGTGGGTCTTCCTCTTCACATAGAGGCACTCCCCACTAGGCCTATCGAGTCACTCCAAGTCGAAACGGTCAGCAGTCGTCAAGTCTCATCCACGCAGAGTTTCATACATAGCGTACTTGGGAGAACCAATACCCAAGACATTAGTCGTATTTAAACTATCATGAATTCTCACAAAAAATTAACCCTATGATCTTTCATTTCATAAGTGTTCCAACGTAATGGAGGGCGTGTCAACCGGACGCCCGGTCTGTGCGTTATTGGCATTTCAGTGCTGAGGGCCCGGTTGGATTCGGGTTCAATACAACCCGACCATAATCTAAACTTCTCCAAAACTCTCATGTAGTAAGTTAACAGGACCATCTCACTAAAAATGATCCTGACTCCACAGACGGTTCATCAAACAGACGTTCAGTTTAGGATTTAGGGCATGCTTTGTGTAACTGGTCGGTACTGGGTCCGGGTCTAGTCCGCCTCGGTTGAACCGGCCCGACCTGGTTCGGCATGGGCTGACCCGGATCGACCTGGGTCAACCTAGCCCAACTCGGGCCCAACCAAACCCAGGTCAATCGGACCCGCTGGGCCTGGCCCGACCTGGCTAGGTCGCGGGTCACGCCGCTGGGCCGCGGGTCGGCCTGCTGAGTGGCGTGTCAGTCCGTTGGGCCGACCTGACGGTTCCACCCACCTGGCGAGGCAAGCCAATAGGGAGACCCAGACGTGGCATGTCATGGTAGGGCTGATGTGGCGCGGATCCACATTAGCAGGTCAATCGGTGGGGGTTGACCCAAAGCGGCGCCACATGGCGTCGCAGGTCCTCCGTGTCGCGGCTGACGTGCCGCGGATTTACCGCTGAGCGCATCGCTGGCGCGCACCCCATCCACCATCCTCTGGTGGAACTAGCATCCCCCTACTCCTGCTATATCCATCGCAGGTTCTAACCATACATCCGCGTGAGAGCACCACCAGGGGATCACCCTACCTCCGCTCCACCGGTTCCATCGAGGTCGGCCGGCGTGTCGGCTGACCTCCCCAGCAGCGCATGATGGTGTGCCACACCGTCACCCGCGGTCGGCTGGTGTGCCAGCTGCCTTCCTTTGGTCTCCATGGCTGATGAGACGCAGAGTCCTTTGTTCATCGGTGGCGCACGACGGCATGTCGTGCCTCCTTTGCGGTCGGCCGCTCCGATGACCGTCGTGGCTTTGGGTTACGGCCTCCTCTGGCAGTGTGCGTCGACGCGCTATCCCAAATGCATTTGGTCTCTATCGTCACACCGTCAGTGTTCCATGGAGGTGAAAATTTAGCAAAGTAGCTGAGGGTTCGGGCCGGGTTCGTTAGTCCCACGTGCTCTGCGTTAGCTCGCAAACCTGATAGGGGTTAACGGTTTAATAATCAATTGAATTAAACAATAATCAAAAACCCCACAATGTTACCCCACAACAACCACCTGCAAGAACGAATGAATCAAAAATCAAACCATTAGTCAGGTGGTCTGAGTTCTTTGTATTATTCAATAACAGGGAAGAGGAAATCATTAAAAAAATGAATAAACCCCATACCTCAACTCTTCGAAGAAACGCCTACGCCTAAAGGTGGGTTGGTGTTCTTTGTTCCCGGAACTAGTTCCCAACGATGCTACTCGTATGTCATTATTTGGCTCTGGTTTTGGTGGTGTATGTCACCTTCCGCAGGGTTCGACTCCATCCTCTAAGGGTCCATCATTACAGTGCTCCTTCAGCACTTCATTTCTTGGCGAGGTTGTTCCGATACCCCTCCCCAGGTTTCATATATATAGGAGAGGGGGAGAGTAAGTAACGATGTTGGAATTTAATGGGTCTCATCAATTAGTAAGTTTCCTAATTACCCAATGACATCATTACTTAGGGTTGGTAGGTCAAGCCATTTATTGTCTTGACACATCACTGGCCCCACCCCTTTTCTTGTCCGTAGGAGTATAAGAAATAAAATATTAAAATTGTTTTATTTCTTTTCTTTTAAAAAGTCGTAAAACATAACTTTTTCTCTGGACCAACTGAAATCAAAGTAAAACCTCCCTTAAACGAATCCTGGCACTGCAGATTCAACGGTGCCCTCAGATTTTTAATCCGAGCAGTGGTTCAAAAGTTAGAAAACGTCGCTCATGTGTTTACTAAACTTACCAAAAAAACTATAGAAATTCATTTCGGGCACTCTAGGCCTCGAAATCAGGCACTGTCAATTTTAGCAGACTCGTAATAATTCTATATAATTAAAAAAATACATGGAAAATCCGTGTATTTACATTCTACCCACTTTAGGGCTTTTCGTCCCTAAAATCCACAGCATAAACTAAGAAAATAAATGGGGGTACTGTGCATGAATCTGAGCCTCCCACTTCCATGTGCTCTCCTGAAGGTTCATGTGCTGCCAAAAAACGTGCACCAGAGGTATCACCACCCAAAAAGAACCCACTCCTGTCGATCATCAATATCTACTGGAACATCTGTAAACGTCGCCCTATTGTCTAAGTCCATCTCTCCATGGTTGATGATGTGAGATGGGTCATGCATGTATCTCCTCAGCTTGGACATGTAGAAGACGTCCTGCACCTTATCCAACTGTGGTGGAAGTGCAAAGTGGTATGCCACCTCACCTATCCTTTGAAGTATCAGAAAGGTCCTAATAAACTTCAGTGATAACTTGCCACCTCGGCCAAATCACTGTTTTCCTCAATGAGGAGATACTTGCAAGAAAATTTAGTCTCCCTCCTCGAAATCGAGAGGTATCTGTCTCCTGTCGGCATATGACTTATGTCTTCTCTGTATAGTCTTCATCTACTCTTGGATGGTCTGCTCCTTCTCAATGGTAGCCTATTCTAACTCTGGACCCATAAGTGCTAACTCCCCTGGGTCTGTCCAGCATAGAGGTGATCTACAGGGCTGACCATACAAGGCCTTGAAAGGTTACATACTGATGGTGGAGTGATCATTGTTGTTGTAGGATAACTCCACCAAGGGAAAGTGATCCTCCTAACTATGACCAAAATCTAGGAGGCATGCACGTAGAAGGTTCTCCAGTGTTTGTATGGTTCACTCTATCTGACCATCTCTCTGAGGATGAAAGGCGGTGCTCAAATGCAGCTAAGTCCCAAATGCCTCCTTCAATCCCTTCCACAATCGGAATGTGAAACGTGTGTTACAGTCATAGAAGATTGTCAATGGAACCCCATGAAGTCTCAAAATCTATTGTACGTAGAGGCATCCTAATCCATCTACTGATCTCTGCTCTCAGATGGGTATGAAGTAGGATGACTTGGTGAGTCGGTCAACAATCACCCAAAGGGAATCATGTCATCTAGATGTACGTGGGAGCCCTATCAAAAGGTCCATGGAGATTCCATCCCACTTCCACTCTGGCACCTCCAGTGGCTGAGCTAAGCCTACTGTAACTTGATGTGTGGCCTTCACTTGCTAATAAGTGAGGCATCGTAAAACAAACTCTGTCACTACCTTCTTCATCCCTAACCACGAGTGTTGACGCTGAGGTCCTGGTACATCTTCTCAACACCAGGATGTACCGCCAGAGGGGATGCATGGAACTCCCTCAACACCTCCTCTCATAGCACCACCGGTACCATGGTATGTCCTCTGAAGAGGATAATGTGCTCCCAACCTTCAGAAAACTCATCTGGTGCCTGCCTTGAGGATATCTAAGCATTTCAAGCCCCACAGATAATGTACCCAAGTTGCATCTTCCTGACTTGCTGAAGGAGTGGGGGAGTGACTGTCATAGACTGGAGGTATGCTGCTCCATCTCTATCCATGAAGGATATATGTAATGCGTCTAGCTGCTCTGTCGCCTCACTCATAAATTGCAGACCAGACCTCCTACTGAGTGCATCTGCTACCACGTTCCCCTTCCTAGGAGTAAAGACTATCTCAAAGTAATAGTTCTGGGGGAACTATAGCCAATGTAGTTTTCACAGTTTTAGGTCCTTCTAAGAGAATATATACATGAGACTCTTGGGATCAGAGTAAACTGTAAAATGTTCACCCATCAAGTAATGTCGCCACATATTCAAAGTGAAAACCACTACTGCTAACTCCAGGTCATGGGTAGCATAGTTCTTCTCATTCTTTCTCAGCTATCGTGAGCCATAGGCGATCACTGCTCACTCATGTATCAATACATACCCAAGTCTGATCCTCGATGCATCGCAGTAGACTACATACCCAACTCCCTCTTATAGTAGCCTCAAGATGGGGGAACTTGTCAGTCTTTGCCTCAGCTCCTGGAAACTCTGCTGGAATCTCTCCATCCATACGAAAGGCTTCCCCTTCTTCATCAAAGATGAAAAGGGTTCCACAACTCTAGAAAATTAAATCACAAATATCCGATAATATCCAGCCAACCCTAGGAAACTTTGCACCTTGGTCACACTCCTAGGTGGCTCCCAAGAAAGAAAAGCCTCTATCTTCAATGAATCCACTACAACTCCAGCCTCTGAGGTAACATGTCCCAGAAAGTGGACCCCTAGTATCCAGAACTAGCACTACAAGAGCTTACCATAAAGTTGGTGCTCTTGGATTTTATCCAGAACTATCTGCAGATGATAGGCATGCTCCTCCTCTATCACTGAGTAAATCTATATTTCATCGATGAACACCACCACAAAGTGATCGAGGTGTGGCTTAAAGATCATTTTCATGAGTCCCATGAACACTGATGGGGCATTGGTCATGC
Source organism: Viscum album (assembly GCA_963277665.1). NCBI lineage: Eukaryota > Viridiplantae > Streptophyta > Magnoliopsida > Santalales > Viscaceae > Viscum > Viscum album. The sequence continues at coordinate 647,350,880 of OY728158.1, read as the reverse complement.
TGAAAGGCATAACTAAGAACTCATAATGGCCATATCGACATCTGAAGGTCGCCTTCTACACATCCTCATCTCGTATTCTAAGCTGATGATAGTCTAATCTAAGGTCTATCTTAGAAAACCAAATATCTCCCTTCAGCTAATCTAAAAAATCATCAATCCTCGGAGTTGGATACTTGTTCTTAACAGTCACCTCGTTCAGGCTCCAATAGTCCACACAGAGTCTCAAACTTCTATCTTCCTTCTTTGTGAACAAAATTGGGGCTTCCCATGGAAAAACATTGTGTCTTATGACCCCCTTTTTCTACAAGTCCTCTAATTGTACCCGTAAGTCACAAAACTCCATGGAATATAACCAATATGAGTGGGTAGATATCAGTGTCACCCAGGGGTATAGGTCAATGTAAAATTCTACCTCTCTATATGGAGGTAGTCCTAGAACATCATCAGGAAACACATCGGCATACTGGTCCACCACTACAAGATAGCTCGAAATCTCAACATCAATTGCTTCAAGGGTAAGGCCATCCAACTGATGATTAATCAGCTACACCCTCCTCTAGGTAAGTCTATCATCTACTAAAAAGGTCCCCTTCTCGCCAGTGAAGGAAAACATAGTCCCATCTGTGCAGACACACCGCACTTTTCACCTAATACAGTCAATCTGAACATGAATTTTAGATAACTATTCCATACCCAAGATGATGTCGTAAGGCCTCGACGCTGCTACTAGGAGATCCCAGCTGAAGCTCTCACCTCCTAGAGTAATATCACACTACCGTAACCACTATGTAATCATCAAAACCACTCTCGTAGGAGCCTCCATCCATAAGGATCCATCCAACGACTCTCCCGAAATCTCAGAGCTCCGAATGAGGATCATGGAAATAAATGAGTGACTACCACCTGTGTCTATAAGTACTATATATAAGATGGAGTAGACACAAATAATACCTCTAATCATCTAAAAATCATAGTGTTTGTCGGCCTGAGCTACCAGGAGCTAAGCTCTTCCCTATCCTCTTGCTCTCTATGGTCAATGTGGACCACCTGGCAGTGGTGGTAGTAGAACCTTGAAACACTGTCCACCACCTGCTGCATGACCAGCTCCTCTTACATGTATTCATGCTGCCTATGGACCTCCTCGCTCGAACCTTTACCTCTACCTCAGCGATCCCTCGACTGTCTACTGGTCATCCGTATGGCGGGTCGGGCAATCGCGATCCATGTGACCCTGCCCGTCGCATGTGTAGCACTGCTTGTCCCTCGCTTGATGTCCTCTACCGCGTGAGCTCCACACCTCTGACCCTGCGTCCCGAGACCATCCACCAGATAGTCTGGTCTGCTTGGACCTCTGTTTCATCTGCCTACTACCACCCGTAGATGAATCTGCCACGTGTCGCCCAGTGGTGGGTCTCATTGTCGGTGCCTACTCAGTAAGGAAGCTCTCCACTAAAAGAGCCCTCTCTATTACCCCGGCCTGAGTTGGTATGCTGATCGATACCATCGATTATCTGATCTCCCATCAGAGACCCTGCTCAAAGGTCTGGACCCTGAAGAAGGGGTCTCGTACCATGTCATTGGAGTAGCGGGAGAGATCAATGAAGCTTGCTGAGTACTGGGCCACTGTCATGTTGCCCTACTATAAGTGCAGCAGCTTTTGTATACGCACAGAGCGGATGGTTGCTGGGATGAACTCTTCCCTAAAAAGGCCCTCTAATTATGCCCAGATGAGGGTTTCCTCATTGTGTATCTAGAGCATCAGGTGCCACCGCTGTTGTTGCCTGAAAAAGGTTGAATGCTAGGATCACCATAAAATCATCTGGTGTCCCAACTAAGTGAAAAACTCTTGCCACATCCCCCAACTAGTCCTCAACCACCTACGGATCCATCTCACCTCGGATCCTCAGAGGCCTCAGTCACTAGAACTCATGCAACACATTTAGTCATCATTCATCTTCTGCTGGTGGGGTTAGTGGCATCATCTTCCCAACAAGTAATGGTTTGACTGGTACACCACCCGAAGGTGGTAACGCCTTAAGAGGGCCCTACACCGAGGCCTCATCGTTCGGTGGGCTATCATCGCGTACTCTCTTAGGAATCCTAGATGGATATATATGTAGAGGCATACTAAAATAAAACAGGTGTTCTATGTTTAATAAGTTATACCTGGTGAGCTGACTCAAGAGATCAAAAAGAAAACTCTTCAAAACACATGAAATTAGTGTTTTCATGCGCTGAGTCAGAAAATCAGAATTCAGGGTCCTAGTGTATGGATACGTTGGCCGCCACACCAACACTGGACTCCTTGAACTGATAACCACACTCATAACACTTAACACTATTGCTTCACAGAAAAGATCAGAGTCCTAGTTCTCTGGTAGAACCAAACTCCTCTGGTACCACTTTGTCACAACCCATCCCCTGGGGCCCGTGTCATGACTACCCCAAGCCCTCCTTTCATAGGTCAAGGGCTAGCTACTAGCACCAAAGGCGTATTCCCTAAAATGGTAAGGAATTTCCATTAAACCTGTAAAATGCACAGTCCGAGAACACAACAAGAAGAAACTGTGATGAAAACTGTTGTAGAAAAGGGAAGTGCTGAAAGTAAAAGGGGCCGAAATACAAGCCCAACTGAAAGTAAGAGTACAACTAAAATTAAAAAAACAACTAGAAAAGGGAAAACAACTAATGACTCTTCCTCTGAGGATCCTACCTGAAGGGTAGGTACATATCGCCTCATCAGCACTCCACGTCCACTCGTCTCCTCCACATATCGCCTAGTCCTTGCTCCCTCAAACCTCATCCCAACTGACCGTTGTCTGCACAAGACACAAGAAGGTGCAGGCGTAGCCCATGCATGGGTGAATATAACAATACCCAGTAGGGACCCTGAGACCTCTGAAGGTCTCTAAGAACTCTACAAAGGAAAACCACAAAGCATGATCTCAATCACAAAGTAAAAAAGAAATGGACATAATTCAAACCAGGTATAAAACATAGATAATCAGAATTATGATAATGACCCACACATGATCACTATGAATGTTGATAGCCATCCACAGTATTCTCTAGGGGTTGTATCAAGTATCAATCCCAGTCACAACATCCAACATCTTGGCTGTTGGAGAACTCCTCCTCTAATAAGTACAGTGGGCCTGCTGCGTCACATAGAGTCACTTCCCACTAACCATGGACAGTTGAGGTACTCCTCCTATTGAGTATCATGGGTCTGCCACGTCACACAGAGGCGCTCCCCACCGTGGGTCCGTTGCGTCACACAAAGGCGATCCCCTGCGTGGTATATTGAGGTACTCCTCCTTTTGAGTGTTGTGGGTCTCCCGCATCACAAAAAGGTGCTCCCCACTATGGGTCTACCACGTCACACAAAGGCTCTCCCAATTGGGCATGTCGAGTCACTCTGAGTCGAAACAGTCAGCACTCGTAAAGTCTCATCCATTTGTAGGGTTCCGTACATAGCGCGCTTGGGAGAACCGCTCCCCAATCCATCCTTAATATTTCAACTAGCATGAAGTCTCACAATAAAGTAACACAATGATCTGTCATTTCATAAGGTTTCCAATGCAACAGACGACGCATCAACCTGATGCACGGTCTGTGTGTTATTATCATTTCAGGGTCGAGGGCCTGGTTGGATTCAGAATCAATCCAACCTGGACGTGCTATAAGTTTCTAGAAAACTCTCATGGAGTAATTCAAAAAGGCTTGTCTCTCTCAAAGGATACCAACGTCGCAGACGGTTCGTCAAACAGAATTCTGGTTTAGGAGTTAAGGCCTTGTTTTGTGTAACTGGTCGGTATTGGTTCTGGGTCTGATCCGCCTTGGTCGGACCGTCCCAACCAGGTTCGGCATGGGCTGACCCAGATCGACCTAGGTTGACCCGGTCTGACTTGGGTCCAACCTGACCTAGGTCAACCCGGCCTGCTGGGCCCGACCTGACCCGGATGGGTCGCGGGTCAGGCCGTTGGGCCGCAGGTCAGCCCGCTGAGCGGCGGGTCAGTCCGCTGGGCTGACTCAGCGGTGCCACCCACCGGATGGTGTGAGCCACAAGGGATACCCAGATGCAGTGCGTCTGGGTAGGGCTGACATGGTGCGGAGCCACCTCAGCGGGTCAACCTGCAGGGGTTGACCCAACGCAGCGCCACGTGGTGTTGCGGGTCCTCCGTGCCACGGAAAACGGGCCGTGAATTTTCTATCATGTGTGTCACTGGTGCACACCCCATCCACTGGCCTTCGGCGAACCGGTATCCCCCTGCTCTTACTGCAGCTGTCCTAGGCCCCGGCCTTGCTGCCACATGGGTGTGCTGCCGGGGGTGCGCCCCACCTCCGCTCCGTCAGTTCGGCCTCGGACGACTTTCCTACTAGCAGACCTCCACAGCAACACGTGACGGCATGCCACACCATCACCCGCAGCTAGCCGGTGTTCCAGCAACCTTCCTCCAGTCACCGCGGCTGATGAGCCGCAGCCTCCTTTTTTCATTGACGGCACGCGACGGCGTGCAACACCTCCTCCATGGTTGGCTGGTGTCGGCCGCTCCAATGGCTACCGCATTTTTGTGCCACATCTACCTCTTATGGTGTGCATCAACACACTATCCCCAATTCATTTGGTCAGTATCACCGCGTCGTTGGTGTTTTGTGGAGGTGAAAAATTAGCAAAGTAAAAGAGGGTTCGGGTCGGGTTTGTTAGGCCAGTGCGCTCCGCGTTAGCTCGCAAACATGAGAGGGGTTAAGGGTTTAATAATCAATTAAATTAAACAATAATCAAAAGCCCAAAAAGTAACCCCACAACAACCTCAAGCAAGAACAAATGAATTTCGGATCAACCCGTTAGTCGGTTGGTCCCCATTCTTCTTATTATTCAAGAACGGGGAAGAGGAAATCATTCAAAAAAAATGAATAAACCCCCTACCGCGAATCTTCAGAGAAACACTCGTTCCTGAAGGTGTGTTGGTGTTATTCATTCCCACAACCGGTTCCCAATGATGTCACTCATACATCATCCTTCGATTCATGGTTCGGTGTCGTATGTCACCTCCTGCTGGGTTCGGCTCCATCCTCTAAGGGTTCAGTGTCACGGTGCTCTTTCAGCACTTCGTTTCTTGGCAGAACTATGCCGATACCCCTCCCCAAGGTTCATATATATAGTAGAGGAGGAGGTTAAGTAATGACATTGGAATTTATTGGGTCTCATTAATTATAAAGCTTCCAAATTCCTCAATGATGTCATTACTTAGGGTTTGTAGGTCAATCTATTTATTGGCTTGACACATCGCTGGCCCCACCCCTTTGCTTGTTCATTGGGGGATATGAAATAAAATATAAAAATTATTTTATTTCATTTCTTTTAAAAAGTCACAAAACTTAACTTTTTATCTTGACCTACTGCAGTCAAAGTAAAGCCTCCCTTAAGCTAATCTCGGCGGTGCATATTCAATGGTGCCCTCGGATTTTTATTCCGAGCAACGGTTCAAAAGCTAGAAAACACCTCTAATGCATTTACTGAATGTACTCAAAAAAATTCATAAATTCATTTCAGGCACTCCGGGCCTCGGAATCAGACATCGTCAATTTTTGCAGACTTGTAATAATTCCATATAATTAAAAAATTACATGGAAAATCTAGGTATTTACATATAATTTATTGGGTATTATTATCTTATGTTATGTCAAGTATCTTTGATTGTGTTCTTATACCCATATGCTCATAATATTTTCACTTATGATCTTATATTGATATCTATTATTTTTAACCTTACTGTTCAGTAGATCTCATGATTTCTTGTGGTTCCATTCTCAAGTAAAATGAAGAAGAGTATAGAGTGTGAGGTTTCTAGATGGTATCATGTGAAAATATTATAAGTAAGTTATGGTGAATAAATAATTTAACATAGTACATTTATATAGCTAATATCAAAAGACACTAAACCATTAAATTAGTGGATTTTGTTTTTATATATGAGGTTAAATGTTTAAAATATGGAAATGATGTAAAAAAATATGCATGTTATGCTTAGGCTTTCTAAGTGTACATCAAAGATAGTGTGTAAAGAGTATATTTTTAGTAACAGATTTGGGAGTGAGTGTCTGGGGCATCTCAAATTATTTATTCAAAATATAAAAATCATATTCATGTGATTATGTGAATATAGAGAAAAAATAATTAGAGAATGAGATAGATAGTTGAATTATAGAGAATAAAGATCGTATTATACAAAACGTCTTGTGTATAAAATAATAATAAAAGGAGAATAGAGAGATAATCTGGTGATATTTTGGAAATAGTATCATGTGTATTGAGGGAGAAGGAGGAGGAGTATAACTAGGTAATTCTACTAAATACTCAATTTTCATTGAAGGAAGAAGAAATGAAATAAGAAAAAAAACAAAGAACAATATGGGATTTGAACATGGCAAACACAGCTTCTACTAGTTTCTGATATGTGTATTGAGACTCTTGAATAAGAAGAAGAAGATTGAGTGAGCAAGAATAGTAAACCTAATACAAAATAAGGTCTACATATTAAGATATGTAAGATAAAAAGGCTAATGTATACTAATGTAGGTGAACATATATTAGTAGTTAAGACTTGTTTCGGAGGATGAAGATATTATTATAGAAATATAGTGACATCATAAATCATAATGAGTTTATTTTTTAACATAGTAAGTTTGAGGACCATTGAAGACTGGAGGGATCAAATATATTGTTATCCAAATAAATGGGGATATTGAGAAGTTTTCAGGAGATAGTTATAATCACAAGATAACATTGGGTCAAGGATGATACCTTCCTAAGGGTTAAAAACAATACCTTCATGCGCATTGTTAGTATTGATTTAAGGATTTTACCTTCTCACTTTTTGTAATCAAATCAATTTATTTGTGATAAAATCTGTTTCTCATAACTCAAACCCAAAATATAAAGGTGTATATATCCAGATAGGGATTGAAAATTATAAAAAAATGTGTTGTTGTCTCATTTATTTAATGTATTACATATCATCTTTTGTGTTTGTTAATCATAATTAGATATACTCATTATAACCAGTGCAAATATTTTACTACTAAAATGGGAAATTAAAAGCTTAAAAAATTATTTAAAAAAATCCAACAGATTAACCCTCCCCAAAATAGAGTGACTATATTATCATGTTGGGGTATTTAAAGTGGTATCAAAGCTAATATTATTTACCTATAATAAAATCTATTTTCTTTCCTTGTTTTCAAATATTTATGGAGTGTAGATTTGAATAAATTTTTTGAATACCCTATTAAAGATGATATAAAAGTTTCTAATAAAAACTTAAAGAACAGAAATAATAAATAGGATAACAATATAAGAAAATTATTAAGGTGGAAATAGGATCCACTACTACTTGAAGGTAATAAAATATTTCAGTTATATCTATCAATAATTATACTCCTAAAAAATCAAGGTCAAGTTGTGAAGAGTATGACTCTATTGAATAAATTGAGTACATCTACTATTAATTTAAATATTATTTGAATAAAATTCATATTAAAGTTATCATTTACATATATGAGTTTTTCAAGGGACTACATGATGAGAAAATACAACTTAAATTGGCAGCTGATGATATATAGAATGAATTAGATAAAATGCTGCAAAAGTGTAAACACTGCACCAAAATTATTGAATCCAAGGAATAGTCCTTATTAATCTTAGAGAAAATATTATTTGGATGGAGAAACATTAAAAAAATATAGTGGTAAATTTTTTATTCATAAAATATTTAAAATTAAATTTTCATTCATAAAATGATGTTAATGGTGTCAAAGAAACTTAGTAGTAAATCAAGGATAAAATAGTAAAAGAGCATAAAAATTATTTATAAGAATAAAATAAGGTCCATGAAAATAAATCTGGGAAGAGGATAATGGAATTTGAATTTATGGTTAAATCACATAAATATCAGAAAAATATTCTAAATCTAAAGTTTCTCGAGTTCGCGGTAACAATGAGGAATATGAAAGCAGCTCAAGCTAATTCTTAACACGAAGAAGAACGAAGTGTTGTTTCCATGGATGTTTCTAATAATATTCTTTCCTATAAAAATATTAATAATATTAGAACCATCCAAGAATATATCCACTATAAGATCATATAATAAGGAAACCCTTATATAAGAAAATGATTTATTTACTTATATTTTTTCATTGGCTACTCTAGACTACAATTCATAATCTGGTTAAATATGGGTAGAGAAAATTTTTAAAGACCCACTACTTCATCATGGGGGATTTAAGTAAGACAAATAATTTTTTATATCTAAATTATTCTTAAATGAAGTATTATTTCATCCAAATATAGCATAGTTTCATAGTTTTTTATATTATAACACAAAAGAAGAAAACAAGATATGTTGTCCACTACTAGTATTATGGAGGGTTTGGGAATAAGAAAATTGAATATTTGAATAATTTACTATTTAATAAAATCATAGATTATATATATTAAGTAAGATTAAATGTGAAGTTATGAGATAACCTTTTGTGTGGAACTAAAGCAAATTGAAAAATAGAAATCTTTCTACCTCACACAAATTTGAATGTCTTAAAAAATTATGTGGAAACTGTAACAAAAGTGGTCATTTTTATGTTTAATGTTGGTATAAATATACCAATAATAATTCATATTATCCAAGAGTAATAAGGACACAAAATCTAAAAAAGGAACAATGTAAAGGAATTGAGTTGGCATTTGGTCCTTAAAAAAGAATAATGTTAAGCAAAGTGCACCCAAGAAGAATGTTATAAAGTATGCTATACCAAAAAAGATATACTTATATTATAGGATGAAAAAGTAATGTTGGAGGAAGCATGGAGAAGCAATGAAGATAATTAATCAAAGAAATAAATAAGAGGATCATTTTAGTTGAATACATCCTATAAAAATTACTACAAATTTTTCCAAATAAGGGTAAATTAAAGGATTTTGAGAAGCTACATGGAAGATGAAAATAGGATGGACAGACTATTAATGAATGTATGACTTGGATGATAGGATATAAAGATTTTAATAAAAATAAAGGAAAGGGATTATTAACTCTATGTGCTAAGAATTCTTCTGTGAAAATGGAGATTCCACATAAGAATAAAGTAAACATGTTCCTAAGGAATACCGGATTATATAAATAGTATAGTTATAAATATCAAAGAATATAGAGAATGAACACAGGAGTTAAAATTCCTTACTATCAAATATGAAAAATCCAATTCCAGAAAATAATTTATCTAAATGTAAAATTAAATCCATGTTTCTTATAAATTATCATGTTAAAAAGTTCCAAGGAAGACCAATCATAAAGAGTACTCATAAATATGGAGTTAGAAAAAAATAGTTTCAAGGTGGAGATGAAACTCTCATTCTCGTTTATATAATTAAGAATAAAAGTAGACCCACCTTATTCCCATATATGTTTTACTATGTTTATGTTTAGGAAATTGAAGTTGATGCATTTATTGGGGAACTAAAATGTTTTGAAATACTTATAACTTAAAGAGGTGTCAATAAAGGATTTATTTGACAATTTTCTCCTTGAAACATTTCTAGTGATATCATAAAGGATATTATTAGAGTAAAATATAAATAAGACTATCCTTGATGAATAAGTATGGAGTGTATACCTTTATGAGGGTTAATTAAAAGAGATCATTTCGAAGTGACATAATTGAATGTTAATCTAAAATCTAAAGAGTTTATAAATAAATTCAAATTTTATACACAGTAATTACACTTTCAAATCCCTGTTTTGATTCTACCATGTTTGATTATAAATGGGGTGTATGTTATATAAGAAGTTATAATGAATGGGGAAATCCTATTTCACATAAATTCTTTTGATGTTATTTTAATTTTGAGTGAAGGTGATAAAATTACTTGTAAAATATTCTGGAAATTTCACATGTAAAGAGAAATCATAGTTAGTATCACAAGATGGATAGTTGTATGTGTAGGTATGATGTCAAGGTTAATAACCCTTGTTTTATTCACCAATCTAGATTAATTAGACTTAGAGTTGATTAATTTATTACTCATTGCATAATATAAATATAATGTCTCCCTTCTCCCAGGTCAGTTAAGTTTTACTAAGTGGAAGAACATGAAACTTTAATTGTGGAAAAATGATATGAGTAGAACATTCCCTCGCCCTTTCACCTTATAATTTATTATAAAAAATGGGGTTAATTATATTGATTTTTGGAAATTAAATGGGGATAATTTAAATGGGTATTTAAAAAATAATACAAAGGGGTATATCAAAGTGCCTAATTGGATAGTCATGAAGAGAGATTCATTCGTTTATTTTTTTAGTTATTACAATATGTATTAAACTTAGTATATTTCAAAGTTTGGAGATAATGAATAGATCAATGAATAAAGATATTTAATTTAAGATATGCATCTTGTAGTTATATTGGTTTATGTTCATTTTTTTATTCCATAGTGTTGTAGATATCTTTTTATATAATGGCAATGAATATGGTGGTTGAGATACTTTTTTTGATAATGGAGAAGATCTAATACTTGTTGGATTTCATAAAAAACAGATTCAATGAAGTAGGAGAATACATATGATGATTTTATATATTCTCTTATAATGAACCAATGACAAGTGTTAATGAATGAAGAATGAACTTTCTTTTATATGTTTCTCGATGAGGCTATGACATAGTGAATTTGATGAAAAATCAAGATGGATGGAAGAGTAATAAACTATACATGTGTTACCAAGCATTAAGTTTCTTATATTAAATAAATAATATCACATGGATTATGGTTATCTAAGATTATGTGTGAAGTTGATAACTATGGAAGCAATGTATCTTTGTTGAAATACTCAAGAAGAGTTTATATTTTTCAAAATGATTTGGGAATTTTGTTGAAGAGTGATAAACTATTGACCAAATTACTAAAGTAATTTATTATGTATTAGGATGATTTAGAATGGTTAGATAATACCTAAGTAGATTTTAAGAAGGTATGTTATGTTTTGAAGATGTTTTATAAATTCAGAGTTATTGAATATTGAATAAATTGACAAAGTACTTGGTATATAAGGGTACTCTTAAAGAATTATTACCTACATAAAGTTTTCTATAGAATTATAAATAATATATAAGAGTTTCTAAGACCATGAATACCTAAAATGGAAAGAGTAAAAAGTCAAATTGTGATACATCAAGGTAAGTTTCTTAATACAGAATGGATATCATAGGGATGTGTCAAGGTACTCAGTGGACCATTAAATTTGAAAAAGTACGTGAGTGACATTGTTATGTGTAAGAATCAATTGATCCATTTGTAAGGGTTACAACAATTCTTCAAAGGAAATATTTAATGAGAATTTAAAGGAAATACATAAGGGTGTTGTAAAGGTAATACATAAGGGTAGGTAGTGAGATTTGAAAATGTATTTATTCTATACTATGACATATAAAAGTGAATCTAAACTTTCATTGCATATGTAAGAGAGTTAATAGAAAGATACATAAGAGTATTATAGAAGTTATAGAGGATACATAAGGGTTACCTAAATATTTCATATGATACAAAAGGGTCTTCAAGGAAATATGTATGAGTTACAATGACTCTTTCAGGTGATATGTAAAGGTTGTATATCAATGGTTTCAGAAAATTTGATATTTATAGAGATCAAAGTCATGTGATTATTTTCTAATCTTCAATTCATAAATATCAGGGGATAATGATATATCCATGATTATAACCGAGAACAATGGAAGTGATAATTAATGAAAAAGGTTGTTCTATGATGAGGGTTTCCACACCATGAAGAGAAGCAACACCTTGCAATGATATTCTTGTATGTGAATATTAATGACAGCATGGATTAAATTCATATAGATTTTGTAAATGTTCTGAATAATATAATTCTTGAATTATTTGGATTATGAAATAAAGAAATATTTGACTGGGAATGAATGGAAAATATTCAGAATTTCATAGTATAGAATATGACGGTATTTCTATATTCAAAATATATAAATTATATTCACATGATTTTATGAATATATAGGAGAATAAGTAGAAACTGAGATAGGCGGGTGATTTTTAGAGCACTAATAATGCATTCTAATAAAAAAAATTATGTATTAAATAATAATACTAGAATATAGATAGAATCTTACAAGGATATATAAAGAATATAATGTGTTTTGGAAAAGAATAAGTAAAAGAGATGAAGGAGGAGGTCGAATAGGTACTACTACTGCATACCCAATTATCATTGAATGTAGAATAGAAGAAATAATGAGGAGGAATAGGTGAGTTGAGTAAGGTCTACACTATTGTTTCTTGTTTATGAACTGTGCATTGAATCTATTGAAGAAGAAAAATATGATTGAGTGACCATGGATAGTGATCTTAATCCTAAATAAGTAATAATGTTATGATACTAGAGATAATAAGGTTGATGTGCATATTATTTTAATAGATCATATATTTTTATTCAAAGAAATATTAATAAAGAAGAAGATCTTATTATGTTGATATAGTGACCTCATAGATCAAAAGAAAGATATTGTTCAAGATAAGATATTTTAGAACCATTGAAGACTGGGGTGATCCAATATAATGTTAGCCAAACTAGTCAGGAGACAAAAGAGGTATCGTGATATAGCTATTATTTAAATATAGAATTAGGTCAAGGATGATACCTTCCCAGGGGATAAGCACGATACCTTCCCACCCCTTGTATGTCACTACATAAAATCTAGAATTTAACAATGTTTCTTTGGATACTTTTTCTTAAAAAATAGATAATTTAGCAGAGTTTTTTTAAGTACATTTTTAAATGTTACTAGTTTTAAATTTAGCCATGTTTTTTAGAAAAGGTGGCCAATTTATTGACATTTTTCAAAAAAAATTCTCTAATTTATGGAGTTTTATTTATAAATTTTTAAAAAAATAGTTAATTTTAAATTTACCTATGTTTTTTAAAAATATGGATAATTTAGTGATGTTTTCCATTTTAAACATGGTTTATTTAGCAAAAAAATTTAGCCATGTTTCACAAATATGGTGAATTCTAAATTTAACCATTTTTTTAAGAATTCATGGATAATTTATCAATGTTTTTGAAAAACATGGTTAATTTAGTGTCGTTTATTTAGACACATTTCAAAAACCTAGGTAATTTTAAATTTAGGCATGCTTTCTTAAAACATTACTAATTTAGTTATGTTTTTTATAAAAAAACATGTCTAATTTAACAAGATTTTGGAAGTCTTATTTGAAAACATGGTTAATTTTAAATTTTTTCATGTTTTTAAAAAAACATGGCTATTTTATTGACATTTTCAAAAATGAGTAATTTTAATATTAGCCATATTTTTAAGAAAACACAGCAATTTTAGTGATATTTTTTACTAATGTTTTAAAAAACGGCTAACTATATATATATATAATATTTATAATTATATATATGTATATATATTTATTTATTTTTATATACAAATACATTATCATATATTTAAATATCATAATATTTATTTCTTAATTTATATATATATATATATGTAAATATACAAACAAATATAAAATATATATATTATAATTTTTTAATATATAAATATACCTATATTTATACATAAAAATATATATATATAATTTTATATATGTATATTAACTAGCATGGCTTGTAGCCATTCCATATCAGAAAACCAATGTGGGTGTGCATCGTTTTTAAATTATATGTGTGTTTGTATAAACATACAAACAAAAAGTTTATAACATAATTATAATATATTAGTAATAATTAAATAAATGATTGTTAATATATATAAGAATATTTATATTAAGTTATATATATTTATGTTAATTTATATATTAATATATAGTAACATATGACAACATACATATATAAATAATAACATAAAACAACATATATTTTAATTTATACATAAATATATAAATTTATATATATATATTTATTAGTATGGCTTATAGCCGTTCCACATCAGAAAACCAATGTGGGAGAATGCCTTTTTTCAATTATATATGTGTGTGTATAAACATACAAACATAAAAGTTAAAACATAATTATAATATATTATTAATAATTAAATAAATGATTATTAATATATATAAGTATATTTATATTAAGTTAAATATATTTATGTTAATTTATATATTAATATATAAAAACATATGATAACATGCAAATATAAATAATAACATATATTATATAAAATATATGTAACATATAATAACAAATATCTTCATATATAATTATGTATACATTAATTTATATGTTAATATAAAACATATATGTTAATTTATATATTAATAAATAACATATATCCTAATTTTTATGAAACTATAAAAATTATATTACGCTATATATATATATAAATATTTAAATTTATAAGTATACACACACAATATATTATCATATATATAAATAATATATATAGTTATAATCGTACTAAAATATGTTATTTTTTATTTATATTAAAATATATAAACTTATATGTGTGTGTGTGTTTATTAATATATAATCTTATTAATTGAATTATTTATAAAAATAATTTAATACATTTATTGAATATAATAATGGGTTGTCTTGGTTGGTACAGGTGTTGGTTGAGAAAGTAGTGTTCTTGGGATCAATTACCTTTGTAAGGCAATTTTATATAATGTGTACGGTTGACAGAGACGTCAACGGGTGACAGGAGCACCTCAGATGGATGATCAGGCGTATTGGACTATGTTGACCATATGATGGTCGGACCACGAATAGATGACGACCACCATCAGATATAGGATGCGGTCTAGATCATGATGACTCGCGACTAGTGATAACCACACGCTTCTAGATGGTGATGATCTGTAGCTAGGGATGATGATCAAGATTACCATACATGTGTCAGACCCTCTTATATATGACGACTATGATGACGCGATGCTGGTGGGGAGGGACCTATGAGATAGTAAGATCGTGATAGATGTGGAGATGACCAGATGACTGTGGTAGTGGGAATGACGATGTTGACAACATTAAAAAATAACCGCAAATTCCATAAAAAATAAACAGATACTTACCTATGTTTATAAAAAATTATAGTTAAATTTTTTCATCATTGAGAGTTTTAAAAAATAATAACCATAACTTCTGATAAATTGTGTTTTTAAAAAATAAATATCCATTTACATATGTTTATAAGAAATGTAGGTAAATGGGGAGTTTCTAAATTATAAATGTTTATAAACATGGATAAATTAGAAGCATTTATAAACATGGATAATTTAGTGATGTATATAAACTTTTCTAATTGGTGACATTTATAAACATATCTAATTAACAATATTTATAAACATCACTAATTAGTGACATCAGGTTTCCCTGTGTTTTTAGAAAACATGGGTAATGAAATTATCTATGTTTAAAAACATAGCTAAATAAAAAAAATTAAATTTATAAATTGAATATATCTTATAGTGGCTATTGAGTTAAGGATGATATATTCTCCCCATTGTTAATCACTATAATTGGTTAGTGATAATAATTATATCCACATTAGAATCTATCCTTTTATAAATATTGTGTGATGTTGTCTTTTTATTTTATTCTTTTCATGTGGTGTTGTGTACTATTTAATCATAAGTAAATTCATTCATCTTCATCGATAAAAAGGTTTTAATACTAAGAGGGAAAATTAAATATAGAAAATAATTTATTAAAAATAGGGATACTCTGATTAACCCCCCCCCCCCCAAAAAAATTGATTGTATGATCTTGATGGGGAATTTCATTACTAGATCCTGAATTTTATATTGGCTGAGCAAACTTTAGAGTTATAGGAGCCTCAATTTCCCTCTTTATATTTAGTGGGCTACTGAGTAGAACAACATGAACTAAGTTCGACTAAGGGTCCCTTTCATTATTCTTGATTACTTCCCTAGTTTCTATTGATTTTCTATCTATTTTAACTCTTAAACCTATAAATAAATGAGAAATAAATAAAACTAAAAAAATTATGTAAGAATACTTCCCCACTTCCGTGAAAAGGATATTATAGTATTTTTTCTCTTAGTTCCCTTGATTTTCTATATGCCTCGTCTATTGTGTGTTATAGGATAAGAAAGAATGAACTATCCCTCTAATGCACCAATACCATCGGTATCTTTAATCATTATCATAAAAACTTTAATAAGATAGATTTTCACATTATTGTCTTCCTTAAATTCCATAACAATTTTTAGGGTTGAGATAGATTCATACTTCAACAGTATAGAAGTCAAATTTCCCCAAACCACAACTCCCATAAAACTACAACCCTACTCTATGATATAAGAATCAGAAGGTATCCCTAGACCATACCTAAAATAACATGAAACTACCTCATGAGGCCTTATGATTTGATTTAATCATTAGAAACTTCTAAAAATTCATCATCCTTATAAGGAAACACATTTTCATCTAGATAAAAAAGCAGTGATCTTCCTATCAATATCACCTTTAAGTATCAATTTAATTTCTTTAGGGTTCCTAGATATTCCCCACCTAAAGAATGAATAATGATATCCTTATCCCATGTAAGAAGATCAATAAGCAACCCAATATCCATAAAAAATTTGTTTCTTATACATATATTACCATTTGATCTTGGTCTAAATAAAATATGGATGAGGATTAAGTAAATCCATTTCAGGATAGTAATGAGCAATCACTGGATATTTAAATGTATAGATCATATGATCTAAATTGATGGAGTGTTTGATCAATTTTCCCAAAGACTTCAACACCACTGAGTTTTGTAAAGGAATGGGAATATGAAATATCATCAACATCATTTCTAACAAAGGGGTTCATGCCACATGTGAAGGGAAATGGACCAATACAGTAATGAAAAGAAAAAAGTGTTAAGGAGATTTTATGATATCGACCAAGAATTCATGAAATAGCCTTCTATTGAAAGGAAAATAAGAATGTGATGGGCGTAAAAAATAAAAAACAAAGCATGATTCTCCAAACCCCAATATACATTGATATTATTTTCAAAATAATAAAATGAGGGAAGATGGTTACAAAAATGAGCAACCAATGTGAAATCAAGGATTTAATAAACCAAAATGAATCACTAATGAAATATCTAAAAATATGGGGGGATAATAAAAACCATGATCTATAGGGATAAATTTAATGGAATTTAAACCTACAAGTGATACTAAATAATAGAAATTCTTGAGAAATTAATGTCCCAAAACATGAGTGAGTGAAATTTATCATCATCCAAGGCTGGAGGTTGGACCCTGAAGGCACCCACTTGTAAAAAATATTTGATAGTACTCCCCCTTGATTATTGAGTCCTTTGGAATCAACATAAATCCCTCTAAAATCATTCTCCATGATTATTTTTCCATCATTATTTACCACAATATCAGGTATAACAGTAATATACACATTTATGTTGATTGATTAAAATTCATGGTTCATCTATTTTTTCCATAGATAGAAATTATGCTGATAAATGATCAAGATTTCTCTATTATCAATCAATAGAGTATGAAAATAAACTTTAAATAATATAAATATTTGATACCGCATATTAGGACCCATAAGTAAATAATATTGATAGGAGGTGTGAATCGTAATATGTTATTTTAAAGTCTTTCCATTCAATAAAATTGTTCATCTAACTAGTTAAACTCTAATATATTACTCTTTGTATGAGTAAGAAATAAATAGTAAGAGCCATATGTTTTTAACTTTTTTAACCCACACTGAGAAATGTTTAAAGATCATATTAAGATTCCACAATACCTACACTTCCATATTTAGTACTTAACTTACAAACATTTCATACATTATAATAATTAAAACCAACACTTGAGATCAAAAGTTTGAATTATTTCAGAACTAGACACATATTACATCATAAAACTATATAGTACCATAAAAATATATTAAAAACATCATCATAGGCCTCCACTATATTTAATTAACCCATATTAATATGTGATATCGCATGAAGACATACGTCAAATAAAGGGTTAACAAAAATCTGAGTAAATGGAAACATGGGAAACATAATCAATATGATATTCTATGATATCAATAAGTAACCATGGAATTATAAAATGGATTAATTGTAAATAATTACATGGTATATAAATAATTAATACCATGAGTCCATAAATTGAATTCAAGGATCATAAGATAAGAATGAGTTATAATAACATAACATGGAATAATGATATATCAATCATAAAAATGTGGAACATGAATTAATGTAGTACATGGGATAGAATAATCATCATAATCATATCATAAGAAAAGGATCATCAATATGGAATGTGTCATATTCATACTAATGAAAAATTGTAACATTGTGATCAAATCCCACATATAAGTTTTGAAAAAATATAGCATCTTGTTCACATATATCATTTGTGTACAAATAATCATTTCATAAAATGTGAACAAATATAGAATCATGTTCATGCATAATACACATAATATCAAGAGATAAATCATATTTCCTTATTAATTTTATGGATATATAATTATTTTCCAACTTTTCACATTATAATATTCTCATAATCATGCATTACACAAAAAAAGGAAATATATAACAATCATTGACATGAAAGAAACCCAGGAAAAATAATTGGTTTCATATAAATTTCATAAATAATATTTCAATGAATATATTTGGAGGTTCCAAAAATAATATGGGAAAAAATATTTTTAGAAATTGAATATTGGGATAAAAATATCATAGGTCATGTTGATTAGAGGAAACAACTAAAAATTAATCATAGAGATTTATTGCAAAATAAAGTCTTTAAAATTTATTATAGGTGACCTAAGAATAAAATAAATGAAGTAAAAAGTGTTAAGATCCACATAATTAAAAATGGATTGGATTGAAGTATAAATTTAGAATAGATTTTAAATAATCGTGTTGAAAACCAAGAGAAAATTTTGATGAACCAAAAAGGAAAGAGTTGGGGTCGACATTCCCCTTACCTTAGGTCATGATATATTTCATCATATTTGAGACTAATATATAATAAATTTAATTTTATTAAATAATTAATATATAATTGAATTATATTACCTTTTATCATTCTTTATTATTTAAAATAATTATAATTTATTTATTATTATTTAATTTGAAGAGAAAATGGCTTGGAGACGTGTTTTTTTTAAATTGTCTCGTTTTTTTTATTTCATGATTTTGATTATTTGTAATTTATCATTTTTCAAAATTATTTATATAAAATTAAAATCAACTAAAAGAAATTTATATTACATAATATACACTAAACATCCATGTAAGTGGTGATAAGTTTAGCATTGACAATGTCCTCATAGAAGCATCAAACCGGCCTTTAAGGGGGTGTGCAAAAGAGGGGGAAAGAGGGTGCATACAATAAATAGATTAAAATAGTTATACCAATATCATAATAAAATTAATATTTTATATAATTATATATTAAATATTTTATAAAGGTATAAAAATAGAGACAGGTTGATAGATTTAAAAAAGAATATATAAAAACAATGAAATAAATTTGGGGTTACCTCTTCATTGAAAATTTAATCCTTTGCTAAATCCTTGAATTCTTGGGGTTGAATAACTCTGAAAGTAGTTTTATTTGAACTTTAAACTGATCCAAAATTGAATGTAATCTTATGAATACTTAATTAAAGTATAATAATAATAAATAGTTTTTTATAAAAATAAAACACAACTTAGGTTTCAAAAAATCAAAAACATTTTACAAAATTAAATATATTGTTTTTAAATTAACTATTCTACACCTTAAATAAATTTTTAGTTGAGAAAAAAATTTCATAAATTTTTAAGGCATGCTTATATCATTATGATGTTATAAATATTGTGGTATTCGCAAAACGTGTATTTTTACGATTCATTAAAAATCACAAAAAATGAAATTCTCAAAAATTCACCCTACGATAATTTAGAAATAATGATTCTAAAAATTAATTCCATTTTAATAAATTAAAATATTAAATTTTATAAATTTTAATTTTAAATAAAATCTTATAATATTTAGAAAAATAATTTATTAAGAACAAAAACAATTTTTTTATTATGAGTGATTACGTTTATATTTTTTATTTTCTATTAATTATTATATGATTGATAATTAATAATTTATACATTTAAAAATATTAAATTAATGATATTTTTTTCTAATTTAATGGAATTAATCTTATAAATACATAATTTAGAAAATGGTTTTAGTGTAAAAATCATTATACACTATGATTGAAAATATATTTTAATGATTATTTTACTTTTTAAAAAACTTCTCTATCAAAATTTTATAACCATTTTCCGATAATAATACATTATACATAAGAATAATTAAATTTTCAATTAAAACTAATAAAGATTTCAAAATTTATTTTAACATAAAACAAGTCACTTATTATTTTAAAATGAAATTTTTTAAGTAATATATCTTATACATAGAATATGATAACTAAAATTTAGAAATAAAAGGCACTATAATGTAATTTAAAAATGCATGATAACTAATTTTTTTAGTATAAAATTAATATTTAACAATTCATAATATGTTTGAAAAATATATATATATGAAATTACCTTCAATGGAAAAATGTAATAATTTTGGGACTACAAAGACATATATCTTACTATATTAACCATTAGATTCCAATGACAAAATTGCCCTGATGATATGAAAATAAAACTATTAATAAAATAAATTTATTTATCAAATAAAACTATATATGTTAAAATAATCTTGAATATATTAAATAATATTTTATAAAACCACTTTAATAAATATAATTCCATTATACTTGTATCAATATTTTGAAGAAAAATGTGTAAAGGAAAAAAACTTAGGTGATAAATATGTATATAAATTTTTCATTGATATCATTAATAAAAAATGGAAAGAAATTAATTTGAAATTTATTTATTTAATTTAAGAAAATAAATTCAGAAAAATAATCCCTTTAAATCTCGGATGGTACATTCCACCCCCCTTAAATAAATTATATCCTCACAATTTTTACTCAATGATAAAATCTTATTAAAGCCTATGACTATTTTTATGAATAATAATATTGATCCCAAATGTAAAAATAAATGTTATTTAGATTAATTAAACATCACAAATACTAGGGAAATATAAATCCTATGTGTTAATACTAGTTCTACTTAGCCTTGTACTCTTGAGAAAATGGTTATCTATCTAAGGCTCTATTGCAAAATATTCATAATTATAATTCCCAAAAATATCCAAACTCTAATTTAATAACAACTTAGATACCCCCAAACCCACACTTTCGGATATATTTCCTAACATGTATACTTTCCAAACATCATAAGAATTACAACCAACACCCAAGATCAAAAGTTTGATGCCATTGGTAACTAGCCAAATATTACACCACAAAACTATATAATACCATCAAAATATATTCAAATACTACATCATAGACCACCTATAAATTTACTGATCCCTTCCTAATATGTTATATTACCTAAGGACACACATCAAATAAATGTTGAGATAAAATCCCAGTAAGGGGAAAGAAATGGAAGCATGGAACACTTGATTAATATGAGATACTAAGAAATCAAAAAGTAACCATATAATATTATCATGGATTAATCATAATGTATTAAAGGTTATATAAATGAGGAATATCATGATCTCTTAAACTGGATCAGTGTATCATAATAGAATAATGAGTTATAATAATAGAATTCTGAATAATGATATGTCAATCAAAGGAATGTGGCACCTGAATCAATATAGTACATGGGTGTCATAGTCATATCATTAGTAAAGGATAATAATAATAATAATGAGGGAATGATTTCAAAGATACATGGAGTGTGACATGTTCATAATAATGAAACATCATAATGTTGAGGTTAAATCACACTTATAATTTTTGAACTACTCTAGCATGGGTGTCCCAAAATGGTATTACATGGAACATGATTCTATCTTTGTTCACATTTTAAGAAATGATGATTTTTACACAAATGATATGCATGAACTTGATGCTAGATTAGTTCACAAATTATTGCGCACCAGTTTCCGTTTGAGTCTAGCTCAAAGTGGTGTTTTCGGGTTTTACCCCTAGATACATTTGTGCCAGATCTGCCTCTACCTGCTCGTATCTAGGAAAGGATGTATTTTCTTGATAAACCACTTACTCTATACTCACCAAAATTTAGGACTGTTTTCTTATACTTAGTCTCATCCTTAAGGTTCTCACTAAGGTGCTCTATTCCTAATCTACAAAAATAACTAGACCATCCTCTGATACCAACTATAGGTACCGAAGCCTTTTATATAAAACATTTCATGATTTTAAGCATAATTAACCATCATAGTACAAGACAAGGATCGTTAAGTCTAGTGTCTTAGAAGACTAGGTACATATAACATAAAACATGGGGCTAAAAAAACACTTCTTTATTTAATCTCCATAATGAGCTTCTAACTTCCTTTGAGCTCTTACATCTGCATAGGGTACCCTAGGGAACACATGAACAAAGGGATAAGCTAAAAATTCCCAGTAAGGGAATGAACGTAAGGATACATCTCAAGCACATGAGTTAGGAGGCATGACATAAAGATATCCAAAGCATGAAACTTATAAAATCATTTAATATAAGCATGGGATCACATAAACATGGAATCATATAAATGTGGTATAATCATAAATCATATCTTTAGTACGGGTCAAGGCTAACCACCAATCCCATTTCCCATTTAGTATGGGTTAAGGCTAACCGCCAATCCTGTTTCACATCGCATCTCATGATACTTATCCTTACCCAATGTAATGGAGTGCTATATGGGTGCACCCATATCAACATATTCATGAATATTCTTGCCACATAAATAATCTTTCCACATAAATAATCATACATAATCAACCATACATAAACATAAGGGTACCCATGGAAAGAATTGGGTACCACAATCATGACATAAAACATATCCAGTGGGTGTATCATGAAAGTGACCATGAAAGGAAAGTATTAGAACATAAATGGACATTCATAGGGTAAAATAGAAATATAAAATGGTATATGGTGTCAAATATAAGTTACAACATATTAAAAAAATGTATTTTAGAAACATTAGCATTAAAACATTTTTGTACGGTTTTAAGGAAAACACCCTAGAGATTTTCAAATAGAAAAGAGGAAATTCTTTTATATAAAACCAGAATTTAACCAAGAAGGTTTTCATAATAAAAATGCTGATTTTATAAATAAAATGGTGTTTTAAAACATAGGATAGAGTGCACATGAAATTTGGGTAAAAATTTGGGAAGTCGCCTTAAAACAGGTTTGCTTATCGGAAAGTTCTAAGGAGGGAATCTTTCAAAATCATGTATATCCCAAAAAGAATGTAATGAAAGGGTCTTGATATAATAATCTTGTACAACTAACCAAAATTCATAAGACTCACATAAACAGATAAGATAACACCATTTTTAAAGAAATACAAGGCAACCTGAAAGAACAAAAAAGGTTCGGGTAGAATTCGTTGCGATTTATCGGCATGGTGTTGGGTGTGACCAAGAGGGATTGATGAGAGAGAAATGGGGTTCCTCAAGAGGTTGTTTTTCAACAAATATTTTCCTCGAACCCTCCGTATCAAGATGGAAAGAGAGTTCCTTGGACTCAAGTAGAATGAAGATGAGTCCATCGGAGAGTATGATGTAAACTTTACAAGGCTTTCAAGGTACGCCTCTGGCTTTCTCATGAACACTGAAAGCAAGGTGGATCGCTTCTTTAGCGGACTAAAGCCGAGTCTACAAAAAGTGTTGGCAATTCGATACTTTGACAGTTATGAGGATATAGTCTGTTGTGCCCTCAAGGTGGAAATAGAGATTGGAGACTCTCAGTGGTCTCATGGGCCTAGTGACAAGAAGCGGAAAATGGAGAACAACATGGGTGGTTCATCAAAAAAAATCCCATGATGGAAAGAAACCTCACTTTCCCTTTGAAAAAATTATGGGAAGAAGCATCTTGGTGACTGTCTCAAGGGAACCAGGAATTCCTTCAAATGAAGAAAGTTTGGTCATCTGGCCAAGAATTGCCGAAGGGATATGAAAAATCCTGCTAATGTTGAAGAAGAACGGAAAGTTCAGATCAACACTCAGTCTACAGTGTCGTGTTTTAACTGCAATGAGCTTGGGCATTATGCGAACAATTGCCCTAAGTCGAGGGTTTTCAGAGGCAATCAACAACAACCTCCAAGGCAACAAGGAAGGTCTTATTCTATCATTACTGCTGAGGTGGATCTGGAAAATGATGTGGTGACAGGTATGCTTATTATTCATTAAAGAATAGCGAACGTACTATTTGATTCTGGTTCTACGCATTCTTTCATATCTTGCAAGTTTAGTACAACTATTCAAACACCACCTCAAAATTTGGAGGAAAAGTTATCTGTGAAAACATCAAATGGGGCGATCACTGCATCCATGGTTTATAACTCCTCCCTGGTTAATGTTTGTGGACTGAAACTCCCAGAAAATCTCGTCATACTTCCTTCAGTGGAGTTTGACGCAATATTGGGCATGGATTTGCTATCTTTGTATAAGGCCAACATCAATTGTCAAGAAAGGGAGATTACTCTTCACATCCTGAAGCATCCTCTGATTCTTTACAAGTTCAAGGAGGAAGATGAGTCTCCTTTAGAATCTTCATCTCAAGTTTGGATATTGCTTTCTTATGAGCATGCAAACCTAGCTCAAATGATTGAGACAAAGGAGAGAATCATGCTTGAAGACATGCCCATCGTGATGTATTACACTGATGTATTCCCCCGAAGAGTTGCCTAGTATTCCCCCTGACCGAGAGGTTAAGTTCTCAATCAAACTTATCCCCGGATCTCTGCAAATATCAAAGACGCCTTACAGAATGGCCACCGTAGAGCAAGAAGAGCTGAAGAAGCAGTTACAGAAGAATATGGAGAAGGGTTTTATATGCCCGTGTGCTTCACCGTGGGGTGCTCCAGTCCTCTTCGTCAAGAAGAAGGATGGATCAATGCGCCTAGGCATTGATTATCATGAGCTCAAAAAAATCACTATAAAGAACAAGTATCCCCTTCCATGGATAGATGACTTGTTCGATCAGCTTCGTGGGGCCAGTTATTTCTCTAAGGTGGACCTTCGATCGGTATATCACCAACTAAAGGTGAGGAAGGAAGATATTCCCAAGACTGCCTTTAGAACGAGGTATGGACACTATGATTTCATAGTGATGCCCTTCGGACTCACTTATGCTCCAAAAAAATTTATGGATTTAATGAATAGAGTCTTCAGAGATTACCTCGACAAATTTTTGGTGGTCTTTATTGATGATCACTACGGGAAAAATGGGTATTTGCGACGGGGGTATTTGCCCGTCGCAAATAAGTACCCTTTTGCGACGGGATAGCTTGCCCCGTCGTAAAAGGACTGGCGCCCTTTGCGCGCCAAATCGCGGGAAACATATTTGCGACGGGGGAATATTCCCGTCGCAAATAACCGGCGGCGGTAAAAGGTATTTGCGACGGGAATATTCCCCCGTCGCAAATAGTATGTCGGCAGGTGGTTATTTGCGACGGGACCCGTCGCAAATAACTATTTAACCGTTGACCGTAATAAATGCTGGCTAAGGTATTTGCGACGGGCCCCGTCGCAAATAATCTAACCTATAAATACCCCCATCCGTTTTTTTCAAATCATTCTCAAACTCCATCTTCTTCTTCTCTCAAATTTTTATTTCTAAAGTTCAGTTTTTCTCAAGTTTAATTTTTTTCTCCGGAGTTGATATTGAAGTTTTGAAGAAGGATCAAAGATCAACCTCAGATCAATTTTCAAGGTATTTATATTCATTTTAATTTAATATTTGTTTTTAATGTTTTATTAGTTTCAATTATTCTTAATTAGTTGTAATTTAATTATGTTTACATTGTTTTATTACTTAATAATTAGTAATAAATACCAATAATTATGAATAATAACATTATTACATTATTAGTATATTTTATTATTAATATTAAAATAATATAATTTTTTATATATATACAATTCTCTTTTCATCTGTGTGTTTGCTGTCTCCACATGTATTATTTGTATATGGAGATAGAAAACAAACAGATGAAAGGAGAATTGTATATAAATTAGAAAATTATATTATTTTAATATTAATAATAAAATATACTAATAATTTTTTATTCCTAATTATTGGTAATTATTCCTAATTATTTGTAATTATTCATTTAATTACTCATAATTATGAACAATTACCAATAATTATCAATAGTTAGGAATAATTATTAATAATTAGTAATAATTACCAATAATTAGTAATAATTACCAATAATTAGTAATAATTACCAATAATTAGTAATAATTACCAATAATTAGTAATAATTACCAATAATTAGTAATAATTACCAATAATTACCAATAATTATCAATAATTAGGAATAATTATTAATAATTAGTAATAATTACCAATAATTAGTAATAATTATTAATAATTATCAATAATTAGTAATAATTAGTAATAATTAGTAATAATTACTAATAATTACCACTAATTAGTAATAATTACCAATAATTACCAATAATTACCAATAATTAGGAATAATTAGTAATAATTAGTAATAATTAGTAATAATTACTAATAATTAGTAATAATTAGTAATAATTAGTAATAATTAGTAATAATTAGTAATAATTAGTAATAATTAGTAATAATTAGTAATAATTACCAATAATTAGTAATAATTAGTAATAATTAGTAATAATTAGTAATAATTAGTAATAATTACCAGTAATTAGTAATAATTACCGGTAATTACCAATAATTAGAAATAATTACCAATAATTAGTAAAAATTACCAATAATTACCAATAATTACCAATAATTAGTATTAATTACCAATAATTAGTAATAATTACCAATAATTAGGAATAATTAGTAATAATTAGTAATAATTACCAATAATTACCAATAATTACCAATAATTAGTAATAATTACCAATAATTAGTAATAATTACCAATAATTAGTAATAATTACCAATAATTAGTAATAATTACCAATAATTAGTAATAATTACCAATCATTACCAATCATTACCAATAATTGCCAATAATTACCAATAATTACCAATAATTACCAATAATTACCAATAATTACCAATAATTACCAATAATTACCAATAATTACCAATAATTACCAATAATTACCAATAATTGCCAATAATTACAGATAATTACCAATAATTACCAATAATTACCAATAATTACCAATAATTACCAATAATTACCAATAATTACCAATAATTACCAATAATTACCAATAATTACCAATAATTAGTAATACTTAACAATAATTAGTAATAATTACCAATAATTACCAATAATTAGTAATAATTACCAATAATTACCAATAATTAGTAATAATTAGTAATAATTTGTAATAATTACCAATAATTAGTAATAATTAGTAATAATTACCAATAATTAGTAATAATTAGTAATAATTAATAATAATTAGTAATAATTACCAATAATTAGTAATAATTACCAATAATTAGTAATAATTACCAATAATTAGTAATAATTACCAATAATTACCAATAATTAGTAATAATTAACAATAATTACCAATAATTGCCAATAATTAGTAATAATTAGTAATAATTAGTAATAATTAGTAATAATTAGTAATAATTAGTAATAATTAGTAATAATTAGTAATAATTACCAATAATTAGTAATAATTAGTAATAATTACCAATAATTACCAATAATTACCAATAATTAGTAATAATTACCAATAATTACCAATAATTAGTAATAATTACCAACAATTACCAATAATTAGTAATAATTAGTAATAATTAGTAATAATTAGTAATAATTAGTAATAATTAGTAATAATTACCAATAATTAGTAATAATTAGTAATAATTAGTAATAATTAGTAATAATTACAAATAATTAGTAATAATTAGTAATAATTACCAATAATTAGTAATAATTACCAATAATTAGTAATAATTACCAATAATTACCAATAATTACCAATAATTACCAATAATTACCAATAATTACCAATAATTACCAATAATTAGTAATAATTAGTAATACTTAGTAATAATTACCAATAATTAGTAATAATTAGTAATAATTAACAATAATTAGTAATAATTACCAATAATTAGTAATAATTACCAATAATTAGTAATAATTAACAATAAATAGTAATAATTACCGATAATTAGTAATAATTACCAATAATTACCAATAATTAGTAATAATTACCGATAATTACCAATAATTAGTAATAATTACAAATAATTACAAATAATTAGTAATAATTAGTAATAATTACCAATAATTAGTAATAATTAGTAAAAATTACCGATAATTAGTAATAATTACCGATAATTAGTAATAATTAACAATAATTAGTAATAATTAACAATAATTAGTAATAATTAGTAATAATTAGAAATAATTACCAATAATTAGTAATAATTACCAATAATTAGTAATAATTACCAATAATTACCAATAATTAGTAATAATTACCAATAATTACCAATAATTAGAAATTATTGGTAATAATTAGTAATAATTACCAATAAGTAGTAATAATTAGTAATAATTAGTAATAATTAGTAATAATTACCAATAATTAGTAATAATTACCAATAATTAGTAATAATTACCAATAATTAGTAATAATTAATAATAATTAGTAGTAATTAGTAATAATTAATAATAATTACCAATAATTAGTAATAATTACCAATAATTAGTAATACTTAACAATAATTAGTAATACTTACCAATAATTAGTAATAATTATCAATAATTAGTAATAATTATTAATAATTACCAATAATTACCAATAATTAGTATTAATTACCAATAATTAGTAATAATTACCAATAATTACCAATAATTAGTAATAATTAGTAATTATTACCAATAATTACCAATAATTACCAATAATTCGTAATAATTAGTAATAATTAGTAATAATTACCAATAATTAGTAATAATTACCAATAATTAGTAATAATTAACAATAATATTAGTACTATGAAAATAATAAAAAATTTATATAATATTAAAATTATCAATATTTGTAACATGTTTTGCTTTATTCTCAACATATTTAATTCTTAAAGGGTCAATTTTTAGTTCTATCTCAATAAAAATTTTGCGTCAGTCGTGTATGATCTAAACTCTATAATTATCCTAGCTTGAGTGTTTTTTCTAACAAATTATTCAAAACCAGTAATGCTTTTATATTTTACAGAGAAATATGGAACAATGATGTTGTCAACAATCATTATTAGGTGACTGCATATGGATAAATCAACGTAGAAATCCAAACGGTTCTGGTTTAAATCCAGTATATGTAGAGGGTGTGGAGACTTTTTTATCATTTGTGGCATCAAATCCAGAATTTATTTCAGAAGACAAAATAAAATGCCCTTGTAGAAAATGTGCATTGAGAACGTTTGACACGTTTGACAAAGTGGAAGAACATCTCTTGCGTTTTGGTTTTCAACCAGATTATGTTTTTTGGTATCAACACGGTGAACGCAGTTCCAGAGCAGGTGATACCAACTTGATTCCAGATCCATCCCGGTTTCAAGATTTAGTACATGACGTTGCAGGTTCATCTGTTCAACATACAGAAACTCCGGCTGATATAGCTTCAAATCCTGAGTTGGCACCGTCTGAATTTTATGAGTTGTTGAAGTCTGCTGAGGATGAATTATATCCTGGCTGCAAGATGAGCAAATTAGAAGCAGTTGCAAAATTTATGGCTATCAAATCAGATAACGGAATGTCAAACACCTGTTTTGACCAGATATTTTCTTTGCTTAAAACACTGTTACCCGAAGGAAATGTTTTACCTTCAAATTACTATGAGAGTAAGAGGCTAGTTCGAAATTTGGGACTTACTTGTCAGAAGATTCATGCATGTTCAAATGACTGCATTTTATATTCTGGGGAAAATGAGTCGTTGGATAGTTGTCCCACATGTGGGAAACTGAGATATAAAGAAGGACAACATGGGAAGTCTGGTTTGATTCCTGTAAAACAGTTGAGATATTTTCCGCTTACATCCAGACTCCAGCGTTTATTCATGTCTAAGAATACAGCGACAATGATTTTATGGCATAAAGAGAATATTTCAACCGATAAAAGCTTGAATCATCCAGCCGATGGTGATTCATGGAAACATTTTGATAGAGTGCATCCATCCTTTGCTTTAGAAGCTAGAAATGTTCGACTAGGCCTTTCCACTGATGGTTTATGTCTGTTTGGATCTTATGGTAGTCAATATTCATGTTGGCCTGTTTTTTTAACTCCGTACAATTTACCTCCATGGATGTTGATGAAGGAGCCATATATCTTTTTGACTTTACTAATTCCATGACATCCGAAGAAAAACATTGATGTTTATTTGAAACCATTGATTGATGAATTAAATTTATTGTGGAGTACTGGTGTCAGTACATATGATGTTGCAACGAAACAGAATTTAATATTGAGAGCAGCATTGATGTGGAAAATAAGTGACTTCCCGACTTATGGGATGTTATCTGGCTGGAGTATACATGGTCAAAAATCATGTCCTTACTGTATGGGAGAGAACAAATCATTTATGCTCATTCACGGAAAGAAACCTTGTTATTTTGACTGTCATCGTAGATTTCTTCCAGTTGATCATCCTTTTCGCAGAAACAGATCTCATTTCAGAAAAGGAACAGTTGAAAGGGATGGACCTCCAAAAATGCTATCAGGTTCGGAGTTAAAATCAGTTGTATTTTCATTACCTCCCATCACTTTTGGTCCCAGAATAAACCAACAGAAAATTTCTGGTTTTGGGAAAGAACACAATTGGATTAAACGTAGCATATTTTGGGATTTGCCATATTGGTCTGATTTTTTGGTCCGACACATGTTAGATGTCATTCATATTGAGAAGAACTGTTTTGATAATTTTTTTCATACAGTTTTGGATACGCCAGGAAAGAGGAAAGACAATGTAAATGCACGTTTAGATCTTGCCCAAATTTGCAGGCGTCCAGAATTGGAACTGTTTGAGAATGTCAGAACAGAAAGGTTACTGAAACCAAAATCAGCTTATACACTGTCTAAAGAAAACCGTTTATTATTTTGTCAGTGGATTGCAGATTTGAGACTTCCAGATGGCTGTGCTTCCAATTTGGGTAGATGTGTAAAGAATGGTCATATTACTAGATTAAAAAGTCATGATTGTCATGTTATAATGGAAAGACTTCTACCCATTGGATTAAGAGGTCTGTTGAATTCTGTGATTTGGGATTCCATAACAGACATGTCTCATTTTTTTCGGGAAATTTGTGCGGCTACAGCAGATTATGATGCTCTAGGAAAACTTGAAAAAGATGTTGTTGTAATTATATGTAAACTGGAAAAAATATTTCCGCCGTCTTTCTTCGACTCAATGGAACATTTGATGTTACATTTTCCATATGAAGCCAAATGTGGAGGTCCAGTACAGTTTCTATGGATGTACCCATTTGAAAGATGCATGAAAAAATTGAAAAGAAAAGTACGTAACAAAGCATATGTTGAAGGATCTATTGCAGAAGCTTATTTGCAAGAGGAAATATCTTTTTTCTGCTCCCATTATTTTGAATCTGAGTATCCTTCAAAACACAACCGAATGGGACGAAACGAGAGGAATATTGATGAAATCGACAATCAATTATCTGTTTTCAACCAGTCAGAGCTTGGTTTTGGTGGAGTTTATGAACGTTGTCTTTCAGATGATGAATATCATAGAGCTCATACATATGTTCTGCTCAACTGTGAAGAGATGACATCAGTTGTACTTTAAGTGTTTATATCACTTATTCTATCATTTATGTTACAGTAAATAACTTTGGTTTTTATAGGTTGTATGATAATCATATCAAGAAACAAATTCCACAAATTACAGCAGCTGCCCTCGAAGAATGTTTGACTGAAAAATTTCTCTCAGTGGTTTCAAAAACTGGTAACATAAATTCTTTATCTTTTAGAAACTCATTCAATGTATAGTTTACTATATTGATAATTATTTCACAAATTTTCAGGTGTCTCGACATGCTGATAAAATTGACAAACGGATGTGTGTATTGAGTAACCCACCTTCCAAACTTGTTAAAACTTATAATGCATATG
Organism: Viscum album; assembly: GCA_963277665.1. NCBI lineage: Eukaryota > Viridiplantae > Streptophyta > Magnoliopsida > Santalales > Viscaceae > Viscum > Viscum album. The sequence goes on along the minus strand of OY728158.1, from coordinate 647,318,590 downwards.
TGGTGAATGGATTTCGATTCCACACACATGCATATGGAGAATCGAAAAAAACAATGAATAGTGGAGTTAGCTTGAGAGGATCTCATCATCGAGAAAATGAAGTTGACTTTTATGGCATACTTGATGAAATCATTGAACATTGTTATCTTGGACAACATTACATAACCATGTTCAAATGTCGGTGGTTGGATACAGAGAGAGGCGTGTGTGTTCATCCGACTCATGAAATCATCGATATAAAATGTAAAAGTGTTCTCGCAGTAAATGAACCATTTTTATTGGCTCAACAGGCACATCAAGTTTATTACGCAAAGTACTGTGCTACATCAAGAGACTTGACTGATTGGTGGAGTGTAATAAAAATCAAAATTCGAGAAAATCAGTTTAGTCAAAGTGAATGTGCTTTCACTGATGTGCAAAGAATTGAAGTTTTTCAAGAGAGTACTCAAAATCAATCTTTTTTACAAAGAGACATGAGTATCGATGACGACACCCCACATTTAAGAGTCGGTGATGACGATGATGTTAATGATTTCACATATGAATTTGAAATGGTAAGAGATGAAGCAACTGTAACTCGAATGGATATCGATGATGTTGAGGAGGAATATGAAGATGACATTGACATATATGAAGATGATGATGAAGATGAACACTAATAGAATTCCATAGTATTTATATACAATCATAATATGTATATATGTATATATAATAGTAATTATCAATTATTTGCTAACAACATTAACATTTTCTGTTTCAGATGGACGACGCCACATTTCGTGAGTTGGCGGATGCTTACCTGTCTTTCGATGCAGATGAGTTGCTGGCAGATAACCCTCAGCCTGCAGGCACTCCAGGGAGTACGCGGAGGGGGTGTGGTCTTGCATGATTGATGATTCCTGACCCCGTCCCCGAGCGACGTCCACATCTTGGGTTTGATCCACGCACACGGAGGTGTGATAACCTGTGTGATAACCTGTGGATTTGACTAAGATTTCATTAATCTATTCACATAATAAATGTTTATTATTTTTACAGTTTTCCGCATATAGCAGTCGGACAGGGCAGCGCTATTTTGCGCAACTATTTCTCTCAACCGTGGACCACATGGGAGAAGATTCCCATTGATGTGAAGCAGGCCATGTTCGGCCATTGGTTGGTACGTACGTAAATAAATAATTTTTATTTTGAAAATTATTTCATTTCTAACTTGATATTTTGATTTATTTGTAGGGTTTATGGTATCTGATCGAGGATACCATGCGTGACGCCATCCACGAGGCATGGGAGGTGGCCATGCGTGATCGCCTTCGTCAGTTTTTGCACAATTTAAGAAAAGCTGCAATGAAGAAAGCAGGAGTGTCAGATTTTGACGAGTCATGTAGAGCACACCGACCAGAGTACATTTCATCCCATGTATGGGATGGATTATGTGCGCACTGGTTGAGTGGTGCCTTTCAAAAGAGATCATCGGTGGGGAGGCAGAATCGGGGGAGACAGGAGGTGACTCATCGAGCTGGGAGTCGTTCTTTCAGTACTCATAGACAGCATCTGGTATGTACATTATTTATAAATATTTTATATAACTATAAATATTAACAGTTTATTTTTTATTCTTATAGGCTGTCGAGCCCCCTGATATTACGGAGTACGACGTATATCAGAGGATGTATAGTGATCCTGCTACTGGGGAGCTCAGAGGTGATCATCAGCATCACATCGTGGTTAGTATTATTTGTTTTCAAGTTTAAAAATTAACTGTATATAATATATTCACAATTTTAATTTTAAATTGCAACTACAGGAGTCATATGAGGCCGCAGCGTCACAGGCCCGGCCTGAGAGTCAGGCCGAGTCATCAGATCAGACCACTGGCCGTCAGTTTGATGAGGCGGCATGGATGCAGGCCACCCAGTATGCCTTCGAGAAGGGCCGGGTAGTTGGTATCAGCTCTCGACTGACTCCCGGAGATTATTATGGCAGTGTTGCGATGTCGGCGTCCAGCTCGAGAGGAGCTCGTGCATCTTCTTCTGCTACACAGTATGAGGATCAGTTTCGATCTCAGACTGCACTGATAGAGAGTCTCCGACAGGAGCAGGAGCAGATGCGTCAGCAGCATGAGGAGGAGCGTCGACGCCAGCAGCAGCTGTACGAGGAGCAGACGAGTCGGTGGCAGCAGCAGCATCAGGAGCAGATGGAGTACATGCGCCGACTCACTCGTGCTTTAGGGATGGAGTTTCCTCCACCACCATCTGCAGATCCCCCCCCCCTCCCCCCCTTCTTCAGATTAGAGTTTGTATTTATGTTATAAAATTTGTGAAATCAAAATATGATTTTTTTTCTATTCGTAGTTTCTGTCTCATTATAAAATATTTATTAATATTCTATTATTTTTTATTTTTGAATTATAATTCTATTATTATTATATTAATTAAAATAATTTATTATTTTTATTTGTGAATTAGTATTCTATTATTATATTAATTAAAATCATTTATTAATATTTTATTATTTTTTATTTTTGAATTATAATTGGATTATTATTATATTAATTAAAATAATTTATTAACAATTTATTTTTTTTTATTTTTTTTATAGTATTTGCGACGGGATACTATTGTCGTCGCAAATAGTATTATTTTTTTTTTTATTTTTTTAAAAATAGTTGTTGCGACGGGACCCGTCGCAACAACTATTTGCGACGGGTCCCGTCGCAACAGGTATTTGCAACGGGGCCCGTCGCAAATAGGTTTTTACAAATATACGGAGTACTAGTTGCGACGGGGATTCTCCCCGTCACGGAAAAAGGTTTTAGCGACGGGCCCGTCGCAAAAAATTGTTATTGCGACACCATTTTCAGCAACGGGTCATTTGCGACGGGCCCCCGTCGCAACAAGCCATTTGCGATGGGATCCCGTCACAAATGACCCGTCGCAAATACCTGTTTTTCTAGTAGTGGATATTCTGATATACTCCAAGAGCAAGGAGGAACATGAGGAGTATTTGGAAACTGTGTTAAAGACTTTGTGAAGGTAGAAGTTTTATGAAATGTAAATTAAATGTGAGTTCTGGATGGAGAAAGTATCATTCTTGGGGCATGTTATCACCAAGAAAGGGATATCTGTGGACCCTTCCAAGATGAAGGCAATTGAAGAGTGGCCGAGACCAACTTCTGTAGCGGAGATCCGCAGCTTTTTAGGTCTAGCTGGGTATTATCGACGATTCGTGAAGAAATTTTCACGATTTTCAAACCCAATGACCAAGCTGACATGGAAGGGATTAAAGTTCGTCTGGACATAAGAATGTGAATACTGTTTCAAGGAGTTGAAAAAGTGGCTTATCACTGCGTCGGTACTCACACTCCCTTCAAGTGGGGAACTCTTTGTGGTGTATAGTGATGCTTCTAAGAAATGATTAGGCTATGTGCTAATGCAAAATGATAAAGTGATAGCCTATGACTCAAGGCAGCTGAAAATCCATGAGAAAAACTTTCCCATGCATGATCTGGAGTTGGCAGCTGTGATCTTTGCATTGAAAATCTGGCAGCATTATCTCTATGGGGAAAATGTGAGATATATACTAACCACAAGAGTCTCAAATATATATTCACACAGAAAGAGATTAATATGTGCTAGAGAAGATGGATAGAGCTCATCAAAGATTATGACTGCTCAATCCACTACCATCCCGGTAAGGAAAACAAGGTGGTGGATGCTCTAAGTAGAAAGGATCATGCATCTTTATCAATGATGAGAATTGAAAAGGATCTGATATTCTTAGATTTGCAAAGGATGGACATGGGCATAATTAAGAGAGGAACATCATCAATCCTTTCTAAAATGATTTCTCAACCATCCCTCATAGAGAAAATAATGGTTGATCAAAGAAAGGATGTGGAAATTCAGAAAAGGGTGGAAGCTATTATAAATGGGAAATCCTTTGATTTCAAAATTGATGAGGAAGGAGTTATAAGATTTGGGACATGATTATGTGTACCAAATTATCCATAGATAAATAAGGATCTATTGAATGATGCACATAGCTCGACATTCTCTATCCATCTTAGAAGTACCAAGATGTATCGTGATCTCCGTGAACATTTCTAGTTGGACAACATGAAGTAGGAGATTGTGGAATATATATTAAGGTGATTGGTATGTAAGCAAGTTAAAGCAGAGAGAAAAAATTCAAAAGGGATGATGAAACCATTTCCTATACCCATGTGGAAATGGGAGAATGTCATAATGGACTTTTTCACGGGTCTCCTGAAGACTTCAAAGGGAAATAATGCGATATGGTTTGTGGTTTACTGACTCACCAAGACCGCCCATTTTATTGCTATTACGGAAGGCCTCTCACTTGAACAACTTGCAAAAATGTATGTGAAGGATGTGGTGAGACTGCATGGTGTTCCACTATCAATTTTCTCTGACCGTGATCCAAGGTTCACATCTAAATTCTGGAGGAGCCTTCAACATTGTTTGAGTACTGAATTAAATTTCAGCACGGCCTATCACCCCCAAACTGATGGCCAGTCTGAAAGAACTATTCAAACGCTTGAAGATATGCTTAGAGCCTGCTCTATAGAATTAAAAGGTGGATGGGATTAGCATCTCCAATTGGTTGAGTTCTCATACAACAATAGCTTTCACTCAAGTATTCATATGGATCCATATGAAGCTCTGTATGGAAAGTGATGTAGAACTCTAACCTATTGGGATGAAGTTGGAGAAAGAAAGCCACTTGGACCCGATCTTGTTCAAAAGATGATAGAGATGGTTAAAGTCATCCAGAAACACATCAAAGTCGCTCAAAGTCGGCAAAAGAGCTATGCTGACAACCATCGAAGGGACTTGGAGTTCGACGTTGGAGTTAAAGTCTTCCTTCGAATATCTCCATGGAAGAGAGTCATGCGATTCGGGAAGAAAGGGAAGCTAATCCCAAGGTATATTGGCCCGTTTGAGATCCTTGACCGCATAGGAGTTGTGGCTTATCGGCTTGAACTTCCACCGAATATGGCTCAAGTTCATGATGTTTTCCATGTATCACTCTTCAGGAAGTACATACCTGATCCCTCACATGTACTAATCTCAGAGGTGGTGCAACTGGAATATGATCTCTTTTATGAGGAGAAGCTAGTAAAGATTATGGATTGGAGAGATAAGGTTATACACAAAAATACAACCCATCTTTTCAAATTGTTTTGGAGGAACCATAAGTTTGAGGAAGAAACATGGGAATTAGAGGAAGAAATTAAGGAAAATTACTCGCACCTATTTTTTCTTAGTATGTAAAACGAAATTTTGAGGGAGAAATTTCATAAGGGGGGAAGAATGTAACAACCCAAAGTTTTTCAATGGAAATTACCTTCTTATATTTATGTCATAAAATCACATGAAAACACAACATAATGAACTAATAAGTGATAAGTGACCTTTAAACATAAGTTTTTCACTTATGTGTTTGGAATTTCGAAAATCTGGCATACACAATTGTGTTCAAGATGTTTATTGGAGTCTAATAAAACAAAAATAATTTTTGGTGAATAGTAACATACCCTAATGTATAGTAACATACCCTTATGAATAGTGATATACCCTAATGAATATTAACCTTGCCTATGATATTGTAAAAATAATATTCAAGTTGGAAGTACATATACCTATGTTTTAGAATGCGTTAATGCATGTTTTAAATCTGGTTTTTGATAATAAATTATGATTTTAATTAAATATTAACATAATCATATTTAGAAATTTATTTTTGAAAAATTGACTTCATTTTTGGATTCTACACGTCAAAAAATGGTTATGGTGAATTTTTTGGATTTTTCTGAAATACTTGAATTTTTATGAATAGTAGAATCCGATAATTAAAAATAGATGCTAAATAATGGATTAATTGAGACATCGATGATGTTTTGATGATGTAAGACCACTTGGTTAGAATTCACATGACCCATTTACTATTATTGGTCATGTAATACTTACTATTACTTGTCTTTGGAAAAAATAATAAATTAATTATTATAATATCATGAAATCCCTCCTCTTATCCACTATAAAAACCCCCCTTCACTCCCTCTTCTATCCACTCCTCTCAAGCTCCAAGACTTCTCTAAATTCTGCCCAAATCTCTCCCCAAGGTCCTACCCCATGTCCAAAAGCTATCATCCTCCTCAAAATACCAAAACCTCTCCCCTTAAGAGGTTCTCAAAAGAGGAAGTCTCAAGAGGTAAATTCCTCTTCCCAATTTCTTCTATTATTTTAAGTGCTTTTCTTTTTATTTCTTTCCTCACCTCCCTTAACCATAGTAGTATGAAAAATCCAGTAACATACATGTACTGGAATTTCTTCATGCTAATGGTATATTTCATTTTATTCTCTCCCTTCCCCACCCTTTTATTTGAAAGAAATGAAAGCACCATTTGAGATGTGCTAATTTAGCACATTCAAGGACATTGGTTTATCAATTTCTATTATTATCTTTAATTATGGTCATGAAACCATTTGTGTTATGTTTTAACCATATTATTATGTAATATATATATTATTTTTATTTATGTAATCTTTTGGTACAAATGGAATTAAGTTATAATGAAAAACACATTCTTTGTAATCAAATCTACCGATTAACAAATACGGTTATCACTAAGGTTATATATATAAAAATTCAACATCACTCTAAGTAACCTAATTAAAATTAAAACAATGTAATATCCTGGATATGAACTAAATAATATAACTTTAATTCTGTACAACCACTCTCATCTTGCATATAATCCAAACTTGAATATAAGTGAACCGGTCTTTTAAACCCAAGTAAACAAACGAGCCGAACAATGAAATTAAACATTATAACTAATCAAAAAGCCTTTGAATGAACTAAAAAGGGTCATAATAAATAAATTAAATATATAATAGGTTCTTTAATTATTAATTAAGAAGCCTAATTTGTTTATTCAGGTCATTAATAACAAGTGGATAACACCAACGGATTTAAGGTAAAGGATCCTCTCCTTTTCTCTCTTAATCAAGATTTTCCTCTATACTATGCCATTTTATGTGTACTAGAAAATTATGGGGTATGTTTAAGAACCTCCCCCATAATTCCTTCTGAATTTAAAAGTTATTATTAACCCCATTTCTCTCTCATCAATCCCTCTTGTTCACACTCGACACCATCCCGATAAAATCGTAACAAATTCTACCCGAACCATCTTTGTTCTTTCGGGTTGCCTTATATTTCTTTAAAAATGGTGTTATATTATCTATTTATGTGAATATTATGAATTATGGTTAGTTGTACAATATTCTTATATCAAGAACCTCTCATCACATTCTTTCAGGGATATACATGATTTTAAAATATTCCCTCCTTAGAACTTTCCGATAAGCAAACCTATTTTAAGGGGACTTCCCAAATTTCATGTGCACTATATCCTATTTTTTAAAACACCATTTTATTTATAAAATCAGTATTTTTATTATGAAAACATTCTTGTTTAAATTATGGTTTTATATAAAAGAATGTCTGCTTTTCTATCTGAAAAGCTCTAGGGTGTTTTCCTTAAAACCGCACAAAAATGTTTTAATGCAAATGTATCTAAAATACATTTTTCTTAATATGTTGTCACTTATATTTGACACAAAATACCATGTTATATTCCTATTTTACCATATGAATGTCCATGTATGTTCTAATCCTTTCCTTTCATGGACACTTTCATGATACGCCCATTGGATATGTTTTATGTCATGATTGTGGTGCCCAATTCTTTCCATGGGTAACCTTATGTTTATGTATGGTTGATTATATATGATTATTTATGTGGAAAGATTATTTATATTTCAAGAATATTCATTAATATTTTGAGATGGGTGCGCCCAGATAGCACTCTAATGCATTGGGTAAGGATAAGTCTCATGAGATGCGATGTGAAACGGGATTTGCGGTTAGCCTTGACCCGTACTAAATGGGAAACAGGATTGGCGGTTAGCCTTGAACCGTAATAAAGATATGGATTATAATTCTACCACATTTATATTATTCCATGTTTATGTGATAACATTCATATATTAAATGATTTTATAAGTTTCATTCTTTGGATATCTTTATGTCATGCCTCCTAACTCATGTGCTTGAGATGTATCCTTATGTTCATTCCCTTACTGGGCATTTTTAGCTCATCCCTTTGTTCATGTGTTCCTCAAGGTACCCTATGAAGATGTAAGAGCTCAAAGGAAGTTAGAAACTCATTATGGAAATTAAATAAATAAGTTTTTTTTAGCCCCATGTTTTATGTTATATGTACCTAGTCTTCCAAGACACTAGACTTAACGATCCTTGGCTTGTACTCTGATGCGTAATTATGCTTAAAATCATGAAATGTTTTATGTAAAAGTCTTGGGTAGCTATAATATATATCATTTAAAATAAAAATAATGAAATTAATTTAAAATTTACATATTTAATTTAAGAATAAAAATTCAAAAAAATATTCATTGGAAATATGGTGTGTTGCATTCCTCCCCCTTAATGAAAGTTTGTCCTCATAATTTTTACTCATTGATAAAAAAATTTAATTACTATGAATATATTCATGAAAAAGGATATTAATAAAAAAATATAAACTTAAATGTTATAAATACCTGGGAAATTTCAATCCTATACGGTCATACTGGTTATAATTAACCGTATACTCAAGAGAAAATGGTTATCTATCTAAGGATCTATACCAAAATATTCACAATCATAATTATAAAAAATTACCAAAATCTAATTTGATACCAATTTAGATACCCATATAAATGAAATTTTTTATCTGGTTCTCTATATACATACTTTTCATATATCACAATAATTATAACCAACACCCAAGATCAAAAATTTGGTGCCTTTGGAAACTAGGCATATATTACATCATTACACTATATAATTACATAAAAATATATTAAAATAATTAATACTAGGCAACATATATATTTATTAAACCCTTTTTAGTATGTGATATTACCTAATCACATACATCAAAAAAAGGGTGATCTAAAATCTCAATAAGGGAAATTAAGGGGAAACATGGGAAACATAATTAATATGAGATACCAATATATCATTAATCAAACATGGAATTATAACATAGAGTAATCATAAGTAATAACATATTATATAAATGAGTAATTCAATAAGGTCATCAATTTAAGAAAAGAATCATAAGTGAAGAGTGAGTTATATCAATTTAATATGGAATAATGATATGTCAATCATATGAATGTGCCACATAAATCAATATATTACATGGTTGAGAATATTCATCATAATCATATCATATGTAAAGTATCATCATAATAGGTATGATGGAATGATTTTAAAGCAACATGGAATATTTAATATTCATAATAATTAAACATCATAACATTGTGTTTAAATCCCATGCATTATTTTTTAATAAAGATAGCATTATGTTTATTTATAACATTTGTTTACAAATCATCATTTCATAAAATTAATAAAAATTTGGAATCATTTTCAGAAATAATGAATTTAATTTCATGTGATATATCACCTTACCCAATACCTTAAAGGGATATATAATTATTTTCCCATCTGTCACATCATAATATCCTCATAATCATGTATGCCACATATAAAATAAACATATAAAAATCATAAACATGAAATAAACCCATTAAAAAGAATGAGTTTCATATAAATTTAATAAATTATATTTAATTGAAAAATCTTATAGGTTATTAAAATAATTTTGGAAAAAATATTTTTATACATTGAATATCAGCATAAAAGTATCAAGGGTCGTTTTGATTAGAGAAAACTACATAGGAGGGGTCATTGAGATCTCTTGGAAAATAAATTCTTGAAAAATAATTTTAGGTGGATTATGAATCATCTCAATGAAGTATAAGTATGAATATCCCTAGTATAAAAAAATTAAATAAGTTTTGAATGAAATTATAATTGATTTTAAAAATTATTTTGAAAACAAAGAGAAAAAAATGGGATGAGCCCAAAAGAAAAGAATTGGGTTCGATATTTACCTTAACTTTGGTTCTATTATATTTCATCATGTTTGTGACTAAGTATAATAAAATTGTTTTTATTAAAACATTAATATAGAAGTGTATTATATTCTTTTTCTCATTATTGATCATTTATAATCAATAGAATTTATTTATTATAATTTTATTTGAAGAGATAATGGCTTGATGACATGTTTTCTTATAAATTGTCCCATTTTTTACCAATTTCATGATTTTGATTATTTGAAATTTATAATATTTTATAACTACTTAAATAATATTATAACACATTAAAAATTATATTTCATAATTGACACAAACCATCCATGTAGGAGATGACAAGTAAATCATTAACAACACCCTCATAGGTTGATGAAATATATCATTAACCGATGTGTCAAAATGGGGGAAAGAGAGTAAACCATAAACAGATTAAAATAGTTATACCAGTATCATAATAACATTAATATTTTGTATAATTATATATTAAATATTTTTTAAAGGTATAAATAGGGATATTTATTGAGAAAGTATAAATAATAATATAGAGAGAACAACAAAAGAGAATTAGGGTTACCTCTTCATTTACAATTTACTCCTTTTTTAAAGTCTATAATGCTTAGGGATAAGTGACTTCAAAAAATACCTAAGAGTACTATGAAACTTAGGAGATATTAAATATAAATATCTTAGGCTTTGATAATTTTATGGGAACTTTTTTCCAAGGTAAGGTAGAGGTGGTATTTATACTTAAGGGTAGTGGTATTTTGGGTTAAAATATTGATTATTTTATCATTTAGGATCAATAATTGTGAATAGTATTTATTACTAATACATTTAAAAGTTTATGATTAAAAATGAGGTCTTTTTGACTATCAAACTAATATAAAATAGAATGGAATATTATGAATACTTAATTAAAGTAAACTAATCAAAAATAGTTTGGTATTAGAATAAAATATAACTTAGGTTCCAAAACATCAAACATAGATATCTAAATTCAATATATTGTTTTCAAATTTATTAATTTACTAATTCATTAAATTTTTGGTCGATAAAATGTTTTATTATATTTTTAAATCATTATTATATTAGGATGATTTCATATAAATTGTCATATTTGTAAAAACTATATTTTTTACTATTCAATGAAAAATCAAATTTTTTAGAAAAAACTCAAAAATTCACCCTAAAATAATTTATACATGATTATTTCAAAAAGTAATTCTATTTTGCCAAAATAAAATTCTAAATATTATATATTTCACTTTTAAATAAAATAAAATAAAAAATATATAATTAATTTTTTAATAACAAAAAATATTTATTTTATTATAAGGGATTACATTTATATATTTAATTATCTATTAATTATTATATGATTAATAATAAATTACTTAAACATGTAAGAAATTTACATTTTATGAAAATATTCTTCTAATTAAGCAGAATTTATCTTCTAAATACAAAATTGAGATAATAGTTTTAGTGTAACAAACTTTATACACTGTGATTATAATTCGATGTCAACGAGCATTTTTCTTTTCTAAAAAATAAATTATTACAATTTTATAACCATTTTTTATAATAATACCCTATAAATAAGAGTAATTAATGTTTCTAATTAAAATTATAAATATTTCATAATTTTATTTAATCATAAAATGGGTTACTTAACATTTTAAAAGGAAATTTTTTCATTAATAAAACATATAAATAGAATAAAATAACAAGAATTTATAAATTAAATGAACTTTAATTTAAATTAAAAAATCATAATAATCTATTATTTTAGTGTAAAAATGATATTAACCCATTGTCCATATGTTTCACATAAAATTATATATGATATTTTTTTCAATTGTTATATGTTACAATTTTATGAATATAAAAATACATATCATACTTTATTAACCATTGGAATACAATTACCAAATTAATATAATGATATGAAAATATAACTATTTGAAGTTCCTGACAATAAATTATATTTTTTCAATGTGGAATTATCATTTTATGGAGAATATATCAATATTTGTTGGGATAATGTGTGGATTTAACTGAGTTTCAGTCATTTTAACTGGTAGAAAAAGAATGAAGAGGTTGGAACAGATGCTTGAAGAACTTATGTAACTAGATTAAAACAGCCTTTATATGTTATGATTCTTGTGGTGATCATTAATTTTGAGACCTATGCTAATGTATTAGAGTGTTTTCTACAATAGGTTTGAAGGAAGTTGGTCATTTCCTGCTCTTATGAGATATTAAAGGACTATAATTGGAAGTTTCCAACTATTGGGATAGATTGGAGGACTATATCGATAACTAAATATTCTAGCTGATATGAAAATGTTTTATCTATTTAAGTAATAACCTTTGGATAATTTTTATATATTGTTTAAAGTGCTTGAGAAGACCATGAAATGGGTTTGAGAGGTTTTTATTTGATTAGTACTGAAATATTGAAAATTGGTTATGTCTAGATTCATGTAAGATGATTTACCACGTAACAAATTTTCTGAATGCATCACCAATTTGGGGATTTAACACCACGTATTTCAATTGAAATAACATTTTTATTATACATAAGGGGAGCCTAATTTTGGTGGATCTATATAAGGATATTTATTTCAAGGGATCAAAAATATAGAAAACCATGTAAGGGGATTCACAAACCAACAGTCATATAATGGAATCTATGGATGAGTAAACTATCGTAAGGTGAATCTTGTATAAAGGTTAATAATCATAGGGTAAAATCTCATAAGGTTCAAATTAACTCTATAAAAAATATCTGTATATATTCAAACCTAAGAATATAGTGAAACTAAAAATTTTAGGGTGCACCTAAAGAACACTATGATGAAGATGAATTATCAGAATTAGAAATTTGATGTTTTTTAGTAAGTAATTTCATAAGAAATTTCATAATAAAACATTTAAATAAATGTTGGATATATTCAGAATATGTTATTTCTATTTTATTCAAAGTTTTAATTATCATTTTCATTCAAAGGATCTTAATTTAAGCTATATATTTAAGGATTGTGTTTTATGCCTCAAACGAGATATCCATGTGGAAATGATGCATAGATCCAAGCATACATGAAAGGATTTAAAATTATTTTAATTATATGTATTTTATTGGAAACTAAAGTTGAGATAATTTAAATATATTATGAAGAAGTAAATATGTTTGGATCTTAAGAAATGCCATAACTTGAAATCAAATTGGGTTGAAAAAGGAGATAAATCGGTAATATCATTGACTAATTGTGAATTAGAGATCATTGTTTCTACTAATGATCAATTAGTTTCAAAATTTTTATTTTAGAAACTCTTATTCATGAAAATATTTAGTGAATACAATCTATATAGGTGGTGTAGAAAAATATCCGGGAAAAACTATGCTCAATAGTTAAATAATTGATACTTCTTCTACCAAGAATATTTCTTAGAATTGAAGGATAAGAGTTGATTTTATTTAGTAAATACCTATGCATTGAAGAAGAATATGGAGAGTTGATGCATCAAGGAAACACATGTGCATCTAAGAAGGTTGTGAAGATAACCAACACAACAACTAAACCATTAGAATAAGTAAGGCCAAGTGATCCAAGCTGTATAAAGAAGGATGGACGTGTAGACTTGAAGAAGGACAAGGCAAATATACTTACTACACTATGAGATAGTCTTGATTTAACACATGTTCAAAGTTTGGTTTGGGAAAACCCTTAAATAACTATTGAGAGGAAGTATAAAGATCCCATTATGATATAGATAAAATATTTTCTGCAGATATATTATGTTGTTTATTGACATATAATATCATAAAATTCATATTCTCTAGTGAATATTCTAGGTACCTCATTATGGATTCTTTATACAAGAATCATTCCATATAGAGTATAAGTATTGGGAATCTCAATCATGTCAACAGTAGAGAAGTACCTATTTTGATGTGAAAAAATCATGGATAGAAGAACCAGATGTTTTCAAATCTCTTATCATAATGTTTGTAGGAAATTGATATTGTTATAGTGGAATTTACTCCACTTAGAATAGATTCCTCTATTATTTTTGTTAATAAGTGAAATTAGGAATTTTATGGGAAAGATAGAAATTTCATCATATCATTTTTATCTGAAAATTTATGCACCAAGATAATGGAAATTGCAACTCAGAAGGATATGTGGGAGAATATTGAGAATATATATAAAAGTAATGTAAATATTAAGTAATCCAAACATCAGATTTGGAGAGAATAATTTGAATAAATTTAAATGGCTAGTGATGAAGGAATTGATGGATACTTTATCAGGGTTAATGATATTATCATTCATATTAAAGGGATTAGAGAAAATATATAGGATATAACTATTGTAAATAATCTCATGACAAATTTTAGATATATATTCAACCCTAATATTTTATAGCTTTAAAATATTGAAGATATATCCCTCGATGAGCTAAATAATACCCTTTGAAACTATGAAATGAGGAAAACACATGTATTTAAAAATAAATGAAAAGAAGATATGGAATTAAATTCCAAGAAAGAAAAAAATATAAGGTAAACAAAGGTTATATTTGATTCAAATTATATAAGTCATGATGAAATAATATATGGATATTAGAAAACCAGTAACTTTATCTCTAAGAACATCAAAAAGGATAGGAAAATGCATAGGTATGTTTCCTTTTAAATTTCATTAATTTAGTAGAAATTGGAAATTTTTCAACTGACTATCCAAATTAGAAATTTGAAGAATCTGAAATTAATGATTATAAAGAAGAGTATTCTAAGGGAAGAATATGAATATCTAGAAAAATGGATTTAGTAGAAAGAAGAAGTAATCAAGGAAATGTAATATAAACATCGTGATCAAAGAATAAATTGAATACTATTCATCCATGACTAAGTCATATCATAAAGGTATCTCTAAAAATCATATAACATTCATTTATCATGTTAAAAAATATAAATATTCATCAAGTATTGACTATGATGAAGAAGAAGTATATTCTAGGTACATATTGAGAGTTGAATTGGTGGCCTACCTTGAGAAAAATTCCAGGATCAGGAAGAGAGTTAAGAAACTTGAAAAATAGAAAAACATTGATGAGTAAGAGGAGAGTAATCTCTTCAAAGAGATCAAAAATTCCAAGGTGAAAATTTTATAACATTATAAGATCCAAGAATATATTAATTCTAAATTGGATGATATGTAAGAAAATTTTCAGGATGAACATTTTAGGTTCATAAATATAAACACACAATTAATACCATGAGAAAATTCTATGAGAAAGATGTAAAGAATCAAGTTTATTCATCTAAAGAATATGAGAATATCAAGCCTAATAAAGAGGTAGAAACGATTTTTATTTTCTCTAATGATATATAATCTATTTTATCTAGTTTTACAGGCTCTATACCTAAAATGGAGATGTTTAGGATCAAATAAACCATAAAAAATATGCTCCAATTATAAGAATAAATGGATATGGGTTAAGAATGGAAAACCCCTGAGAATATGGGGAAAAAGTATGTTATTTATCTATATAGTAAAAATATTTTTTTGAAGTTCAGTTAGAATTTTGGGAGATCTAGTTTGAATGAATATTGATAGTGTTGTGAAGATTTGGACACAAATTCCATGACAAATGTACAATATTTCACTTTAAATAAACTAGCATTGATCAAGAGGAATTATCTAAAAAATAAGAGAACCAAAAATGTGATAAGTAGGAATAATCTTAGGAAGAAAAAACTTATCTATGAGAAGTCAACGGGTTTTTTCATCCAAAAAAATTAAATTAGAAGAAAC
Organism: Viscum album; assembly: GCA_963277665.1. Lineage (NCBI taxonomy): Eukaryota > Viridiplantae > Streptophyta > Magnoliopsida > Santalales > Viscaceae > Viscum > Viscum album. Next base: position 647,302,725 of record OY728158.1, on the reverse strand, counting down.
TAATAAAAGATGTTATCAAAAAGGGAACCATCTTGAAAGTTTTATGAAATTTCTTCATGAGAATTCTTTATAAACTATTGAATCCAATAATGTGTTATGTGGCAAGAATAGGAAAGTTGAAGCTAATTATAGAAGTGGTTCATTAGTACTTCCATATTAATTTAAAGTACTAAGGAAAAGACAAGTGTTTTAGGAATAGTGTGCATTTATTTATCCAAGAAAAAAAAAGAAATTTACACATAAGGAAGGATTTGAAATAAAGAAGGTAATCATTCTACCCAAAGGAAAACAGACATATAAAATTAACAAAGAGGATACTATAATGTTTTTTCCCAAAATTAGAGTTAAAATATCTGAAAGATCATGATTGAGAGACAACTCTAGATAATGAAATTCTTACAAAGTAAAAATAAAAATAATTCCTTACTTACTTTTCTATGATTTTATTTTAACTAACATGTAGTAAATTGAAGGAGATAAAGTAAAAGGGTTCTATATGTTGCTTTCATTATTATAAATAAATATGATCTTCTGTATATAGAGTGTTCCAACTTCCATGAAGAATATAATTTAGTACACCCCTTGATCATGATAATATATGAATAAGAGGTTTTTATACCGTATTCCTTAATGAGAAACTTAATTTTATATGATTGTATATTTTTGTACATCCATGAAATTTTAAATATTTAGTTTTTCTAATCAAACTTTCTACCCTTGATTTTATTATGAGAAATATGTTTACAAAGGGGGATAGTTGATGTATTTGGTGTGAGAAAGGGGTAATTTTTTTCCTTTCACAATAAATTTTTGATGTATTTGTGGATATGTGTAAAATATTTAAATTTATTGATAAAATGTTTGAAATAGTCCCAAAAATGAGAAAATAAATGTGGTATCACTTACATGGGAATTTATATCCAACCTTGTTATCTTAATGAATTGTCTATTGTTTTCTACACTGGGTTAGCCCATGTAGACTTAGAGGTGACTAACTAAAGGTACTTGGTTAAGTTTTTTTTGGAGTTAAGATTCTTTCAACAATAGTTAAAGTCTATAATTTATATCTAGAGATAGAGAAGATGTTCATTTTCTTATATGTATCACCTTTTCATTTATTATCAATAAGTGGTAGATGAGAAAGTATAACCAAGAACATATATTGACATATAATATATTTAATATAATTACCAACAAATAAAAATGGGAGATTTAATTTTCCATGAATATACTATATTTATTGGCAATAGGTGGATCAATTATATTATAGTGAAGATGTCAATATGTGTAGGGACTATGTGAGCATTTAAGTGAGCCACTACTATTATATATATATATAATAATGAATATAGAGGTTGGAATATTTTCTTATAGAACTTATGTAACTAGATTCCAAAAACTTTTATATATTATAATTGATGTGTTGATCTTAGAACTAGGGAAAAGTACTGATTGATGAGAGTAATTCAAATAATATGTTTGAAAGAGTTTGGACATTTCTAGCTAGTGGGAGAGATTAAAGGACTATGGTTAGGATTTTTTATTTAATAGGATATATTAAAAGACTATATAAATAATTAAATATGTTATCTAATGTGAAAATTTTCAATTCATTAAATTAGGAACCTATAAATGATTTTTTGAAGTTGTTTCAAGTATTTCTGAAGACCTCAAAATTTTTTTAAGTGGTTTTGATTTTATTTCAGGTGAAACCAAGAAAAATGGTTAAGACCAAATTCATGTAAGGGGATCTACCATGTAAATGGATTCATGGATAAAGCACTGTGTGATAGGATTCATCACTATGTATGTCGATCTATATAAGATTGGTAGTTTATTTAAAGGTATCATTATGTACGTAGATAAATTTAAGTAGATCTATGACAAGTGATATGGTGTATGATAAACCATATAAAATAGTTCACAAACTAGCACCACAAAAAGGATTCCATGGACTAGTTAACTGTCATTAGTTACAGACTATGCATAGGTTGAGCATCATAGGGTATAAGATTGTAAGGTTCAAATAAGATCTATGAAAAATAAAATGATATTTTATAACATTTTAAAACATTGAAATGAGAGTTCAAAGGGTACACCTAAAGAACTCTCTGAAGAATGGGAATCGTCATAATGATAAATATATGGATTTTTGTTATGTAATTTCTAAATATATATCAAAATAAAATATTCTGGTAAATGGTGAAAATATTTAGGTGATGTATTTACTTTACACTTAATAGAATTAAAAATTATGGTCATTAAAGGGATCATGACTCAAGATAGATATTTGAGGAGATTGATTCATAAAACAAATAGGATATCCATGATGAAATTAATCATGGAACGATACATATGTATAAGGGTTTAAAATTATTTGAATTATGTATTTTGGTAAATTAAAGCTATGATAATTTAATACCCACATTAAGAAGGAAAGATGACTAATTATTAAGTAATACCTTGAAACAAATTCAAATGGGGTTGAATGAGGATATAAATTAAAAATAATATTGATTTATTTAAAATTAGATATCACTGCTTCTACCAAAGAACAAGGAGTTTCAAAAATTCTATTTTAGAAACAATTATTAATGATAATATTTATTGAGTATATAATATACTGGTGATATAGAAAATGCACTTGGAAAAATTGTACCTAATATTATAAGACCTGATAATACTGCAATTGAGAATATTTCTAGGTATCGAAGTAGAATTTTTGATTGCATTCAGGACTTTCATATGCATCAAAGAAGAATAAGGAGAGCTGATACATACAAGAAACACTTGTGTGTTAAAGAGAGTTAAGGGGATAACAAACACTGAAACTACAGTATGGGAGTGAGAAAGTCAAAAAAAATATAAGCAAAAGGAACAAGGTTGGGCATGTGGACTTAAAGAATTAAAAGTTTAACATGTATACTGTATCAGGAAGATAGTCATGATTGAAGACCTGTTCAAGGTGGAATTTTGGAGGACCATTGAAGTAATGTTTGTAGGAAGTACAAAGGCCCCATAAGGAGATGGAAAGAATCATTTTGGGAGATAGCTTCGACTTATGGAATTCCAATATAATCAACCCATTAGGTGGTAGTTGAAATATTCACTAGAGACCTGTCATTTGGGGAGATCTTTTGTCAACATTTTTGGGAGATAGTTTGCTTTTATACTCAGTGTGTTATAGTGTATGAACCAAATCTCTAAACTTGAATCATATCTTGCAATGATTATGTTTTCCATGAAAACCCTTGTATATCACTTTTTTTCTTTCCTTTATTTACTATATCATAATATTAGGAGTGAGATAAAAAGGATCGATAAAATCTGAGATTAACCAGTTATAGAGGTTGGTTAAAAAGGAATAAATCATAGAATGAAATGGGATTACTGATCCACCTCTCTCTTTTTTGGTGATCTCATTGAATATTATCTTAGAACTATTAATAAAAGGAATTTATTTACTAAATAAAACTATATATATAATAAGAATCATGAATAGAGTATATAATATTTTATAAAACCATTTTAATAAATAAAATTACATTTTACTTGAATTAATATTTTGAATAAAAACATTTAAAATAAATAAATTAGGTGATAAATATGTATATAAATTCTTGTTAAATATAAAATATAACTAAAATAAAGAAATTAATTTAAAATTTATATATTTAATTTAAAAAAATTTAAAAATATTCATTTGAAATCAAAGATGTTGAACTTATACATTGTGACGTGATGGAATTCCAATCACACTAACACAAAGCTATTATAATTTAGGGAGGACATAATATATATCAAGGAATGAAAACCTCACTATTAAAGTATTAATTATATCTTAGTAATTAATTGGATACTATAAATTGAAATTGAAATTATTTTATCTCAAATATTGAAAAATAATTTTTTCATTGATATTGTTGTAGTACTTTCCTCTTATATATTGCTTTAAATACAATCCTTCATTTTGTAGATAGAATTATTTTTTTCATCCTTCTTTGGATAAGTATATCATTATATTGTAATAGATCTTCCTCTTATCTGAAAAATAATTATCTCTCTCTATATCAGTTTATTATGTTTTTGTTTTCATTTTATATTTTATCATTTATGTCATTGCCGCATTTTTATCATTTCCCATTAAACTCCAAATATTTATAATAAATAGTTAATATCTCCTCATATTGATTAGATCTCCCACAAACATTTTTTATATCATTATCCCTTAATAGGTAGTCAAATTCATCAATTTAAGTTAAATCATAACTCTCTAAAAATATCCAAAGCTTTCAAAATTTGAAATATATCAAATATTACCAAATCTATAGATATCTAAAAAACAACGTTTTGTGGGTCCTCAGCGTGATATATTGATCTTCATTCAAAATATCATTTGAAACTCACAACATTCCAACCAAATATTTCTTTTAAACCACATCATTTCAATATTTTTAAAATATACGTGATATATTAAACACAACATGTTTATATTCACTACATTGTGTTACTTTTCATTTTTCAGAATCATAACTTCATGACATAACAAGTAACCTTCCTAGTGTTAGAAATTAGTGGACACTTTCTTTAGAACTATTATTCTTCTAAGACCATGACCTTAGAATATATAATATTGAGTGAACCATTTTTACTAGATAGTCCTCAATAAAACCAAAACATTAAAACCCCACATATTTTTCATACGACTGTTTCCCTTGGAAATGTGAATTCTTTAGGAATCGTTATCTCTGAACAGTTTCCAACAGGTTTTCTGTGGAACCAGAAACACCCAATGTATTTATATTCATAGGGACCTATTTTCCAAAGGAAAGAGCTCATTAGGTATTGTGTCCTATTATTCTTAAGAACTCACACCGGTCGAGAGGATGGGTGGTCGAGCTCATCACACCCTTTTTAGGGGAATTATTTATTACTCAAGGACTATCTTTCATATTTAAGATATGTTTATGAAGCCTTTATTAATTTACCAAGTATGATATGAGATTCCCTGGTAATTTAGCAATCAATTGTTAGCATGTGTGGAATTTAAAATCTTATGTATGTATTCTAGATTCTTTATCAATGGAGATATCTATATGTATCTTAGGTTATCCAATGATGGTATCATCTTATACTCTAATTAGAGATTCTTTGGTCGTTATTAAAATGATTCTGGTTTTCTAGCCACATAGAGGGGCACTCTGGAATTTATTGAAATCCAGGTAGTGAAGGTCACTCTAGAGTATACTGTCATCCAAGTGGACAAAGGTCACTCTGGATTTTATCACCATATAGGGAGATGGGAATTGTTTTGATATGAGGACCAAACCCATAATTAGGATTCCAACGTGTCCTTGTGAAAGTAATCATAACCCACATAGTTCAGTGCTTCTTAAAATGAAACATCATATATTTTAAGTTCACGTAATAAGGACCCAACTGTACAGTTTAATGTAAGGTGGAAAGGACTTCTAAGAAAAATTTTCCTAAATAAATTGTTTGGTGTGGGACTTAGGTTGAAAACCCCAAGAAACATAGAAGGGATATGAGTTTCCAAGTTGAATTAAACCATTCTGGGGATATGGCATAAGAGAAAAAATTCGGTTTAGGATGTTGGATTTTAATCTCATGGAATATTATTACGTATCTCGTTTGGTTGGGAATCAAATCTCATGTTGTTAGTTAGTGAGTAAACACACCTACAAACGCCCTCAAGGGTATGTCTCGCAGGGTAGTATGGCCCTTTGAGATGATAGGTTAGGGATTAATCCTAAGAAGGATATCCCCTATGAAGGGACTGAGAGGTATGTTTTAACTCATGGTGATTTGGGGGGCTTAACTTGGGGTTTAATCATGAAGAGGATACTCAGATTAAGGGAATTATGAATGGGTGTTATTCTTAAGGAGGATTCCCATTGAGCTCAGTCCCGGAGTGGGATTCCTACATATCCTAGCTAATATTAATCATATTTATCATTTTTTAATCCTTCCATTATATTGGGTGGTTCTAGTAATCATCACAAACCTCTAATCCCATGTGAGTCATGCATGGTTTGATAAACAAGAGGATTTGAATGATTCAAAAAATCACACACTTTTCATCCTTCGCTAAGGGAATAGGTCGGGGCTATGATGGAAGAGGTCAGGGATACAGAACTTACCTCTCTTATCTTTACATTAGACAAGATTCCAAGATAAGTAAGGAAAGAAGGTGAAGGGTGTAGAGAGGATCGAGACTAAAACCTCCAACATCAAAGGCTATGGGCTTACACCAACATGGTTTCCCTCAGATTGGTCCTGAGAGATGAGGGATAATTTTTTTTTGTCAATGGGAAAAGCAAGTGTGATCCTTACCCTCCTTACCAGGGACTGGAGGATCTAGGTCTCAAAGATTAGAATTTTTGGACATGAACCAAACCCCAATCCTCCAGACATAGAACTCCCCAACATTGTTCCTAAGGTAAGGGTCCTTGTGACCATGGGGATACATACCCACATATACCTTGAGAACCCTGATTGGCCAACTAGACAAGTGTGGGGAACATATTACCATAGGAATACACACCCAAATAGAGGACATGGTAGTGTAACACTCTCCAAGGTTTTGTAAATATGGGGGTCTTGGTGGTGGTTTCAACTTGGTCCCTTTTAGGAAAGGGATCCAAAGAAAGAGAAGACTTAGAATAGGTGGAATTGAAGAGGGATTAAATGATGGATTGTTTATGTCCTGAGTGAAGGTTCTTAGTACAGGTGCACCGCACAGATGTGCTATGTAGGTGTACCATCCAGGTCCTATGAGTAACTTAAATGGCTTCGCTTAGGGTAACAAAGGCTACGCGGGTTGAATTTCCTTTGGAAATAGACTACCAGGGGGAAACACTTGGGTAAGGAAGTAACCTAAGTACCCTAGGTCTCCTCCAGTGTCCTAGAATGAGTCTCATGTAGGTCCCTGATTAGGGATTGGGACCTTGTGTGGGTGACTTATTCTTATGGAATAAGGATTCTCAAATGGGTGTCTTGTATTTTAGACCCTAAATGGACTTTGATCTTACTTTTCCCCTTTAATTATCTATTCTATCTTATTTTATAGAGAATACTGAGAAATTTTGGGGGGACCTAGGTGATAGTGCTATGCGATGAGTGCTCTGAGGGTTCTTACAATTTTTCAGTTCTTCGAAATGAGGAGCTCAAGGGTCCTATTTATTGGAAAATAGGGTACCTAGTCGAAGGTAGTTGTTGGTGTAAGTCTTCAGTGTAGGTACACGTCATAGCTCTCCTGTATAGGGGTGGAAAATAATTGATCCGAGTAGGTCCTCGGTGTAGGTTCTTGATTTTGGTGTACCACATAGTTCCATGGCACAGGTGTCCCATGCAGGGGTGGAAAACCTTTTTGGTTGCTCAGGTGGTAGGCATAGCTACCCAATGTAGGTGTACCATATAGGGGGCTGGAAAAATCACCTTGGTGAACCTACTACTCCATACCGCAAGGGATTCACCCTTTCACCTCATCTATAGATCAGTCTCAAGCTACTGTTCAGGCCCTTCAGATTGGTTCTTTCACTTCCGTTACTGACCCCAGGAAAAATGGAGAGTTGCACCGTGAACTTTTCAAGCTCGATCAAGGAATTTTTCTGTCACAAAACTTGGAAACCATATCTACTCCTTCTTCCTCTATAAAGACATATTTTACTCAAACATAGAACATTATATCTAAGTGAGGTTTACATCTTAAATTTTTCAAAAAAATTTCATGGAACACGTTTCATGGTGTCCACAAAATCCCCCCCTTAGAATTATATTTGCTCGAAAAAAAAAGAATCTTATTCTAAGGTGATACTAGAAAACTTTGATGCATCTCAACATCATTTTGTGGGTTGTGGATCTACTTCAAATTTTGAATGATGCTCTAATTTTTACCCAAGCCACGAGTCCTATAGGGAATAGTTTGACTTTTTTAGTGTCATATAGAAAACACTACAAACTTTGTTTATTTTGTGTTATCACCCCAATTTTTTCCTAAGATTGATATGGAGGAGACAAGGTGGGTGATACTTGGATTTTTCTTAGGCTTCCCTTTTTAGATTTTGATCCTGACATGTTTTGTGCCTTTTAAATTTTTATTTCTCAATATTTCCTAAATTGTATAGGGTGTAGGTCTAGAAAGCTAAGACTCAACTTTTGTCCAGGGTTCCCATTGTAGTTTTTCAACCTAATGAGTACTATATATCGTTTTGTGGATATTTTAAATTCATGCATGTTGGAAGGATAAAGATGGTGTTTTATTTCAAACAAATTTGATCACAAATCTTGATATTGTAACCCAAACAAGGCTTGATGTCTAGGGAAGGTCCCGATATTCTTTAGATACTTCCAAGGGAAATATTGAATCATTATTTTTTATGGTTACCAAATCTAAAACTTGAAATATAGGAATAGAGGAGTTATCTCCTAAGAAATAAGTTTCCACTGTTTGAAAAACCCATTATGTGGGCTCTTTTATGCAAGGATAGCTAGTGTGTGTACTACATATTCAATAATTGAATCCTTAGGCTGAAAATACTATTATGTGGGTGACTTATGCAAGGAAAACTAGGGCACATACTATATAGTCAGGTAAAGTAGATCTCATGGATTCTTACATTTTATTGATGATAAAAAAATTGATTTAATATTTGGATTTCTCAAGGAAACGATGGGTGGATTTTCCAAGGAAAGGTGTTTGATAATAAAGGGTCCATATGTGCCTACATAGGCCATAAATGGGAAACCACACATCCATCAATTTGGTGTGTGAATGAGGGTAAATTTTTTCACAAATGGGATTTGTTATATAGGTTCGTTCAGTTTAATTTCATACAGTAAGGACATTACAGTGCTATGCAATTTAAAGTCATAAAGCAAGGAGATTATGCTATGTAGTTTAAAGTCATGCAGTAAGGATATTATGTTGTATAGTTTAAAGTTGTTCAGTAAGAACATTAGGGAATTTAGTTTAAAGTCATGCAACAAGGACATTATGCTATGAAGTTTAATGTTTTTCAGCAATTAAATTAGGGGGATATTATTTAAGGTATTTAGCTTTGACCGAATGTTTGATGATTCTCTGATTCTTGGTGATCTCTCTGGAAATATGCTATTATATCTAGGTATGGAAGGAAAAAATTTGTAAAATATGATTTTATGATTTCCAAATCTGATGGGTGGTTTGGTAAAAATGGATTATGACGTTAAAGGACATCCCACCCAAGAAGAAAGTTATCACTTGTTGAAAACCCCATTATGAGGGCTATTTTATGCAAGGCCAATTGGGGAATGTACTGTATAGCCAAAGAGTGGAATCCTTTGGCTAAAAAACCATTATAGTGCTGGTATATGCAAGGAAAACTGGGAATGTACTACATGGTCATAAAAAGATATCTCAATAACTCTAAAATTCTATCACTAAAATCCAATGAAAGTTTATAGAGATTCAGATTTTTACAAGAACAGAGTTTGGTTTGTGGAGAAAGTAACTAAATACGAAAGGGGTATTTTAAGTTAGCATTTCTAAAGAATCGATGAAATGGGTGCTCTACATAGGTCTAACCCAAACTCAGGAACTACAGTTACTATAGTTTTAGGTTATATAGCTAGGACTATAATGTTATGTAAACAATGGATGATACATGGTCAAATGGCCCATGGTTATTCCAGTATGATTTGAACAAGTTAAGGAGAAAGTGTAAACCAGGTTCTTCAAGAATTTCATGTCATAATAAAGGATATGGGACAAATATAAAAGCGATGAATACTGATTTATGGGTTCCGTTATACCGTTGTCAAAGAGTAAAGGGAAAGAAGATGCTTCTCCTAAAAACAAAGTTACCACTAGTTGAAAACCGCATTATGGGGGTTGTTTTATGCAAGTACAACTGGGGTGCATACTACATTGTCAAATAGTTAAATCCTTAGGATGAAAGGTCTATTATGTGGGAAACTTATGCAAGGCCAACTGGGGCATGTCCTACATAGTTAGGTAAAGGAGCTCTAAGGTATTATACATTCTACCTCTATATGCTAAGAAAATATTATCAATATCTGAAAGTATTAAATATTATGAGTATGAAATGGGAAATGGGAAATTTTCAATACATAAGGGAAGTATTTTAACTGATATTGGATAAGAATTTGGAGTATCTTGCATAGATCTGACTCATATGTAGGGTAGGTACATCTCTTGTTTCCTTAGTGAGATCTTTAAGGAGAGGACCCAAAATAAAATCTCATGCATAGATGTTTGATCATATACAATAGAGGGGAAATTTTATTTTATACCATGGTTGGGGCTAGGGATTAAGGTCTAGGCTTCACTACATATCTCAATAGGATGATAATCAAGCCACACATAGTTCTAAAGGTACCCTTAAGTTTAGATTCATGTGGATAGGAGATTGGTGGTGCATTTTAACATCTTATAGACAAGATGTGGTTGATTCTGACATGAACAGGAATATGGTGGATGGGCTAGGGTGTAAAGCCCAAGTGTCTCTATGTATCTTTTTATATAAATAATCAATTCATACTTATTTATAACAGATACGGGTTCATGCGTAAATTGAGAACTCATATTGGATCTCCCCATATAGATCTGACCTGTACATGAGAGAGTCAGGGCTTTTTTTATGTTATGATGTGATTGGGCCCAGGATTGAAGATCTAGATGTCACTATGTATCTCAACGGGATGAGAATCAATCCATACATAGTTCTTAAATAAAGGTCTCTCACCCTGATTCAATTTATAAGTGGTGTATAATGGGGGTTTCTTAGAATACAAGTTCATACATAAGATGAGAACTTGTATTGAATCTCCTCACATATATATGACTCATACATGGAAATAAAGAGGTGTTGTTTGCATCATGTTGTGATTAGGCTCAATATTGAGAGTTTGGGCATCACTGCATATCTCATATGAGTGAGAATCAAGACATACATTGTTCTTGAAGAACCGTGTAGTTTATCATCATGTGGTGAGGATATTTGTTGTTACTTTTTAAGGTCTTACAACTAGGACCATTGATAACCCTAATGGGAATTAAGAAAACTTATTTATGTAGAGAAATAGACTACCAAATTCCTAATACCGCATGATTTGTGCTCGGTGTGAGAAGCAAGGAGTGGTAAAAGATTCTTATACAAAACAAAGGTAACACAAGTGAAAGATAGGGGAATGATGATTATATGATGGTTGAGATAAGGTATAGGATATGGGAATCACTACATATATTTTTGGAAAAATAATCAAGCCACAGGTAGTTCTTGACAATTTTTTCCCACATTAATTAGGCTTTGATGTGAGGAAGAGGGTATTTTGATAATTTCCAGACTGATGGTTGAGCCTAAAGCATGAAGTTGAGGTATCACCATGTATCTTGTTGTAATAAGAATCAATCCACAAGTCCTGGAAGGGTTCCCTATGTAGATATTTTTCTTATATAGGGAGTGGGGATTTTAAATTATAGTTGGACTAGGGGATATGACCCATGTGTCACTATGTATCTCAATAGAATGATAATAAAGCCACACATAGTTCTTGGAATTCCATGCAGTTTAAAATCATGTGGCAAGGAAAAAAGTGAACTGATGTGAAGTTATGGAAATATTGTAGTCGGTTCCAAGACTAAAAGTCTAGGAATCACTACGTATCTCATGAGAATAAAAATCAAGCCACACATAGTTTTGGAAATGTTACCCATGTATGTTTAATTAATAAACACAAGGAGTAATTTCTTTTATTATGATGGTTGTACACAAGATATGAGATATGGGTATCACTAAATATCACATAGGGATAAGAATCAAGCCACACTTAGTTCTTAGAATTCTATACAGTTTAAATTCATGTGGTAAGGATGAAGGTGAACTGATGTGAAGTGGTGAAAATATTATAGTTGGACCCAAGACTGAAAATTTGGGCATCACTAAGTATCTTAATAGAATGATAATTAAGCCTCTTATAGTTATATATAGGATTACTATGTATATTTGATTCATGAACCAAAGTAAAAAAAGGGGTTTTATGATTGATCGTGCTTGGACCAAGGTTTAGAAATCCAGGGGTCACTATATACCTCAATAGGATGAGAATCAAGACACGCGTAGTTCTTGAAAGTTGTATCTCACACCAATAAGACTTTTATGTTGGAAATGGTACTTTTGATAACCTTCAAACGGATGGTTGGGCCTAAGGCATGAAGTCTTAGAAAGGTTCCTTGTGTAGATCTGGTTCATGCATGGGTAAAATAAAGGGGAATTTTCTTTTCCAAAATCACTACTAGACCCATGATTAAAGATCTAGGTGTCACTATGTATCTTGTTGGTGTAAGAATCAAGCCATACATAGTTCTTTAATAAACAACCCTATGTAGGTTTTATTCATACACATAGGGGTGAAGGGATTTTTTTAACATTTTAGTTGGACCCGATATAAGATATTTGGGGGTCATTGCGTATCTTGCTGGGGAAAGAATCAAGCCACATAAAGTTCTTAAATAAGTTCCCCACAAAAACTAAGATTTGATGTGAGGATGGGGGCCTTAATATTTTTTAGATATTTTCTAGAATAATGGTTGGGCTCAAGATACAAGATGATATGAGAATCAATCCATATGTTCCAGAAGGGTTCCCAGTATAGAATTGGTTCATACATAGGGAAAGGGAAAATTGTTTCTTTTATGGTCACATTTGGGCACGATATTGGAGATCTAGATGTCACTATGTATCTCATTAGAATGATAATCAATCCACATGTAGTTCTAGAGATACCATGAATTTTATCTTTATGTAGAGAGAATGTGGGTCACCCAACGTGAAAGAAACATTGAGGTTGAACTAGGGGATGAGACCCATGTGTCACTATGTATCTTATTGGGGAAATAATCAAGCCACACTTAGTTCTTGGTGAGCCATTCCCCATCCAAGTTTGATCTAAAAACATGGATAAATGGGGCACAAGTTCCTTAGGGATTGTCAATGAGGCGAGTGATACTTACACATGGAAGCTACTCATCTTTTAGTAGGACCATGAGGAATTTTTTGTCATGGTATCTTATGGATTCATTAATGTAAGATGAGGAAAATTTTAGCCATACAGTTTAATGTTGGTGGTGAGTAAAAAAGGTATTTTTTTTTTGTTTCATGTCATGTGATAAGTAACTCATGTCATTCATTTTATCATCATGTGACAAGGATGGTGATTATATACAGTATAACATTATGCATCATGGATATATATAGTGTTATGAAGTTTAATTTCTTGTAGCTAAGACGAACACCGTGTGATTACAAAAAGTAATTCTTTAGAAACCTTGCATTGGTTGGAGTTGTAGTGATTTCTCCATCCATTGAGATTAATGAATAATCTCTATTATAGTGGACCTTATGTATGGAGTAAGGTCCCTCCCAATTTGGGTCAAGATTTGGAGAATTATTTTCTAATATAATTAGAGTCCTAAGTAACAATACCAACTCTCCTTGGAGGAATGAATAGAGGTGGAATTTCTTATTTAAGGCCCATGATATCCAATTCTAATAAACTTCCAAGTGATATAAGGTATTCAATATATTTTCATCCAGTTATTCCATCTCATTCAATCATCTTTAAGACTATTCATCTATAGATATTTGATCACAAATAGCAATATTGAGCGATGGAAACTAAACCTCAATGGAAAAGACCCCTTCTGTTCTTTATACCAACGAGTATGGAGACCCTCGCATAGCGGTATGGGTAGTAGTCTGGTAATCCCATAAGGCATGAAATATATTATCAAGCCAGTACTTCTTGTCTTTATCCACCATCTTCTGGAGTATCTTTCACAAAGTCCTATCAAAAGACTATATTTGTTCATTGGCCACCTCATTATAGCAGGATGAATGATTGGACCACATATTATAGTCTTGATAAAGCTTCCATGCCTTATTAAAACATAAATTAGTGTCATTATCCATCAATATGGTATGAGGAACACAAAATCTAGTGATGATATTAGATTTGAAAAAGCTAACGGTGATTTTGGATCTGACTTCTTTCAGAGTTATTCCCTCCGCCCATTTGGAGAATAAATGAGTAAAAGTAAGGATATGCTTGAATTACTTAGCTGTAGATAGAGGATAGGGTCCCACTATATCCATTACCCATGTGTAAAATTCCTAGGAGTATTTATCTTTCTGTAGAAACAATGGGGGGTTTATGGATGAATTTGGAATTCACCTCATAGAGATTACATTTCTTAGTGAATTATATGAAATCATGCGTCATTGAAGGCCAAAAGTATTCAGGCCTTCAGATTTGATCAGAGAGCCTATAACCTACTTGGTGGGAACCTTAGGGTCATAAATGTACTTATTCCATAACAACCACATTTTATTCTCCAACAACACACCTGAGTATGACCCCATCAAATCCTCTCTTGTAGAGTACTTTCTAGTGATTTGGTCCATCATAAATAGTGAAAATAGCCACTCATCGTTAAATATTCTCTCTTTCAACCCTATCCAGTGGAAGTACTCTGTCTTGGAGATATTCCATTATGGGTGACATCCATCCTATGGTAAGACTATATGGATTTGGGGTGGGATTAATTTCATTGATTTCTTCTGTTATGATTTGAAAAAAAGCTGAAACCATGCAATGATGGGAAATACTGATGATTCTTTCATCACGATTTGGATCTTCATGGGTTGTGGATACATTTTCCAATGCATCATCTTGGGATTTTTGTGGTCTTGGTATGTAAGACAATGTTGAGTCTAAGGTAAATTATGCCATTATTCCTCAAACATAATCATACATGGAAGTTATCTCTTCCTTTCTGATGGTGTAATCCTTGTTGATCTATTTGATTACCAATTATGAATAACCTTTCAATTCAAGGTGATTCACTAGAATTTCAAGTGCCAATTCTAGGTTTTTAATGAGGGGTGGATATTCTAATTCATTGTTGGTACCACCTTATGATAACAGTAAAGAGTATGGAAACACTTCTTTATCTAGGGGGATAATTACAATTCCTAACCCAACTTTTTTGTTCTTAGGATCTTCCATTCGCTTCCCTGTTGTACTTATGGAAGCATCATCAAAATACATTTCCCATGTTTGGGGGAAGTCCTGAATAGAGAATATTTCTTCATTGGGTAGTTCAATATTTAATTATGTTTCTTCTGTAGATGGGTGATCAGTAAGGAAGTCTAGAAAGGCCTTCCCTTTTACTGCTTTCTAATGAATGAACTATATATCGAACTGCTACAGAACAACAACCCACCATGCTAGACACCCTGTCAGTATAGGATGAATAAGGAGAAATTTGAGTGGGTTATTTAAAGAAACCAAGTGAATATCATGATTCTATAGATAGTGCCTCAATTTCTAAACCAAAAAGATCAATACCAGGAAGATCTTCTCAATATCTGAATATCTATTCTCTGAGTTTATCATGGTTTTACTAAGACACTAAAGGTTGTTTTCATTATTGGCATCATTATTTTGTGCAAGGAAGGAGTCCAATGATCCATTTAATGTTCTAATGTAAAAAATGAGAAAATTTCCTTTAATGGGTGGCATCAACACCAATGGGATCAAGTGGTATTTATTAAGTGTATCAAATTCTTCTTGATAGTCAACGATCCACTAATAAGTGACCCCCTTCTTCATCAATTTGGTGAAGGGTAAACACTTTCCTATGAGATTGTCTATGAAGTGACAGATATAGGCTAAGTGACCTTGAATTCCCCTCAACTCTTTCAAGTTTTTAGGATGTGACATGCCAAGGATAGTTTTAGTCTTATCATAATCAAATTTTATGTCATGATTGTGTACAATGAAGCTGAGATAATTTCCTAAGTTTACCCTGAAAGCACATTTCAAAGGGTTCATCTTCATATTATACTACTAAAGCCTGATGAATATGGTTTCTAAGTTAGTTAGGTGATTAGAGAGTCATCAGGATTTTACCACTAGGTTATCAATGTATAATTCGATAAACTTCCCCAAGAAGGGTTTGAAGATGTGATGCATAGCACATTGATATGTGGAACCAGCATTCTTCAAGCTAAAGGGCATTACCCGATAGCTGAATACACCATGAGGTTCTCTGAAGGTTGTTCCTTCTTCATCTTCTGGAGACATCTGGATTTAATTATACCCAGAATAGCCATCCATGAAGGAGAGGGATTGGAATCCAACTATTTCATCAATTATGATTTCTTTTATTCAAACTGTGAAGTCATATTTGGGAAAATGCGAGATGTGATCTCTGAAATTGATGTATACTCTAATTTTACCTTTCTTATTTTTTACATGTATAATATCGGTGATACACTTGGGTTATTTTACCTCTCGAATGAAGTAAACCTTGATGATTTTGTCTACTTCAGCCTCAATCATGGAGGTGTGGGTCAGGTGTGTTCTAATGGATGCTTTCTTGAATCCCCGATGATCATCTAGAAATCCCAAATAATGGTTATCCACCTCAAGGTCAAGGACTAACATCTCTGTGTAATTCTAGGAAAACACAAACTGATACTACTTTAAGAAGGAGGTGTATTCTTCCTGTAATTTGGGAGTCCTGGCTGCACAAATTATAGTGGGGCATGGATATTCTTTTGTACCCAAGTTTATTTCTCTGATTTCATCTACAGTGGTGCAGACACCTTCCTCAAATGCTGGATGGGAATCCCTGATATCTTCTTATTATTATTCCTCTTTCTCTTCCTCATGATTCGCTAATTTTTTCTTCTTCCTAGGGAACAGATGATAAAACATGTTCCTCAAAAGGATGAGGCGGTCTCTATTTGAACATCTAGAGGATGAGGCAATCATTTCACACTCACTTTTTGGCATGAAGCCTTCTTGGATTCCTAAAGGGGAAATAAGGGACTGATAATGAGTCTCATTCCTTTCTCCTATAGACATGATGGATTCATCCAATTAATCTGATAGAACCAGTCTTTGTCAAAACTTAGATAATGGAATGAATAAATTTTCATTTAATATTTCATTATAACTAGGAGAGTTGATAACTTCTTCAGTGCCATTGGTTCCAACTATCATAATTGGAATTATGGAATTCATTGAATGAACATGTGAATTCTGTCCCACTCCTTCAATTTGATTAATAGGAAACATGTAATATAAACTAAGTTTTTTAAAATGGTTATTTGGGATCATCTCTAGGATATTTGGGGAATTTATTTGGGTAGTATCAATATCTATTGATTGTTTACCTTCATTGTGATAGAACCATGTATCAATGTGTTGTGTTTATTAGAATTTGAATAGGGCCTTGTCACCAAACAATGTCCGAATTTGACCATTGATAGATTATTTGAGACATTGGTAGTGTGATGAAGGAATGGTTACATTTTCATGCAGCCAAGGTCTTCCTGATAGAACATTGAAAGTTGTGTCCTATAGGACCACCATGAACCTTGAGTCAGATAAAAGATCTTCAAACTAAGTTTTGAGTGTCATCTCACTGGAAAGATTTTTCTCATTCCTTTCATAACCATGTATCATAAGAGTGGATAGAGAAAAGTGAGATTCATTGAACCCTGGTTGACAAAGTCTCTGAACTGCGATGAAGTTGAATCTTGATCCATTTTAAATGAAGGCTTGTCGAATATTAATGTCATTTATCCTGTTGGATATATACAAGGGTTTTACATGTCCTTGTATGATATTATCCTCATCTTGGTCGGTGACGGAAATGACCACATGGCATTCTACAGGATCATTCTTCGCATGATATACTTCAGCATCATCAACCTTAACTTCAAATTCCTAAGGGATTGACAATGCATTAATGAGTGATTCTTGGAGGTCTTTTGATAGACTCAAAGCATCCAAGATTGATAACTTAGAAAAAACTTGGGCTATTTGATTCAATACATCATACTTTTGATCCAGATATTTTCAATTCCCTGTATGGAGATGCTCTTTTGTAGGTTCCTAGGAAGCTGATGTTACTGATGTGGATGGTTCATTCCTTGGGATAGTATTTGGAAGTGTTCCTATCCTTTTTCGATTAGGCTGTATAGTTCTTCCTACCTTCCAAGGAGGTGGTTGAATAACCACTAACCGGACTTCTAAGATAATCATGTCCAGGAAGGCCCTATCATGTGTGGAGGAAGAACTCCTGTGTTCATGTTGAGCTTGTTGGAGAGTTTTTTCATGGTTTTTGTCCACATAGATGGTTCAAGCATGGGTTTGGTAAAAGTAGTGGCTTCTAGAATGACAATTTATTCCCCTGTATCCTCAAACCTAACAACCTACTCCCCTAATTCCCCAATCAAGTGTAAGGAAATCGGGTTCATAATCAGAATCATCATTTGTGTAGGGATCCATTATGTGTATAACATTAACAGAACCAAATATCAACTCCTCATCTGATGAATATACTTCCTAGGGGTTCAACTCTTGTTGTACTATTTGGTGGGGTGGTGCCGGTACATTTGATATGGTCGACATGAAATACTCTAAGGTCAAGGAAAACTTTTTCCTTGACACAAGATCATATTCTTATGATTTCTCATTATCCTTTTGTCCATGTATCTTTTTCTAGTATTGGACTTTAGAGGATTGGGTTTTCGATGATGATGAACTTGCTGTAGAAAAGTGGCAGGAGACATAGTTGGCTATTTCAATTATGTTCATAGTATGGCATGAGTTCAGTTAATTTTTTTATGACCATCCTTTCTATGTATTCTTACTTTTGACTTCCTTCCACTCACCTTCCTCATCTTGTTCGGTAGTGGAAACACATGCTACCCGAGTTGGTGATTTTTTCAATTTCACTTGCCTAAAATCAACCATTTTTCTAGGAGGTCTTTGAAAACAAAACACTATTAGATAGGGTGCCCCAACATTTTATATAAAGGGAAATAGTTTAGGAGATTCGCATCACCTTCTTTATTAGGACTCTTGGGCTTTGGAAACTGGACTAAGTTTTTTTACAATCTGAGATGAAGTAGCCTAAGACCTATTCATTCTGAAAATAATAGACTTTGTTTTTCAACTCTTCAAAATATTTTTGCCTCTACTATCTTTGATCATCTAGATGAGGCAGTCATTGCTATTGATTCTCATGAGGTGGACCCCTATGGTATGATGTGAGCATTGAGATAGGATTTAGTATAGTTTCCTGCTTCATTGTAACTGTAGCAGCCTCTACCTTTACTATTCTCATTCCATGAACTGATGGAGCTACTTGAGACTTTTCTTTGGTCTTTATGATGGAGTTTTCCAACTATTGAGCAATTGCGACTAGATCCCAAAACCCTCCTATGTATTTCATAGGTATCAATGTTGTGCGTAACTCATCATAGAGATTTTATATATAGATAGGAAACAGCTCTTATTGAGGGAGTGGTGGGTTCAAGAAGTAAGTCAATACTTTCCACTGAGAAATGAAATATGAGACTCTTTCATTCTCCCTTTTCTTGTAGTTTGTGAGATCGAAGACTATTTTCTTCTACAATGTTGAGCTGAACTAGAAAAGGAACTTCTGATGGAGATCTTCACCTCCATTGATCGATCGGGACTGCAAACTCATGTACCATACAAAGGTTGGCCCATGTAATAATTTCACAAACCATCTAAGTTTCACTTATTCCTGCTGCTCATGGGTTCCCATCATGGGATCGCAGCAAGAGAAGAAATGCATCAAGTTCTTCTCTGGATCTCCTGATGCATTGAAAATAAAAAAAAATTGGATTTCCAATGTTTAGAAGAGGCTGATTAAGATCCACCCATTTGGGGTAAACCTTATTTTGTGGCTTTATAGGCATACTTCATCCTTCCATATCATCCAATCAATTCATCAGTGACTCAATGGTGTTCATAAGCATTTGAGGGATATCTGGATAATCCGAAACTTGAGCAGGTGTAGCAGCTAGAGCCTAAACAGGTGTAGTGACTGGCAGGACTATTGGTGGTGGCACCAGTGGTATCTTTTGTGGGTGGCCAATAGGGCTAGGCCGGTAAGGATGTGTCCAACCATGTTCTGGATATTTACCCAATGGAGGTAATTCTTGTTCTTCTATCATGGGATTCAAATATACTGATAGTTGATGCCCCACATTGATCAGGAATTCCCTGTCTACTTCATTTTTTTGTGGAAAACCCTCTTTGATGAGTTTTGATAACTATAAGTGTGAGTTGATGGTCTACTTTTAGAGAATATCTGGAAGGATGATGTCCTTGAAGTAACTCTACATTGATTCTTATAAACTCTCTCATTTCCTCATTTTTTTAGAAAATATTTCCTCTATAGAAAGGGTTTTTCCTTCTTCGGGGAGAAGTTGAGATGTGGTATGACCCTTAATGTTTCCCTTATTAGATTATTTTTGAGGTGGTAGAGGTGGATTATTTGAGGGAACACACAAATTTTGGGTGAGCCTCTGGTTTCAGGTATGCACACCTTCTGCATTCATTTCGGTGTGGACTGTCTCAGGAATAGAAACTTCCTCTTTGGACTCCCTTGAATTGGAATCATGCTTTGAAGGAATTTCAATGAAAGCATTGATGACATTAACTGATGTGTATCACATTGCATGCATTCTGTTTATATCTCTACAATATCGTCTTCTTCTATGTCCTCTGTGAGACCTTATCCTTCTTTTTGTTGATTCTACAGGAATTATTTGGTGAATAGTACCCAAAGGGAATCCCTTGATAGTTTATTTGTACACATTCCAAGTGAATGTACTAAATCATGAGATGGAATAAACTAAGAGGATTAATTTCGTAGCTTCTTCCCTAATTAGTAGAAAACTAATTTACGCTAAGGAGTGGATTGTTCAGGTAAAAAATCCCCCATCCCTGAGGGATGGGGTTGTTCTTGTTCTTTTTTACAAAACCTTTGGGCCCTGTTTACTTTCTTCAAGTATTGTGTTAAAAAGACCATATCCCTATGGTATGGGATTTCTTTTGAAATTTTATGTTTGATATTACTAAAGTTTCTCTTCTGATTCTATTGATTTTAGCCCAGATATGGGATGGTACATTATTCAGCACTCACTTAAATCACCCATTTTGGAATACCGTTTTTCTATTTCATAAATCTGCACAATCTAATGGTTGAAATCCTCTAAATGGGAGGCCTACTCGATATTCTAAGATGCTTAATGAAAAATTCTTTCAACACCTTGCTCACTTTGGGCTCGACTTTGATGAGAGTCTGTTAAGGCCTGTTCTTGTCGATTATATCTTCAGTCTTGAATAGAATCTATTTGTTGTAGTTGTCCTGGGGTAATAAAATTTTATGAGACCACTTTTGGAAGGATTTTTTGGTTGGGTATTATAGTTAAATGCAACTCCCCATGTGCACTCCACCCTATGGTATGAACACTAGATTGGGTATCTAAAATAAATTGTTGCATCCTCATTAATGCATCAATCCATGCACGTTGAAGGGATCATTGTCATTTCTTATTCTTGGGTTGTCAAGAATCTAGGAGAGATGCCAAGTCAATTTGACACTACAATCCTTTTATTACCTTGACATGACTTTGACACTCATTATATGGTAATAACTTTTCTTTTAGGTGATGAATATTTTTTCATATATTGAGGTGGATTTCATGCATTTAATATTCTACCAACCACTCTAGAATGTTGTATTGAGAAATGAACAAAGGCTAGAACATGACTGGTATTTCACCCTTATCTAATTGTCTCTTCATGTTAAATATATCCTCTTCTTCTTTTTCCATAGGTTTATCTACTTGATCGGGCCAAAGTTTGCATTTTCCTATTTCCTTATCAGACTTAGAAATATTGGGAGAGATTTCCTCTATTACACTGAAAGGGAAGTGGAACAAGGGTGGTTTATAGAATGAATAACACCTTAGGATATCTTCTGGTTGAGAAAGTATTTCACCAGCCACTGACAAGTAATCAGATATGACTGGCCTTATGTTTGCAAGTGCCTCAAGATAAGAAGATTTTCTTGTCACTACATTATCCATTGGAGAATTATCTTGACAATGACAATTACTACTATAGAGAGGACTTTTATAGTGAATTACATCATGGGGAGGACCACCATGGTAGATTATATCAAGGGATAAATCATCTTTCTCCTTAGTCATCTAGCCACACTGATGGTTTCTGTGGATCTCATCCAGAGATAGGTTCTTGAGATTGACCAAATTTTCATGAAGAATTTCTTCATGATGAAGATTTTAATGAGTAACATTATAATTACTACTAGTGGTCATGTAATTTGGTAATGGGGATGTAGGATCTTGAGTTGTCATAGATAAATGTCTGAGGGATTCAAGACCTCCATCATTAGGAGGATCCAGATTACAAATTGACTCTTGATTCTATAATTTTGCATGGTGAGACTTATTATTAGACACCTTATTACATATAGTTAGAGACAGTTTCTGGGAGAAGTGGTTATCATGGGTACATGCATGTGCCTTCTATAGAGTGTCCATTATAATAAGTCGATTATATCTAGTTATAGCGGGTGTATGTTCCCGATTTTTTTGTCTGTATGATGTACGGGAGTGTGCCCCATGACCATCCTAGACTGGAACAGAGGTATGTATCTAATCCAATGTGATATAATGATAAGCCACCCCAGGTATGGAGATAAAGTTATGTGTATTTCCCTCAAGTACTTCTACTATCTCTATTCTGATAATATGGAATGTTTCTAGGGTATGAGTAGTAATTTGTGTATTACCTTTCTCCATTGTTAGAATGTTCTCAGTGACTTCAGTGATCCAAATAGGAATATACATCTATTCTATAACTGGATTAGGTTTATGTACCTACTCATATCCTCCCTTTCCTACAAGTAGATGTTGATAGTACTCGTGTGTGGTGGTAGAGAATTGAGTCTGGCCCCGGCTTATCGTCGGAGATTTCTAACTGACTTCTTTGGGTGCTTCCAGATGAGGCTACTAGCAGGATTGATAAATGATGGAAGGTGTATGTGCTTGAATTATATTTTCCACCAAACATCGACTGTGATATTCTTTGAGTTTTTTCATACATTTCTTCTAGTAGGCTTGGTGGGTGAAGGTAGGTGTTTGTTCTTACTTGTAGGTTGCCACCGTATTTGGTTGGCAGACTTCTTTGAATGCCTCTAGGTGAGTCTGATGGCTGGATATGTGCTGGAAAATGGGTGTATGTTCCAGTTCACTGTTTTCCACCAAACTGGGTTGGTTGGCTTCTCTGGATGGAGAAAATCTAGGAACCTACTCCCTGTTGGCCTATTTTTTCCCCCCAATGGTCCATCTTTCATGCTCGAGTCTGAGGGAATTGGATCAGACGGTTGAAGGTGACACCCTCATCAGGTTGAGGATTCATTGTCGCGTAGCATTGGAGGAGGTGATTGTTGGTAGGATCCCTCAGGAAGTACCCATGTGTCTTCAGGATGAGGCCAGAAGTGGCCTCCACATCCACTTACCTAAAATATTGGAGGGACTGGTTATTGTGTTCTAGGGATAATATCTTGAAATGGTTGAAGATGGTGGACAATGTCGTCTGCTTCAAGACCACCGGTCATCATTGACTAGATGATTAGGGGTGGTTGTTGATCTGGAGGGACTTTTGGTCAGCCTATAGGGTCAGGATGGTATCGTGCTAACAGTGTTATTGAACCAATGCATTAGTGACCCATCTTTGAAGATGTTGGGTAGGATATGGAGTCCTTCGAGTGGAATAAGATCCAGTTGGAGCAGTATCTAGGGCATTCATTTGCAAAAATCGGAATCCATTTGGAATAAAGGTAGTTCTTGGAAGGAAGTTCATGTATATATGATGAATAAAAACAATGAAATATAGAAAAGAAATATCTTTTTAGATGAACACAATCATGATTGATTACCTTATGTGGCCCTATTTTATCAATTGATAGGGTCCTAATAGATGGGTAACACTATCATCTTGGTTAAGGATTCAAATTGAATTCACCATTTGTTATTTCCCTCAGAAAAGTGACTTTGTTAGTGTTGGGTAAAAAACCCTCAAGGTGTCCTCTTGGTATGTTTTGGGTGTGATTGTGTTTGTTGACAAAGCCAAATGATTATGAATGAGCATGGTTGGTGTTTGTCGAAGCAGGTGTTTAAAGTGGTGTAGTTTCCTAGTGTTTGTCAAATATTTGGACCTCAAAATTGAGAATTTGGATTTTGGAAAATGAATATTTATGCATAAGAGTACATGGATCATGATGTGCGGTTCTCAAATTGAAAAGGTGGTATGTGGAACATCAAAGGAAATCAGCAAAGGAAGGGAACCATGAAGACCGAAACGCATACTGTGTATGGGAACGGTTTGCGGGGAGAAATCAATTCAGTGTGAAATAATGTAGTGTGCAAAATGTTTACGGTACACGAGATAGATTTTCATTCATGGAAATGATGTGGTGATCTGAGAATCCCTAAAGGGAATCATTGGAGAAAATTTGATAGTGATTTGGGTCACCGCATATGAAGGGATGCATTATGTAGACCACATAGGGAAAATTTCATATTAGAATATTTTGTTGATCTATTTTCCTATATAAGTAGAGATAATCCCATCATTAAGAGGGAGTTAATTCCATTAGATAAAATCATCTCTTTGTGAATTCGGCTAAGTCTGAAAGTGGTTCTTGAGGGATAATCTCCTAAAGTGGTTCATGGAGAAGCAATTCTACTAAAGGTTTTTATAGGGAACTATATCCAACAAAGGAAATGGTACACAGAGGACGAATATGAAGTACACAAATGAGGAGCAATCAGTATGCAGATGGGAAACAATCTACATAAGCAAAGGTAGTTTGTGGACAAGAGACGGTTTATGGAAGTGAAGACAATCCATGAAGTAGGTAAGGTATACAGAGGAGAGGTGGTTCACATAATAGGTGGTCCATGAAGCAATCCCACTAATAAGTATATGGAATAGGATAGGTGGTTCTCGAAAGACTCAAGGAATCCTATAAAAACACAAAAAGATTTCGTAAAATCAATTTCGGTTAACCTAACAATACGCAGAAAAGCGTATTTCATCTACTGGTGAAAAAAGAACTTCAAAATAGCATCCAAATAAAATTGTGGATGTATTAATTAGAGATAATGAAGGGACCTACAAGTATATAAATTGTGAGTGGATCCCTTATAAGAGGAGTGAGTGAAGGAAGAGGAAGATATTTATCATTCCTACCAGTAGTGACCTAGAGGAAGAGACATAGTGAGTGACCCTTGGGAATGCAGTGATCAGACCCTAAACCTTGTAAAGGCAGTGATCCTGGGTATAGAAAATCTAGGCCAAACCTTCTAATTGGTAGTGAGCTTTAGTGTATTTGTTACATCAGAAAATTTCCATTGTAAGATCCTTGGACATAGCCCAGTGGGGGTGAACCAAGTAAAAATCATTGTGTCATGTGCATGATTTCATTTCTATTCATATATTGTTATGGGAGAAAGAGAGAAGTGTGTTTTTTTAATAAAGAAACAATATTTTAAAGTTAAATTGTTTTAATATTTCATACCCTGATTCACCCCCCACCGTCTAAGGGTATTTGGCCTAGTGGACCTAACAGTTAGGTATCATTATCTTTGAAAATTTTCCAACAGGTTTGTTCATAGAACCAGAAACACCCAATGGTTTTGTATCAATAAGTGCTATCTTTCCAAAGGCATGTTATCATTAGAAATTTTGGCCTACGATTCTTATAAACTCACATTAGTAGAGAGGATGGAAGGTCAGGTTCATCGCACCCCTTTTAGGGGAATTATTTACTACTTCAGGACTATCTTATAGATTTAAGATATGTTCACGAATCCATTATTAACTTACCATGTATTATATGAGTTTCCCTTATAGTTTATCAATCAATTATTATCATGTATGGAATTCAGAAACATATTTATGTATTCGAGGTTCTTCATCAATGTAGATATATTTATGTATTCAATGTTTTCCATTAATGGTATCCTCTTAAATTCCAATTAGAGATTATTTATTCGTTATTACGACGATGCTGGTTTTCTAGCTACATAGTGGAGAACTCTAGAGTTTTTTGTAATCTAGGTAGATGAAGGTCACTTTAGAGTTTATTGTCATCTAGGTAGACAAAGGTCACTCTAGAGTTTATCTCCATCCAGGGATATAGAAATTTTTTTTATATTGGGATCAAACCCATAAGTGGGATTCTTACGTATCCTTGGGAAAGGAATCAGAACCCACATATTTCAGTGCTACTTAATAGACAATATCATACCTTTTAAGGTCATGTGATAAGGACCCAATCGTATAGTTTAATGTCAAGTGGCAAGGACATCTAGGCAGAAGTTTCCTAATCAAAGTCTTTGGTGTGGGACTTATGTTAAAATAACCCAAGAAACATGTAAGGGATATGAGTTTCCAAGTTGAATTAGACCTTACTGGGGATATATCCCAAAAGAACAGAGTCAGTTTAGGATATTGGATATGAACCTCAGAGAGGCTCCCTGTCTATCCTGTTTGGTTGGGAATCAAATCCCACGAAGTTCATTAGTGAGGACCCATGCCTATAGAGGCCCTCAAGGGCACGTCTTAAAGTGTAGTATGTCCATTTGAGATGATAGTTTGGGGATTACTCCTGAGAAGGATATCCCCTATTAAGGGACTATGAGGTATGTTTTAACTCATGGTGATTTGGGGGCTTAATATCAGAGGTTATACTCATTTTATAATTTGGGAATATAAATATAAGAGAAAGGGGTGATCTCAAATACTCAATAAGCTAAAAACTAATCAATATGTCACTAAGGGTTAGATTATAAGAATATGAGAAAACATGAGCATGGGTAAATATATTATTACAAATACCATGGAACAATAAAATTTATCCCATTTCCATGATATAAGGACATGTGATCTCAAATGAACAAACAAGTACCATGGAATAAGAGTGTGAGAGGATAAACATGAGCTATTGAGCATAATCATAGGCATGTCACATAGAAACAAAGAATTTCATTAAATCATAACATATTAAAAAATCATGGTGAAAATATAAGTATATAAAAATATCACATTTTGAAAAAACAAGTATTTCCACCATTTATATGTGAAAAAAATCCAATAATTTCCACCCATTAAGTTATAAAAAAATGTAAGCATGTTGATGTTTTATTTTTTGGACAAATACAATAATTCCCATGAATTATGTTGAGATAAAGTCCACAAATTCCCGCCCCTTAAGATGTGAACAAATAAAATAATGTAAACCCTTTATGTTATGGACGAATCCAATCATGTATAGGATTTATGTTTTCAAAAAAATCAATCATTTCCACATTTAAGTTGTGAAATAATGCAAACATTTACAAGCTTTATGTTGTGAACAAATCCAAGAATGTCCATGCTTTATTATATCACTATATATAAAAACATTACCAATGAATTAGAGAAAAATATAATACTCCATTCATAAATCATTCATACATATGTGTGTCAACTGAAAATAATTATTCATTACATCATAAATAACTCATGTAAAGACAAATGGGTTTTACAACATTTCTACATAGTATCACCAAAATTGACCTAAATAATGAAAACGATTGATACCCAAAATTTGATATACCAAAAGTAGTATTTCATAAGATCATGTAAAGTATAATTAAAGAAAAATAATTTCCATGGAAATAAATCTTTATAGATAAGAAGGAAAATTATATACAAAACATAAAAGAGTTTTTAGAAAATATTTTTAAAATTTTCATAAAAGAATAAGTTACATATTACAAAAAGTTATTTCTAAAAATTTAAAGTGAAATAATTAGAAGACAAATACTTTTAAATATAAAATTTAATAATAATTTATTTAAAATACATTAAGGTTATAAGAAAAAAATGTAGAGTGGTACATAAAACATTTTATTTTTAAATGATGGAAAACATTTTTAGTATTTTGAAATGCCATTTTTTAAAACCAACATCATAAAAAGAGTAAAAAAACTTAATATTTTAAATATGAGAAGTGAAATATGAATGTATTATGAGATAAAACATAATTAGTTTTCCAAATATAAATTATAACATTAATAGGAATAGAAAACATGGGTATGGAAGAGAAATATCTTACTTGGGAAGTATGGGAATTATTCTTAAGAACGTTATACTTTAATGAGAAATACATTCATCATAGAAGGATATTTGAATTAAAAATTAATTTCTTACAAAATAGGAAGATATAATATAATCTAATATAATTTTATTGTGGAATAATCCAATCATGGATAAAATAAGTACAATAATAATTATCATAACTCAAAGAAAATAATTGAGTTATCAATATCATTTACAGCTTAAGAAAAGTTTTAATAAAAACTCCTTGAAAAAGAGGGATTGAAATTGAACTTTAAATACCATAAATAAAATATAATTCATGATATTATATATCCTATAGGTAGTATACACACCATTTAAATTAAATTAAGTGCATAAAATAAAAGGTATGAGATCATGATTTTCAATAGGGGTAAACATGGTAGATATTAATAAATGATCAAATTCAAGAATAAGATACACATAATGGTATGAGATCATGATTATAACTTAAAATGTTCATAAACAATCATTCATAGATCATAAATCATGATTTAATGGCATAAATATTTATTATTACAAAATAAATGAGTCATAAGAGTGAGGAATCATCCTTATTAAATCATGATTCATGTGAGCACATCACAAGCATAAGAACATGTCATAGGAATTTTGGTGCAATCATAATCATAAAAAATAATTTTATTATTTTTATTTCACTTCCAATAATATCATAGTGGATAAATAATAATAGTGGATTGGGTTCACTCTCCATTACATCATTTCCTTAGTCAAGATTCACTCCCAAGACTATCATAGTGGACAAAGTCCCATATTAAACTAGCATCACTCTCCATTATAGTTTATATTATATCATGAGGTATAATTTAATATCCAATTCATTATATGGATTAAATAAACCTTCCATTCATATAATAAAAACATTAATATGAGTTCCATAAGATCATAAAAACATTTTTCAATTCAGTATAGCATAATCTAATGAAAATAAATGGGTTTCATAAATATTTCATCATCATATAGAGAAATAACAGGGATGGTATCATTGGATAATATTACCAATGAATCATAAGAAACATAAAAGGATGTTAATATATATGAAAAATACCTTTAAAAGTGAATTTTAACATTTCTTTAAAAATGGGGGAAAGTATTATTTTCCTTTGGTATCTTTAAAACTAAAAAATTTCAAAAAATATCAAAAAATATTTTATTTTGAAATAAACATGAAATCTTATAAATAAATCTTCAAATAAAATAATTTTCATTATGTGGATAAATTTTTTTTGTGTGGTAAATGTTAAAACAAATATTCATTTCACACTTTTGGTAAAAGGTCCAAAAGCACTTTCTTTAGAAAATGACAAGAATATTCCTTTTAAAACTTTTAAAATAAAGTAAAATATGGTTTAAAATTAATTTAAATGATAATTGTATCATATAATGGAACGTTTTTGAAATCATTTAAAAGAAAATGGATGTGGAAGAAAATTTTCATCAACCAAAGAGGAAATAAAGTTGTCTTTTCTAAAATATATTTTCTCAATCGTTTTATGTACCACAGAGTGGAGAATGAAAGAAGAACATGGAAACGCTGTAAAAAATATAGTATAATAATATATTTTGGGTTTAAAGGATAAGTATCGAATAATTTCACTCAATGGAAGTCTAAAATAGATAATCCTGAAAAAAAAATGAGATTGTAACATAGACCTTTACATCAAGTCTCATCTTTCTTCATATTAATTAAAACATATTGTATTATAAACATAGATTTTTTATACATATATTCCATATAATATTAATATATAACTAACCATGTATCATTACTTTGTTATTTATAATATCCTTTTGTAAATAATTATTAAAAAGAGTATCAGGTGAAAAACGGTCTGTTTTCTATGGATTTTCAGTTTGATGGTTCTGTTCCATACTCCTTGTTCAAGGTTTCATTATATATATAACACTAATCATTTCATAAGTACCATATTTTTTAATTATAAACAATTTTATAACCATTAATATAAATTGGTGAGGAAAATGTAATACATTGCTTTATAGAGATTGTGGTCTATATATACACATGAGTGATGTTTCCACTTTTTGATGGATGAAATGAAAAAGAGGAAAATAATAATTCAACTTTAAAGAATCCTATTTATATCATAAATATAATAGGTATTAATTAAATCTATCCTTATTACCATCCATGTAAAAAATTAAATTAAAAAAAATCAATTCATTTCATGGAGGTGGTAGTCCACACGCATGCGCGAGGGACGTTATCATTTTCCAATGGATGGGAAGGAGATATAAAATGAATATATCATTAAAAAAACATATTATTATAGTAAATATGATAGTTTAATCATTTTAAAATGGTTATATAACATTTTTATGAGGTTGAATAAGAAAGAAACATGAAAAATATTGGAAAGAACATATACCTCTTCTTCAGGGATCATAATTTGAAAAAAACAATAGGCTTATTCAATGGTAATTTTGGGAAGAAAAAACTGCAAGGAAATGTATTGGTATGTTGGGAGACTATTTTTGTAGATATTGTTTAGAATAAAGGGCTCAAGTGTTTTGTATAATATATTATAGGAGGATCTTTTTTATAAGTTAGGGGAGTGACACATTTGTAATTTTAAAAAATATTAAATTATAATAAAGTAAATATCATGTGAAAGTGGCTCAAAATTAGATCAAGTTAAAATATAGTATGATACAGGATTGAAATAAAATTATAAAAAAAATTATTTAGACAAGTTTTTAATTAATATTTATACTTATCTCTTTAGATTAACCCTTCATTAATCCTTTTAACCTTTATTATAGTAATTAATTTTTACCTCAATTACTATTCATAATGAGAAAAAATGATAGACTCATAAAAAATTAAAAATTATGATTAAAAATATGTAAACCATTTTATCAAGTTTAATTTCTATAATTTTCAAAAATTTATTTTAAAATAATTGCACAAAATGCAATGAAAATCATTCTTATAAAAATGTATTTTTAAGAATAAAACTGAATTTATTATCATTCCTTGACTAGTAATAACCATTAAAACAATTTCATAATATTTTATTGAATATATTATCTACATAATTCATTAAAATCAATCATAAATATTGATTAATATAATTTAATAAGATAAAAACACATTACGCACATAAAAACGGTTTTTAAGAAGACATCTCTTTTAATATTCAAATGATTTTATTTTCATTTCTAAATAATTGATAACTAATGAATTCATTTTCCAAATTTGTAAAAAATAATTTTTCATAAAATGTTTTTTACTATTCATACACACCAATTCAATTTTTAGGTTATACATGTCACATTTAATAAAAATATTTCAATAACATATTGTGGTTTGCTTAAACTTAGTGTTGTGTGTTAAACATTCTATCAAAGACATAAAACTTATTTAAAGATAAATATATCATAAATGTCAAGGTGTTGCAAATATTATCTTTTAATAATTTTAATATTGATTTAAATATCATATATATTTATTAAATACATTCTTAGAACCATCCATGAAAGTTGTTGATGAAAAATGAAGTTCGTCATTCGTGGAGGCATTAGCCCGCATGTACACATGATTAACAGTTCTATTTCTCAAATAATGGGATTAAATGAAGGTATATAATAAATTATCATTTAAAAATAATAAATTTTACAAAGTAAATATATTAATTAACCAAATTACTCCTAATTAATATCCATGAGAGGTGGTGATGAAAAAAAAACCACATCATTTAGTGGAGGTGGTAGTCTTCACATACACATGATCGGTGTTGTTTTGTTTTTCTCAATGGATAGAAAGGATTGAATAATGGTTGATAATTTAATATAATAAAGTTTAATTATATTATTAAATATTTTGTTCATTAAAGTGGATATAAAAATTCTGGATGATAAATATAAAGAAGAAAAGGCTAAAGAGTAAGAAATGCACACATTGAGAACTTAAGATTTATCTTATAAATATACTTGGAAATGGTGGTATTAGGATAAATAATTGAGACCATAGGATTATTTTCTTAAGAGATAATTTTAGTAGAAGAAAATAGGTATAGTTTTAGGATGAAATTTTAAGAAATTGGTGTAGTGTGAAGTGGTGGAAGTGGTCCCCTATTCTAAGTGAAGAGGACAGTAATTTTTAAAGTACCCACTACATTTCAATTATGGTATGTCACTGTTAAAGGGTAAAAGGATTTAAAATTTTAAAATAATGGAAGGGTATGGTTGGTTGATCCAACTCTCATTTGAACACATGGAGGAACTTTTTTAAATTTTTAGGTCTTTTTCACTTAGTAAAGCTATTTTTTCTCTTTTTACTTTTACAAGGTAACTTATTTTTTAACCATGGTAATTAATTTTAGTGAAAAAATTTGAAATTGAAATTCTTACTTAATTTTAAAATTATTATTTCAAATATAAAAATTATTTTATCAAAAAAATTGAATTTTAGAGAATTTAATTTTAATCCTTGAACACATAACACATAAAAAACCATTTTTAGAAAAAGTGTGTTATTAAGATTAAAATTTATATGTAGTTTTTTTTTAAAAAAAATTACATGGATTTAAAATCAATACAAAACATAATAACTCTATTAAAATGATTAATTAATAGAAAATACCAAAAATATTTTTAAAAATAGAATGAAATTTCACTTATGTTCTAAAATATTAAA
The DNA here is from genome assembly GCA_963277665.1 of Viscum album. Classification (NCBI taxonomy): domain Eukaryota; kingdom Viridiplantae; phylum Streptophyta; class Magnoliopsida; order Santalales; family Viscaceae; genus Viscum; species Viscum album. Next base: position 647,269,913 of record OY728158.1, on the reverse strand, counting down.
CATGGGTTTTTTGGGGTTAAAATATTATTTTAAAATACATATATTTACCAATTAAATAAATATTTTTTTGGTTAAAATGTTTTATAAACTTATTGGTCTTACTAATATAATAATAAAATCATAAAATTTATAGTTTTGGTGAAAACTTTATTTTTCATTATTCACCTAAAAATTGATTATTTTAGAATAATTTAAATCTTTCATCAAAAGAAAAATTTGACTTTCATAATTAAAAAATTAAGTTCATTTTATAAATTTAAAAATTTTAATTTTTTTTAAATTAAAAACAAAAAATATGTGGATAAAATTTCTTATTAAAAAAGTGACATTTTTATAATTTCACGATATTATTTCATATCAATTCCAAATTTAAAGAGTGTTAATATATTAGTGCATATATAATAATAATTTAAATGTGGTAATTTTTATTTATTTAGATAAAATATGAAATATATAAAAAAAATATTTGAGAAAGAACAATATATTTTAAAATTATATCATATTTATTATCCATCTTCTAAACGTATGTGATTTTAGTTGATTAAAATATTTTTATTTTCTAGAGGTTTAATTTTATTATAATTTTCTTGATAATAATAATTTAATATTTTTGGATCATTTTATTTTGGTGTTTTTTAGAGCAATTTATCGAACATAGTATTAATTTAGAGAAATAAATATTCTAAAATCTCAGGTGTTACAGCCCCCCCCCCCCCACCCCGTTAATAAATTGTGTCATTAGATTTTTAATATCATTAATAAAAATATATAAGGGTTTCTAAAATATAGACATGAATCAATATATAATTTCTATAGTTATATCAACCTTACAAATATAGGAAATATATTATTTTCCCTCTGAATAGATCAATCCTAATATTTAGTTTTTCTCCAATAATTTGAGAAAAACATCCCTCATTGTTAGGTTTCATAACTCTTATAATAGAATTAGTTTTCCAAGAAATATCTCAATCATCATTGCATGGGTATATTATCATAGATTGTTTTCAAATTTTATTTCCCTACTTTGGTAATTAGTATTGAGTTTATGTGGACATAATTAATCCATTTTTTAAATCACCTCAAAATAATAAGATTCACATTTCCACAAACATCAACTTAAGATAAAATAATATTATAACTATAAATTTCCTCTGATAATTCGATATCAAATCATTAGAGTGTTGATTTTATGATCCTATGAAACTTTATAGGTGTACTAGAGTGGCTAGAACAGGATCTAAAAAGACATTTATAAATCTAGGATGGAGGATTATTGTACCTCACACCACTTAATTATCACTATCCACTTCAATGGTAGTATTCAAATAGGATTTATATTATTCTCTTTCTTTAGAATGTTGTTTTGGTCTATTATCCTTATTATCCATTGGATTGGGGCATGGATTTGAATAATTCACAAAATCCTTACATTTTCTGTTTTGGACATTCTTCTCATTCATTACATTGATTAGATTCTTCACCCTGGCTCAATAATCACGAGTTAAATGGCCAATCCTTCCACACTTGAAACAATTTTTTGTTCCTTTGAGACATTCCATTGGGTACTTCTTCCTAAATTTTTTACACATAGGAAGTTGAATCTTCTTTCCTTCATCATCTTCATCTCCTGATCTTATGTGAAACTATATCATTCTCTTATTTGGTGTGTTTGTATGATCTTAAAGACTCAAGCTATTAATCATAACTCGAGATAGTTAGGTGATAATAACCACTATACATTCAACACAAGCTTCTATACCACTTGGTTTATTATTAGGAAAATTACTGCATTTTCTATCACATCTATTATTAACTTAGTTCCTTCTAATTAAATCCATTTATAAAACCAAAAGGTTTAATCATGGGTGATAAATATTATCATCAAAAAAGAATTATCATAAATAATATCATGAAAACTCGACCTTGTAATGTATTACTCTTTTAATCAATCGTGTTACCATTAAATTTAACCTAAATCACTATTGGTTCAATCTAGGTTCCTTTGGGTTGGGTTCTCTCATACTTATCCAAATTCCATAACATAATAAATCCTTAATAATGGCCTATAAAGAGAATTTGGTAAACCAAATTATATCCCCTAAGAGTGTCTATCCACGTGTGCAGAATTAGACCCATTCATCATGAACTGAGTGAAGTTAGAGTTAATGCTCAACCTACCTTTTTTTGGTTGATTACCCCTCAATGAATTTTACCCACAGTCACATCCACTTAAAAATATCCACATATGGATCCAATTGTTAAAAAACCCACATACTCAAAATTTTACTAAAATTTTAGTACATTATCACACACTTATAATTATCCTTTAGTCTTATCCCTAAGGGTTTCACTAAATTTATATTATCCTAATATATAAAAAAGAAATAAACTAATCCTAAAAAATAACTAAACTCAACTCGGATACCAATTGAGGTGCCCCAGACTCAATCTATCAGATTCAGTTCTAAAAAACATTCCTTAAAAACTATATTTTACACAAAGTGAGTTGAACCTATATTTATTTTACATCATTTTTATAATTTAAACATTACATCTCCCAAAAAACACAAAATCCAAAGAACAGATGGTTTAGTGTCTTTGAGGACTAGTTACATAGGAAGCTTATTTTAAGATACTTGTGAGCATTTCTATATAATTTAACCACACTATACAACCTTATAGACTATTCATATGTTATAATAATCTTATAACCCAAGGAATTGAAACATAATAAAGGGGTGGTCTTAAATACTCAGTGAGAGAAAAACATATCAACATATCATCAAGGGTTAGATCATAAGAATATGAGAAAACATGAGCATGTGAGAAATATAAAATTAAAAATAACATGGAAAATAATATTTCTTCATAAGTCATGATAGAATAATATGTAATCACAAATGAACAAACATGTACCATGGAACAAGGGTTTGAGATAATAAAAATGATCCATCGAGGATAATCATAGGCATATTACATACAAACATGGCATATATTGAATCACATTAAAGAAATCAATTTTGGCACAAACATAAGCATTAAAAACATCATCTTGTAAACAAATCCAAGTGTGTAAACCCTTTATTTTTTGAAAAAATCCATGTATGTAAACCCTTTAATTTTTTAACAAATCCAAGCATGTCTATGATTTATTTTGTGAAAAAATAAAAGCATATACATGATTTATGTTGTGAAAAAATATAATAATTCCCACCCATTAAGTTGTGAACAAATCTAATAATTTCTATGATTTATGTTGTAATAAAATACAAGCATGTACGCACTTTATATTGTGAAAAAATTCAAGCATGCCTACCCATTATGTTGTAAAAATACAAGCATGTCTACACTTTATATTGTGAACAAATCCAATCATGTCCACGCTTCATTATCTCAAGATATATAAAACCATAATAAATAAACTGGAGGTATATATAGGACCCCAAACATAAATCATTCATACATATGTTTTCCAATTGAAAAAAACTATAAATTTCCTCATAAATAACCCATGGAAAGAAAAATGGGTTGCACAACATTTCTAGATGATATCAAAAAAATTGACCTCAACAATGTAAATGATTGATAACCAAAATTAAATCAAACCAAATGATTATTTAATAATAAAATTTATAGTTTTATTTATGAAAAATAATTTCTAATAAAATAAATCCTTTAGATATAAAGAGGAAAATGGTTGTGAAACCATAAAAGAGTTTTTAGAAAAAAATTAACATTTTCATAAATGAGTAAGTTTCATATCACAAAAATTTATTTTTGAATAGTTCAGGTGAAAACATTAGAAAAAATTTACTTTTAAAAGGAAACTTTAATAATATACCCTTAAAAAGACATAAATGTTATCAAAAAGGAATGTGGAGTTTAAAATAAAACATTTTATTTTGAAAGGATGAAAAACCTTTTAAATATCTTGAAATACCTTTGTTGACAACCAATGTTATAAAAAGAGAAACAAAACATCCTTTTGAAAAGAGGAGAATGGAAATATGAAGGTCATATGAGATAAAACATAATTGGGTTTCCAAATATAAAGGATAACATCTGTATGAATAAAAAATATGTATATAGAATATGTAGCTCCCCAACCCAAATCACCCAGTCTAGGATGAGGGGATTCCACATGACCTTATAGGTGTCTTCCATATTCAAGAGGTTATTGACTAGTGTAGGGGGCCTATATGGTACATGGGGATACTATACCCTCTATATCAGGTTTCTGTTATAGTAAACATACAAATAAGTAGTAAACAAATCAGTAGTAATATGATCATCATAACATGCTATAATAAATGGAATACAATATCTAGAGGCATACAATATCCAAAAGGATCTTCCAAAGTGGCGGATAAATGTAAAAAGGAAATAAATAAAAAATTATTTAAAAAATCACATATACCAAAGATCCAAGAATATTTCCTAGAATTGCCTTCACCTCAATATACCAGAACCTACTCAGTGGTCTGTCATAAGACCATGTTCCCTTGGATAGATCCCTGAACATGAAGGATACACATTCATCATGATTCCCATGAAGGGTGTGAGAATAATCTCATTTGGACACCACCAATAGGTTCGTATCATAAGTTCAACAAGTTTATAAAGTTGGATGCATCATCAAAAAAATATATAAGTAAACACACAAACCATATGGCTATTGTTCACTAACTAGGCCTCCATGAACCATCGTCTTACCTGCTTCGACTCTATGTCATAAGGATATTCGATCGGAACCATGATAGTAAGATAAAATCCATGTACATTCCTATCCCATGGGTTATGGATTCATCGAGCACCTTAACCCATTCTTTATCACTCAAGGAGGCCATCTAATACACACTAACCTATCACGTGGGTTCTTAGGAGGTTATCTGATTTAGGCTGACCCGTCCTGAGGGTTCTTGGGAGGTCCTATGATACACATCAACCCATCCTATGAATTTTTGGGATGTAATTTTATACACATTGACCCATACTATGGATTCTTTTAAGGTCTAAAAATATACTCCAACGCATCCCATGGATTCCTTGTAGGTCCAAAAATACGCATTGACCCATCTCATGGGTTCTTGGGAGGCTTTATCAAATAACTTGAAATAAATAGTAACATGCATAAATAAAATATATCACAAGGGGAAACACCGCCCCATCTAATAAATCATCTATCTTGGATATAATTTCTTAAACTGAGCCCAAACTTCTCTCCCAAGGTCACTTAACTTGGGTGAACAACCCCTACTCCACCCATGAAATCATGTGGAATCACCACTTTAATCGAATATTAAGCCATCACACCCCCTATAATGAGTCTACATCATCTATACAGACCTACTAAACCATTATAAACCATAAATAGGATGTATTATAGGTTTACACATGATCCTGCATCAAAAAAATATGAACATCTTTATGAAAATGTTGTAAAATAGTAAGTGACTTCCTACCTTAGGTACAAAAAATAAAAAACACCCTTAATTGACACCTGAAACAACCCAAGCATGAAGAATCCCTAAAATAAACCCCAAAATCAAAAAATAGAATTTTAGTAAATGGGAAACAAGGAAACCTGATAAAAATTAGGATTCAAGGGTGGAATGGGGTTAGTCTTTCCAAAAGTGGACCACTAGGATGAACGAAATCGAAAACATTGATGTGAGAAGTAAGAATGATAAAAAACCCTCTCATAAAATCCTCCTATAAGAAAAATTATTATACAATGTTATGGGATAGTAGGGAGAAATATTAAGGGATATTTTGAGGACGAAATACCAATCTGCCACTTGAAAAATTTCATAGGAGGCTTTCATGGTATGAAACCTTGTTTCACACTGTGTAATTTTGAGAAAAAACACACTAGGAAAATACCATGATTTTTCATTGTGTGACCCCATATTTCATACTATAAAATCCCTCTTATAGTATTTGGTTAGTTACAATTATCTCTTAGATCTCCCAAACACACTCACAAGAAACCTTAACACCTATAACAGCCAAAAACGACCTTATTAAACACATTAAGTCTAATAATTAAAACTATAACACGCCTTGAAATTCAAGGAGTGATACAAAATCCCCATATAATGAATTTTAATCCTTAAAAAGTATTTTTAGGTGTCTCTTTGAAACATACCATACTCAAAGTTTGAAAATCCAACTCCTGATCTTAGATCCTTCCATATATATTCCCATGAAATCAAAACAATCATGTGAGTGGTCCTACTCTTTCCCATAGCCCCTTCCTTATTTCAGCTCTCAAAACATGCGTTGGATGTTCCTTACCAAACATACCCGACTCTAGTGCTATATTTTACACTAATGACCTGGCACAGTAAGTCCATCTCATGCCCTCGAGCTATGATACAAACTTACCATGCTTCATCAAAACTTTGTACCAAAACAACACCTTCATTAGGTTTCACCACATGATTCACCCACTAAATATAGTGATGAAACATGTTTTCAACCCCTAAATCACATAAAAAACAAGGTTAACTTCCATGAAACATCTTATGAATTTACAATAATTCACCAAAGGCCTACATGGTGGTGTATTTCCCAATCCATCAGTTGGTTCCCTTAGCTCACACATGAATTCCACTTATTAATACCCCCACATAGGTGCCTCTCATTCATTAGTGAACCTCATCCTCTTACAATAACATACATTTAAAAATTTCCCCAGCTCGTGGGTTAGGTTCTCCTAAATATAACTCTCAACATGCTCTAAGGAACTTCCATTCCTACCGAACCACAAGAACAACTATATTTGGTATCCTATGAAGACTAAAACCCACAAGTACTACCAACACTCCCTTGAATATCTATTCCCACCAATAAATGTCACCATTTTAGTTATCTCAAGAACACTCTTCCAGATATTCATCTTATTCCTATTACATCATATTGAGCTACAACCCCTCAACAGTTATATAAAACTCACCATCCATTAGACTTTGTGACTTCTTCCACCCACATCACCAAACCATAAACCGTGACACACCTTCCAGAACCAAATTACTAGAATTGTCCTTATATACAACCTTTTCATCACATTACTTGATGCTGATAACTTCCCATTCTATATAAGATCTACCACATTTTTAACCACTATGATTAAACCACGCAACTTGAGTTCAAAATTTTTCAAAGACTCGCCTCATAGGATTCATGCACATCAGACCAAGAACTGTCAACCCAAGGCACCGATCCTAGGTCATATGATTCCAGTTTCTTAATAGAACTTATTTTCTCATCAAATCCTAGGTCATCAACTCAGTGCTAACACCCTGTGTTTTATCTCTAAACACCCAACATGCTCCCACTAAGAAACTATAAACACCAAGCCCATACACAATGATATTTCTCCCAAAATCCTAGTTGAATTTTCTGAAGTCTTTTGGCATAACTCACTAATGAGTTATCACCTCCCAACCATGATCCATTAAAACCCATAACATCGCAAAAATTATCAATGCTCGCACAAAATTATGAAACCAAATCTTGGTTAAACTCCATGGTCAAACCCTCAACTATCCTATTAAACCAACACACTCCACTCATGAGTGATAATGGATCTATAATTTGACTCTTCCAAAAAACAGGATTCTAACCTTCTCTTCGCTAACACTCTATGAAGATATTTGAATATTAATGACATTTCCTCTCCTAGGGTAGTTCACTAAGGAATTTAACATTTAGAAAACTTCCATACACACCCAATTCTATAGAAGAAACTCCTGACTAACATTTCAAAAAAATGCTAAACTACTCACCTAAAGGTCATCCTTTAATAACCCTTTCGAAAACTTGAGGTTGCTCAAACCTCATAACCCAAGGAACTAAGGCTTTTAAAATTATTTTCCAAGAATTCCAGTTATTTCCACACATCAAGACCACCATTTCTTATGTAGTTTTTTTGTTCACTCCAAGTAACATCTAGTAGTCTTATCTTACTCTATGGATCAACTTTTTTTGACAAATTGAAACCATATAAAACCTTATTTAAAATTTTCCCATGAGCCCTTTCATAGCATGAACACATGGTTCACATCATAAACCACCATTGGAATCATCAACTTTACTATTATCCATTCCAACTACCCAAAAATCACTCTAAACCTTCTACTAAGGGTTTTAAACTCTCACTAAGATCACACCCCAAAAAATAGATACATCACCTATCAAATCCATATGATTGGTCCCATAAAGATCAAGCATCACCACGTAAGGACTCCATAACCTAGGGTCATGAACAATCAGGCAACATATATGAAAAACATCTCACTCACTTGTCACCCAGGACAAGGAGAACAACCCACTATTACACCTCTCAAGTCCTGTGAAACATGGATATCTCACTAACCAGCATAGAACTGATGGATGAAAAGAATCACCATTATTACACACTACTAATAACTTGGATCTCATAGTTATAGCCACATCCCAAAACTAAAAGTGGAACCAAAAAATTACCCCATCTGAATCATGGGTATTAACCCAAAAAAAAGGCCCCACTGTCCTAATAACTAGAGGTTAACATCTAGATCTAGGATCACATAACCACATAACATCCAAAACACTACTCTACTAACTCTTGAGAGATACATACTTCCTTCACAAGGCAACATTCTAGTACAACCACCCCTTACAAGGGTCCATTGCTAACCAAATATCAAGTCCAAACCAGCCAACCGCATTCAATCCCATCCCCTCAATGAGGATATTCACCCAACAACACATTTAGAAAACTACCACTCAGGCCAATCACAAACAATATAAATAATTAACCCCAATCCAAGATATATTTCAAACACAACAATAAACTCCCACACCCCTCAAAGGGTCTCACACACACATCATAAAAACCCAATATAAAAGTTCTAAACATACCTCACCAGAATCCTGATATGGTACACCAATCCATTTATACACTTTAAAAATCCCATTTTCAAACCACCCATTCAACTAAAACATTTTGGGGAAGCCGCATTCAAACCATTTCAAAATCCATTCAAACAAAAATATCATTTTTTAACCAATTTAGAAAACCCTTCTATTTTATCCATTTAAAATCACTCACTAAAAATAAATAATTCACCTATTTTCATCCCAAACAAGGATAAATTCCCTTCATATCCTCAATTATAGTTAAAATAAACCGTTGAAAATTTTTCACAACCACTTTTCATTCAAAAACTCATTTCAAAAACATGTCTTCCAAAATTCCTTTAGTGACAAAAATCCATTGAAAACCATTTAAATACAATTTCACCAAGTTAATTTCCATTTTCAAAAATTCATTGAAAACTCAAGAAAAAACAAAATAGAAAAATACTTACAAATTTACTCAAAACTCCAACTCAGATCGTCGATACCTGAATGTTAGTCACTGCCACACATAACAAAATATAACATGATTAAGCTAAATTGATTACATTTCACCAATGACATATTTGGGAAATACCAAATATATTATTACTATAATTTAATTAATTTAATAATCTATAAACCATAGGAAGCAATTGTATGATATTAAACCTATGTTTTGATCCATGATGCATGAAATCACCCAGGCTTATCAATCAAGTAAAGAGAAAAAAAATCATAAACTATAACCACACAACAACACCCAATAAAAACATGAAACTATAATATCAAAATCAATAAATCCAATCCCAAATCCCTTTAATAATTAATTTTTCATTACAAAAGGACCTTTTTAAATTTTAAAAGCACAAACAATTTTATTTTGAAAACATTATTTCTATCACCAATTCTAACCAAACCCCAATCATCCTCATCACATTACATGAAAAAAAAATTCGGAGAGAATAGTGGTTTTGCATGACATGTACACATTGTTCTGTAGATTGAATTAAAACCATGTATCCACCACTATAAGTCTTATCGAACAAGGTACTTAGGCTCCACATGGTTTGTAATGCAAGGTGAGCTCACTATGTAATGCCAGTTCACCTCCATTATCATCCCTAAAAATATATGAATCCATAATAAAGAATCAAAATTAAATCCTAACATTCCGTTGAAACTCAGGTTTCATCATGAATGGTGGTAATCCAAAACCAACCCCTAACCTACCTTCTAAGCCCTGATGATCCTACTCCTACTTACATGACATCCCAAAAAATAAGGGCACTCTAAAACCTAGTCCCATTAAGGATCCCTTACTTTGATAACATTTTTTATCTCCCTAGCCTGAATCACATGGTTTTACCCAAGGGGACACCACATGACCTCATGTGTGCATCCCCATACACAAGAGGTTTCATAATAGTTTTGATGGCCTAAATTGTACATGGGGAGACTATACCCTTGATATCAGGTGTTCATCATAGTACACATAAAAATAAGTAGTAAACAAAGAGGAAGAAAAATAATCATCATAACATGATATAAAAAATTAAATACAATGTCCAAATTCATATAATATCCAAAATGATCCCTAAAATTCATGGATAAATATACAAAAGGAAATTAATGAAAAATAATAAAAATGTATAGATCCTAAATATCTTGGTGTATGTCCCGGAATTTCTTCTAACCCAATCCACTAGTATCTAATCAACAATCTATCATAATACCCATTACCCTTGGCTAAATCCTAGCTATGAAGGATACAAGTGTATCACAATTCATGTTCATTGTGTGAGAATAATCTCAGTAGGTCACTACCAATGGGACCATATCATAACTTCACCAAGTGTATAAATGTGCATGCATCAACAACAAATAAATACATAAGTAAACACACAACCCACTAGTACATCATGTGCTAACTAGGCCATCATAAACCCTGATCTTGCTTGCTTCAGATCCATTCTGGAAGGATAGTTTTTTAGGACCATGATAGCAAGATAAAATCCAAATTTCGCCTGTTTCCTATAATTTATAAACTCATCAAGCACTCTAACAAATCCTTTCTCACTTAAGAAGGTTATCTTATGCACACAAATCTATTAAGTGGGTTCCTAGAAGGTCATATAATACACACTGACCCATCTAAGGGTTCTTATGAGGTTATCTAATACACATAGACCCATCCCATGGATTCTTGAGAGGTCATCTGATATACACCAACCCATCCCATAGATTCTTGGTAGGTTTAAAAATGAACACCAACAAGCCTATGGATTCTTGGAATCTCTAAACATACACACTAAACCATATCATGAGTTCTTGGGAGGCCATATCATGCATCCAGAAATAAAAATTAACATGAATCAACAAAATATATCCCAATGGGAAAAACCACCCCATCTCACATTCCATCTATCTCATATATACTAGCCCAAACTAAGCCTAAACCACTCTCATAAATACACTATACTGGAGTGGAAATCCTCTACATCACCCATTAAAACTAAGTGTATTCACTGCTTTAATCACATTATAACCTATCACTTCCCATCTAAGGAGTCTACTACATCTATATGAACATAATCGGTCATTCTAAACCATATGGAAAAAGTCTCACATGGATATACATATACCCACATGAAAAAGATACATCTATCTTTATAAAATGTTTTAAAATGGTAAATGACTTCCTAACTTAGGCATGGAAAATTCAAAAAGACATTAATCACCACCTAAAACAACATCATCATGAGAAATCCATAGATCAAACTCAAAATCAGACATCATGGTTATAAGAAAAGGGAAACAAGGAAAAACCAAGAAAACCAAATATTTATGGGTAGAATGGGGTTACTATTTCTAGAAGAGGACCGTTGGGATGAATGATGTCGAAGATGTTAAAGGGAAGAGTAATAAGGGTAAAACCCACCCATGGAATCCACTCATAATCCAAATCATGATCCAAGGTTAGGGGAAGGGAGTGGAAGGATTGTGGGGTGTTTTGGGAGGGAAATACCAATCTTCCCCTTAAAAATCACTTAGAAGGCATTAACATCATGCAACCTTGTTTAACACCATGTAATTTCAAGAAAAAAATACCCTAGGTAAATAACATAATTTTTCACTGCATAACCCCATATGCCACACTATGAAATCCCTCCTATAGAACCCAGTAAGTTGTAGGTCCCTCCCAACCCTCTCGAACACACTCTCGACCAACCCTTACACCTTCAACATCCAAAAAAGTCCTCATTACTCATGGATTTTCCAATAATTTAAACCATAACATGCCTTGAAATTTGAAAGGCATTATATAAGGAAAATATATTACTTGGGAAGGGTGAGAAATATTTTTTTTTTTTAAAGGTTGGGGCCGAAGCCTCAATTTATTATTTGAAAGAAAAGAACTCTTTATACTGGGTAGAGGGAGACCCATTACATAGCCCGAAGGCCCAAGGCCAAGTGGCCTGAATACAAGGCTTGAAAGCCCATTTTTTTGGCCCAAAGGACCCCTCGGTGAACAGTACTGCTACAGTACCCGCACTGGTACAGTGCCGCCACCGCTACAGTATCTGCTATAGTCCCTCCACCGCTACAGTGTTGCCGCTGCTATAGTGTCGCCGCTGCAACAGTACCTGCTATAGTACTGCTATAGTACCTGGGAAATTCGCCCTTGCCCGGATTCGATCCTGGGTCTTTTGGATGCCAAGTAGGAGCCTGCACCACTAGGGTACAGGCTCGTTGGCAGGGTGAGAAATATTCTTAACAATGATATAATTTTATGATAAATAAATTCATCATGAAAGGAGATTTGAATTAAAATTTCATTTTTCCTTAGAGAGGAAGATATAATAAAATTTTATGGCGTAATAACCCAATCAAGGAAGAAATAATTTCAATAATAATTTTCATAATTCAAAGAAATAAGTTTTATGTTATCAATATCCTTTATGACTTAAGAAACATTTTACTAAAAACCCCTTGAAGGAGTGGGATTGAAATTGAATGTAAAATACCATGAATAAAATATAATTCAATGTATTATATATCTAATAGGTAGAATAAAAACCATTTAAATGAAATTATTTTCATAAAAATAAAGTCTCAAAAGAGGTAGATTGAGATGAAACACTCTTATATCATTGTTATCTCTTGAACTGATAACCAATGAAAGGTAGAACATGAGATGGATTTTTAAATCCCTTATATTTACTGATAAAATATTATAAAATAAATTATTAGACAATATATACACCAAAAAAAATAAATAGGTGGTGAATACACATCAAATCCCAATGAAGTAAAATTGAGATTCAAAAAACCTTATTGTAATGGTAACATAAGAGTCAAAAAAATAAGAGGGTTGTTATGAAATGTACATTAAAGTATCCTGAAGATAATTATATTCATTATAATAAAAATAAATATTGAATTTAATATAACATATAAAATAAATGATGGTTCACAATATCAAACATGCCTTATGTAATTGAAAATAACGTTAAATAACCATTACCTTGGGTCCCGATTCATTATACGTGTGTGCCTAATCTCCAGAATAATTAGATTATATTTATAAAAATATTCTTAATAAACTTTTACCACTATATTAAATTTTACAAGGTCTATTTATTATCATATTTTATTTATTTATTTATTAAATAGTTTTTGGTTATAGCGGTTACATGTGTTAGTTCGATCGATTTCTTAGAAACTTCCTTATTAAATTGACCATGGTCAAAAGTGTTGCAACATAGATTCATAATATTTAAAATTTTATTGTTGTGTTTATTTTATTATTCTATTAACACAAAATTTATAATTTTCCATAGGTTTTCCAAAATTTAAATAAATTAATAAAGGTTCGTTGATATGTTCATATTTTAGCGGTTGGGTTTAATATAATTGTTTATTGATAATATAAACTATGAAATGTCATATATTATATTTTAAAAATATTTAAAGTGTTATGAATACCATATATATTCATTAAATATATTCTTAAAACCATCCATGAAGCATGGTGATGAAAAATTAAATTCATTGTTTATAGATTTAGTAGTTCACGCATACACATGATTAATATTTTTATTCTCAATAAATAGGATGAAATGGATAAATATAATAAATTTTAATTTAAAAATCATAATTTTGAACTAATAAATATATTAATTCATAAAATTTATCCTTTTTTAATCTATGACAGACAGTGATGAAAAATGAACCACAACATTTCATTAAGGCGGTAATCCACATGTATGGACAATGGATATTGTTTTTTTTTTCTTAGTGGATGGAAAGGATTGAATAATGGTTGAAAATTTAATATAATAAAACTTAAGTATTTTATTAATAATTATTTCATTATATTAGTGGGTTTATAAAAATTTTGGAAGAGGAAAAGACTAATGATTAAGAAATTCTTACATTGAGAACTTGATACTTATCTTAAAAATATCCCTAGAAATAGAGGAATTAGGATAACTAATTGAGACCATAGGCTTATGATCTTAATATAAGAATCTAATAGGAGAAAAATTTTAAAGTTTAAGGATTAAATTTTAAGGTATAGGTATATCATTAAGTGGTGTAACTGATCCCCTTTCATAAGTGAAGAGAAGGATAATTTTGAAAGTTCCCATTACATTTCAATTATAGTATATAATTATTCAACGGTAAATTGTTAAAAAAGTTTAAAATAATGTAGAATATGAGGGTTAGAAAATACACCTCTCACCCACACACTTTTAGGCATTCTTTCTAAAAAAATTCCTTTTACACTTTGTAAAACTCTTTTTTCCCATTTTATTTTTATCACAGTAACTTATTTTTTAACCAAGTTAATTGATTTTAATAACCAAAATTAAAATTGAACATATTAAATACTTTTAAAATGATTACTTTAAATATAAAAAAATATCAAATAAAATTTCAAAAGGTTATAAAAGTTAATCTTAATATTATCACACATAATGTATAAAAAAATTTAGAAAATGTGGGTTTTTAAGTGTAAAATTTTTGTGTAATATAAACTTACCAATTCCATTGACTTTATTGATATAAATTGGTTAATTATTGTTGGAATCGTCTAGTTTTAATTCTCATAAATCATGTTTTATTATGTTTTATCAATTTTATTTATGTTTATTTATTTCTACTTATGTTTATATAAAATATTAATTTATTCTGTTAATGTTTTACTATATAAGAAAGGTTAGAAAAATTTGGATAAGTATAAGTCACCGTTGAGGATAATTCACTATTGATGATAAGTCACCATTAGGGTGGACTTGTTTTTGGACCTACTGATAATATTTATCACTGTAATTTTACTCACTGTCAGCATAGATATCGAAATATTTTAAAGTACAAGACACCGATATGAGTCACTGATGCCTGACCTACCGATAGCTAAGTCGCCGTTTCATTGAGCTACTAAAATATTTTCATAATTTTTTACTAAGGATGATTAATCATTCAAGCCTAGTTACTGATTTCTTGAGTCATTGTTAACTAGAGCTACCAATAGAATGACTCACTGATGTTCATAATTTTCACTAAGTATGAGCTACTGATATTTGACCTACCGTCAAGCGAACCTATTGTCAGAATGAATTACTGATAGCTGAGTCACTATCAAGTTTACCTACTAATAGAGAAACCTACTAATCCTAACTCACCATTCATGAGCTACCGATACTGAGACACCATCATTCCTTTGTCATTTAAATATAAATTTCTCTCTAATGGTCATATTTTTGAAACTTATTACCATTATTTATTTTAATGACTTTTTCCTTTTTTTAGACAACATTAATGGATGTAAGAATGGAGTATGAGGTATGAGGTACATACTTCTTGTCAGTTATAGTTTATAAATCTATTCCATGATCAAAATAAAAGTACATCCAAAGAAATATATCAATCTTCTCATGTTCCTGAGAAAAACACAATAATAACTGCCTATTGTTCATACATTAATACATTGTTGAGAACCATAATTGAAGAAAATTTGTAGCATCAAAATAAAAGAGGAGAATATTCATTTAACACATCATTACCTCAATGTAAGTAGAAGAAATAATATCTCATGATACTCTATTTTTTTGGTTGTTTCTAGAAATCAACTCAAGCTTCGTTTCAACACAACTTTGAGGAGTCACGAGTTGTATAAACAAATGCACGGATCCTTCTAACTCTTTTCTCGTTATTTATGATCTGATTTTATACTATTTTTTTCTTTATGAGTAGTTTGTGTATCTTTTTTTTACAATCACACACTGATTCCTATTCCAAACTAGAAGATACATTTATATCTTCACAAACCTATCTTAAAAACTAACACTCACATGGATAACAGTGAAAGAGGTCCATGCATGGCCTGTTTTTGGTTAGAAATCCCACAAAAATTATAGAATAGGTATGTTTGACCTAGACAGTGGGTATATTATCATTTACTATGATCCAGGGTGTGGATCCTTTTTTAATTATATAAATTTCTTTGTGATAAGTGATCACCAAGTAGAGAGGACTAAGTCTTAGCTTGAGACTGAACCTCTTGTTTTAATTCCACTATGCCTTTCAAAGTTCTAATTTAACTATTTTATTTATTCATTGAAAACATATATTTACTTTTATAGTCAATATTATATAGTGTTTATATTAAAATTTGTTTTAGTATATTGATTTTAAAAGTTAATGTGATAATCCATATTTCTTTAACTGAGAACTAATCACTCTTTGAGAATTATTTCAAAAGATCAAAACTTTTATAAGTATACTACTTTGGTTAATTGGGTTGTTTTGTATTTCAAATTGGGGAGATTTTAAATAAGTGTTTTAGATAGAAATTTTTATACGAACTCAATCCCCCCCTCTTGAGTGTCCTACTCTGACCAACATTTGGTATCAAAGGTTTCTTACTTTCAAAGTTTTCAAAGTTTTTAAATATTTTCAACTATGATTTCAGTTGTGTTTTAAAGATCTATAAATTTCAATTAGTTCAAAATTTGTAGTTATTTAAAACTTGTTTTTATTATATAACATGGAAAATAGACAGGAAGGTGATACTACTAATAGACCTTCCTATTTTAATGGTTCAAACTATGTTCAGTGGAAACTTAAAATGAAAATGCATTTAGAAAGCATGGGTTTTGAAATAGGGTCTACTATAGTTGATGAATATAAGATCCTTGTTACTATTAAAAACACTTGGGATGATGCCACTAAGTAAGCCTATAATAATAATTTCAAATATATGAATGCCTTATATTGTGCTTTGGGGGATGAAGAATTTAATAGGATTCCTACATGTAAAACAGCCTTTGAAATTTTGGATACATTATTTGTTTCAAATGAAGGAACCACTAATGTTAAGTAAATGAGTCTTGACACATATAATATTAAATATGGTAATTTCAAAATGAATAATGATTAAAATATTTATGACATGTATCTCATGTTCAATTATATTGTGAATAAAATGATCTCACTAGGAAATACAATCACTACAAATGAACAAATCATGCGAATCTTGAGATCATCTTCCAAAAAGAAGGATAAGGACATTAGTATCAATTAGAGAATCTTGTGACATCAATTCACCACCTGTAAAGGATCTTATAGGTAATTTTATGATGTACAAGGAGGAAATGAAGGTTAATAGAGAGGAATATGATGAATATAAAATAAAGTTAGTGGCTTTCAATACCACTACATCTAAATAAAAATAGAAAGTTCAAGTTCATGCTGAGAGTTTCAGTGATGAATATACTTAAAGTGATAGTGATGAGGAAATGACACAAATAGATAGGGTATTTAAGGAGTTTTATATAAATAAATAATTATTTATAAATCCTAGCTAAATAGGGTAGTATGAAAATAAAAGTAACTGCAAAAAGGATTGGAAAAGAGGTGATAATACAAATGAAATAGTCTGATATGAATGCAAATGAGAAAGAAATGTGAAAGATGACTATCCAAAACTAAATTATAAGAATAAATATGATAACAAGGATAGGAAGTAAAAAAAATGAAATGAAGGCTACCTGGAGTGCATATAAGGATAGCTTCAGTGACTCTAAATCATCTCATGATGAAAAGGAAGACAAATCCAACATGTGTTTTATGAAAAACATGTCTAAGGTAACCCTATTATCTCCTGCATAGAATTCTTACTATTCTGAATATGAATTTGAATCTGACTCTAAAAATATGAATAATGAAGAAATGTATGAATAATGTAAAATTATTGAGGATACTTGCAATAAACTAAAAGATAAATATAAAACTATCCAAAAACAACATACTCTTTCTACTACTAGTAAAATATAACTTACTATAGAAAATGAAAAGAATGTTGAACTTCCCAATGAGAATACAGAACTTAAACTTTATAATGAGAAATTAAAAAAGGATCTTGATAAGTTTACAAATGGTAAAGATACCCTAGTTCAAATACTAAGAAAATAGGTTTCTCCTAAATATACTACTAGAATTGGTTATCATCCTAGGAAAATAAATGTTTTTAAAACTAAATTTGTATCCAAATCTATGAAATTTGGTTTCCTATTTATAATTGAAAAATATGCTACAAGTTCCATAACTAAAAATGCTTCTACTACTTATAGTTTATTTGGATCAAATATAGTTTATTTTCTAAGACTTCACAAACTTCTTATAGGAAACCCATGAATAAAATGTGGGTTCCTAAAGCTTTAATTACTAATATTACTAGACCCAAGAAAATATGGGTACCAAAGTCTTTTTTTGTTTCAACTATTTTGTAGGAAAGTAGTTTGAAGAGTTCCTATAAGATCTTATGGTATTTGTACAGTGGGTTTTCAAGACACGTGACAAAGGACTACTCTTTCTTTAAGAACCTCATAAATATTGATGGTGGACATGTCACCTTTTGTGAAAATGAAAATGGGGGAATTATTGGTCTTGCGCATGGCCTGCACACGGTTTTCCAATCCGTGCGAGGCAACAGTGTGGACCCCTCCTCTCGAGGCAGTAGCATGCGCATGGTTAGCACACGGTTTTTCAAACCGTGCAGGCTAACCGTGCGGCCACTTAAAAATAGGGTTTTAAACCCTGGGTTCACTTGGTCTTTCCTCATTTCTCTCCAAATCCTCTCCCACTTGATCCTCACTCGGGATTTTGGGTTCTCAGGGGCTGAAGGTGATCTCCCACTCGTTTTAGAAGCAATTCAAAGGTGTTTTGTGGTGGTTTGAAGGTGGTTTCTCCCAGGTAAGTCTCTTCTCTTGGGTTCTTTGTGTTTTCCTCTAGATCTACATCTCCCTCTCTCTTGGTTTTCTAGATCTACACTCGTTGTGTGTAGATCTATGGTTTTGGTTGCCTTGGATGTTAATTTTAAGGATTTTGGATGTTAGGTAAGGAGATCTAGAGAGGTTTTAGTGGTGCGTTCACTGGATTTGAGGTGCGGTTGCTTGTGGTTCGATTTCACCGGAACCCTAAAGGTAGGTGGCTTCTCTCTCGACTCCACTTGGTTAGAACTAGTGGTTTGGTTACAATTAATTTGCGTTGCTTAAAATTAATTGTGTTGTTGATGTGACAAATCGGATGGAAATACCTTTGGTAATGGTTTAGGAATTTTGGGGGAAAGGGGATTGTGGTGAAATTCTCTTGATGTGATTTTAAAATGAGTTGTTTTTTTGGTTGATTAAGATGAATTGAGAAAATGGTTTTCAATAAAAAGGGTTGTTTTATTAAAATGGGGTTTGGCATGGAAAATGATTAAAGGGTGTTTTCAATAAATGTTTGATTTATTGAAGTGGATTGGAATGTAATAGAAATGGTTGATGGAATATTATTGTGGCCTTGATGGGTTATATGCTTGGTTATGTTGGCTTGTTTGAATGTTGTGAAAGTGGACGAGAAGGGACACTATAAAAAGGGGATGGATATTGGACGAGAAGTGCCACCATCAATAGAAAGTGGATGGGAAGTTCCACCATGGTTTGTTGTGTTCATGGGTTGGATGGGAAGTGCCACCATGATATGTTGTGTGCTTGGTCGGTGATGTTTGTAGATGGGGCTTGTGAGTGAAATATGAAAAAGTTAATCAGTTTGTGACATGGTTGATTTGGATTCCTTGTGTGGCATGTGTGGCTTACGGCATGATTTCTTGGCTTTCCCTGGGTTTACTTGGTTTGGGTGAAATGGCTTGGTAAGGGTGTGTTTGGATTCTGGTAATGGATGCACCTGTGATTATTTTATATAAATTATTTTATATAAATGTGCTAACAGTTTTATCCTAGTGGCATGTATAGGGAATTAATTTGGGGAAATCTTACTGAGTAGTTGTACTCACCCCCTGCTTTGTCACGTTGGTGTCTTTGCAGGTGTTGTGTATTGTGACGTGGGCAAAGGTAAGGCATCACCATCCTTTAGTGGTGCACCGTGATGTTTGGGTGGATCTTGGAGCATGGAGCTTGGTGTGGAGCCATGGAGTGTGTCTTGGATTATTTTGGGTCTTTTGTTGAGTTTTCCGTATAGTACTCTGATATGGTATTGTTTGTGGAACAAATTGGTTGTCCTTTGGGAATACATGATTGAAGGTTTTGATTAACATGCATCATATAGTGGTTGATAGTGGATGGTTTGGTTGGTTTTGTCTTAAGGGAAAATTGTTCCCCAATTTTTTCTCAAAGCCATCGGCATTTATTGCGAGCCTTTGGCACCTTGGGAACATCGCTTAAGTCCAAGTAACCCTCACCACCTCCTCAAGCCAATGTGGTAGGGGTGGGGTGTTACAAATGGTATCAACTTGTTCAGTCCTTTGGAGTTGATTCTCATATTTGGATTTGACATTCGTTGTGGTATATTCCTTGAGTTAGGATGGTAGAAAGGCATAGGAATGTCGGAACTTGGAATGTATAGCATAAAAGGACGTAGATAACCCTTTTATATTGAACTTCATGTTACCAGGGATTTGGGTACATAAGTGGTTGGAGACACTTATAGGCATTGGATATCTCATTGTTGTGGGTGTAGCCAATGAGATGATTATGGCATGCATGGTAGAAATGACTTCCCTCTAGGATTCATATTTCATTGTGAAAAATGATTTATGGGCTGAATTGAGAAATGGTTTTTTCAAATGTGTGACATTTTAATGTGAATAAATTTGGTATTTTGAAAATGGTTTGATTTTCAAAAAGTGGTGAAACATAGAAAATGTGGAAAGGTGGAAAGCCTCGTTGTGATAGTGTTGTGTAATGTGATGTGAAATGGGAATTCTTGATGTCTACAGAAGTGAGACTCATGGTTGTTTGTTCTCTGTTTTTAGAAATGGCACTCTGTAGGCGTCGTAGAGACCAACCGGAAGTGGCCGATGAAAATTTGGGTGCACCTGATCCCCAGGTGAACCAGCAGTTAGTCCATAGCAAAGTGCAAGCTTTCCAATCTGTGGAAAGTGTGAATAGAGTGGAAGAGCCAAAGCATGTTGATTATGTAGCTCAGTTTCAAAGGCAGGATCCACCCGTCTTTAGGGGTGATTCAGACCCGGAAAGTGCAGAGACGTGGATTTCCAGAATGAACAAAATTTTCAAATTCGTGGGGATGACGGTAGAGTAGAAAGTAAATATAGTGACATATAATCTAGAGGATCTTGCTCTTTAGTGGTGGGATTTGGTAGTCCAAGCGGGGACAGACCAGGGTATGACGTGGGAAGGATTTGAGGAATTGTTTAATAAAAAATTCTACCCACATACATTCAGAATTTAGTGCACAAATGATTTATTCAATATGAAGTAGGATCATATGTCTGTGATGGAGTATGCAGCAAAGTTGATGAACTTTGTGTGGTTTTCACCTGAGGTGGTGGGTAGCACGTCATTGAAGGCAAGGATCTTCAAAGCAGGGTTAAGGCAAGAGATCTGTTAAAAGATAGCAATGTTGTGTATTGGTGAATACATAGAGATGGTGAATCGAGCATCGGTGGTTGAGCGGGGTCTGTTGAGAGCTTCGGGCAAAGGAAGCATGGTGGTACCCATGGGGAATAGTGGGAACTCTAACGCTAGGTTCAAGCGGAGGAGGGACACTTATTCCCAGGGCGGGAGTATGGCACATAATCTGACAATAGGATCGGTAAATCTTCCTCTGAAGCCCTAGAGAAAGCTAGGATGTTTTCAATGTGGCTCTATGGTACACATCAAGCGGTATTGTACGACACAACCTCGAGCATGTCATAATTGTAAGCAGATGGGGCATCTGCAGCGTTATTGTCAGAATGCTCCAAGGTCAGGTGCGCGTGACACGCCTCAGGGAGCGTCGACATCGTATGCATCGACGGGATGGGGACAGCAGCATACCCCTCGTCGGCAGAGCAAAGTCAGTTATGTTGATTATTGGAACACCACAACACCTCAGCAGGGCAATAAAGAGCAAAGTGTGGCAACCAAGGCATTGTTCGGAGCCGAGCAGGTTGTGGTGGATGATCATCCGGGACCATCCACAGTGTGAGGTACTATTCTTTTAAATTCTACCTTGATGCAAGTGTTGTTTGATACGGGTGCCTCACACTCTTTTATTGTTGCACATTTGGTTGAGTTATTGGGTTTAAGGGTAGAAATGATGCCTTCGGTTTTGAAACTTCAAACTCCTTTAGGTCAAAGAGAGTTTTGATCCTTCTTGTATAGAGAATGTTGTATCATTGTGGGCGAGATTGATCTAATGTGGAATTTCTCAGTGCTTGAGATGGATGGGTATGATGTAATCCTGGGAATGGATTTTCTGGTGGCATTTAAGGCCCACATCAACTATAATGTGCGGACAGTGGATTTTTCAACACACGATGGTGTTAGACATCTCTTTATAGAAGAGAGGCATGAAAGGAAGGGTGAAATGGGTTTGTTGGAACCAGCAGTGGGCACGTTATCATATCAGTTGGTGGTGTTTTCATTGTAATCACTGGAGGGTGTTGAGTAGAGTGTTCTTCCGGCAGTGGTGGATCAGTTCATGGATGTTTTCCTGAAGAATTCTCTGGGTTACCTCCCATAAGAGAAGTGGAGTTTACGATTGATCTCCTTCCAGGGACCAATCCTATCTCACTTCCGTCTTACCGGATGGAACCTACTGAATTGTGGGAATTTAAAGTCCAGTTGGAAGAGTTATAAAACAAAGGGTTTATCCGGCCGAGCACGTCTCTGTGGGCAGCACTGATGTTGTTTGTGAAAAAGGCGGATGGAACTTTGAGGCTCTGTGTTGATTATCTTTGACTTAACCAAGTTTCGATAAAGAACAGATATCCACTTCCACGAATTTATGATTTGTTCGAATAGTTGAGGGGATCCCAGTGGTTCTCCAAGATCGACCTGAGGTTGGGATATCATCAATTGCGGGTAAGGAAGAACGATATTCCTAAAATAGTTTCAGAAGTAGATATGGCTATTATGAATATGTGGTTATGCCCTTTGGTCTAACGAATGCTATATCAGTGTTCATGGAATTGATGAATTAGATATTTCATAGATATATATATTCATTTATGGTGGCGTTTGTAGACGATATTCTGGTGTATTCAAAGACAAGGGGGAGCATGAGCAGCACTTGGCGATAGTGTTCGAGATCTTGAGGGATCATCGGTTGTATGCCAAATTTTTAAAGTGTGACTTTTGGATACAGGAATTCCATTTTCTTGGCCATGTGATTTCTAAAAGGGGCATTTCAATGGATCTAGAAAAGATAGAGGTTGTTATCTCATGGAAACCACCAAATAATGTGTTTGAGGTACGGAGTTTCCTCGGTCTAGCTGGGTATTATCGGCATTTTGTTCATGATTTTTTACGTTTGGCCTCACCGATGATAGCTTTGACAAGGAAGAATGTTCCATTCCAGTGGAATGAACAATTTCAACTGTGTTTTGAACAGCTAAAGGGTAGCCTTACATTAGCACCAATCTTGGTTTTTCCAGAACCAGGAAAAGGGTACGTGGTGTATTGTGATGCATCGAGATCAGTGTTGGGATGCGTTCTCGTGAAAGGAAATCATGTGGTTGCGTATGGATCACGGCAGTTGAGGGTGCATGAGAAGAACTACCCAAATCATGATTTGGAATTGGCAGTAGTGGTCCGTGCTTTGAAAGTGTGGCGTCATTATCTCTTTGGTGAGAAATTCTCGGTATATACAGACCATAAGAGCTTGAAACACATTTTCTCACAAAGGGATTTGAACTTCAGGCAAATGAGATGGATGGAATATCTTCAGATGTTTGATTTTGACTTGATGTATACACCAGGTAAGGGAAATTTGGTGGTGGATGCATTAAGTAGAAAATCATATGCTCATGTGGTGAAATAGGCTTCGGACCAGTGGCAGTTGATGTCGTTTATAGCTGAAATGCGGTTGGAATGTGAGGACCAGGGCGATAGAGCGGTCTTCTTTCTGGTCTTATTGATTCCTGACTTGGTTTCACTGGTTAAAGAGGCACATATATCTGATTCTTAGTGTGTGACCATGAAGTTGAAACTCAATGGTGGGGAGACCATTGAGGGTTGGCAACTAAATAGAGATTCAGTTTTGTGTTTTTAGAATCGGATGGTACTACTAGTTTTTTGTCAGGGGGATCTTCTTAGGGAGTATCATTGTTCCAAGTCGGCTGTTCATCCTGGAATTCATAAAATGTATAAAGCACTGAAATCATAGTTCTGGTGGGATGGTATGAAAAGAAGATTGGCTGAGTTTGTTTTGAGATACTTGACTTGTCAGTAGGTCAAGGCAGAGCATCAGAGGCCAGCGGGAATGTTGCAGTCTTTACCAATCTCTGTTTGGAAGTGGGAGAAAATAGCGATGGATTTTGTCACAGATCTCCCAAGAATGGTTAGGAAGCATGATGTCATTTGGGTGATAGTGGATCGGCTAATGAATTCAGACCATTTCATTCCAATTCGTGAATCTCATACAGTGGAGGATCTGTCCAAAATCTATATCCGGGAGGTGGTAAAGAGGCATGGTGTTCCAGTTTCGATTTTATCAGATAGAGATCCGAGGTTTACATCTCGTTTTTGGAAATCCTTGTAGCAATCCCTTGGGACATAGTTGACTATGAGAACGGCGTATCACCCTCAAATGGATGGTCAATTAGAGAGGACAATACAAACTTTGGAGGATATATTGTGGGCTTGTGTCATGGATTTTGGTGGCTTGTGGGAGGAGAACTTGTCGTTGGTTGAGTTCTCGTACAACAATAGTTATTAGGAATCCATACATATGGCTCCGTTTGAAGCATTGTATGGGCGTTCGTGTCATTCTCCACTATGCTGGGTGGAAATGGGTGAGTCCTTGATGGTTGGACCGAGCCTTGTCCAGGAGACTACGGAGAAGATCAAGTTAATTAGGAAGATAATGGATACGGCTCAGAGTCATCAAAAATCATATGCGGATCATCGTCGACGGCCATTGTCGTTCGAGGTGAGTGATCATGTTTTCTTGAGGATCTCTCCTAGGTTGGGACATCGTCAGTTTGGGAATCAAGAAAATTTATCTCTAAGGTATATTGGACCTTTTGAAATTCTTGAGAAGGTTGGTGAGGTGGCTTAACATTTGGATTTTTCACCTAGATTCAATGTGGTACATAATGTGTTTCATGTGTCACAGTTGAAAAGGTATCAGTTGGATCGTGACCATGTTATTCGATGGGATCATGTGGAGATAGAGTTGTATACTGTGTTGGTGTACGTGCCAGTGCGGGTTGTGGATAGGAAAGAGAAAGTCTTTCGTGGTGAATGCATCGGTTTAGTTTGTGTTTTGTGGCAGCATGGTCAAATTCAAGAGGAGACTTGGGAGTGGGAGAAAGAAATGGTTGAGCAGTGGACCGAGCTCTTTCGAAAAAGGGCAGGTTCACTACTTTTCGAGGACGGAAAGTCCAATAGTGGGGAAAATTTAGTACCCCCGGTTTGAGGTATGTAGCCTTTTTTATACTTCTTTATGTGTTAAAGTGCAAGGGATGAGTCAATAAGATGTGGGGAGAGTTTGGAATGTTTTTGGATAAGTTTAGAGGCTTTTCTAAGGGAGCACGATTTGAGAACGGTTAAGGGAAACCGTGCGGGTTCTCCAGGAAACCGTATAGGGGGAGACAGTAGCCTTTACATGGCCTGCGCATGGTTTGCCAAACCGTGCGAGGAAACCGTGTGGACCCATCCTCTCGAGGCAGTAGCGTGTGCATGGTTAGCGCACGGTTTTTCAAACCGTGCGGGCTAACCATGCGGCCACTTAAAATATGGTTTTAAAATCCGGGTTCACTTAGGCTTGCCTCATTTCTCTCCAAATCATATCCCACTCAAGCCTCACTCGGGATTTTTGGTTCTCAGGGGTTGAAGGTGATCTCCCACTCCTTTTAGAAGCAATTCAAAGGGGTTTCGTGGTGGTTTGAAGGTGGTTTCTCCTGGGTAAGTCTCTCCTCTTGGGTTCTTTGTGTTTTCCTTTAGATCTATATCTCCCTCTCTCTCGGTTTTCTAGATCTATACCCGTTGTGTGTAGATATAGGGTTTTAGTTGCCTTGGATGTTAATTTCAAGGCCGGTGGATGTTAGGGAAGGAGATCTAGAGAGGTTTTAGTGGTACGTTCACCAGATTTGAGGTGCGGTTTCTTGTGGGTCGATTTCACTGGAACCCTAAAGGTAGGTGGCTTCTATCTCGAATCCACTTGGTTAGAAATAGTGGTTTGGTTACAATTAATTTTTGTTTCTTAAAATTAATTATGTCATTGATGTGCGAAATTGGATGGAAATCTCTTTGGTAATGGTTTGGGAATTTTGGGGGAAACGGGCTTGTGGTGAAATGCTCTTGATGTGATTTTAAAATGGGATTTTGAAATGAGTTGTTTTGTTGGTTGATTAAGATGAACTATGAAAATGGTTTTCAATAAAAAGGGTTGTTTTATTGAAATGGGGTTTGGCATGGAAAATGGTTAAAGGGTGTTTTCAATAAATGTTTGATTTATTGAAGTGGATTGGCATGTAATGGAAATGGTTGATGGCATGTTGTTTTGTCCTTGATGGGTTACATGCTCGGTTATGTTGGCTTGTTTGAATGTTGTGAAAGTGGATGATAAGGGCCACTATAAAAAGGGGATGGATATTGGACAAGAAGTGCCACCATCAATAGAAAGTGGACGGGAAGTGCCATCATGGTTTGTTGTGTGTATGGGTTGGATGGGAAGTGCCACCATGATATGTTGTGTGCTTGGTTTGTGATGTTTGTAGATGGGGCTTGTGAGTGAAATATGAAAAAGGTAATCGATTTGTGGCATGGTTGATTTGGATTCCTTGTGTGGCATGTGTGTCTTACGGCATGATTTCTTGGATTTGCCTGAGTTTACTTGGTTTGGGTGAAATGGCTTGGTAAGGGTGTGTTTGGATTATAGTAATGGATGCACTTGTGATTATTTTATATAAACTGTTTTATATAAATGTGCTAACAGTTTCATCCTAGTGGCATGTGTAGGGAAGTCATTTGGGGAAATCCTACTGAGTAGTTGTACTCACCCCTACTTTTTCATGTTGGTGTATTTGTATATGTTGTGTATCGTGACGTGGGAAAAGGTAAGGCATTACCCTCCTTTAGTGGTGCATCGTGATGTCTGGGCGGAGCTTGGAGCATGGAGCTTGGTGTGGATCCATGGAATGTGTCTTGGCTTATTTTGTGTCTTTTGTTGAGTTTTGCGCATAGTACTCTGATATGGTATTGGTTGTATTGGTTTTGGGTTGTATTTTGGAACAACTTGGTTGTCCTTTGGGAATACATGCTTGAAGGTTTTGATTGACATGCATCATATAGTGGTTGATAGTGGATATTTTGGTTGGTTTTTTCTTAAGGGAAAATCGTTCCCCAATTTTTTCTCGAAGCCCTCGGCATTTATTGACAGCCTTTGGCACCTTGGGAACGTCGCTTAATTCCAAGTAACTCTCACCGACTCCTCAAGCCAATGAGGCAGGGGTGGGGTGTTACATATATGTTATAAATCTTGATTATTTAGTTTCTCAGAAATTTTCTTACTTGAGTGACTTTCATAAAGAGTCTTTGATCTAGAATAGAAGACTGGGACACTATAAAATTCATTCACTTAAAAATATTACTAAAAAATTACTAGTCAAGGATCTACTTAAACTAGAGTTTCCAAATGATAAAGTTTGTGATCCTTTTCAAAAAGGAAAACAACATAAAATATCTTTCAAACCAAAGAAATAATTTTCAATTTCTCTACCTATTTAGTTGGTTCACATGGATTTGTTTGGACCTTCTAGAGTTTTAAGTTTAAATGGTAAACAATATGTCTATGTTCTAGTAGAAGAATTTTCTAGATATATTTTGACTTTATTTTTAGCTCACAAAAGTGAGGAATGTTAATATTTCACCAAGTATGCTAGGTCAGTATAAAACTTAAGTTGACTTAAGATAAAAACCCTAAGAAGTGAACATGGATGTTAGTTTGAAAATCAAGAGTTCAAATATTTTTGCTCAAAAATGGCTATAGTCATAACTTCTATGCTCCTAGGACACCCTAGTAGAATAGAGTTATAGAAAGTAGAAATAGAACCTTACAATAAATATCTCGGACTACACTTAATTAATATGATCTACCTATTTATTTTTTGGCAGAATCCATGAATACATCTTGTTATATAATCAATAGAGTTTTAATTAGAACCATCCTAAAGAAAACCCCCCTATGATCTATGGAATAATAGGAAACCTAAAGTTAATTACTTCAAATTTTAGTTGAAAATTCTTTATTCTCAATACAAAAGATAATCTAGAAAAAAATTCATACAAAAGTGATAATGGAATTTTCCTAGGTTATTCAATCTCAAGTAAATTCTATAGAGTCTTTAATAAGGGAACCGAGTGTGTGAAAGAATTTGTGCATGTAAAGTTTAATAAAATAGATCCACATAAATCCAAAACCTCCTTATAAAATCTTGAGGACAATCTATCATATCTAGACTTAAATCCTAAAGTTTATGATACCTCTATTAAAGAATCAGAAAAATCCAATTCTAGAAACTCTATAGATTCTAATCAAAGGGAAATTGAACTTGTATATTAACCAAAAATAACCAGATCTTATTGATGTTATTAATATTTTCATATCTTTTTACATACTCCTTTTACTGATTTTATATGAAATGTGCATAATTTTTGTGAAATATTAATGTTTAAATATTAAATATAATTTTTGAGCACTATTTGGATTTATCCAGATTCAAGTATGTTTAATGTTTTAACAATAACTATCACCCTACTTATCCAAATTGCATGATTATTGTTTTTTAGGGTTCCAAATTCCAATTAAAACATTTCATTAGAAGTCACATTTGGCAAATTCGTCCATTTAGAGGGTCATATGGACCCCACAAGAAGGCCCAAGGAAACTGTGAAGAAACTGGACCATATATGAAGGTCGAATTACTGGGCTCAATACAGAAGTCCAAATACCTTAATTCTCCTCCAAAGTTCGGAAGACATTTAAAGGAGTCCATGATAAAAATTTCAGAACCCAATCACAAATAAAAGGGTCCCAACTGATGCATTGAAGTCCATCCCACCATTCTGGACGGGAATTAAAAATAGAACACTAATATTGAAATTTCTCCTGATGTAGACATATATTCGAGCTGAACCTTTACAGTGTGAAAGAGGAGATTCGTTTCTCCAACTTTGTTGAAGAAATTATTTTTATTTGAGGGCATATTCCTATTAAAAAACTGATTCACATTATGGACTTCGAAAAAGTATGTATTGAAATGGACAGATCAGAATTATTTACTAAAACCGCCATAACTTTGGCTCAATAAGTCCAATGGCCGCCAACGTTTCAAAGTAGATAGAAGACCTCTTTATCTACAACTTTGGAGAAGGATATTTCTCAAGATTCGGCTGCCTGGATGTACATATCAGCGATCCAAGTGGAGGGGTATTTCTGGAATGTAAACAGTCCACCACCTTGGGCTATAAATACATCCCCTCCACTCCTTTCAAAAGGGTTGGCACTTCAGCACTTAAGGAGGAGGTTTGGCATTACTAGATCCTTGACAAGGTTCTGAGAGGATATGCTTTGATCTTTTTTCAACAAGAGAGACCTCTCCTCCACTTCTCTTTCATGTTTGTTTATCTTTGCTTTCCATTGTAATTGTGTAACTTTGTTTTCATTTCAATCAAATTTTAGTGCTTGTTTCTTCTTCAATACCTCTTATTCTTCTCCACCTTCTGTAGTATAATATTAATAGTCTTAAAATATTTTAAATTCAGTTTAATCCCCTTCCCTTATTTTTCTTCCTCATTCAATCGAAATTCCATTTTTGATTCTCAAAATCTTTCGTGTGTGTGTTCGGCACACTACTCTTTTCTTGTCCCTTTCTTTTTCTAATATTTTTAAATCATCGCCATAAACATTAAACCCAAATTATAAAAAATCATAATGGCTGAGTAAATATCTCATTGGGGTGAGTTTTAATTTAGGTATGTTAAGCGATTGAGAGCTTTCGCTCGATGAGTATTCGTTGAATTAACATTGTGTATGTTGGACTTAGCATGTCAGGGATTAATGACTTGTTTTGTTTAACGTGTGGTTTCCATGGATTATTGGAACCATAAATACACTACCATAAATAATATATGATCAATATTAGAACCCTAAGTTAAGTTAAGGCTTGGATTAAAGCCTTAACACTTGGGAATTCAAATCAACGTCAACTTGTGACATGGGTGTTAATTTAAATACAATATAAAGCAAAGCTCAAGGATATCACAAGCTCGACTAACCTAATGATAAACTCACCCCAATATTTATCAACTTGTTAAATTAAACATCATCCATTAGTCATTTCAATTAATCTCTGCAATCAAACCCCCCCCCCCAATCAGAATACAATCAACTAAAAATAAACGATTATTTCAAAGTATCATTACCGAGGATTCGACCCGAGTGCTGCTATACACATTAGAAGAGCACCGGAACTTTGACCTGTCGATAGGAGACAATCGTCCGTGCATGCCAAATGGCGCTGTTTCCAGGGATGGTGCTTTAAGTAGTCATTAGTTTCTGGTTATTTTCAAAAAAAACAATAAAAAAACAAAATTTTAAAAAAAATTGAAAAAAAATCACAAAGAAAAACCCGTCTTCCTCTTAAAAATCATAAACTGAAAAAAAAATACAAAGAAAAACCCATCTTACTCTTTCTTCCAAAATCTCTCTGAATGCCCTGTAGCCTTCCAAAAAATCCCTCGGATTTTTTTGACCCTGAAATTGAGCGAACACTTCGCCAACTTAGGAGGAACATAAGAGATAATCAACTCATTCAAGAACCAGTCCTCATCCAACCAGTTGAATTTGAAATGGCCAATCATAGGGAACAACCCATTAAAGAACTCACTGCCCCTGATATGAATTAACAACCTCTTGGTATTCAATATCCAAACATAGAAGCTGACTTCAAACTCAAATCGGGTTTGATTCATCTTCTCCCTCATTTTCACGGGCTAGCCGGTGAGGATCCACATCTCCACCTTAAAGAGTTCCAAGTGGTGTGCTCTACTATGAAGCCTCAAGGGGTTTCTGAAGAACAAATCAAACTTCGAGCATTCCCTTTCTCCCTAGATGACACTGCTAAGTCATGGCTCTACTACCTTCCTCCTAGTTCCATAACCACATGGAATGACATGAAGCGACTCTTCTTAGAGAAATTATTTCCTGCTTCTCGTACTGCTTCTATCCGAAAGGAAATAAGTGGTATCCATCAGTTCCCAAGTGAATCACTCCATGAGTACTGGGAGAGGTTCAAAAAGATTGTTTCAACCTTCCCACACCACCAAATTCCTGACCAACTCTTAATCCAATACTTCTATGAGGGGTTATTGGCTATGGAGAGAACTCTCATTGATGCCGCAAGTGGCGGTGCTCTGGTTAATAAAACTCCCGCAGCTGTAAGAGATCTCATAAGTAGCATTGCTGAAAACACACAACAATTCCATACTCGAGAACATGCTCAAGTCAAACAAGCCCAAGATAATCAATCAATTGAACCGAACAAGATGACCGAGTGGATGAGTGAACTTACAGGCCTTGTGTGACAACTAGTTGTGGCCACAAAATCCCCAACCTCGTCTTCTCCACAATCAATGTTTCCTAGACCTGTCAAAAACTGTGGAATCTGCAACTCTCCATCTCATCAAACTGACACATGTCCACAACTTCAAGAGGATCAATCCGATTCATCTGGACCAATGGATCTCAATGCAGCATATGCTCAACAGAACACCAACCCTCAACTATCAGGTCAGTTTGTTAGAAACTTCAACCAACCTCACTCTGAGCCCTTCTCTTCTTCCTATAACCAAGGCCTTAGGTATGGTAACCCCATATCTCATCCCCCTCAATTCCCTCCTCAAAACCCAAACCAATTCCAATATGGTCAAGGTGGTGGTAACTTCCATCAACCTTATCCTTTTGTTCCTCAACCTCAAAGGAAAAATCCTCCTCCTGGATTCCATTATCCTAGTGAGCCTTCCCAATTCCAAAACCAATACAATCGCTTTCCCAAGAACCAAAATCAAGGAAATCCCAATCCGGGACAAGCCTCTTCTTCCAAGCAACCATGGGAAAGTGTTGTTGAAGATCTTTCCTCCTTCACCCGTTCTAGCCTTAAAAACATTGAAACTCAAATAGGTCAACTTGCATCCCACCTGAGCCAGCAACAACAATCAAATTCTTCCCAACTCCCAGCTCAACCATTACCCAACCCCAAGGGTAATGTAAGTACAATTTCACTTAGATCAGGAAAGCAACTTGATATGCCTCAAGATAAATCCTCAAAACCTCCTTTGAATGTTGACCTAGAAAATGAAAATAAAAAGAAAATTGAAAAGGAATCTGAATCCATTCCATCACCTCCTTCCATTCCACTTAGGAACCCAATTCCTTTTCCTCAAGTTGTTTCTAAGACAAGGAAGTCCTTTGAACATGATCCTGAAATGCTTGACATGTTTAGACATGTTGAATTCAACATTCCCCTCTTAGATGCCAAAAAACAAATTCCTAAGTATGCCAAGTTTCTCAAGGAGTTGTGTACCCACAAGAGGCAACTTAGGACCTTTGAAAATGTTTCCACCCAGCAGTCTATTCCCATAAAGTGAAAAGATCCAGGGACCTTTACAGTCCCATGCCAAATTGGAAGTTCCAACTTTGATGATGCACTCATAGACCTAGGAGCCTCAATTAATGTCATGCCCAAATCCATCTTCTCTAACCTTGGTCTAGGTCCCTTGCACCCAACAGGTGTTGTCATTCAGTTAGCCAATCGAAGCACAACCAGTCCTGAGGGAATAATTGAGGATGTCCTTGTCCGAGTCAATGATCTTATCTTCCCTGCTGATTTCTATGTCCTTGACATGGAAGGTGAGACGAACTCTTCTCGATCTCCCCTAATTCTAGGAAGACCATTCCTCATGATTGTGAGAACCAAGATTGATGTCCATTCAGGCATCCTATCCATGGAATTCGGTGACCAATTGGTCAAGTTTAACATTTTCCAAGCCATGCGATACCCATCTAAGGATCACTCTGCATTCTCAATCAATGCTTCTGAGGACACTTCTAAGAGTCAATTGAACCCCAGTCCATCATGTTCATCCTGTTCTAAAGAGATAGGATCTTGTGAAATCTGCACTAGGATTAACCAAGTCATAAATGGTGAAGTTGATGTGGACCTTTCATTCATAGACTCCATCAATTTAGAGGATCTTGAAAAATCTCTTGAATCCCATCTCAAATCTGATCAAAACTGCTCCACCTTGGACAGTATTGGGAAAAATGAATCTGAAGAAACCGAAGTCCCATCCTCCATTTCTGAGTTTCCTAACCCAAAAATTAATGATGAGACTGATCTAAAACCTCTTCTTGCACACCAGAAATATGCATTCCTCTTCCATGATCACTCATATCCTGTCATTATCTCTTCCACACTTACTAAAACTGAGGAGTCCAAACTTGTTCAAGTGTTAGAGGAAAACAAAAAGGCCTTAGGTTGGACCCTAGATGACATACCAGGAATCAACCCTGCCCTTTCCATGCATCACATCCATCTTGAGGAATCATCCAAGCCAATTAAACAACCACAAAGAAGACTCAATCCACTCATCCTTGAGGTAGTTAGGGAAGAGATCACCAAGCTTCTTCAAGCTGGTATTATCTACCCAATTTCTGATAGTGAATGGGTTAGTCCAATTCAAGTTTTACCTAAGAATGGTGGGATAACTGTTGTCACAAATGAACATGGAGAGGTATTCACAACTCGAGTGAAGAAAAAATGGCGTGTATGCATCGATTATCAAAAATTGAATGCTGAAACACGAAAAGATCACTACCCTCTTCCATTCCTTGATCAAATGCTAGAAAGATTGGCCGGAAAGTCACACTATTTCTTTCTTGATGGATACACTGGCTATTTCCAAATCCCAATCACACCTCATGATCAAGAAAAGACTACTTTCACATGCCCCTTTGGAACATATGCATTAGAAGAATGCTTTTTGGACTTTGAAAATCTCCTGCAACATTCCAGAGGTGTATGATGAGTATCTTTTCAGAATTCATTGAACACTGCATGGAAGTCTTCATGGATGACTTCACCATTTATGGTGAGTCATTTGAGTCATGCTTGCATTCACTCTCTCTAGTCCTTCAAAAGTGTGTCAAGTGAAACCTTGTGTTAAATTTTGAAAAATGTCACTTCATGGTTTCAAATGGGATTGTTCTAGGGCACATAGTTTCAAAAGATGGTATTGAAGTTGATCCTGCCAAAATTGAAGTGATCCAATCACTTCCTGAACCCAACTCTATTCGAGAATCCGTTCATTTCTCGGTCATGCTGGTTTCTATCGGAGATTCATCCATAACTTTAGTAAAATTTCCCTCCCACTCACTCGTTTGCTCCAAAATGATGTCACTTTCCATTTTGATGAGGTTTGCAAGAGACCCTTCATTGAACTCAAAACTGCTCTTACATCTGCCCCAAAAATCCAACCCCCAAATTGTTCATTACCCTTTGAGTTGATGTGTGATGCTTCTGATAGAGCCTTTGGGGATTTTCTTGGTCAAAGAAGAGAAAAAATACCTCATGTCATCTATTATGCCTCAAAAACATTGGATGAAACTCAATCTCACTACACTGTGATTGAAAAGGAACTTCTAGCAGTGGTTTTTTCCTTAGATAAATTCCGGTCCTATCTCTTAGGTTCCAAAATCATCATCTTCACAGACCATTTTGCTATTAAGTTCTTACTCAAGAAAAGTGATTCCAAACCGAGGCTAATAAGATGGATCCTAATGCTCTAAGAGTTTGACCTTGAAATTAAAGATAGATCGGGAAAAGAAAACCCTGTTGCTGATCACTTGAGTAGAATTTCTAGTTCTTCTCAATCTGAAATCATCGATCCTGAATTCCCCACTGAGCACCTTTCATCTCTCATTCCAAAAATACCATGGTATGCCCCAATTGTAAATTATTTGGTTTTTGGTGTTTTTCCTAAAAAGTTTTCAAAAGAACAAAAAAATGAAGTTGAAAAGTGATTCAAAATACTATTTTTGGGAAGAAAATAAACTTTGGAAAACTGGGGCAGAAATGGTAATTAGGAGATGTGTTGAAGAAAATGAGCATTCTTCCATCTTAGAATTTTGTCACTCACTTCCCGGAGGTGGCCACTTTGGACCACAAAGGACCTCCCGAAAGGTCCTAGACTCTGGATTCTTCTGGCCTTAGCTCTTCAAGGACTCACATGAGTTCTTTCAATCATTTCCCACTTGCCAAAAGTTCGGAACAATCTCCAAAAGAAATGAAATGCCCCAAAAGCCCTTAATATTTTGTGAAATTTTCGTTGTTTGGGGCATCGATTTCATGGGACCATTTCCTCCTTCCAATGGATTCTCATACATCCTTCTGGCAGTTGATTATGTTTCAAGGTGGGTTGAGGCCAAACCCACTAGAAAGGATGATTCACATACTGTTAGTGAGTTCCTAAAGACACACATATTCCATAGATTTGGCACACCTCATGCTTTGATAAATGACTTAGGAACCCATTTTTGTAATAAAACCATGGAATCTCTTTTGAAAAAGAATGGGGTTGTTCATAAAACTTCAACTGCATATCACCCCCAAACAAATGATATGGCTGAACTTTCTAATAGAGAAGTGAAAAGAGTTCTTGAGAGAATTGTAAAACCCACCATAAAAGACTGGCCTGAAAGACTTGGTGAAGCACTTTGGGCTTATCGAACTGCCTATAAAACACCCATTGGGATGTCTCCTTTTCGGCTTATTTTTGGTAAAGCATGTCACTTATCAGTTGAAATACAACATAAGTCATTTTGGGCAGTGAAAACATGTAATTTTGATCTTGAAAAATCTGGTGAAGAAAGATTGTTGCAATTGGATGAACTGGAGGAGCTTCGACTTGAATCCTATGAGAATTCCAATCTGTACAAAGAGAAGGCTAAGGTACTCCATGACAGACACATTCTGAGAAAGGTATTTCATGAAGGTGAAAAGGTAATGCTCTTCAATTATCGATTCCGACTTCACCCAGGTAAGCTTAATTATCGTTGGGAAGGTCCTTTTATTATCACTAATGTTTACCCATTTGGTGCAGTGCAAGTCCAAGACCCCTCCTCCAAAAGGAAATTTACGGTAAATGGACATCGGTTGAAACATCACCATGAGAGGACATGCAATCCTGGAACAACATCAACTTCCATTGGATCCCCAACTTCTCTAGCCGACCTACCACTCGATGGATAAGGCGACCCACCAAATCTAAACCAGGGGGCACCTCTTTCCCTTTAACTCTCTCTCTATCTCTTCCTCTCTCTACCTCTTTCTTCTTCTTCCTCTCTCTTTCATTTTTTTTTACCACTTTATTCGTCAAACCCTTTCTTTTTCTCTTTCTTGTGTGGGTGTGTATTTTATAAAAACCTTAAAAACTAAAAAAACCAAAAAAAAACACAATCACTTAAAAAATTACAAAAAAAGAGTCATTCTTACTCACCATCGAGTTTTGAAATTTTATCCAACCATTTTGGGGAGTTAACAGACATGTTTTCATCTCAAAAATTTTGTATTTTCATCATGACTTTGGATAAAAAAATTTGTGTCAAAATTAACAAATTTTGAATGCTCAATTTTTGATTTGGAAAATGCTTTTCCCGAACCGTGAGGAACAACATTTTCTTTCATTCCAAGGCCACCTATGGACATAATTTAAAAATGTGTGTTTTCACCCCCATTTTTGAGTCTTGAGTTTGTGGACCTTCGAGCTGAATTTCTGGCCTTAGTTTGCATTAATATGATAGAGGCATTTTCTGAACCACATGAGAATCACAATAGCCAAATAGCCTCTCATTACCCTTACATTAATCCTACTTTTGAAAGCCCCTTCAAGACTATGAAACCCTTTTCTTTGATAGACACATTACAATCCCAATACCTTATCCCACCTAATATCAACATGGATTTTCATTGCATAAGTTTTTGAAATTTAAGTGTGGGGGGAATGGATTTCATTTTTGGGTATCATTTCCTTACTTTCCAGTGTGTTATCATATGTTTGAGGGAAAGCATACATTTTAGTGTGGGGGGGAGGTTGTCATTCAGTGGGATTTGGGAATGTATTGTACAAATGATATTGAAAAGTGTTCAAAAAAAATCAAAAAAAAATCAAAAAAAATCAAAATAAAAAAAAATCAAAAAAAATCAAAAAAATGGGTTGTGTCTTGGGTAGGTCAAAAATCACTCTTCCTCAACCTTTGATCTTGATATAACTATTACAATTAGTGTCGTGAGGAGATAAAACATGTTTTGGGATATGAGTGTGAGATCTGTTTCAAGGTCAACTTTCGAAAAAACAAAGAAAAAAAAGGAAAAGAAAAAAAAGAACACTTGCATTATATTCTTATTGGGAGAAATTTTTTGTTTTGTAAATATTTTATCTTCTCATTACCTTCATATTTTCTTCCTCTATTGTGTCTTTCTTCACACAATCATTCCCTTGTAAATATGTGTTTTCATTTCCTTCCATGTTTCCTTTCAAAAAAATTTGCATTGCTTTTTCTATGTTGGTATTTTAACCCTCTTCTTCTCTCTCTTGGACATTATATTCCTACCATCCCATAGCCACAGAAAAACCCCATTAAAAAGACCTCTTGATTCTTGTTCACTTTGCACAGGGATTTTAATCTAGGATCTCTTTTCAAACTCTAAGATTTTCACTTTTGGTTGGTGAAAGAGTGAACCTCCACAAATAAATTTTATCATCTTGAGAGGTGTGAGTTTTGAGTGTCCACATTTTCCATTTTTAAATTTGAGCATGAAAAATTGAATTAGTTTTGGAACATTGTTTCTGTAACAACTTGTGGTGGATTTCAAAATGTATGAGTGAAATAATCTAAACCTCCCCTGATTGGAGAAAATAAAATTTTCATATTTGTTGGTGAGTGAAAATGATTTTGTCATGTTTTTCTATTTGTTGCACATGAAGACATGCACAAAACTAAGTGTGGGGGAGTTGATGTTATTAATATTTTCATATCTTTTTACATACTCCTTTTACTGATTTTATATGAAATTTGCATAATTTTTGTGAAATATTAATGTTTAAATATTAAATATAATTTTTGAGCACTATTTAGATTTATCCAGATTCAAGTCTGTTTAATGTTTTAAAAATAACTATCACCCTACTTATCCAAATTGAATGATTATTGTTTTTTAGGGTTTCAAATTCCAATTACAACATTTCATTAGAAGTCACATTTGGCAAATTCGTCCATTTAGAGGGTCATATAGACCCCACAAGAAGGCCCAAGGAAACTGTGAAGAAACTGGACCATATATGAAGGTAGAATTACTGGGCTCAATCCAGAAGTCCAAATACCTTAATTCTCCTACAAAGTTCGGAATGCATTTAAAGGAGTCCATGATAAAAATTTCAGAACCCAATCACAAATAAAAGGGGCTCAACTGATGCATTGAAGTTCATCCCACCATTCTGGCCGGGAATTAAAAATAGAACACTAATATTGAAATTTCTCCTGATGTAGACATATATTCGAGCCGAACTTTTGCAGTGTGAAAGAGGAGATTCTGTAGGACAACTTTGTTGAAAAAATTATTTTTATTTGAGGGCATCTTCCTATTCAAAAACCGATTCACATTATGGACTTTGAAAAAGTATGTATTGAAATGGACAGATCATAATTATTTACTAAAACCGCCATAACTTTGGATCAA
This sequence comes from Viscum album, assembly GCA_963277665.1. Taxonomy (NCBI): domain Eukaryota; kingdom Viridiplantae; phylum Streptophyta; class Magnoliopsida; order Santalales; family Viscaceae; genus Viscum; species Viscum album. The sequence continues at coordinate 647,230,711 of OY728158.1, read as the reverse complement.
TAAGTCCAATGGCCTCCAAAGTTTCACAGTAGATAGAAGACCTCTTTATCTACAACTTTGAAGAAGGATATTTCTCAAGATTCGGCTGTCTGGATGTACATATCTGCAATCCAAGTGGAGGGGTATTTCTGGAATGTAAACAGTCCACCACCTTGGGCTATAAATACATCCCCTCCACTCCTTTCAAAAGGGTTGGCACTTCAGCACTTAAGGAGGAGGTTTGGCATTAATAGATCCTTGACAAGGTTCTGAGAGGATATGCTTTGATCTTTTTTAAACAAGAGAGACCTCTCCTCCACTTCTCTTTCATGTTTGTTTATCTTTTCTTTCCATTGTAATTGTGTAACTTTGTTTTCATTTCAATCAAATTTTAGTGCTTGTTTCTTCTTCAATACCTCTTATTCTTCTCCACCTTCTGTATTATAATATTAATGGTCTTAAAATAGTTTAAATTCATTTTAATCCCCTTCCCTTATTTTTCTTCCTCATTCAATCGAAATTCCATTTTTGATTCTCAAAATCTTTCGTCTGTGTGTTCGGCACACTACTCTTTTCTTATCCCTTTCTTTTTCTAACCTTTTTAAATCATCACCATAAACATTAAACCCAGATTATAAAAAATCCTAATGTCTGAGTAAATCTCTCATTGGGGTGAGTTTTAATTTAGGTATGTTAAGCGATTGAGAGCTTTCGCTCGATGAGTATTCGTTGAATTAACATTGTGTATGTTGGACTTAGCATGTCATGGATTAATGACTTGCTTTGTTTAACATGTGGTTTATATGGATTATTGGAACCATAAATACACTAACATAAACAATATATGATCAAAATTAGAACCCTAAGTTAAGTTAAGGCTTTGATTAAAGCCTTAACACTTGGGAATTCAAATCAATGTCTGCTTGTGACATGGGTGTTAATTTAAATGCAATATAAAGCAAAGCTCAAGGACATCACAAGCTTGACTAACCTAATGATAAACTCACCCCAATATTTATCAACTTTTTAAATTAAACATCATCCATTATTCATTTCAATTAAGCTCTGCAATCAAAACCCCCCCAATCAGAATACAATCAACTAAAAACAAACATCTATTTCAAAGTATCATCGCCGAGGATTCGACCCGAGTGCTGCTATACACATTAGCAGAGCACCGGAACTTTGACCGGTCGATAGGAGACAATCGTCTGCGTGTTTCACTTATTTATTTAGATCTATTAGAACTCTTAAGAATCATCCTTTAGATGTTGTAGTTGGATACTTAGACAAAGTAACACATACTAGAGATTCTTTAAGAAAACAGGTTCAACATCAAGTCTTTTTGTCATAGCTTGAACATAAAAACATCAATGATGAAATAAATAATGAATTATAGATGATGGCTATGAAAGAGGAGTTAAACAATTTTAAATGAAACAAAGTTTGGAAACTAGTTGATAGACCCAAAGACACCTTGAAAATAGGCACTAAGTGGGTGTTTAGAAACAAAGTGGATGAATTTGGTACAATAGTAAGAAATAAAGGCAGGCTAGTTGCACAAGGTTATAGTCAAAAAGAAGGAATAGACTATGAAGAGACATTTTCACATGTAGCTTTACTTGAAGGCATTATAATACTACTATCTTATGCATCATGTCTTAATTTCAAAATTTATCAAATGGATGTTAAAAGTGAATTCCTGAATGGTTATATAGTTAAGGATGTTTTTGTTGAACAACCCCATGGTTTTAAAAATCATCATTCTTTAAATAATGTTTTTAAATTAACAAAAGCTTTTTATGGTTAAAAACATGATCCAAGAGCTTTTTATAATAGGCTCATCACTTTTCTTATTTCAAAATGTTTTACAAAAGGTATACCTGATCATACTCTTTTCATAAAAATAATTTCTAGAGATGTTTTAGTTGTTTAAATATATGTTGATGATATTATTTTTGGATATTAAAAAATTTATTTATGTATTGATTTTTCAAAAATGATGCAAAATGACTTTGAAATGAGTTTAATAGGTGAACTCAAATTCTTTCTTGGATTTCAAATTTTTAAAAATATGGAAGGCATAATTTTAAATCAAAGTAAATATACTAAAGATATTTTAAAACATTTTATCATGGATAGAACTAAAAGTAGTGATACTATTATGAGTACCACTTATAAATTGGATCTTGATGAAGATAGAAAATCAGTGGATCAAACCAATTACATAGGTATGATTGGAAGTCTTCTCTTCTTGACTACTATCCAACCTGATATTATGTTTAGTGTATGTATGTGTGCTCGTTTTCAATAAAATTATAAAGATTTACATTTAATTATTGTTAAAATAATTTTCAAATACCTCAAATATGCTACCAACTTAGGACTATTCTATCCTAGAGGAAAACCATTTGACTTGGTTATCTATTCTGATGCTGATTTTGGTGGTTGTATGTTAGATAGAAAAAGAAAATATGGAACATGTCACTTTTTAGGAAAGTCTCTAGTTTCATGGTGTATTAAAAAGAAAAAAAATTAAATTATCTAATACTGAAGCTGAATACATAGCTACTGGTAGTTGTTGTGATCAAATTTTGGGGATGAAACATACCTTACTATACTATGGATATCAATTTAGACATATCCCTATAAATTGTGACAACACAAATTCTATTAACATTTCTAAGAATCCAGTTTCTCATTAAAGGACAAAAAATATTGATATAAGATATCACTTTTTGAGATATCATAATAAAAAATGTGATATAACTTTATAATTCATTATAACGGAACATTAGTTTCCTGATATTTTTAATAAGCCTTTAAATTATAAGAAAATGAGTTATATTACACATGAATTGGGAATGATCAATTCTGAGTTACTAATTATTGGATGTCTCATCGTTGATGTCTTTCCATTGATGTCTCACCAATGATGACTCACCATTGATTTCTCACCGTTGATGACTCACCGTTGATGTATCGCTATTTATGACTCACCGTTGATGACTCATTTTTGATGACTCACCGATAGGACTCGCCATTGTGTCACACCATTATGTACTTAGTTATTTTTCTATATGGAAGTCAAAAAATTGTTGTTTTATTTGTTTCATTTTATTTTAATATGAATTTATGTATTTATGATTTCTAAATACCTAAATGATAAAACTCAAATTCATTCAAATAACTTGCTCACTCTCACACTCAGATCTTGCATTCTTCTCTCCCAAACTTCTACCCTTCCCATTTGAACTGAAACCTTCAAATATCACCAATAGCTTGAGTTAAGAGTGTCTATGAGAAGTATGTGGATGATTTTTATCCTTATAAGAAGCATAAAGGTGAATCCAGTAAACTTAAACCAAAACCTATACTTCCAAAACTCGTGATCCAAATCATCACTCCCAAAAAAGAATTTCATTCTAAATGGTTAGTGTCAAGTAAGTCTCTCTTGTTGAATGTGTTGCAATAACAAAGGTGGTTAGAGTGGTTATATAACAACTTGATATCGTTTTATCCTAAGCTTTTTCATGAGTTTTATTTTCATATGTAATTTATTCTCTAAGGCATAGATGGGTTTTGGATTAAGTCTTGGATAAAAGGTAAAAGAGTTTCCTTTTCTTCAAAATAGTGGACTGAATGCTTGAAAGTGCCTCATAAAGGTATTTTTAATGATTATCAAGGCATTCCTCCTCCTTCCAGAGATATTTTTAGTTTTGAGGAAGCTTTGATAAATCTTACTGGAAATGGATCTCCTAGAAGACCAATTGAAATAGAGCTTGATGGTGAATGTAAGATATTGTTCAAATTTATCCAACACTAGTTATGTCCAAGAAAATGGGATTTTTCCTCTCTCAAATACCAGGATGTCTATTTGATTTATCTAATGAAAAGGGATAATTAACTTGTGTAGGTATTTAATGGTTCATATGAATGAAATGATGAAACCCCAATCCAAGAAAAAATTATTGTTTTATCCAAAGTTTATTTTTTCAATGTTGAAAGTTAAAGGTCTGGTGAGTGAGGATGAAGAATCATTAATTTATTGTGATGGGTTTTGCATCATAAATATTATTTTTAAGAGAATGAAGATAAATTGGAATCCTTGGAATAAGCAAAGGTTTGAAGACAATGATACGATTTATGAGGAATTAAATTTTATTGAGCACCCTTGAAGGGAAAGAGACATTTTTTATCCTATTATAGGACCAAATGTGTTTGAAGAGTATTATGATGAAGACGAAGAATATGATGAAGAAAATTAAGGAGAATAATCTCTTATTGATGATAGAGGTGACCTAGATATTGAAGAAATTCCAGAAAGGATGACCTATAGACCTGCTAACCCTCCTAAGCCTCTTCCTACAAAAGAACCTCTCTTGCCAGAAGATAATGACGAAGAGACTAAAGAATAAGGAAATGTTGAATATGTTAGTAAAAGTGGAAGTGAAGAAGTTGAAGATTATAATGGTAAAAATGAACAAAGTAACAATGAGGAAGAAGAATAGGATTATGGTTATGAATAAGAAGAAGATTAAGATGAAGGAGAATAATTTGGTGAAGAAAATGAAGATTGTGAAAATAATTTGGAAGAAGAAGGAAGTAGTGAATAAAATAGTAGATTAGATCATCATGATGATGATTAAGGTCCTATTTCAGAACCTAATAATCTTAATCTAGCTCCAATTGAGTTTGAAAATCCTACTGATACTGCTTTAGGGGAATAGGAATCAGTTTTGGAATCCCATGAAGATCCTGAGTTAGTTGTGGTTAAGGAAAGAGCTCCAGCATTTCATATGCATGAGGAAGTTCATGTTGAAAAATAAGATATGGTTTCTCTAGTTTAAGAACTTTTTTATATTAGAAATAAATCACATGTTAAGAGATAATCACCTACTGAAGAGGAAGTATCTGTTGAGGGGGATCAATAGACAAAAATGGTAAGAGTAGATACTCTCATTCCATATGATGTAACAACAAATTAATGGGAAAAGTATCTAAGATATGTTACTTTGGGTTTAGATTACCCTGATTTAGAATATGAGATAGCTAATCCTGGGGGATCTCTGGTAGAAGAAATAGCTCCAGTTGGAACAACTCAGGAAATAGCACTTACTCCAACAGTAGCTCCTGATTCTATTTCTTCTTCTCCAATTGCACTAGTACCTTTAGACTATGTGATTTAAAATGATCTCAAAATATTTAAGGAAGAGTTATGCTCAATAGTTATATCTATCCTTCCAGATCAACTAGCTCCTATTTTAAGTCTTAGTGAATCAGATGCTTATATGCTTGCAGAGAGAATTCATTCCCAGATTCAACCTTAGTTAGTTTCAAAACTTCAAGAAGTGATATTGGAAAATAAAAGGTTAATTGATGAGTTGGTTGTACTCACTCTAGATATTAAAGGGATGTCAAATGAGTATGAAGCATATCCTTGGACAAAGTTTCAAACACTATTGAGGATACTTCTTCTGAGGAAGATACTGTTACTCCTCCTCCATCTCTTGATCTCAAAATTTTGAAATCCTTAGTCAAAGATACAGTCAATGAAGCCTCGACCTCAGTTGCTATCCTTGACCTCAACTGCTCCTGATATTTAGACTCTTAATGTTGAAATGATCAAAATAGTGATTAGAGAAGAGCTTCAAACTATGATGGTTGGTTCTAACCAGGAAATCCTAAGCATGATTAAACAGAACAGTGATCATATATATGAAATGGTGAGGTTTTATATGAAAGGGTACACTTCTGATCAGAAGGAAATTACAAAGAAAATATATTTCTACTTTAAAAGGATCTATAACAAACACCAGTTGGATAGTCATTTTATGTATTTGGTTGAGAATTTGAGGCTCCCTCCTGTTACTCAAGCATTCAAGGAACAAGTAAAATAGCTCAAGTAGATAACTCCTGCTCTTCAAAAGTTTATGGAGAATAATGATGATTTAACAATGGCTATGGAAAAAGGTGTTAAGATAATAATGTACTTTATAAAACTTTTGAAGCCTTACCACCATCATCATAGTACTGCTATTATAGAACCATAGGCATTTCCTATTAGTCCATTGATTGGGAGTTTTCCTTCAGGCTCAATATACTGGTCATTTGATCCCCAGTTCAGAGAATTTGTGACTAGAAACCCTTTTTCACCTCTTCCTGCAACCCTTCAACCATTTCTTATGTCCGTAGAATAGGCTCTTAGTCATCTAAGGCCTGTGATCTATAGAGAACTTATAGCTCCTGCATCTTCTATTCAGAGTCTTACACCTACAGTACCCTCTGGAGTTCCACTTCATTAGTACTATACTTCTGATACTTTTATACCTCATGTTCCTCCTTCTGCTCCTTCTGATAAGGTAAAAGGAGTGATGGATCTTTCTTTAGAGAAGAAGTGATCGGATTAATCTTTGATAGGGATGTAATTTTTTTCTATTTTAATCCCTTGTACTTTCTCTTAATCATGAAATACATTATCTCTTTTCACCCATGTTATGATCTTTATATCTTATTCTTTGTTATCTTTTTTATAATCCCAAAAGGGGGAGAAATATGAGATGGAATATGGAATTTAACTTAACTAGAAAATCATTTTATATTTGGGAGAATAAAATGGATTTAATTGGATTTAATTTTATTTTATTTCAGTATATATCTATAATGATTTAATTTCACTAATATATATTCTATGTTAAGAAGAATTGTTCCTTTTATCATTATTAATGGCTTGTAAATTCCATGATTTGTGATCATAAAAAGGGGGGAGATTTTTGGCCTCCTCTAGTTTTAATTCTCACAAGTCATGTTTAATTAATTTTGATCATGTTTAATTATGTTTATTTAGGTTTACTTATCTTTACATATAAGATTAATATATTATGTTATTTTTTTACTATATAAGATAGGTTAGAAAATTTTGGATAAGTATAAGTCACTATTGAGGATAAGTCACCGTTGAGGCTGAGTCACCGTCAGGGTACACTCACTATTGGACCAACTGATGATATGTCTCACTATCATATATCTCACCATCATCACAGATAGTAAAATCTGGTAAAGGAAAAGACACTGATATGAGTCACAGATGCCTGACCTACTAATAGATAAGTCATTATCATATTGAGCAACCGATAACTTTTCATAATTTTTTCTAAGAACAAGTCATCGTTCAAGTAGAGTTACCAATGGATTAAGTCGCCGTTATCTCGAGCTACTGACAGAATGTATCACTGATGTTCAAAATTTTCACTAAGTATGAGCTACTAATATTTTACCAACTGTCAAGTGGACCTACTATCAAAATGACTTACCGATAGCTGAGTCTCCATCAAGTAGACCTACCGACAGAGCGACCTACTGATCCTGACTCACTGTTCCTGAGCTACCGATCTTAAGACAACTACATTCCTTCCTTTGTCATTTAAATTTAAATTTATTTTTAACGGTCATATTTGTGAAACTTAATACTATTATTTATTTTAATGGCCTTTTCTATCTTTTGTAGAAAAAAATTAATGGATTTCAAAATGTTGTATGAGGTACATGCTCCTTGTTGTCTACACTGTGTAAATCTATGACCAGATCAAAAGAAAATGAAGACCAGAGAAATATACCAAGTTGTTCGTGTGCCTGAAAAACACAAGAAGAACAACCTGTTGTGCATGCATGAAGACATTCCTGAGAACCAAAATTGAAGAAAATCTGCAGCATCAATTGAAAATAAGAGAATATTCATCAAACACATCATTACCTCACTGGAAGTAGAAGATAGAATCTCTCATGATACTCTGTTTTACTAGTTATTCCCATAAATTGACTCAAGATGCCTTTCAACACAACTTTGAGGTGTCGCAAGCTACATAAAAAACACACATATCTTTCTAACTCTTTTCTCATTATTTATGCTCTTATTGTGTACTATTTTTTTATTCATGAGCAGTGTGTATATCTCTATTTTATAAACACACACTGACTCAAGTTCTAAATTGGAAGATACATTGATATCTTTACAAACCTATCTTTAAAAATTACACTCCCATAGATGATATTGGAAGAGGTCCATGCGTGGCCTGTTTGTTGTTATCACTCCCGTGAAAACTATGGAAGAGGTCTAGTTAACCTGGATAGTGTGTATACTTTAGTTTACCCCAATCCAGGGTGATAATCCTTGTTTATTTATAAAAATTTCTTGGTGGAAGTTGATCACCAAGTTGAGATGACTATGTCTCAGCTTGAGACTAAACCTCTTGTTTTAATTCCTCTATGCCTTTCAAAGTTCTATTTTCACTACTTTATTTATTTATTGAAAACATTTCTTTACTTTCATAGTTAATCTTATAAAGTGTTTATATTAGAGTTTGTTTTAGTATATTTATTTCAAAAGTTAAGGTGATAATCCATATTTCTTTAACTGAGAACTAATAACTCTTTAAGAAGCCTTCCAAAAGATAAAAACTTTTATAAATCTACTACCATGGTTAATTGGTCTATTTTTTATTTCAAATTGGGGAACTTTAAAATAAGTGTTTTAGATTAAAAATTTTATAGGAACTCAATTCACCACCCTCTTGGGGGTCATACTCTTACTAAAAATTATAAAATAAATAAAAAATTTATGGTTTTCAAAGAAATCCAAAACTGTATATCACCATTAAAATGGTTAATTAAAATAATTTTAAAAAAAATTAAATTAGGATGAAATGTTACATGTGTTTTAAAATGTTGAACATAAGTTTTCTAGTATTAAAATATTATTTAAAAATGCACAAATTTACTACTTAATTGCATATTTTATCAATTAAAATGTTTTATAAACTTCTAGGTCTTACTTATATAATAATAAAGACATAAATGGTATAGTTTTTCTAAAAAATGTATTTTCACTATTCACCAAAAAATAAATTATTTTAGAAAAATACCAAAAATTTATTATAAGACATTTTTTATATGCTGGATAAAAAAATTATTTTCATTTTATGAAATTAAAATTTATAAATTTAGTTTTCAAATTGAAATAAAATATATAAGGAAATTTACTTTTATTAAAAAAATAATGTTTTTAAGTGTTCTCTATATTATTTCATTTTAATTCCTAATTTAAATCATATTAATATATTAGTTTATATATAATAATAATTTAAATTAATTCAATTTAATTTGTTATGATAGAATATAAAATATATAAAAAAATTATTTTAGAAAGAAAAATCTTTTTTAATATTAAGTCGTATTAATTATTTATCCAATAAATGTATTCAATTTTATTTGAGTAAAATATTTTTATTTACAAGAGGTTTTATTATTATAATAGTTTTCTTAATAATATTCATCTAATATATTGTGGATCATTTTAGTACAGTGATGCATGTGAAGCAAACTATCAAACAAAGTATTGATTTAGAGAAAAATGTATTTTAAAATCTTGGGGTGTTACACTTCTCTCTGAGAACACCTTCCAACCTTATATACCAATATAGAATTAATTTATAGTTCATACCTATAAAATATATCAAAATTATTATCATGATACATGACATAATCCACAATAAAGACATGTCCATTAGTTATTACTTTTAATTAATGTACTCCTCGTAAAATGATGTGTTCATACATCATTGCCTTTAGTGGGCCAATATCCATATTACAGTAATTTTTGAGTCAAATTTAGTTTTCATCTCAAAATAGAGTTATTTAAGTATGTAATCATATTGGTCATATCTAATATGACTCTTAGATTTTTTTAGTGGACAACTCATTTCCCAAATTCTTTATATGGATAGACTTAACTATAGTTCTTAATCCTATTATAGTTTTGAAACTTAGTGTAACTTAAATCTCACAATAGAATATGGGCACCTAATCCTACTAAGGCACTACAAGTGAAATAGTACTTATTGGTGGCCATTTTTAGCATGTAGAGGTGGTTTAAACCGCTATTAAAATATTCCTGGTGGTTTCTAAAAAACACCATAAATTTATATATCAGGAATCATTTTATGGTGGTTTTGAGAACAGTTTTGAATCATTTAGCATTGATTTTTTTCATTACTATTTTTTATTTAAATATTTTTTTTACAAAAAATAAAAAATATTAAAAACAGAAAAATTTTATAATTTTTAATTATTTAAAATATATTTTTTATTTATTTATCATTTATTATTAATTTTATACTTATTTTAATGTTGTTTTATACATTGCACAGAAAATTACAAAGTGGTCAATTTTTTAATTTATATAATTGTTAATTATTTAAAGTATTTTTTTATTTATTTACCATTTAATATTTATTTTCTACATGTTTTAATAATGTTTTATAAATAGCACAAAAACTTCCCAAAAGTTCATTCGTCTTTACACTACTCTCATTCATTTTCAATTAACTCTTTATGTATTAAGCACTCCACCAAAAGCATTTACATATATAAATATGTGAATAATTTTTATTTAATATACTTGTTTCAATGTTTTCTTACATTACATAACAACTTCCTAGGAGGTCACACATCCCTACACTACTCTCACCCATTCTCCCTTAACTCTTTGCGTAATAACCACTCCAACAAATGAATTTACATGTTACAATATTTCAATAAATTTTATTTAACCAATTTGTAAATAAAATACATTTTATAAATAACTAATGGATAAAATTTAAAAATTATAATGAATTAATAATAATTAAAAATTATTCATTATTAATATTTACTAATTAAAAATTAATTAATAAGGATAATTTCATTAATAAGTAATAATTATTAATAAAAAATCATTAATAAGGTTATAGGGGATAATGTGGGTCCAAAAACCTTGCACTTGGGACCACCCATGTTTAAGGTTAACACTCGTAATTCCTTTATTACACTTAATGTTATGGTGGAATCCTTAACTCCAATCAAATATCAGGATACTCGGGTTTCTGAGGATCATGCTCCACTTGCTGGAAAAAACAAAGGTCTCGAAGATAACCCCCCATCAAATGAAGATCATGAACCTTGAAAACAACCTAATACATGAAGAAGAGGCTGACATTTGTGTGGTAGAGGGAACCCTCATTATTGGGTTAACCAGGGGGGCCATCATAATATGAGAATTCTCTCACAATCTAAGTTTTTGGATGAGCATGGCATACCCTATTAGCTTTGTTTCTCTGATTGTTGTCTATTTTCTTGATGAGGATAGTTTTCCATGTCTAAGCCTATTTCCCCTCTAGTATTTTTCTTTTTAATAAATGGGTATGAGCCTATGGGGCCAATGCTCCACCTATTTAAATAATTATAAATTTTTAATTTTTAATTTTTAATGGTTAATTAAAATAATAAATAATCTCCAATATGTAATTTTAAATAATAAATAATAATTATTAAATAATAAAAATTTAAAAAATGATGATTAATAATTATTAATTTATAATTAACAAGTAATCAAAATTTAAATTAATTATTTCCATTAATTATTAATTATTAATAAATATATGGGCATGGTAGGAGGAGTACTATTCATACCAGATGGGATTTTAGGCCAAGAAATCGGGTCTTTGGGCCATAAGGCCTTCAGTCCATCATATGTTGGGTCTTCAGGCTAGTACTGGATCAGCTTCTACTTATAACATCCCAGAAAATATAATCTTATTTTTCCTTTTATAAATATTTTATTGAATTTATTAATTTATAATCAAGACAATATTTTATTTTCTAATTAAGTTGAATATTTAAAAAAATTATATGATATTAATTTAAAATTACATAATCAGTTATTCTTTTATTAAATTTATATTTTTCACATCTTATATTATAATATTTTTAAATAAATTATTAAAATATTTAATATTAAATAAATACTTCTTTTATTAACATTGTTTTATTTTGTCTAAAATAATATTTTATTATAAATAGATTTATCTGATTATTTTTGTATAAAAAATTAAAATTTTATTATAAAATTATAATTATTTTGAAAAAAATAGAAATATGTTTTAAGGAAACCAAGGACTACTCTGCAGTTCCGAAGACCGTGACCACTAGGGCATCTGCCAAGAAGGAGATTGAGAAGCTATCAAAGGAGCAGATGGACAAACGGAAGATCTATAAGAAGCTTCTTAAACAATACGAGACCCAATCAGAATGGGAATCAGCTGATGCTGATGACACGATCGGGTATGGGGGTGGTGACTATGAATGTTTTGACTTGTAATCTCTCTCTCTTCTTTCTCCTGTTTCTGCACTTTTATTTTATTAATAAATTTGGTGGTCCAAGCTTGCTTGGATCGGACTTTCTGGGTATATAGATTAATTATAATAAAAAAAATTAAATAATGTAAAACTAAACATAAAATTATAACTTATGTTTTCATTAAAGGCAATATAATTTAGTATCAATTATTTTAAATAAGTATTTTTTTATAAAGAAATATATTTTGATAAATATAAAATAATTATTTTGAATTATAACTATAATTATTAAAATTATGAAATTATTATTTAAAATATGAATTTTAAATTTTTTGATAAAAAAAATTAATTTATATACATATATATAAAATTATGTAATATTTATATGTTTTATTTTATATAAAAAATGAATGATGAATAATTAATAAAAAAGAGAAAACATTAGATAATAAAAAACAAAGAAAAATGTGATATATTTTGATTTTTTTATAAAATGTTTAAAAAAAGAATTTCATATCTGCGTTAAAAAATGTGATTTGAATATGTTAAAAATAGACATGGTGTATAAAAAAGGGGCAATGATATGAATAAAAAATATACAAAATGGATAAAGAATATAGAAAACGTGAATGAACAAAAATTCTAAAGTAATTATTAAAAAAATATACAAACAAGAATGGGATTGTTGACTCGAATGAAAGAAAAAAAATGGGAACCCACTTTCTTTGATGTCTTCGCACATAAAGTAGGAATAATAATGTAAATATATATTATACATGTGTAATGAATTATATAAAATCATATTAATCGAACCTTTAACATCACCTGTTCCAATTTCGGCTTCCACCACAAATCTCAAAAATAATATATATATATGACTCTTATTTTTCACATCTTGAAACACCCAAACTATTTCTCAAAGTTATACCCTCTTTCTTTATTTCTTTATGCCCATCAGGAAATAAACCTCTGATTCATTTCAGGTAAGGTTTATTTTGGATATAAGAAGTTATATATATGTATATATGTGTTTAAGTATATTTAGATTCTATAATAAAAAGGGTAGTAGTATTTCATTTAATTTATTAAGACTATGTATTAGAATACAAAGTCTTTAATTTGTTTTCAAACTATGATTTTATTTATAACATTTCTAAGAAATCCAAAATTTTAATTATTTTTTAAAGAACTATATATATATATTATGCTAATAATTAATGTTTTGAAGAATTATTCCAATATTTTAAATAATTTGTTTTTAAACAATAAAAAAACTATGTTTTGTTATTATTATCTTTAATTTTTTTTACAAATAAATTTTCTATGAGAAATGTTAATATTCTATGTGTTCTATCATTTTATGTGTGAATTATTAATAAAACTTATTATTTCATGTGAAAAAATGCCTCTGCACATCCATGTATGTCACTCGTAATTTAGATATGGTCATTATCTAAATATGTCATTGAAATTTTATTCATTTAGTGTATGTAATTATTTTAATTTTTTATGAAATTGTGTTTATATATTTTTTAAAAATTAAATTGATCTGTGATGGTATCGGTTTCTCCAAAATGTTTTAGAATATTATTATGCTATGGTATGAATATTATCTTTATTGAAAATAATTTATGTATGATTTTTGAATGGTTCTTGGGTTATGAGTGAGAAAGGGAGGACCATTAAAATGTTTTCTAAAATTTATGCTACTAGAGTATTGGATGATTTAATGTGGTATATGGAGTGAACCCATGACCACTTTGGGATTTCGTCCCACATGTGGTATGGATAAGTGGACTTATGGTTTTATTTTGGACTACTGAGTATCATGATTAATCCATAAAAATTATTATTTTAAAATGGAGAAATCCAAAGAATCATTTCAAAATATTATTATTTTGGGAAATTAATGGTTTTCAAAAATATATGAACTTATTATATTTCAATGCTTTTAAAACCTATTTCTAAGTATTTATTTATTCAAAATAATTCTTTTAAAACTACTTACCAATGATTTTAAAACTTCTTACTGGGCAAATTAATGCTCATCCTATGTTTTAAATTACTTTTCCATGGGTTTGGTAGAATTTTCTGGAGGCATTCACTTTGCGTATTGAGTTATCGCACATGAATAAATTTAGATATTTTATTTTATTTTTATATGGTTTTGATAAAATTTAATGTATATGTCTAATTCTCCAAAACCTAGACCATAAAAGGTCCTTCTATATAAAAATATCTATGTATTTTTCTTTTGTTTTTTTAAATACACAACATTTTTATGTACTGAACTCGGAAGCATGGGTTGGGAGCTTCACACTACTGGTGGAGTGTGAGCCAATATGAAGAAGGTCACTTGCAAAGTCCGATGGATACATAATGGTCTTCATCGAGATGATCGATCACCACTAGTAGCGATTGGATATCAGAGTATGCTTCAAGAAAAAAGGCATCGAGCACTTCTGCATGGGGCATGGTAGGCTACGGACGAGTCTTCATTGTGTTAATGGATGGCATGGCTAAATAGAAAAATGATGAGAGGGGTTTTTTTAGTATGGGTCTTTGTGCCATGTAATGGGCTTTCATGCCACCAGGCCTTTAGACTATCAGAATTATAATGTGCCTTCAGAAAACTGGCCCTTTAGGCCATGTAAGGGTTCAATCTCAATTGATAAAAGAGAGATTATCATAAAATTAAATAAAAATAGAATTGAATAATTATTAATTATAAATAATTAATAATAATTAATAATTAATTCTTAATAATTAGTTTAGTTTTTAAATAATTAATAAATAATAATTTTAAATAACTAATAATTAATAATTAATAATTAAAAATAATAATTAATTAATATTTTAAAAAATAACTATCGAATAATTTTTATTAAATAATTTTTAATTAATAATTAATAAGTAATTAAAATTTTAATTAATAATTATTATTAATTTCATAGTAGTTTTTAAAAAAAACGCCACTAAAATTAAATTAAATTAAATTTTCATATTTAATTATCACTAAATGGCAGTGGTTTTTTAATTAACCACCATGAATTGGAAATTTTATTATAAAACCACTATTAAAAAAATAAAAATTGTTTAGGGAGGGGAAAATACAAAAAAACAACACATATGAACAAGAAAGAACTTGGGGAGACTCAAACTTGAGACCCTAACAAGTCATTACCACTAAGTCATGCCCTGGGGGAACTACTAAAAAAATAAAATGAACCATTTTGCAGTAGTTTTAAAAACTACCTCTAAATGATATTTTTCTTATCATGTGGTCACGTATACTTTGCATTCCTAACACAATATGATTCATTAGCACCCAGTGTTAGCATCACCAAGCCATTTAGATGATCAAGGTCTTGACATGTGCTTGCTTTGAAAGTAATCTCATGATTAGTATTTGTGTGGTTTTTTTAGTCTCTCTATTTCCATATACATCACATTCATATTATCTGTAATTATTTCATCCCATATAACCTTTATATATCGTTTAATCCCTATATTCATGCTTCAAAAAATTTATCAATTAAATTAAAAGTACATAATATTCATATCACATAAATAATTAATAAATACTAATATTTAAATAATAATTTCATAAATAAATAAACATTTCAATTATTTAACATGAGATATAACAACTTTAAACAAACAATTTCATCAAAACCACTTTTGATATGGTCTAAAGTCACATGTTTGGGTTCTCACTAGAGAATGATTTTGATAATTTAAAAAAAATATATAATTTTTCTTAAATATTCCACTCAAAATGGTTTGCACAATAGCGTGGTATTCCTCGTAGTGACACCTATTTCCATAGGAAGAACATAACTATTTTTTAGGAAAAATCATTTCCGATAGGACTTTATATATCCCAAAATAACTTGGAAACAATTACTATGGTGTGGTCTGTCATTGTAGTTTTTGTAACCATAATGAAGAAACCTAATAACTAAGGCATATAGGCATCATCCTATAATGCCATGTTTTTTATATTTTTTTATAACACCTAAAATAGTTGTTTTAGTTTCACTAGACCATATTCAATAAAAAATATGAACTAAAACACCCATTTTTAAAAAGGTTATACCATGTTATAAAAGAATATGGAACCAAAACTTTCATTTTTTTAAATTTCTTGGTGCTTGGGAAAAATCCAATTAAGGTTTTCTAAATTGAATTCTATCTGATTGATTTATCACTAGAATATGATTTAATACCTCTAATTCTATTTTTATTTCATTTTGTGGATAATAACTCTTTTTAACTTGGTTGACTGGAAACCCTTACATGAACTAAAAGTCTATAATAAATGGCTAAAAGTCCCAGAAACACAAAGTATTAGACAAGTCACCCAAAGTATCAAACTACAATAGAACCTTACCACTTTCTTATCACCTTTCCACGTCATCTTCTCTCCAATATTTCATTTGTATCCCCACTATCATTTCTTCAACCTATTCTATGCTCTGAATTTTCTCACTACTTCTAATGACTGATTTCATTATTATTGCTATATTGATAATATCCCTATATCTAAATAACATCCCCATTGATTGACATCACACCATCCCACACTCCATTAGGTCCTAGAGTTTCTCTAGTACAAATCCTGAAGTCCCAATATATGATATCCCATAGGTCCAGTGGAAAAAGGAACAATACATGTCTCAAAATCCCATTCTTGATTAATAGTACCACTACTACAGCACCCCTCTACAGTATATACTATAGTAACCACACTACTACAGTGTTAATGTATTATTACAATACCATGGAAATTCACCCCTTCCTGTATTTGAATCAATGTTTCATGCAAAACTATAGGGTGACTTTACCACTCACGTAAGACCCCAACTATCCTAGGCCTTGATACCACTAATGGGTTTTTTGGGACATCTATATGCCCATTAGTAGCAGAAAATTACACCAAAAACATTCCAATATCTACTAAGAGAAGAATGGATAATATGTAATAAAGAAATCTATAAAATAGCCTACCTCGTTATCTAAGATTTCAATATTCATTGGCAGTGTGTTTGATTGAGTTACTTCAGTAACAAACAAAACTATCTTTCCTCTAGTGATATCCAACAGCCACTGTAATCACCTAGTGTTGAAATGGGACTTATTCTTCATAATTGTGTACTAACACCTCCTCCTTAGATGAAAATAGAGAGAAGATAATGAGAGAGAGTTTTGGCCAATAGGTGAGGAGTACCAGGTTCATGAATAAAGTCCATGAAACTCCATTTATACCCATCTTCATTAAATAAAGGAACCTATTAGAGTAATAACATTTAATATGTTATGAAATGGAAAAACCTTTTGGATTCCACCTTATTTCTTGATCTGATTGTAAAAATCATTTTACAATTAAAATTTCATATACACATCACCTTTTTATGTGTCAATGAGCTGAAATAAAAATGAAAATCATTATAAGAGAGATAATCTAATAATATCTTATATCATTATTTATGGTCACTTCAACATAGCACCAAACACTCAAGGAAAACACTCACCATGTTGTGGTGACTATCACCACATCATGGTCAGTGCTTTAGTGAACAATACTCATCATATTCATCCCTCACTATCATACTCAGTCATAGTGGTTTGTACATACCACCTATAAATTTCACTTCATAAGAAATCATTTTTATCATCATCAAACTCAACCACATGGCATAGTACATACCACTTATATATATCAACACATAGAGTAGTGTGTACCTCATTATCATACTCAATCGCAGGGGGTAATATGCCCCACCTGGACTGATCATCACATAGGGAAGTACATACCTCATAATCATACTCAATAAAAGGGGTAAGGATATCACACCTAGATAAATAATAACATAGTAAATTATATCCCTCATCATCATACTCAATCGTATGGGGGATGTTTGGTTCTAGACATAAAGGAATCACATGTTGGGCCAATGTTCAACTCAACTTTTGTGGTATTCAATGGGTCGTCTTTAATGTATATGAAGTGAATTCAATGACCAATGAAACTTTTTCCAAATTATTTCAAATATGATTTTTTCAAAACAAATAGAGAGTATTTTTCATGTTGAATTATAATTAATTTGAAACACAATAATAAAGATTGCTTCAGTCTTGATATCTTTCTTCATTAATGGTGTTGATCATCTAAACATGATTTTTTTATTTACCTTATGGTGTGAGTTGATAAAATGAATTTTTATTTAGTATTATACTAATAATAAATGACATAATTTTCTCACATTGTGTTGAATATGTTTATTTGTGGAATATTTGGGAGCAGATCATTCATTTACAAATTTGATGAAAATTCAAGTTTTTGACCCTTTAAAGTGTACAATAGTATTTTTCACATAAATATTATTTTTTGACATATTTAAAATTAAAATTTCATAGAAAATTTATTTAATCAATGGGATACAACTTTCATTTATACCATTCTAGTTAGATCTTGCATTTTATTAAAGTAAATGGGCTATAAAGTTAATGTTGGACCGAACTCATCAACAAGGACACCACTTCACCATATGAGACTGTATTGGAAAAAAATTATAGTGGATAGATGACCTAATCCCACACAAATAATCCTTCTAGAAGGATATCTGGTTTATCATTTTTAGAGGTAAATAAGTATATGTAAGTTAGATTAAAATATTTGGTTGAATTTCTCATTCACACTTGTAAACACTTAGAACCCTAGCCTCCCCTTCACTCTATAAATTTATGTTTTTATCTTTTAGAGGGGGTTGGTTATTAATTAGGAGTTTGGGGTGATAGGGGAGCTATTTTCACTATATTTATCTATTCATTTCAAGAG
The DNA here is from genome assembly GCA_963277665.1 of Viscum album. Taxonomy (NCBI): domain Eukaryota; kingdom Viridiplantae; phylum Streptophyta; class Magnoliopsida; order Santalales; family Viscaceae; genus Viscum; species Viscum album. Next base: position 647,211,720 of record OY728158.1, on the reverse strand, counting down.
GGGGATCTCTTGAAGTAAGGATACCTTCTACGATGCCTTATCTCTCCTCTTTTTGTTTTAACTTTCTTTTAATTCAACAAAACTATCAATTTCTATTCTGTTATTTTATTTTATTTTAAATTTAATTATTATTTTATTTAATTATTTGGGCAAGAAATCAGGATTATAAATTATATTGGGTTATACCCTTTCTATAACTTTTCACATGAAAAATATTTCTACAATGACTACACCACCCATAGAAAATTAGTTTTTCTTAGTATTTGATATAATTATCACCTTATTCAATTTTTTTGAGTAAATTTACTATTTTTATTATCTTAATGTGATATATTAATTGAGTTTTTAACTTAAAATAAACCAATAATCAATTAAAAATTTAACACAGATTGTGTGAGGTCGATTAATGTGTGAATTGCAAGAGTACAATCTTAATCAGTAAAAAAACATTATGGTATCAATTCATAGGGTTGAAATATAATCTATAAAATCTATTAATCCTCACTTGTAGTATGTATATGAGTTATAATTAACCACTAACCATGGTTTATCCTTGGAATGGTAATCAAAGCAGGGTGTTATGATTCCATGTTTCGAAGCAAGCCTAGGGTTTAATTCATTTCATCTTTGTGGTTGAGGTAAATTATTATAGGGTTTAGGGGTTAAAAACTAGTTGATTAATTAAGTATATTTTAATTTGAATTATAATGATTAATAATTAATTTAATAGGTATATTTAAATATATTACACCTAAAAATATTTTCTAAAAAATCATCTTCTCATTATGTTTTATCAAACAAATTTCAAAAAGAAAAAAAATAAATTCTTATTCCAACATACATATTCTTGTGTTATAAACCTAAAAAAAACCCCATAATTTTTAGTAATGATTTTGTTTCATTTTTTTCAAAATAATGTAAATATGTTATTTTAAGTAATTCTTCCTCATAGAATGACTTTGGTCATCCACTCTACTTAATCTAAGTACTAAGAATTACACATCATTTTAGAGTGCCCATGAGAATTCCTTTAAAATTAGTTTCATTTTCAAAGTGTAAATTATTTTATTTAACTAATTAGAGGTATTTTTTACTTTTATTTCATTATTTTCTTCTCTTTTTATTCTTTCTTATTTCCCCTTTATAAATTTTCAATTTTTAGGACCATCAATTAAAAATTATTATCTTTATATTATGGACCATTTTTCTTTGTTTCCTTTTTCTTTTATTTATAACATGATATAGTCCCAAGTATCTCTTTGATTTTTACCTTGATATTGAACATAAATTTAGGGATGGAATCAGATAGTCTCAGTCTACAGGAAGTGTCAACATTCACCCGGTTGGGAAGTTTCTTCATTCTAAGAACATTAAAATTATGAGAACTTATAAATAAAACTTAAAGCTATAACAAATGGCTATAAATAATAATGATGAACATGATAAAACCATTTGAGAATTTGTTTGACTGAAAATTAATTATCAACCAACTTATATTGCATACCCAAACCTAGAATCAGACTATGAGTTAAAATTTGATACACATTCTTCCAAAATTTTATGGACTCTCTGGTGAGGATATAAAAAACATATAAAAGAATTTAATGTGTTTTTATCAACCCTAAAACCAAGTAATGCCTCTAAATACCAAATTAAAATAAGAGCATTCTCGTTCTCACTTGATGGAACTGAAAAGGTGTTGATGTATTATTTACAACCTCAAGGCGTAACATGTTAGAATGATTTGAAATGACTTTTATTACAAACATTTTTTCTAGAATCAAGGACAAATCCTATTCAAAAAATAGATCCTAGGGATCAAGAAAGAATAATGGGGTCAATGTATGAGTACTACGAGCAATTTAAGAAATTATGTGCAATCTTCCCATATCACTAAATCAGTGAGAAGATCCTCATCTGGTACTTTTACAAAGGCCTTACACCTTTTGAGAGGAACATGGTGGATAATATGGAAGGAGGATCATTTATCGATAAAAAACAAGTAGATACACATGAATTTATTGACAATATACCACAAAACTCCCAATAATTTAGCGATTGAGGTACCCCAAATGTTAAAGGAGTACATCAGGTAAGTCATTCTTCTCTTGAAAATCATTTAATTGATACTAAGTTTCATGAATTGACCATTATGGTGAGATATGTTTATTTGTATCAAAATAAATCCCAACCTACTCTAGTAAGTACTTATGGAATTTTTAATAAACTAGACCACCCAATCGATTATTTCCCCTAATTAAAAGAGATAGTTGATTGTGCAGTCATATTCCCTTGGAGACTGTATCAGTAGATGCAACAACCACACCCAAGAAAAGTATTATTTATTCACACAAATATATAACCAAGGGTTAGAAATATTAGTCATACATGAAATATAGATCCAAATAGAAAAAAAGGTCCCCTTTTCAATAGAATTTTCAGTATCATCCACCTTACCAAAAAGGTTTTTAACAACCCTATAAGATATTTTAAGCCCAAGAATAAACAAGTCAAAAATAGAAAGGGTAATACCAAATAAAGGTTGATTCTAAAATAAAATATATTTTGAAACAAAATATTCTTAATCAATAGAATGGGATAAGGATTCAGGGTATGAAGTTGAGGTAATTTAAGATGAAAATGAGATAGATTTCCACTACCCACCATAAACTAGTAAGTAAGAACTATATAAAAATTTATTTTTAACCCACTATAAATCCAAAAGGTAATGTCACCATATTCACATTTATGAGTGGGAAGAAAACTATAAATCAAATTTTTATTAGTATTTCATCATGATTCAACCCACCTTATGAGAATCCACCATCACCCCGGGTAGATGAGAAACTAGAGAAAGAGAAAGGAAAAATAAAATCTTAATGAGGTACCTCCTATACCACTCCACTTTCCTATATGTGTGGTAAAAATGAAGAATATTACTAAATATTAAATGAAAAAAGATTTTTTTTACATATTCAAGAGAGTTGATATCAACATCCCACTTCTTGAGGTAATTAAAAATATCCCATGGTATGCTAAATTCTTGAAAGAATTTTGTACTAATTGAAGAGGTATCAAGTGAAATGAACGAATCAATATTTAAAGGAATGTTCCATCACTCATTACACCAACTAAATTTATTCCTAAAAATTGAAAGGATGCTAGTACATTCATCATACAATACACTATAGGGTAGTTTCACTTTTATAATTATTTATCTGATTTTGGAACTTCAATAGATGTAATTCCTTACTCTATTTTCTCTTCTTTATAGATTTATAAGTAGAATCCAAAAAGTGTAGTGGTGTAATTGGAAAATAGATTTATGGAATATCTAGATTGAGACCTTGAAGGTAAGGTATGTGATCTTTCCTATAGATTTATACATGATTAACATGGATGATGGTCATGTATATTCTTCTAATCCCATTATATTAGGTAGTAAATAAATTAAACTAGAAAAAAAATGATCATATATGTCCATGAGGTTACATTTTAGATAGATTATAAAGATAAGGTTGTGAGATTTAATATTATGGACTCCATAAAGTACCCCTCAGAGGATTATTCTTCTTTAATTGTCTCTCATTTTGAACCATCTTATAAAAACCCATTTGATTATGATTACACCATTCTTAGAGATATTTTGATCATTGGTTCTAGATTTATGACTAGGAATATTTCCACGCCTTTTTTATGAATGAACTTCTTGGGTTTTTGATTTTTATATGGATTTGTATCCTGATACTGACCATATACTTTTTGATTGTGATATGGTTGCGAAGTATGATGATGGATTTGATGGATTATTCTCTAATTTAAATTATATATATTCAGATCATGATGTCCATCATGCATATATTTCTATTCCATCAGTTATTATATCCATATAGTACCCACCCACAATAGAACTCAAGGAATTACCTCTGAATCTCAAATACTCTTATTTATTGAGTGGTGGGAATTTTCTTGTAATTGTTTCTAACAATATTCTTACTGGACAAGAAGAAAAACTTTTGGATATTTTGTGGAAAAAAATTTGGGATTTTTGGTAGAGCCTATCAAACATAACAGATATTAGACCTTCTATTTTCATGCATAGGATTCATTTGGAGAATGCTACCAAACCAATTAGACAACTAAAAATAAATATTAATACAAAATTATTGAAAGTAGTAAATAAATAGGTTGAGAAATTTCTAGAGGCATGTATCACTTATATCATCTATTACTCTTAGTGGGTTATCTTTATTCAAGTTATTCCTAATAAAATTGCTTTCACAATTGTAAAAAATGAGAGGGAAGATTGAGTTCCAATGAGGGTAAAAAATAGTTTTTGTGTGTGTATTGATTATAGGAAACTAAATCAATACACTCACAAGGACCACTTCCTCCTCCCATTCATTGATCAGATACTTGAGAGACTTTCTAAAAAGACTCGTTATTGTTTATTTGATAGATTATACAGTTATTTACAAGTTCTTATTACACCAGATGACTAAGAGAAGACAACTTTAAAACGACCATTACGTACATCCATATATCAAAGGAATCCATTTAGAATTTTTAATTACCCAGGTACCTTCTAGATATTTAAGGTAATTATATTTTCCAATCTAATTGAGACATGTATGGAGGTATTCATGGATGAATTTAGTTCATTTGTATCCTCATTTTTTTAGTGTATTTGTAGCTTAAGAAAATTCTTGCATCATTATATTGATAAAAAGATTGTTTTGATCTTTGAAAAATGATATTTCAGGGTAGAGAAAGGAATTTTTCTAGGTAATCTAGTTTTTAACCATGGTATTGACGTGTAAAGTTATAAAGTTGAAATTATTTCCACATTTCCATATCATGCATGTGTGTTTAATGTTAGATATTTTTTAGGGCATGCAAATTTTTATCGATGCCTCATCAATGATTTTTATAAGATTTTTCTTCCATTGTTGAGATTTATTTAAAAGGAGTACGATTTTGTGTTTGATAATTATTATAGGGATTCCTTTGATGAGATAAAAAAGTCTCAACACACCACCAATCATTTATCCCCCATGATGGGGGATCCCATTTCAGCATATGTGTGATGCTTAAAACTTTGTTGTTAGAGCAGTCTTATCTCATATGGTGGAATATCATTATAATGTGATTGAAAATGATTCAAGGAGATTGGATTCAGCCCAAGAAAACTACATGACCAAGGAAAAGGATTTTCTTATCTTCATATTTTCTTTAGATAAATTTCATTATTTTATTTTGGGATATAAAGTAATTGTCTTCTATTACCATGTATTTTTGAGATACATCTTGAATAAACCAAATGAAAATCCAAGACTTATCCATTGTATGTTATTGCTTTAGAAGTTTGAAATTAAGATAATGTTAAATAAAGATTCAAAGAACATGGTGGATAACTACATGATCAAGATCACTCACACATTAGATAATGATACCCTAGATTAAGTACCACTTAGATACATTCTCCCGATGAGAATCTTTGAACTCTCAAGTACACACCCTTGGTATGCTGATTTAATTAATTACTTGGTTTCCAATAAAATTCCTAAAAACTTAAATGAGAACCAAGTCCAAAAATTAAAAAGTGGGTTTATGTATTATGTGTTAGATGATCCTTACCTCTAGTACATGTGTAGTGACCAAATTATTTGGAGGTTTTTTCTGGATCATGAGTTTGAGTATGTTCTACATTTAGGACATACACTTGTTTTTAGAGGACACTTTGGACCCAAATAGATATCTAGTAAGGTATTAAATTCAGTTTTATATCATCTTAGTTTTTTCTATGATGCTCAAATGTTTGGTAAGTATTGTTCACATTTCTAACACACTGGTAACATTTTTAGAAGACAGGATATTCCTCAACAACCCATATTTTTCTCTGAGATTTTTTATATATGGGACATTGATTTTATGGGCCTATATCCTATCTCATTCATCTTATTATATATCCTTATTATTATTGATTGTGATAGCAAATTAGTGGAGTCTAAGGCCACTAGGAATGATGATTCACATGTTTCAGTGGATTTTTTTAGGGTATATAATTTTTTATGGTTTGAAATATTGAAGGATGTCATTAGTTACCAAGGGTCGCACTTTTAAAATCAGAATTTAGCTTCCATAATTTGAAAGTATGGGGTGAAAAGCAAAACATCTAATCCCTGTCACCCCTAAAAAAATGGTTATTATAAACTTTCAAATCATAATTTGAAGTATATTTTGTATAAAATCATGTAACTGAATAAAAAATATTGAATAAAGTTCTTGAATGATGCTCTTTGGGATAATAGGATGGTATAAAAAACTCCCATAAGTATGTCCCTATTTCAGATTTTTTTTTTTGAAAATCCTTTCATCTCCCTATGGAAGTCAAGCATCGTGTACTTTGGGTGATAATGAAGTGAAACATGGATTTATCCCAAGTAAGGGATCAAAGTAAGCTTCAACTTCAAGAGCTTTAGGAGATCTGATTATCATCATATGAGAACTCAAGGCCCTACAAAGAGTGGGAAAAAGTACCACATGAAAAGATGGCCAAAAAAATGTATTTTTGTGATGGAGACAAAGCCCTTATCTATAGTTTATAATAGAAGCTAATTCCTAGTAGATTGTAATCTAGATGGTTAAGACCTTGTGTTATATTTAATATTTTTCCTTATGGTGTAGTGGATATCACATAAGAGTAAATGGGAAGAAAATTTATAGTCAATGGGATACAGTTGAAGCAATACATTGAGGGACTTCCCACACATGCAATTGATTTCATCACACTAAATGACCCCATAATCAATTGAGAACATCATGTTTTACCTAACCCTTTCACTTTTATATGATTTATCCAATTTAAAATTATACATTTCATGTGCATATATCACTCTATAGGTTTACATTAAAAAAATTCAATATTTTAAGTGTGGGGGAGGGGACAATATTTTGGGTAATCTTATTTAGTATTTTCATTTGTGTTATTTGTTATGTGTTTTATGTTATTTTTCAAAAAAAAATAACAAAAACAAAAAAAACATCATGAAAAATGCTCATTTACTTGTGGAATATATGGAAAATACATGTTTTATTTTTAAAAATTCATTGGTATCATGATAATCATGATAAATATTTCATCATTAAGGGCTGAATTTTATTAAAATAGAAATCATTGATGATATGATTTGTTGTGTCCTTATAAAACCTTTTATATTTTAACACCATTATTTGGGATATTTATTCATGGTAAATTGTGATATTTATTTCTCCACATAACTTTACATGAAACCATGAATTGTGAAATTTTTCCTACTAGGTTGAAGTTATAGTCAAGTTAGGTAATTTTTTCTAGCTTGCAACAGTGGTTGATCTATATGTCTGTTTCTCTTTTGATCAGTTTCATTACTACACTGAATTAACATGTGTGTGTGTTCCTGATATCCGAAAGTTGTACACCCTTAAAAATTATATATATATATATATATATATATATATATATATATATTATCATAATAAATAGGGGAGTGATGAAATGTACAACATGTAGGGCTATCTGGGTCGGGATCTTATGTTTTGACTTTTAGGAATGCTTAAGTGAATGGGTATTCAAATTTAATTACACGGGAATGTAGAAAATATTCAGTGGAATTAAATTAGGTAAGAATAAATGTTTTACTTGACCAGAATATATTTAAGAAAGGGTGGGTATATGATCTTGAAATGGTTGGTATACACACATATGGGGAATTAATGGAATAGTAGACCCATTAATTATTTCACTATAATTAGTTTCATTAATCTTAATGTATTTTTATACAATTTATAAGATAATGACTTTAAAATTTATTTATATTGACTTCTTAATGAGATTCTTTCTTTTCCTATATTACCACTATGGATTGGTAAATGTCAACATGCATATCTTATTACAATCCTCTGGAATACATGACATGTGACTTTTACTAAGAGTGACAAAGGGTAAGTGTGGGGGATTTAATAAAACACATTTTTATTGAATATTTTATTTATAATAAATGATATAATTTCCTCACATTGTGTTAAATATGTTTATTTATGAAATATTTAGAATTAGATCATTCATTTTTAAATTTGATGAAAATTTCTCTTTTTGGACCTTTAAAGTAAACTGTAGTATTTTAGCTATAAATATTATTTACTGACATATTTGAAATTAAAATTTCATAAAAAATTCAATGAATGGGATACAACTTTCATTTAGATAATTGGAGAGAGATCTTTCATTAGATTGGATTAAATGGTCTATTAAGTCAAAGTTGTACTAGAATATTCAACATGGACAACACTTCACCATTTGGGATATATATTATACATTAAATATTATATTGGAATAAAAATTTTAAAGTATATATAGGACCCAATTCCAAATAAATAATACTTCGAGAAGGATAGTTGTTTCATGTGTTTTTGAGGTTGACAAGTCATTGCAAGTTGGATTAAAATATTTGGATGAATTTATCATTCACACTTATAAACTCTTGGAACCCTATCCTCACCTACACTTTATAAATGTGTTTTTTTATCATTTGGATTGGGTTGTACATGAATTATGAGTTTTATGGAATATGATATCTAGTTTTACTCCATTTATCTAAGCATTTTTCAAGATTTATATCTCTTGAAGCAATGATCCATTCTATGATTCATTCTCTCCCCTCTTCATGTTTTAACATTCTTTACATGTAATAAAAATATCCATTTCTATTCCATTTAATCTATTATTTTAAATTTCCTTATACTTTCAATTAATTTTTTTGGATGGAAATTAATAGTATAGATGAGATTGAGTTATACCCTTTATAGACCTTGGTACATGAAAAATGTTTCTAGGATGACAACACCACCCATAGAATAGTAGTTTTTCTTAGTAATCAATATAATTATCACTATATTCGCTTATATGTTTTCAATAAATGAGATTATTTAATTCACTTAATAAGATACATAAATTAAATTTTTAACTTAAAATAAATCAATCATTTAATTGAACAATTAACACAAAGCGTGCGAGGTTGAGTAATGTGTGAATTATGAGAGCGCAATCTTAATTAGTAAAACAAAACATTATGGGATCAATTTCTAGGGTTAAAATATAATCCCTAAACTAAATTCATCATCAATTACAATATATATATGATACACCACTGACCATGAGCTATCCACGAAATAAAAATCAAAGTAGGATGCTATAATTTTATGTTCCGAATCTAGCCAATGGTTTAATTCATTTCATCTTTAGGGTTGAGGTAAATTCTCATAGGGTTTGGGGGTTAAAAATTTGGGGGGTCATAATTAAGTGAATATTAATTTTAATGATAAATATTAATAAGTATGTGAAGAGGTATATTTATATCAATTATACCTTTTAAAAATATTTTCTAAAAAACATCTTCTTGTTCTGTTTTGTCAATAATATTTCATAAATAAAAAATAAAAAAATGCAATCTTATTTCAAAATATACCTTCTTGTGTTATAAACCTTGAACCCCCATCCCCCATATCATTTTTATTAGTGAGTATATTTTTTAAAAAATATCTTTAATATATATTTTTTAGTACTTCCTCCTTAGAGAACGACTTTGTCTAGCCACTCGGTTGCACATAAGTACTAAAAATTACACATCATTTGAGAGTGTTCAGGACAATTCCTTTAATGAGGACCCAAAGTAGACCCCCTATAGTGGTGATTCACACATGATCCTTTAAAATACAAATAACATTGGTGAAACATCAGGTGCTAGTGTGTCCGGTTGATCATCATGCATTATTCTCTTTGATCGCTTCACGTTACTTCAGGCTTGAAGGAATCTCCTTTGTTCTTCTCAGTCTTGAGAGGAAAAGATGAGGAGGGAGATCTTGAGAAGAAATGTTGTGCACAATTATTAACCTATCTCTAATTGAATTAGAATTCTGTAAAAATACCTAGGGTTATAGTTTAATTATAATTAATTTCTCAAAGGCCCTTAACTATGAATCAATCCCCAATAAATCCCATTTCTTGTAAATAGTAATATTATTATTATTTTACTTATGATGTGTGAAAACCCTCATAATGGAAAATATTATTTTATAGTTTGATAAATAAATATGTATCATCAAACCTGAAACTCAGTATGTTCATCATCCTCATCATTTATTGAATTCTTGAATAAATATTTAAATAAATATTATTCATTCAATAAATAAATAAATATTTTATTTAAGGTCTAGATAATATATATTTATTTAATATTTTAATAATGAAATAAACTATTTATTAATATTTATTTATTTATTTATTACCTTGAGATTAAATTAAGAGAAAAATAAATTTTATATATTCATGTAATTGAATAATTGTCATGTGAATAAATGTTTGTTTAATATTTTTTATTATTCAATAAATCCTGAATAAATTTTACTTCTTAATCTGGAGAATAATATTTATTTCAATTGTTAAATATAAATAATATTTAACTAATATCAATAGAAACACTTTATGTGTATCCCTCTAGGCCTCTTCCTAAGTTGAATTAGGTAGTCTTATCTAAATTCCAAGATTAGTGTCTATCAACAGGTCAAGGCACACATAGAGGAAGAAAATATATTTCAATGATAAGAACTACATATAAATGCTCACTATGTAATATTGTCCCTTTGTCATGATATCTCATCAAGGAGTTTAGATACCCATGTTATCAACCTATATGATTAACACATATTTTTTTGACTATCTGAAAGGAACTCATCTATACACCATGTAAATGTAATTTAATGTGACATTTCTATTTAAATTAAAGGGTTAAGATATCAACTTCTATTAATATGAAATCGGAAAAACCATCCTCAATTTATTCATTAATAACAGGTCATTTGTGACACACCCAACATAAACAGCTTCATTGTGATCATATATCATCATGATTTATGTCATTACATCAAAGTGTATGAGTCATAACATGTATTAATAATAATCTTGAAATCTAGTGATTATACATGATCACAGATGGTAATATCCAATGACATAGAAACATATGGATTTCCTACTAGTGGGTATGATCTCATAATATCTAATCTTGTAGATTAACAAGTATGAACTTTATGAGAACTCGCATCTTATTATGAGTGTCTACACATGAAAATCAACATACTATGTGTCTCATAATAAAATTTTATCATACCATATAAAAATATTTAAGAATTTCATCATAGTATTTCAAGTTTCTCATCATGGAGAGGAATTCCTATAACCTTTTCAGTGAAACAGATACTCTAGGATAGTATTTCATTAAATTCATACAGAATAATGAATAATGAATAATATAATATTTCATTAATAATAATTTATTTGAATATATATTAAATCTAAATTACAAACAATTGATTCTATAATTACAACTCCAATAAACTCCCAGTTGTACTAAATCCAACTACTAATGACTTTTAGTCCGTTAGATCTCACATGATTATCATGTTTATGTTGAGTTAAGGATTTAGTTAAGGGGTTTTCCATGTTTTCTTCTTTGGAAACTCTTATCACTATGACATCACCTCTCTGAGAAAAATCCCTTAAGAGATGATATTTATGGAGCATGTGCTTCATCTGATGATGTGACCTTGGATCCTTTAGAAGAGCTATTATTATAGCATTATCACTATATAGTGTGATAGGGTATTTATCACTTGGAATCATGTCAATATATTTTATAAAGTTACATATCCAAACTTATTCATTAACTACCTTAGAATTTGTAATGTACTCAGAATCTACTATAGAATCATCGGCCGTGGTTTTCTTTGAGTTCTTCCAGCTCACAGAACCTCCATTGGAAATAAAGATGTATCCTGACTGCAATTTCAGATTGCCTTAATCTATTTTGAAACTGGAATTTGTATATCCCCTTATAAATATCTCCTCATCTTATCCACAGACCATGAACATATCCATAGTACACCTTGGATACTTAAGGATAGTATTGACCATCATTCAATTGTAGTCACCTAGGTCATCTTGATATCTTTCTACCCGCACTTTAGTCATAGGCATAATCTAACCTAGTATATAGCATAAAATACATGAATAACCCAATAATTAACATGTATGGAGTCATTACATTATTTTTATCTCTTTATGTGTCTAAGGACACATTTTCTGGGAAAGATAAATGACACGTGACACTAAAAATAATCCCCTATTGGATTTTTTCCATACTGAATCTCTTAGGTATCTTGTCAATGTACATACTTTAACTTAGTCCAAGAATCCCCTTGGATCTATCATGATAGATCTTGATCCCAAGAATATACATTTATTATCTTATATCCTTCATGGATAAGCAAGTGTTTATCCATGACTTAATGGACTGTAAGATTGGTATTTCATTTTTGATACATAGTATGTCATCAACATAAACTATTAGGAAAAATACCTCACTCCCACTAAACTGGTTATAGGCACATGGATCATCTTCATTATTTATGAAACCAAATTATATTATAGATTCATAAAATTAATTTTCCATTACCAGGATGTTTACTTTAATCCATAAATGGATCTCTATAACTTTCATACATTGTCATTTTCCTTTTGAGTCGCAGTCCTTATAGTCATGTCATATATACATCTTCCTAAAGGTTTCCATTAAAGAAAGATATTTTCAAATCCATCTACCAAATCTCATAGCCATGGAATTCCACTGTGATAAGTATAATTTTGATGGATTTAATAAGATCAACTAGTGAAAAGGTTTCAGTATAGTTAATACCATTACATTATTTAAACCATTTTGAAACCATTCTATCCTTGGAGGTGATGGATTGACCATCCATGTAAAGCTTCTTCTTGAATACCCATTTATAACCAATAGGATTTAGATCCACTGGAGGATCTACCAAATCCATACTTAGTTTTGGTACATGGAATATACTTTATAATTCATGAATTATTTCCATTTAGAATATTTTTTTATACTCACTACTTTTGTGTAGGTTACAAGATCATTATTATCAATTAATAATGAGTTGTCATCCTGGTGAATATAAAACCATATCTTTCTAGTTCTCTAACCTCTCACATAATTATATGCATTACTTATGTCTCTGTAACTTACTCTTTCATGGGTATTTGTGGAAATTATTATTGTTCCAACTCTTATTTTTCTTGAGTATGATCTTTATTTAAGTCTATCTCACACCTACTATCTTCTTTAGATATGTGATATCTTTCAAGAAACATGGGACATATATTAACAATAACATTATTTTTTGAAGTATTGTATAGGTGATAACCTCTAGTTTCCTTATTTTAGCCTATAAAGATACACTTAGTTCCTTAGGGTGCAAGTTTTTTCCATAAATTTCCTTAACAAATGTTTTTCAACCCCACTCACATAAATTTAACAATAAGGGTTTATTTCCACCCCAAAGTTCATATAGAATATCATTTTTTTACTTTATTTGGAACTTGGTTGAGTATGAGTATTATTTTCTATAATGTGTAACCCCAAAAGGATAATGAAATACTTTCATGACTTGTCACACCCGATTTTTTAAGTTTTCCTTTGTTCCAGCTTAGGTAAGGTTTTTGGCCATTTCTCTTGAGGATCGGGTGTGACGAGTTTAAAATTTTTAGGTATTATTTTTATTTATCCTTGGTATAGCTTCCTCATTTGGGTTTCCTTTTGAATTTTGTAGGAAAAAAAAGGATAGTTTTGGGTGGGTAAGATCTTGTACACAGTTAGAGCACGGTTTGTAGTAATCATGCGCCCAAACCAGGAAACTGTGTGGTAGGAGGAAGAACCTACTACACGGCCTCTGCACATCTATGCACCTCATCCTAGGTTATTATATGGCTAGTTATACTTAGGAATAGGTATTTTCATGGTCTCTACACGGTTTGGAAAACCATGCGGTCGTTCCATCTCATTAAAAATGATTTCCCTCTTTTTCTCTCTTTCCGATTTTAACCCCTTTTCCCCCTTTCATGACCCCCTCAGACTCCCCATCCCTAGGTGAACCTCCCTCCTTCTTCCCCTCTCCTTGGTCTTAAATTTTTGGGTGTCTTCGGCTCATGTTCCTCAAGATCGCTCAAGTAAGTCCTCTTCTCTCTTTTTTCCCTCTTCTTTTAGGGTTTCCTCTCTTCTCTTTTGGGGGTTTTGGTTTTCTAGTGGATATGGGGTTGGATTTATTGTTAGATATTTATTGTAAGGGTTCAATCTTGATGTATTAAGTTTGATATTTACTTTTTAGGGTTTTCTCAAGGTGCGGTTGTGGTTTTGTACCATTTTCTGGAATGTTCTTCATGATAAGTAGGTGGTTCCTTGCCCTAACATTATTAGATGGATTTAATATGTTTTTTTGAGTTTATAAATGTGTTTTTTATTGATTATGTGGTGTGAATAGAGTTTTTGAAGTTATTTGGTGTGTTTATAGGTTATAAATGGACTCCAAAAAGGGAAATGGCTATGTTTTGTGTGTGTTATAATGTAATGATTATAAAAAGGGTTTTAGGGGTTGTTTAGAAGGTGAAAATTTTATTTTGAAAGGAACTTGGGGTGTGTGTATGTTTAAATGGGGATTTTAATGGAAAATGGATCATTTGGGGAATGTTATCCTTGTTATTCATTGTGAGTATAAATTGCGAAATGTTTGAATGATGGAAATATTTGTTTAAAAATGGTTTTAGAGTATGAGTGAGTTTATAAAGGGGCTTGGACCATTGACTTGGTTGGTTTTAATTTTGTGTTTTTCTTGTGTTATAAAAGTGAAATTTGGGAATTATGTAAGTGATAGTAAATTTATTGAAAAGGGGTTTTTCTTTGGTATGAGTAAAATGGTAAATGGGTTGTTTTTTGAAGAAGGGTGATACCCTTGAAATGTTTGGCCTTTGTTGTGAAAGTGGTGTTATGTGTGACATGTGAACATTAACATGAGCACAAGGGAATCCCAGGTATTTAGGTGGGATGACTAGATCTAGTATGGTAGTGATTCAGAAGGGGCTTTTCTCGGTTTCACTTAGCTTGATTGATTCTTACAACACTATCTAAACTATGATGATGATTAGAGACCACTATAATTGTAACTCCCTAACCCTTGTTACCCAGAGTCGGTGCATTATTACATAACATTGTCATGATCAAAAGAGATCAATTCTCGAAAGACCGATTAGTTTAGTAGCCTTGGAAGTACTAGATACATACATAAGTTTTACATTACATCATAAAATAAACAAAAAAAACATTGTGTTCCCTTTGAATACACTTATATACTTGTCTTATCCCTGTAGGTTAATCATAATTTACTTCTTCATATCCTGGGAAAAGAAAACATAAGAAAGGGGTGAGCTCAGATGCTCAGTAAGGATAACAATATAGTGGAAACTATCATAAATAATCATAAACATTTAAGGCAATGTATAAAACTAAAACAAAATCCTATTAAATTCATAATATGGAAAAGATAAATCAAATAATTCCATTTACATATTCACATGGATATTCTTCTAGTCAAATAATCACATTTAATATCAATAGATAATTTCATAATGATGGAATGCATAATGTTGGACATCATAACCACATATACAAGGCCTTGTGCCAATACTTACAAATAAGATTTTGTCAGGGCCTTGTGTTAAGACACTAGTTTGTCTCATGAGACCTACCGATGCATCGAGAAGCTATAGAAGGCTCCACTCGTCACTTACTAATTCCAATGCATTCCTCATATGAAAAGGTTGAAACATAACATAAACATTCATATTAAAACTAGAATACGAAATGTTAGTACATTAACCATAAACCATGAATGCTATAAAAATAACACATACCTAATCAAACATATCAAAAAACCTTCAATACAATATGGAATATTTGTATCATAATAAATCAACTTCAAACAAGTATAAAATATATTAAAGGATATTGACATAGATGAAATCAAAACTATTTGAGAGAAATATCTCTTTCTATTTTGAAATCATTTAAAAGTCATGTAATTATAAAGGAAAACAACTATTTTGAAAATAATATTATAATCTTGTAAGGGAAGATACAAAGATGTTATAATGGTGGAGAATAACCGCACCCATCGTATAAGTTAAAAAAACATTCTTACCTTAATTTGTCAAAAAGGTCATAAAGCACCTTGTTTGGAAAACAACAGAAAGATTCCTTTCAAACCATTTTATAAAAGTAAAACAATGGTATAAATGACTTTAACCCATTGTCTAGTAAATAGTAAAAATGTTTTGAAATACATTTTTAAGAAACATGGATGTGGATGATAAAGAGGTCCCAGTAGACACTTATGTAAAAACAACCTCATATAATAAATAGATTGTGAAATTAACCCTTACATTGTAATTTTCCTTGGACGAGGGTTTGTTAACCTCATATATAATATTTAAATCATTTTTATTAAATTATACAAGAACTAAATACATAAATATGATATCATATGTGATCTTCTAATATATATTTGTTAATAATATTTTAGTAGTATCATTGTTTCGGGTGTTAACTAATTTGTTTTCCTTTATATGTTTTGCTATATAAGTCATGTTTGTTATGGATAAGATGTATTTTATTCATATCCAGAATGATATTATGTTATTAAATATTATTTTTAATAATCAAATGAAAATTATTCTTGAATGGTTATGATGGGGAATGAATCTCATCGCGTTCGTGGAGACGGTAATCCGTACGTACGCATGAACGCTGCTTCCATTTAATTTTTTTATTTTAAAAGGAAAGATAACCAAATGATACATAGGTATATTATTATTCCAGTAAGTTCATTAACACGATCCCTTATACATTTCATTTATGGTATGAATGAGTCATATCACTTTGAGGGGGTGGTAGTCTGCACTTCCTCAAATGAAATTATCACATATATTCAACATGAAAAGAATAAATTTATTCTATAAAAGAGAATTAAAAAAGATTATATATAAAATAAATATCATAAATATGCCTAAGGTGAGGCTTCTAAGAGGAATATATGGTTTTAGGGAGCTTAATTGGGCAGATTTTGGATGAGCCAAGGGGATTGAGATGTGTGAGAAATGGGTTAGAGTTGAGGGCTTTTTATAAGGGGGAGGAGGGGCTCTTTAGGAATGTTTGAAAATATTATTTTATTATATAATGATTTTTTATTTCTAAAGGTCCAAAACTCATTAAATTCAAAGATAAGATGACTTATGTTCTAAACAAAATCATCCAATAATAATTCGATAGGTTTTGGATATTGTTTTAATTTTTATAATCGCATTTATTTAAATCATTCTTTAATAAGGTAAACATTGAATCATTATTGTGTCATAAATAATTTTATTTATTTTAAGTATAAAAATTATTAAAAAAATACCATGATGTAGGAAATATTTTTATCTTTCAAATGAATATTTATAGTCAAAAATATAACTTATATAACCCCTTTTAAAAATTATTTTACTAAAAGATATTTGTTTATGTCATTTTGTCTTTACTTTAAATTAATTAATATAAAGTGTCATTATCACTATCAAGTGGCTCCATGGGGTCCCAAAATTGACCCAAAGATGCCCATGGTAAGAAATATATCAACCAATAGAAATAGTATACATTTTGGGGTAATTTAATATTATTATAATAATATTTTTTTACCCTTATTTACTAGATTTACCCATTAACCATGGTAAATAAAATATTTACCAAAATAAATATTCATAATGTATAAAAATAAAATTTACCTATATACACAATTTGGACCTCATGATTCCAAATATGGTATCCATTTTTTCAAATTCAAAACACATAATTGGCAGAAATTAAATTAAAATTAATTCTCGTTGTCAAAACAAAAAGCGTGTTTTTAAGAAATAATAACTATCAAAAGATTGACACTTGTTTTTGTCCAGTTTAAATGTGAAATTACAAAAAATGACCTAAATTATATTAAATAAAAAAAAATCTAATTATACTTTAAAACCACTCAAATGTATAATTTAACGCTGTAAATTATTTCTATTAAAAAAGTTTTTTTTAATTAAAATTTAGTATTTTTCATTATTCATCAAAAATTGAAAGTTTTCAAAAGAGTACCAAAAATTTACCCTAATATAATTTTGATATTCCAAATCCAAAAATTAAGTCCATTTTGAAAAATAAAATTTATAAAATTTTAAAAAGTGGGTATTACTGTTCATAATGGCTAGTTTGATTGGTCGTGCTGTGTTAGAATCTCGAAGTTGCGTACAGCGCAAGCTATTGCATTATTCAAAGGGAAATGTACCGTGGAAGCTTTGGGTGTTAAATTATTCCCTCCTTAAAATAATTTCATCCTATAAATTTCTATGATATTACTACATAAAAAGATTCAGGTGGTTCTTTATCAAAAGTTCCTCAGGTTTCCGCGTTGCCTCTTTCATCTTATGGTTTCTCCATAGAACTTTCACCATATGATTTGTCCGGTTTCTCACCACTTGTTATCTGGTATCAAGAATTCTAATAGGATCTTCGCAATAAGACATATCGAGTTCTGGTTCTATTTCTTCATAGGTGAGTACATGCATTGGGTCTGGCATGTATTTTCTAAACAGTGATACGTGGAACACATCATGAACTATGGAGAGACTTGGCGGTATTTCCAAATGGTAAGCTACAGCTCCAATTTATTCTAGAATTTTGAAAGGTCCGATGTACCTAGGACTTAATTTTCCTTTCTTATTGAATCGTATAACACCCTTCCATGTAGATATCATTAAGAAAACATGATCTCCTACTTGAAATTCCAGATTTTTCCTTCAGTTATCGACGGAGCTCTTTTGCCTACTTTGAGATGCTTTGATGTGGGTTTGGATAACCTTCACCTTTTCCATTATTTACTTAACAAGTTCTAGTCCTATGAGTTTTCTTTCACCAACATCATCCCAACAAGTTGGTGTGTGGCATCTATTTCCATATAAATCTTCATTTGGTGCCATCTGAATACTTGAATGGAAACTATTGTTATAGGAAAATTCTACTAGAGGTAAATATTGATCCCACATACCTTGAAAGTCAAGTGAACAAGATATAAACATGTCTTCTAATGTTTTAATAGTCCATTCTGATTGTCCATCAGTTTGAGGGTGGTAGGAAGTGCTCAAACAAAGTTCAGTATCCAAGGCCTTCTAAAGACTTTTCTAGAATCTTGATGTAAAATGAGGATCACGATCAGAAATAATCGATAGGGGGACTCCATAAAGTCTTAAAACTTCATTAATATATAGTCATGTCAGGCGTTCAAGTGGTAAATCTTCTCTTATAGTAAGAAAATGATCTGACTTAGTAATACGATCAACAATGACCCATATTGCATCATTCCTTCTAGGATTCTTTGGTAGACCCATGAAAAATTCCATAATAATATCCTCCCGTTTTCACTTAGGTATGGTAAGAGGTTCCATGACTCCTATACCAGGGTGTATTTAGAAATTAGAGCTATGAGCATCATCCAACAATTCCATTTTTAGATCAGGTATGTCAGGAACACAAAGTTTATTCCCAAATTTCGAAATCCCATCTTCATATATGAAGTCGATTAATCTCTCGTTGTTCACAGCTTTAATTTTATTTTGAAACTCCTCATCATCATTCTGAGTACTTTTTATCTTTTCTAGTAAAGATGGTTTAGTAACCATTTGAAAAATTATTGATGTTTCACCTTCCATGATTATTCTCATATTCATATTTACTAGATCCATGAACATAGGATCCATTTCAACTCTCATCTTGTTCAAAACTCCATGATCCTTTCTGCTCAAAGCATATGCCACCTTATTTTCCTTCCCCAGGTGGTAGTGTATAGTGCAATCATAATACTTGAGTAGTTTGAGTCATATCCTTTGTTCATGAATTTTTAGCTGTCGTGATGCATAGGTAATAACTCTATCATTCTGCATAAGGACACAACCAAGTCCTTTCTTTGAAGCATCACTATAAATTACAAACCCATCATTCCCCACTGGTAGAGTCAATATAGGAGCATTGACTAATCTTCTCTTCAGTTCTTCAAAACATTATTCACACTCTTTTGTCCAAAAAAATTAACCCCTTTACGTGTGAGCTTGATTAATGGGTTAGCCAATCGGGCAAAATTTTGGACAAAATGCCGATAATAACCTGCTAAACCAATAAAACTGTGTACCTCAATTATACTTGTCGGTGCTGGCCATTCCCATATTACCCTTACTTTAGAAGGATCAATAGATATTCCATCCTTAGAGACAATATGGACAAGAAAAGAAATTTCCTAAAACCAGAATTCACACTTGCTGAACTTCTCATATAATTCATTTCTTCTAAGAGTCTTTAGAATAGTGTGTAAGTGATTTTCATGATATTCATAGCTTTTAGATTATACCAAGATATCATCAATAAATAACACTAAAAAGTCATCAATATATTCCTTGAAAACTTTGTTCATTAGATCCATGAAGATAGAGGGTGCATTAGTCAGTCCAAAAGGCATTACTGTAAACTCATAATGCTCGTACCTTGTTCAAAATGTAGTCTTTAGAATGTCTTCCTTCTTCACACACAACTGGTGATATTCAGATCAAAGTTTAATCTTTGAAAAATATTGATCTCCATGAAGTTGATCGAATAAATCATCAATGCGAGGTAGGGGATACTTGTTCTTTATTATTATAGCATTGATCTCCATGTAGTCAATGCCCAACCTCATAGATCCATCTTTCTTCTTAACAAAAAGAACAGGGGCTCCCCATGGAGAAACACTATGGCGAATAAATACTTTATTACTCAACTCCTATAGTTGTTTCTTTAGCTCCACTAATTTCGTAGTGGCCATTATATAAGGGGTCTTCAATATGGGCCTAGAACCAGAAATTAAATCAATGTAAAACTCAATTTCTCGTTCTGGAGGATGTCCAGGTAAATCCTTAGAAAATACATCAACATATTCTTGTAAAATAGTTACATCCTCTATTTGAAAATTCCTTTCCTCACTCATATTTATTTCACTCTCTTCCTCCCCAATAATTGAATTTAGTAAAGATACAGGGGGTGGATCTCGATAAGAATTAGATGGTGATGTTTTTTCACTAAAGATAAGGTATTACTTATCATCATCAAAAATTGTAACCTCCTTCTTCTTCTAATAAATTTTTGTATCATGGTCCAAAATCCAATACATACTGAGGATTATATCAAATTCAATCATGGGTATGATGATGATATCAGTGGATAAAGAACATTTATATGCCCTAATGGGGACTGATTCACAAAACTTTGTTGTAATGATAATTCTATTAGGAGTTTTGACTGATAACTCCCTTGTTAAATTAAATTGGAAATATCTAATTTTCTTAGAAAACTAGGAAGATATGAAATAATGTGATAACCCGGAATCATATAAAGAATTGGCTAAACTTGAGGAAACTATTAAATTACCTGCCACCATGTCTTTCAGAGCTTCAACCTCAGCAGTAGTGATCACATAAGCTTTCCATTTCTCCCTTGTCCTTTTCTGAGGTAAGTTTCCTTGGAACTTAGGAAATTCATTTGCATAATTCCCCATTTCTTTACAATTTTAGAATTTAACATTGACAACCGCTTTCTTTCCCTTGAAATCACGAGCTTTGTGGCCTTTTTCACCACACTTATAACAGACTCTCATTCCCTTCAAGAAAGTACCGGGGTGTTTCTTCCCACATTTACCGTAGGATGGATATTCAAATTTTCCCTTATTCCCCTTATTTCTATTTTTAGAGTGTTCATCAGATCTCTTCTTATCTTTATTTACTTTAAAGTCATCAGACTTAGAGAATTCCTTTTCTGTCTTGATAGAACATGAGACAATATCTTCATATGATGAGAAGGATTGTGAGACTAATGATCGATGGAGAAATGGTTTTAACCCATCAAAGAATCGATCAATCTTAATCCTTGGGTTATGTATATAATTTGTTTCATACCTTACTAACCTTGTAAAGTTATCCTTATACTTTGAGACATTCTCATCCTCCTTTTGCCTCAGACTTAGAAATTGACTTTCCATATCTGCTCGATGGTCATGAGGAAAGTACTTTTCTAATAAAATATCTTTAAACTATCTCCATTCCATATTTTATACTTCTTAATATTCCTTTTTGTTTTTAATTAATGACCACCATTGATCTACATCTCCCATGAGGCGATAAACTACTATGACAACTTTTTCCCTTTCGCTGCTCCCCAAAGCATGTAATATTTTCTCTAAGGAACTTATCCATTGCTCAGCTAAAAATGTATTTTTAGTCCCATTGAATTTTGGTAGTTTTTTTCTCATGAATCAGTCTAACATTGATCCTTCACATTGTGGATAAAGGTTCTCAATATGGGTAAGGTTATTATTCATAACCTGAATGAGTTGTCCCAGTATGGTGATAAGTTGATTAGTACCAGTTTCATCACCAGATCCACTATAATTATCTTGAGTAGGAGGAAAATTCCTACATGGATTATGTGTGTTGATATGGTTTCCATTCCTTCCACTAGGTGCCATTTCTAAACAATGGCATACACTAGATTAGTTTATGAATCGCAATACATAATTCCAAACTTGTAAAACACTTAACATAAATTGAACAGTTTATGGATATAATCCATAATCATAAAAATGTTTTCATTGAAGAGGTATATACTCATAAATCCTTCATAATGGTTTGTAAAGAAAATGTGAATTATCCTAAGCATATCCCCCAGGAGTGTCGTAACCAAGAGTACAGCAAGGCCTATTGTCGTGTACTAGGATACCCCGGGTAAAGTCCGAAACTCCTTGTCAGAGTTTTCACTCCTAGGTACATCTGTGTCAGAGCTGCCTCTACCTACTCATATCCAGACAAGGATTTATTGCTTGGAAAAAACAAAAAATATCTACATTACCAAAATTCTAGGAAGTTATTCTAAACTAATCCTCAAAGTTTATATTAGGGTAATGTGCTCTAATCAGAGTTTATCTAAATCTAGTTTCTGAGGTTTATACTAAACTTCATCTGATACCAACTATAATTCCCTGACCCTAGTTACCCAGAGTTGGTGCATTATTACATAACATTGGTATGATCACAAGAGATCAAGTCTCTATAGATCGGTTAGTTTAGTAGCCTTGTAAGTACTAGATACATACATAAGTTTTACATTACATAATGAAATAAAGAAAAAAACATTGTGTTCCCTTTAAACACACTCATTTCATTAGCCTATCCCTATAGGTTAATCATAATTTACTTCTTAATATCCTAGGAAAATAAAACATAAGAAAGGGGTGAACTCAAATGCTCAGTAAGGATAAAAGTATAGTGGAAACTATCATAAATAAGCATAAACATTTAAGGCAATGTATAAAACTAAAACAAAAGCCTTTTAAACTTAAACTTCAACATAATATGGAAAATATAAATCAAATAATGTCATTTACTTATTCACATGGATATTCTACTAGTTTAATAATCACATGTAATATCAATAGCTAATTTCATAATGATGGAATGCATAATGTCGGACATCATAACCACATAGTCAAGGCCTCGTGCCAAGACTAAAAATAAGATTTTGTCAAGGCCTTGTGCCAAGACACTAGTTTTTCTCATGAGACATACCAATGCATCAAGGATCTATAGAAGGCTCCACCTGTCACTTACTAAGTCCATTCCATTCCTCATATGAAAAGTTTGAAACATAACATAAACATTTGTATTAAAACTAGCATACTAAATGTTAATACATTAACCATAAACCATGAATGATATAAAAATAATACATCCACAGTCAAATATATCACAAAACCTTCAATACAATATGGATGATTTGTATCATAATAAATCGACTTCAAACAAGTATAAAATCCATTAAAGGGTGTTGACATAGATGAAATCAAAACTATTTTAGAGAAATATCTCTTTCTATTTTGAAATCATTTAAAAGTCATGTAATTATAAAAGAAAATATTTATATTGAAAATATTCTTATAATCTTGTAAGGGAAGCTTCAAAGGTGTTATAACGGCAGAGAATAACCGCACCCGTCGTATAAGTTAAAAAACATTATAACCTTAATTTGTCGAAAAGGTCATAAATCACCTTGTTTGGAAAACGATGGAAAGATTCATTTCAAACCATTTTATAAAAATTCAAACAAGTGTATAAATGAATTTAAACCATAGTCTAGTAAATAGTAAAAAAAAATTGAAATACATTTTTAAGAAACACGGATGTGGATGATAAAGAGGTCCCAGTAGACACTTATGTAAAAAAAACCTCGGATAATAAAGAGATTGTGAAATTAACCCTTACCTTGTAATTTTCCTTGGTCGAGGGTACGTTAACCTCCTGTATAATAGTTAAATAGTTGTTATTAAATTATGTAAGAACTAAATACATAAATATGATACCATATGTTATCTTCTAATATTTCTTTGTTAATAATATTTTAGTAGTATCATTGTTTCGGGTGTTAACTGATTAGTTTTCCTTTATATATTTTTCTATGTAAGTCATGTTTGTTATGGATAGGATTTATTTGATTAATATTCAGAATTATATTATGTTCTTAAATATTATTTTTAATAATCAAATGAAAATTATTCTTGAATGGTTACGATGGGGAATGAATCTCATCACGTTCATGGAGACGGTAATCTGTACGTACGCACGAACGCTACTTCCATTTCATTTTTTTTATTTTAAAAGTAAAGAAAACAAAATGATACATAGGTATATTATTATTCCATTAATTTCATTAACATCATCCTTTATACATTCCATGTATGGTATGAACGAGTCATATCACTTTGAGGGGTCGGTAATCCGCACTTCCTCAAATGAAATTATTGTATATATACAACATGAAAAGAATAAAGGTATGCTATAAAAGAGAATTACATAAGATTATATATAAAAAAATATCATAAATATCATATATAATTATATTTCCATCATAATTTCCACCATAATAGGTGGTAGTGGAAGATTGAACAATCATCATTTCGTGAGGTAGTAGTTCGTCGTCCACAGAAACATTATGTTCTATACCCATTACATGGAGGTGTGTGTAAGTGTAGTTAAAATACTTCTCATAAAAAACCTAGTATATTGATTATACTTTTTTTTATAAAAGAAAGGAAAAACGAGAGTTTATGGGGTTGGAGAAGTAAAATAAAAGAAAAGAACTTAAGAGGATATGTTACCTTTAAATCGGGTAACTCCCTTTGGTTTGAACCAAAAGGATTCCTTGAAGTGCATTCTGCCTAAGGTAAGGCTTATAAGTAGAAGATAGGTATATAGGTAGATTAATTGGACAGAATTTGGATGAGCCAAGGGGCTTGATAAGTGTGAGAAATGGGTTAGAGGTGAGGGATTTTTATAAGGGGGAGGAGGGGCTCTTTAGGAATGTTTGAAAATATTATTTTATTATATAATGATTTTCAGTTTATAAAGGTTCAAAACTCATTAAATTAAAATATAAGATTAATCATATTCGAAATAAAATCATCCAATAATAATTGGATAGGTTTTGGATATTTTTTTAGTTTTTATAACCTCGTTTATTTAAATCATTCTTTAATGAGGTAAACACTACATCATTATTGTGTCATAAATAATTTTATTTATTTGATGTCTAAAAATTATAAAAAAAATCCATGATTTAGGAAAAAAATTTAGATTTCAAATGAATATTTATAGTTGAAATGATAACTTATATAACCACTTTTAAAAATTATTTTACTAAAAGATATATGTTTATGTCATTTTGTCTTTACTTTAAATTAATTAATATAAAGTGTCATTATCATTCTCAAGTGGCTCCATGGGTTCCCAAAATCGAACCAAGTATGCCCATGGTAAGAAATTTTTAAATCAATAGGAATAGGATGCATTATAGGGTAATTTAATATTATTATAATAATATTTGTTTACCAATATTTACTAGATTTACCCTTTAACCATGGTAAATAAAATATTTACTGAAGTAAATATTCATAATGTATAAAAATAAAATTTACCTATTTACACAATTTGGACCTCCTAATTCCAAATATGGAATCCATTTTTCCAAATTCAAAACACAAAAGTGGCAGAAATTAATTTAAAATTAATTCCCGTTGTCAAAACAAAAAGCATGTTTTTAAGAAATAATAACTATCAAAAGATTGATACTTGTTTTTGTCCAGTTTTAATGTGAAATTACATCCAATGACCTAAATTATATTAAATGATAAAAATATAATCTAATGATACTTTAAAACCACTCAAATGTATAATTTAATGCTATAAATTATTTCAATTAAAAAAGTTGTTTTTAATTAAAATTTAGTATTTTCACTATTCATCAAAAAATTGAAAGTTTTCAGAAGAGTGCCAAAAATTTTCCATAAGCTAATTTTGATATTATGAATCCAAAAATGAAGTCCATTTTGAAAAATAAAATTTATAAAATTTTAAAAAGTGGGTATTACTATTCATAATAGCTAGTTTGATTGGTCGTGGTGTGTTAGAATCTCGAAGTTGCGTACAACGCAAGCTATTGCATTATTCAAAGGGAAACATACCATGGAAGTTTGGGGTGTTACAAGAATTTTGGATGCTTATCCTCTCTAGTTTATTGTGCATGGGAAAACGGATGGTTTGGGTTACTATACCACCTTTCATCAAGGTATTAGGTTCTAGGGTCCCACATGAGCTAGATTAACCCTAGGGATTTACCCGTGGCACTCTACCTTAAATGATATGGTGCCAACCGTCAGCATACGGTGGACCTCATGTGTGTGTGTGTATTTTTACTATAAATTATCTCTTTTTCTTTTAATCAAGTGGTTGTGAAATTTATTTCTTTGGAAGCATTTATTTTTAAAATGTTTACCCAATATATTTTTACCTAGAAATATTTTAAATTCAAGTACTTAAATGAGCATGTTAGGTTATCTTTTAAATTTTTTTGGAATGGAACATTTTTATTTGGGTGGAATCCTACTAGGATTTCGATCACACTCTATATACACCCTTGGGTGTATGTATATCTGGTTGTATGATTTCTCCTGGTAAAGGCAGGGTACGTTGTGTGGATGGTTCGGGGTTCTTAATGGTATCTCTTTATGGATCGTGTTAGCATCAACTTGAGGTTGTGGCCCTATTGTTGTTTGTAGGTTGGGGAAAAGTTTTAGTTTCCTCTTATTATAGTTCGTTGAGTTTTTTTTCAAGGTTGTAAACTTTAAATCTAGAAATTCATTATGCCCTATTTGGTTGTGCATTTTTAGTTTTAGCTTTTTTTATGCTTTGTGTCTATATTTATAGTTAAATTATTCTCCTATGTTTTTTATGATACCCATGAACTTATTACCATCCCATGGGGATCGATAACACCCTTCGTGTTATTCCAAAGACTGGGTCTGGCACCGGGTTGAATGGCGACTTGGCTTGGTTTATGAAAAAATGGTTTCATAGGGAGGTTCTCTCTTTTAGACCTAGTTCCTTGGGAAAGAATCTGGGTATAATGGAGTTAGGATTGTTGGAAATTGACCTTATGGTTATGAGTTAGGTGTCTGGCCAACACACATCATGATGGAATTCAAGTTACCATGGGAAGTTGGGTTTTGTTTAGGTCATTTGGTTTGTGTGGATGTATGTTGTTTGGGAAATATAATGGGAGTTGGGACAATGGTCATAGTGAGATCGTAGGGCCTATAAATCCATGTGGATCTAGATACATGAACCTAGAACACTCTTTGTGATGGTGGTGTGACTGGTGTATGTCTGCCAACCATTTTTCCAAGTCACCCATCGACACTAGTTTCCCTTTGAGAAGCGTCTTGTGAATTTTTTGGTTCTGAAAATTATTTTGAAAAAACCTATTATAGAATTGTGAAAATTGGATTTTAAAGTGGGAATGGTCTGATTTTAAAAAGGTGGAAAATTGGTTTTTTTTTTTAATTGAGCTTTGAAAAGGTTGATTTTAATGTAATGGTTTTGATTTAATGGGGTTTAGTTTATCGAGATTCAATTTTGATAACTTAAACTTGTGTTTTATTGAAATAAATTGTTTGGAAGGCATGAATTATGTTAAAGTGGGTTTTGGGAAAATCTATTTTAAATGGGATTTGCTAAATTGTTGGAAATTATTTTGAATGGGATGAAATGTTTTAGAATTTATGTGTGAATTTTGGGAATGGCCTTTGATTTGGTAGTGGTCTTTTGAAAAGTTTGATGAATTTCTATAAACTTGTTTTAAATGAGAATAAATGAGTTTTTAAATGAGTGGGTATTGATGAAATAGGGTTTTTTGTGAAACTGGGAGTGTTTTAAACTAAAATGAAATGTTTTGAGGTTGATGTGTAAGGTTTGATAATGATTTTGTGTTTGAATGGTTGGTGTTTTTCTGAAATTTTTTTGTGAAACTCAAAATGAGTTTTGATTTTTGTGGGTAGTAGGATATGAAAATATGCTTTAGTGAATTTTTCAAAATGGAAAACTGAGTTGAATGTTTGTTTTGGAAAGTATAGTAGTTTTTCTTTATCCTTTTGTATTTCCATGAGTGGTCACATTCATAGGATATGTATGGAAAGTGAATGGGTTCCCGGTTTGGCATGAGAAAAATGCATGTGAGAGGCTCCATGGGATACCATTGGAGAATGTGAAATCCACCAATCCTGTTTTATTTTCAAAAGTATTTTTGAAGGAAAAGGTGTGGTGTGTCTTTTTTTATTTTTTGGGAATGTTGTTATGGGGTGTTTTAGGTTTGAAAACCTCTTTTTTGAATTATGCTTCATGTTTGTGTTTCTTTGGTGAGTTGGTTTGGAGTGGTGGTTAGTGGTTTCTTTTGAGAAGTGCTTCGAGAAGCCTTTGCATTGGTTTTCCCCATGCATTCGGTGGTTTCTTATGGCATGTTTGGACAACAGGATAGTTTGATCAGGTCCATATTTTTCTTTCTTGGCTAGTGTACACCCCCATAAATAATTAATGCACATTTAAAGTGTTTCCATGGGTGATCCTCATTGGAAAACCCTTCAGTTGATCAACGTAAGGACTCTCTCCTTGAAATTTGGAATACAAGTCTTATTCCCCTCTATCTCAGTTAAATGAGTCCTCCCGTGGTGGGATAGAATATGTGAGAGGAGTTGAAGGAAATTTTGGTTTCATTGATTTGTCTGAGTCATCAGGTATGAAGTTTGACACCATTGTGTCTGAAGATCCTATTTATAAATGGTGAGGAGAAATTCTAGTGAGGAAGGTGAAGTAGTTTGGAGTTGGCAGTGTTGAATACTTTCTTTAAGGGCCTTTGGGTCTTTTGTTGGTTTTTTCTAAGAAAGGATTCATGATGGGTTTTCAGTGTGGGAATTCTATTCGTAAGAGGATTTTATGGTCATTTGCAGGAATTGTGTTCCATTGGGGACTCAGTTTAAGGTCCCTCCCCTTGTAATGTTTCTATCAGTCACAATGGTCATGTTCAGTGATGCTTTTTGGTGTCATGTTCTTGCTCAACTGCAAGATAAGTTCCATTTGGGGGTTGTAAGGCCTGACTATGAGGAAGGATATTCTTCAATTAACAGAGCTCCAGCCACAGGTCTTGGAGTGAAGCTGGAACATAGTTTAGAATCCCAAGGGGTATAAGGAATCTTGGTCTTATTTCTGTCTTCAATGTTGGGAATAGAGATAGTCTAAGAATTTGTGGTGGTGGTTTAGTTTCAAGTGGTTTCATGTGGAGAAAAGGGACATGGGGACCCTGATCCTTAATTTTGATACCCGCGAAGGTGGAAGAGTCTCTCCTTGGATTATAAGTAGGTGGGGTTGTTTCATTTTCTTGAACCTTAGTGCTTATACACTTGTGGGTGTGAATCTCTGTGTAGTCATTCATGCATGAACAACCTTATAGATCCATTACAATATCAGATTTGGTTTGGAATCATCTGAGAATGGAAATGATTGTAAGATTGGTGAACCACATAATGTATTATTTTTTTGGATTGGAGTTTTGTTAATTGGGTCCCTAGTGTTGGTAGGTTAGGTTGTGCAGGAAGCACTAGAGCTAGCCTATATCAGGTTTCCTTCTTCAGTCCATGTTAGTCAGGTAAGCTAGCTAGTCAATTCTTATGGTGGGGATACCCACCATGGGTCTCGTTAAAATCCCACTAAAATGAATTGATGTTATCCTATTCATTATGGTGGGTAGTTCATTCATGCCTCCCCATGTTGGCGTCCAGGTTCTGTCTCGGGTGTTGAGTTGTTTCTTATGGTGGGGAGTCTATTCGCTGCCACCCCCCCCCCCTGTGTCAGTGCTTAGGTTTTGTTCCCGGTGATTGGATTAATGGGAGGTGGTATCATTCGAATCTATCTAACCCAAAGATCCTTCCTTTTGTAAACATTGGGACTAGAGCATCCCCAACAGTTTCATTGAATTAAGGTTATGGGGTGTTCCTTTGATGTTATTTGATCTTGTTTTTTTTTGTTTCAAACAAGTGGTGTGGGTTCCGTATATTAATGTATGAGGTGTTTTGGTTTGAGAATTGGTATTGACCATTGTTTAAAGTTTCTTTTTCCTTTAACTGGTCAACTGAAGGTGATTTCACTTTTGGGGATGGGTGACACTTAGTAGGGAGTCCATCTTGGGGTCTCTTGAGTCTATCTTGCAAGTCATTTTCTCTGAGGGCAGTGCTTTTGCCTCCTCTCATTTTTTGTTCATCAGGGATCTCCTTAATCTGAGAATTAATAATGTGTCTTGTTTTCTAAAAAATTTTGGGGTGGCTTTCCGGGGATGGAAAGTGTTATGCTGGGGAGAATTGTCACACCCGGGTTTTTAAGTTTTCCTTTATTCTGGATCAGGTTGAGTTTTTATCCATTTATCACGAGAACAGGGTCTCAAGGGTTTAAACTTTTAAGGTATTCTTTCTATTTATCCTTGTTCTAGATTCCTACACTGGGTTTTCTTTTGAATTTTAGGGAGAGTTTTGGGTGGGAAGGATCCTTCACACGGTTGGAGCACAGTTTGTAGTAGTTGTGCGCCCAACCCAAGAAACTGTGTGATAGGAGGCAGAACCTACTGCAAGGCCTCCACATAGTCATGTGCCTCGGTCGGACCAGGTTAGCATGCAGCTGGGTCTCCTTAGGCATAGGTGGACGCACAGTCTGCAAACGGTTTTGAAAATCGTGTGGACTGGCCATGTGGTCATGCCATCTCATTAAAAATACTTTCCCTCTTTTTATCTTTACCATATTTTAAACCCTTTTCCTCCTTGATCGACTCCCTCAGACTCCCCAGCCCTAGGCGCACCTCCATCCTTCTTCCCCTCTCCTTGGGTTTCAATTTTTTGGTGTCTTTGGCTTAGATTCCTCAGGATCTCTCAAGTAAGTCCTCTTTTCTCTTGTTTCCCTCTTCTTTTTGGGTTTCCTCTCTTCTCTTTTGGTGGTTTTGGTTTTCCAGTGGGTATGGGGTTGGATTTAGGGTTAGATCTTGATGGTAATGGTTAAATATTTATGTATTAAGTTTGATCTTTCCTTTTTAGGGTTTTCTTGAGGTGTGGTTGCTATTTTACACCATTTTTTGGAAGGTTCTTCATGGGAAGTAGGTGGTTCCAAGCCCAAACATTATTATATGGATTTAATATGTTTGATTGAGTTTATAAATGTTTTTTTATTATGTGTTGTGAATAGAGTTTTTTAATTGGTTGGTGTGTTTATAGGTTATAAATAAACTCTAACAAGGGAAATGGATATGTTTTGTGTGTGTTATAATGTAATGTTTCTAAAAAGGGTTTTAGGGGTTGTTTGGAAGGTGTGAAATGTATTTTAAAAGTAACTTGGGGTGTGTGTATGTTTAAATGGGTATTTTCAATGGAAAATGGATCATTTTGGGCATATTGGCCATTTTATGTATGGGTATAAATTGAGAAATTTTTGAATGATGGAAAGATTGTTTTAAAAATGGTTTTTAGAGTATGGGTGAGTTTATAAATGGTATTGTCCCATTGACTTGGTTGGTTTTAATTGTGTGTTTTTCTTGTGTTATAAAAGGAAAATTTGGAAATTATGTAAGTGATGGTAAAGGTATTGAAAAATGGGGTTTTCCTTTGTGTGAGTAAAATGGTAAATGGGTTGTTTTGTGAATAAGGGTGATTCCCTTGAAATGTTTGGCCTTTTTTGTGAAAGTGGTGGTATGTGTGACAAGTGAACATTAACTTGAGCACAAGGTAATCCTAAGTATCTATGTGGGCTGACTAGATCTAGTACGCTAGTGATTCGAAAGTGTCTTGTCCCGATTTCACTTAGCATTATTGACTATTGCAACACTAACTGAACAATGATGATGATTGGAAACCACTATAATTTTGGATACTTATCCTCTCTACTAGCTCATGCATGGGAATGCGGATGGTTGTGGTTACAATACCACATTTCACCGAGGTACGAGGTTCTAGGGTCCCACATGAGCTAGATTAACCCTAGGGATTTACCCATGGTGCTCTACCTTAAATGACATTATGCCTACCATCGGTATATGATGGACCTCGTGTGTGTGTGTGTGTGTGTGTGTCTTTCCTATAAATTATCTCTTTTTCTTTTAAACAAGTGGTTGTGAAATGGATTTCCTTGGACGCATTTCTTTTTAAAATGTTTACCCAATAAATGTTTTTTATAAATTTTTTAAATGCAAGTACTTAAATGAGCATGTTAAGTTGTCTTTTAAATGTTTTAGCATGGAACCTTTTTATTTGGGCGGAATCCTACTGGGATTTGGCTCACACCCTACATAGACCCTTGGGTGTGTTTAGATCTGGTTGAATGTTTTCTCCAAGTAAAGGCAAGGTATGTTGTGTGGACAGTTCGGGGTTCCTAGTGGTATCTCATTGTAGATCGTATTGGCGGTGGCTTGAGGTTGTAGCCCTATTATTGTGTGGAGGTTAGGGGAAAGTTTTAGTTTCCTCTTGTTGTAGTCCTTTGAGGTTTTTGTTCAAGGTTGTAAAATTTAAATATGTAAATTCATTATACCATGTTTGGTTGTGCATTTTTATTTTTAGATTTTTTTTTGTGCTTTGTGTCTATATTTTCAGGTAAATCGTTCCCCTGTGTTGTTTATGATACTCGACCACTTGTTTTCATCCCATGGGGATTGGGAACGCCCTTCTGGTTATGCCATCGGATGGAGACCCATCTTGGTTCATGACATGTCTCATCATTGATCTCACCATGTCTAACATGGTGTAGTTCCTCCTTTTTTATTATAGTATTCCATTGTGTTGTATAAGTATGTTTTCATTGGGATAAAATTGAAAACTCTAGTAAATAATCAATGGAGTCTTGGTTATGATATTCTTGAACATGGTCTGATCATATTTTCATAATCTTATTACCAAGATGGTTCTCAACTTCATACCTATATTCCTTGAATATTTTAATGTAATTTGACATATATATAATTAAGTACATATATTCATATATACTAAATTCATTAGTAAAAGTTATTAAGTATGAGTACCCACCCCTAGATTCAACGGGAAATGGTTCACAAACATCGGTATGAACTAACTCAAGAAGTTATGTGGCCCCTTCATCTTTTTCACTAATGAGGATTTTATTATTTTTACTTTAAAACATACATGACACACACTAATTTTATTTAGTTTAAATGAATCCAAATATTCATCTTAGTGTAATCTGGTAAAATTATTTTCATTTACATGACCTAGCTAGTGATTCTATAGTTGGGTGTAGTATGAGTCATGTGAATTATTTTTATTATTGATTATTATTACTTGGTTCATGTAATACAACATGTAAAGATTATTATTTAAATATGTATTAATATAACAAATGTTTTATTTTTAAAATAAGCAATAATTATTTCCAAATTTGAAAATAAATCCATCTGTATCAAGTTTGGATATAGAAATATATTTTTTTAGTAAAGGCGTATAATAGAAATATTTCAAAACCAAGATCATTCAAAATGGAAACATGATTTGGTAGTACCCAATAGGCATAGTAGTAATTTTGTCTCTATTAGCTACTCATAGATATACCTTACCATGGTAAATCTTCCAGAGTCTACTTGTTTTTTGTATTTGAATATATATATATGAGCACAACATGCTATATCTAATATAGAATTTGTATAAATAGATAGATTGCACTCCATAAAAAATTCACCTAAAGATTATACTTTTTTTCCTATGTGCAAGTTTTTTTTAGTGACCCTTCTTGCCAAAAGTAAAATAGATAGCATTAAATTCCCTTACTTTACCCTTAATCCTACTCTTCTTGGAAGGGAATTGTGAAGAATATTTAAACTTGGAGTTAGTCTTTGAGCTCTTCACCGACTTTCCTCTTATTCAACATAAGGACTGAAGGTTTTTCACACTTAATATCCTTATCAACTTGGTGAAGTAGAGTGAGGAGATCTATGAGTGACTTCTCTAGGTTGTTCATTATGGCATCCCACCTTTTTATTACATAACATTTCATTACATTTTACAAACATAGGATCTTTAAAGTCTAGTGTCTTGGAAATCAGGAACATAAAACATGAGAACAACATAAAACAATCTTCTAAACCACTTGTAAGGCTTCATCATAGTTTAATCCTATGTATATTTACTACATCTCATATCCTGTATATAGACATCAAAGGAAAGGGTGAGAAAAAGGCCTAGTAAGGGTAAATAAGGGAGTCAATGTACTTGTGATATTAATAAGAACTTGAATAAAAACATGAAGACATGAGCAATGGAAGAATAGGAATATCATAAAGAAAATAACATAGAACTTTACTTGAATATGTGGCTACAAAATTTCATTTAGACATTCATGAACATATCACCAAGGTCCATCCCCAAGGTGTCATAAAAATTACCAAGGTTATTCACCAAGGTATCGTAAAACTTGTCATCTCTAGAGATTAATTATGTACCCAATGCATTAAATCACTATCAGGGCGCACCCATAATATGTCTTTACTTTAATGTGATACACATAGATCATAATCAAACATTTCATAAATAACCCAAATGGAATCAAAGAAATGGGTTTCATGTCAAAATCATGACGTTTAAAAAAGAGCTTAAAAATAAGATCATTAGGTCATTTATAACCCATGGAAAGGGAGTGAGGGTTATATGTATGTCAATTACAGAATAAAATATATCAACTTTATACATTTATGAACACCCATGGAAACTAAATTAGTCTGGGTATTCACATAAATAAACAATAGAATTTCTTGAGAGAAAGAGATAGAAATTTTGAGACGAAATTTCTACAGCATAACGGCTATATAACATGGTTTTAGAAAACATTGAAAAGAGAGGGGAAAAGGGTCAACCACTCATAAATAACTCATAATAAAGTATTTTTACTGAATAAGATCATGGTATGGATATTTGAATGACATACCACATGAAAAAGGAAACATGAAAGAAAAGAGAAGATGTGATTTCTTCTACGAAAAATTCGGCAGCCTAACGGCGTCACTTAAAAATTCAGAAAACAAATTGATGAGAGCAGAGAAGGTCTCTCAATAATTATACATTAAATGGAAATAAATGAGAACATATAAGAACATACCCTCAACATAAAGAGATGAAAATTATAAGACACAACATAAAGGAAGTCGTGACTTAAAAGAGAAGGGTGAAATGATCCCTTACCTTGAAGAGTAACTTCGAAAGCTTGAAGTTCTGGACCTTGGGAGGCTTGAGGGAACCTTGGGAGGACTAATTTGGAGGTAAAGGGACCATAAATTCATTGGGGAGGATTTTTAAATGAAATTAATGAGGGAAAGTCTTGTTATTTATAGGAGAAGTGAGGGGACTAAGCATTAATTGCCAAGGGACACCTCATCAGTGGTATTGGAAAAACCATGGGCTTGCCCATGGTATTTGCCCATGGTATTGTCCACTTGAGACACCTCATACCTTATCTTACTATTCATAAGTCGACCAGAATTATTTCAAAATTATTACATCCTTAATGATGTCATTAAACACCTGAAACTCAAAAATTGTATTTTCACTATTCACCGAAAATTCAACTTTCTCAGAAAAATCCCAAAATTTCACCTTAACCAAATATAGATGCTCTGATTTCAAAAATGAACTCCATTTTATGAAAATAATTTTTTAAATATTTTTAATTTAATTTTTAAATAAAAAACACTATTCACCTGAAAAAACTAAGACTTAACCAATAATTTCTGAAACAGTTATTTACCTATTTTATTGAATCACATTACTTAATCAAGGTGCATAAATTATATTAATACTTTATTAAGTGAAGTTACTTAATCCATTTGGTCACATTACTAATCATAAGCATAAAATCACTATTCATAATTTACTATTCATCAAAAATTAAGTTGATCTTATTAGACTCTAAATTTCTTACTGAACATAACTGTAGAATACCATTTTTTGAAAATAATTACACATTATTAATTATTTAAGGTTTACATAAATATTTTTAAAATATCCTTTTTCTAAAATTTATAAATAATATGCATACTATATTTATCCGGACATTTAAAAATTCACAAACTTCACCATAAGAAGACATCACAATTTTTTTTTAAATCAAAGGATTACACAAGGTAGTTACGGTCTCATTACATAACCCCTTATAACACCAGCATAAGACCTAAGAGTAAGGTGTGTTAGGGTGATAGAATCTTGGGACGGCTCGGCCAACATTGCCCGAGTAATTATTTTTATCAGCTTGAACTTCTCGCGAAGGCGATTCCGTTCCAGCTTCACACGATGAAGTTCGGCTTGGGTTTGGTCCAGAGCAAAGCCCAAAGGTGATACCTCCTTCCCAAGTTCCGTCAGATGGGATTCGATTGGCCCGAGACTACTGGATGGGGCCATCGAATCTTCTTTCTATATTAATTAATCAAGATCACTTGTATTTATAGACAATAATCGCAACATTTAGTTTCCAAATGTCATATTGAGCAACGATCATATAACAGTTGAAACCCAACGGTCTTATTTTAATTATACTCATTTTATTAAATGAAATAGTTTTGTTGAGTATAAAATAAAATAACACACAAAGTTAGGAAACAAAAATTATTCAAAATTTCGGGTCGTTACATTCTTCCCCCCTTAAGAAATTGTGTCCTCGCAATTTTAAAATTGGGCTTGGAAATTTTGTTGAAAGTCCCACATCGGAAAAAGATTCATTAAAACTATTACTTTAAAAGAAAGAAAGGGAAGTACAAAGGTCACCCGAGTTAACCCATACTAGGATTCCATGTGGGAAAACATGGATATATAAGAGAAAACAAAGGTTCAAGTTCTGATGGAGAGTGATAGAAAACATTATTAGGAGAAAATTAACCATAAGAAGATCACTAACTTAAGATATGTTAAACGGTCTTTGATTACCTAGTAGGAAATGTAAACCAATAGTGTTTTTGTTTTACGTTCATTTTCATAATTTTTAGGAATTCATTTACTACATAGAATAAAAACATAAGGAAATATACTTACCTTCAAGTAGAGTTTAATCCCTTAATAATTTTCCACCAAGACTAATCTTTTCTCCGAACAATGAGCATTCAAAAAGACTTGGTCTCATCAAAAGCACAAGAATCATCTTCTAGAGAATCACATAATCCACAAAAGAATAACTATATTTTTTCCTTGTCTTTAGTCATCAACTAAAACTAAAAAGGTTAGTACGATATCATATAATCCCCAAAAAGGATAATCCTTTATAAAAAGAAAAATGACTATTAATCTCCAAAATTCAAAAAAAGTACCCAAAGTTCTAGAAAGACCATTCAATGCACAATCGTCCTTAAAATTCTTCAGAATAATCCAAACTAAGATTGGAACCCAAAACTCAGAAGGATTTAATCACATAGTCTTCCCCAATAAATCTTAACATTTATCTCCAAATAACATCGACTACTATTAAAGTCTCATACTAAAGTGTAATTAACCTATTCACATATTCTCTATGCTAGGTTCATCATTTTCCAGAAATAACCCAAATCACCATATGTCCATAATAAATACATAAATTCTTATAAAAAAAATCAACCATTCCTCCTCAATTTAAATCCTGTAGTATTTTATTTCCCTTAGACATATAGTACTCCAAAAGTGAAAACATCATCCAAAATAACCTTTATCATTTAATCACCAAATCATTTTCCTATACAAAGGATATCCATTTAATAAAACATAAGTTTCCAAAATCAACTTATTCTTGATCCATAAAAATAGAAGGTGCATTAGTCAGTCTGAAGGGCATAACAACAAACTCATAATGCCCATATTTTGATTGGAAGGCAGTTTTTGGAATATCATCATTATTCACCCTCAATTGATGATTAACAAAATGAAGATCAATTTAGAGAATAATTGAGTCCATGAAGTTGGCCAAATAAGTCATCAATTCTTGGAATAGAGTATTTGTTCTTCACTGTGATCCCATTTAGTTCTCTATAATCAATGCATAACTGCATCGATCCATCCTTATTCTTCACAAAGAGAACTGGTGCTCCCCAAGGAGACACACTTGGTCGGATAAACCCATTCTCCAAAAGATCTTGGAGTTGTTTCTTTAATTCCTCTAGCTACACATTTTTCATCCTATAGGGGGTCTTTGACATCGAATGAGATCCAGGTATGAGTTCAATGGCGAACTCTACCTCTCTTTCTGGGGTAGGTCCGGGTAACTCCTCAGGAAATATGTCAACGTATTCCTAGATGATGGGGACATTTTATAAAAGAATAAATCCTTTATGAGAAACTTATTTTATTTACAAATATTTTAAATAAAAAGGATTTTATGTCTTAAAACTTCATGCTTAGACAATTACATTTTTCTATAATTCCTTCATAATGATTCATAAAAGGCTTGTGATTAACCAAACATATCCCCCGGGAGTGTTGTTACCAAGAGTGCAGCAAGGTCCGTTGTCGTGTACCAGTTCCCGTTAAAGTATAGCTCAAAGCAGTGTTTTAGGGTTTTACCCCTATGTACATCTGTGCCAGATCCACCTCTACCTTCTTGTATCCAGACAGGGATGTATTTTCTTGATAAACCACTTACTTAATACTCACCAAAATACCAAGAAGATTTCCTATATTTAAAATTTTCCATAGGGTTCTTCCTAAAGTTTTTATATCCTAATTTCCATAAATAACTAAACTATCCTTTAATACCAACTATGGAATCCCGCCTTTTTATTACATAACATTTCATTACATTTTACAAACAAAGGATCTTTAAAGTCTAGTGTCTTGGAAATCAGGAACATAAAACATGAGAACAACATAAAACATTATTCTAAACCACTTTTAAGGATTCATCATAGGTTTATCCTATGTACATTTACTACATCTCATATCTTGGATACAAACATCAAAGGAAAGGGTGAGCAGAAGGCCCAGTAAGGGTAAACAAGGGAGTCAATGTACTTGTGATATTAATAAGTACTTGAATAAAAACATGAAGACATGAGCAATGGAAGAATAGGCATATCATAAAGAAAAGAACTTGGAACATAACTTGAATATGTGGATACAACATTTCATTTAGACATTCATGAACATATCACCAAGGTTCATCCCCAAGGTGTCATAAAAATTACCAAGGTTTTTCACCAAGGTATCTTAAAACTTGTCATCTCTAGAGATTAATTCTTTACCCAATGCATTGGAGCGCTATCAGGGCGCACCCATAATATGTCTTTACTTTCATATGATCCACATAGATCATAATCAAATATTTCATAAATAACCCAAATGGAATCAAAGAA
Organism: Viscum album; assembly: GCA_963277665.1. NCBI lineage: Eukaryota > Viridiplantae > Streptophyta > Magnoliopsida > Santalales > Viscaceae > Viscum > Viscum album. The sequence goes on along the minus strand of OY728158.1, from coordinate 647,171,917 downwards.
ATGGGTTTCATGTCAAAATCATGACGTTTAAAAAAGATCTTAAAAATGATATCATTAGGTCATTTATAACCCATGGAAAGGGAGTGATAGTTATATGTATGTCAATTCCAGAATCAAATATATCAACTTTATACATTTATGAACACCAATGGAAATGAAATAAGTATGGGTATTTACATAAATAAACAATATAATTTCTTAAGAGAAAGAGATAGAAATTTTGAGATGAAATTTCTGCAGTATAACGGCGATATAACATGGTTTTAGAAAACATTGAAAAGAGAGGGGGAAAGAGTCACCCACTCATAAATAACTCATAATAAAGTATGGTTACTTAATAAGATCATGTTATGGATATTTTAATGACATACCACATGAAAAAGGAAACATGAAAGAAAAGAGAAGATGCGATTTCTTCTACGAAAAATTCGGCAGCCTAACGGCGTCACTTAAAATTTCAGAAAACAAATTGATGGGAGCAGAGAAGGTATCTCAATAATTAGACATGAAATGGATAGAAATTGTAGCATATAATAACATACCCTAAACATAAAGATATTGAAATTATAAGACACAACATAAAGGAAGTCATGACTTAAAAGAGGAGGGTGAAATGATCCCTTACCTTGAAGAGTAACTTCGAAATCTTGAAGGTCAGGACCTTGGGAGGCTTGAGGGCACCTTGGGAGGACTCCTTGGGAGGTAAAGAGACAATAACTTCATTGGGGAGGATTTGGAAATTAAATTAATGAGGAAAAGTCTTGGTATTTATAGGAGAAGTGAGGGGACAAAGCATTAATTGCCAAGGGACACCTCATCGGTGGTATTGAAAAAATCATGGGCTTGACCTTGGTATTTTCCCATGGTACTGGACACTTGGGACACCTCATACCTTATTTTAATATTCATAATTCTACCAGAATTATTTCATAATTATTACATCCTTAATGATGTCATTAAACACTCGAAACTCAAAAATTGTATTTTCACTATTCACTGAAAATTTAACTTTCTCAGAAAAATCCCAAAATTTCACCTTAACCAAATATCGATGCTATGATTTCAAAAATGAACTCCATTTTATGAAAATAATTTTTTAAATATTTTTAATTTAATTTTTAAATAAAAAACATTATTCATCCGAAAAAACTAATACTTAACCAATAATTTCTGAAACAGTTATTTACCTATTTTATTGAATCGCATTACTTAATCAAGGTGCCTAAATTATATTAATACTTTCTTAAGTGAAGTTACTTGATCTATTTGGTCACATTACTAATCATAAGCGTAAAATCACTATTCATAATTTACTATTCATCAAAAATTAAGTTGATCTTATTAGACTCTAAATTTCTTACTGAACATAACTGTAGAAGACCATTTTTTGAAAATCATTACACATTATTAATTATTTAAGGTTTACATAAATATTTTTAAAATATCCTTTTTCTAAAATTCATCAATAATATGCATACTAGATTTATCTGGACATTTGAAAATTCACAAACTTCACCATAAGAAGACATCACAATTTTTATTTAAATCAAAGGATTACACAAGGCAGTTATGGTCTCGTTACATAACTCCTTATAACACTATCATAAGACCTAAGAGTAAGGTGTGCTAGGGTGATAGAATCTTGGGGCTGCTCAGCCAACATTTCCTGAGTAGTGATTTCTATCAACTTGAACTTCTCGTGAAGGTGATTCCGTTCCAGCTTCACACGATGAAGTTCGGCTTGGGTTTGGTCCAGAGCAAAGCCCAAAGGTGCTACCTCCTTCCCGAGTTTTGTCATATGGGCTTCGATCGGCCCGAGACTACTGGATAGGATCATCTAATCTTCTTTCTATATTAATTAATCAAGATTTCTTGTATTTATAGACAATAATCGCAACATTTAGTTTCCAATGGTCATATTGACCAATGGTCATATTGACCAATGGTCATATAACAGTCGAAACTCAGCGGTCTTATTTTAATTATACTCATTTTATTAAATGAAATAGTTTTTTTGAGTATAAAATAAAATAACACACAAAGTTAGGAAACAAAATTTATTCAAAATTTTGGGTCGTTACATTCATATTGAAATTTCCAACAAAACTGGAGAAGCTTTGAGGGAGTGATGAAATAATGAGATCAATGCACAATTCATCAAGTATATTAAACTATAGAACTTCTAGGTCCTTTATGTAGGTAATAATCTTAACTACATGAATCTCAGTTGACATACCTTCTCTAAGTTTTCTCATGAAGAGTTCCTTGTAAATCTCATATAGTTCCTATTTGGAGATATCATATTAAAGATCGTGGATATTTTGGAGCATTCTATAGGCATCCATGTTCTCGTGTGACTTCATGAGATTTCTAGACATGGATAAAAACATTAAACATTGAACATCTAGCACATTTTTCAAGTGTTTTTCATATATAGAAAACTCATTATCACTCACCTCCTTAGTAAGTGGATTAGGGTTTGAGGATTCTAGCACGTAAGACTTTTGTTCATGGGGCAACACAACCTGTAAGTGTCAGAACCATTCCTTGAAGTTACTTCTAGTTAGGAGATGGTATTTATCAAAAATTTAGTACATGGATAATGTGCTTTATGGACTTTTCAATATTATAAAATAATATAAAAGCATATTATTATCACTTTACTCGATTAAAAATTATGTGATGCATACTAATTTTAATTTTATTAAGTCTCCCAGTATTTTATCAAGTCTCTGCATCGCTCACCATTGAACTTAGAATGTCCCATAACTAAGGAAATTATTGTGGAAAGGATCCACATTTCCCTTCTTATAATCCATACAAAGTCCATGAAAATTATAAGATGGATTTTAGGTAGGCGGTATTGTCAACTGCAGGCTTGCAGCTCCTTGTTCCGTCATGTGGACTCTCCAATCCTGAAATCCTAACTCATATTTCCTCAACACTTGCTCTAAATATGTATTGAACAAACAAATTTCATTAAATTAAATACAATTTTGGTTAAGTCAACCCACCATCTTTGTTTAGATTTCTTGATAATTAAAAGTGCCCCCCCCCAACAAAGGCCTAAACTGACACTTTAACTATGGTTCTATTTTAACTTAAATAATAGAAGGTGTAATTACATGATATTAACTTGAGAGATTTTATTATTATTATGCATAAATTTTATTATTTTATATTTTATATGTATTATTAATGTTAAGTTGATTTTACTTAAGTGATTAACCATGTTTTGATAAAATATTTATGCATAATACTTTATTTATTTTGATTCCATATTTTCATATTAATACATCTATTATGTGATCATGGTCTTGCATCCATAAAATAAATCATGCATTCGATAGAAATAAAATAAATTAAATTTGGAACGATCCTGATCTTTAACTAGTAGTTTGTTTATTGAGCGGGCAATAAATAAACCATTGGCCTTAGGGGAAAAACTCATTGAGCTAGACTAGGGTCGAGTTACAACATTCCACCTTTGTCTCGTGTATCTACTTGGTTTGGTTTCACCTCAACTCTATCTTGAACTGAATTCATGCACCGGGGAGATCCACCCTTACAATACATTTACTTCACAAAAAAGTGAAGGGAACTATAAGGATGATTTACATAAAAGATATTGTGGACATGCATGCCCATACATAGTAAAGAGGGAGGAATGACTTGCAGACCATCAATTTAATTTAATAATAATAATTACAAAAAAACATGCGATAAATAAATTAAAATAAACCACACACATACACGAGTCGGTCTAAGCTCATGATCATCCACTCATGCAATGAATACATATTTAAAATAAATGGCTAGAATTCGTTTTATTTCATTCTTTTATTAAGATAAAACACACTCGAATTAATCCGATTAATTATATAATTAATCAATTAATTTATTTTATCTTAATCTCCATCAAATATTTCTTAGAGATACCCATCCGCTATGATTTTAAAAATAATTAATTAATTTAAAAAATAATAATTACACTACTTGTACTTGGAAGCAACTTGGTGAGTACCTATTCGAACTACTCAGTATGTATTGAGATCATATATAGTCAACTCATGCACCATATAGCATACATGTTTTTTCTTGTAATTACATAGCATGTACGAGTCATTAAATGAAACTTGGAACATATGTTAATAAATATAGTGTGTATTGCTTTTAATGCACATGGAATAGTTGACGTATTATCACTATACATGGTATGTGTTTCAAAATTTTATGCAAAAAATTAATTAAGCATTTAATATCATATAAAACCCATCATATGGCATGTATGGGTTAATAAATGACACAAGGAACACATAATGATGAGTTTTGTGGAGTAATAAATTAGTTTTTTAAATTTTTCATGTAAACAGGTTGGGTAAATTACATGTACATCTAGTTACATGTTGTGTATCTTACTTGTTATATGTCTGTGATACATGCTTAAGGAACCAAACATGTATTTTTGCGCGGACATGTGTAGATAACATGGTGTGTATTTCATATATATGTTGTGTATCCTTGATGTTTCGGGGTTTTTCAGTCCCTCTATCATGTAATAAATTCATTACACAGCTAGGACCTCATGTTTTCGACCATGGAAACAAGTGGGCTACATTGCATGTAAATAAGTTACACAACGTGTAGTCCATCCAACCATGTGTCAGCCTGGCCTAGTCAACATGAGGTGTGCATTTAATTCGTTCCATGTGTAATTAATACATGGTGCTCTAAATGAATTCAATAGTCATCTGGTGCATTGAGACCGGGTACGCAGCGTGTACCTACGAGCTACATGTTGTGTACTCTTGTGTTGTCTGGACAGGACCCTTAGATCCTTCTGATGGATTCTTCGAATGTTTTTCATTAATTATTAACAAGATCTTGGTTATATGAGTGAGAAACGAAGAGAGAAAGAAAAGATCTTGACAAACATATTTAAAATGAATTTCTTGAAATAAAAATAGACATTTAAATACATAAATGATCAACAATCAATAAATATTATAAATTAAATGTGTCCACTCGGATACCACTTGTTTAGTTCTGGACGTAGTAGAAGAACCTATTGGTCTTATGGATAACTCAGCTTTTGTCGAATGCAACTGATCATCCACAATGTACATGATGTGAACGTCATGGACAACAACAACAAAATCAGAAGAATATTGACAAATGATTTCACCATAACCAAGTGATAGTATTTTTTCACATTAATTTATAATTAATTTAAAACACAAGAAGAAAGATTATCTCATTCTTGTGATATTTCTTCTTTGGTGATGTTGATCATCTAAACCAAATTGGTGTATCATTGTTGCATTATGATGAACTAATGTAGAGCCCCTCTAATAGTGATTCGCATGTGTTCCTTCAATCTATGAACAACGTTGATGAAATTTCAAGCGCTTGCACAACCGATTGATCATCATGTTCATTTTCATCATTTCACATTCTTTTGAGCTTTGAAGAATCTCTCTAGTTATTCTCATACTTGAGAGGAAAAGAGGAGGGAGATGTTGAGAGGAAATGTTGTGCACATTGATTAACCTTTCTCTGATTGACATAGCTGTCTATAAATAGACACATGGCTAGGGATTAATTCTAATTAATTTCCCAAATTCCCTTAAATGTGAATTAATCACCAATAAACCTCATGTCGTTTAAATATTATTATAGATATTGTTGTTGTTGTTGTTGTTAAGACTTGTACAAACCTGTGCAGTAACAAATATTATTTTATAGTCTGGTAAATAAATATTTGTCATCGAACTCAAAACTTGGTATGTTCATTCTCATCATCATTTATTGAATTCTTGAATAAATATTTAAATAAATATTATTAATTCAAAAAATAAATAAATATTTTTCCCATGGTCTGGTGAATATATATTTATTTAATATTAGCGTAATGAAATAAATTATTTATTAATAAATAAATAAATATTTTTTACCTTGCGAATAAATAAAAAGATAAATAAATATTATATATTCGTGTAATTAAAAAATTATCTTGTGAATAAATATTAATTTAATATTTTTTATCATTTAATTAGTCCTGGATAAATTTTACTTCTTAGCCTGGAGAATAATATTTATTCCAGTTGCTAAATATAAATAATATTTAACTAAGATCAACAGAAATACTTTGTGTGTGACCTGCAAGACCTTTTTCTCAGCGGCATTAGGCAGGGTTGTCTAAAGTCTAAGATTACTGTCTAGAAATGGGGCAAGACACCCACCGTGGAAGAAGATATGTCACAACAACAAGAATCGCATATGAACATTCACTGTGTAATCTAATCTCTTTGTCATGATATCTCATCAGGCAAGTTACACACCTGTTTCATCAACCTATATGTTTGATATGTTTTTCTTTGACTATCTAAAACGAACTCTTCTATACACCATGGCCATGAAATTTAATGTGGCAGTTTTATTTCAATCAAAGGATCAATGTATCAACTTCCATTAAGATGGAAATGAAAAATCCTTCTTTGAATTATTCATTGATAACATGTCCTTTGTGACACACCCAATGTACCCAACTTCATTGCAATTATATGTTGTCATATTTTACAGTAATACATCAAAGTACGCAATTCATAACATGTATTAATACTAATCTTAAAGTCTAAGGATCATTATACATGTTTCCAAACATGAATATCCAATGGCACATAAACATGTGGAATTTCTACTGGCGGGTCTATTTTCATAATCTCCCGTCTTAGAGATTAATAAGTGTGGGCCTCATGAGAAGACTTATTATCTATTTACGAGTACTCACACATGACATTCAACATCATATGTGTCCCATCATAGAATATTGTCTGACCATAGAACAATATTTAAGAAAATCATCATAGAATTTCATGATTCTCATCATAGAGGTGGACAACTTTGACCTTTTCGATGCGACAGATACTCTAGGAAATTATTTCATTAAAGTCATGCAGAACAATGAAAAATATGTAATAAGATATATTATTAATGTTCACTTCTTTGAATATATATGCAATCTAAAGTAAAAATAATTGGTTCTAGAACACCAACTACAGTAGGCAGTATATCCCAAAGAAGTGAACAATATATACACTTATGATCTGGGTGTCCGTTTGAGCTATATTCCTAGAGTGAATATATTGTTCAGTTGAAAACTTAACTCAAACTTCGAACGACCATAACTTTTGATTTGGATATCCGTTTGAGCTATAGCGCATATCAAATCGAAGCATGTGACAAGATTTACGCACTAATGATGGAGGGAAACCCTCTATCACATTTTTTGTGGCCAAAAAAGTTTCAGAAGGCCTCAAAAACTGAGTTTTTAGTCGAGATATCCAAATTTTTTATCATTTGATGGAATTTTAGTCTTGTTTAAGAGGGTATTTTTGCCCTTTTTCTGTGAGGACTAAATTTATTCTCAGGGATTACAGTCATATTGATACTATGGCTTTGAAATTTTATCGTTTGTCACAATGTGTTGTTATCTACAATCAAATATATAACAATATATACATATTTTTTATATATTTACACATAAAAAAATAATTTTATAAATAAATAATTAAACATATTTACATATAAAATATATTTCTCAATATATAAGGCTTATCTAAAAAAACTAATATTCGTTTTATTTAAAATACAAATATATGAATATTTATATACCTATATCATGTGTATGTGTGTGTATTAGTGTGTGTCTGTATTAACAAACTGATATATATTATCTATATATTCTAACATATGTATATACATATTAATATATAATATATGTAAATATATATAAATATGTATAAATATGTATAATCATACTTACATATACACATATAACATGTGTGTGTGTGTTGTATATATGTATTTATTTATTAATTTATTTACACACACACAAAACGTATTTTATAAATGTATTTAAAACTAATCTTATAAATATATATTAATATACTAATAAATATGTAGATAAAAAATATAATTATATATATATATATTAATATAACTATATATATTAATATAAATCTATATTAATATATGAATAAATATAACTAAATATATATATAAATAAATAGATATATCATTAAACGGAGAACAAAGCAAGATGGATGAGTGGTAAAGGTGCATGCGCGCAAGGGAGAGGTCTCGGGTTCGAATCCAAGCGGAGGCAGGGGTGTTCGGGTGGATGCAAGGGGGCTTGCGTTGGTAAAGGGTGGGGGTGTGCGCTTAGGACTGTTAAAGGGGTGGCGGGAGGCGCGTGTGGGGGGGGGGGGCTTCCTAGCGTTGCCGAAAGTGGGGGTCAAGCGATGTTAAAAGATGGTGGGTCTACCCTCTGATGCACAAAAAAAATTGACTTTTATCGGCGCTTTTTTTAGTGCTGATAAAAGGGACTCTTTTAATAGTGCTTCGATTATCAGTGCTTTTTTAGCATTAATAAAGGATTTTTAGCATTGATAAAACTCTGGTTTGTAGTACTGCATCCTCACTTGATCGTCCATGCTCATACCTCGTAGGGCCAACTTTATATCATTCCATAGGCTCACGCCTAGACATAGTTCTAGGTGAGAGACATGTATCAAACACGACCTCACTTAGTCAATGAAGTCATAACTCAATGATGGACACCCCCTTTCAGTTCCAATTAACTTTTTTCACGCATCCCATATAGGAGACATAACCATCGATGGGCGTATGAAATAAAGACATTATACTGGAGGACTCAATACGAGCCTAACAAGGCTCCCTAACCCCACCTCACGTAAGGGAACCCACTCACAGTTCCATCGCGGGTCACTCACACTCCTTTATCATGCTTACAATCCATACAATATATGTACAATCATATAAAGAGGTAATATTATGGACCACCCTGCCTTAAACATGGAGTAGTCCCTTTAAGCAAGCTCGCTCTATCCTCAGCTAAGCAATCATCAAACACCATCATCGTCCATGAGCCTCGAGGCAATGTATCCTCATCAAAACCTCGAGAAACGGGGTATGGTTCACTCCTGGCACACCCCTGAGCCTACTCCAACAAATGATGAGCCACTACCTGTGATCACCTCTCCCAAGCATCCTATAACCATAACGAGAAAAAACATCATCATTATGACACGATTTCACCATGTTTCGGTGGAATTGACATTAAATCCCTAATCTCCATCCGTTGGAATGAGAAGAAGAGGGAGATAAGAATAAGAATGAGTGAAAGGAGAGCTCAAACCTCCATGACCATGCATGTCACGATGTAGTGCCCCATCCTTGGAAACCCGACAAAATCCCAACCAACAATTGTGTCATAACCATGAGTATTACGATGCAATGCCCATTCCAAAGCAACATAAGATAATACAATTAAAACATATACAAAAAAAATTCCGAACTTGCAAAAGTATTCATATAAGAATTGATTTTTTTAACCCCATGGTGGGGTGGATAAATCCGAGTTGAGGTTATAAGATAATCTAAAACCGATAACCATATGTTTTTTCAGTTATCATTTTAATAACCAAATTCAATGACGGTTTTTATTTTATTTTTTATTTTCAATTATTAATTCTTTCTAACCATTCCATTATTTTTATTGCAGTTGTAGGTTACCCATTTGATTAACAAATATGTAAAAAAAATTCATCAAGTGTCGAAAAAACTCAAATTCATATATAAATCCATAAATTTATAAACAAGTGTATTGTTTTTTTACGGTTATAATTAATCTCATAGGTCATTATAAAATCTGTTATTTTCGGTTTTCAGGGGGTTTCCATTTTCGGTTATTAAAATTAATAACCAAACACAATAAGATATTTTGGGATATTAACCAAATAATTTTTTTAGGAACCAAGACTCATTTTAGCATGCGTGTTCCTTTTTTTTTTTAATTCAAGGTGTATTTACAATTTTATCTGTCTAAAATTTCACATAAAATATTCTTTTTTTTATGTGCATTTGTGGTGGGTTTTAATGACGTAATCAATCATTAAAAGTTGCCGGAGACCCTTTCTCAAATGGATTCCGGTATCCTTCACATTCAATGACAACTTTTAATTTTTTTTTAAAAAAAATATCACAACTGGGGAAATAATAAAAAAAAAATGACAATCTACCGTACGATGGGTTGAAAAGGGGTCTTTTTATATTGATGTGATTCGCTGATATTGAAAAAAGGGAAGTGGGGAAATAACAAAATTGAAAAAAAAAAATCTTCCTATTTAAATTATCTTTTTTATTACACAACTTAGATTGTCATTCACGCAGCTGCACATGACTGGATCACGGTGACGCGGATCGTGATTCGTGAGTTGGCGCCACATGGTTTTCCGGTGGAGGCGTACTCCATTTAAATTATCTATTTAAATTATCTTTTTTATAAACATATTTACATATAAAAATATTTTTCTAGAGATATTTGTGTGTATGTTTGTATTAATATTTATGAATATTTATATACCTATACAATGTATATATAATGCTTATATATATAAGTATATTTGTATGTGTTCGTATTGACGGATAAATATTTATCTATTCTAAGATATGTATATAAATATTAATATATAATATATGTAAATAAATATAAATATGTATAATTATATTTATACACACATATGTATGTATGTATGTATGTATAAATATAAATATGTATAATTATATATGTATGTTTTTTGTGTATGTATGTATGTATGTATGTATGTATGTATGAATGTATGAATGAATGTATATATGCATTAACACATACACAAAAAACATATTTTATAAGTGTATTTAAAAAATAATTATATAGATATATATAAATATATGAATAAATATATGGATAGAAAATGAAAATAAATAAGTTCTTATCTAATACAAAAACAATTTTATTGGAAGCTTGATGACGCACGCCTATCGTCGGGCCTGACAAAAACAATAAATTTTCCTAATGCAACACAGAGCCTGACCAGGGTCGTCTTACTTGAAGACTTTTCTCAGTTGTTTAGCCACTTAATCTAATTCACCTATACTATTGAATGACTCAACTCCATCGTATGAAGAGCTTGTATCCAACAGAAAGCAGAGAAAAGATTTAATAAAAGAATAGAAATAAGTTTGAGTTCAGTGTCGTGGTGGACGGCTGTCACACCCGTGTACATCACTCCTGCTCATCACAAACATAATAAAACTTAAGAATTAAAGCGCAGAATAAATGGAATTTTCACATACCTCCTCTGGACCAAGTTTCGGGTTAGCCCCTCATTTTTAAGGGTAAGAGGTCACGGTGAAATAAGAAAGAATGAAAATAGGAGAATTATATTAGGGTTGGAATGGAAAGAGAGATGTAAGAATATGGATACACTTAAATAAAAAATATGCAAAAGTGTTACATGATAAAAGAAAACTAAACTAAAAAAAAAGAAAAGAAAAGAAAATTTCTAAGTTAGCAACATGTCCTTAGGCCTCCTCTCCAATGGTGGTGTCGAACTCTCCCTTCAGCATGGGTGAACTCCTTATATAGGTCAAGGGTTGGCATCCTTGGGTCTTCAAAATTCTGATCTTTAAAATCTCTGTTTAAGATTTCCTGCAAATTATGTCCACCGAAAGTTTGATCATGACAGGCCAATTTAATGGCTGAATTTTGGAATAGTGTCTTCTTGAAAGATCTTCCAAAATATATTTTACACTTCTCCACAAAATTTCAGCTTGATCACCACTTTGTAGTAAGAGACATGGCCAATTAAATCTGAGATTTTATTCTGGCTGGATGTTTCGTATTTTTTTGCCCCTAAAGTTTAGCATCCATGGACCGCCTTAATGGATGAAAATCTTCATAATCTTCAACAGAAGAACGCCCCATTTAATTTTCTTTCAATTCTAATTAGAATCACCCTAATTGGATGTGTTTTGACCGATTTATGATCAATTCATTGATGTGGGGTCCACACAGTCGCCCATAATAATTGTCCAACTAGATTAAATTTTTCCAACCCTTAGATGACCGAATTAAATCCTGGTCCTGAAGAAAAAGATGAAGAACATAAATATAGAAATCCAATAAAAAAGGAATCACATAAATTAGATCTATATTATAAAAGATACGATCGAATTACCAAAGACATTAAAAACTGTCTATATTTCCAAATTGAGCAGTTTTTACATTTAAGCTCAAAACACCCTATAAATCCAAAATTGATGTAAATAACGCAAATTGATAAATTTTTAGTGATTAAATCATTGAATTACATATAAAAAATGATGAAAATATTATCTCTATCAATTCCTCCACACTTAAACTATGCTTGTCCTCAAACATAAAATCTCAACATGGAATTCAAAAGACACCAATGTTACCAATATTCAAATTTCAAAGCAATAGAATCAAACAATTATCAATGTCCAATCAAATTTTCAAGTTCCACAAAAAAATATCAATTTAATTTCTCAATTTTCAAATAAAACAATCAATTCATGCATTTTACTTTTCCCCTTTGAAAAATGATGGAGCTTCTCCTTTCATTCATTCAAACTTCTCAATTTATTACTATTAAACATGCCAAATCATGATCTACCTCTCTTTTGAATATTTTCTCTCATCACTCATGATATAATTAAAGTGGAGTTTTGCTCATATCATGAGAACATGCTCCTTATCCATAGGATTGTAAATGAACTACTTTGTCCACTTTCACTACTACAAATACGACTTTTATCAGCGCTACACTACTGAAAAAATAGCCTATACCCACAGTTCAAAACCGTGGGTATAGCCTATACCCACGGTTTTGGGAACCGTGGGCTGGAACGACGTCGGGATAGGTCTCCAGCCTATACCCACGGTTTTCCAAAACCGTGGGTATAGGTGTCCTGCCACCATGTCACCGAAACATATCCAATTGTCACGGTGTCAACGACTTTTACCCACGGTTTCAAAACCGTGGGTATAGGTCCAAAAATAATGCAGGCGCCGAGTTTCGATCTCGCAACCTCTCCGCTGCAAACACCGCGTCTAACCACTACCCTAACATCACCTATATGTATATATATATATATTTAGTTAAATATATTTATAAAAACCATGGGTATAGAGGGAATAACCGTGGGTATAGGATTCCCGCAAAAAAAATTTCTTTTCGGCGGAAAAACTTTTTTTCCCGCGCACACAAAAGTGACCTATACCCACGTTTTTTCATAACCGTGGGTATAGGAATTTTAGCCCAGACCTATCCCCACGGTTTTCCCCAAAACCGTGGGGATAGGTACCCCTATACCCACGGTTTTGGGAAACCGTGGGGATAGACCCCCCTATACCCACAGTTTTGGAAAACCGTGGGTATAGGTCTTCAATAGACAGTTATACCCACGGTTTTCCAAAACCGTGGGTATAGGGGGGTCTATCCCCACGGTTTTGGAGAAAACCGTGGGGATATGTCCATTTTCCAGTAGTGCTAAAAATGGCATTTAACAGCGCTAGAAAAGCGCTCTAAATGCCGGCAAAGATAAAGGGGGGTCCCCTTTATCAGCGCTTCAAAAAACGCTGTTAAAGAGGTCTTTTATCAATGCTTTCTTTTTAGCGTTGATAAAATTTCCCTTTTATCATCGATGTTTTAAAAGCGCTGATAAAAGTTAAAAAAATAAAAAAAAATAAAAATAAAAAATACCTGCCAATCGGGGGGGGGGGCTTTTATAACGCTTGAGCCCCCCTTTTACAACGCTTTTCCGCCACCCTCCAGCGCCCGCACACACCCCTCAACCCTTTATCAGCGCTAACCCTAGATTCACCCATGCGCGCGCGTCCCTGCCTCCACCCGGATTTGATATCGAGACCTCCCCCCTGCGTGCCTGAAGCCTTTGCCACTCCCCTATATTGATTTGTTTTCCTATTAGTGATATATCTATCTATTTATATATATATATAGTTATATTTATTCGTATAGTAATATATATTTATATTAATATATATTTATATTAATATATATATAGTTATATTAATATAAATATATAGTTATATTAATATAAATATATAGTTATATTAATATAAATATATAGTTATATTAATATATATATATATAGTGATATTAATATATATATATATATATATTTATAGTTATATCAATATATATATGTAGTTATATTAATATATATATATATAGTTAGATTAATATATAGGTATGTAAATATTCATATATTTGTATTTTAAATAAAATGGATATTAGTTATTATTTAGATAAAACTAATATATTTTATATGTAAATATATTTTATTATTTATATTTATAATTAATTTTTTAGGTGTGAATATATAAAAAATATGTACATATAGTTATATATTTGATTATAAATAGCAGTGCATTATAAAAAGCGATAAAATTTCAAAGACATAATATCAACATTAATGTAATACCTTGGAATAAATTCAGTCCTTACAAAAAAAACCCAATAATACCCCCTTAAATGAGGCTGCAAATCCACAAAATGTTAAAAAATTGGGGTACTCCGACTAAAAACTCAGTTTTGGAGGCCTTCTGAGCCTTTTTGGTCTCGAAAAAACCTTGACCACGGTCCCCTGGTCACAGCGGCGTAGAGCTCGTCGCAGGCTTTGATTTGATATGTGGTAGAGCTCAAACGGACACCCGGATCAAAAGTTATGGTCGTTTGAAGTTTGAGTTGCGTTTTCAACATATTTTGGATCTTTTTTTAATTTTTTTAGTCTTCAAATTGTTATTAAATGACTATTACTCCATAATAATTAACAAATTATTCATTAATTAATTTTTTTAATTTTTTTATAAGTCATTTTCACTAAATATCTTATATATTAAGTGTAAATGTATATTTATACTTATCTAAAATATATTTAAAATTATATTTAAAAAATATATATTATATTTATATTAATATAACTATATCTATATATTTAAATATTAATATATTTTTTTAATAATTTTTTCTGGAAGTAGACCCTTTATCAGCGCTACTAAAAAAAGCACTGATAAAGGGGTAACCTTTAACAACGCTAAAAAAAGCGCTGTTAAAAGGGGTACCTTTATGAGTGCTAAAAAAAAGCGCTGATAAAGAGGTACGTTTATCAGCGCTTTTTTTAGCCCTGATAAAGGTACCCCCTTTATCACCGCTTTTTCATTAGCGCTGATAAAGGGTGGCACTGACCTTGCCCAGTTTTGTGGTAGTGTTTGTAAAGACAAAAAGCACATAAAATCACAAGGACTTGCAATAAAGGTTCAAATGACACTGAGGCTTAAGGTTGGTGGGTAAATAATTGAAATAATTTAAGGCTATAAGTAGGATGTTTGACTCTTAAGTACAATGCATGATTAATCAAGTGAAAACACAGGATAAACCTCACTCAAATCCCCTTGAGAATGTGAAACACAACACCACCCCCTTTTTATGACATGGGACATGAGTCAATAAATGATTACAAAGAATGATATCATCCAAATTTTCCTTTTTTTATATATTTTTTGTAAAGCTTCAGAATGACACAACTTTCTTTTTTCCCTTTTCGTAAAGCTCTATAAAGTCACAACTTTATTTTTTTTCCTTCTTTTTATTTTTTAAGGAGAAATGGATGAAATGAAAGAAGTATAATGAAATGATGACTTATGCCCAATTTTCTAATAATACGTCACCCAAAATGATGACCCACACCTCACACCACCCACAAATGATACACATCCCAATGAACGCACATGAAAGACCCTTCTCCCACACTCAAACTTGAAATATCCATGCAAAAATACTAAAAGTGCAGGTAGGTAAGGAAATATTAGCTTGTAATGTGGCTTAAACTTATAAGGCAATTCATGGATTCTATGAGCTAGCAAAGGATAAATGTAAGGGTGGATCTCAGGTAAATATGTGGCTATCCAAAGTAGTGCCTCAATCATTTTAAATGTGTTTTTGCACAATCATAGCTTTGAAAAGTTTCAATACATGTTTTGGAAGGTGGCATGTACCAAGATCACTCAAGAAATATGCTTAAGATAAAATAGGAAATATTTGGTCCAGAAATCCTCTCGGGAATGAGAATATGATATTGGATAATCAATCATGACATGATTAATAATAACAAATTAATTCACATGAATTTCAGAAATTCAAAGTATGAAAAATGGTAGGGAAATTTCATTTACATGAATCAATTAATTCCATCAAATCATGGGTCCTCATTTCAATATTTATGCTTCACATTAATCATCCAATTATCCATTTTACTCATTAAATCTCATTAACATTGAAATTTAAAACATGACATCACTGGATTCCTATGAAACTCATGTCTTCTAGATATGTCAATTAAAACATAATTCAAGTGTGGGAATTCAATTCCAGTTTAAAGCACAAAACAAAAATGTAAGGGGTTTCAAAGTTCAACATTAAAAGTGAACTCCCCTTTGAAATAAAGATCGTTTTTTTCTATTGGGGGGTTCCCTTCTTCCATCATAAAACTAAAAAAATAGAATTACTCAATTAAGTGAAAGGATCATGTAATTAAAGCTCAAAAAATATTGGAGGGAGTGGGCCACATGCTACGCTATTTCTATGAAAAGAAATTGAAATCTAAATTCCTAGAAAGAAAGTAAAGATAAGTCTTGGTACGATCCCATAAGTGGGACCTGGATTCTTTTACTGCCTCCAGAGGACAGTACCAACTATTATCCATAATCCGATGTTGGGTGGATCTTCTTGGAAATGAACCACCACATGTTGTTCTTCCCAGCTTGCAGTTCTTTGTTCTTGTTGAGGATGACTCCATGGATAGAGTATACCAGATCCTCCCCCTTCGCAATGTGGTACAACTTGCATGGTTGGGGTAGGATGAAGTATGAAACCTCCTTTTCAGTTGCTACTTGTGTAATGTATTCTTTAAAATCTATTTGTTTCTCCAGATGTGATTCATGAAAAGAATAATCAAAGGGAGATTCAAAATTTAATTTTGAAGTATTAATTTCAAAATCTTCCCTTTTAGGGTAGGCAGCTTGTAGATTTGGTTCTTCAGGCATAACCACTTGTATCTCTTCATGGGCTTTCTCAAGTAGATGATCAATTTCATCAGGGAGCTCTAGGTGTTCTTCAACAGGTGAAATTTATTCTTCTTCCTCCAAGGCATATAAAAGACTATCTGATTCTATAAAACAAGAGGGAGTGACATAAAATTCAGATTCAATAAAACCAGAAGAGATAGAGTCAATGAAAGGTTCAACTCCCTGAGTTGGTTCAACTTCAATCTCTTCTTGAGTTGAAAGTGCCTCTCAGAGTTGATTATCGCTGGATGGAGGTAGGTAGTCATGCTCCTCCACCTCAAGTTTGGATTCAACTTCATAGATTTCTTCAGTGAAATTAGGGAAGACATGTGGTACTTCCTTCTTAGCCTTGAATCTTTGAATGTATGTTTTGAGTTCATCAGCCATGGCCATCAAATCATTAAGTGGGATCCATTTTTCAAGTCCTCTTTCTTTCTGTTTGAACCTTATCATTAGAGCATCAACCCTTCATTGGAGGGCCTCCTCAGTGTAGTCGGTTTCTTCCTCCCGCACCTGTGATTAATTATTCCATGCATAATAATTTGAATTTGAATACATCATGGAATTTTTTTTAGTTTTTTTAAAAAATAATGAAAACTATCTAAAATTTGAAAATAGGAAAAGTAAAGTAAACAAATGATTAGTTCCCTGGAAATGGTGCCAGTTTTGATGCACGCCTGTCGTAGGGTGTGACAAAAACAATAAATTTTCCTAATGCAGCATAGAGGATGACCAGAGTCATCTCACTTGAGGAGCTTTCTCAATTGTTTACCCACTTAATATAATTCACCTATACTAATTTTTTTTGGTTTTTTATTTAATCTTAGAATTATATAGAATTTAAATGAATGAAAATTTTAAAGTAACACACAATGACATAATGATATTAGTAAAGAAAGAACTTATCCTTTATGGGTTGGTTTGTGGGTTCCATTATTCTCCTTATTAGTGTTTAAATTATGTTTGATAATTCAATTCTGAGATCTCATGCATGAACTAATATTATTTTATTTAGTGTTGTGAAATATTGAATGCGTATATCAATCTCAATTCTACCTCCTCCTATAATCAAAGTTGATGGCACACCTTGATCGAGTGTGTGACATCTCCCCAGACCTGGCTCCACCGTATGCCATTTCATCTACTAAATGGCTCAACTCCATTGTATGAAGAGCTTGTATCTAGAAGAAGGGAGGGAAAAGATTTAATAAAAGAATAAAAATAATTTTGAGTTCAGTATTGTGGTGGACGACCACCACACCCATGCATATCACTCTTGCTCATCACAAACATAATAAAACTTAAGAATTTAAGCACAGAATAAATGGAATTTCCACATACCTCCTCAGGGCCAAGTCTTGGGTAAGACCCTCATTTTAAGGGTAAGAGGTCACAGTGGAATGAGAAATAATGAAAATAGAAGAATTATATTAGGGTTTTAATATAAAGATAGATGGAAGAATATGGATACACTTAAATAAAAAAATATGCAAAAGTGTTACATGATAAAAGAAAACTAAACTAAAAAAAAAGAAAAGAAAATTACTAAGTCATCAGCATGTCCCTAGGCCTCCTTTAAAATGGTGGTGTCGAACTCTCCCTTCAACATGGGTGAACTCCTCCTTATATAGGCCAAGGGTTGATATCCTTGGGTCTTCAAAATTCATATCTTTAAAATCTTTGTTTAATATTTTCTGCAGATTATGTCCACCGAAAGTTTGATCTTGGTAGGCCAATTTAATGACTTAATTTTGGAATAGCGTCTTCTTGAAAGATATTCCAAAATATCTTTTACAATTATCCAAAAAATTTAATATTTATCATAAATTTTTAGTAAGAGATATGGCCAATTAAATCTGATATTTTATTCTGGTTGGATGTTTCCTATTTTTTAGCCCTAAAAGTTTAGCATCTATGGACTGCCTTAACGGATGAAAATATTCATAATATTCAACATAAGAACGCCCCATTTATTTTTCTTTCCATTCCAATTGAAATCACCCCAATTGGATGTGTTTTGACCGATTTATGATCAATTCATTGATGTGGGGTCCACACAATCGTCCAAAATAATTGTCCAACTGGATTGAAATTTTCTGACCCTTGGATGGCCGAATTAAATCCCAGTCCTAAATAAAAGGATGAAGAACATAAATATAGGAATCCAATAAAAAAAAATCACATAAATTGGATCGACATTATAAAAGATACGATCGAATTACCAAAGACATTAAAATATGTCTATATTTCCAAATTAAGCAGTTTTTACATTTAAGCTCAAAACACCCTATAAATCCAAAATTGATGTAAATAATGAAAATAGATAAATTTTTAGTGATTAAATCATTGAATTACATATAAAAAATGATGAAAATATTATCTCTGTCACTTGAGTTCGTCCTTATACCGTTATAATATCAAATGTGATTTCGTTATTTCAGAATTCATGTAGAGGGAGATAATCACTTGAAATTTCACATAAACAATAAGATTTTCATAAGACTCATCCATAAAAAATCAAACATGAAATTTCCAACTAAGGAGGGGGGGATTAATGTGCCCTGATTATCATGAGTCACTTCAACTGTCATGATTGTATAAATTTTCCCTTTATCCTTTGTCTTCAAAGGTTATTGTGTCTTATTATCCTCATTAGCCCTTAGATTGGGGAATTGATTTGCATAATGATCGTACTTCTTGTGTTTGAAACACAAGAGTGTGAGTGGTGAATTCTATACAGTTTTCTCACTATTCGCATTGTTGGATAACTTCTTCTCATCACTTCAACAATCAATTGTCCGATGACCTTCCCTTACACACTTAAAACATTTAGTAGTTCCCTTAAGACAATTTCTTCTGTGTTTCTTCCCAAACTTTGAGCATAAAAGAAACCTCGTCTTCTTCTCTCCATGTTTTTTAGACTTTAAATTCCATTTTTCTATTTTTATCAAAAACACGAGATTGATACGTAACTCCAACCTCCATTTCCACCTTAATAGCACATTGAAAAATCTATTCATAGCTACTAAATTCTATTATGAATAATTCCCTTAAGAGACTTGGTTTTAAGCCACTGAAGAATCGATCAACCTTACTTTCAGGTTGGATGATAATACCAGAATTGTACCTCACAAGTCTTGTAAAATTTGTCTCATAGGTACCAACAGATTCATCATACTTTTGATTTATCTCAAGGAACTCCTTATCCATCTTCGTATGAAGAATACAAGGAAAGTACTTATTGGAAAATAAGTTATTGAACTCATTCCAATCCATGAAGTCAATTTCATCATGTTTCCTCATATTCTTGATAAGAGTCTTCCATTAATCAACTTCACCTTCCAAACGGTATACAATTAAAATAAATTTCTCATGCTCAAAACACTAGAGGATATAAAATATCTTTTCAATATTGCTGATCCATTACTCGGCAACTAGTGGATCAGAAGGCCCACTGAAATAATGTGGATGCTGCCTCATTAAGGACTCAATATAATTTTGTTCCTTCCTTTGCTTGTTTGGAAGTCCAGTATGATTCATATTTTGAGAAAGTTGTTTGAGCATAACAATAAGATTTTTCATTCCATCTCTCATAACATTTGGTTTCTCAGGAGAAATATCATTGTATTGTTCATTGCACTCAGCATTAATATGGTTACTCTGGGTTCCAATCATCGACTAAATCCAAAAACATAGTGTGAGAAACACTAATCATAGCGGTAAACCACATAATCATGAAAAAAATCACTTATAGGGTGTATAAATCATGACACCTTAGGATTAATATATATCATTCATGGTCATTGTCTATTTAAATCTTTCATGATGGTTTGTAAAGAGTTTATGAATTTATAAAGAACATCCCTTGGGAGTGTCAAACTAGGTGAGCAGCAAGGCCCATTATTGTCCACTAGGTGATAATCAAGTCCAAATCAATGCACATTTTTCAAAGTAATTACCCATAGGTACATCTACATTAGATCCACATCCACTTGTAGTATTTAGACAGGGATGTAATTACTTGGAAATCAATTTCTATATCCTTTAACAAAAGTCAAGGACATTTTCATATACTTTGAATAATCCTTAGACTTATCCTTAGAGACATCCCTAGACACATCCTTATAAATATCCCTAGGTATCTCACTAATTTTTTCTCATCGTAGTTCCCAAAGGTTAACTAAACCTTTACTCTGATACCAACTATAGTAACTCAGGATTCTCATATATGAATATTACATCTTTTTAGATGAATATTCATTGCATTTCTCAAACACATGCCTGAGGACTGTAATAGTTTAGTGTCTTTTAAGAGTAACTACACCATATTCTTATTTCATGAAAGATCATCAATGTCTCCCATTAAGTATTCTTCATATACATACCCTACTTATAACCTTTCTTCACAACCTAGGGAAAGGAGACATAATAAAGGGTGGTCTTAGATTCTTATTAAGGGTAAACAAGGGCAATACGTAAACATAATATGAGCATAAGGGTATGATAACACGAGCATAACAATTGAAAACCATACCCTGAATATCAAAGATCATGATCTCAAGTCATGACATAAATATTAGCAGTTCATAAGACATGAATCATAAGAGAATCAAAGAATACAAATCATGATAACATAACATTTTCATAAGATATAGATTTATGTCATATACATAATCATACAAAATCTTATGTTAATGATACCCACCAAGGCATTCATAACATGTTAATCTTGGTCTAACCAACCATGTACCTACTTCGGGCTTGGGATAACCTTCTATGTACCCTATTTCAAGCTTGAGAAAACCTCTTATGTACCCTCTTTCAGGCTTGGTATAACCTCTTGTATACCATTTGAGCTCATATGACATTAATCATTACCTAATGCATTGGAGGGGGATATAGGTTCCACCCATCACATAATGGAAATCATATGTATGTATGCCACACGAATATAAAACATTCATCACATCATAAACCATGAAATGAAATGGGTTTCATAAACATTTCATCCTATCATAACCTATGGAAAAGAGATAAGTTTTATAATCATTTCATCATTTCATCATATCATAACCCTAAAAAAGAAGTGGGTTTCATAAGAATTTTATCATGGTATAACTCGTGGAAGAGAAGCGGGTTTCATAAAAATCTTATTATCATAAACCATTCATATAAAGAATAATAATGGTATCCTTGGTTCATATCCCTATAAAATCATAAGTTATATAAAAGGATGCCATCTTATATGGATAATTATTTTGAAAGATAAATCACTTGGAATGTTTCTTGAGGAAGAAAAAATTTCATTAAAAATCACTTTCTAAAACTAGAAATTCATAAAATATTTTGGAATTCCTTTTCTTTGAGAATATTATTGAAAAATTATAAAGTAATATTCAAATAAAATAATGTTCATGATGACATAAAATTCCGTTCATGCCGTACATATTAAAACAAATATTCCTTTCACATTTTTGGTAAAAGCCAAATGAATATTGTTTGTAAAACGACATGAAGATTCCTTTAAAAAAAATTTATAAAAAGGAAAACATGGGTAAAAATTTCTTTAATAAATCATTTTAAGAATGTTAAAAAAATTTTTGAAATTTTTTTTAGAAAACATAGTTTTGGAAGAAAAAATTTTTTCGATCGAAAAGAGAAATAAAGACGATTTTTTTTCATAAAAACATTCTTTTGAACTCTTGAGTACATAAAGAGAGGAAAATGAAGGGAAAACATGTATTATCATGACATCACTAGAGGATAATAAAATCCATGAGTTTCTTGAGAGTTATATCATGACATTTCATCAATGGAAACATAATTATGAACAATCCTGGTCGAATGACAAGATTGTATCATAAGACCATTACCACTTTGGTAACATGAAATCATAAGTCCTATGAAAGAATACCATTAAATGAAATATAAAATATCATGATAATAAATAAATTCATGGTATTAAATTTCAAGTTTTTTTATATACACCTCATTAAAGAAGACATGTGTGTAACATAACATATGTACCAAAGAAGGAAAATTGAGACATAAATTTATCATCGCTTTGGTGACTTTTGAACTGTAATACTATTGAAAGATAGGTCCTAAAATCGATATGTAAATCACAATACTTTTTAGGATAATAATCATAAAATACATTCATGAGCAGTATACACACCACATAAAAGAAATAGGTGGTGAATATGACATGTGTCTCATGGAAGTAAAAAGTGAGACAAAAATCCCTTCCCGTTTTAGTAATCTTTTGAATCGTAAGACCCAATAAAGCATAAAATAAAATGAAACTTTAAATATCATGAAAATAAGTATATTCACGATATAACATGAAAAAGGTTCAGTATATTGATAAACACAAATGGCATCGTTATTTACCTATGGGTCTAATAGAGATACAAAATTTATAAAGACTCAAACTATGCTACTTGATTAATTAAAATATAGTATTAGGAAAGTTTGAGGCTGAACCTACAGAGATGATTAATTAGTTTATTTAGGTTTTCAAAAGATTTGATTTATTTAAATTGAAGAAATAAGGGAAGAAAATATATGTTTTGTTAATTTGAAAAATATGAAGAAAAGAATATTGGTTGTTTTGGAAATAGTTTTGAGAAAATGAAAGAATAAAGCAAAGTGCAATAAATTGTTTGGTTTGTAATCAAATTTGAAAGTGTTCAAGGGTTTTGTAGTTTTAGGGTTTGGATACAATTAGATTTCAGAAAATAAATTGATTAATCCATGTTTGGTGTAAGATTTGAGATGAGAAAGATCCAATGGTCATGATATTCCATTTTAAATGTGATAATCCTCTATTTCCCTTGGTCTAATAATTTAGGGTTTCACTGAATTGAGTTTATCTCAATACCATTTTTAAACTCGGTCACCCTAAATGCGACAATGGTCATGCCTTAATTCAGGGTAACCAATTGTGAAATTTATAATGTTCCTTTCATATTCAAATACCAATGGTTATGATAAAAGTCAAGGGATTAGAAATTGATTAAATAAATTGTGGTAATCCAAATACATGAATAAAGAAAAGGGAATAAATCCAAAAACACATCCCCCCTTATACTACATAACCCTAGAAAAAGGTAGGTTTACCCCCTCATCCTAGTGATGAGAGAATAAGAGGTAAGGAAATAAATAAAAGAAAGCATAATGAAAAACTAGAGATGGAACTGGTGAGGAACCTGTACAAATTTGAGCGGTGTACTTTATTAGTGTTAAAAATAATAGAAATAAAGTCACTATTATAGATTTTAGTTTATTCAATAATACCCTTAATAAATGCTACAAAAAAATTATGATATCAGGGTACCTTCACCAGCACTAATAAAATGCAATTTTATCACCACTATAAAAAATACTAATAAAAGCACTATCTTTATCAGTGTTTTTTAGCAGTGATAAAATACTACTTTTATCACCATTAAAATGCATGTTCTTAGAACTGATAAAAGATATATTTCATAAGAAAAATTTATATATAATTAAAAACAATATATTAATATATAAATATATTTATATTGATATAAATATAATATATTTTATATAATATGATTTATATAATATTAAATATGTAATGTCACTCAATATATAAGATGTTTAGTGAAAAAATGGTTAATAAAATCATTAAAAATTAATATTAATTAATAATTTTTCTATTATTATTGAGTAATATCCATTTAATAACATTTTTATGATATAAAAATTCAATAAATTAATAAGCATTCTAAAAAAATTCGAAAACATGACTTGAAGTTCAAACGGTCATAACTTTTGATTTGGGTGCCCGTTTGAGCTCCACCACATATCAAATCAACTCTTGTGAAAAAATATGCTCCGTGATGACCCGAGGGACCCATGTTAAATGTTTTTTTGAGGTATCAAAAGTGTAGGAATGCCTCCAAGATTAAGTTTTTTTGTTGAGGTACCTTAATTTTTGAACAATTGATGGAATTTCAACCTTGTTTAAGAGGGTCTTCTTATCTTTTTTTGGTGGATGCTCAATTTATTCTCAGAGATTACACTCACATGGATCTTATGATGTTCAATTTTTTTTTTCATTTTTCATATTTCAATGTTATTTAGAATTAAATATATACACAAATATACATATTTATATACATTTACACATAAAATATTAATTTTATAAATAAATATATAAACATATTTACATATAAAATATCTTTATAAATATATTTTTATGTGTATGTATTAATATTTATGAATATTTATCTATATATTCTAAGATATGTATATAAATATTAATATATAATATATACAAATAAATATAAATATGTATAATTATATTTATAAACACACATATATGTAAAAATATATATGTATGCATGTATGTATTTATAAACACACACACACAAAACATATTTTATAAGTGTATAAAAATAATTATATAGATATATATAAATATATGAATAAATATATAGATAAAAAATATAACTAAATATATATAAATTAAATATTTTTGGATTTTTGAACATTGGAGGATGACTATCTCGATGCTCTCGGTAACTCTATGGAGATCTATGCTTCAAGGACTTCGATGGATTCTCTCATATTTTTTTCGAAGGCAGATGAGTTAGGAATTGATAACCCATCAATATCAGTCTTAAATTTGGAAGAAAAGGGGATCTTCTATTGATATGCTTGTGTATACCCTCTCGTTGATAGACGCCCTGGATGCTCCCCAAATTCCCTCAGATTCAGATGCCAAGGGTAAGGGCATCTTGGAAAGATCAAATTTGAAGGACATATGTAATTATAAACTTGGAATGAATTGATCCTATATTCAATCCATGTGAGGGGTATCAGGTGTGTTGAATACAAGGCTATCGGCTCTTGCGGTTGATGGTGAGGCCAGTGTCGCAACCTCAATTTCTCTTGAGACCACACATCATTCAACATATACCTTAAATCATGGGTATTTAAAAGGGATCTGGGATGCCCTTAAATTAGTATCTCAAAAAATCACGTGGAAGGGAAACAAGAACTTCATTGAAGCTAGTCAAGGTATTATAGTGGACATGATTAAGGAGTGTAAGAATTCTATCATTGCCCACTTATCTTTGCAAGTCAAAGAAAATAGTTGGATTTTTTTGAGCTTAGGAAGAGTCTAATTGATATATGGGGATTCGATGGTTGAAAAATCACTTCATTGGGAAGGGATTCTTTCACATTGTCTTCCCAAATGTGTAGGTTCCGGGCACAGTGGAAGCACGTTGGCGGGTGTACCCAAATTTAATTTTAGCGTTAACAATGATCAATCTGAGATCCATCACGATAATAAAACGCTGAATCTTCAAAATAGAATGAATAATGAAAAAGAAAGAGGGGAGTCCCAGAACCATATAGGATCATCATATGTTGGTTATAATTAATTTAATTAATTGACAATAATTACCTTGATCAAATTCTTTCTTCGTTTATGTCTCCGGTCACGATCCGATGTGATCCGTCATTGCGTCGTAGAATCCAAGTGTAGGATTTCTCTAGTGGTGATCCAAACACGCTCCACATATCTATGGACATCACTGAAGGGATCTCCAGGTGCTAGCGCAGAAGAGCCTTCACTTACGATGTCCTCCTTTGATCACCTAGATCCAGTGGAGGTGAATCTCTCTCTCGTAACTTGATAGCGTTCTTGGTGGAAAAAAAAATTCTCTCTTGGCTTGAGAGATTTTCCAAATCCATTGTTCACAACCAAGAAAAATGGACAGGCTAATGAGAAATATATAATTGAGATTTTTAATTACATAAAATAATAAAATGAATTAATTACCTGAAATCATTTATTCATTTCATTTAATTCTTAGTAATACCCCATGTCTAATAATAACAGTCGACTATTATTATTACTTGACATGAACCCAGTGAATTACACCTAATATTATTTAATTAAATAAATAATATTATTTCTCATAAATTCTCAAAAAAACTACACGACATGTATATATTAATATACACGGTGTATACTTTTATTTTCCATTTTTCTTAATTTCCTCTACCACATTTATTATACCTTGAATAATGACTATTTATTTCTCAAATAAATATCACTGCATTATTCACTAATAAATATATTATTTCACCCATAATATATTCTCTCTAATAACCAGTGTTGAAATAAATGTGATCAAGCATCCTTGAATAATTATTAAACCACAGTCGAGAATAATCTTTATTCAACTTGTTAAATTAATATTTAACTGAGATACTTATACACACTTAGTGTGTGACCCTATAGGCCTCTTTCTCAGTGGTATTAGGTGGAGCCTGCCTAAAGTCCAAGGTTAGCGTCTAGTAACACACCAAGGCACCCATAGAGAAAGAAGTTAATGCCGCAACGATGTGTCACCTCCCACGAATGCTTACCGTGTAATGTAATCCTTTTGTCATGATATATAAAATCATGCGGGTTGCATGCTAGTGCAATTAACCCATGTGCTCAATTATTCTTTCTTTGACTTTTTGGATTTGAACTTTACCATTCCTCAACATGGACATGAATTTATTTAGGCTATATAAATTCCATCAAAGTGCTTGAGATATCTACTTTTGTTATGGAACAGAAGGGGCAAATCCTTTCTCGCATTATCTATTAATGAAATATCACTCGTGACACACCTAACGTATCCTACCTCATTACGAACAATGTTTTGTCATAGTTTTCATCAATACATCTAAGTGCGTGAGTTGTAATACCCATTAATAATAATCTTAAAGTCTAAGGACCAATACACATGTCTGCAGATAGAAACATCCAATGACACTATGAAATGTGGATTTCCTACTGGTAGATCTTGTTCTCATAATATCCTCCTGGACATTACCAAGGGTGCAAACCATGAGAAAGTTCCTCAAAGTTTTATGAGTCCTCACCTCTAATGGCCTGTATTATTTGTGTCCCTTAAATAACATCATCCAGCCATAAAACATATATTCAAGAATAGTGTTATGGCACTTCTGAGTTCTCATCATAGCAGGAATCTGCTATGACCCTTTAATGCAACAGTTATCCTTAGGACATTATCACATGCATTGTCACGCAGAAGAATAATCAAGACGTGATAAGGTATTTATTAATGAATAAAGTACAAAGTAGTTGGTTCTAGGCCACCAACTACAACAGACTCCCACTTGGACTAGATCCAACTTCTAATAACCTTTAACCCTCTAGCTCTCACATGATATTCATGCTTCTGCTGAGATAGGCCTTTAGTCATGGGGTCTATCACGTTCTCTTATGTGGACACTCTACTCACTGCAACTTTACCCCTTTGATAGAAATCCCTCAAGAGGTGATACTTCTAGAGTATGTGCTTTGTCCGTTGATGTGACCTTGATTCTTTTGCAAGATCCACCACTGGAGTATTATCACAATACAACGTGATAAGATCTTTACTGCTAGGCACCACATCAATCTCCTGGAAAAAGTTCCAAATCTAGGAGGCTTTCTTGTTTGCATCAGAAGTTGCTATATATTTGAACTCCGCTGTAGAATTAGCGACAACTGGCTGATTTGAACTCTTCCAGCTCATAGCTCCTCCATTGATACAGAAAACATATCCAGATTGCGACTTCAGATCATTCTAATCTGTCTAAAAACCAACATCATCATACCCTCTAATGACAAGATCCTCATCTCCTCCCTACACCAGGAACATATCCTTAGTTCTTCTCAGATACTTAAAGATAGTCTTAACAGTAGTCCAATGCTGTTCTCCTGGATCTGCTTGATATCTGCCTACCATGCTTAGTACATAGGCAACATCAAGCCTAGTACATAACATGACATACATGATGGATCCTATAGCCGAAGCGTATGATATTTTACTCATTCTATCTCTCTTTTTGGGTCTGAGGACACATTTTATTAGAAAGATGTAGGCCATGTGACACTGAAACCAATCCCCTCTTAGATTTTTCCATACTAAATCTCTTTAGTATATGGTCAATGTATGTACCCTGACTTAGTCCAAGCATCCTCTTGGATCTATCAAAAATGATCTTGATCCCTAGAATGTAGGCTACTTCACCCAAGTCCTTCACGGAGAAACACTTATTCAACCAGTCCTTAACTGATTGTAAGTCTAGTACATCGTTTCCAATAAGCAATATGTCATCAACATATATTACTAGGATAACGACCACATTCCCATTAACCGCTTATAAACACATGGCTCACATTATTTCTTAATGAAACCAAATTACTTTATGGATTCATCAAATCAAATGTTCCATGACCTAGATGATTTCTTTAATCCATAAATGGATTTCTACAACTTATAAACCCATTTGGATTCACCTGGTGTCACAAAATCTTCTGGTTGTGTCATATAGACATCTTCCTGAAGGTTCCCATTAATGAATGCTATTTTGATATCTATTTTCCAAATCTCGTAGTCATGGTAAGATTCTATGAAAAGTATGATTCTTATGTATTTAAACATGGCAAATAGAAAGAAGGTTTCATCATAGTCAATTCCTTGACCCTGTTTGAATCCTTTAGCCATTATCCTTGCTTTATAAGTGCTAACTTGAACTTCTATGTCCAGTTTTTTCTTGAATACCCATTTGCATCCAAAAGGTTTTACATCAACTGGCTCATCTACCAAAACCCAGACTTGGTTATGATACATGGAATCCATCTCAAAATTCATAACTTCTAGCTATCTTGTAGATTCTGAGATTTATATTGCTTCCTTGTAGGAGAGAGGTTCATCATTGTCCAATAATAATTATTCACCATCCTCAGTGACTAGGAAACCAAATCTCTCTAGTTCCCTTACCTCTATTGATCTCCTACGTAGTACTTGTGTTTCTGGATCCTCTTCCATGGGGACTTGTGGAACTTGTTCCTATACCAACTCCTATGTATCTTGAGCATCAACTTCGTCGAAGTCAATCTTGATCCCACTATACTTTTTTAGGATGTGCTCCCTCTCGAGAAAGACGGATTGTCTGGCGACAATCACTTTCTTGTTTGAAGAGTTATATAGGAAATATCCTTTTGTTTCCTTGGGATATCCTATAAAGATATGCTTTGTACCCTGGGGTGCTATTTTGTTGCATGATAAGGCCTTAACAAATGCCTCACATCCCCATACAAGTGTGTGCGGAAAAATGGGTTTCTTTCCATTCCATAACTCGGAAGGAATTCCATTTGCCTCCTTAGTTGGTACTCAGTTTAATGTGTATACTGCAGTCTGTAATGCATATCCCCAAAAGGATAATGGAAGATCTGCATGACTCATCATTGACCTCACCATTTCCAAAAAGGTGCGATTCCAACTTTCCCTAACGCCATTCCATTGTGGTGTATAAGGAGGAGTGAGCTGAGATAGAATCCCAGACTCCTATATAAGATCGGTGAATTCTTGGTTCAGATATTCTACACCTCGATCCAATCAAAGATTCTTTATAATCTTACCAAGATGATTCTCTACTTCATTATTGAATTCCTTAAATTTCTCTAAGGATTCTGACTTATACCTCATTAATTATACATATCCATATCTACTTAAATCATCAGTAAAAGTAATTAAGTAAGAATATCCACCTCTAGCTTACACTGGAAATGGTCCACACACATCCGTGTGCACCAATCCTAGAATCTCTATGGCCCTTTCACCCTGTCCATCGAAATGTGGCTTGGTCATTTTACCTTGTAAATAAGCGTGTCATCTATCAAGTGGTTTTAGCTCAGTAGAGTCTAAATAGCCATCTTAGCAGAGCTTTGTCAAGTGCTTCTCATTTATATAACCGAGACAGTGATGCCACAACTAGGTGATGTATGAGTCATGAGAGTTTGTTTTGTTATCAATTTCCAACACTTGGTTTTCATAATTTAATACATACAAACCATTATTTAAATGCACCATACCATAACATATGTTGTTCTTATAGAAGAAGCAACCCTTATTTCCAAACTTGAAAATAAATCCATCCATATCCAAACATGATTCAGAAATTATGTTTTTGGTAACACTAGGCACATAATAATAGTTATGTAAAACCAAAATCATCCTAGTTGGCAATGAGAGGTGGTAATCGCCAATGGATAACGTATCCAGCCTCACGCCATTAACATCTCCTATATCAATCTTTCTAAATCTACTTGGTTCCTGCATTTGAATACAGATGTGAGCCCCATAAGCTGTATCTAATAACCAATGCGTATAAATGGAAAGATTACACTCAATAATGAATGCAACTTTAGTGTCTCTATGCTTTTAGGTGTAGTTCCTCTTCTATTAGCCTTGATTGCCACATCAAAAAACATACCGCTTCTCATTCCTTGCCCTGCCTCTGGATCTTCCCCTTCTTAGAGGGACGGTGCTCGGGGGATTCAGACCGTTTATAAGTCCTTGGCCCCTTTTCATTGTCCTTACTTTTCTTATTTACCATAAGAACTGTGGGTTTTTCATGCCTCATGTATTTATCTACCTGGAAAATTAAGGTCAAAAGTTCCGATAGAATCTTCTCATTGTTTCTCATGTTATAGTTGACAATAAAGCTAGAGAAGGTCTTGAGCAGTGATGATAAGATGAGATATGTACGAAACTCATCTGGGAACTTAATCCCTAAGATGTCAAAGCATTAAATACAGCTAATAAGCTTGACTATATGAGGCCCAACTGGTGCAGACTCTCCAATCTTAGTTGTAAACAAAGTGTTGGAGATCTCATATCTCTCCTGTCTTGCCTTCTCTTGGTAGAGATCCTTAAGGCGAGATATCATGCTATACACGTCCATATTTTCATGTTGCTTCAAGAGCTCATTAGATATGGCCGATAACATGAAACATTAGACATCTGTGGCATCATACATATGTTTTATATAGAGAGATAATTCCTTATAACTGGCCTCTTTCCTAGGTGCAATTGGAATAGGATCTTCCAGTACATACAATTTCCTCTCGTGGTGAAGGATGATGCGTAAACGCCTTTTCCACTCTTGGAAATTGGTGCCAGTGAGAAGGTTTTCCTTCTCGAGTATGGTTCACAATGATATGTTTGAAGTTATTTTCTTTATATTTCTACAAATTAAGATGAGCAAAGGTTTAGTACTTTATTATGATAAAACTGAGACAAATAAATAAATTAATACTTATTAGTCTTCTACTATTTTATAGAAATCCAATATCCCTCACCATTGACTTCAGAATATTCTGTTGTTTGAATATTATAGTGGTAAGGATTCATATTACCCTTCAAATTACCCCAACTAGGGTTGTTCAAGAAACTTGAAGGGTTTTAGTTAGGCATTCTAAATGCCAACTGTATTAACTCGCAGCTCCTTGATTCGTTGAGTGGACTCCCCAATATTGAAATCCTTTTATTTTGGATTTCCTCAACCTTTGCCTCTTGGTCACACCAAGTCCTGCTATGGAAGTAAACTCTTTATGCAAACCAAGTCAAGTTAACCCAAAAACTTGAATTAGAATTACCTGATAATTGAAATCACCCCAACTAGGTTTGGTTAAGCACTTTGAACTATGGTTCGATTCTAACTAAGATTATGGAAGACTATACCAACTTAATATTTCTTTGAGGGATTTTATCCTTATAAGTAAATTTCCATTTTATTATCTTTGATTACATGCTTGTTAATATTAAGTGGGATATACTTAAGTGATTAACCATATCTAAGATAATATTTTAAGCATAAGCCGGTCTTATTTTAGTTCCATTTTGTATGCTTGTTTAATTCATTAATTATGTGATCGTGACAACACACCCACAATAAATAAACCATGAAACTGACAGAAATAAAATAAATGGTATGATCATGAGCTTGTTATATTGGTTAGTTTATCTAGCTGTTGATAAACTAACCCAAGACCTAAAGGAGAAACACCTTGAACCTTTTGGGTTTGGGTTTATAGCTTTCCACCTGTCCACCTTTGTATCTCCTTGGATTGGTTTCACCTTGGATCCTAACTTGATCCACCTACACTAGTTTTGGAGCTCCATCCATTATATATGATTTTATCTCACACGCAGGTGAGGGGTAAAATGGGGTTTTACATAAAAGAAACCTTGGGTGCACAAGCCCCACATATTAACGAGAAGAAGACTCGCAGACCAAAAATTTTAATTTAATTAAAATAAACCATTCATATACAAAGGTCTTGGTCTATCTCATGATCATCCATGCATGCAACGATATTTACACATAAATAAAACTAGCATTCAATTCTTTAATCATTCTTATTTAAGATAAATCATGCTCGAATCAATTAATTATCTTTAATTAATCAATCCTTTTATCTTAAACCCTTTTTTGAATTTCCTTGAGATTCTCATCCATCATAATTTTTAAAAAATAAATTTATTTAAAATTATCTTTGTACGTAACTTGTACCTTGGAGGAAACCCGGTGAATTCTTGTTCATAACTACCCAATGAGTAGAAATGAACATTACACAGATGTTAAATTAAACACATATATATAAAACACCTATCACGTGTTGTGCCTCAGCTTTACGCCTTCACTATGGTACACGTCTCAAGGGTTTATATAATATAATAATAAATTTTAATAAATTTGTGTAATTTAGATGAGTACACTACGTGTAGTTTCGACTACACGATGTATACTTTTGTTCACCGTCCATCCGAAGTACACACCTGAGGACATGGAGTGTAGATGTACTTCGGAAATTTTTGGAGTACTTGGTGTGTTCAATGGGACACACACCGTGTAGTATCCGCGTTACATGGTTTCCAGCTGGGAAAGCCATGTACGGGGTACATGGTCTAACCCTAACCAGAAGGGACTACACACCGTGTTCCATGGGCCACACTATGTGTGATCTAGAAACCATGTGGCACCTGTTCCTGGTCAACACACGAAGTCTTAAGGACTTAGATAGGATCCATTTACATGACATGATTTGGTGGACCAATCTAATGCATTGAACCTAGACTACACGACATGTACTTCTGAATACACGTTGTGTATTCTGGTGTTGTACGTCCAAGAATGTTTGGCACCTCTGGATGAGATCCTATATTTTATTTTAATCAAAATTAAAAGAAAAATTTATTTCTGTAAGGTGAACGAGAAACGAGAGAGGAGGAACAAATATCGAGATTCAGATTTAAAGAACGATTAACTTAAATTAAAATAACTAAATTATTAAATGCGTAAATCACCCAAAAAAACTAAATAATTATAATCAACGATACAACTCCCTTTAATACCACTTGTAGGTTCCAGGCACAGCAGAAGTGCATTGGTGGGTGTACCCAACTTTAATTTTAGTGTTAACAACGATCAATCCGAAATCCATCACAATAATAAAACACCGAATCTTCGGAATAGAACGAAGAATGAAAAATAAAGTGGGGAGTCCCAGAACCATATAGAGGATCATCATATGTTGGTTATAATTAATTTAATTAATTGACAAAAATTACCTTGATGGAATTCTTTCTTCGTTGATGTCTCCGGTCATGATCTGATGTGATCCATCATTGCGTCATAGAATCTAAGTGTAGTATTCCTTTAGTGGTGATCCATACATGATCCACATATCTCTGGATGTCACCGAAGGGATATCCGGGTGCTAGCACAGAAGAGCCTTCACTTGCGATGTCCGCCTTCGATTGCCTTGATCTGGTGGAGGTGGATCTCTCTCTCATAGCTTGAGAGCGTTCTTGGTGGAAAAAGAATTCTCTCTTGGCTTGAGAGCTTTTCCAAATATGTTGTGCACAACCACAAAAAAATGTCTAGGCTAATGATAAATATATAATTGGGATTTTTAATTACATAGAACAATAAAATGAATTAATTACCTGAAATCATTTATTCATTTAATTTAATTCTTAGTAATACCCCAGGTATAATAATAATAGTTGTCCATTATTTTTACTTGACATGAACCCAGCGAATTAGAACTAATATTATTTAATTAAATAAATAATATTATTTCTCACAAATTCCTAGAAAAACTACACGACATGTATATATTAATATACACGGCGTGTACTTTTGTTTTCCATTTTTCTTGATTTCCTCCACCACATTTATTATACCTTTAATAATGACTATTTATTTATCAAATAAATATCATTACATTACTTGATAATATATATATTATTTCACCCACAATATATTCTCTCAAATAAATAGTGTCGAAATAAATGCAATCAGGAATCCTTGAATAATTATTAAACCATAGTCGAGAATAATCTTTATTCAACTTGTTAAATTAATATTTAACTGAGATACTTGGACACACTTAGTGTGTGACCCTCTAGGATTCTTTCTCAGTGGAATTAGGAAGAGCCTACCTAAAGTCCAAGGTTAACATCTAGCAATACGCCAAGGAACCCATAGATAAAGAAGTTAACGGCGCAACAATGTGTCACCTCCTACGAACACTTACTGTGTAATGTAATCCTTTTGTCATGATATCTCAAATCTAACGGGTTGCATGCTAGTACCATCAACCCATGTGCTCGATTATTCTTTATTTGACTTTCCGGATTTGAAATTACCCATTCCTCACCACAACCATGGAATTATTTAGGCTATATCAATTCCATCAAAGGGCCTGATATATCTACTTATGTTATGGAATAGAAGGGAAAAATCCTTTCTCGCATTATCTATTAATGAAATATCACTCGTGACGCACCCAACGCATCCTACCTCTCTTAGAATAGTGTTTCATCATAGTTTTCATCAATACATCTAAGTACATGAGTTTTAATACCCATTAATAACAATATTAAAGTCTAAGGACCAATACACATGTCCGTAGATAGGAACATCCAATGACACTATGAAATGTGTATTTTCTACTGGTGGATCTCGTTCTCATAATATCCTCCTGGACATTACCAAGGCCGCATACCATGAGAAGGTGTCTTAATTTTTTATGAGTCCTCAACTCCAAAGGCCTGTATTATTTGTGTCCCTCAAATAACATCATCCAACCATAGAACATATATTCAAGAACAATGTTATGTCACTTCCGGGTTCTCATCATAGTAGGGATCCGCTATGACCCTTTAATGCAACAGTTATCCTTAGGACATTATCACATGAATTGTCACGCAGAAGAACAATCAAGATGTGATAAGGTATTTATTAATGAATAAAGTACAAAGTAGTTGGTTCTAGGCCACCAACTCCAATAGAATGTAGTTATGAAATTGAGAGCTTGGGGGTTTAGTCTTGTGAACCTAAAGCCTCGAGTCCTTAGGATTTTGGATTGGAATCCTGCTTTTAATCCCTCGACTATAAATAACTCTATTACCTAGATTTGTTTCTAAATTCATGGCCTTAACAGGTTTCTTTAGCACCCACATATTTTATGGGAAATCACCTTAGTTATTGGTGTTTCGATTAAGATGGATAGAGAAACATAAAGGGCATGATATGGACACTTTGCTCGACTGCTTGTGGAAATTGACCCCACCTCCCATTTGATCAAAACAATGGTTCTCTCTTCTGATGACTACAAGTTTGATTTATCCATTGACTTTGAAAATGTTCATGATTTTTTCATGGGTTTCCAAAATATTGATATTACTTTGATAAATGTAGAGGAAGACTTTTTTGTTGTTACTATGGGATGAAGGGACACGCAACTGATAAATACAAGAAGTCTTCTGTAAAGGAATCATTTCTAAAGGAAAGGATGACTAATAATGATGTGATCCAGCATTAGGGTGTTAAAGGAGATCTATATATGGAGGGTGGTGAACCAAGTTCTGGTGCCCATCTTAATAGGACTTGAACTGATAGGTGCACGAGGAAGGGGACTAGAATGATCTCAATATTGGAAAATTTGGGGTTGATCACTGTAAAGACCTTAACTCAAGTAATCCAGAGCTGGTAGTGACTGTATTATAATGTCATAAGATACAATTGATCACACCCCAAAGAGCCGAATAGTTTAGTAGTCTTGGAAAACTAGATACATACTTGGATTTCAATTTACATCTGAAAACTTAAAATACAACATAATATCTTATTTGAGAAAACCATAGTCCCTTTTATCATATCCCTACATATCAATCATAAAACAATTCCTGGTATCCTGAGGAATGGAAACATAATAAAGGTTGAGATAAGATTCTCAATAAGGTTATCTGTACAATAGAAACTAAATAAGGCATGAATAATATGGTAGAAAATAAATGATAATTAAATATTTTCATATAAATAATCACATTATATAAAAATTTATTGATAGATATAAGAACTATTAAAATAATCAAATGTTCATCAATAACTATTTTCATAATGATGAAATGCATAATTCCGGACATCTAAAACTTATCATCGAGGCCTTGTTCCAAGACATCTGAAAATACCGTCAAGGCCTCATGCCAAGACATATTACTTAAATGGGTAAGGTTTTGGATGAATTCCCAAGCTAGTTTGTCTCATGAGACCTACTGATGTATCTAGGGGATATGTAGTTTCAGGCCCCACTCGCCACTTAATAAGTCCAATGCATTCATCATATGAATAAACACCATAACTTAGTCAACATGTCTTAAAAATCAATAACTATTCATATTAGAAGAACTAGCATGTGAAATATCAAAACTTTCCCAATCATGCTGATCATAAACCATCTAGAGAAATATGATGGATGGTATCATAAGTGTATAACCTCAGTAAAACATAAGATTCAACAAAGGATATTGACATAGATGAAAATACTTTAAAAATAATACCTGAAAATTTCTCGAGGAAAATACCCTTCTAAACATTGAAAACACTTATTTAAAAACATCCCAAATATTAAGGAATACATTTTCTTTAAAAATAACCTTGTAAACTTTTAAAGGAAGTTTCAAAGAAATGAGTGGTCATAATGGTGGGAAATTTTGTACATGTTGTATAAGTTAAAAAAATTCCTTTCACACTTTTGTAAAAAGGTCAAAAAGTGCCTCATTCAGAAAAAATACAAGAATATTCCTTTAAAACCATTTTTTAAAAAGTAAAACATGGGTAAATATGTCTTTGATAAATCATTTGATAATAGTAAAAATTTTATTTAAAAAAATTTAAGGTAAATATGGATATGAAAGAAAAATATTCTTGATTAAGTAGAAAAACAATGTTGGTTTTCCTTAAAAACATGTGATGAACCCAACCCGAATAACCTCTCAAACTGGTACCCGACCCAAATTTCTACATACTCAAAGGGCATTCTCGATCCCCATGGGCTGGAGACTAGCACCTGAGCATAAAAAATAACCATAGGGAATGATTTCTCCTAACCTAAAAAATACAACATGAAATATATGTATACATGATGGAAAAAAACAATAAAAGAAGAAAAAAGTATATATGTTATAATAAAAAGGAAACAAAAGAAGTGATACAACTCAAAAGGTAGCTAAAAAATCTCTAAGATACAAGTCCAATAGAAAAAGACAAAAAAAATCAAACATATACTCCATGTAATAGCATGAGAGAACTCCAACCATCTCACCACCAACTACCCAGACTAAGCTACCAGAAACCTCACCCCCACACTACGGTGTCTTGCCTTTCCCTGCATCAAAAGACATATAAAGGTCTACACACCAACAAAGGGGTGCGAAGTGTGTGAGATAACAAGATCAATAGGATCTCACCCAAGTGTTCCATATCAATAATCTATACAAAAATCTAAACAATTATCAACTTTAAAGAAAACAATTCATGATATACAGTTAAACATTTTTTGTATCAAAATCATGGAAAAACATTTAATT
The DNA here is from genome assembly GCA_963277665.1 of Viscum album. Classification (NCBI taxonomy): domain Eukaryota; kingdom Viridiplantae; phylum Streptophyta; class Magnoliopsida; order Santalales; family Viscaceae; genus Viscum; species Viscum album. The sequence continues at coordinate 647,133,130 of OY728158.1, read as the reverse complement.
TCCCCCCTTTTCCACATTTCCCAAAAAACATGTATAACAGTTTCAAATCAATTCATACACATCAAATAAGTCATATCAAATCAAATAATTTATCATATATCATATTAAATCCATGGAAATACATGCTAAAACAATACAAGCCAAAAACATAGGTAACATCATGCCAATGATCACTACTAGTTAGGCTAGCTAGGACACTCATACATAATCATATACAATAACATGCATCAAGTCTCTAGATATATGCATTGAATCTAGAGAGAAGAGGAACACCCTATAAAGTGACTCCCCCAGTAGGTTTATCAAGTCCCTTGAACAAAGAGCCTAGGGAGTAGAGGAACACCCCATGACTGAACCCCTATAAAAACAGATGAGACATATTACTACACCTTCCACCTATGTACCCAAGTCTTCCCATGTGCTTTATTCTACATGGAATTTTATAAAAACCATTCTTTTAAAACAATTTCATAAATCCATTTCACAATGCTTTGTAAATACATTTTCTTTTATAAAAACAAGGGGAAAACCATTTTTCTTAGAAACTAGTTTCCACACAAAAAAATCAATCAATCAATCATGCCATTTAATTTACAATTTTTTTATCAAAACCAAAGAAATACAGTTCATCCAATATAGGCTAGAGATAGAACCAGCTACCTCAAACTCAAGTCGCACATGGATGCAATAGAATCCACTAACACATAATAAATCAAAGACAATAATAGAGGCCCTAAAATCAATCCTTATATATCAGAATTGACTCAACAAGAAAAATGGTCAGTGGAGAGGATGTATCACAACATACCTCAAAGAAACTCACACACCACACCAAAACTAACAAAACAGTCATCATCTAGAGGAAGATCACACAATAGATCTAGAAAGGATCAATATAATTGTCACTATAGATCAATTAATCTAATAACGCAACATAATGGTTCCACCACGATCAATGGAAATGAAGAAGCAGAAGGATTACTCACTCATAGAGATGCAGCGCAACAACCCTGATGGTCAATTTCCAAACAAAGTGATCCAATAGTAGTGGAAGTTCGCAAAATCATACAAGACATCTCCTAGGCCAAGAGAGAAAAGGGTTGGGGTCAAATGAATAAAAAATAAGTCCTGAAGCAACCTAAAAGGCCCAACTCTTGAGAATTACACAACATGAATCCCTTTTCCACATCGTGTAATCCAAAAAACCCAAAAACACTGAAAAACGCATCATATCAAATTAAAATCCTTATTTTTACCATTATACGAGGTTTAAACTTTACACAACATGTAAAACATTCACACCTTGTACCCGATTCATGACATCACATGTAAATTTTACGTGATATGTATTTCTCCTATAGAGAGAGAAAACACAAAATTCCACACTAAAAACCCAACCCAACACTGGTGTTCTCTGAACTCGAGGAGAACCACACCAAGCCTTTAACACATTTATATCATTTCTCTATTAATTCAAACAAACATACATCCTGGACTATAGGTAATTTTCTATACCAAATGCTCACCATTCTCGTGATTCCCAAAACACACCCAAATAAAGAGGGAAATGGAAAGAGAGAGAGAAATACCTGAAAGCAGGAAATGATATGCTATAATCTCCCCACCATAATACTTTTAATCCCCTGGGAAGTTGTGTGTAAGAATGATGTTAGGAAAAGAGGTGATGCCATGCTCCCTTATCAACGAATCATCCTCTCAAGTCTCATGAGAAACTGATTTGTGTCTTCATAACACTCTGACCAATGAAATTGACTTCTCATGTAATAATTTCACTTGAGAGTCAAGGATCTCCATTGGATGCTCCATTTTTGAAATGCCTGACTCTAAATCTCTTCCCAAATCAGTATATGAGAGGGATCATGATGGTATTTTTGGAGCTGCGATATGTGGAAAACATCATGAATACCTGTCAATTGAATCTACAATGCTAACTGATAAGAAACCTTCCCAAACCGCTTAGTGACCTAAACATTCCAACATATCTCGGAACCAACTTTTCCTAGTTTCCAAGCCGAAAATTTTCTTAAACCCTTTCATGAGGTGTTTTTTTGAAAATCATTAAAGCAATAACATATGAGAAATTTCTTCTGTATTTATGAAGTCAAAAGAATATAAATAACTTGAAAGTTTCCAAAGTTTCATGGGGAGAATTTTCTAAATACTTTTCATGTAATAATTGATTTCTTTAACCCCATGGTGGGGTGGATAAATTTGGGTTTAGGTTATAAGCTAATCTAAAACCAATAACCATATGTTTTTTCAGTTATCATTTTAATAACCAAATTCAATGAAAATTTTTATTTTATTTTTTCATTTTCAATTACTAATTTTTCCTAACCATTCAGTTACTTTTATTTCAGTTTTTGGTTACCCATTTGATTAACCAATATGTAAAAAAACTTCATCCAAAGTGTCTAAAAAAATCAAATTCTTATATAAATCCATAAATTTATAAACAAGTGTTGTTTTTCTACAGTTATAATTAATCTTATAAGTTATTATAAAATTAGTTATTTTCGGTTTTCAAGGGAGGGGGTTTCCATTTTTGGTTATTGAAATTAATAACCAAGCCTAATAAAATATTCTAGTATATTAACCAAATAAAATTTTTAGGAACCAAGACTCATTTTAGCATGTGTGTTCAGTTTTTTTTAAATTCAAGGGGTATTTACAATTTTATCTGTCTAAAATTTCACATAAAATATTTTATTTTTTATGTGTATTTGTGGTGGTTTTTAATTTCATAATCAATCGTTAAAGGTTTATGAAGACCCTTTCTCAAATGGATTTCAGTATCCTTCACATTCAATGACAACTTTTAGTTTTTTTAAAAAAATATCACAACTGGGGAAATAACTAAAATAATGACAATCTACTGTATGATGGGTTGAAAAGGGATCTTTATATATTGATGAAATTCACTAATATTGAAAAAAGGGAAGTGGGGAAATAAAAAAAATTAAAAAATATCTTCATATTTAAATTATATTTTTTATTACACAACTTAGATTGTCATTCACGCAGCTGCATATGACTGGATCATGGTGATGCGTATTGTGACTCGTGAGTTGCAGCCACATGGTTTTCCTGTGAGGGCATCCTCCCTTGAAATTTTTTTATACATAAAAAATAGCGGTAATTTCATTAAAAAAATGGAAAACAAAAAGAAAATTATAAGGAATAAGAAAAAAATAGAAAACATCAATGTCCACCGCCATGGTATACCTACAACTACCACCATGGTGGGTCAACTTGTCCTATGTGTACTTATCATCATTGACTCTAAAAATTTATTCTATATATCTTTGGGACAAAATAGGTTTATAGTGAAAAGTAATCTTATAGTCAATATTTTTTTTGGGAATTAATACTACATAATCCATAATAATGACTGGTGTACTTTATCAATGTTTGAAAAAAATAAAGGTTCAAAATTCCTTCAAAATTGAGTTATTTGTCAGGTATCTTAATTTTTGTAACATTTGATGTAATTTAAACCTTGTTTAAGAGGATGATCTTATCTTTTTTTTGATGGATGCTCAATTTATTTTAAGAGGTTACACTCATATGAATATTATAATGTTCAAAATTTATCATTTTTCATATTACAGTGTTATTTATAATTAACTATATACACATATATACATATTTGTATACATTTACACATAAAAATTTAATTTTATAAATAAATTTATAAACATATTTACATATTAATATTTCTGAATATTTATATACCTATACAATGTATATAGAATGCTTATATATCCATTAACTATACTAAAGCTTTTAACAATTTTTCCACGTGTCAACTCCATAGAGATTCATCCATATGTGTCTCCCTCCCAGCATCCTCTCCCGAAATCCTCTCCCACACCCCAACAATCCTCTCCCTCCCCTCCCAGTTCCCCATCTACCACCCCAAATCCCCTCTCCACCTCCACCTCCACCTCTCGAACCACTCTTCTCCTCCACCGCCTTTGTATCGATCCCTGCCTCCTCCACAACCTCTGAATCGATTTGTGTCTCCAACTATGTCTTCACCTCCGACATCGCCTCTGGATTCGCCACCTCTACATCGATCTCTGCCTCCTCCACCCCCCGCTTCGGTATCCAGATCATCAGCCTCCGACTATGAATCCCCCTTTGACTAAGAACCTCTATGGATCTTTCTACACCACCTCCACCTTGGTCTCCAACTGTAAGGGAAACTACAACCCATTCTTTCATTTTGAAGTAAGGTTACTTTAAAATGGAGTATGAACAGTGAAACTAACTCCAACCCATTCACTTAATTTCCCACTATAAAAAGAATATTATTTGGATTTATCTAATTTTTATATATTAAAATAAATATAAATAATTGATTATGTTGATAAAATGACCAAAAAGTAAAAAAATGAATAGCACAAGAACAGTGTAGTTCCAAATAAGGAGTTTCACTATAGAAAATATTCAATTTAACGCAAATAATAGCGTTGGGTTTTAGGGGTTTTTATGCTAAAATATCGTTTATACCAGTGCATTGGATATGGTCCAACTCCTCCTCATTGACATCTAATTTCTCATTTTAGGTAGGGTTTCATTGATTTCATATTTGTCCGTTGAGATCCGCTTTTCTTCTGCCTTGGTCCAACCCCTAGAAGAAATTACTTCTTTAGAGCCATTGATAGTGAGAAAACCTACACGATGGAGGGTATAGAGGAGCTTTCAGGGTTGATGTCGCTAGAAATGTCCACCATCTTATCATTGTGCAGGTGAATGGGCAACAACATTGAGATTTTATACTTTGAAATTTACATGGATAGGTACATTGATCTATTGGCGGTAATGGATTGAGAGGTCATGGTGATGGACAATGGTAAATATGTAGGTTTCAATATCTTTTCCTTAATCAGTCATCACACAAGCCCTTTTTCATAACATGACATCATTATCACACAATAGGTCATAAGGTTGTATTTTTAAGGTTGTTCGGTTGGAATTCACATTTGGTTAGGGAAGGGAAGCTACTTGACGTGACATATAGGTGATGATTTTCATGTCATCTATTTTATGTTCTAAGTTAGATGATGGTCATTTGGGTATAATACACTCCTTGATAGTGATTTTTTTCATGCTGGATCATTTGATTTAGTGACGAGTGTGAAATTGTTGTCACTGATTTAATTCCATTCAAGATGTGAATGAAATCCAGCACTCTTATTTTACCTCATTTTTTATTCATCAATGATGTGAATGAAATATAACACTATTATTAATTCAGGAGATATAACTTACTTAATTTCTATGATTTGTAGCCTCTAGGAAAAAACATGATGTTGGTATGCAATGTCATCCCACATTGTTAGTGTTTATACTTTTAGTCTTTAATATAAGTTCTTTTTTACTTTTACTTACCATTCAACTACATATGTTCAATCTCGTAATGTACTCATGTGAAAATTACATATGTTATGTGTGTTTCAATTACACATGTTATGTGTGTTTCAATTAAATATGTTTTGTGTGTGTTTTAATTACATATATTTCAATTACATATATTTCAATTTAATATGTTCTATGTTTGTTTCAATTACATATGTTCTTTGTGTGTTTGAACTACATATGTTCAAACTATTAACATTTTCATCTAACATCTGAAAATAGGCCTTGTACATATTAGTTTAAAATTTTATCTTGTATATCACATGATGATTCATTATCTTCAATAAATTTCACCACTTTCATGATTGTTTATAGGTAATCATTAGCCCATTCCAGCACAAGAATTGAAAAAACAAAATATTTCTATAATATCTTTAAACCTAAAAGTATTTGGGTTTTCTAGGAGATTAGAAATGGTGCAACTTTAATGTAAAATATTGAGACAAATAACTTGGGAAAATCATCTTACTTGACACGATTACTTGACGGTACATACCACATTACTCTACACTCTAATAGTGTATATATATATATATTATCCATTTATTCTATAAAATCCCACAATGACAGTATTCATAATGCTTTAGTGATTACATATACACCTTTATGGATATTTATATAGTTACAATTATACTGTTACATGATTACATTTCATGTAATAAATCTGTATTTCTATGGATAATTGTACAGTTACATAATTATATATCAGTGATTGTGACTACACCTACATGAAACCATTTCCGTGCCACCTTGCTTAAACCTTTACTGCTTTGATAGGTTTCTATTACAGGTAGTGATGTTAATTTTTTTTTCAGGTTCTTCTTTTCCCATGTGATTTACCTTTGCTATAAAAGTATGTTATTTCTATAAGAATTTTAATTTTTTCACTATTAGTTTATTGATTATAAGAATTTCTATTTTAATTGGTAATTTTTTATTTTTTGTGATCTAATAATTGTTTACTTCCAAATTTTTTCAATCAAAATTTTAATGAATATATATTTATCACTCAATTTAATCACATCACTTGAATGAAATTGTTTATGATTTATGGGTTTTCTATTACAGACATTGATGTTAATTTATTTTAGGTGCTTATTCAGGTTTCCAACTTCATGGAGACCTACTTGTAACCGTTCCCTTTCCACTTGGACTAAACTTTAACTACTACAACAAGTTTATATTACTGGAAGTGACATTAATTTGTTTCAAGTTCTTTTTGTCTTTGGGATTCCCCTTTTTTGTGAAGGTATGCTACTGTTATAATAATTTCATTTTATTTATCATTAGTTTATTGATTTTAAAAGCTTCTGCTTTAATTGTTTTTTTTGAACTTATAATTGTTTACTTCCAAAATTTTTAATCAAATTTTGAATGATTATATATTCCCTAACTCAATTTAATCAAATCACATGAATGAAGTGGATTATTCCTTATGGTCTTGCTATTAAATTAAGTGATGTTACTTTATTTAATATTATTTTGGTTTCCTGCTTCATGGAGACCTACTGGTAACCGTTCCCTTATGAACAAGCCAAAATTGTTTCATATTCAATAGGTTCCTATTATAGGTGGTGACATTAATTTATTCCACCTCTTTATTTCTCCATGTGACTCCTGGAATGTGAAGGTATATTACCACTATTATAATTCCAATTTCATCATTATTAATTTTTTTATTTTAAAATATTCTATTTTTATTGGTGATTTTTTATTTATTACAACATGATAATAGTTTAATTTCTAAATTATTATTTAATATTTCGAATTTGCAACTCAGAATTATTCCTAGATTCAGATATCTACTACACAAGGCATGATATTCAGGTACAACATAAATTTATTCTTGTAATCCATTAGATGTTTAAAACTCAATTTGCAGTACCAGTGACTCCCTATCCTTTATTATAAGTGATCTTTCCTCCAATAGAAATTTGTTATCCAAAATATGATCCCATAATATTATGTACTTATTTCCAATTTCAGTTCAGAAAATTTTAAATTTTAATGAATTTTATCTATAGGAGGGGATAAATTGTGAAGTTTTCAACTATGTTTGGGTGTTATAACTGACTAAAAATATGAATTATGTAATAAAATAAATTATGGAAAATATAGGAGAAAGATGATTTTAAACTATGTCCTTAAAATCCATTTCACATAACATGTGCAGTTATTTTTGGGGTCTAAATTTAAATTTTATTTCCTTATAGGTTGTGTATTCGGATCCAACCTCCTAGTGATATTTTTCAAGTAATACAAAAATGTATTCTTTATACCTAATGGTATGAAATATTCAATTTTCTATATGTTTCAATTCTATATTGAAAACACATTTATAAATATGAAATTCACCATGTTTTTCTTTTTGTACAAGTACTTTCAACGCATTGTAGTGAAATTATTTTAAACTCCATTTTCTACCAACCTATGTATATTTTCAACAAAAAAAAGACAAAAATATTAATTTTATATTATTTAACATGTATAGTTGGGTTGATGAAGGTTCTATATTTCATTTTAATTCTTTTTATTTAAGTTGGTTTAAACTATTTTTTTTAACAAATTGCACATTTAATTCCATTAGTTTACGTTGGTTTAAACTCTTTTTTAAACCAATTTTACATTATTAAACCATGTGTTTATGTTTGATCATAGTGCATATACCCCTATGATCATTAAATACTATTAAATATATTCTATAGATTGGATTCCGTTTTTATAATATACTTGTCTATATTTATGTTCATATATTATGCATTGATACCCGATCTTTATAACTTATTTTGCATAATTTTTTTTGTATATAGATTAATTTTAGTTTTAATTTCAATACTTTCAAATGAATTATGACACTCAATTATGCAACTAATTGATGGATATGATACGAATTAGTAATTTTAAAATATTGCAAATTTATATCTTTTTTTTTCTATGAACATTGTCTACATTTTACTTAACATATTATCTGTAGAGACATTTAAAACATGAATTCGATCAAGGATTCTTACATTCTTAACATAATTCTTTATGATTTGACTTTTCTAATCCATTTTAAACACCTCTTATGTTGGCTGTTCTCATATCCAAAGTTTCATGAATTAATTATCCTAGACAATGGTATACTTTTTTGGGGCTATTTACTGAAACCAAATATATAGAAATTAAATAGTTACATCTCTTTTTTCTTCCTATTTAAATTTTTTAGTCAACCTAGAATAATGACTTCATGTCAAACAATACTAAGGAAAGACTAATAGTTTCTTTGTCACGTGATTCGAAAATATTTGTACTCCCCCCTATAGATTTTTTTCCGTTTTCATGTACTAATGCATTGTATTAATTATCAATTAAGTCATAACTTTTATTTATTTTAGCGTATCTATTCTAATCAATTGATATTTTTAATTCCCATAGATTCTATGGTTTATATATTTCAATCCATTTGAGTTGAAACTAACATTAGTAATATCTTTAAATAAAAGAATATACATTATAGGCTTAGATTTTATGTAATAGTGGTGGATAGGTATACTTTCCTTTTGATATCCCATACACCCCTTCTTACTTCTACTAGATTCAAAGGATTTGAAATTGTGATTGATGGTTCTATTTAAAAGCATGCATAAAAAGTATTCAAATTGAAAAATAATTAGTTGTACATGGGGATTTAGTTATTCAAACCTTTAAATAAGCCGTTCCTTGGTTGTATTATTTTATGGTAAACTTTCATTTCACCCATATATTTGCATGGGGCTATATTAACTTCAATAGAATATTATTTTCCTGATGTCATTATCTCACCGATAATGTTTCATGTTGACATTGCTATTATCATTCACTAGTTTTGTTTTTTTATTTCTCACTGATCATGTTCCTCCCACTTTTAAGCTTAGGTTCCACTATTAACGATTCATCAGACCGATGGATTTTTTTTGAACTGAAACCACTCAAAATTTCCTAGATCGATTGAGGGGTTAATAGGAAGATGTAGTGATAATGAATCCACAATTATCTTTTGTAAAAAATGTTTTTTAACTACAATTTATTATGATTAATGTTTTCTAAAAATTCTTTTGTATTGATATTGTATTTTTTATAGATTTTAACTACAATTTGATTTCATATACATATAATATTTTCTCACTAAATTTAAAGTTATTTCACATTTTTGGTTTTCCATTTAATTTATCTAATCCACCCATTTAGAACTAGAAAACCCAGTTATTATATTATATGTTGAAAACTACAATTCATGTCATGTTGTGCCTATTGAGTTGCAACAACCTAAATTTCATTCATGAAAATGCATTTTTCCAATTTTTTTTGTTGATTCCCATGTTTTGTTCCTTCACGCACCCTCATATAATCCCATCCAATTCCTTAAAATCCCTTGGAATATTACCAAAAAATCTCCTATAATTTCTAAATTCTATTTTCCTCATTATTTCCTACATATAATTGGTCACCTATCCTTGTATCATTCCCTCTTGGATAATCTCAATTTTTTTTTCTTATGCATTCCTTTAATCAAAATAAACAATAATATCTCCCAATTTCATGATAGTATGGTATCAACCCAAGATAGTATTGAGTGACATCTTGAAATAGTTTATGTATTCCTTAATTATTTCAATATGGGGTTTAAGTTTTAGTATTTAAGTATTTCATATATATATTTAATTTGTTTTCAAATGATTTAATTTTAATTCGTATAAAATAAACCTATAATTTTATTTTATACGTTTCTTCTTATTTCTTTCAGTGTGACATTAGGGATGAATTACTTCCATTTTCAAGCATAAGTAATTCAATTTGACATTACTATTCATTTCCTTAGAAGGTGTTTCTTATGATTCAAGATTTCAAACAACTAACTAAATAATATATCAATGTCATCATTGTACTCAATGGTATGTAATATTTTATTTCCTCTATCATTTACTTCAATATTAATCTCATTCAAATATATGAATTTCACTTTTTAATTTCTATTTTTATGACTACTTTCAATCTGTAAACAAATTAATGTCTATGCATAATGAATTCTACATACAATTTAAACTATATGAAAATAAATTATTCATACATTTCAAATAGTATGCAATATATTTTTTCAAATGAGTTATGTATTCAGTATTGAAATACTCTACTTGATCAAATCCAGGTGATTTATTATGTATGATCTATACATTCTGTGTAACCAATACTCTATATGAATGTTAATGTTATTCATTTTTAGGTATAGTTTGAAAATAATTCTATATAGTATATGTAATAATTGTTCATATATGTGATTATTCACTAGAACCATTTTCAACACCTCTATCATCTTCCTAACTTATTAGTCTGACATCAACATCCATTAGGACTACATATTCTACTCCTTTATTATATATCATAATATAAGAAAAACTTACTATATATTAGTATATGTTTAGAGGTAACTGCTTCCAACATTTAGTTTTCATTTCTTATAGAATTTTAATATTATTAAATTTGTTTTCTTTCCATTTTTTATAGAGTTAGGTTTGTTGTAAAACCTTCTATACTACTTGGATTTTGGATTCATAGTTTTATTTAAATTTTAATGTAAACTTTTTTAATATAAATGGAACAAATGCCTTTAGATTTTTGTTTCTAAGATAGGACATTATCCTTTTATTGTCTAAAAATCAATATCTTGTATGTCTAGGGTATGAATGATTTGAAGTTCATCTTTATTGGTAAATACTATTTTCATATGATTTGTTCCTATACTATTGTCGCTTAGTGTGGAAGGTAATATTAATCTAAAACCAATCATCTTTCATATTTCATAATGGTGTATGGATTTAATTCCCTTTACAAGAAAGCATCCCAATATAAAAATATTTATACAACTTCATTGTTTGAACTAGATCATTTGAAATCCACAAAATCTATGTAACATTTCATCTTGCATTAGAATCCCTCTTCATTTAGATGAAAACATGTTAACTATGTTTGGTTTCTATGTTCAAATCAACTATTTTTTATTCTTACATTTATTTCTATTTCAAGTGTGGATGAATACATTTAAATAAGGGAACTAATGATGTCTAAGATTGAAATGGAGTTTGATAGTGATCCCAATCTTAACATTTCTAATATTATCTGGAAATGAGTTATTTTTGGATCATGCATTGATCCTAATAGTTTCATTAGTTTAAGATGTTCTCTGGTAAGTTTTATATTCACTTACTGATATGAATTTCTCATGTTTGGATTGTGTGTTCTCTACTATCTACACTTTATTTCTATTTTTTTTCTTGGTTATATGTTCAAGGATGTTCATTGGTGATCGTTTGTTGTAGGAGTTTCTTTAGACTCATCAATAAAAGGGAAATACAATGATTCTTGATTAAGAAATAATGAATCTTGATATGGTACTATCTATTTTAAGGTAGGTATCTGATTATATATATTCTACAAACCAATACCTATATAAGGTATGGGGGGAGATTTATCCTAGATCATTGATTATTTGAATTCATAGGGCTATGGATATTTTTTTGGAGCAAATTTTTGGATTCAGTGGAAGCTCAAATCTAATGGAATTTTCTCCAACATATTCTAGGAACCTGGATGGAAACTGTAAGAGTTGGTGTCCTAGAACCAACTGCTTTTACTTTGATTACATAGATATTTAATGTATTATTACATATTGTTCATTTTTCTATATGACTATGATGTAATAACATTATATATAATTTGTTACATTGATAAGGTCATAGAAGTTCCCCACTATGATGAGAACCTTGAAATGATATAACAATATTCTTAAATATAGTTCTGTGGTTGGATGACATACTATGATGGGACACATATCATGCAGACCGTCAGGTGAGAGTACTCATAAGCAGATGATACTTCCTCTCATGAATTTCACACTTGGTAATCTCTAAGATAGAAGATTATGAGAATAGAACCGCTAGTAGGAATTCCGCATGTTTTAGTGTCATTTGATATTTCTATCTGTGAGCATGTGTAATGATCCTTAGCCTTTAAGATTATCATTAATATGTGTCATGACTCGCACACTTTGATTTACTGATAAAAACCATCATGCAGACAGTTGGCGGGAAGTAGGGTATGTTGGGTGCATCACGAGTGACTTGTTATTAATGGATAAGTTTAGGAAGGATTTGTACCTTCTATTTATGGAGGTTGATATCCCAGCCTTTTGATTAAAATAGAATCGCCACATGAAATTCCATGGCCATGGTGTAACAATGAGTTTATTTCAAGTATTCAAAGAACAACATATCAATCATAAAAGTTGATGGCACTATCATGAAACCTACTTGATGAGATATTGTGAGAAAGATATTATATTACACAGTGAGCGTTCATATATGGATGTCATTATTTTGACTTTACGTTCTCTCTCTTGGGTTCCTTGACCTGTTGATATACAGTACTCTTGGACTTTAGGCAAACCCGCCTAATGCCAATGAGAAATAATCCTAGAGGGTCACACACTAAGTGTTTTTGGTGGTCATGGTTAAATTATATTTGAATTTAATTAATGAAATAAATATTATTATCAATATCGTGGAATAACTTTATTAAAGTTAAAATAATCACATAAATTAAATTAAATATATATATATATATATATTTATTTTATTGAATATTTAATAAATATTTATTTACCAGTTTGTAAATAAAATATTTATTTAAGAGAATAAATTATTTATTTATTTATTCGGGTGTTCAATAAATGGAAGTGGAGTTCGAGCAGACCAAGGTCGGTCCGGTAGAAAAATAATTATTTATAAGATGGTAAATAATTATTTAACTAGTTGGCACAGGTTAAAATAATAATAATGCTGCTATTATTTTGTGACATGGAATTTTATTTTATAATTCCATTTTGTGCAAGTTTGCACACCATGAATAATGACTTGGTATTATTATTATAATCATGAGTTTTCTCTAAGTTCATGAATGTATTTAATTGTTTCTATGCAATTAAATATTGTAACTTAAATTCCATGTATATAAATAGAAAAGTAGTCCTATTGTGCCATACACCACACCACACGCTTTGTGAATTGAGAATTTTTTATTCAAACAATTTATCTCTCAAATCCTCTTCTCTCCCCTCTCAAGAACGAGATACGTTCTTCAAGGCCAAAGAACAAGTGATCAAGAACGACCGACACAAGACACTCGCTTCACTACACTAGCACCTGGAGAACGAGCGGTGTCGATCGTAGGCCATCAGAGCACGTGTGGATCATCTCTAGAGGGATTCTAGTTTGGATCCTTACAAGCACAAAGAGATAATCCTTAAGGGTCATTCCGGATGATCAACATCATCAACGAAGAAAAATACCAAAGATCAAGGTATTATTTTTCTTTATGAAATTAATTAAATTAATTATAAACATGATGTGTAAGATCCTCTCTAAAGGTTTTGGGAATATTTCTTCTTTATCTAAATATTTGATTATATTCCATGGAGACTGGTGTTCATCGTCATATTGATCCCGGAATAATCATTGATCACGGTAAAAATCAAAGTTGGGTGTCGTCCCAACCATGCTTCTGTTGCGCCCAGAACCTTGAAGTGGTATTAGAGCGGTTACATCATAGTTTATAATTATTTAAATATTTTGTTGATGACTTACGCATTTAATAATTTAGTTGTTTCAATTCAAATTAATCGTTCTGCAAATTTGAATCTTGAGATCTATTCCTCCTCTTTAATTTATCGTTTAGCTTACAGAAACGATCTTTTCTTTTTAATTTTGATTAAAATAAAATAGAGGATCTCATCCGGAGGTGCCAAATATTCATGTCCATACAACATGAGAACACACAGTGTGTATTTGGCAGTACATGCTATGTAGTCAAGATTCAATACATTGGACCGGTCCACCAAACCAATTTGTGTGTTGGAGTCTTTCTATGTCTTAACTGACTCAGTATTTTGACCAGGAACAGGTGGCACACGATTTCCGGATTACATGCTGTGTGGCCCAAATAGACACAGTGTGTAGTCCCTTCAGGTTAGGGTTGGACCGTGTACCCCGTACACAGCTAGCTAGGCTAGAGACTGTGTAACAAGGAACTACATGGCGTGTGACCAACTGGACACGTCATGTACTTTGAAGATTTCTTAAGTACACTCACACAACATTTCCCCAGGCGTGTACTTCGGATAGATAGTGAAAAATAGTGCATACCATGTATTTGGAACTATACATCGTGTACTCATCCAAATTATGCTGATTTATTAAAATTTATTATTATATTATACAAACCCTTGAGATTTGTACCATAATGTGGGCATAAAGCTGAAGCACAACACGTGATAGGTGTTTTATATATATGTGTTTAATTTAACATCTGCATAATGTTCATTTATACTCATTGGATAGTTATGAATAGGAATTCATCGGGTTGACTCCAAGGTACAAGTTACGTACAAAGATAATTTTAAATGAATTTATTTGTTTAAAATTATGATGGATTATAATCTCAAGGAAATTCAGAAAAGGATTTTAGATAAAAGGATTGATTAATTAAAGATAATAATTAATTGATTCGAGTGTGATTTATCTTAAATAAGAACAATTAAATAATTGAATGCTAGTTTTATTTACACGTAAATATTGTTGCATGTATAGATGATCATGATCTAGACCAAGACCTTTGTATGTGTATGGTTTCTTTTAATTTATTTATTAGAATTAAATTTGTTAGCCTGCGAACTTTCTCCTCATTAATATGTAGGGCCTGTGTGCCCAAGGTTTTTTTTTTGTAAAACCCCCTTTTACCCCTCACCTACATGTGAGTTAAAAAATGGCATATGTAATGGATCGAACTCCTAATCTAGTGTAGGGGATTCAAGTTGGATTTGAGAGAAAACTAATCCCAGGAGATACAGAGGTGGATAGGTGGAAGCTGTAAACACAAACCCAAAAGGTTCAAGGTGTTTCTCTCCTAGGACAGGGTTAGTTTATCAACCTCTAGATAAACTAACCATTATAAAATCTCATGATCATGACATTTAATTTATTTTATTTCTGTCATTTTCATGGTTTATCATTATGGATGTGTTGTGACGATCACATAACTAATGAATTAAACAAGCATGCAAGATGAAACTAAAATAAACCAAATTTATGCGTAAATATTATCAAGACATGGTTAATCACTTAAGTATGTTCCACTTAATACTAACAAGAATGTGATAATAAGAAATTCATGCATAAGATATAAAAATCCCTCAAATAAAATATTAAGTCAGACCAAGAATTCCGTTGCTTGATTAAGGGAAAAACTCAATAAAACTATGTGTTTGACCAACCCTTATTGGGACACTTACTTTTATATGGGAATCCCTTATGAAAGGTTTCAGTTTGACTTAACCATATTACATCAAGAGGAGTATCCCTTGATAGACTTGGTGTATTATTGGAGGCAAGAGTTGAGAAAATCCAAAGTCATGATTTTAGGATTTGGGAGTCCACTCAACAGATCAAGGAGTTTATAACCCACAATTGGAAAATACCTTTCTACCTAAATACCTTCTAATAGCTTGACCAACTCTTGTTGGGGTTATGCGAAGGGGGATATGGATCCTTTCCACTAGAATGTCATGGAAACTGGAAATTCTGAGTTCAATGGTGAGGGCCATTGAGAATTGATAAAATAGTGTGAATCCTAATAAAATTTATTATTTCTCATAAAATGTAATCAAGAAAGTACTAATGATATGATCTTTTAATTTTAGAATAAAAATGAAAAGCTCGTCAACCACACTATACCTATGATCAATTCTGGATAAAGACAACATCCTCACCAACAGTAACTTCCAGGAATGGTTTAGACACCTTCAGGTTATCCTACACCATGAACGAAAGTCTTATGTGATGGAGTCAGAATTACCTGATCCGCTTTCCAAAGAGGCGAGTGATGAGGATTTCCTAGTCTATGAGAAACATATGAATGATGCTGTTGATGTTCAATGTTTGATGTTATCATCGATGTCTAGTGAGCTCTTGAAGTCTTATGAAAACATGGATTCTTATAGCATGCTCGAGCACCTCCATGGTCTTTACCAGGAGAGAGAAAGACAGGACAAGTTTGAGATCTCTAAGGCACTCTTTCAAAGTAAGCTTGTAGAAGGTTCCCTAGCTGGGACTCATGTAGTCAAGCTCATTGGCTATATTGAGCACCTAGAGGTTCTAGGGTTTAAACTCCCCAAAGAACTGGGCACCGATCTCATTCTCGTATCACTCCATCAGAGCTTCTCTAACTTTGTTGTCAATTTAAATATGAATAACATTGAGAAGTCTCTATCTGATCTTCTTATCCTCATTCTCCAAGTGGAAAAAGATATGAAGCGCGAAAAGCCTTCTGTCCTTATGGTGAATAAGAGGAAAGGGAAGGCAAAGAGCTTTAAGCCCAAAGCTTCTTTAGGAACTTCCAAGAAAAGGAAGATCAAAGGGGAGGAAAGGGAATACGAGGCTGTTTGTTTCGCATGTGGCAAGAAGGGCCACTAGAAGAAGAACTCCAACCAGCCTAAGAAGCAAGGGGAAGCTTTAGGTTCATTTGTTATCAAATTAAATCTATCTTTTTATACAAATTGGGTATTAGATAGAGCTTTTGGTGCTCACATATGTATCAAAATATAAGAACCAAGTAGATTTAGGAAGATTGATCGAGGGGAGGTAGATCTACAAGCAGCCAACGGAGCCAGACTTGCTGCTATAGTTGTTGGGGATTACCACCTCATGTTGCCAACTGGGATGATCTTGGTGTTAAAGGGTTGTTTTTAGGTGCCTTCTATAACCAAAAACATAATTTCTGTATCCAGACTAGATATAGATGGATTTGTTTTCAAGTTTGGAAATGAATGTTGTTTTTTTTATAAAGATAGATTTTTTTTGGTAGGTCACATTTATACAACGGTCTTTATGTGTTGGATTACACAAACCAAGTAATGGAAATCAATGACACGGATACTTCACATGAATCATACCACACCCAACTGTGGCATCACCTGATGGGTCATATAAATGAGAAATGCTTGATAAAGTTACATCAAGATGGATATTTAGATTATTTTGAACTAAAACCACTTGGCATATGTCATGCATGTTTACAAGGCAAAATGACCAAATCCCCATTTGGCGGGAAAGGTGAAAGGGCCAAAGAGCTTCTTGAATTGGTTCATACCGATGTGTGTGGACCATTACTATTTGAAGAAAGGGGTGGGTACTCATACTTCATAACTTTTAATGATGATTTTAGTAGATATGGATATATCTAATTAATGAGGTATAAGTCAGATTCCTTTGATAAATTGAAGGAATGCAAGAATGAAGTTGAGAACCAGCTTGGTAAGAAGATTAAGAAACTCCGCTCAGACCAAGGTGGGGAATATCTTAATCAGGACTTCATTGATTACTTTTGAGAGTTTGGGATACTATCCCAACTCACTCCTCCTTACACACCTTAATGGAATGGTGTAAGCAAAAGGAGGAACCACACCTTGTTGGACATGGTGAGATCAATAATGAGTCATGAAAGTATTTCATTATCCTTTTTGGGGTATGTATTACAAACAATGACACCCATAATAAACCAATTACCAACTAAATCAATAAATGGTATTCCATATGAGTTATGGAGTGGAAGAAAATCCATGTCATCGAATTTACATGTGTGGGGTAGAAAAACGTTTTTTAAGGCCTCTTTAGGTAATAAAATTGCACCCTGAGGCACAAAGTTTACCTTTATAGGATACCCCAAGGAAACAAGGGGATATTACCTATACAACCTCTCAGAAAAAAAGGTTATAGTGGAAAGACATGCCATATTCCTTGAGAGGGATCACATTTCCAAAAGTGATAGTGGGAGAAAGATAGACTTCGATGAAGTCGAGGATCAAGGTACACAAGAGTTGGTATAGAAACAAATTCCACAAAGCCCCATGGAAGAAGAATCTATTCCAGAGACACAAGTACTGCGTAGGAGTACAAGAGATGTTAGAGAACCGAAATGGTATGGTTTTCTAGTTACCGAGGATGGTGACTCATTATTAGCTGATAATAATGATTATCTAACCAACAAGGAAGCAGTAAGTGGCATAGACGTTGCCAAGTGGAAAGAAGCCATGAATTCTGAAATGGTTTCCATGTACCAAAAAAGTCTAGATTTTGGTAGATTCTACAGTTAATGTATAGCCTGTTGGTTGCAAATGGGTATTCAAGAAGAAACTGGACATGGAAGGACAATTCAGTACCTATAAGGCACAAATGGTTGCAAAAGGGTTTAAATAGCATTAAGGAATTGACTACAATGAAACCTTCTCACCAGTTGCAATACTGAAATGTATCAGAATTCTAATTTCCATTACGAATTACCATTTCTATGAGATTTGGAAAATGGATGTCAAAACAACATTCCTTAATAGGAACCTTCAGGAATATGTCTACATGACACAACCTGAAGGTTTTGTGACTCCAAAGGATGCCAATAAGGTATGCAAGTTGCAAAAATCTATTTATGGATTAAAGCAAGCATCCAGGTCATGGAACATTCATTTTGATGAAGCCATAAATGAATTTTTTTATCAAGATTGAATGTGAGACTTGTGTCTACAAATGGTTTAGTGGGAGTGAAGTCATTTTCCTAATAGTATATGTTGATGACATATTACTTATTGGAAACGAGATACCGGACTTATAGTCTGTTAAGGCATGGTTGAATCAATGCTTCTCCATGAAGGACTTGGGAGATGTAGCGTATATTCTTGGGATCAAGATCCATCATGATAGATCCAAGATATTTCTAGTACTAAGTCAAAGTGCATACATTGATAAGATACTGAAAAGATTCAGTATGGAACAACCCAAGAGGGGATTTTTTTCTAGCGTCACATGGCATTCATCTTTATAAGAAAACGTGTCCTCAAACACCTGAGGAAACAAAGATAATGTCAAGGAATCCATATGCATCAACGATTGAGTTAGTCATATATGCCATGCTATGTACTAGGATGGATGTTGCCTACGCATTGAGTGCGGTAGGCAGATATCAAGATGACCTAGGTGACCGCCATTGGATGGCAGTCAAGAATATCCTAAAGTATTTGAGGCATACTAAGGTTATGTTCCTGGTTTATGGAGGAGACGCAGTACTAGTCATCAGAGGATATGTAGAATCTAGTTTCCAGACTGTCCAAGATGACATGAAGCCACAAACAGGATACATATTTACTTTGAATGGAGGTGTGATGAGTTGGAAGAGCTCAAAGTAGAGTGTGGTCGTAGATTCTATATTAAAGTCCGAGTATATTGCAGCTTATGAGGTAGTTAAAGAAGTAGTTTGGATGTTAAGTTTCATCCAGGAGATATATGTGATCCCTAGAAATAAAGATCCCATCACACTGTACTGTGATAATACTGCAGTAGTGGCTCTCGTAAAAGAGCCAAGGTCACATCAGTGGATGAAGCACATAATTTGGAAGTATCATCTCTTGAGGAATTTTTCTTAGATAGGTGAAGTTGCAGTGAGTAGTATTTCCATAAAAGACAATGTGGAAAACCCCTTGACTAAAGCCTTGACTCAGCAGAAACATGATCATTATGTGAGGTTTAACAGACTGAAAGTAATAGGCAGTTGACTCTAGTACAAGTGGGAGTTTGTAAGAGTTAGTTTCCTAGAACCAACTAGTTTTACTTTGATTACATGGATATTTAATGTATTATTACATATTGTTCATTGTTATGCATGACTATTATGTAATAATGTCCTAGAGTATTTTTTTCATTGATAAGGTCATGGCAGTTCCCTACTACGATGAGAACCTTGAAATTCTATAACAATACTCGTAAATATAGTTCCGCGGTTGGATAACATACTATGATGAGACACATAACATGCAGACCGTTAGGTGTGAGTACTTGTAAGAAGATGAGACTTCCTCTCATGAAGTTCGCACTTGGTAATATCTAAGATAGGAGATTATGAGAACAAAAATGTTAGTAGGAATTCCACATGTTTTAGTGTCATCAGATATTTCAATCTGCGAGCGTGTTTAATGATCTTTAGACTTTAATATTATCATTAATACGTGTCACGACTCACGCAATTTGATTTACTGACAAAAACCATCACGCAGACAGTTGTCAGGAAGGGTACATTGGGTGCATCATGAGTGACATGTTATTAATGGATAAATCGAGGAAGGATTTTTCCCTTACATTTATGGAAGTTGATATCTCGGCCCTTTTATTGAAATAAAACCATCGCATGAAATTCCATGGCCATGGTGTAACGATGAGTTTATTTTAGGTAGTCAAAAAACAATGTATCAAGCATAAAAGTTGGTGACACTATCATGGAACCTGCTTGATGAGATATTGTGACAAAGGGATTATATTACACAGTGAGTGTTCATATGTGGATGTATTTGTTGCCACTTTTCATTATTTATCTTGGGTGCCTTGACCCGTTTCTAGACAGTACTCTTGGACTTTAGGCAAACCCGCCTAATGACAACGAGAAAGAATCCTAGAGGGTCCCACACTAAGTGTTTTTGGCGGTCTCAGTTAAATTCTATTTGAATTTAATTAATGAAATAAATATTATTCTCAAGACTTCGGACTAACTTTATTCAAGTTAAAATGATCGCATAAATTAAATTAAATTTATTTATTTATTTTATTGAACATTTAATAAATATTTATTTTCTAGTTTGTAAATAAAATATTTATTTAAGAGAATAATTTATTTATTTATTTATTTGGGTGTTCAATAAATGGAAGTGGAGTTTGAGAGGACCAAGGTTAGTCTAGTAGTAAAATAATTATTTGCAAGATGGTAAATAATTATTTAACTAGTTAGAAAATGTTAAAATAATAATGACGCTGCTATTATTTTGTAACGCAGAATTTTATTTTATAATTCCATTTTGTACAAGTTGGCACACCATGAATAATGATGTGATATTATTATTATGAGCATGAGTTTTCTCTAAGTTCATGAATGTATTTAATTGTTGCTATGTAATTAAATATTGTAACTGAAATTACATGTATATAAATAGACAAGTAGGCCTATTGTTCCATACACCACAACACACACCTGGTGAATTGAGAATTATTGAGCCAAAACATTTCTCTCTCAAATCCCATTCTCTCCCCTCTCAAGAATGAGAGACGTTCTTCAAGGCTGAAGAACAAACGATCAAGAACGACCGACACAAGACACTCGCTTCACCACGCTAGCACCTAGAGAACAAGTGGTGTCAATCAGAGGCCATCAGAGCACATGTGGATCACCACTAGAGGGATTCTAGTTTGGATCCTTAAAAGTGAAATGAGATAATCTGGATGGGTCATTCCAGATGATCAACATCAGCAACGAAGAAAAATACCAAAGATCCATGTATTATTTTTCTTTATGAAATTAATTAAATTAATTATAAAAATGATGCACAAGATCCTCTCTAAAGGTTTTGGGACTCTTTCTTTATCTAAATATTTGATTATATTCTATGGAGATTGGAATTAATCATCGTATTGATCCCAGAATAATAATTGATCATGGTAAAAATCAAATTTGGGTGTCGTCCCAACCATGCTTCCATTGTGCCGGGAACCTTCAGAAACTGTCCAGTGGAGATCAGTGGCTTATCTGTTAATCCCAAAGGTAATGATAGTCTAAATTATTCATGATTAATTATTTTATTATTGATTCAATGGAATGTTGTAATTTCTTCTAGATGTTTCTAAGCTTTATTTTTTTCTTGAAATGTATGACTCTACATTTTCACATTCATTTTTCATTACTTGAACCCTTAATTTTTTAGGATGTTGAGTGATATGACAATGTATTTAATAGGATCCATACCATTCTTAAATTCATTGAAGGGTGAGACCACATTAACCTACCCTTCATTATCCCTCTCCTTGAGCACCTGACCCATAATAGAGACTGAAAATCCTCATCAGGGATGTAATGAGTACCAAATATTTCATGTTGTGAACTAGCATAGGAGCATAAATTATCACCACCCACTTGAGTGGATTAGGAATTTTTAGAAAGATTCGTACCATCTATAACATTGTGACTTTGGTCATTTGTCTTACCAGATGGTTGGGAAACTTCACATGAAATAATAATATTTTCATGATCATTAATAGGGTCAGATTGGGTATTACTCTCATCACCCTTTGAGTCCTTGAGACATTAATGCTCTTATGTTTTAAGATCAGAGAGTTTTATACCATCAATAATATTCATAGGCATGTTGAAACAATTTGGGTCTTCCTTGTGGTCACCATATGAGAATTCCATAAATCCCTTATATATATATAATTCAAAAAATGTTATCTAAGTCATTTGAAACTTTTTCAACTTTTTATCCTTTTAGTTTGTGAACTTGGTTGGAAATTTTACTTAATATATTATTTTCAGAGACCATCTTGGTGTGAATGGTGAAAATATTGGTATATCCTTGAAGAGACCTACCAAGTACACCTTAGGGAAGTGCGGTGACAGAACTACTCTAGAAACTCAGATTTATTTTGAAGTCATGAGGTATATCCCTCACCAGCCATTAGAATGGAAGCTTTCAGAGAAGCAAATCCATAAACTTTTGGTACATCCTGATATTCCTTAGTGACATAGTCCCAATCCTAAAGCGGTGTGTCTTCTTGACACCGCCGTTTTCTGGAGAAGAATTCCGAGCATCTTTGGTAGCCAGCTACTACTTGGGCACCTTGCCTCCACTGGGTGTGTGCCATCTCTCTCAAGTGAAAGCAAGATGTGGCTTTAATGAATCAATTTTTGGAGGGTACTATTTATTCCTTTATTTCTCCTAGAGTTGCCTAGAACATAATATATTGAGTAGATGTCTTGTGGGTTTGGGTAATGAATTATGGATAACATCATTCAAATGATTGAATTTGGATAGTGTGTTCTGATTGATGATATAGACAGTGATGTTTCTACTAATTTAATTTAGAAGGTTCAATGTTTCACTATTTTGAATCTATATTTTGGTTCTAAATCTAATTAAGAGTATTTTATTTTTATTTTTTGAAAAATGTGAGTTTATGGTTAACTTAAAATATAGTAAATTTTTAAAATATTAAGTATTTTAAATTTTCAGTCAATGTTTATTTTTTTTATTCTTCTAATGAGCGTATCCTGAAAAAACTGGGTATTTCAGTTTGCTGTTAAATTAGTGGTTCATGTTGAGAATCAGGACTTATAATATTTAATGGAATTAAACTTTGAATAACTTGTGTAACTCATAAATATAATTTTATATAAAATTTATTCTTCTGTCCAAGCATGTATACATTTCTAGTTTTTATACATCCTATAAGAGTATGTCTTCCTGGTCATAATTGTGTACAATTATGTGTAGTTTTGGTTATATTTTATTATTTTTTTATGTGTCACCAATTTTCACTCTCTCACAAGAAACCCAGTCAATTAATTTCTTCCAATTTCTTCAACACTATCAACAATTGACATGTATTTCATAGACTATCACCACAAATGATCTTAAAAATAAATTCAATGAACATCAATGCAAGATGAAAAGAAAAATTGAATATATTAACCAAAATTCAATTACTATGTTCAACTATTTTTTGTGATTAAATTTTGTTTAATGTCTCAAATAATATTTAATATTATATTTATATCTCTTCCTATATTGCATTTGTCTAAAGTTTTATATGAAAATGAATTGTGAAAATAGTTTAATCAGTATGGAATTTATTTTTTCAAATGATTTATGTATCCAGTATTTCACATTAATTATGTGACAAAGTTATGAAACAAAATTATGGAAATGAATTTTTCAATTTAAATTGTATGAAAATTAATTATGTATATACTTTAAATTATTTTCCTCAAATTTTATGCTTGATATGTGCATACAATTTAAAGAAGACTTCACCACTAAGAATTTTGTTTCATAGGAATTTGAATATTTGAGATGCCATTCAAAATTATTAGTGAGGTAAAGACATTGGAAATATATTTGATACCAGTTTGTTTTATTTGATCGAGGTTGTGTTTGATTTAATATTTTTTAATGTGACTCAATATGTAATTACAATATAATTAAGGGTTGACTGAATTTATGTATCCCTTTATCTATATTGTATAGTTTCATAATGGGTGAGACTTCAATAAGATCACATTGTTGAACTTATGATACTTTATTTATCTCATTTCTGACATGTTACCTAACAAATTCATTACAGAGGCAGTTAGAACTGTATTATAATCAAGACAACTTTGATGAAAGGGAACAAGTCACATTTTAAATAACAAGAAACACATTATCATAAAAGTAGATTAAAATGTAGTTCAATCAACATCAATGTAAGATAATAAGAAATATTGAATAGAAAGACTTAAGTTAGATGATATATTTAAATGTTTACTTGAAATGTATTAGGTCATTAATTAGACATCCATTTTATAGAAAACTCAAACTCAATTATTTTTTTATTTTGTTTTATGTATTAAAAGATATTTAAGCCTCTATTGTTTTCTATTCCCATATTTTATCTATCCATATGAAAGTAAATCATGTATATATTATTATGTATAATTTCCTTTACATTTATATTCTTAGTAATTCTACAATGTTTATTATATGTTATATATTATTTTCTTAAAATTTATATTTTAAAATCACATTATATATATATATATATAT
Source organism: Viscum album (assembly GCA_963277665.1). NCBI lineage: Eukaryota > Viridiplantae > Streptophyta > Magnoliopsida > Santalales > Viscaceae > Viscum > Viscum album. Next base: position 647,107,950 of record OY728158.1, on the reverse strand, counting down.
CATTTTCATTGGGTACTAGTATAAATATATTTGTGTGTGTTTGTATTAACATAAAGATAAATATTTATCTATTATAAGATATGTATATAAATATTAATATATAATATATGTAAATAAATATAAATATTTATAATTATATTTATACACACATATGTGTATATATATATATGTATGTATGAATGAATATTTGTATATATGTATGTATTTAGAAACACACACAAAATATATTTTTTAAGTGTATTTAAAAAATAATTATATAGATATATATAAATATATGAATAAATGTATTAATAAATATAAGGATAAAAAATGTAAATAAATAAGTTCTTATCTTATACAAAAACAATTTTATTGGAAGCTTGAGTTCGACCTTATACCATTATAATATCAAGTGGGATTTTTTTATTTCAGAATTCATATAGAGGGAGATAATCACTTGAAATTTCACATAAACAATAAGATTTTCATAAGGCACATCCATACAAAATCAAACATGAAATTACCAACTAAGGAGGGGAGGATTATTGTGCCCTGATTATCATGAGTCACTTCAACCGTCACGATTACATAAAATTTCCCTTTATCCTTTTTCTTCAGAGGTTTTTGTGGCTTATCATACTCATTAGCCCTTGTATTGGGGAATTGATATGCATAATACCCATACTTCTTGTGTTTGAAGCAAAAGAGTTTGAGTGGTGCATTATATTCAGCTTTCTCACTATTCACATTGTTGGATAACTTATTCTTATCACTTTGGCAATCAATTGTCCAATGACATCCCCTTCCACACTTAAAACATTCAGTAGTTCCATTAAGACAATTTTCTATGTGTTTCTTCCCATAATTTGAGCATAAAAAAATCCCATCTTCTTCTCTCCATGGTTTTTAGACTTTGAGTTCCATTTTTCTCTTTTTATCAAAACCATGAGATTGATACGTAACTCCAACCTCCGTTTCCACCTTAATAGCTCATTAAAAAATATCTTCATATCTACTGTAGTATCTTATGGATAATTCCCTTTAGATACTTGGTTTTAATCCACTGAAGAATTGATCAACCTTACATTCAGGTTGAATGATAATACCAAAAGCGTACCTCGCAAGTCTTATAAAATTTATCTCATAAGTAACAATGAATTCATCATCCTTTTTCTTTATCTCAAAGAACTCATTCTCTATATTAATACGAATAATATGAGGAAAGTACATATTGAAAAATAATTTATTGAACTCATCCAAATCCATGAAGTCAATTTCATAATGTTGCACCGTATTCTTGATAAGAGTCCACCATTGATCACCTTCACCTTCCAAATGATAGACAACCAAAATGACTTTCTCATGCTCTGAACACTAGAGGATGAAAAATATCTTTTTAGTGGTTCTCATCCATTACTCAGAAACTAGTGGATCAGAAGACCCTCTAAAAGAATGCTGATGTTTCCTCATGAAGGACTCAATATAATTTTGTTCCCAACATTACTTGTTTGAAAGTCCATCATGATTCATATCTCAAGAAAGTTGTGTGAGCATAACAATAATATTTTTCATTCCAGATCCCATAAAATTTGGTTGCTTAAGAGAAAAATAATTTCATTGTCTATCACACTCAACATTAGTACAATTCCTTTATATTCCAGCCATCGATTAAAACCAAAACATAGTGTGAGCAACACTAATCATACATAATCATGAAAAAAATAACTTATAGGGGTTTTAAATCATGACACCATATTTTCAATCTATGACACCTTATTATTAATCTATATCATTCATGGTAATTATCTATTTAAATCCTTCATGATGGTTCGTAAATAGTTTGTGAATTTCCAAAGCATATCCCCTGAAAGTGTCAAACTGGGTGTGAAACAAGGCCCATTTTGGAGTAATTTCCCCTAGATACCTTTGTTCCAGATCCACATCCAATTTTAGTATATAGATAGGGATGTAATTGTTTGGAAATAATTTTCTATATCATTTTCCAAAATTTTGGGAAATTTTCCTATACTTTGAATCATCCTTAGACTTATCCTTCGAGACATCCCTGGACATATCTTTAGAAATATCCATAGGGATCTCACTAAAGTTTTCTCATCTTAGTTCCCAAAGGTTAATTAAAAATTTTCTCTAGTACCAATATAGCAACACATACTTCTCATATATGGATATTACATATTTTTAGATGAATATTCATTACATTACTCAAAAACATGCCTAAGGATCGTAATAGTTTAGTATAACACTCAAATTATTTTATGAAATATTTTCTCTAAATAATTTTAATTCTGCAATAGCTTGTATTGCACGCAATCATGAGTTTAAACAAACCACGAGATGAACTTAGTATTATATGAAAATTTTAACCTAGACGTTAGGTTAGCATGAATAAATATAACTAACTAATGAAAATGAATGAATAAGTCATTCACTACTAATTATTTATGAAAAATATAAATCAATTATATATTTTTATTTTTGTATTAATAAATTGAGTGAATTGTTATTAGTAAATGAAATTAATGAAATATATATTCTATATACTTAATAAAATATTTTTTATATTCATCCAATAGATATTTTTGTCATAGGGTATGAATAAACCCTATTTGATGTCTAAAAACCTATATTTTTTCAAAAGGGTAATTTTTCACCTTTTAAAGGCGAACCCCTTTTAAACTAAGATTTTAACACATTAATAATTTTTATATAACAACATGAACATGTTCTTTTGAAGAGGGATATAAAAATTTATTTTGGATGTTTTTTTAATATTTTTCCAATAACTTTCAAATTTTGATGAATAGTAAAAATACACTAAATTTTAATTGAAAACAACTTTTTTCATCAAAATAATTTATATGGTTAAATTATAATATTGACTAGTTTAAGAGTATAAATAAAATATATTTTTATCATTAACTATAATTTATTTCATTAGCATTAATTTTACATTGAATTCAGATATAAAAACATTTCAATCTTTTGCAATGTTTTAACTTTTAAAACCTATTTTCTCTTTCCAACAACGAGAATAATTTTAAATTAATTAATGAAACTTATTTGTTTTGAATTTTAAAAAATGGATTCCATATTTGGAATTAGTAGGTCCAAATTATGTAAATATCTTTATTATATTTTTGGGCATTATGAATAGTAACTTCGGTAATTTCTTTTATTATTAATACGGTAAAAGGGTAAACTGGATAATTAAGGGTAAAAATACTATTATAAAATTACCCTATCACTTGTATTAATATATTTGGAAGATTGTTTTTGACCTAAATAATCCTTGTGTATAAATGGTGTCCTTTAGAATCCACTTGTATGAGATTAGAATATTTAATGTATTTTTATTTAAAAAAAATTAAATATGACTCACTCAAAATTTAATAACTATTTTTTTATATAAGGTTATACATAAGATAAATTCAATTATAAATACTCATCTAAAGGATAAAATATTTTTCTTTACCATTATAATTTATTTGTAATTTTTAGGATATAAATAATTACCTTAAAGACTTATGCTTTGATGATGTAAAAATTAATTAATTGATGAGAAATCCAGAAAACAATTTTTATTAAAATTATAATAATCATAAAAAGATCTAGAAACTTGACCAAATATTATTTGTCAAGTATATCTAGACCATAAATATTTAATGGACGAGTTAGTGACTATTTGGAGCCTTATAGAAGAGATTGTGACACTTATATCATTTTATTTAAAGTGATGTTAAAGTTTTCACATTCATAATTGAATAAGTATAACATTTTAAATGTTGGATTTATAGAAGATAAATTAGACTAAAAATATTCTTATGAAATCTAGTAGATTTTTATTCATTATATTATTTAATTTTTAATTTTTATTCAAAAAATAAGTATATTAAATAATTATACAAAATTGATGTAGTAATTATTTTATTAACAGAGATAACAAATAAATGTTATTAAAAATATTAAAATAAATATAATTTGGGATAATTGATATTTATAATGAATTTTATATATGACCTTGACCTCTTAGGAATGTAATAAAATAGTTGGTTCTAAGTTAACTTGTTATCTTAATATTTTTAAAAATCAATGAATTGAATAGTGTAAAAATTGACACTATCGATTATTTATCAAAATAATGTCTAATTAAATTATTTAAAAATTATAAAACATTTTTTAAAAATATATAATAATTATTATATGGTTTAAAATGTTATAAGGTATTTATTTATTGTCTCATTGACAAAAAATAAGTAAATATGGCACCCTTTTAATGTTAAAATATTTGTTACCCTAGTTAAAAATTAAATAGAATAACTAACTGTTAATGAAAATGATAAGGTTAAAATTGGCCGAAAAAATTGTATAAAATTTATTATTTGATGATATTACAACCATATTTCATATCATATTATAAATTAAAACATTTTGGAGGTTTTTGGGTAGTGTTTTATTTTATTATAAATTAATATTTTTGGAGATCCCAAAAGTGACCCTCACCTCAATTATAAAAGGGTACTTCTTCCCTCACCCGTTCACTTCACTTTGAGCCTTCAATATCGGTCATAATATTCTATTTTATCTTATAAACTTCCCTAGTCACATTCTATAGGTTTTATTCTTCTTCAAAGACTAACTCTAGTGCTCTAAGAGGAGATTTAGATGAAGCATATCGAAGAAGAGGTAATCTCCTCTGCCAATTCATTCAAACTTCTTTCTTCATCTACTTCCTCTTCATGAGTTGTTTGATTATAAATTAATATATCTAGTATCAATTATATAATTATATGTTATTATTATTTTTAAAAAACAACATTTCACTTTCTATCCATAAAAAAAATGAAATCACCATGTGTACATACGTATGACTTACCGTCTCCACGGTGTCGTGTAATCTGTTTTTCACCACCACAATACTTGGATGGATATAATGATAGAAATAATAACTATATATGATTATTATAACATTATATTTATTCTGAAATATTATACACCATTAAATTCAATACCATTCAACAATTATGGGAATGATATTGTTGCTCATGCGTATGTACGACCTACCGTCTCCACGATGTGATGTAATTAATTCTACATAATATCAATTAAATAATGATTATATAAATGTATGTAATGAATAAATATGATATATATAATTTTAATATCATCTCTTAATGATATAACTATTTCCTATGAAGGGGAACCAGAACTTATTCAACAAAACATGCATATGTAAATGAAGCAGTTAATACCCGGATAACAAGTAACAATGAAATGTTATTAAGAAAAAATGATAATATGATCATATATGATATAATAAAATGAATATTATTCTTTACTAATTCAATTACATTATTTAAATCATTATACAGGAGATTCGGGTACATACAAAGGAAATCAGACCTCAGATAAGGGATAATTTTTCAATATCATTATTATCCGATATTGTTTATACATAAGTATTTATTGGGGTATATTTATCATCCACGTCCATGTTTCCTAAATATTTAATATTATTTATATTATTATAAAAATTTTTAAATTCAATTTTACCCATCAGTGAATTTTTATTAAACGTTATGAAATGAATCTTTTGTCGTTATTTGATATGTGGTACTTTTTAACTTTTCTGAAAAAAGTACAAGGAGAATGTTTTTTTAACTTATACGACATGAAAAAAATTTTAAATATTTATAATTACTTATTTCCATGAATCTTAATATACAAGATTTCAACTTTATTTTCAAATAAATTCTTTTCTTTTAAAATTGCGTGAAATTTTGGGAAAAGAAAATGTTTTTGAAGAAGAAAGGATATTTTCATCAGAAATTAATTTCAAGTGTTATATCCAAATTAATTTCCATCTAAGATGGAATTATTTAATAGTGTTATGTTTCAAGTATAATATCCTTATTATTACTATGATTTTATTGTGTTTAAGATAGAATTCTATTTATGAAATCCATTTGTTTTGTATGGATTATGTTATGGGGGAATGATGTTTAAAAAAAATCATTTTATTCCTTGGAGTATGTGAATGAATTATGTTATTGTGGCACACATGAGAATGATTTCATTATTATTTGGGTGAGACCTATATCTCCCTATAATTAATTGGGTAAATATTTATATCTCCTGAGATAGATATGGTTGGAAAGGAAAACGATCTCAGTTCAGTAATACAGGGCTGGAATGAGGAGTGAACTAGGTTGAGTAATGGAATTTGTCTGCTATTATGGTCTTGGAAATGATCCTTGACTAATATGAAATGATTTTCTATACTTATGTGTATTCAATAAAACTTCATGTCTTATGTTATGAATTTTGTGATTATGTTCATTGATTCTTATGAACTTTCATGATTTATCCCATGGCATGATATCATGATCTTTCATATGCAGGATAAGATTTTCAAGTGTTATATTCTTATTTATTATGATTATTATATGATTTATATATCCCTTGTTTACCTTTATTGAGCATCCAATATCACCATTTCATATGTTTATTTTACCCAGGCCATGAAGAAGTGTATTAAGTAAGATATGTCAAAAAACTGTTTAGTTATGAAAAAATAAGTGGGAGACAATGAAAATGTCTTATAAATTAGTTGTTTTTGTTTCCTAGTTTCTAAATACACTATACCTATTTGGTGTTATTGTGGATTTATTATATTTTTTAATGAATATTATTCAACTTTTATGTAATATAATTTTATGTAAAGTAAGGGTCATTATATTTAGTGTCTTTTGAAACTAAGTACACCATCTTTTTTATTTCATGAAAGATCTTTAATGTCTCCCATTAAGTATTATTCATAGACATACCCTACATATAACCTTTCTTCATAACCTAGGAAAAGAAAACATAATAAAGGGTGATATTATATGCTCATTAAGGGTAAGCAAGGACAATATTTAAACATAAGATGAGTATAAGGGCATGTGAACATGAACATAACAATTGAAAACCATACCTTGCATATAAAAGATCATGATCTTGAGTCATGGAATAAATATTTTCATTTCATAAGACATGAATCATAAGGGAATAAAAGAATACGAGTCATGAGAATATAAAATTTTCATAAGATATAGATTTGTGTCATATACATAATCATACAAAATATTATATCAAGGATACCCACTAAGACATTCATAACATGTTAGGCTTGAGCTAACCACCCATGTACCTACTCCGAGCTTGGGATAACCTTCCATGTACCCTATTTCAGGCATGGGATAATCTCCTATGTACCCTCTTCCAGGATTTGGCGCTTTGCTTTGGCCGCGCAGGTCTTGGAGCAGCTTGTGGTCGTCCCCAGCTTGATGGCTCGGGTCGTGTAGGGCTGGCACAGACAGAAACAGTGGCACGGAGAAACAGGGGCACGGACAGAAAACAGTGGCACGGACAGAAACAGTGGCACCTGACTGGAGGACTTATATCGGGTTGTGCCTGAACAGAGAAAGCATTGGGTTGGGCCCGACCTGTGTGAAGTATCATTCAAATCCGGTCTGTGATACTATCCGTAGATTCCTGGGGGTTTGGAAAAATTGTGATTTTCTTGGTCGCGAAGCTTCGGTTGTGTTGAATTTGCCTGCGCGGTTTCGGATTGGGACAGAGTCCCTGGGTCGGGGAACCCCTTCGGACTTGATACCCCTTGGATAGGGGACCTCTGTTTGGCCAATCCCTCCCTTGGAGATTTCGTGGCTCTCAACATGGAGACGGATCTGCTGAACCAATGGAAGAACCTCACTTTGACAGACAAAGAAAAAGAGCCACTTACAACCCATAGAATTGAAGACAACACTTTGACAAAACGTATGGCTTTATTGGTTGTTGGAAGACTGGTGACCGAGGCACCATTTAATCTAAAGGCCCTCAGAACCACCCTTCAAAATCTGTGGAAATTGGAAGCTGGAGTAGCCATCCGGGAAATTGAGAACAAACTCCTTGTTTTTGAGTTCTTCAGTGATAAAGACAAAGATAAAGTCCTCAGAGGACGACCTTGGTCCTTTGACAATCATCTCATTCTGATGGAGGAATTTAAAGGGGGAGACGAGATTCAGAATTGTACACTTACCCAATCCCCGTTCTGGGTAAGAATTAAAGGAATACCGTTCCATGGGAGATCAACACATGTGATGAAAGAAATTGGAGACCGGATCGGTCACTTCCTAGAGTGGGATTGCTCGGACCCAATACAATGGGGCCCCTGGGTTCGAATAAAGGATGAGATCGATGTGTCTGAACCCTTAATGCGAGGCATGTTCCTGAAAATTGCTGATTCCAACACCTGGATCTCGTTCGAATTCGAAAAACTACCAATCTTCTGCTTCCTTTGTGGACGTATCGGCAACATTGAGAAAGCGTGTGGGGCAAAGCCAGAGAATTCCGCCGAAAATATTACCCTACAATACGGTCCGTGGCTCCGGGCCAAAGCACACAGAGAGGCATATATCCCTAAGGCGGAGAGACAAATAGATCGAGACCGTCTCAATGCAGCCCATCTAAGGCGACCGGAATCTGGAAAACCTCCTATTATAAGGATGGGACCCCCTGTCTTCCCTAAAGAATCCCCAGCTGAGCTCAGGGGAAAGGGAAACGCCTCTCAAGAGATTATCGTCAGATGCAATGATGGGGATCAGCAAGACAGTCACCTGATTCAGGGTATCTCAAAATCCGACTTCGCTTTAACTGCACCGAATTTAACGTTCATTACTGCAACGGAGCCGATACCTAAACCAAAAGAACCTCCAGAGAAATTTCCGAGACAGCAACATGTATCCTTGGATCCGCCTGAAGCTGAGCAGAGTCCAAATCGGATCCCAACCGATGCCCTTCTGCAAGCCGATTCTGGGATGACTGAAGCCTCACCTTTAGGACATGTTACTCGTAGAACCTGGAGAAGGGCATGCGGCGGTGGTAAAGGCGAATGCCCAGGGACTCCCAAACCAGGAGATCTGAAACGGTAAAGCGAGTCCAGTGGTACGCACACCAATCCTCCCAAAAGGAGGAAAGCATCAGGCACGTCATTAACCCCACACGAGACAAAGGCGGAGGCGGGTCAGACCCAACCCCGCCTAGAGCAATGATTGCTTTATGCTAGAACTGTCGTGGGCTTGGCAACCCACAAACGGTTCGTATGTTCCAGCGCCATTGCGCTCAAAGTTGCCCCGATATGGTTTTCCTGTCCGAAACCATATTGGAAAACAAGGACATCACAAATCTTGCTCTAAAATGCGGTTTCCAGGGTTGTTTCCCGGTTCCCCGCCAGGGACATTCAGGGGGGTTATGTCTTCTCTGGAAGGATAATGTCGATGTTAGACTCCTTTCTTTTTCCCAGCGCCACGTGGCTACATCCATTTGTGATTCCCAAAACCCCCCCTGGACTTTTGTGGGCTTCTATGGCTGGCCCTCCCAGTCTGATAAGTGGAAATCTTGGGATCTTCTGTGCAAACTCCGTCGTGATCTGCCAAGCCCCATTCTGTTTGGAGGGGACTTTAATGAGATCCTTTTCCAGAAGGAGAAAAAAGGTGGATCTGTGCGCTCCTCCACGTCTATGTCTGCTTTTAATGAAGCTATCCTTAAGGCAGAGCTGATGGACCTGGGTTACACGGGTAATCCTTTCACATGGTTCCGAGGCAGTTCAGATGGAAATCGAATCGCTGAACTTCTGGATAGATTCTTTGGCTCAATGGATTGGATGAACCTCTTCAAAATGTACCATATCAGACATCTCACGTTCAATTGCTCGGACCACTGCCCAATTGTCATTAATTGCACCCATAATGAGTACGTTACTAGTTCCAGGAAACCCTTCAGATTCGAAAGCTTCTGGTCAAAAGATCCCGAGTGCGAGGCGGTTATCCGTTCAGGTTGGAAGAATGGGCAAGCTGATCTGAGAACTAATCTTCTCCGCGTGGCGTCAGATCTGACGACATGGAGAAACTCTAAATTCCGTCACCCGGACCGGCAATGCAAGTTTCTTGAAAGGAAGATTGGAGATCTTCTTAGCAAACCCCCGTATAGCAGCATTCTCTCCAAAATTAGCGAAACCCAACGAGAGCTGGACGTTGCCCTGCGCAATAAGGAAGGTTTTTGGGCTATGCGTGCGCGTGATATTCATATAGCAGAAGGGGATGCTAATACACGTTATTTCCACCAGAAGGCCTCAGCAAGACGCCGAAAAAACTTTATTTCTGGCATTCTCAATTCAGACGGTAGTAAAGTGTCTGACACAGGGGGAATCCAAGAAGCATTCCTGAGCTATTTTCAGAAGCTCTTCTCTGCAGGCCATTCTATTATTTCTCCTGAGATTGAGGACTGCATCAAACCCATGATTTCTGACGATATAAATAGACAGCTTTCTAAAGAGGTGACGAATGACGAGACTCTTAAGGCCTTAAAGCAAATCCACTCTACGAAGGCCCCGGGACCAGACGGATTCCATGCCCTCTTTTTCAAGAATTACTGGCACATCATTGGTCCAGACATATGCAATCTGATGCGGGATATTTGGGCAGGGAAAACGGATCTGTCTTCTATTAATGAAACTATACTTACCCTCATTCCCAAGATGAAAAATCCGCAAGGGGTTTCGGACTTTCGACCTATCAGTCTGTGCAATGTTTCGTATAAGATCTTTTCAAAGATCCTGGCGAATCGGTTGCGTCCTTGGCTACCCGACGTCATTTCAGAGAACCAAAGCGCTTTTGTGGCAAAAAGGTTAATCACTGATAATGCCATTATTGCTCATGAAATTTTCCACTCCATGAAAACTCGAACACGAGCAAAGAGAGGGATCATGGCTTGGAAATTGGATATGGCTAAGGCCTATGATAGAGTGGAATGGAACTTCCTCGAATTTGTGATTCTCAAGATGGGTTTTTGCACCAAATGGATTGACATGATCATGCAATGCGTCTCGTCAGTTTCCTTCTGTATTAACGTCAACAGGGTGCTAACCCGAGGCTTTTCCCCTTCCCGTGGGCTTCGTCAGGGAGACCCTCTTTCACCCTTCCTTTTTATTTTTGTGGCTGACGTGTTTTCTAACCTCCTTTCCAGGGCAGCTTCGCATTCCATAATTCATGGGGCGAAAGCGTGCCGCAAGGGCCCTCCGATTTCCCACCTATTCTTCGCTGATGATTGCCTTCTTTTTTCTCGTGCTACCCCTAATGAGTGTACTGCAATCTGCCAGGCGATACAACAGTATGAACGGGCTTCAGGACAAATGATCAACCAAAGTAAATCAGAAATTTCTTTCAGCTCTGGAGTCCCCCAGCCGAAAAGAGAAGATCTCTGCTCTTTAGCACGCATTCCTGGGGTAGATAAGCACCAGAAGTATCTTGGGCTCCCGACGGTGGTTGGACGGTCAAAGAAAGAAATCTGTTCAGCTATTGTGGATCGAGTTGAAAGAAAAATACAAGGTTGGACCCCTAAAAAAATCTCCAAGGCCGGGAAGGAAATCCTCATCAAGGCGGCACTTCAATCTGTCCCTAGCTATTTGATGTCTATTTTTAAACTTCCTGATGTGGTGCTTTTAAAGATTCAATCCAGCACATCTAACTTCTGGTGGGGTCGAAAGGACGGAAAAAATAAAGTCCATTGGATCGCCTGGTCTGCTCTCTGTCAACCAAAATCTGAAGGCGGAATGGGCTTCCGGGACCTTTCTCTTTTTAATGATGCTTTGCTGGCCAAACAAGGCTGGCGTTTGATTTGTAACCCATCATCCCTATGCGCACGAGTTCTCCGGGCTAAATATTTCCCACATAAGGATTTCTTGGATTCCCATCTTGGCTATCGACCCAGTTTCCTCTGGAGAAGTATTTGGGGTGGTCGTAATCTGTTGAGGAAAGGACTTGGCTGGAGGATTGGGAATGGTTTAATGGTCAAGTTGTGGACTGATCCCTGGCTTATTGATCAGACAGGCACGAAGGCGTCATCCCCTTTTTTTCCAGGATCCGAACATGCCACAGTTTGTTGTCTTTTTGATGATCAAGGGGCGGGTTGGTGTTTGGAAAAACTCTTCTCATGGTTTAATGAGAGGGATAGGAGAATTATTCTGAGTATCCCCTGTATGCCAGACGCGGGGCAAGATCATCTCTACTGGATTAACGATAGCTCAGGAGAGTATACGGTGAAAGCTGGTTACCGGCGAGCTTTGACTGCCCAAATTACAGAAGGGGATGCGAGGCCCTGGACAACAATTTGGAAGCTTAACGTTCCCCCTAAAGTTCGCTTTTTCTGGTGGAAGGTGTGCACCGGTATCCTTCCAACTATGAGCCTCCTTGCCTACAGACACTTTTCAAACGACAAATCATGTCCTTTCTGCCCTTCTGTGACTGAATCCCCTCTCCATGCTCTTTTTCAATGTCCCGGGGCTCAGGAGGTTTGGAATGGCTGGGGATCAACCATAGAGCTGTCCCTGGACACCGCCTCGGATCTTACATCTCTCCTGATGCGATGGTGCTCCTCCTTTTCGCCGGCTAAAGCAGGCGCCCTGTGCATTATGACTTGGATTATCTGGGACAGGCGGAACAAGGCCATTTTCAATCATTTCCGGAGGCCCCCCAGATTCTGGATTGACCGGGCATTGTCATGGATTGCGGTTTGGCAGAACCATCCTGAGAAACAAAGACTTGTCACCCCCTCCCCTCTCCCCCAACATTGGTTCCCCCCACCGGAAGGGATTCTTAAGATCAATGTGGATGCCTCTCTCCCTAAGGATGGCCCAGTTGGACTTGGTCTACTGGCCCGTGACAACCTGGGAAATCTTATTGCGGCCAAATACGAAGCACGTTATGCTCTTTGGGAGCCCTCAGTCACGGAGGCCGCCGCCATCCTTGCTGGGTTAAACTTCGCGAAAGATCGCGGTTGGGAGTCCATTCACATCGAATCCGACTGCCTTTCTGTAATCAATGCTATCAATCTCACTGATGGCGGGTTTCAACCTTTCGGCCCCATTATCCGGTGTATTCACGCGCGGAGACAAGGCTTCAACTCCTGCAAGTTCTCATTTATTAGAAGGGAAGCGAATGAAGCCGCTCACAAGATGGCAGGCATTGGTCCTCCTTACGAGGATTTGCTTTGGTTCAATCATTTTCCATCGTGGTTACGCTACTGTATTTCTGCTGATCTACATCATTAATGGATCCGTCTTATTTTGTCAAAAAAAAAATAATAATAATAATAATGGTATCCTTGGTTAATATACCTAGAAAATCATAAGTTATATAAAAGTATTCTATCTTATATGAAGAATGATTTTGAAAGACAAATCACTTGGAATGTTTATTAAAGAGGACAACTTTTCATTGAAAATCACTTTCTAAAACTAAAAATTCATAAAATATTTTGGAATTAATTTTATTTGAGAACATTGTTGAAAATTTATAAAGTAATATTGAAAGAAAATAATGTTCATGATGGTGTGAAATTCCATTCATTCCATACACATTAAAACAAATATTCTTTTCATATTTTTGGTAAAATTCAAACAGGTATTGTTTGGAAAACGACATTAAGATCACTTTCAAAAAAAATTTAAAAATTGAAATATCAGTAAAAATTTCTTTAATAAATCATTTTAATAATGTTAAAAACTTTTTTGAATTTTTTTTTAAAAAACATGGTTTTGGAAGAAAATGGGTTTTCAATCAAAGAGAGAAATAAAGATAGTTTTTATCTTAAAAACATTATTTTGAACCATTGACTACATAAAGAGTGGTAAATGAAGGGAAAACATGTATTATCAGGACATAACTATAGGATAATAAAATTAATGAGTTTCTTGAGATTTAGGTCATAAGATTTCATCATTTAAAGAATAATTATAAACAATCCCGATGAATGATGAGATTGTATCATAAGACCATTACCACTTTGGTAACATGAAATCACAATCCCCGTAAAAGAATAACATTAAATGAAACATAGAATATCATGGGAATAAATAAATTCATGGTATTAAATTTCAAATGGTTTTTATATACACCCCATTAAAGAATACAGGTGTGTAACATAACATATGTCCCAAAGAAGGAAAATTGAGACAAAAATATTTTATCATATTGGTGACTTTTGAACCATAATCCTATTGAAAGAGAGGTCCCCAAATGGATATATAAATCACAATAATTTTCTGGATAATAATCATAAAATACATTCATAGACAATATACACACCATGTAAAAGAAATAGGTGGTGAATATTACATGTGTCTCATGGAAGTAAAAAGTGAGACACAAATCCCCTGTCGTTTTAGTAATATTTTTAATCGTAAGACCCAATAAAGCATAACATAAAATGAAACTTTAAATATCATGAAAAGAAGAAGATTCATGATATAACATGTCAAAGGTTCAGTATATTGATAGGCTCAAAGGGCATCATTATTTCCCTATGGTTCTAATCAAAATAAAAATTTTATAAAGACTCAAACTATGCTACTTGATTAATTAAAATATAGTATTAGGAAAGTTCGAGGCCAAACCCACAGAGATAGTGAATTAGTTTATTTAGGTTTTCAGAATATTTTATTTATTTAAATTGAAGAAATAAGGGGAAAAAATATGGGTTTGGTTAATCTAAAAAAGATGAAGAAAATAAGATTGGTTGTTTTGGAAATAGTTTTGATAAAACAAAAGAAGAAAGAAAATGTAGTAAGTTGTTTGGTTTGTAATCAGATTTAAAATAATTCTGGGGTTTTCTAGTTTTAGGGATTGGGTATAATAAAATTTTAGAAAAAGAAATTATGAATCCATGTTTGGTTTCAGATTTGAGATGATGGAGATCTAAGTGTCAAGGTATCCCCTTCTTTACACGACAATCCCCTATTTCCCTTGGTCTGATAATTTAGGGTTTTGTCGAATCGAGTTTTTCTCAATACCATTTTTAAACATGGTCACCATGAACAAAATAATGGTTATGCCTTAAATTAGGGTAACCAATTTTGTAATTTATAATGTTCCTTTGTAATTCAGATACCAATTTCCATGATAAAATTAAAAGAAATGGACTAGAAATTGATTAAATAAACCGTGGCAATCCAAATACATGAATAAAGGAAAAAGAATAAATCCAACAACACCTTCCCCCTTCTGCTACATAACCCTATCACAAGGCAGGTTTACCCCATCATCCTAACGATGAGATAATAATAGGGAAGGAAATAAATAAAATAAATCAAAATAAAAAAACTGGAGATGGAATTGGTGAGGACCCTGCACAGATTTGAGCAGTGTACTTTATCAGTGTAAAAAAATAGAAAAAAAGTCATTAATACAGATTTGATTTTATTCAAAACTACCCTTAATCAATGTTAAAATAAATTATGATAATGGGGTAGCTTCATCAGCACTAATAAAATGTTATTTTATCACCACTACAAAAAATCACTAATAAAATTACTCTCTTTATCTATGTTTTTTAGCAGTGATAAAATGATACTTTTATCAGGGCTAAACGCCTGTTTTTAGCACCGATAAAATATATATTTCAAAATAAAAATTTATATATAATGAAAAATAATATATTCATATATAAATATATTCATATTGATATAAATATAATATATTTTATAAAATATGATTTATATAATACTAAATATGTAATGACACTCAGTATATAAGATGTTTAGTGAAAATGGTTAATAAAATAATTAATAATTAATATTAATTAATAAATTTCCAATTATTATTGAGTGATAGTCATTTAGGAACATTTTTATGATAGAGAAATTCAATAAATTAATAAAAATTCAAAAATAAGTTGAAAACATTACTTGAAATTCAAATGGTTATAACTTTTGATTTGGGTGCCCTTTTGAGCTCCACCACCTATTAAATCAAATATTGTGAAAAATTATGTGCCATGATGACCATAGGGATCCCTATTTATTATTTTTTAGAGGTAAAAAAAGTCCAGGAAGGCCTCCAAAACTGAGTTTTTTGTCTCGGTACCTTAATTTTTGAACATTTGATGGAATTTCAACCTTATTTAAGAGAGTCTTATAATCTTTTTTTAGTGGATGCTCAATTTATTATCAAAGAGTACACTCATATGGATCTTATGATGTTCAAATTTTTTCATTTTCCATATTTTAGTGTTATTTATAATTAAATATATACAAAAATATACATATTTTTATACATTTACACATAAAAGTTTAATTTTATAAATAAATTTATAAACACATTTACATATAAAATATCTTTCTAAATATATTCGTGTGTGTGTCTATATTAATATTTATGAATATTTATCTATATATTATAAGATATGTAAAAAAATATTAATATATAATATATGTAAAAAAATATAAATATGTAAAAAAATATAAATATGTATAATTATATTTACAAACACCCACATATGTATAAATATATATGTATGTATGTATGTATTTATAAACACACACACACAAAACATATTTTATAAGTGTATTTGAAAATAATTATATAGATATATGTAAATATATAAATAAATATATTGATAAAAATGTAATTAAATATATATAATTTTTTTTATTTTTGAACATCAGAGGATGGTGATCTCGATGCTCTAAGCGACTCTATGGAGAACTATGTTTTGAGGGCCTTGATGGATTCTCTAATATTTTATTCGAAGGAAAATGAGTTAGGGATTGTTACCCCATCAATTTCAGTCCAAACTTTGGAAGAAAAGGGGATCTTGAAGATCAAGGAGTCAGGCCCTAGGAATCCTTTTGATGATATGCTTGTGTATACCCTCTCAGTGGAAAACACCCATGATGCTCCCCAAATTCCCCTGGATTTGGATGCCAAGGTTAAGGGCATCTTGGAATGGTAGAATTTGAATGACATAGATAATTCTCAACTTGGGTTTAATTGATACCATATTCAAGCTATGTGAGGGGTATTAGGTGCATTGAATCCAAGGATACCAACTCTTACATTTACTAGTGAGGCCAGTGTCACTTCCTCGATTGATCTAGAGACCTTGAATCATGAAACATCTACCTTAAAGAACAAGTATTTAAAATGTATCTAGGACAACTTTAAATTAATATCTCAAAAAATCATGAGGAAGGGAAATAAGACCTTCATTTAATCTAGTCTAGGTATTATAGTGGACAAGATTAAGGAGTGAAATCATTCTACCATTTACCACTTATCTTTGAAAGTCAGTGAAAATCTTTGGATTTTTTAATCTTGGGAAGAGTCTAATTGATATATGGGGATTTGGTTGTTGAAAAATTAATTCATTGGGGAAGGTATTATTTTACATTAACTTCCCAAATATAGTTATGAAATCAAGATCTTGGGGGTTTTGTCTCATGTACCTGAAGACTGGAGTCGTTAGGATTCTGGATTGGAATCCTAATTTTAATCACTTTACTACAAAAAAATCTATTACATAGATTTGGGTCCGAATTCATGTATTTAATAGGTTTATTTGACACCTGCATATTTTATGGGAATCACCACAAATATAGGTGTTTTTATCAAGATGGATAGGTAAAAATAAATGTCAAGATATGGCCACTTTGCTCAATTGGTTGTGGAGGTTGATCCTGCCTACACTTTGATCAAAATAATGGTGCTCTCTGCTAATGACTACATGTTTGATTTATCCATTGAATTTGAAAATGTTCCTGTTTTTTGCATGGGTTTCCAAAAATATTGGGCATTCCTTTGATAAATGTAGAGGAAGTATTGTTTTTTGTTATTGTGGGATGAAGGGATACACTACTGATAAATATAGGAAGTTTTCTACAAAGGGCTCCTTTTCAAAAAGAAGTGATGAAAAATGATGATGTGCTCTAACCTCAGGTTGTTGAAGGAGATATATAAATGGAGGGTAGTGAACCAAGTTTTGGTGACCATCTTAATAGGACCTGAACTGATAGGTGCATGAGGAAGGGGACCTAAATGATCACAGTAATGTAAAATCTAGGTTTTATCACTGTAAAGACCCCGAATCCAGTAACCTAGATCCAATAGTTAATTTATTATAATGGTATAAGATAGAAGTGATCACATACTAAAGGACCGAATGATTTAGTAATCTTGGAAAACTAGATACATACTTGAATTTCACATTACATTTAAAAACTTAAAATATAACACAATATCTTATTTGAGAACACCATAGTCCCCTTTATCATATCCTTGCATATAAATCATAAAACACTTCTTGATATCCTGGGGAAAGGAAACATAATAAAGGGGTGAGAAAAGATTCTCAATAAGGTTATGTGTACAACAGAAACTAAATAAGGCATGAATAACATGGAAATAAATAAATGATAATAAAATAATTTCATATAAATAATCACATTAGCTAAAAGATTATCCATGGATATAAAAACTATTCAAATAATCACATGGAATCAATAAATGTTTTCATAATGATGGAATGTATAATGATGGACATTTGAAACTTACCATTGAGGCCTTATGCAAAGAAATTTGAATATACCATCAAGGCCTCATGCCAAGACATATTACTTAAATGGGTAAGGCCTTGGATAAATTAACAAGATAGTTTGTCTCATGAGACCTACTGATGCATAGAGGGGCTATATAATTCCAAGACCCACCTATCACTAAATAAGTCTAATGAATCCATCATATGAATAAACATCACGATTTAATCAACATGCCTTAAAAATCAATAACTGTACATATTAGAAGAACTAGAATATGAAATATTTGTACTTTCCATAGTCAATATTATAATAAACCATTTATAGAAATATGTAGTAAGGCATCAAAAGTTTATAACCTTAGTAAAACATAATATTCAATAAAGGATGTTGACATAGATGAAAATACTTCTAAAAATTTATCGGAAAATTTATTGAGGAAAATAACCTTTTCCACTTTGAAAACACTAATTTAAAAATTTTCCAAATATTAAGAAAAAAATTTTATTTAAAAATAACCTTGTAAAATTTTAAAGTAATATTCAATGAAAAGAGTGGTCATGATGGTGTAAAATTTTGTTTACAATGTATAAGTTAAAAAGCATTCCTTTCACACTTAAAAAGGTCAAAAGTATCTCATTTAGAAAAAAACAAGAATATTACTTTAAAACCATTTTTTAAAAATTAAAACATGGGTGAATATGTCTCTTATAAATCATTTGAGAATAGTAAAAATATCCTTTAAAACATTTTAAGGAAAATATGGATATGAAAAAAAATATTCATGACCAAGTAGAAAAACAATGTTGGTTTTCCTTTAAAAAATGTGATAAACTCAACCCGAATACTCTATCAACTGGTACCCGACCCTAATTTCCACAAACTCAAAGGGTGTTCCCAACCCCCATGGGGTGTAGACTAGCACCCAAGAATAAAAAATAACAAGAGGGAACGATTTCTCCCAACCTAAAGAAAACATCATGAAATATATGTATACATGAAGGAAAGAAACAAAAAAAGAAGAAAAAAGTATATATGTTATAATAAAAAGTAAAAAATAGAAGTGATACAACTCAAAAGGTAGCTTATAAATATCCAAGTAAAAAGTCCAAAAACAAAGAAAAAAAACCAAACAACTACTCCATGTGATAATGTGGGAAAAATCCCACTATCTCACCACAAGTTACCGAAATTGAGCTTATAGAAACATCACCACCACGTTGCAGTGCCTTGATTTTACCTGATTAAAATACATACAAAGGTCTACCCACCAATGAAGGGGTATTAAGGGTGTGAGATAACAGGATTAGTAAGATCTCACCTAGATGTGGCTAGGGAGGGACCTGAGAGACGGTAGGCTTGGGGTGGACATGGAGATGACCATATGATTTTTGGAGATGGGGTGATGTTGTTGACAACATTAAAAAATAGAAGAAAAATCTAACAATTGTTTTTAAAAATAAATATATATTTACCTAAGTTTATAAAAACTGTAGGTAAACAATGGAAGCACTGGGAATATTAAAAAATATATCTGTAACTTCAGATATTTTTTTTTAAAAAATGGAAATTTCCTTATGTTTATAAAAAATGCAGGTAAAAATTTTGTCACTAAATTAGAGACATTTACAAACATTGATAAATTATATATATTTATAAATGTGTCTAATTTAACAATGTTTATAAACATTTATAATTGGCGACACTTATGAACGTAGAAAATTGGCCATATTTATAAACATCAATAATTAGAGACATCATGTTTCCCTATATTTTTAGAAAATGTAGGTAATGAAATTAGCTATGTTTAAAAACACATCTAAAACAAAAAAAATTATTAATTGAATATTTATTATAGTTATTTTTGATTTAAGGATGATACATTCTCTATATTTTTAATCACAATATTTGATTAGTGATTACAACTATACCCACATTAGAATTGATCCTTGTATAAATATTGTGTGATGTTGTCTTATTTACATACTGCTTTTCATGTGGTGTTATGTATTGGTTAATCATATGTAAATTAATTCATATTAACTAATATAATGGTATGAATAATAATAGGGGAAATTAAATA
This sequence comes from Viscum album, assembly GCA_963277665.1. Taxonomy (NCBI): domain Eukaryota; kingdom Viridiplantae; phylum Streptophyta; class Magnoliopsida; order Santalales; family Viscaceae; genus Viscum; species Viscum album. The sequence continues at coordinate 647,087,461 of OY728158.1, read as the reverse complement.
GATAAAATAATTTATTAAAATAGGGACACATAGATTAACCCCCCAAAGTGACTGTATGACCCTGTTGGGCAATTTCATTACTAGATCCATAATTTTCTATAGGATAATGGCACTTCAGAGTTATATGAGCCTCAATTTACCTTTTTATATCTAGTGTTTTATTGAGAAGAATAACAGGAAACGAGTCTGAATTAAGGGCCCTTTCATCAGACTTGATACCTTCCCTAAAGTCTATTGTTTTTCCATCTATGTTATCTCTTAAACTTATAAATAAATCATAAATAAATAGAACAAAAAAAAGTAAGTAAATTTCCTTCCTCACTTCAGTCAGAAGGCTGTGTTGATATTATTCCTATTAGTTCCACTGAGTTTCTATTAGACCCTTATCTTATATTGTGGAAGAAGAAAGAATGAATTATCACCATAATCCACCAATACCATCTTCATCTTAATTCAGTATCATAGAAACTTCATTAAGATTTTTTTCATATTACTATCATCCTAAACTTCCATAACAATAGTTAGGGTTAAGATAGATTTGTCCTAAAACAATATAGAAGATACCTTTCCCCAAACTACCACTCCATTAACTCCAAAAAACTACACTAAGATATAAGAAATAGAAGGTATCCCTAGACCATGCCTAGAAGAAATTGAAATTACCTTATGAGGCCTCATGACTTGAGTCTAATCACAAGAAACTACTAAAAAGTTATCATTCTTAGAGGGACCCAAATTTTCATAAAAAAACCAGTTATCTTCCTATCAATATCACCTTTAAGCATCTTCTTGAGGGTTCCTAGATATTCCCCACCTAATGAAGGAATAAATATATCCTTGTCCCATGAAATAAGATTAAATTTCAACCCAAAATCCGTAAATACTATGTTTCTTATACCTATATTCCCATTCAATCCCGATACAAAGAAAATATGGAGGAGAATTAGAGAAATCCATTTTAGGATAGCAATGAGAATTCACTAGATATTTCAATATATGGGTCCTATAATCTGAACTGATGAAGCACCTGATCAATTTTACCAAAGAATTTAACACCACTGAGTTTTGTAAAGGAATAGGAAGATCTAAGATCTAAACCCATATTTATGATGAAGGGGGGTTATAACACTTGTTAAGGGAAAATGACCACTACAAAAATGAGAATTAGAAAGAGTTAAAGATATTTGATGATCTCTACCAAGACTTCTTGAAATGACATTCTCCTGAAATATTAAGAAGAAAGTGATGGGTGTCGAAAAGAAAAACCACAGTATGATTCTCTAAAGGACAATATAAATTGATATTTTTTTTAAAATAATAAAATGAGGGATGATGAGTATAAAAAACGAGAAACCAATGGGAAATCAAGGAGTTAAGAATCCATGGTGAATTCCTAATGAAAGATATGAAAATATGGGGCCCCATCATGAAAAACATGAGATCTCATGCTAACTTTAATGTAAGTTAAAGTTATAAGTGATACAAAATCAAAGGAAGTATTGAAAAATGAATGAATCCTATAAATTAGAGAGTGAAATTGTAACAAACCAATATTTTATGGTATTTATCTTTTTAAATAAATTTAATCTGTTTGATAGCTTGTGGTGTACACAACACCGATCTTAAACAAATCGCGATATACTAGTAAAATAATTATTTTAACACAACCATTATAAACTAATCATTAAATTGGTGGGTGTGAATATGAATGAATATATTATGAAAAACATATGAGGTTAATATTCTATATAAATTTATTTATTAATTATTAATAAATAAATATACATTTTTAGTAAATTCTTTTAATTCTTCAAATATATGTTTTCAACAAAAGTGGTTTCTATTGCTTAAAATGAGAAAATACATATACTTAATTTTTTATACTTTTATAAAGTTTATTTGATGAAACTAAATTTATTTTTTAAACAAACATATTAAAATTATCTTATAGTGAATTTTTGTGAATTTTATGAAAAGATTGATTTTCAATGAATAGTGAAAATTACCGAATTTTATAAAAATATTAAATTATTTATATTAAAAGAAAATTTATGATTTTAATTTGATATCATTTTAAATTAAGTGATATTTTTTTATATATAATATAATAAATTTCATTTTAGTCATCCTTATACCTTATTTTGGTATAAGTACATTTTTGGGCTTAAAAATGCATTTTCATTAAAAGTGTTTCTCATTGCGTTTTGTGAGATTAATTTTAAATTAAATTCTGAAAAATTTGTTTTTTTAATTCTATAAAATGGATTTAATATTATATGGAATAAATTTATTAAATAGATTCCATTTATTTTTGACCAATATGAATAGTAATCATGGCAATTTTTGTTAGCATGATAAATGGTATATTGGGTAATTTGGGTTAAAAATAAAATGATAAAGACTATAAAATGACCTTAAAACTTGCCCAAATTTTATTTTATATTTCCATTTCATCCATAATAAATTAAGGTTCGGTTATATGACCATTTATGACCATTTGGATGAGGTTATGATATTTATTATATTTTATTTAAAGAAAAGTCACAAATATCACATCCATATTTTTAATAAACATAACATCTTTAATATGGTGTTATCCAAAAGGTATATTTGACTATAAATAATATTTTTAAATATAAAGGATTTATATTCATTATATTAATTTATTTTTAATTTTAAGTGGATAAATAATTATCTTAAATGCTTGCACAACATTGATGTAATAATTATTTTACTAATAGGAATATCAAATAAACGATATTAAAAATATTAAAATAAATATAATTTCAGATAATTAATGTCATTAAATAATTTTTTAGATTACCTATAAAATTTTGGGATATAATAAAATATTTTTCCTGAAGTTATGTTATTGTCTTTATTTTTTTAAAAGTTAAAGTAATGAATAGTGTCAAAATTGACGTCAATGATATTTTAAAATAAATAATATTTCATTAAATGATATAACATTCCTAAAAATATAAAATTCTGCCAAATGATTTATATAAGGTTTAAAATTTCGTCAATGATCCATTTATGGGTCTTTTGGTATTTTATAGTAACTATATTAACCATCAAAGAGTAAAAATCCATGTTGTCATAGTAAGAGTTAAATGGATTAAATAAGGGTTAAAACCAAAATATAAGGGTAATAATGTGAGATAAAATTGTATAAAAATTATTAGATGGGTTAATTTTGATCCATAATCATCTTATATTTAAATAAATCATTTTGATCCATTTTAATTGACAATTAATTTATATTAATTTAATATCTAGAGAGTTTCTAAAAGTGCCCCTCACCTCAATTATAAAAGGACACCTCCTCCTTCACTTATTAAAAAAATTTGATCTTAATTTATCAAAAAAAACCTTCCTATTTCTCTTCCCAACATCCTTATAGAAGTTATGGATGTTATGGTCCTTCCAAAAGACAAACAATAGATCCCTTAAGAAGATATCTAAAGGAATTCTACTGAAAAAGAGGTAATCACATTTACCAACTCTTTCAAGTTTATTTTTTCTTATAATTCTTATTAATGTGTTATTTCCATGATAAATAAATAACTCATGGTGCTGAAAATTCTTCTTCTTATTCTTCTTATTACCCATTTCTTTAGAATTGTCCTCATTGAAGGACTCTACATGTCGAACAGTCCTTTCTAAATTCAAAGTTCCACCGAGATTACCAGAATTTGAGGTTTCCTTGGAATTCTTGATGGCCAATTATAGAATAAATAACTCCAATATCATATATATGGTGATATTTTATTATGATTATGAGATAACCATATTCCTCTTTTTATCCATCCTATGAAAAATGAAAGCACTGTGTGTACGTACGCATGACTTTCCATCTCCATGTCGTGGTGTAATTTTTTTTCATCACCACTTTAGTTAGATGGTTATAATGATGTAAATAATGCATATATAATATAATTATGAAACTATATGAATTATATAAATTTATTATATCATCCACTTCCTTACCATTTCACCCATTAATGGAATGATAATGTTTCTCGTTCGTACGTATGGCCTACTGTCTCCACGATGCGATGTGATTCATTTTCTACATTCAAAAATTCAATAATGGTTATAAAAATAAAATTAATGATTATATATGATATTTATAAGATTGGAATAATTATTAATACAATGTATCTATATCATTTGAAAAAGAATTTGGACATTCATGATAGAATATTCATGAGAAAATAAGGTAATTAATACCCAAAATAAGGGTAGTAATGAAATATTATTAACAAAAAGGTGATAAAATGATATAAGAGGATCATATATGATATCATAAATATGAATATGGGTTTTATACGAATTAATAAAAATATTTAAACCATTATATAGGAGGTTAAATTACACACTGCTAAAGGGAAGTGTGAGGAAAGATATTTTTCTCTCACTTTTTTTACAGTGGGAAATATTACATATTCATCACTTATTTCTTTTGTGTGATGTATGTACCACACCTTTGTTATATTATATCATTAATATCTTTATTTTCATGGCATTTAAGGTTTTTTAAATGTTATTCTATTATGGGGCATATGATTCGACTGATTACAAAGTGGTAATGGATTTATGGACTCAATTTCCATTCATTGGGTTAAACTTCTACTTTATTGATTGTGCCATGCTAAGATTATGTGTGAAATGAATTTTTATTGGATTATGTTATATTACCAATTTTTTATGTAGATTTATAGTTGATAAAAATAATTTATTCATTTTATTATTTCCTAAACCATATACCATTTTTACATACAGTGTTTACTTTGAAAGTTATTTGAATAACTGGGGAAATAATATTAAATTCATATCTTTTACCTAATATGGATATTTATTAATAAAGAATATTAATTTATAAATAAAATTGATTATTATATATATGAGGAAATATTTGGACATAAAAGACATGGGTTAGGGACCAATTAATACAAGCCCCTTGATTCACCAGTAGTCTTTTGAGGCAAATCAGTTGGCCAAATCATATGGGTTTCTACCCACAAACATAAACTATCTTGAGGATAAATATTGACAATAACTATCTTAAGGATAAATCTTGATAATTCAGACATACAAAATTATGCATTCCATCATTATTGATATTTCATGTGATTATTTGATTAGTTATAGTATCCATGGTCAAGTTCTAAGCTCATGTGATTATTTATATGTCATTATTTGATCATCATTTATTCCTTCCATATTATTATCAAGTTATTGATTAATGTAACATAATATCAGTTATTTACATTTCCATGTTGATTATTCTGATTTATTCATGATAGCTTCTATTTTACTTTACCCTTACTGATCATTTGAGCTCACCCTTATTTTGCTTCATTTCCCCAAGTTATGAAAAAGAGATCTTTGAATGAGTTTTCAAGGATGATTTTTATTAGATTTTATTATGTATTGTGTTTTCTTTTCTTTTCCTAATGTAAAATGGGTTTCATATATGTAATATGGATTCCAAAACATCTAAATTGATTGGTCTTTTGGGATTTTAATCTTGTATCTATTTCAATGTAATAAATCAAGGAATCAGCTCTGGGCTTCTGGAGTTGGGGTCCTCACAGTTGGTATCAAAGTAAGTTTAGTAGAAACTTTGGGAACTATATTTAGAAAAATATAGATTATAGAACATAACCCAATAACTCACTATTTATAGGATCCTGTAATACCCTAAGAGGGGAGGGGTGAATTAGGGTGTCAACTTTTTCTTTTAAACCGAAGGATATTATTCCGATGTTGGTAGGAACCTTTTAAACTTGTCTGATGAGAAAGTGTAGAAAACAAATAATCACACGCAAAGAAAAGACATATCAACTTTACTTGGTTCAACATAAAGAGATACGTCTAAGGAGCATAAGCTGATAGGATTTCAGTCATACCAACGTACATTAATCTTCACTAGTTGTGGAGTACAAAAGTTTAGAACAATCACTATGTGCCAGGAACACAACCTTTACAAGGTTTTAGGGATAGCACACTGCGTCCCTCGAGTCACTTTTGTTGACTCCTCCTTATTCACTGAATTAGGAGGAATCTGAACTTAGTTTATCGACTTGAAGTTCTATTCAATGGATTGGCATTAAATAATGCATCCACAACTATAGATGGATGATCTATTGATGTTTTGTTTTTACCCATAGATGAAGTTCACTTTTCCATGTACTGATAGTTCCTGAATTGCTCCTCTATGAACTAACCTTATTCCTCCACATAATGCACTCCTTCCTCCATGTATTGCCCTACTTCACATACTACCCTACTCCATGTACCACCCTACTCTACGTACTATGAATTTTTCCTTCGAGAACCATCTCCACTCCACGGACTATCTCCACTTCCTCACCACATACTGTAAGAAATCTACGAACTGAGTTCTTCCTTCACATACTGGCTCTCCTAAGTGGACATGTCTTCCTGCAAACTAGCCTTTTTCCTCCACATACTGTCTTTCATGAACTGTTCTATACTTTACTGAATCCCTTTTAGATTTTTTAATTATTGTATTTGTGGGGTTTTCATCCCACGAATTACTTCCAGATTTCGCTGAATTCCTCTCAAATTTTTAGTCTCGGAGCCACACAAAAATTAAGGGATTACTGATCCTTATATAGGAAAATAGATATGCATAATCCTCTAAACCTAGATTTACCAAATCTTCATTGCATCACCGCCTTCACCACATACCTCACATCTCCTGTGAATCATTTTCCTTACACGGTCTGTGTACCGCCATTCTCCCTATGTGGTTTCATAAATCACTGCCTCATTTATGGAAATAAAACCCTTCACAGTTTCTCAAAACTCCACCTCAATTTCGTGAATGGCACACCATCTCGTGAACCATCATGCATTCTACGTACATCGAGCCTTCACGCGATCCTCAAATATTCACTATGAACCTCCTTCACTCTACGAACCGTTCCTCTGCGCGGTTCGCATACTATTCCTGATTTGTGGTTCACAGTTCACCATTCTACGTACTAAAATTCATGATCTGAAAACTATTCTTGGAACAAGGTTTACGGTCCATGATTCCTTTTCTAAAAGTCTTCCTTTTCCAAAAAAACAAACTCTTAATTTTGAGGCCTAAAAATTTGGCAAACATTGGGAAACTACGTCACCTTCAATACTTCTTTCAGCCTCAATCATAAGACCATATTCCTTGAAAAATCCTTTATCAACCCAATGTAGATTGAAAAAAAAACACAAAACACAATCTATTTCTAGCAAAGAAGAGACTTGGTTCTAACACTATTGAAGATAAGTCTAAATATTAGATATCATCCTTTAGATTTGGTAATGGATAACGAACGTTAAACCTAAAGACACATACATTGAGAATAACATGTCATTATTGAGACATACATTGAATAATATTTCATGATAATTTGTTAATATTACTTTAATTATTATAGTATGATACTTATACTTTTTATTTTGGGTTTTAGTCAATGGTAGGAACCAGAAGGAACTGGTTTAAAATTGAATGTAATTGACAATGTGTTGAAGACATATTTCACCAATGGTATTACGATTAGAAGAATCATGAAGTTTCTAAGAAATTATGTGGATATATTTTTCATTAACTTAAGAGTTATGGATTTATAAGTTTAATGTTCTTAAACACCATTTTTAGGTTTTATGTTTTGGGAATTATTCAAGATTAAGAATATTTTGGGATACATTTGTGGAAACATAAACCATTGGTTTAGAATGTGTGAAATGTTATTTAAGGAATAATGCCTTTACATTTTGTGGACATAAGTTTAAAGGTAAGGATAAACTTTTAGGGATTATTAGATCTTTAAATTTAAGGTAATTATGTGTTTTTATATTATTGGGAATACAAAATGAAATGTATGAGATAACCTTTGTGGTAAAAATATTTCTTTAATGGTGAATATATTAAGGTTATTTTTGAGTATGTTTATCATATTTTTGGATAATATTAATATAGTTTTAGAAAAAGGAAAACCTGCAGATTGGGTGACAACCCATCACGTTCAGTAAGGCTGTAGGGCTTGAATCTACAACCAAAGGGTGACATGGGTGCATAACCTACAACCAGACTTCATGATTTCCTTATTAGTATGAAATTTTTTTATTTATTTAAATGATGTCATATAGATAACCATGTGATTAGAAATTGATTTGGTGACATGTGATTTATGTTATTTTGGAAGAAAATCACTATTTTGGGAACCCTATATGATTAAGATAAACAAAACATTGTGAAGTTTTATTTTAGGAATAAAGGATAAATTGCCTTTTGGAGGAATATATTATTTTATTGTGGATTTATGGTGATTCATGTTATTTATGGAAATGTTTATCATATATTATATATTATATGTTTAGGGAATGCAAATTTTTGGAGATAAATATTAAATTTATCTTGGAAGACTCTGTGATCAAATCTTTCTAATTTTTGGGTTTCAATAATAGGATGAAATATTTGAGTACATTTAAGGATACTTATTTATTAGAGGACCTAATTTGAATTTTGGGAGATTAAAGTAGTTTTATTTATTTGGGAATTATCTTATCAATTTTTAACCAATTTAGTTTTGGTTAATTCCAAAAGATAGGAGGAATAAATAGTTATTATTTTGTATATTTTGTGATCCACATAATTTAATTCTAGAACTTCATGCATATAAAAAATATTGTACTCATCATTTGGATCAAAAGATGAGTTTGTGGTGGAAATTTATTAAATAATGAAACTCTAATTGTAAACTAAGTATATATTTTTTATGTTATTACTCTACATAGTAAAATAATTCATCAAATTTAGGAAAGAGATTTTGAAAAAAAAATGTTATCTGTTTACTTTTTTTACTGAGAAATCAATGGTCTTTTAACCCATCACATATTTTAAGTTTTGTGATGATTAACTTTATAATGACCATGTTCTCTATTATTTTCTATCAAAACTTTATAGTTATTTTTCTTTTCTATGTCCATGTTTTCATACATGGAAACCTACACTACAGGAATTATATATATATGTGAAGACCTATTTGCGACGGGATCCCGTCGTAAATAGACCGTTGCAGAAAATGGCGTCGCAAATACATTTTTTTTGCGACGGGCCCGTCTCAAAAAATGGTATTTGTGACGGAAAAGTTTCTCGTCACAAATAAGCCTCCGATTATATACATTATATATCAATCAACCATTTGTGATGGGCTCGTCGCAAATACTATTTGCGACTAGAAAATTTCTCATCGCAAATAATCGTCTGATTATATACATTATATATATATAAACATTTTGCAGCGGGTCAGTCACAAATAGTATTTGTGACGGACCCACCACACCGTCACAAATACTAAAAATAAAAAAATTATATTTAGATTATTTGCGACGGGGTCTCATCGTAAAAGGTCCCGTCGCAAATACTAATCATAATAAAAAAAATTTAATAAAATTATGATTAATGAAAAAATTAAATTATTATTATTAAAATAATTAAATTATTATTATTAAAAAAATAAAAAATAAAAAATATTATTATTAGTAAAATATACAAACATTAAAAAATATAATACTAAAAAAATATATTTAATAAAATTATGATTAATGAAAAAATTATATTATTATTATTAAAATAAATAAAAAATATTATTATTAGTAAAATAAATAAACATTAAAAAATATAATAATAAAAAGTTATATTTAATAAAATTATGATTAATGAAAAAATTAATATTAATATTATTAAAATAATAAAAAAATAAAAATTTATTAAATTTATCAATATTTACAAAAAAATATAAAAAAATCATAAAATATTATTATTCTTAGTAAAATAAACAAATATTAAAAAATATAATTCTAATAATAAATAATAAAGTATTAAAAATAAAAAAATTAAATTATGTAATATTTGCACCAATATAAAAGACAGAAACTGTAAATAGTTCATATTACTACAAATATTGAATTCAAATGTTTTTAACATAAAAAACAAATCACTGGGGGGGTCATCTTCTGGAGAAGGTGGAGGAGGTGAAGGAGATGGTGGAGGAAACTCCATCCCTAAACTACGAGTCAGATAACACATGTACTCCATCTGCTCATGATGCTGCTACTGCCGCTGCTGCTCCCATCGACACATCTCCTCCTCGTGATACTGCTGCTGCTGCTGCTGCTGCCGACACATCTCTTCACGCTGCTTTTGCAAACTCTCTATAAGCTCAGCCTATGTTAGCAACTACTCTTGATACTGTGAGGCAGAAGATGATGCCTCTCCACGAGCTGCTCTCGAGCTGGATGCTGACATCGCAACAGTACCATAATAAGTACTAGGAGTCAAATGAGAGCTGATACCAACTACTCAGCCCTTCTCAAAGCCATACTGAGTCACCTGCATCCATGCCGCCTCTTCAAAATTATGGGCACTAGTCTGCTCAGTCATCTCGTCCTGACTCTCAGCCTGTGTCTGAGAGGTCGTAGCCTCATATGTCTCTTTCAATTCCAATTTGAAATTAAAATGGTGAAAATATTATATACAGTTAATTTTCAAACTGGAAAAATAATATTAACCACAATATGATGCTGGCGATCACCTCTAATCTCTCTAGCTACTGAATCACTGTACATCCTCTGATAAACGTCAAACTCTATAATATCGGGATGCTCAACTTCCTAAAGAAATATAAAATAAACTATTTATATTTAAAGTTATATAAAATATTTAAAAAATATACTTACCAGATACTCTCTATGCGTACTAAATGTACGACTACTAGCTCGATGCATCGCCTCCTGTCTCCCCCAATTCTGTCGTCTCACTGAAGATCTCCTCTGAAATCCACCACCCAAATAGTGTAAACATAATCCATCTCAAACGTGAGATGAAATGTACTCTGGTCAGTGGGCTCTACACGACTCATCAAATTCTGTCACTCTTTCTTTTTTAATGGCTGTTCTTCTCAAATTGTGCTAAAAATGACGGAAACGGTCACACATAGACACCTGCCATGCCGTGTGGATAACATCATGCATGCTATCATCGATGGAATACCATAAACCCTACAAATAATTTATAATATAAAGTTATTAATAAATTAAATTTTAAAATAAATATTCTTTATTTACGTACTAGCCAATGATCGAACATGTTACACCGCACATCAACGGGAATCTGTTCCCATGAGATCCATGGCTGAGAAAAATAATTACGCAAGATAGCGCTCCCCTGTCCAATAACTACATGCACAAAACTATGAAAAAGGAATAAATAATCAAACAATTAGTATATATATAAATAAATTAATAAAAGCTAACTAAAATATATAGGTTACCATACCTCTGTGTGCGTGGATCAAAGACAAGACATGGACGTCGCTCGGGGATAGGGTAAAGAATCATCATTCATGCAAGACCACACCCCCTCTTCATACCCCCAGAATCACCAGTAGGCTGAGGGTCAGATGATCCAAAATCCCCCTCATCTAAAGGTAGATAATCCTCTTGCAACTTGCGAAATATATTAGGATCCATCTGAAACAAAAAATTATTTTTGTTAACAGATAGTTGAAATTAACTATTATATACATATATATATTAGTTATAATTATAACCAGTATTTAACTATGTCAATGTCCATCTTTATCCTCATCTTCGTAGCTGTCCATGTCAATGTCTTCATCTTCCTCCTCAGTATCATCAATATTCATATGAGTTTTAGTTTCTTCATCTCTTATCATTTCAAATTCATTTGTAACATCATTAACATCTTCATCATCATCGATCCTTAATCGTGGGGTGTTATCACTGATATTCACATCTCTTTGTAAAAAAGATGGATTTTGAGCAGTCTCTTGAAAAATTTCAATTCCTTACACTTCAGTGAAACCACATTCAGTTTGAGTAAACTGATTTTCCCAAGATCTCATTTTTATTATGCTCCACCAATCAATCAAGTCTCTTGAAGTAGCACAGTAATTTGTGTAATAAATCTGATGTGCATGTTGAGCCAGTAAAAATGGTTCATTTACTACATGAATACTTTTATATTTAATATCGATGATTCCATGAGTCTGATGAACATGCAAGCCTCTCTTAGTATCCAACCACTGACATTTAAACATCGTTAAGTAATTCTGTCCTAGATAACATAGCTCAATAATTTCATCCAGAATTTCATAAAAGTCAACTTCAGTTTCTCTATAATGCGATCCTCTCAAGAAAACTCCACTTTTCATTGTTTTTTTGATTCCCCATATGCACTTGTATGAAATCAAAAACCATTTACCACATATGCATTATAAGATTTAACCATTTTGGATGGTGGGTTACTAAATATACACAGTCACTTATCAATTTTATCAGCATGTTGAGACACCTGAAAATTTGTAAAACAATTATCAATATGATAAATAATAAACAGAATTGATATTAAACCGTCAATAATTTATGTTACCAGTTTTTGAAACCATTGAGATTTTTTTGTCTGCGTTCTTCAAGAGAAGATACTGTAATTTGTGAAGTTGTTTCTTGATATGATTATCATATAACCTACAAATAAAATAAGTTTACATACTGCAACATAAATTATAGAATAAGTGATAGAAGCACTCCTAACACAATTGATGTCATTTCTTCACAGTTGAGCAGAACATATGTATGAGCTCTGTGATGTTCATCATCTGAAATCCACCGTTCATGAAATCCACCATTCATGAACTCCACCTAAACCAAGATTTGGATGATTAGAAACTGATAATTGATTGTCTATTTCATCATTAACATTCCCCTCATTTCGCCCCATGCGATTGTGTTTTGAGGGATAATGAGATTCAAAATAATGAGAGCATAAAAAAGAAATTTCCTCTTGCAAATAAGCTTAAGCAATTGAGTCTTCAACTGATGCTTTGTTGTGTACTTTTTTATTCAATTTGTGCATGCATCTCTCGAATGGGTACATCCCTCGAAACTATATGGGACCTTCACATTTAGCTTCATATGGAAAATGTAATATCAAATGTTTCATTGAGTCAAAAAAAGATGGCAGAAAGATTTTTTCTAGTTTACATATAATTACAACAACATCTTCTTCCTGTTTTCTTAGGGCATCTTAGTCTATTGTCGCTGAAAAAATGTCTCGAAAAAGTATGATATGTCCATTATTGAATACCAAATCACAGAATTCAACAAACCTCTAAATCCAATCGGCATAAGTATTTTCCATTATAACATGAAAATCATGAATTTTTAATCCGGTAATATAACCATTCTTAACACATCTACCCAAATTGGAAGCCCAACCATCTGAAAGTCTCAAATCTGCAATCCACTGACAAAATAATAAGTGACTCTATTTGGATAGTGTATAAGCTTATTTTGGCTTTATTAACCTCTATGATATGACATTTTCAAATAGTTTAAGTTCTGGTCACCTGCAAATTTGGGCCAGATCTAATCATGCCTTTACAGTATCTTTGGTCTTACCTGGTGTATCCAAAGCTGTATGAAATAAATTATCAAAACAGTTCTTCTCAATATGCATGAAATCCAACATGTGGTGGACCAACAAATCAGACCAATATGTAAGATCCCAAAAAATACTTTGTTTTATCTAATTATGTTCTTTCCCAAATCCACCAATTTTCTATTGGTTTACTATTGGCCCAAATTTGATGGGAGGTAATGAAAATACAACTGATTTTAACTATATACCTGAGATCATCTTTGGAGGTTCATACCTTTCAATTGTACCTTTTCTGAAATGAGATTTTTTCCTTTGAAAAGGATGATTGGTTAGAAGAAATCTGTGGCGACAATCACAATAGCAAGGTTTTTTTCCATTGACGAGCATAAAGTCTTTGTTGTCTTTCATACAGTAGGGACATGATTTTAGACCATGTGTACTCTAGCTAGATAACATGCTATATGCTAGAAAGTCACTAATCGTCCCCATCAATGCATATTTTAATATGAAATTTTGTTTCACAGCAACATCATATGTACTAACACCATCACTCCACAATACATTTAACTCATCAATCAATGGATTCAAATAAACGTCGATATTCTTTTTCGGATGTCCTAGGATTAATAGAGTCAAAAAGATATAGGTCTCCTTCATCAACATCCATGGAGGTAAATTGTACGAAGTTATAAAGATAGGCCAACATGAATACTGACTACCATAATAACCAAACAGACAGAATTTGTCAGTAGAAAGACCCAATCACAAGTTTTTGGATTCTAAAGCAAAAGACGGATACAGACGGTCAAAATGTTTCTATGAATCACCATCAGATGGTTGATTCAAGATTTTATCAGTTAAAATATTGGTTTTGTGCCATGACATCATTGACATTATGTTCCGAGACATAAATAAACACTGCAACTTGGGTGTAAGGGGGAAATATCTCAACTGTTTTACTGAAATCGATCCAGACTTCCCTGGTTGAGCTTCTTTATACCTTGATTTTCCACATGTGGGAAAACTATCCAATGACTCGTTTTCACCAGAATATAAGATGCAATCATTTGGACATGCATGAATTTTCCGATAACTAAGTCCTAGATTACGAACCAGCCTCTTGCACTCATAGTAATTTGCAGGAAACACATTTCCTTCAGGTAATAATGTTTTAACCAAAGAAAATATCTGATCAAAATAGTTGTTTGATATTTCATTATCTGATTTAATAGCCATAAATTTTGCAATTGCTTCTAATTTTCTTATCTTACAACCAGGATATAATGCATCCTCAGCAGACCTCAACAACTCATAAAATTTGAATGGTGCCAACTCAGGAGTTAAACCACTATCATCTTGAGTTTCAGTTTGTTGAACAGATGGACCTATAACATCATGTAATAAATTTTGAAACCGTGATGGATCTGGAATCAAGTTATTAGTATCTTCTCTGGAACCGCGTTCATCGTGTTGATACCAAAAAACAAAATCTAGTTGAAAACCAATCTGTAAGAGATGTCCCCCAACCTTGTTAAATGTGTCAAATGTTCTCATATCACATTTTTTACAAGGAAACTTAATTGTGCCTTCTGAAACATATTCTAGTTTTGGTGATGCAAATGATAATAAATCTTTAACACCCTCAATATATACAAGATTTAAACCAAAACCATTTGGATTTCTACGCTGATTTATCTAAGAACGATAATCTAATAATGACTGATGTCGATTTTCTTATTCCATATTTTTCTACAAAGTATAAATCATCACTGTTTTTGAATAATTTGAAATTATAAAAATAGTATCTGAAAAAATAAGATAAAAAATTACAACTACTTCTTAATAATTACCATTAAATTTAGGCGACACAATTTCTAGTGGATTGACAGATACTCTTTTATCCAACGACTCATTTACTTGTGTCTTTCTCACACTGAAATCACAATATATGATCAGAGGTATGATTATTCATTCCTGTGCATATGAGAATGTATATGCATAACTCCAAGCAGTTTCTTCATTGTGATTTCAGTGTGAGAAACATGCAAGTAAATGAGCTGTCAGACAAAAGAGCCCCCTTTTCGTCGATGAATCATCTTCTTGCAACTATCATCGCCTGAACACATTATAAAAAATGTGGTCTTATGAATGCATATTCAAACTCATGCATACGAGATTGGATATGCATACGTAGAAGCATATTTTCATAATTTTTTGAGTCGGTGAAAGTTGAAAGCAGAAGAGTCATCGAGCAAAAGGAGTGTCGTCAATCCACTAGAAATTGTTCCAAGTTATTACAAGTTATTAGAATTTATTCCTATTTATTCCTATTTATTACTATTTGTTTCTAATTATTTCTATTTATTACTAATTATTCTTATTTATCACTAATTATTGCTATTTTTTCTAATTATTACTATTTATTTCTAATAATCAGTATTTACTACTAATTAATCCCAATTATTAATAATTAATCATAATTATTGCTAATTAATCTTAATTATTTCTATTTAATCCTAATTATTTCTATTTAATCCCAATTATTGCTATTTATTCCTATTTGTTGCTATTTATTTCAATTTATTATTAATTATTTGTATTTATTACTATTTATTCATATTTATTACTAATTATTTCTATTTATTACTAATTATTCCTATTTATTCCTATTTATCTCTAATTATTCCTAATTATTACTATTTATTCTTATTTATTACTAATTATTACTATTTATTACTATTAATTTCTAATTATTACTATTTATTTCTAATTATTCCTATTTATTTCTAATTATAAATATTTCTTTCTAATTATTCCTAATTATTCCTAATTATTTTTATTTACTCCTAATTATTACTATTTATGACTATTTATTATTATTTATTCATATTTATTAATATTTATTCCTATTTATTACTAATTATTCCTATTTATTCCTATTTATTTCTAATTATTCCTAATCATTCTTAATTATTTCTAATTATTTCTAATTATTTCTAATTATTACTATTTATTGCTAATTATTCCTATTTATTGCTAATTATAAATATTTATTACTAATTATTCCCAATTATTCCCAATTATTCCTATTTATTACTAATTATTCCTAATTATTCCTATTTATTACTAATTATTCCTATTTATTAGTATTTATTAGTATTTATTCCTATTTATTACTAATTATTTCTATTTATTACTATTTATTTCTAATTATTCCTATTTATTGCTAATTATAAATATTTATTACTAATTATAAATATTTATTTCTAATTCCTAATTATTCCTAATTATTCCTAATTATTACTAATTATTACTAATTATTACTAATCATTACTAATCATTACTATTTATTACTATTTATTTCTAATTATTCCTATTTATTACTAATTATTCCAAATTATTCCTATTTATTAGAATTTATTCCTATTTATTACTAATTATTTCTATTTATTAATATATATTTCTAATTATTACTATTTATTCCTAATTATTTCTAATTATTCTTAATTATTCATAATTATACCTAATTACTCCTTATTATTCCTAATTATTCTTAATTATTCCTAATTATTTCTAATTATTACTAATTATTCCTATTTATTCCTAATTATTTCTATTTATTACTATTTATTCCTATTTATTACTAATTATTCATAATTATTGCTAATTATTGCTAATTATTACTATTTATTGCTAATTATTCCAATTTATTGCTAATTATTTCTATTTATTGCTAATTATTTCTAATTTTTGCTAATTATTTATATTTATTGCTAATTATTCGTATTTATTGCTAATTATTCCTATTTATTATTATTTTTTGCTATTTATTTCTATTTATTCCTATTTATTTCTAATTATTAGTATTTATTACTATTTATTACTATTTAGTCCTATTTATTACTATTTAGTCCTAATTACTACTATTTAGTCCTAATTACTACTATTTAGTCCTAATTACTACTATTTAGTCTTTATTACTACTATTTAGTCCTAATTACTACTATTTAGTCCTAATTACTACTATTTAGTCCTAATTACTACTAATTACTACTAATTACTACTAATTATTCCTAATTATTCCTAATTATTCCTAATTATTCCTAATTATTCCTAATTATTCCTAATTATTCCTAATTATTCCTAATTATTACTAATTATTCTTATTTATTACTAATTATTCCCATTTATTACTAATTATTCCTATTTATTACTAATTATTCCTATTTATTACTAATTATTCATATTTATTAGTATTTATTATTATTTATTCTTATTTACTAGTAATTATTCCTATTTATTATTAATTATTCCTATTTATTACTAATTATTCCTATTTATTACTATTTATTCTTATTTATTAATATTTATTCCTATTTATTACTATTTATTCCTATTTATTCCTAATTATTTCTATTTATTACTAATTATTCCTTTTTATTACTATTTATTCCTATTTATTTCTAAATATTCCTATTTATTCTTATTTATTACTTATTATTCTTATTTATTACTAATTATTCCTGTTTATTACTATTTATTCCAAATTATTCATATTTATTCCTAATTATTCCTAATTATTCCTATTTATTTCTAATTATTACTATTTATTTCTAATTATTACAAATTATTCCTATTTATTTCTAATTATACCTATTTATTTCTAATTATTCATATTTATTGCTAATTATAAATATTTGTTCCTAATTATTTCTAATGATTTTTAATAATTACTAATTATTCCTATTTATTGCTAATTATAAATATTTGTTCCTAATTATTTCTAATAATTCCCAATAATTACTAATTATTCCTATTTATTACTAATTATTCATATTTATTACTAATTATTCCTATTTATTAAAAATTAGTACTAATACTTTCAATTTATTATTACAAATAACTACTATTAACAAAACAATTTAAATCTAATTAAATTAAAAATAATAAAAAATAATTAAAATTAACAAAAAAAATGAAATAAATATTAAATAAAATAAAATATAAATACCTTTAAACTTGATCTTCTATTGATGTAGACAACTTCAAAACTTTTTTGCCCAAATAAACTAACTAAAACAAATTCTCACTCTCAAAATAGGGTTGAAAGAGAGAGAAACAATAGGAATTGAGAGGAGGATTTGAAAAAACAGATGGGGGGGGGGTATATATAGGTTAGATTAGTTGCGACAAGACCTTTTGTGATGGGAATTCCGTCGCAACAGGTACCTTTTGCGACGGGCCCCATCGCAAATACCTTTACCCGCATTAATTGCTGTCAGCGGTTAAAAGGGTATTTGTGATGGGGCCCGTCGCAAAAGGTACATGCCTACACACCTTTTGCGACGGGGCAACATCCTGTCGCAAAAGCCTATTTACCGCCGCCGGGTATTGGCGACGGGCCCCGTCAACAATACCCTCCGAGCGACAAACCATTTGCGACGGGGGAATTCCCCCGTCGCAAATAACCTTTCCGCCCCAAAAAACCCATTTACCGCCGCCGGGTATTTGCGACGGGTCCCATCGCGAATACCTCCGAGCAACATACTATCTACGACGAGAATATTCCTCCCGTCGCAAATAAGCTTCCCGCGGTTTGGCGTGCAAACCACGCCAAACCGCGCATTACTTTTTGCGATGGGCCACCAAACCCCATCACAAATAACAAGGTATTTGAGACGGGACAACTACCCCATCGCAAATAATCTCTGGACGAGACTATTTGCGATGGGATAATTTTCCGTCGCAAATAACCCGTCGCAAAAGTTTGTTTTTTCCGTAGTACTAGTATATGTTATCCTAGTGACCATCATACTTTATTTCCTATTTTATCAAGTGGGAGTTTTATTAATACTTTTTATGATGTGGGATTTCCACTAAAAAATTTTCAAATATCAACCCTGGATTTTTGAAGTGCAATTTTAAATTTCGAGTATGCAACTTATTGAAGGCGGGGAGAATGTAACACCCTAAGATTTTATGGTATGTCTCTTTTTAAATAAATTCAATCTCTTTGATATCTTGCGGTGCCACAATATTGAGCTTAAACGAATCACGATATACTAGTAATATTATTATTTTAACATAACCATTATAAAATAGCCATCAAAATGGTGGGTGTGGATAAGAATAACAATATTATGAAAAATACACGAGGTTCATATTTTATACAAATTTACATATTAATTCTTAGGAAATAAACATGAATTTTCACCACTACAAAACCTGCCTTTAAGAGTGATAGAAATGACCTTTATCAGTGCTAGAAAAGCACTCACTACATGAGAGAGGTTAAAAGCCCTGATCTTTTATCAGCATTGAAAAAGCACTGATAAAATAAAACTTTATCATCATTTCTATGTGCATTGATAAAGTAGACCTTTATGAGTGCTTTTAAAAGCACTGATAAATGTAGCCTTTATTATCACTTTTAAAAGCACTGATAAAGGGACATTCTAAAGTGTGATGTAACATCACACTATAGCACCACTATAGTGTGATGTAACAGAACACTACAACACCACTACAGTGTGCTGTAACAACACACCGCAACACAAAAAACACACCATATATCAACAAAAACAAGTCCCAATATAGGATTTAAACGAAATGAAATTTACAACACAAACACAAGAAAAAAAACAATATTATAGATATTTCAAACATTGGTTTATACAATTACATAAATACACATTATTACATACATTCAAAAACATCAATGTACCCTTATCATTTAATACTGACCCAACTCATGCTATTACTGAACAAACCACCACTGCTCGAGTAAAAGAACGCACCTGTATAAGAAGAAAATTCTTATGTTAGTAATAATATAAGAAGTAAATTAACAGAAAGTGTTAATTTTACTAAATTTATACGATTAGAGAATGAAAATCCTTATTGGCCAGAAACACTAGCGTGACCCACACTTGGATGGAGGGGAACAAAGTGGCGGATCACTTGGCTTCGCTCGCGGAAGATGATGTCTCGGTCATTTGTTTTTCTCATTTAGCTATGTTTAATCCAGAGGGGGTGAATTTGATTCGGGGTGATGCCCTTGGACTTCATTATTTTCGGCCCCCATAGTGTTGTCTTTTGTGTTGCAAGCAGTCGTGAATAAAAATTGAAATGATGATGATGATGAGTCATACTAGTCACACCATGCATCAAATTGAGGTGTGGCTAGTTCCAACACATATCAAATGACTTTTGGATAATTTTCCAAAAGTATCAAAATAATCTGAATGTTTTTGCTCAGTTTTGAGTATATTAGTTGATTTTTTTACTAAAATGTCATTTTAAACTGGAAACACTCACTTTTGACTCATTCCAATCACATTGTGTATCGGTTTGATGTGAAATAAATTCCTACAAGTCAAGAATGACTTATGAATCATTTTCCTAAATTATCAATAAAATATGAATGCTTTTGATCGATTTTCAATGAGTTACACTTTTTGAACAGAAATGCCGATTTTAAACTGATAACAGACACTTCGAGTCATACCGGACACATAATATATCAGATTGAGGTGCGCAACTGATTCCCACACAAATGACTTATGGATAGTTTTCATAAATTATAAAAACAATGGGAATGTTTTTTCTTGGTTTTGATAAGTATAGTTGTCCATTTTACTAAAATTAATGATAATTTTAAATAAAAAGACACAATTTGAGTCATACTGGTCACACCAAGCATCGGTTTGATATGTG
Organism: Viscum album; assembly: GCA_963277665.1. Classification (NCBI taxonomy): domain Eukaryota; kingdom Viridiplantae; phylum Streptophyta; class Magnoliopsida; order Santalales; family Viscaceae; genus Viscum; species Viscum album. The sequence continues at coordinate 647,066,268 of OY728158.1, read as the reverse complement.
GTTGATTCCTACATGTCCCAAATGACTTATGGATCGTTGTCCTAAATCATCCAAACAATCTGAATGTGTTTTCTTGGTTTTGAGTATGTCACTTTTCTCTTTTACTAATATGTCATTTTAAAATTAAAACATGCACTTTGACTCATACCGATCACATTGTGTATCAAATTGAGGTGCAGATGATTTCGATACATACCAAATGACTTATAGATCATTTTCATAATTTATTTAAACAATTTGAATTCATTTTCTCAGTTCTGAGTTGGTCGGTTGACCTTTTAACTAAAATTGATGTCAATTTTAAATAAAAACATGCACTTGGAGTCATATCAGTCGCACCATGTGTCAGATTGAGGTGTAGCTGATTCATGCACATATGAAATCACTTATGGATATTTTTCCTAAGGTATCAAAATAATCAGAATGTTGTTTTTTGGTTTTGAGTAGGTCAGTTTGTTTTTTTACTAAAATTTAAGTCAATTTTAAATAAAGATGCACTTAGAGTCATACTGGTCACACCGTGCATCATATTGAGGTGAAGATAATTCCTACATATTCCAAATCACTTATGGATTGTATTCCTAAAGTTTCAAAACAATATCAATGTATTTTCTTGGTTTTGAGTACATAACATTTATTTTTTTAATAAAATGTCATTTTAAACTTGAAACACACACTTTGAATCATATGGATCACATCGTGTATTAGTTTGATGTGAGACCGATTCCTTGTAACGACCCAAATTTTTTGAATAAATCTTGTTTCCTAATTTTGTGTGTTATTTTGTACTCAACAAAACTGTTTCATTTGATAACATGAGTATAATTAAAATTAGACCGTTGGGTTTCTACTGTTATATGATCGTTGGTCAATATGACCGCTGGAAACTAAACATTTCGATTATTTTCTCTAAATAAAAGTGATCTTGGTTAATTAATATAGAAAGAAGATTCGATGGCCTCATCTAGTAGTCTTGGGCCGATCGAAGCCCATCTAACAGAACTTGGGAAGGAGGTAGCACCGCTGAGCTTTGCTCTGGACCAAACCCAAGCCGAACTTCATCGTGTGAAGCTAGAACGGAATCGCCTTCGTGAGAAGTTCAAACTGATAGAAATTACTACTCGTGCGATGTTGGCCAAGCCGCCCTTAGATTCTCTTGTCTTAGCACACCGTAGACTTAGGTCCTATGCTGGGGTTATAAGGGGCTATGTAAGGAGACCGTAACTGCCTTGTGTAATCCTTTGTTTTAAATAAATTTTTTGATTTTTCTTATGATGAAGTTTACGAATTTTCAAATGTCCGGATAAATATAGTATGCATATTTTTGATGAATTTTAGAAAAAGGATATTTTAAAAATGTTTATGTAAACCTTAAATAATTAAAAATGTGTAATGATTTTCGAAAAATGGTCTTTTACAATTATGTTCAGTACGAAATTTAGAGTCTAACAAGATCAACTTAATTTTTGATGAATAGTAAATTATGAATAGTGATTTTATGCTTAGGAGTAGTAATGTGACCAAATGGATTAGTAATCTCACTTAAAGAAATTATTAATATGATTTAGGCACCTTGATTAAGTAATGTGATTCAATAAAATGGTTAAATAACGGTTTCATAAATTATTAGTCAAGTATTAGTCTTTTCAGGTGAATAGTGTTTTTTAATTAAAAATTAAATTAAAAATATTTAGAAAATTATTTTTATAAAATGGATTTCATTTTTGAACTCAGAGCATCGATATTATGTTAAGGTAATTTTTGGGGATTTTTCTGAAAAAAATGAATTTTCGGTGAATAGTGTATTTATTTAAAAATTAAATTAAAAATATTTAGAAAATTATTTTTATAAAATGAAGTTCATTTTTGAAATTAGAGCATTGATATTTGGTAATGGTGAAATTTTTGGATATTTTCTGAGAAAGTTGAATTTTTAGTGAATAGTAAAAATACAGTTTTAGGGTTTCGGTATGTTTAATGACATCATAACTGTGTCATGATGATGTCAGGAGATATTTTAAGGGTTGGCCGACCAAAGGTGATGAATTATTTTATGGGGGTCCCCATGTGGCCTAACTTCATGGGAAATACCACGCGAGAGCCCATGGTTTTGAGAAAACCACTTGTGAGGTGTCCCTTGGCCATTAATGCCTTGTCCCCTTACATTCCCTATAAATACCCACCCTTTCCTCCTTTAGTTTTCACTCCCAACTCCCCCCCAACGAATCTATGGTCTCATTATCTTCCAAAGAGTCCTCCCAAGGTTCCCCCAAGCCCTCAAGGTCCCAACCTTTGAGTTTTAAGAGTTACATTTAAGGTAAGGGATCCTATCTCTCTCTTTCTTTCCAAGTACTCTCTTTTATGTCATTTCTTTTATGATCCATGTTCTTATGTTGGAGGATGTTCTTTTATATTCATCATAATGTCCTTTTTATGTTCATATGATGAGATAACCCCTCTTGCTCTCATCATTTCATTTTATGAATGTTTAAATGGCGCCGTTAGGCTGCCGAATTTTAAGGGATTCTTTCACCCTTCTCATTTTGAAGTTCTATTTTCATGTCAAGTCTTTCAAGTTACTTTTATTATTTTGGGGTATGATATCTATATATATCATATTGATATTTTATGTTCATATGATGAGAGACCCTATTTGATCTCGTCAATTCATTTTTGTTGAAGTTTAAGTGGCGCCGTTAGGCTGTCAAATTTTTAAGGGATTCGTTCACCTTTCTCATTTTTCAAAGTTCTACTTTCATGTCAAGTATTTCAAGTTCCTTTTTATTATTTTGGGGTATGATCTCTATATCTATCATACTGATCTTTTATGTTCATATGATTAGAGACCCTATTTGATCTCGTCAATTCATTTTTTTTGAAGTTTAAGTGACGCCGTTAGGCTGCCGAATTTTCATAAGAGAAATCTTATTTTTGTCTTCCTTTCATGTTCTTCATTTCATATGGTATATCTTTCAAATTTCATTACAATGTTATTAAATCCTTTATATTCTGTCCCCCTACTTTTTTATGGATCATTTATGAGTGGGTGACCCATGTCCCCTCTCTTTTCAATGTTTTCTAAAACCTCGTAACACAGCCGTTATGCTGCAGAATTTCCGTCTCAAAATGTCTCTCTCTTATTCTCAAATTAATTCATTTTATTAAGTGAATACTCAAAGATATTTATTCTAAAGGGGTATTCCCATATATACCAAAATGTTCTATTTTAAATTCTGGGATTTACATACATGAGACCCTCTTTCCCTTTCCGTGGGTTTTACAGTGACATAAAGATCATGTCTTTAAAGTAGTTTTTAAAACATTATGATTATGAAATGAAACCCATTTATGTTATGCTATATGGGTTGTTTATGAAATTATTGATGATGATATATGTGGATCAGATGATAATAAATACAAATTAAGGGTGCGCCCTGATAGTACTCCAATGCATTGGGTAAAGACTTAATCTCTAGAGATGACCATTTTTTAACAACGCCTTGGTGAATTACCTTGGTAATTTTTAATGACACCTTGGGGATGGACCTTGGTGAAACAGAAATGATTGTTATTTTTAAATTTTGTATCCACATCTTCAAGTTTTGAAATAAGTTATTATGATATGCCTCATTATTTCTTTCTCATGCCTTAAAGTTCTTTTTCATGACTTTATTGATGTATCTCAAGTTCACATGTTAAATGTTTCCCTTGTTTCCATTGCTGGGCCTTCTGCTCACCCTTTATTTTGATGTATGTCCTCAGGTTATGAGATGAAGTAATGAACCTAGGATGAACATAAGGAGAAGCCTTTCAAGTATTTAAGAATGATGTTTTTTGTTTTCATGTTTTAAGTTCCTGGTTTCCAAGACACTAAACCTTAAAGATCCCCAGTTTTGTAAAATGTAATGAAAAGTTATGTTATAAAAAGGTGGGATGTCATAGTTGGTATCAAAGGATGGTTTAGTTATTTGTGGAAATTAGGATATGAAAAATTTATGAAGAAACCTATAGAAATGTTTAAATATAGGAAATATTCCTGGTATTTTGGTGAGTATTGAGTAGGGGGTTTCCAAGCAAATACACCCCTGTCTGGATACGAGCAGGTAGAGGGGGCTCTGGCACAGATGTACATAGGGGTAAAACCCGAAAACACCACTTTGATCTAGAATCAAATGGGAACTGGTACACAAAAATGGGCCTTGCTGCACTCTTGGTTACGACACTCCCGGTGGATATGCTTTGGTAAATTCATAAGCTTAGTATGAACCATTATTAAAGGAAAAAAGATAAAATAAAATAAAGATTAACATAAGAATATATGATCAAGGATAAACTAGATTAGAACCTAGGGGATCACAAGTTAGAGTATACTTTCCTTCTACAAGTTTATCCTTATATGCTTAAAGTTTCCTTTTATTTATTATTGCCTAAGTATTTAAGCCCCTAATTATACTTTATTTTCTTAGTTAATGGCGGGAAATAGAACAACATGTCCCAACAACCAATGTGATAGGAAATGTGACGATTGCCCTATTAATGTGACAGAGATGACGAGAGATCAAGTTGAACATATTGTGATTATGACGAACCAGTTATCAAAAATCACAATTAATAATTGGTACCTAGTTGAATGCCCAAATTCATCAAGGAAGAAGAAGACAATGTCTCAAGGATGTTCATCTGATCAAGTTGATAAGGGAAAGAAGACCCAATTTCTTTTTTGTAAAAAGTGTGGGAAGATGCACCATGGATAATGTCATAAAGGAACCAAGAGATGTTTTAAGTGTGGTAAGATAGGGCATAAAGTAGCCAATTGCTTTAAAAAAATGGATAATGTGATGAATAGAGATAAGGTTCGGTCTAATGTACCTTATACTTTTCAATGTCGTAAATGTGGAGAAGTTAGAAATTATCCAAGGCAATGATCTCTGGGAAGGTATCAGAAACATGATGAGCATAAAAAATATTCAAGGACAAGGTAACAATGCAAGTCCTATGTTGAGACAGATCATGATGACTGAAGTACATTTAACTTCTTCGCAATAATTGTCTATGTCTTGTTGTTTTTTTTAGTTCATTTCCTATGAGCATATCTTTAATGTTTTCTAAGAACATCAAGTCACTACCTATGATGGTTTTATATCATTAAGGAAAAAATCTATTGTTATATACCACATGTTGATGTTGTGAAGCTGTTCTTCTTGAAAAAAATATGATTAGGGGATTAAAAGATGATTATTATTTTGGAATACATTCACTATTTTGGGAACCCTATTTGATCGAGGTAAATAGATTACTATGGTATTTTATTTGGGGAGTAAAGGTTGACTTATATTTTGAAGAATCGATGAATTTAAGGTAAACTTATGGTAATATATGTTACTTATGGAAATGATTAACCTATCTTGGGGAAAATATGTTTAGGTTAACTACTTTTGTTATAAGATGTTAGGATTGGTTGATGTTGTTTGGAGATGAATGATGTAGTTTATTTTGGAAGACTGTGTTATCAAATATTTTTTGTATTTGGGTTTCAATCTTAGTTTGGTTTATTTTGAGGAATTTTAAGGATAGTTATTTATGGAATGGTCTATGATGAACTTTGGGTAGTACCGTTGAATTTTGAAGATTTAAAGAAGTTTCCCTTCCTATGGGATTCTTTATTTTTTAAGAGTTGTTTTATCTTACCCATTCTCGTTTTAGGATAATAGAAGAAATAGATAGTTAATCTTTGGTGGATTATGTGATTATCTAGAAGATGATTCTTGTGATTTGATGAGACCAAGTAGTTTTGAATGCTCATCATTTGGAGAAAAGATTAGTTTTGGTAGAAACTTATTAAAGGACGAAACTCTACTTAAAGGTAGGTATATTTCCCTGTGTTTTATTCAATGTAGTAAATGAATTTCTCAAAACTATGAAAAGGAACATAAAACAAAAACATTATCTGTAAACGTTTCTTACTGGGAAATCAAATACCATTCAACCCATCATAAGTTTGTGATTTTCTTGTTAGTAACTTTCTCATAATCATGTTTTCTATCACTCTCCCTCAGAACGTGACCCTTTGTTTTCTCCTCCATGTCCATGTTTTCCTACATGGAATCCTAGTATGGGTTAATTCGGGTGACCTTTTTACTTCCCTTTATTTCTTTTAAAGTAATAATGTTACTGACTCTTTTTACGATGTGAGACTTTCAATGAAATTTCCAATCCCAATTTTAAAAATTGCGAGGACACAATTTCTTAATGGGGGAAGATTGTAACGACCCGAAATTTTTGAATAAATCTTATTTCTTAATTTTGTGTGTTATTTTAGACTCAACAAAACTATTTCATTTGATAACATGAGTATAATTAAAATGAGACCGTTGGGTTTCAACTGTTATATGATCGTTGGTCAATATGACCGCTGGAAACTAAACGTTTTGATTATTGTCTCCAAATACAAGTGATCTTGGTTAATTAATATAGAAAGAAGATTCGATGGCCTCATCCAGTAGTCTTGGGCCGATCGAAGCCCATGTAAAAGAACTTGGGAAGGAGGTAGCACCACTGGGCTATGCTCTGGACCAAACCCAAGCCGAACTTCATCATGTGAAACTAGAACGAAATCACCTTCGCGTGAAGTTCAAACTGATAGAAATTACTACTCGTGCGATGTTGGCCGATCCGCCCTCAGATTCTCTCACCTTAACACACCTTACACTTAGGTCCTATGATGGGGTTATAAGGGGCAACGTAAGGAGACCGTAACTACCTTGTGTAACCCTTTGTTTTAAATAAAATTTTTGATTTCTTTTTATGATGAAGTTTATGAATTTTAAAATGTCCGGATAAATATAGTATGCATATTTTTGATGAATTTTAAAAAAGGATATTTTAAAAATGTTTATGTAAACCTTAAATAATTAAAAATGTGTAATGATTTAAAAAAAAACAGTCTTCTACAATTATGTTCAGTACGAAATTTAGAGTCTAATAAGATCAACTTAATTTTTGATGAATAGTAAATTATGAATAGTGATTTTATGCTTAGGATTAGTAATGTGACCAAATAGATTAGTAATGTCACTTAAAGAAATTATTAATATAATATGGGCACCTTGATTAAGTAATGTGATTCAATAAAATGGTTAAATAACGGTTTCATAAATTATTAGTCAAGTATTAGTTTTTTGAGGTGAATAGTGTTTTTTAATTAAAAATTAAATTAAAAATATTTATAAAAATATTTTTATAAAATGGATTTCATTTTTGAACTCAGAGCATCGATATTATGTTAAGGTAATTTTTGAGGATTTTTCTGAAAAAAATGAATTTTCGGTGAATAGTGTATTTATTTAAAAATTAAATTAAAAATATTTAGAAAATTATTTTTATAAAATGAAGTTCATTTTTGAAATTAGAGCATTGATATTTGGTTAAGGTGAAATTTTGGGATTTTTTTCTGAGAAAGTTGAATTTTCAGTGAATAGTAAAAATACAGTTTTAGGGTTTCGGTATGTTTAATGACATCATAACTATGTCATGATGATGTCATGAGATATTTTAAGGGTTGGCCAACCAAAGGTGATGAATTATTGTATGGGGGGCCCCATGTGGCCTAACTCCATGGGAAATACCATGGGAGAGCCCATGGTTTTGAGAAAACCACTTGTGTGGTGTCCCTTGGCCATTAATGCCTTGTCCCCTCACATTCTCTATAAATACCCACCCTTTCCTCCTTTAGTTTTAACTCCCAACTCTCCCCAAAGAATATTTGGTCTCATTACCTCCCAAGGAGTCCTCCCAAGGTGCCCCCGAGCCCTCAAGGTCCCAACCTTTGAGTTTTAAGAGTTACGTTTAAGGTAAGGGATCCTATCTCTCTCTTTCTTTCCAAGTACTCTCTTTTATGTCATTTCTTTTATGATCCATGTTCTTATGTTGGATGATGTTCTTTTATATTCATCATACTATCCTTTTTATGTTAATATGATGAGATACCCCCTCTTTATCTCATCATTTCATTTTATGAATGTTTAAATGGTGCCATTAGGCTGCCGAATTTTAAGGGATTCTTTCACCCTTCTCATTTTGAAGTTATATTTTCATGTCAAGTCTTTAAAGTTCCTTTTATTATTTTGGGGTATGATCTCTATATCTATCATAATGATATTTTATGTTCATATGATTAGAGACCCTATTTTATCTCATCAATTAATTTTTGTTGAAGTTTAAGTGGTGCCGTTAGGCTGCCAAATTTTTAAGGGATTCATTCACCTTTCTCATTTTTCAAAGTTCTAATTTCATGTAAAGTCTTTCAAGTTCATTTTTATTATGTTCGGGTATGATATCTATATCTATCATACTGATATTTTATGTTCATATGATGAGAGACCCTATTTGATCTCGTTAATTCATTTTTTTTGAAGTTTAAGTGACGCCGTTAGGCTGCCAAATTTTCATAAAATAAATCTTATTTTTGTCTTCCTTTCATGTTCTTCATTTCATATGGTATATCTTTAAAATTTAATTACCATGTTCTTAAATCCTTTATATTCTATCCCCCTACTATTTTATGGATCATTTATGAGTGGGTGACCCATGTCCCCTCTCTTTTCAATGTTTTCTAAATCCACGTAACATAGCTGTTATGCTGCAAAATTTCCGTCTCAAAATGTCTCTCTCTTATTCTCAAATTCAGTCATTTTATTAAGTGAATACTCAAAGATCTTTATTCTAAAGGGGTATTCCCATATATAAAAAATTTTTCTATTTTAAATTCTGTGATTTAAATACATGAGACCGACTTTCCCTTTCTGTGGGTTTTAAGGTGACATAAAGATCATGTCTTTAAAGAAGTTTTTAAAACGTTATGATTATGAAATGAAACCCATTTCTTTTATGCTATATGGTTTTTTATGAAATGATTGATGATTATATATGTGGCTCACATTATAATAAAGACAAATTAAGGGTGTGCCCTGATATCCCTCCAATGCATTGGGTAAAGACTTAATCTCTAGAGATGACCATTTTTTAACGACTCCTTGGTGAATAACCTTGGTAATTTTTAATGACACCTTGGGGATGAACCTTGGTGAAATGGAAATGATTGTCAATGTTAAATGTTGTAGCCACATCTTCAAGTTTTGAAATACGTTATTATGATATTCCTCATGATTTCTTTCTCATGCCTTAAATTTCTTTTTCATGACTTTATTGATGTATCTCAAGTTCACATGTTAAATGTTTCCCTTGTTTCCCTTACTGAGCCTTCTGCTCACCCTTTCTTTTGATGTATGTCCCCAGGTTATGAGATGCAGTAATGAACCTAGGATGAACATAAGGAGAATCCTTTCAAGTATTTAAGAAGTATGTTTTATGTTTTCAGGTTTTAAGTTCCTGGTTTCCAAGACACTAAACCTTAAAGATCCTCTGTTTTGTAAAATGTAATGAAAAGTTATGTTATAAAAAGGCGGGATGTCATAGTTGGTATCAAAGGATGGTTTAGTTATTTGTGTAAATTAGGATATGAAAACTTTAGGAAGAAACCTATATAAATGTTTAAATATAAGAAATATTCCTGGTATTTTGGTTAGTATTGAGTAAGGGGTTTCCAAGCATATACATCCCTGTCTGGATACGAGCAGGTAGAGGTGGCTCTGGGACAGATGTACATAGGGGTAAAACCCAAAAACACCGCTTTGAGATAGACTCGAACGGAAGCTGGTACATGACAACGGGCTTTGCTTCACTCTTGGCTACGACACTCTCGGGGGGTATGCTTTGGTAAATTCATAAGTTTAGTATGAACCACTATTAAAGGAACAAAAATAAAATAAAATAAAGATTGACATAAGAATATATGATCAAGGATAACCTAGATTGTAACCTAGGGGATCACAAGTTATGGTATACTTTCCTTCTACAAGTTTATCCTTCTATGGTTAAAGTTTAATTTTAATGATTATTGGCGAAGTATTTAATCCCCTAATTATACTTTCTTTTCTTAGTTAATGGCGGGAAATGGAAGAACATGTTCCAAAAACCAATGTGATAGGAAATGTGATGATTTCCCTATTAATGTGACAGAGATGATGAGAGATCAAGTTGAACATATTGTGATTATGCCAAACCAGCTATCAAAAATCACAATTAATAATTGGTACTGAGTTGAATGCCCAAATTCATCAAGGAAGAAGAAGACAATGTCTCAAGGATGTTCATCTGATCAAGTTGATAAGGGAAAGAAGACCCAATTTCTTTTTTGCAAAATTTGTGGGAAGATGCACCAAGGATAATGTCACAAAGGAACTCGGAGATGTTTTAAGTGTGGGAAGATAGGGAATAAAGTAGCCAATTGCTTTAAAAAAATGGATAATGTGATGAATAGAGATAAGGTTCGGTCTAATGTACCTTATACTTTTCAATGTCATAAATGTGGAGAAGTTAGACATTATCCAAGGAAATTCTCTCTGGGAAGGGATGAGAAACATGATGAGCATCAACAATATTCAAGGACAAGGGAACAATGCAAGTCCTATGTTGAGACAGATCATGATGACTGAAGTACATGTAACTTCTTCGCTATAATTGTCTATGTCATGTTGTTTTTTCTGTTCATGCCCTATGAGCATATCTTTAATGTTTTCCAGGAACATCGAGTCACTACCTCAGATGGTTTTATATCATTAAGGAAAACATCTATTGTTATGTACCACATTTTGATGTTGTGAAGATGTTCTTCTTGAAAAAAAGTTGATTAGGGGATTAAAAGATGATGATTATTTTTGAAGACGTTCGCTATTTTGGGAACCCTATTTGATCGAGGTAAATAGATTACTACGGTATTTTATTCAGGGAGTAAAGGTTGACTTATATTTTGAAGAATCGATGAATTTAAGGTAAATATATGGTAATATAGGTTACTCATGGAAATGATTAACCTATCTTGGGGAAAATATGTTTAGGTTAGCTACTTTTGTTATAAGATGTTAGGAGTGGTTGATGTTGTTTGGAGATGAACGATGAAGTTTATTTTGGAAGACTATGTTATCAAATCCTTCTTGTATTTGGGTTTAAATCTTTGATTGGTCTATTTTGAGGAATTTTAAGGACAGTTATTTATGGAATGGTCTATGATGAACTTTGGGTAGTACCGTGGAATTTTGAAGATTTAAAGAAGTTTCCCTTCCTATGGGATTATTTCTTTTTGAAGAGTTGTTTTATCTTACCCTTTCTCTTTTGGGGATAATATAAGAAATAGATAGTTAATATTTGGTGGATTATGTGATTCTATAGAAGATGATTCTTGTGTTTTGATGAGACCAAGTAGTTTTTAATGCTCATCGTTTGGAGAAAAGATTAGTTTTGGTATAAACTTATTAAAGGATGAAACTCTACTTGAAGGTAGATATATTTCCCTCTGTTTTATTCTATGTAGTAAATGAATTACCCAAAACTGTGAAATGGAACGTAAAACAAAAACGTTGTCTGTTACCGTTTTCTACTAGGAAATCAAATACCATTTAACCCATCATAAGTTTGTGATTTTCTTGTTATTAACTTTCTCCTAATCATGTTTTCTATCACTCTCCCTCAGAATGTGACCCTTTGTTTTCTCCTCTATGTCCATGTTTTCCTACATGGAATCCTAGTATGGGTTAACTCGAGTGACCTTTTTACTTCCCTTTCTTTCTTTTAAAGTAATAATGTTACTGGCTCTTTTTCTGATGTGGGACTTTTAATGAAATTTCCAATCCCAATTTTAAAAATTGCGAGGACGCAATTTCTTGAGGGGGAAGATTGTAATGACCCAAATTTTTTGAATAAATATTGTTTCATAATTTTGTGTGTTATTTTATACTCAACAAAACTGTTTCATTTGATAACATGAGTATAATTAAAATGAGACCATTGTGTTTTGACTGTTATATGATCGTTGGTCAATATGACCGCTAGAAACTAAACGTTTAGATTATTGTCTCTAAATACAAGTGATATTGGTTAATTAATATAGAAAGAATATTCAATGGCCTCATCCAGTAGTCTTGGGCCCATCAAAGCCCATCTAACAAAACTTGGGAAGGAGGTAGCACCACTGGACTTTGCTCTGGACCAAACCCAAGCCGAACTTCATCGTGTGAAGCTAGAACTGAATCTCCTTCGCGAGAAGTTCAAACTGATAGAAATTACTACTCGTGCGATGTTGGCCGAGCCGCCCTCATATTCTATCACCTTATCACACCTTACACTTAGGTCCTATGCTGGAGTTATAAGGGGCTATGTAAGGAGACCGTAACTGCCTTGTGTAATCCTTTGTTTTAAATATTTTTTTATTTCTTCTTATGATGAAGTTTATGAATTTTCAAATGTCTGGATAAATATAGTATGCATATTTTTGATGAATTTTAGAAAAAAGATATTTTAAAAATGTTTATGTAAACCTTAAATAATTAAAAATGTGTAATGATTTTCAAAAAATATTCTTCTACAATTATGTTCAGTACGAAATTTAGAGTCTAATAAGATCAACTTAAATTTTTTATGAATAGTAAATTATGAATAGTGATTTTATGCTTAGGATTAGTAATATGACCAAATGGATTAGTAATCTCACTTAAAGAAATTATTAATATAATCTAGGCACCTTGATTAAGTAATGTGATTTAATAAAATGGTTAAATAACGGTTTCATAAATTATTAGTCAAGTATTAGTTTTTTCGGTTGAATAGTGTTTTTAATTAAAAATTAAATTAAAAATATTTAGAAAAATATTTTTATAAAATAGATTTCATTTTTGAACTCAGAGCATCAATATTATGTTAAGGTAATTTTTGGGGATTTTTCTAAAAAAAATGAATTTTCGGTGAATAGTGTATTTATTTAAAAATTAAATTAAAAATATTTAGAAAATTATTTTTATAAATTGAACTTCATTTTTGAAATTAGAACATTGATATTTGGTCAAGGTGAAATTTTGGGATTTTTTCTGAGAAAGTTGAATTTTCAGTGAATAGTAAAAATAAAGTTTTAGGGTTTCAGTATGTTTAATGACATCATAACTGTGTCATGATGATGTCATGAGATATTTTAATGGTTGGATGACCAAAGGTGATGAATTATTGTATGGGGGGCCCCATGTGGCCAAACTCCATGGGAAATACCATGGGAGAGCCCATGGTTTTGAGAAAACCACTTGTGAGGTGTCCCTTGGCCATTAATGCCTTGTCCCCTCACATTCCATAAAAATACCCACCCTTTCCTCCTTTAGTTTTCACTCCCAACTCTCCCCCAAATAATATCTGGTCTCATTACCTCCCAAGGAGTCCTCCCAATGTGCCCCCAAGCCCTCAAGATCCCAACCTTTGAGTTTTAAGAGTTACGTTTAAGGTAAGGGATCCTATCTCTCTCTTTTCGAAAAAAGGGAATTACCTTGTGTGACCTTTTCGAACCCTCCACACAAGGAAACCCCCCTCCCCACGAAGAGGTCACTCCGAAGAGTGCCCCATCCGGGAAGGAGCCTTTTCCAGCCGAGATGGCAGAGCGTCCCGGAGGGTGACAACCCGGGTGGGATCCTATCTCTCTCTTTCTTTCCAAGTACTCTCTTTTATGTCATTTCTTTTATGATCCATGTTATTATGTTGGAGGATGTTCTTTTATATTTATCTTACTTTACTTTTTATGTTCATATGATGATATACCCCCTCTTGATCTCATCATTTCATTTTATGAATGTTTAAATGGCGCCGTTAGGCTGTCGAATTTTAAGGGATTCTTTCACCCTTCTCATTTTGAAGTTCTATTTTCATGTCAAGTCTTCCAAGTTCCTTTTATTATTTTGGGGTATGATCTATATATATATATCATACTGATATTTTATTTTCATATGATGAGATACCCTATTTGATCTTGTCAATTCATTTTTTTTGAAGTTTAAGTAGCGCCGTTAGGATGCCGAATTTTTAAGGGATTCATTCATCTTTCTCATTTTTCAATGTTCTACTTTCATGTCAAGTATTTAAAGTTCTTTTTTATTATATTGGGGTATGATATCTATATCTATCATACTGATATTTTATGTTCATATGATGAGAGATGATATTTGATCACGTCAATTCATTTTTTTTGAAGTTTAAGTGACGCCGTTAGGCTGTCAAATTTTCATAAGAGAAATCTTATTTTTGTCTTCCTTTCATGTTCTTTATTTCATATGGTATATCTTTCAAATTTCATTACCATGTTCTTAAATCCTTTATATTCTATCCCCTACCGTTTTATGGATCATTTATGAGTGGGTGACCCATGTCCCCTCTCTCTTCAATGTTTTCTAAAACCTCGTAACATAGCCGTTATGCTGCAGAATTTCCGTCTCAAAATGTCTCTTCTTATTCTCAAATTTATTCATTTTATTAAGTGAATACTCAAAGATCTTTATTCTAAAGTTGTATTCCCATATATACCAAAATGTTCTATTTTAAATTCTAGTATTTATATACATGAGACCCGCTTTCCCTTTCCGTGGGTTTTAAAGTGACATAAAGATCATGTCTTTAAAGAAGTTTTTAAAACGTTATGATTATGGAATGAAACCCATTTCTTTTATGCTATATGGGTTGTTTATGAAATGATTGATGATGATATATGTGGCTAAGATGATAATAAAGACAAATTAAGGGTTCACCTTGATAGCGCTTCAATGCATTGGGTAAAGACTTAATCTCTAGAGATGACCATTTTTTAACGACGCCTTGGTGAATAACCTTGGTAATTTTTAATGACACCTTGGGGATGAACCTTGGTGAAACGGAAATGATTTTCAATGTTAAATGTTGTAGCCACATCTTCATGTTTTGAAATACGTTATTATGATATGCCTCATGATTTCTTTCTCATGCCTTAAAGTTCTTTTTCATGACTTTATTGATGTATCTCAAGTTCACATGTTAAATGTTTCCCTTGTTTTCCTTGCTGGGCCTTCTACTCACCCTTTCTTTTGATGTATGTCCCCAGGTTATGAGATGTAGTAATGAACCTAGGATGAACATAATGAGAATCCTTTCAAGTATTTAAGAAGGATGTTTTATGTTTTCACGTTTTAAGTTTCTGGTTTCCAAGACACTAAACCTTAAAGATCCTCAGTTTTGTAAAATGTAAGGAAATGTTATGTTATAAAAAGGCAAGATGTCATATTCCTACATGTCACAAATAATTTATCAATTAAAACATTTAATTATTAAGAAAATTCGAGTGTGTTTTCTTGGTTTTTAGTGAGGGAAACTTTTAAAAGTCAAATTTCAATTTTAAACTGATAACAGACACATTGAGTCAATTTTCTTTTTTACTAAAATTAATGTCAATTTAAAATAAAAAGAATTACTTAGAGTCATACTGGTAACATCGTGTATCAGATTGAGGTAAAACTAATTCCTAAATGTCACAAAGTCTCAAAAAATTCTAACTGTCAATGTTACCATGATTTCCATTAACTTTCTTTGTCGAACTGCCAACACTGCATGGTCAGCTTCGAACAAAACACATCAACTAAAAAAATAATCCAAATTTATAAGATTAAAATTATTATGTGAGTAATACTAAAAATTAATAAATTAAATATAAATATGAAACAATAAATTAATTATATAGACAATGATTTTACTGTGAAAACATCAAGATTACCTCTATAATTGAGCAGAGGCAGCATCATTGCTCTTCTTGTAAAAAAAGTGGAGAGAACTTGAAAGAAAGTGATAAATGAAACACCGTAGAGGTGAAAAGGTTTTGAGGGAGAAGAAGCATGAAAGTTGTACATAGCACCCAAAATCAAAAAAAGATGCACCTGTATAAGAAAAAAATTATTATTTGAGTAATACTAAAAATAAATAAATTAAACATAAATATGAAACAATACATTAATTTTATAGACAATTATTTTACTATGAAAATATCAATATTACTTCTGTAATTGAGAAGAGGTAGTTTTGTTGCTCTTTCTTCAAAGGTATGAGGGATAACTTGAAAGAAACTGATAAATGAAATACTATAGGGGTGGAAAGGTTTTGAGGGAAAAGAAGCATGGAAGTTAGACAGATCACCCCAACTTGAACAAAAGAATCCACCTATATAAGAAGAAATTGTTATGTTATTAATACTAAAATGAGATAAATTAAAAATAAATATGAAACAATACATCAATTTTATGGATAATGATTTTACTGTATAAACATCAATATTTCCTCTATGATTGATCAGAGTCAACATTGTTTCTCTTCCTTCAAAGGAAGTGGAGATAACTTAAAATAAATTGATAAATGAAACACTATAAAAGTGAAAAGGTTTTGAGGAAGAAGAAGTATGAAAGTTGGATAGAGAAACCCAACTCGAACAAAAGAATCCACTTGTATAAGAAAACAATTATTATATAAGTAATACTAAAAAGAAATAAATTAATCATAAATATGAAACCATACATTAATTTTATAGAAAATGATTTTACTATGAAAAAATAAAGATTAACTCTGTGATTAAGTAGAGGTAGAATCATTGATCTTCCTGCAAAGTAAGTGGAGAGAAATTGAAAGAAAGTGATAAATGAAACACTAGAAAGGTGAAAAGGTTTTGAGGGAGAAGAAGAATGAAAGTTGGATAGAACACCCCAAATCGAAAAAAAAATCCCCCTATATAAGAAAATAATTATTATGTGAGTAATACTAAATAGAAATAAATTAAACATAAATATGAGACAATATGTTAAATCTATGGAAAATGATTTTACTATGAAAACACCAAGATCACCTCTGTGATTGAGTAGAGATAATGTCATTTATCTTCCTGCAAAGGCATTACATATGGACATAAATCTTCTAAAATAAACGAAGTCTGCCAATAGGAGAAACCCACTAATGCGGAAGAGGAAATGAATTCTCTGATCAACCATTAGTGCATTGTTCATTATTTCAACTGTAAGGTTCCATGACACTTTTCAAACCAATGTATCAAGATAAGGGTTTTTTGAGACAACCAAAAACCTCCAAGGTCGTAAGGGTGATATTTTTCCATCACAACTGCTGAGGTGGATCCCAAAAATGGAGTGGTGATGGGAATGCTAGTTATTCATTCAATAATAACAAACATACTTTTGATTCTAGTTTTAGGAATTCCTTTATATCATGAAAGTTTAGTATAACTATTCAAACACTACCATAAATCATGGAAGTAGATATGTCGATGAAAATGAAAAATGGGGAAATTATTTCATCCTAAGTATATAAATCTTCCCATATCATAATTTGTGGGATAAAATTCCTAGAGAAACTTTTCATACTCCCATTTGTTGAATTTGATGCGATTTTGGGCATGGATGTATTTCCCTATATAGAGCCAATGTAAATTTCCATGAGAAGGAAATCACTCTCTGTATTTCAAATCACCCCTAATTATATACAAGTACAAGGATGTGGATGAATCTTATTTAGCACCATCATATCTATCATGAATATTATTTCCCTATTAGTAAGAATAGCTATCTAAAATAATTGATTCTAAGGAAAGAATCATCCTTGAAGACATACCCATTGTGAGGGAATACTCTGACGTATTTCTTGAGGAATTTCCTGGTCTTCATCTAAGATAAGAGGTTGAATTTTCCATCAATATTATACTTAGGGAATTACCATTATTCAATAATTTGTATAGATGGATATTGTGGAACTTGAGGAGCTAAAGAAACAATTATAGGAGAATTTGGATAAAGGGTTCATACACCCAAGTGCTTCACCATGGGGTGCACCAGTCCTATTATTCAAGAAGAAGGAAGGGTTAATTCAAATTTGAATCAATTATTGTGAGCTCAACAAGATCAAGATAATGAATAAGTATCATCTGTCACATATTGAAGACTTGTTCTATCAACTATGTGGAGAACAATACTTATCCAAGTTGGATCTATGATTAGGATATTACTAAGTTAGGGTGAAGAAGGAGGATACACCCAAACTGATTTTCATACATGTTATATGAACTATGAGTACATAGTAATTACATTCAGACTCACTAATGCTCCAAAAATATTCATGGACTTGATGAATAGATTATTTAGAGATTAAATCGATAAATTTGTGTTTATCTTTATAGATGATATTTTGATATACTCCAAAAGCAAGGAGGAACAGGAGAAGTATCTGAGCACTACGCTAAAGACCTTATGAAAGGAGAATATCTATGCCAAGTACAAAAAATGTGAGTTCTGGTTGAGTGAAGTATAATTCTTGGGGCATATCATCATAAGTAATGGATATCCATGGAACCTTAAAAAATAAAATCAATTAAAGGATGGCCGATGCCAACATCTGTGACAGATATCCGTAGTTTCTTTGTATTATCTAGACACTATCGTTGATTTGTGAGAAATTTATCTTGATTATCAAACCTTATAACCAAGATAAATTAGAAGGGAGTTAAGTTTTCTTGGAATGATGAATCCGAAGAGAGCTTCAAGGAGTTGAAGAAGATTCTTATCACTACACCTGTACTCATACTATCCACAAGTGGAGAACTTTTCATGGTTTTAGTGATGCTTTAAAAAAGGGACAGGGCTATGTGTTAATATAAAATGAAAAAGTGATTGCCTATACTTCAAATAAGTTTAAAGTTCATGAATAAAACTACCCAATGCATGATTAGGAGTTGGCTACAATGATCTTTACTTTGAAAATATGGTAGTACTATCTTTTTGGAGAGAAGTGTGAAATATATATGGATCGAAAAATCCTCAAGTATATATTCGCATATAAAGAGATGAATATGTTCCAACTAAGATGGTTAGAACTGATCAAGGACTATGACTGCTCAATTCAATACCATCTAGGAAAATTAAATAAAGTGGAAGACACTCTAAGTAGAAAGGATCCATCAATTATATCATTGATGAGAATTGAGAGGGATATGTTCTTCTTATATTCAGAAATGATGTACATGAGAATCATAAAGGAAGTGACATCATAAATCCTTTTACAAATGATTTCTCAACTATCTCTTTTAGAAAAGATAAAGGATGCTTAGAGAAATGATGTGTAAATTTAGAAGAAAGTGGAAACTATAAGAAAAGGAAAATCCCTATAGTTCAATGTTAATAAAAAAGGAGTTGTGAGATTTGGTTCAAGACTATTTGTACCATCAAATACTAAGTTAAAGAAAGATTTTTTGGAGATGCACATATCTCAACCTTCTTCATCCACCCAGGAAACACAAAGATGTATTTAGATCTCATAGAACACTATTTGTTAGACAATATGAAGAAGGATATCATGAAATATACATAAAGATGTCTTAAATGTCAGCAAGTGAAAGTGAAAAGGAAAAAAATCCAAGGGTATGATTCAACCATTACCCATACCTACATGAAAATGGGAAAACATCACCATGGACTTTGTCACCCAACTTCTGAAGAAATCTAGAGGAAACAATTCTATATGGGTTGTGGTGGATCATCTTATAAATACTCCACACTTAATTTAGATTCAATAGGACTTCTCACTAGATCAAATTGAACGGATATATATTAGAGAAGTGGTAAGGATTCATGGAGTACCACTATTGATTGTTTCTGATCGATATTCAAGATTTACCTCTATGTTCTAGAAGAGAATCCAACATACTCTGAATACTGAGTTGAAATTCAACACAACTAATTACCCTCAAACCGATGGCCAATCTAAGTGGAATATCTAGACACTTGAGGATATGTTTGGAGTATTCTCAATTGACTTTAATGGAGGACGGGATCAGAATCTTCCTCTGGTTGAGTTCTATTACAACAACTATTTCCAGTCAAGAATCCAAATGGATCCCTATAAACCCTTTTATGGGAAGAGGTGTAGAATAACTGGATGTTGAGATTAAGTTGGGGAGCAGAAACTGTTATGTCCTAAAATTATTGAGGAAATGGTGGAAAAAGTTAAGACCATTTTTGTATCACATCAAGGATACTAAGAGTTGACAAAAGGGATATGTTGACAATCATCTATGAGACCTTGAGTTTGATGTTGGAAACATGATATTCCTTCACATATCTCCATGGAATAAAGTGATGAGATTTGGGAAGAAGGTAAATCTTAGTCAAAGATACATCGGACCCTTTGAGATCCTTGATCACATTAGAGCGGGGGCCTATCGACTATCCCTCCCACCCAATATTTCTTAAGTACATGATGTATTACATGTATCCCTATTTAGAAAGTACATGTTGGAACCCTCATATATACTTAATCCAGAGGTGTTACCATTAGAGAATGACCTTTCCTATGAAGCTAAGCAAGTGAAAATCATAGATCATAGAGAAAAATTTCTACCAAATAAGATAATTCACCCATTAAAAGTGTTGTGGAGAAACCAAAATTTTGAAGATGCAACATGGTAACTAGAGTAAGTGATGAAAAAATGTCACCCTAATCAATTTTAGTGTGAGAAATGAAAATTTTGAGGGCAAAATTTCTTAAGGGGGGAATATTATAACGACCCAAACAATTATAAATAAAATTCCCCTTTTAATTTAATTAAATGTATTATTATGTAATATGGTTATAGAAAACACATGAACTTATTTTGTTTTATTATATCCTATCAAATTTAAAATACCATTAAGCATATTTACCATTGATAATGAATCCTTTGAACAATGATCATATGATTAGTATAAATATAGGGTTTTAACAAATCCAACTGACACAGGTAAAGGAGGTGATGGCCTCAACCAGTAGGATCATACCCTATAAATCCCATTTATCAAAGCTTACAAGGGAGATAAAATCACTATTATTTTTCCTTGACCAAAACCAAGATGAGGTCCAAAAACTTAAGCTTGATATAAACCATTTACGGGACAATTTCAATATCATCAAGATCACGACCCAAACCATGTTCGCAGAACCACCCCATGAAAGTCCCACCACCATGCACCTTACTCTTAGGTAGTTTGATGGTGTATTAAAGGGATATATATCAAGAAATTATCAATATGAGTATGAAAATTATTTTCTATAGAATAATTAATATATTTTCATCCTATTATTGTTATTTTATAATTTTTTTTTATTTTGATACAATAAAACATAATTTTTTTGGGTAATATTCAAATTCAATTAAGGAATTTATTTTTGATGAATTAATGGATTTTTTAAATAAATTATTTTTTAATTAAATATTGTTATTAAATATTTTACATTAAATATTAATGATAATATAATTTTTATAAAGTCAAATATAATTTTTATAAGGGTTTGAAAAACTATTATTGTAAAAAAACCCATCATTTCTCAATAAATGTCAATTATTATTTTAAAAGTAAAAATATAAATTTTTAGAAAATTATTTAGACAAAATAAATATTATTTTTGGAATCATAATATTTAAATTATCTAACGGTGAATTTTTCATAATTTTTCAAGATGTGAATTTTTAGGTAAAAATTAAATACCGTATAAATATGATTTGTTTATTCTGACATCATAATGACCTAAAAGTGATGTAATAAATACTATAAAAGGCATTAATGGAAAAATATATGTTTTATCATTAAAATAACTAGATTTTAATCTTATTTTAAAATTTATAAATCCATTATGAATCCTCCAAAACCATTAATATATTTTAAGGTTTTAAAATCATTTTTTAAGAGTATGATTCACTTACACATAATAAAGGGTATTATTTTATTATATTTAGACATTATAATTATAAAATAATTAAAAAAACTCCCTTTTGGTAGAAACCATGGGTAAAAACCTTGGTAAGGTTTTTGTTTTTGGTTATTTTATTATATAAACTCTAAAACCTATGTTTGAGAAATATTAAATAAATCCCCACTCTTTTCCAATATAAACCCACCCATGATCCCATTTATATTCTGTAACATCCCAAGTAAGTAATTAATAATAGATATTTTTATCTATGTCTATTAATGATTAAGATAGTGTTGTAGAGGCTTAAAATGAAAATAAATACAATCTTATGCATGGAATACACTAATATTCTTAAAAGATTGTTTTACTGCCTTTTGATGGAAAACCATTTTGGAATATATATTTTGACAATTTTATAAACTATGTTTGTCAAAATAAACTTATCCTTTATGATTGTGACATCAAAATTTACCTTGTGTAAATTTTTGGTATTTTTCTGACAATGTTCATTTTTTAATGAATAGTGAAAAATACTGCATTTTACATCAAAACTGCTTTTTAATCTAATTTATTTATATGATTAGATTATGTTTTGAATTGGTTTTGAAGTGGAATTAGAATATATTTTTACCATTTTATCCAATGGTGGTCATTGGAATCAATTTCACATTGAAATTAGACTTAAACTGGTGTCAATCTTTTGATACTTATTGTTTTGTAAAAACACGCTATTTGCTCTGGCAGCAGGAATTAATTATTAAATTAATTAATGTGACTTATAGGATTTGAATTTTGTAAAATAGACTTCATTTTTGAATTCGGAATATCAAATATAGCTTAGGGTGAATTTTTGGTAATTTTCTGAAAAACTTCAATTTTCGATGAATAGTGAAACCACTAAGTGGTAATCAAGCAAATTGATTTTTCAGTTAAATGAAAGTTTACCACTAATGTGTATTGAATTTTGAAAATCCGAAATACATGGTTGTCATTAAGAAGTAAAATGTGGTTCAATGAGATTAAAATAATTTTTTGGTCAATAGTAACTTATTAAGTTTTTAATCGCGATTAGTGGTAATTAGTGTAGTTTAAGGTATAAATAATGCTTTAATAATATGAAATGACCTAGACACATGTCCCAACCTTATTGGTTGTGTCATGGAAGACCAAGAAAAGCCATGGGTCAACTTGGGGACCCCATGGAGACACTTTGGTTTGGAAATGACATAAATAACGTTTTATTAAATATTAAAGTAAAAATGACACAAACAAGAGATGTTTTACGAAAACAATTTTTACATGGGGTTATAAAGATAATATTTTTGATTATAAATAGTAATTGGAAAAATAAAAATATTTCCTACATCATAGTATTTTTTTAATGATTTTTAGACATTAAATAAATTAAATTATTTATGACATAATAATGATGCAGCGATGACATCATTATTTGACGATTTAAATAAAATGAAAAGATAATATAAAATCTATGAACTACACATGTCCAAAACCAATTGGATGAGTGGATTTAGAACCCTTATCACCTTATCCACGAATTATATCAATGTGGGACCCTTTGAAACCGAAACACATTTTCAAATAAAGTAATATTTCTTTACTTTCCAAAAGTGCCCCTCCTCTCCTCTTATAAAAGGCCCCCACCTCTACCTCATTTCACACACTCCTCAAGCCTTTGGCTCGGCCAACCCCTGACCATTTACTCTCTCCACATACCTCTCCTCATCCTAGAGGATTCCCTTTGGGAAGAATCCTTTCAAAGGAAGCCTTTAGGCTCAAATCAAAAGGAGTTACACTTTTAAAGGTAATTCATTCTCTCATGTTCATTTGTTTTATTTTGCTTCTCCAACCCCCTAAACTCTTTTTATTTACTTATTTTGTAACAACACCAGTATCTTCAATATACAAGGATGTTGTTATAATATTTATTTGAGCTACACTCTCACACAACTACATCAAATGGTTAAAGAACATACGGTTTCCGTGGATGGCGAAATTCTGCCTCCCGAAACAATGATTGTTCAACACTCATTTAACACCTTCAAAGGTGGACATTATGATGTCACTATTTTTATATATGATATATAATATGTTTATGTTTTCCTTAAGCTTCTGTTTTTTTCATTTTGGGCATACCTTTATTGTTTCCATTATGGGTAAACACGATATCTTCATTTTAGGAAGTGCGGACTACCGCCCCCTGAAAGTGATTTGATTCGTTAATACCATATGTGGGATGTGTAAAGGATAAAGTTAATGATATTATATATGTTATTATACTGGAATTATAATATACTCTTATATCATTATGATTCCATTCCAGAAAATATGAAATAGAAATGGAAGTAGCGTTCATGCGTACGTACGGCTTACCGTCTCCATGAACGGTGCATTTCATTTCTTACCTCTAAATGTGATGTAATATTATAAATGCATGTATGTACTGGATATATATGACATACATGATATCTACATCATGAATACCATTCTGGATATAATGAACCTCTGACCAAATTAACAACATGTAAGTGTAAGAAGTCTATTTTTGACTTAAGAACCAAATACCGACAAAATGAACATTATTAACTTAACTGATTACATGATGTTCATAACATGGTATAAAAGGAATAATGAACTTGAAAAAGATTTATAAGAAAGTAGAGATTAACACAAGTTTATTATTCAGGAGATTAAAGAACGGTCGGGTCAAGTCGGATACGAGGTATGTGACTTCGTCTCAATCTCCTTCCGTTTAGGCATATTTTATTTTATACACAACTTTCTTTTATACGGTGTATAAACCCCTTTGACTTTTATGTTTATTCAAAAGGAATCTTTTTTATATGAAGAGTTTACTAAACGACAAAAGGGAATGTTTTTGTCGTACGTATGCGGCGACAATGACTTCTCCGCCGTCGTGACCGTTATTTGAGTTTCGGCTTCCTCTACAAGCCATACCTTCTTTTTAAAAGAAAAATAAATACCATGTTTTACTTTTCTTTTATTTTAGTATTGAAAATGGTTTTCATAATGTTTTTATATCAATGTGTTGTATTGATATCTCGTGATTGAAATGTGGAAATTTTATGTTTCCTTTATGCATGTTTTATGTGATATGATTATGTTATGGTTCTTGGGCATTATTATGAAGACGGGTGGTTCCGTGATAAACTAAGGGTGGGTGAGCCCGTTATAGCTCTCCAATGCATTGGGTAACGCGAATTAGTGAAACGTTAAGGTTTCTCCGAAGAGATTTTAGGGAATATACTGTGATGGGTATTCCAAACGTAACCAAGAGGGTTACTCCCTACGTAAGAATGTTATGAATGCCTCAAGTTACCTTTATGTATTATGATTTCTATGATTTATTCATGATTTTATGAGGTATGTTAAAGTGATAATGTTTTATGGGTAAAGTATGATTTCATTCTTATGTGTATATGAACTCATGTTTCCTTTCCATGTTTTTTTTATAACCCATACTGAGTTTTTATGCTCATCCCAAGTTTTTGAAATGTTTTTCACAGGTCAAGGGAAAGGTACATGATATGATGATAGAGTCAAGGATGTGTCAAGAATTAATCCATGTTTTATTTTAAATGTGTTTCCATTGATGGGAATGAAGAATACTATCTTTATGTAACCACTTTGTTTATATGTGGAATGTAATGCAAGTTTTATGATCTAATTCTCTAAAACTCTAAACCCGAAAAGATCCTCAATGTGTAATCTTGTAATAACTCAAGATTAAGTAAGGTTTAAGGCTGGGGACTTATAGTTGGTATCAGAGGTCGGTTTAGATAACTTTATGAGTTTTAATTCTATTAAATGATTATCCAATTTTTTTTTTTTGAAATGATATAGCATTTAAAGATTACCATGTTGCTTCATCTAAGACATGTTTGTTCAGAATGGTTTTCCGGAGAAGAAATAGGGAAGCAGTGCTAGGAAGGCATACAGAAGGAAATAACCTTCCGAATCAGCATCCTGAGATGGTCGGAATTGGAACTAAACAGTTTGTTGTAGTAATGGCGCAGTTGACTCAAGCGATAAATGGCGGTGGTATCCATGCACGAGATCAGCCAGAACAACCGTAGAGGAACATGTCAGTGGTGGAACATTTCATGAGGCAACATCCACCATCATTCAGAGAATCATCTGACCCTGTGCTAGCTGAAGGGTGGATTAAAGCACTGGAGAAGATTTTTGATGTCATGGGGTGTTCAGACAATCAAAAGGTTAGTCTTGCTATTTACCGTTTGGAGGGTGAAGCAGATCAGTGGTGGTCTATGGTTAAAAATATCAGGGACGCCGAGGAGATTGATGCTCTTGAATGGGATGAATTCAAAGGTATGTTTCTTGAGAAGTATTTTCCTAAGGCTGTTCGACTTAGGATGGAAAAGAAATTCTTGGAATTGAGGCAAGAGGAAGACTCAGTGGCTGCCTATGAAGAAAGGTTCACTCGATTGGCAAGGTATGCTCCAAATTTTATCCGGGACCTTGATAGTAAAATAAATCGTTTCTACTCAGGATTAAATCCAAAGTATCGAAGGGCATTAGCTTCTCGTGAGTTTAAAAGTTATGAAAAGCTTGTTCGATGTGCTGAGAAGGTGGAAATGGAGTTTGCCGATGACCAAGTTTTCTATAACAACCAGCAGAAGAAGAGACCGAGGTGGCAGGAGAAAGGTAAGAATTCTTCAAAAAAGTCTGATGGTAAGAGAACTAAGTTTCCAGTTTGTGATAAATGTGGAAAAAGGCATGCTGGGGAATGTCTTCTGAATTCTGGGAAGTGCTACCGATGTGATAAGATGGGACATAAGGCTCGTGATTGCACTGAAAAGGATCAAGGTGAAGGTAAGAACAAATTTGACTTACAGTTAGTGAAATGTTATAAGTGCAATGAGATGGGTCACTATGCAAACGAGTGTCCGACAAGGAGCTTGAGTGATGGGAAGTAGTTAGACTACAAGCAGAAAGGGGTGGTGAAATCCTTTGCAACTACTTCAGCAGATTTCGGGCCATCAAATGAAGTGGTATCAGGTACTTTGTTTGTTTTTTCAGATTATGCCAGTGTGTTGTTTGATTCGGGGTCTACACATTCTTTCATCTCTGAAACCTTTTCTAGTAAAATGGGAATACCATCTCAAGAAATGACTCCTGAACTTTTGGTAAAAACACCTGGGGGGAATGTTGAGGCAAAAAGAATTTATAAGAATCTTCCTATCCTTATCTGTGGAAAGAACCTACTTGCAAACCTTATTGTTTTACCTCTAGTAGAGTTTGATGTTATCCTGGGTATGGATTGGCTCTCTATCTACCATGCTAAGATTGACTGTAGAGCTAAAGAAGTTTCTTTTCAGAAAGACTTTCAGTTTGTTTACAAGAATGAACCCTTACTTTTGATAACATATCAAGAGGCCGAGAAACTTGTAAAAGATGGAAATGAATGTTACCTTGCACACGTCGTTCAAAATAAAGGAACTGTTCAGATTAATGACGTGCCAGTGGTAAATGAGTATCCTGATGTTTTTTCTAATGAGTTGCCTGGAATAATACCAGATCGGGAAGTTGAGTTTACTGTTGACTTAGTTCCTGATGCTAAGACAATTTCAAAACCCCCTTATCAAATGGCACAAATTGAACTTTTCGAGTTGAAGGAGCAATTGCAAGATTTATTAGAGAAAGGTTTCATTAGACCTAGCACATCACCATGGGGTGCTCCTGTTTTATTTGTTAAAAAGAAAGATGGTTCTATGAGACTTTGCATTGATTATAGAGCCTTGAATAATATCACTGTTAAGAACAAATATCCTTTGCCTCATATCGATGATTTGTTTGATCAGCTCCAGGGAGCTCAATTTTTTTCAAAGATTGACTTGAGATCGGGGTACCATCAGCTGAAGGTAAAGGAGGCATATATTCCGAAGACCGCGTTCCGTACGAGATATGGCCATTATGAATTTGTAGTAATGCCTTTTGGGCTAACCAATGCACCTGCTGTATTCATGGACTTAATGAATAGAATTTTCCATGAGTTCTTGGATAAGTTTGTGGTGGTTTTCATTGATGATATTTTGGTGTTTTCTAAAAGTAAATAGGAGCATGAAAAACATTTAAGGGTTATCTTGCAAACCTTAAAAGAAAAGAAATTGTATGGGAAATTCAGCAAGTGTGAGTTTTTGTTGCAACAAATTTCTTTCCTTGGTCACATTGTTTCTAAAGATGGAATAACTGTTGATCCTGCAAAAACAAAAGTTGTGGAAGAATGGCCAAGACCCACAAATGTAACCGAGATTCGTAGCTTCCTTGGTTTGGCGGGCTATTACCGAAGGTTTGTTAGAAATTTTTCACGGTTATCTAGTCCAATGACTAAGCTAACTCGGAAGGGTGTTAAGTTTATCTGGACAAAAGAATGTGATGATTGTTTTCAGGAATTGAAAAGAAGATTGGTGAATGCTCCAGTTTTGGCACTACCTTCCAGGAATGGTGAGTTTGTTATATACAGTGATGCTTCATTGAAAGGACTTGGTTGCGTCCTAATGCAGAATGATCAGGTAATTGCTTATACTTCTCGACAGTTGAAAACTCATGAGGTAAATTACCCTACACATGATTTGGAATTAGCTGCTGTTGTTTTTGCTTTAAAAATTTGGAGGCATCATTTGTATGGAGTAAAGTGTGAAATATATACCGATCACAAAAGTTTAAAGTATATATTCACTCAGAAAGAGTTAAACATGAGACAAAGGAGATGGCTGGAATTAATCAAGGATTATGATTGTACAATTCATTACCATCCGGGAAAAGCAAATAAAGTGGCTGATGCTTTGAGTCGAAAAAGTAATTCTTCATTAACAATGTTGCGTTTGGAACGTGATACTTTGGTTAAGGATTTGATGAAATTTGGCATAGAAGTTGTTGGTGCAGGAAGTCCTTCTGTTTTGTTTCAGGTATCAGTGAGATCTTCTCTATCAGATAGAATCAAGCAAGCACAGAAGCAAGACAGTGAGTTGCAGAAAAAGGTAGAGATGGTTCAGAAAGGTAAGTTGCCTGAATTCAACATTGATAATGTTTGTGTTTTGAGATTTGGGAAGAGATTGTGTGTGCCTTGTGATTCACAGTTGAAGAGAGAGTTGTTATGTGAAGCTCATAGTTCTCCGTTTTCAGTTCATCCGGGCAGTACTAAGATGTATAGAGATCTGCGGGAGTATTACTGGTGGGATGGAATGAAAAGAGATATTGCTGATTTTACTGTGAAGTGTTTGACTTGTCAGCAGGTTAAAGTCGAGCGACAGTTACCGAAAGGGATGCTTCAGCCTTTACCAGTGCCAGAGTGGAAATGGGAGAATATATCCATGGACTTTGTTGTTGGATTACCGAAGACATCTCGAGGTAATAATGCAATCTGGGTTATTGTTGATCGCTTGACCAAATCTGATCATTTCCTTACTATACAAGATACTTTCTCTCTTGATCAACTTTCCTGTTTGTATCTTAAAGAGATAGTCAGGTTACATGGAGTTCCTCTCTCTATTGTATCGGATCGTGATCCCAGGTTTACTTCTAACTTTTGGAAAGGCCTTCAGAAGTCGTTGGGTACTGAATTAAATTTTAGTACAACTTTTCATCCTCAATCAGATGGGCAGTCAGAACGAACAATTCAGACATTGGAGGATATGCTACGAGCTTGTTCTATGGATTATCAGGGAAGTTGGGACCAACATCTTTCTTTGGTTGAGTTTTCATATAATAACAGTTTTCATTCCAGTATACAGATGGCACCATTTCAGGCATTATATGGGAAGCGGTGTCGAACTCCAGCTTTCTGGGATGAAGTGGGTGAAAGGAAGTTGATGGGACCAGAATTGGTAGAAGAGATGGCAGAAAAAGTTCAGCTGATTCAGAAACACATGAGAACAGCTCAGAGCAGGCAGAAGAGTTATGCGGATAACCGGAGGAAGGATCTATCTTTCGAGGTAGGTGATCATGTTTTTCTCAAGGTTTCTCCTTGGAAAAGTGTGATGAGATTTGGTAATAAAGGAAAGCTGAGTCCAAGGTTTATTGGACCATACAAAATTATGGAAAGAGTTGGATCAGTTGCATACCGAGTGGCTTTACCTCCGAGTTTATCTCAGGTACACAATGTTTTTCACGTTTCGATGTTGAGAAAGTATATGCCAGATCCATCTCATGTTTTGAGTCCAGAGGTAGTTCAGCTGGAAGAGAACCTATCTTATGAGGAACAACCGGTCCAGATTCTTGACCACAGGGAGCAAGTGTTACGGAATAAGGTGATTAAGAAGGTAAAGGTTTTGTGGAAAAACCACATGATTGAAGAGGCAACATGGGAATCTGAAAATGCAATGAGGGATAAGTACCCCCATTTATTCGATAAGTAAATAAATTGTGGGGACACAATTTTCTAAAGGGGGGAAGGATGTAACATCCCAATTAAGTAATGAATAATAGATATTTTTATCTATGTCTATTAATGATTAAGATAGTGTTGTAGAGGCTTAAAATGAAAATAAATACAATCTTATGCATGGAATACACTAATATTCTTAAAAGATTGTTTTACTGCCTTTTGATGGAAAACCATTTTTGAATCTATATTTTGACAATTTTATAAACTATGTTTTTCAAAATAAACTTATCCTTTATTATTGGGACATAAAAATTTACCTTGTGTGAATTTTTGGTATTTTTCTGACAATGTTCATTTTTTAATGAATAGTGAAAAATACTGCATTTTACATCAAAACTGCTTTTTAATCTAATTTATTTATATGATTAGATTATGTTTTGAATTGGTTTTGAAGTGGAATTAGAATATATTTTTACCATTTTATCCAATGGTGGTCATTGGAATCAATTTCACATTGAAATTAGACTTAAACTGGTGTCAATCTTTTGATACTTATTGTTTTGTAAAAACACGCTATTTGCTCTGGCAGCAAAAATTAATTATTAAATTAATTAATGTGACTTATATGATTTGAATTTTGTAAAATAGACTTCATTTTTGAATTCGGAATATCAAATATAGCTTAGGGTGAATTTTTGGTAATTTTCTAAAAAACTTCAATTTTTGATGAATAGTGAAACCACTAAGTGGTAATCAAGCAAACTGATTTTTCAGTTAAATGAAAGTTTACCACTAATGTGTATTGAATTTTGAAAATCCGACATACATGGTTGTCATTAAGAAGTAAAATGTGGTTCAATGAGATTAAAATAATTTTTTGGTCAATAGTAACTTATTAAGTTTTTAATCGCGATTAGTGGTAATTAGTGTAGTTTAAGGTATAAATATTGCTCTAATAATATGAAATGACCTAGACACATGTCCCAACCTTATTGGTTGTGTCATGGCCGACCAAGAAAAGCCATGGGTCAACTTGGGGACCCCATGGAGACACTTTGGTTTGGAAATGACATAAATAACTTTTTATTAAATATTAAAGTAAAAATGACACAAACAAGAAATGTTTTACGAAAACAATTTTTACATGGGGTTATAAAGATCAGATTTTTGATTATAAATAGTAATTGGAAAGATAAAAAGATTTCCTACATCATAGTATTTTTTTTATGATTTTTAGACATTAAATAAATTAAATTATTTATGACATAATAATGATGTAGCGATGACATCATTATTTGACGATTTAAATAAAATGAAAAGATAATATAAAATCTATGAACTACACATGTACAAAACCAATTGGATGAGTGGATTTAGAACCCTTATCACCTTATCCACGAATTATATCAATGTGGGACCTTTTGAAACCGAAACACATTTTCAAATAAATTAATATTTCTTTACTTTCCAAAAGTGCCCCTCCTCTCCTCTTATAAAAGGCCCCCACCTCTACCTCATTTCACACACTCCTCAAGCCTTTGGCTCGGCCAACCCCTGCCCATTTACTCTCTCCACATCCCTCTCCTCATCCTAGAGGATTCCCTTTGGGCAGAATCCTTTCAAAGGAAGCCTTTAGGCTAAAATCAAAAGGAGTTACACTTTTAAAGGTAATTCATTCTCTCAGGTTCATTTGTTTTATTTTGATTCTCCAACCCCCTAAACTCTTTTTATTTACTTATTTTGTAACAACACCAGTATCTTAAATATAGAAGGATGTTGTTATAATATTTATTTGAGCTACACTCTCACACAACTACATCAAATGGTTAAAGAACATACGGTTTCCGTGGATGGCGAAATTCTGCCTCCCGAAACGATGATTGTTCAAAACTCATTTAACACCTTCAAAGGTGGCCATTATGATGTCACTATTTTTATATATGATATATAATATGTTTATGTTTTCCTTAAGCTTCTGTTTTTTTCATTTTGGGCATACATTTATGGTTTCCATTATGGGTAAACACGATATCTTCATTTTAGGAAGTGCAGACTACCACCCCCTGAAAGTGATTTGATTCGTTAATACCATATGTGGGATGTGTAAAGGATAAAGTTAATGATATTATATATGTTATTATACTGGAATTATAATATACTCTTATATCATTATGATTCCATTCCAGAAAATATGAAATAGAAATGGAAGTAGCGTTCATGCGTACGTACGACTTACCGTCTCCATGAACGGAGCATTTCATTTCTTACCTCTAAATGTGATGTAATATTATAAATGCATGTATGTACTGGATATATATGACATATATGATATCTACATCATGAATACCATTCTGGATATAATGAACCTTTGACCAAATTAACAACATGTAAGTGTAAGAAGTCTATTTTTGACTTAAGAACCAAATACCGACAAAATGAACATTATTAACTTAACTGATTACATGATGTTCATAACATGGTATAAAAGGAATAATGAACTTGAAAAAGATTTATAAGAAAGTAGAGATTAACACAAGTTTATTATTCAGGAGATTAAAGAACGGTCGGGTCAAGTCAGATACGAGGTATGGGACTTCGTCTCAATCTCCTTCCGTTGAGGCATATTTTATTTTATACACAACTTTCTTTTATACGGTGTATAAACCCCTTTGACTTTTATGTTTATTCAAAAGGAATCTTTTTTATATGAAGAGTTTACTAAACGACAAAAGAGAATGTTTTTATCGTACGTATGCGGCGACAATGACTTCTCTGCCGTCGTGACCGTTATTTGAGTTTCGACTTCCTCTATAAGCCATACCTTCTTTTTAAAAGAAAAATAAATACCATGTTTTACTTTTCTTTTATTTTAGTATTGAAAATGGTTTTCATAATGTTTTTATATCAATGTGTTGTATTGATATATTGTGATTGAAATGTGGAAATTTTATGTTTCCTTTATGCATGTTTTATGTGATATGATTATGTTATGGTTCTTGGGCATTATTATGAAGACGGGTGGTTCCGTGATAAACTAAGGGCGGGTGAGCCCGTTATAGCTCTCCAATGCATTGGGTAACGCGAAGGAGTGAAACGTTAAGGTTTCTCCGAAGAGATTTTAGGGAATATACTGTGATGGGTATTCCAAACGTAACCAAGAGGGTTACTCCCTACGTAAGAATGTTATGAATGCCTCAAGTTACCTTTATGTCTTATGATTTCTATGATTTATTCATGATTTTATGAGGTATGTTAAAGTGCCAATGTTTTATCGGTAAAGTATGATTTCATTCTTATGTGTATATGAACTCATG
The DNA here is from genome assembly GCA_963277665.1 of Viscum album. Classification (NCBI taxonomy): domain Eukaryota; kingdom Viridiplantae; phylum Streptophyta; class Magnoliopsida; order Santalales; family Viscaceae; genus Viscum; species Viscum album. The sequence continues at coordinate 647,032,905 of OY728158.1, read as the reverse complement.
TTTCCTTTCCATGTTTTTTTTATAACCCATACTGAGTTTTTATGCTCATCCCAAGTTTTTGAAATGTTTTTCACAGGTCAAGGGAAAGGTACATGATATGATGATAGAGTCAAGGATGTGTCAAGAATTAATCCATGTTTTATTTTAAATGTGTTTCCATTGATGGGAATGAAGAATACTATCTTTATGTAACCACTTTGTTTATATGTGGAATGTAATGCAAGTTTTATGATCTAATTCTCTAAAACTCTAAACCCGAAAAGATCCTCAATGTGTAATCTTGTAATAACTCAAGATTAAGTAAGGTTTAAGGCTGGGTCCTTATATATTCTCTAAAAATACTTTTAGAACATACTTACTCTACCCTACCCTCTCTAGAGTCCTCCCAAGGCTCTCCTGATCTCTCAAGAAGCCCCGCCCAAGCATTTGGAGTCACACACTCAAGTAAGGGTTCTTTTCTTTCTCCTCTTTATTCAAGTTTCTTCATTATCCTATGAATTCTATTTACAATTAATTTTTATGAGATATGTTTTTACTTGTACCTATTATTATAAATTTAATATCAAAATTATGGGATACCCCTTTCACTCTCATCAACCCATTTTATGAATTTTTAAGTGACATCGTTATGCTGCCAAAATTTCACCGTGTTTTACCATGCCAAAACAATTGTGTAGTGAATACCACACCCTTTTCCTATCTTGGGTATTCAACTTTATACACTTATAATTATTTAAATTGGGAGTTAAATGTATTTATTCTATACTCCTTAATCTTGTAATAAGATATGGTGATGAATGAATCCATGTTGTATGATCTATGTGACACACTTAGTCAAGAGAATGAAATGAAAGTGATGGGTGTGCCCAAAATTATATAGATCTCCAATGAATTGAGTAATGTTTAGTCTCATGAGACATTATGTTGGGATATAGAGTGAACTTTATTACTTTATGGTACTTTGTCTATCATGATATCTTGGTAGTTATCTTTGACCTATGCTTATGATTCAGTGTTTTAAGTTGTTTCCACATTTCCATTGTTATGATTATCATGCTATATCATGCCTAATTATTCACATTCCTTTTATTTCCCATTGATATTTATTTTTTCTAACATGTATTACCTTATTACATGTTTAATCCATTACTAGGATTTATAATTTACCCCTTTCCTATGTATGTCCCCAAGTTATCCCGTGCAGTTTTAAAATCCCTGGAATTTTAGAAGCATGTTAAGGAAGTTTTCAATAATGTTTTTGTATCCCATGTTCAAGATGTTATGCTATATGCCTAATTCCCATATACAATTCAATTCTTGATCTAATATCTTGTATTAAGTGTAAACTTATGTAATAAATCATGTATTAAAGTGTAATAAAGAGCAGTATTGTTATACATTTTGTGTATCATTATGCCTTAATAGGTAGTCAAATATATACATTTAGGTTAAATAATATCCCCCTAAAAATAAAAAAAGATTTAAAAAATTTAAAGATATCAAATATTACCAAATCTATAGATATTTAAAAAACCATGGTCTATAGGTCCTCATAATGACATATTGATCTTCATTCAAAATATCTTTTGAAATCCACAACTTTCCAACTAGATATTTCTTGTAAATAATGTCATTTCAATATTTTTAAAATATAATTGAAATATTCAACCCAATATGTTTATATTAACTACAGTGTGTTAATTTTTTTTCATAATCACATCTTCATGACATAACATGTAACCTCCCCAATATTAGAAAGTATTAGAAACTTTATTTATAAATATTTGGATTCTAAAACCATGGTCTCAGAAAATAGAATATTGAGTAAACCATTTTTAAAAGATAATACTCAATAAAATCATGACCTAGAAACACCATGTAATTATAATATGATGTTGACCAATATTTATACCACTGAATCATATCTTAGAAACCATGAGTTATAAATCATGAAATGTTAGACTATTTACAGAGTAATTACTTATACCATAATATGGTTTTTGATTTCACCAATATATTGCCTATAGTATCCCTATTCAACCCTAAAACATAAATCATAATGTGAAAAAATTATACACAATTTTTTTTTTATTTTCTCTACCAAAACAAATATAACTTCCTACAAACTTCATGAAATATATTTATAAGATTTTTCAATAATAATATTATCCATTCCAAGGTCCCTTTTCAACCTTTTTCAATAAACACATGCCAAAAATACTTTCTTGTATTTTTACTAACAAAAGCCCGACCTTTATAAATTATCAAATTATCAATTCATATTGAGTATATGATATAATATAAGAATATTGTTTCCTATTTTTTAAATAAATTATTCCATCAATATTTTATGATTATCAAGTCATCCAGATTTTGGTAAAAAGTTTTTAACTATTAAATCATATCAAATGCATCAATCAATTTCTACTACTTTTCTTATCTCATAATTAGTAGTATAAAGCATGAAAAAAGTGGCATAAAATATATCCTCTTGATTCTTATTAAAATAATCATTCACCCATATGTATAAAAAATAAAAAACATCCTTAGTGATATATGTAACTTATCTAGCCTAATTGACCAAAAAATCTTTAATTCCGAGGGCTCTACACGACCTTAGGTGAGCCTCCCTATATGATAGAGGCTGCTGAAATACAGTGAGGGTATAATAAACCACATGGAGAGACTATACCTTCTAGTATCATCAAATTTAATAACAATCAATAGAATAAATATCTGAAATAATAATTAAATTAGATTGTATAATATGGAATTATAGTATAATGAAACTAGAACAATAACATAGCCATGCTATTTTAAAATGTATATATAGGTCATACTATTATAAATCTAAACATTATAGAATCCATACTTTTCTTGCATTACTTTTACATCATTTTAATGATAATAAACATAAAATCATTACACGATGAGGATCCAAAGGTTTAGTGTCTTTGGAAAACTAGGACCATACATAACTTTTACAACATAAAACACAAGCATTTATTTAATTTATTCTTCTCTATATTCTTACTGAACCTTGAGTTATACTTAGTACATGTAATCACCTAAGGATATACATAAAAAATAGGTGAGATAAAATCCCATTAAGAGTATAGATAAGTACATGAAACAATGTAACATGGGGCGAGTATAATCATAACATCATCATTATAATCATGAGAAGAGGCCTTAGATAATAACATGTAATGTGGAGATGCGTAAAAATGAAACATAATGTCTTAGTGGTTAACTACCACACATATTTTTGAACAAAGATAGCATCATTTTCACACATATTTCACTTTAATTCATGAGATTCATCACATTAACCAATGCATTGGATTTCTATATAATTACGGGTGCACCCATAACATCATAACATCAAAATTATCATGAATTATACATAGAATTTATATAAATATTGGTCATAAATAACAAATTTAAAGGAATGGGTTTCACTTCATAAAGTATACATTCATAAAATTTGGGTTCCCAAACGAAAGAGGTAATAACATACTTGATATAATAACCACCAACCTTTAGTGAGAAGCAAAAGTTGTGTTTTTGAAAGAAGAGTTATTTTGGAAAAGATTTTTTTTGACATAAAATCAAGTGTAAAACATTAATATACCATAAAATTTAAGATAATGATTAATAAATGATTTTTAAGGAATAACCATAATGAAAATGGGGCGAACTAGGGAAAACCCAAAGAAAGAGAGTTGGATTCATGAATTCCCCTTGTTGTTTATCTGAATGATTTCTTCACCTTAATATCCTATATAATCATATTAGATTCATTAATTAATAGTTAAAGAACCCTTTATAGATGAATATGATTATTTATGGTGTTATTATGTTCTTTTATGGTTCTTTGGATGAGTTATAGAGTTTAAATTCATTGTTTAGGAGTGTTCTTTTTCTCAGTTTTCATGAATGATTCTCTTGCACACATGAATGAAAGTTCGTGTAGAAGATGGATAAAAATAAAAAAATGATATTACATGTTATTAATGATATTATAGGATTTTAAATTATCTTTTAAATTATTTTTTATATACCATGCGGATGTTTCGTTAGATTAAAGTTAATGATGACCGTTTTAGGTTAATTTTGGCAGTTTTTGATCACAACAAACTTGTTTTGTTTCATCATTGAGTATTATATGTATAAGTTAATTACAGAACATAAAAATGGTTACAAAATAAACTTTAAAATATTTTTTAAATAATTTAATGGTTTTATTAACATCCTTGAAGGCATTTATGGAAAGTGAAAGTTCATCACCCACAATATCGATGAATTGACACTTCATGGGTAACGATTTGATTTTTAAGATAAAAGAGATAAAGTGAGGAGTTTAATGTTGGATATTAAATTAACATGATATAATTAAAATATATGTAAGTTTTTGGATTTATCATTCCATTTTGGTTAGGGGAGGTGAGGATAAAAAAAAGAAACTGAAATTGAAAGGAAATTAAAGGAAAAGAGAGAGGATTCACCTCTTGAATTATCCTCTTGAGATCCTCCTCAAAGAACCTAGGATTGGTATTTGATGATAAAAAGAGATATTGGAAATGGGGTAGGGGTTAGGGAAGAGTTTTGGGTCGAATTTTTACAGGACTTGAATCTTTATAGGTGTGAGGAAATGAGGCTGTGAGAGGTGGTATTTATAGTTGAGTGGAGGGGTGTTTTCTCAATATTTAATTCATTAGTTTATTAATTTCCCTCAAGACAATAAATAATGATGATTCTATGACAAAATATAGTAAATAGGGAACATGAGTTTTATATTTGGGTGATTAAATCACTCATGATGTCAGTAATAGTGGATTGAACTAATAATGAATTAATACTGTAAATTACCGTATTTCACTATTCACAAAAAATTCAAGTATTTTAGAAAAATCCAAAAAAATCACCCTAACTATTTTTAGATTTTTAGAATTCAAAAATAAAATCCATTTTATGAAAATAATTTTCTAAATATGAGTAATTTAATTTTTAATTAAAATCATCATTTACTTGAAAAATACAAATTTTAAAATTATAATTGATTTTATAATAGTTTGAAAAATTACTTAAGTTCTCATAAAATTATCTTAAAATCATAAGACATAAAAATATTAATTTATGAATACATTTTGTGAAAATAAATTTTCTTTTAAATTAATCATAAAATATTTATAAATTATAAAAATACAAGCACTAAATTAATAATTTTGAAAATATTTATTTACTTATACTATGATATAATTATATCATATTCTCACTTATAAGATGGATACATTTTATTTATAATATCATTGGTATGATTACTATTCCCTTGGATGATTTACTATTCATAATTTTCATATTATTATTCAAAAGGGTAACATGACTATTCATAAGGGTATGTTACTATTCACCAAAAATTATTTTTTCCCATTATACTCAAAACATCTTACTGATTGCAATTTTTTATGTCATATTTTCAAAATTAAAATCACAGAAGTGACAAATATGTTTAAAGGTCACATAAAATTTAGTAGTTCATTTAATCACGGTGTGGCATTGTGTTTCCAAATGTGATTTTATGTGATTATACTATATGAAATAATTATAATAAGGGAATTCCATTGATAAATCTTTGGCTCGTTACATTCTTCCCCGATTTTGAAATTTCACCCTTGAAATTTCCTTTTACATAAATAGGTGAGCGTACTTATCCTTCATTGGCTCCTCTGATTCCCAAGTTACTTATTCATACTTATGGTTCCTTTATGACACTTTAACAAGGTGGGTTGTCTTGTTGTGTAGAACCTTATCTTTTCAGTCCAAAATATTTACTGGGTGCTCCTTATAAGAGAGATCATCTTCCAACTGTACCACCTCTAAGTTCATTACATGGGGAAGATTTGGTATGTAATTCTTTAGGAGTGATATGTGAAACACATCATGAATGTGATCCATATTTAGTGGAAGTGCAATTTGATAGGCCATGACTCCTATGCGATTAAGGATCTCAAAGGGGCCAATGTACCTTGGGATTAGCTTCCCTTTATTTCTAAACCACATTACTCTCTTCTATAGAGATATTCGAAGGAAGAATTTATCTCCAATGTCAAACTCCAAGTCCCTTCAACAGTTGTCAGCATAGATATTTTTCTGACACTGATCATATTTGATATGTTGCCAGATGGATTGAACATTTTCTGTCATCTCTTGTACAAGATCAAGTCCAAGTAGCTTTCTTTCCCCAACTTCATCCTAATAGTTTGGAGTTACACATCGATTTCTATAGAGTGCTTCATATGGATCAATCTGAATACTAGAGTGGAAGCTGTTGTTGTATGAGAACTCAACCAATGGGAGATGATGATCCCATCCACCTTTGAATTCTAAAGATCAGGCTCTGAGCATATCTTCATGCGTCTGAACAGTCCTTTTAGATTGGCCATCAGTTTAGTGGTGATAGGCCATGATGAAATTTAATTCAGCACTCAAAAGAATATTGAAGACTCCTCCATAATTTGGATGTAAACCTAAGATAAAAATTAGAGACAATCAAGAGTGGAACCCTATATAGTCTCACCACTTCCTTCACATATATCTTTTCAAGTTATTCAAGAGAGAGATCTTCCTGAATAGAGATAAAGTGGACAGTCTTGGTGAGTTAGTCCACCACAACCCATATCGTATTATTTTCTTTGGATGTATTTGGGAGACCCATGACAAAGTCCATAGTGACATTCTTCTATTTCTATATGGGTACAGGCAAGGGTTGCATCATCCCTTTGGAATTTTTTTCTCAACTTTAACTTGAATACATATCTAGCACCTTGAGATATACTCATCAAAATCCTTCTTTATTTTGTACCACCATAAGGTTTCTTAGAGATCATTGTACATCTTGGCGCTACCAATATTGATAGAGAAAGTTGATCTATGTGCATTTCCCAATAAATCCTTCTTTATCCCAGGTGATGAAGGCACAAAAAGTCTCATTCTAAACTGAATCACTCCATCATCATCAATATGGAACTCTTGTATCTTCCCTTTTTTTACTGCATTCACCTTCTTTTGTAAATTCATATCATCTCTCTATACCTCCTTAATCTTCTATTAGATAGATGGTTGGGAAATAATTTGAGTAAGTTTTGATGTGTTCCCTACTTTTATGATTTCCAAATCCATCCTTTTCATATCCATGAATATAGAGCCTTTCTTAATCCACAACATGGATAGGGAAACATGTTATTTTCTTCTAAGAGCATCAGCTACTGTGTTTTCCTTTCCAGGATGATAGTGAATATAGTAATCAGAGTCATTGATTATCTCTAACCATCTCCTTTAATTCATGTTGAGATCCTTCTATGTGAATATATACTTTAGGCTCATGTGATCAGTATTTATGTCAAACTTCTCACCATAGAGGTAATGACATTAGATTTTCAAGGAAAAAATCACAACTGTTATCTCTAGATCATGTGCAGGGTAGTTTTTCTCATGGATATTCAACCGTTGTGAGATATAGGCTATCACATTATCATTTTTTATGAGTACACAACCCTATCCTTTCTTGGAAGCATCACTGTATATCACAAAAAATCCTCCACTTTTCGGTAATGTGAGTACTGGTGTAGTGATCAGCCTTCTCTTTAGATCCTTGAATCATTCCTCACATTCTTCTATCTAGACATACTTCACCCCTTTCCTTGTTAACTTAGTTAGTGGGATTGAAAACCATGATAAATGTCTCATAAAATGTCAATAGTACCCATATAATCCAAGAAAATGATGGATTTCTATGAAATTAGAGGGTCTGGGCCATTCCTCAATCACCTTTTTTTGAAGGGTTCATAGAAATTATCTCACTTGTGATCACATGTCCAAATAATGTGACTTGCTTAATCCAAAAGTCACACTTACTGAACTTGGCAAACAACTTCTCCTTTATCAATGTCCCCAACACATGCCTTATATGTTATTCATATTCCTCCTTTCTCTTGAAGTATATGAGAATATTATCAATAAAAACTACTAATTTTTTTTAGAGGTAATGTATAAAGACTCTATTCATCAAATACATGAATATTGAAGGAGCATTAGTATGTTCAAAGGGAATCACTGGAAACTCATAGTGTACATACCTTATACAGAAGGCAGTCTTCTAAATATCTTCCTTCTTCAGCTTTAGATAATGATATCAAGAATGAATATCCCCCTTTGAGAAGTACTAATCTCCTCACAACTGAATGAACAAGTCGTCAATCCTTGGAAGAGGATACTTGTTCTTTATGGTGATCTTGTTGAGTTCCCTATAATTGATACACAACCACATTGATCCATCCTTATTCTTTATAAAGAGCACTGGCTCACCCCAAGGTGATGCACTAGGGCGTATGAACCCTTCATTCAAATGATCTTATAACTACTTGTTTAACTCCTCTAGTTCGATATGAGGCATCCTATAGGAACACTTTGAGATAGGAGTAGCTCTGGATATTATTTCTATTGAGAACTCTACCTCAAGATCCTATGGAAGTCCATATGACTCTTCAGGAAATAAATCACTATATTCCCTCACGATGGGCATTATCCCTAGGTGGATAACTTCCTTTGACTTATCCATTTGAGTGAGGCATGCCTCTTCAGAGGGAATCAACACCCACCCCATTGAAGGATTTTTCAAAGGAGATTCATGATCTTCCTTGCATTTGTAGAGGATAATGGGATAGTTCAGAATATGAAAAGATATTTCCTTTTCTCGATAGTTTATATACACTCTATATAAAGAGATCCAATCCATTCCCATTATAGCATCGAATTCTACCAAGTGAAGTATTATGAGATTCACTAGAAGAATCTTCCCACATATGCCAATAGGAGAATATTTCAACACTTGGGATGAAATGATTGTACCACTTGGTGTTTTTATAGATATATCTACATCAAGGTTTTGAGGATTCAGTTCTACAATTCTAGGAAACTTTCATGATATAAAGGAATGTGTAGAACCAGAATCAAATAAGACGTTTTCCATTCTTGTGTGAATAGGAAGTGTACCTTATACATCTTCATTTTCTTGATCCACTTTCACAGTAGTGATGGCATAATCCTTCCCTTGTTCCTTTGGATTTGGTGACTGCTAACATTGATTACCCTCTAGGACTCGAGGTTTAGTGTACTGGATTACATAGTTCTTTTTCTCCCTACAATTGTAACATTTAACTATGGGTGGTGCTCTCCTTTCCTCCACCACATTCTCCTCCCTTCACATGTATTTTCGATACTCTTGAGATTGGTGTACTTCTCTTCCACACTTTAAGTATTTCCCCATCCATTTGTGGTAGTTTCAGTGATGATTCTTCCCAAATTTTTGGCATGTGGGTGGTTGAGTTTTCTTTCCACCTTTCTCATTAGATCATCCATCTTGAAACTCTATCTTTTTATTCTTATCATCATAGACATGGGACCATTCTTCAAACTCCATATCAACTTTGAGATCACATTGAATGAATTCTTCATAACTCCCAATGTCTTGAATTGAAATATCATTTCAAAGGTGCGGTTTCAAACCACTAAATAATCTATCGATTTTGTTATCATTATTGATAACAAAACTCAAAGCATACCTTGTTATCCTTGTGAAATTTTCTTCCTAGGCCATGAAAGATTCTTATTTCTTTTGATTTAGATCTATGAAATCTATCTCCATCTTATTTTTAAGATTTTGAAGGAAATAATTATTAAGAAACATTATCTGAAAGTCTTCCCCTCCATCTCTTCAATTTCATCCCACAACTTGGTGTTCTTAATCAAATCCCACAATTGATCAAACTCTCCATCTAGAAAATAAATAGAAAGATTCAACTTCTCTATCTTAGAATAGTGAATCATAGAAAATACCTTCTCTATCGAGTTAACCCACTATTACGAAACTAGTGGAACAGAAGATCAACTAAACGTTGGTGGTTGTTGCTGTATAAAACACTCGATTGCCAGTTGCTCCCTCTTTGGAAAAGGAGAACGTTCCACATTATTTAGGTTATTGTTCATAACCTAAGACAACTAGGTAAGAATCACCACGAAATTTTTAACTCTACCTCTAAGAGAATTGGGAATATCATTTGGGAAATTGGTACACTATCCCTCGCATAGTTGTTGGCCTATTTTCTCCTAGTTCCCACCATTTTCTAAAATAGAAAAGGTTAGACCAAAACACAAGTCTATAAGTCATGAATATATAATTTCTTCATTTGTGAAATTAATTATAAAGGAATAGTTTATGGGATACCTAAGTTAAATACCTCATCTTGGGTGCTTATACTTAGTCTCATGCTAACTGTTTTCACTAAGGTTGTGTAATCCTAATTCCCAAATTAACTAAACCTCCTCTGATACCAACTATAGCATCCCTACTTTTCATACATTACTTTTACATCATTTTAAAGATAATAAGCATAAAAAAATTACATGATGAGGATACAAAGGTTTAATTTATTCGGAAAACTAATACCATACATAACTTTTACAAAATTTAATATAAACATTTCTTTAATTTATTCTTCTCTAGCTTCTTATTAGCCCTTGAGTTCTCCTTAGTACACGTAATCACCTGAGGATATAAATCCAAACAAGGTGAGATAAAATCCTAGTAATAGGATAGATAAGTACATGAAAAAATGTAACATGGGGTGAGCATAATCATAACATCATCATCATAATCACGAGAAGATGCATTAGATAATAGCATGAAATGTGGCAATGCATAAAAATGGAACATCATGTCTTAGTGGTTAACGACCACACATAGTTGTGAACAAATATAACATCATGTTCGTGAATATTTCACTTTAAATCATGAGATTCATCACATTAACCAATGCATTGGAGCACTATATAATTCCAGGCACACCTGTCACATCATAACATCAACATTGCACTATATAATTTTGGGCACACCCGTCACATCATAATGTTAACATTATCATGCATGCCACATAGAACATATATCAATCTTGGTCATAAATAACCCATGGAAAGGAATTTATTTCAATTAATAAATCATAAATTCATAAACTTTGGGTTCCTAAATGAGAGAGGGAATAATATACTTGACACAAGAACCATCAACCTTGAGTGATAAGTAAAAGGTGTGTTTTTGAAAAAATAGTTCTTTCGGAAAACATTATGTTTGAAATAAAATCCATTGAAAAACATTTATATCCCATAAAATTTAAGATAATGTTGAATAATTTATTTTTAAGGAATAACCATACTGAAGATGAGGTTAAAGATGGAAAACCCAAAGAAATAGAGTTGGGTAAATAATTCCCCTTACTCTGTATCCAAACACTTTTTTTCACGTCAATGTCCTATATAATCACATTAGATTCATTAATTAACAATTAAAGAACCATTTATACATGAATATGATTTGTTATGGTGTTATTATGTTCTTTTATGGTCCTTTGGATGAGTTATAGAGTTTAAATTCATGGTTTGGGAGTGTTCTTTTTCTTAGTTTTCATGAACATCTCTCTTGTACACATGAATGGAAGTTTGTGTAGAACACAAATAGACATCCAGAAATGTTGTTATATGTTATTAATGATATTAACATATTTTAAATGATCTTATAAAGTATTTTTTTATATACCATAAGGATGATTCATTGGATAAAAGTTAATGATGATCGTTTTAGGTTAATTTTGGTTGTTTTTTATCACAACAAACTTGTTTTGTTTTATCATTGAGTATTATGTGTATAAGTTAGTTCTAGAACATAAAAGGAGTTAAAAAATAAAATTTTAATTTTTTTTCAACCATTTAATGATTTTATTAAAATCCTTGAAGGAATTTATGGAAAGTGAAAGTTCATTGCCTACGATGTTGGTAAATTGACACTTCATGGGTGACAATTTTATTTTTAAGATAAAAGATAGAGAGGGAGGAGTTTAATGTTGGATCATCCATTAACATGATATAATTCTAGTATATGTAAGGTATTGGAGTTATCATTCCATTTGGATGAATGTATGTGGGGAGAGAATAAGAAAAGAAATTGGAATTGAAAGGAAATTAAAGGAAAAAAGAGAGGATTTACCCTTGAATTCTCCTCTTGAGATCCTCCTCAAGGCACCTAGGCTTGGTCTTTTGATGAGACCAAGAGCTCCCAGATGTGGGAGAGGGGATAGGGAAGTGGTTTGGGTATAATTTTTACAAGTCTTGAATCTTGATAGGTGTGAGGAAATGAGGCTGTGATGGGTGGTATTTATAGTGGAGGGGAGGAGTGTTTTCTCAATATTTAATTCATTAGATTATTAATTTACCTCAAGACAAGGAATAGTGATGATTTCATGACAAAATAATGTAAAGAGGGCATGTGATTTAGGTATTTGGGTGCTTATATAACTCATGATTTTAGGAATAATGAATTTAACTAATAAGGTATTAATACTATAAATTACCATATTTTACTATCCACAAAAAATTGAAGTATGTCAAGAAAATACCAAAAAATAACCCTAACCATTTTTGATGTGTAGAATTAAAAAATGAAATAATTTTTGTGAAAATAATTTTCTAAATATGAGTAATTTAATTTTTAATTAAAATCATCATTTACTTAACAAATACAAATTTTAAAATTATAATTGATTTTATAATAGTTTTAAAAATTACTTAAGGTCACATAAAATTATCTTAAAATAATAAGACATAGAAATATTAATTTATGAATAATTTTTTTGAAAATATATTTTATTTTAAATTAATCATAAAATTTTCATGACTTATAAAAATACAAACAATAAATTAATAATTTTGAAAATATTGATTTACTTATACCATGATATAATTATATCATATTTTCACTTATAAGATGGATACATTTTATTTATAATATCACAAGTATGATTACTATTCACTTGGCCAGTTTACTGTTCATAAGGATCATATTACTATTCATAAGGGTAACATTACTATTCATAAGGGTATGTTACTATTCACTAAAAATTAAGTTTTTCCTATCAGAATCTAACCATATTACTGATCGCAACTGTGTATGTCATATTTTCGAAATTCAAATCATAGAAGTGGAGAAATATGTTTAAAGGTCACATAGAATTTTTTAGTTCATTTATTCATGATGTGACATCGTGTTTCCTAATATGATTTTATGTGATTATACTATATGACATAATTATAAGAAGGGAATTATATTGATAAAAATTTAGGTCGTTACAAACATTATCACCTGATGGGATGATTATAAACAGTAGATGATAAACTAAAAATAAAATACATGGAAACCCTACCACTATCCTCAACCTAATACTATATCTATCTCTAAACCTCATTGAACTCTATTAGCTCTTACACTTATACTATGGACATTTTCCAAGTATGCACATCAACCATAAAATCTTAATGTGAACTAGAGTTCTTGTATAGGGTGTAAGCATAAAATTTAGAAGTCCACCAACAATGGTGTACCTAATAAGTACTATTATATATGTGTGAATGCATGTATTAAATGAAAAATAAGTCATAAAAATCACATGTAATTCACCCGTTATACTGAGGGTACTCAACAAGCCACCTTGAAAGTTTATACGTACCACTTTAAGCGAGTTTCAAGTTACCTTCTGTCAATGGTACTACCTTTATTAGGGCTAATTTTCTATTTGAGTAACTCATATTAAGATACTTGTGGAAGTACAACTAACTTAATTTTTTTTACCAGTACTCATGGGGAATAACATCTTGCTAGAGTATACTTATTAAATAGTCCAGTCTATCCCTTAAAATTATACGCGATTATAGGGGGAAACACATCCCACCTATCATTCTTAGTCATAGGAACAATACATCCTACCTAGAAAAGCTCATCACATAGGGAAATACTAATGGGGTTTCTGGCATATCTCTGTGTATATTATTAGTGAAATCTATACAAAAACCATTCCAAGAAAAACCAATAGAGGAATTGACAAGATAAAATAGTAAAAACCATAAAAAGGAATACCTCACTATCCTAGATTTCAATATTTATTAATAGTGATTTTGATTGAGTTCCCTCAGAAAAAACCAAAAGGTTATTACCTAAAATAGTATCCACCATCCATTGGAATCACTACACTTTGGTAGGTCCTCTTTTTCAGAATAGCATGATAACACCTCTTCCATGAAGGAAAATCGAGAGAATAGAACAAGAAAGAGTTTTGAAAAATAAAGGATTGAAACTAGTTTCACGAATGAGTTCTAAGAAATTCCATTGACAAGACTCATTTATTTAATAAATAAGCCTCTTAGATTTATAATGTTTCATATGTTTTGAAATATCCAAATATTTTGGTTTCTACCTTTTTTATCCTATTATAAAACTTATTTTACAATCAAAATTACATATAATCATCATCTTATGATATGTCAATAAGCAGAAATACACATTATAATTAGTATCAAGGAGTCGATCTAATAATATCATACACCATTATTCTTAGGAAATTCAAAATAACACCAAAAAATACAGGAAAACACTCACAATAGAGTTTTGACTTTCATCACATAAAGGTAGGTGATTTAGTGCACAATACTATACAATATCCCACTTTCACTAAATCCTCATAGACTTTATGAAAAACTATAAAACTATTACTGAATCCATCTAAAATTATTTTTATATTATTATCATAATCTCTCTCAAATTTTTAGTAAACACTTTATACCAAAATCAATCCTCATTTTAAATACTTATATGTGAACCTATGAGACTTTGTAGTGTTAACAACAATTATAAATTCCTTATTCTATAATTTTTTGAAAAGTGTGAACTCTAGAAAAATTTCATTGTTTATTAATATAAAAAGGGGTTTGGAGTGATCTCTATCAAACACACTCATATATTCATATGAATATGTCACTCTTAATTCACTTTTTGTTTAAAAATCTCTGAAACTTAGGGAGGTCTAATGAAGTGGAGGCCTAGGGAATCACATATGTCAAGAAGGTTACAATCCTGTAGTAGAGGACCTATCTAATTATAGAGAATGATACTTCCACTAACATCCCATTTTCTAGCTAGGAATTCAAATTCCATGTTCCCCTCCCTCCATGAGTGACTAACTTCTATGTCATGACCAATGAGAAGTCTACACTTCTTAATGAAATAGACTAGATACCACGAAACATTGTAATTATCCCAATGGAATCCAATGAGGAGCTTGGAGTCTGATTCCCCCTTCCAATGCTGATTTTTAAGAGAATACATAGAGGGAGACCACTATACAGAGCTATTGTCTCCACGCCAATGGAATTTCCCTCACCATAAAGGCACTAAAACCAAGGATCACTGAGCCCCTATAATTGCAAACTAGGCTACCCACTCTTATAAATCCTTGAATGCATGAACCATCAAAATTAAGCTTTATTCCAGCATTGGGTGGGTTCATTTGACCTACCTAACTTGGAGGGTCCTTCCATTACACTTGGTGATAGCTAGGTCTCTTAGAAGTATCCCATTATTGTGGTGGTGTTCCCCCATTAGAAAAAAGGACACTGAGTTCCGCCTCCAGCAAGAATACATAAACATGTATATGTGGGAGAGAATATCATGTTCCTTATTAAACTTTGTTTTATTGCCTTCCACATCACTAAACACACCACCACAAACACTATTCCTTGATATTTGGCTTCATTTCCCAATTTCTCTAATACAATGAACCACGTTGGAATGAATTCCAAGCTGGTACCTGCATGCACCGGAATACCTAGCTTCTATATAATGAACCTACAAATAAAGAATTCCCTGTGTATTTTTAAGAACAAATGTTAGGCCAATTATAACTTATCACATTCACAACACACGCAATGAGAGGCTAAGATAATACCTTGATTTTTGAATATTACCATTAGTCAAAATTGCCTTGTTCCACAATCTCTAGAGAATAAAATTCATCTTTAGTGGGATTTCCTTACCACATATCTTGCTCACCCACTCATCAGTATCTTTTACTGTGTGCACTAGAGAGTGGAACTATTTTTCACTTAAGAGACCTGAGTCCAAATATGAGAAACAACACCTATTGGGTTCATCAACCAAGTGGATACTAGAATATAAGGTCTTCTAATCCTTGTCAAGGGTAACACTGATCATCTATGAGTGATTTTTTACCGACTTAAAAGTAATGTATGAAATTGGGAATCCTGGGAAATAAAGTGTACTTATATCCCAATTATCCTTTCAAAACCTAATCTCAACCCACCTTACAAACCATCACACCTTATCTTTTAGCATCTCAAAGCATCCTGTCATGTTGTGTGCCAAGATTGAATACCTTCTAGTGTTATCTACCCAATGTCCCCAATCCTCCCTATATCTATCCATCATGAACCTTTCCCAAATTTACTTCCCTTTAAATATGTCCCATTCAATATTGTATTACATGCCTTGCATGATCTTCATTACACTTATCAAATTAATTTCACCCTCCACAATCAGCTTCACCATTCTTTTCCATGAAGCCTAATAACACTTTCCCACCTGTTTGTTATCTTATATGAATAAAATCATTATTTTATAAAACTTAAAGTGTTAACTTTGGGCATCTTGATCACTGAAAAAAAATAAATCTACATAGTCATAAGAACACTTTTAATAAGCATAATTCTTCCCCCAAATAAGAGAAGATTATTCTGCCAGTTTTAGAGGCGTGCATTAAACTGGTTGGCAATGCTTCTGAAATGAGCTTTTTTTTCTCGTATTAGAAATGAGAGAACCAAACTACTCCATTAGAAGCTATATTATTTTCATGACCAACCAATCTTTTATAGATTTACTATGACTATTCGAACAAACTTTTTGGATGTAAACACTACTCTTCATGTGATTGACTTGTTTCCCACTACAGTTTTAATAGTTCATCATTTTTATATTTAAGTCATCAATTTATCTTCACATACCATTTATAAAGAACAAAATATCATCCACAAACATAAGTTGGGATACAAATCCAATCCCAGACCTATTTCTATATGAGAGTATCTTCCCCTTATGAATTTCACAATTCATATTCTAGAGGGAGCCTCCTGAACCATTACGAATAGGATGGGTGAAAGTGTATCACCTTGTCGTAAGACATGAACCATTTAGAAGAATCCCAAATATATTCCTATTAGTAACAATGTTATTCATGAATATGGGTAGAACTTGAAGGCCAGATTGTATACCCACTCAATGAAGCCAACTTTCCACATCATCCTTACAATGTAACCAAACTCCATCCGATAATAGGACTTATCTATATCAATTTTTATCATGATGTTTGATCTGAGTGACTTTTTTTTGATACCATAACCATTTCTTTCACAATTCCAATCACACCTTGAATGTTAAAACCCTATATTAAACCATTTTGTTCAAACTAAATGATATTTGGAGGCACTCTTCCCATCATTTTGTTAATGATATTGGTGATGATTTTTTAGTAAAAGTTATAAAGGAATATCATTTTATACTTACTGTTCCTGATCGGGTACTTGAATTTTAGAATTAGGATGATCTTGGAAGAATAGACTTCCCTTATGAGTTCTCCTCATAGGAATAAATCCTGCACCACTTCAATCAAATAGGTCTTAATGATATCCCATGGAGAAACATAAAAGGAACCTGAAAATTCATCTAACCTTGTCGCACTTTCAGAATTCAAGGAAAACATAGCATTCTTAATCTCTTCCTATCTAATAATGACTTACACATATTCATCATACCTTTCATCCACCAATCTTGGAACATTCCACAAGAAATATTCCTCCCAAAAATCTCTCAAACTCTTAGTATCATTTGAGTTTGATTCACCCACAAGGTATTCAAAATGTTTTTCTTTCATCTTACCAGCCACCTTCACATCCCCTATATAAGTTCCATTTCCCAATAGGATATTAATTATCCCCAAAAACATCCTTTTTATAATTCATGCATGAAATAATATATTGTTTCTTTTCCACCTCTCTAATCCAAAAGGCCCTTAAATTCTCCCTTGATACTCTTTCAATAGATACCAACTTATTTGACAACATGTTTTGTTTTCTAACCATCATGGGAAAATATCATCATCCCAGGACTCCTGAATCATTCCTTCCATCCTTTATATATCTTATTTTAACTCATCCATACTTATTTCTATTGAAAAGATTAAAGATCCACTCTAACAAGTGATTTTTAATCTTTTAATGAGATCACATAAGCCTGACCATGACACTTACCACACGAGTTGGTCCCATGAGTTCTTCACAGTCTGTAAGAAACTTTCTTCTCGAGTCAGTCTAGTAGAAAAGAATAAGTGATCATTCCTAATATTATCTCTCTTAATTTTAATAAAAAAAATCATGGTTTGAGAGAACATGCAGTAGGTGAGTAACGTCTAAATTTGGGAAGGAGTCCATACCTTGAAGTTTGTCCAAGAAACAATCAATCCTACTCTATATTCTACCACTCTTATTTTTATTATTGCACCATGTGTAGGGGTATACTAAAAAACCCATGTGCATAAGCCTATTAAAATCCAAAAAAATCATTGAAGTGTTTCTTGGATTCTGAAGAGTACATAATCCCTCCTTTATATTCTGACATGTTGGGGATGTTGTTGAAATCGCCACCGATGAACCATACAAGATTCCTTGGTTGAAATTTTGATAGTTGTTGCCAAAGCACCTTTCTTTTGGAAGCATATCACTTAGCGTTGATGAAGGAGAAGAGGTAGGTGATCCCCACTGAGATAACCTGCATTGTAATATATCGAGAAGATATCTGTAACCTTTTATCAGAAATGTTGGGATTACAGAAAATAAAAACATGATTATTTTATGGGTTTCAATGCATATTTTTTGCAAAGACAATCCTAGCAGTAAAGGATATAATAAGATTCAAATTTTTCTTGGATTCTAGGATTACCAAAATGGAGGCTTGACACATTTTGACCTAGGACATGATGGAGATGTACTTTTCTCGTGCACTCAAACCTCTCACATCCCATATAATGATGGAAGTAATTGGGAAGGCAAGGAGGTGGACTTTTGGCCGAGAGACTTGTAAGGAAGTGAAGAAAAGGTCAGAAGGATGGGAGCCACTCTATAATTGGAATGGGTGATACTTCATAAATCCACCATAGATGACATTTGATTGGTCTATTTGTATTTCCCAGACACTGAAGCAACCTAAAATTGTAAATAAGCATCCGAATTTACAAGAGACACAAAGCAGTTGGGCATGCATATCGCCTGGATCGGGGAGGCTAGTCTGCTTCCCTCCATAAGGTCATCCATGTTAGAAGACACAACCAAAAGGCATTTAGTTGTTTTCATCAAGGACAAAGAGGGACCAAAATCAAATCTAGGATTGCATGCGGTAACCAGCTCTATAGAAATAAACAACACCTAATTAGACACCTAGGATGAATCCGACAACACAAGAGGTAGAGATAATGAAACCTCATAGGGTTCCATTGAGGGTTCACCAACAAAGATCAAGAAATTTTCAAAAAGGGGGGCGTGTGTGGTGAGTTCTCAACAAAGATAATATAACATGTGAATATAATATATTTTAACTCTTATGTTCATGAATATCCAAAATAAACTAACCAATTTGAATAAATATACCACTCAACTAAGAATGTCACTCATATGTCACTTTTCATTCATTATAGTAGTTGAGAATATCAAATGACACTCAACTAAGAATGACCATGATTTTCCTTGGTATGATTCAATCATGAGCCTAGATATCATATTTTTTATACAAGAGGACAAATAGTGGTTTAGTAAGCATCAATTGATGACATGATCAATAACATACCCAATAACCCCATGATTATCTTAGACTTAAGGTTTGCATAAGAAAGGTATAATAGTATGAAGGTTCACATGCTAAGTATCTTACCAACCTCGAGTCACGAGGATTTATAATAAACAAACACCCTAAGTATATAAATGACTATATATCATTCCATGTTATATACATTCATGGGCTAGTCTAGATAGTAATTCTCTGCAAACTATGTTATGAGTCTATTCTTTTTATCATAAACATGATTCTATTCACGCTAATCTTAAGATATCATTACGACCCACTATAATTTGTTACGATCAGTTTGTGACAACTCAAAAATATACTTTAAGGGGATTTTATCATTCCACTATTCATGTAATATTTATAGCACACATGAATTAATGATAAAGAAGATTTCATTTACTAAAAAACTATTATACAACCCCATTGGTAATAATCATTACATCTAGTCTTGCATGTATCTAATACCTAGAGACTTCACATGACCCCTTTTCTTCTAGTGCATTAATTAAATTTTCAATGGATATACTATATTTTTCTCTATAGACAATGAATATATCTTTATATCAACCCTCTCAACAACCTCTCAAATGAGACAATATTTTTAAAGGATGTATTAGGGTCTTTGGTGAGACCAATGTTCATTAGCCTAAGAAATAACTCAATTATTGTCATAATAAATCTTAATTAGTCCTAAAATTCTATTAACCATCCTAAGTTAATAATGAAAATCTTGATATAAATAGATTCATTTATAGTATCTGATGAAACAATGTACTTTTCCCTTATTTTTGAGTCTTCCATAGTGTCATGTTTGAAACCCTTCCAAATAATAGCACCACCATTGAAGAAAAGAATAAAACCAAATGGAGATATCATATCAACTTAATTAGTTTAGAAACTAGAATCAATGAAACCTATTATAATGATATCATCCTCACATACAAAAAATAAGGACATATCTCTACTTATTCTCAAGTATATAAAGATATTCTTGAATATATCCAGTAACCCTCACTTATTTTATATTGGTATCTACTTTTTATTATCAACGAATAAGAGACATCGGGTTAAGTGCATAACATAGAATACATGATAGATCCAAAAGAATACATATTAAGAATATTATCGAGCCTTTCTAACTCTTTATAAGGTTCTTGAATCAGCCTAATATTTTTAAAATGAAACACTGGTAAATACCCCTTCTTAGAGTTTTCTATGCTAAACCACTTTAGCACTTTACCAATATATATGTTTTCCCTCAGTTCAATGAACCTATTTTATCTTTCTCTATAGATATATATACCTAGTATGTATGATGATTCACCAATGTCCTTAATTGAGAAAACTTTCCCGACCATATCTTTATAGAATGAACTGTTAGGAAATCATTTTTGAGAAGTAGTATGTCATCAACATACAACACAAGAAATGCAATAACACTCCCACTAATTCAAAAAAGTAAAAAATATTCATTCATGTTATTAATTAAATTAAACACTTTAATTTCATTTTTAAACCTGATGTTTAAAATTCGACAAGATTTATTCAATCTATAAATGGACTGTTGTAACTTGAAAACCCTAGCAGACTCATTGGGACTTAAAAACCATTAGTGTATATCATATACACATACTTGACTAAATTATAATAAAGTAAAGTGGTTTTTACATCCATTTTACATATTACATAATTGTGAAGGAGGATGTGTGAGATGGAGAATAACAATGAAACAAAAAAACTCCAAAACCGAACAAGATCGATTGATTTATTACTAGGTAATTGTAGTAATTACAAAGTAATAGAAATAAAAATCAAGGAAGTGAAAAAAATAGAATAAGAATGCAACGATTTACATGATTTGGTCCCTATTGAGACGTACTTCACGAAAAAAATAACATGCATACACACACTTTATTATTAATTCTCAAAGGAAAACTGAATTACAACATAGAATGACAATAAAACAACAGATGAAGCAAAACAAAAGGACCACTTTAAAAATGATAAAAAAGACTACGAAGGAACTTACAGTGTTGGGTGTCACAAAACCTAGTAGTACTGATCTCTTTACATAACACACTTCTAGAATGGGAACACAACTGTTTTGATTTCACTTACTGAGGCTGTATCTACCCAGATATGGAGGTGTGGTCTATGGATCCAAGTAATTGACACACTTCTTCTATGGGTAAGGACACCGATGAGATTTATTAGGAACCACACACCAACAGTGTGCAACGAGGTCGAAATTCCCATGATCGAAACCCCTATATAGGTTAAAAGAAAGGCACCAGAAATCAGAAGTTTCTAGGGTGAGAGATCGAACCACCAATAGTAAGAGAGATAACCACCAATGACAAGAGGGAGAACCATGAATGACGAGAGGGCGAACCACCAGTGATGAGAGGGTGTCAATTTATAAAATATATCGAATGATTTAAACACAAAGGTGATGAAATACCTTGAAAATATCCAGTGAGCATAACTGAAAAACTGCAGAGAGAGCACCATGAAAACCACCCTTGAATAACCCTTCCAGTGGTCCATGAAACTGCTTAAGCATATGGACGGTGGAGATCTAAGGGGTGGTGGCCTTGATCAATGACAAAAAAAGGCTGAGAGAAACATTGTATATCCATGGTGTTATGTGTAATAAGAAGGTATAACAGGTTATAAAACGAGTAAACATTTAATAATAAATTGTATGTATAAAAATAAACTAATGGTAGAATCCATATGAGATCAAATTTCAATATGAAAAAAATATATTTAAATAATAAAATTTCACAAATCTATACCATTTTCAATTAAATTTTGTGATGTTATTGAACCTAAATGTTATTCAAGTGTATCCAAGTTCAAGATACCTAAGAAATACTTAAACATGGATAACTTTAGTCAAAATATCAATTAAGTTTTCATTTGTGCATATCTTAGTGACACACGCTGCTCAAATTTCAATAAATTCTCTAATAAAATAAAGCCTAATTCCAATGTTCTTAGAACTACCATGACACACTAATTTTTTTGGATAGATAAAGGGAATATTGAGAACCATAATGTATATTAATAATAGAATTACTTATATTAAGCTCATAAATCAAACCCTTAATCCATACGACTTCTTTAATAGCTTCTGTTAGTGCTATGTACTCGACTTCAGTAGTTGAGAGGGACAACAAAGATTTCATGTTAAACTTCCATGATATAGGTCTTCCACATGCAATAAATACATAAGCAGTTAGTTATTTCATAGTATCATCATTTTCAGCATAGTTAGAATCCACATAACCAGTCACTAATTCAGAAGAATTAACATTCTTACCATATAAAATTGAAAGTGATGAAGTAGAATAAATGTACCTTATAAACCATTTAAGATCATTCCAATGTGTCTTACCTAGATTTTACATAAACCTCCTCATAGTACAGATAGAAAAGGAAACATTTGGTTGAGTACAAATCATAGTATAAAAAATACTTCCCACTACATTATCATATGGGATTCTACTCATATATTCAATATCAGAAGTTGTGGAAGGTGACTGGGATAAAGAAAATTTAAAATGATGACCCAGAGGAACAATAATAGGCTTCAATGAATAAAAAAATTCCACTTAATCACTTTAAGGATATAATAACTTTTAGATACTTAAAGAAGCTTATGCTTACTACCCTAAAAATTTCCATTCCAAAAATTTTCTTAACAAAACCTAGATCTTTTATTTTAATTGATGGATTAAATTTAATTATAATATGGGTGATTAATTTCATATCACTACATATGAAAACATGTCATCAACATAAAGGAGTAAATAAATCATGGATTTTTAACAGATTTAAAATATACACATTCATCAAACTGACTCCTACTGAAACCATTTTGTAACATAAATGAATCAAACTTCTTATACCATTGTCTTGAATATTGTTTCAATCTATATATCTATTTATCAAGAAAAAAACATGGTTAGTTTTAAATTCATGCTCAAAACCATAAAGAGTCTTCATGTACAAATTTTCAATTAAATCACCATGCAAGAAAGCAGTTTTGACATCTTGCTATTCTATATTCAAGTATAAATGGGCATCAAGATCAAGAAGAATTATTTTGGAAGATTGTTTAACTATAAGAGAAAAAATTTCAAATTAATCAGTTAATTCTCTTTGAAGGAAGCATTTGTCTATGAGTCTCACATTAAATTTAATTTTATTCCCTACAACACTATATTACTTTCTCTTATAAATCCACTTGAACCCAATCAGCTTAGCATTATGTGTTTTTTTTGATAGTGGTCCATGTGTGGTTTTTTATAAGAGATTTCATCTCTTCATTCATGGAAAAGATCCAATTTCTTGAATATTTTTCATTTAAGGAATTCCTATATGTTTGAGGATCATCGTCAATGAAATCTTGGGACACATGAAAGGCATATGAATCCATATCATAATGGATAAACCGAGTAGGAGGTATTGGGACTCTCCATTGTCTATCTCAGGTAAAATGATAATCTCCATGAGTGGCATAAGGTCCAGAATCAGAATCTAAATCAAAACTGGACTCATAATTATCCACATTAGTGGGATGAGAAGGAGGTGGAGTAGGCTGAATGTCAGCCTCAAAGTGAGTCGGGGGCTTAAATTCATCATCCTTTTCAGGGACTGAATCATAACTGTAAGTTGTGGCATCCTTGGTTTTAGGAGAAGATGATTTGGGAAAGACCACATCCCTATTTATGATGCTTTTCTAGTATCCTGGTTTGTTAACCCATAGTTTATATCCCTTAAATCCCTCATGATAACAAAAAAATATGCATTTTAGTACTCTAGGTTCTAATTTTCCTGTATTGAAATGAGTATAGGCTATAGAATCTAAGACTCTTAAGTAGGTGTAATAAGGGGGCTTACTGGTCCACAACTCTTCAAGTGTTTTGAATTGATTTGCAAATGAGGGGTAATTATTGACAAGGTAAATAGTAGTGCTTGTGACCTTTTCCCAAAAGTATTTAGGGTTTCATGAGAATAAAAGTATACTCTATAATCTTTCTAGGATAGTCATACTCATCCTATCTGCAAGGCCATTCTTTTGGGGAGTATCCCTAACAGTCCTATGCCACTTAATCCCTTAAGACTAAAAAAACTGAATAAACTCTATGGAGAGATATTATAGCCCATTTTTATTTCTAATGGTTTTTATTTTCTTTCCAATTTGATTTTCAACTGAAGCTTTCCATGTTTTAAAGGTTTGGTAAACATTAAATTTATTTTTTAAGATTTCAATACAAAATTTCCTGGAGAATTCATATATGAAGGTGACAAAATAAGATCCTCCACCATGAGAGGCGGTCCCCAAAAATTAGAATAGATGTATTTAAGGGGGATGGAATCTTTGAAGGAGGAACTATTGAAACTGAACCTCTTGGATTTAACCATCACACAGTCTTTGTAGAATGGAAGATCAATAGGTGTGATGTCACTCAACATACCTTTCTTATTGAGTTCTTCTAATCCCTTGGAGCTAACATGCCCCAATATTCTATTCCATATCATAGTGTTGTCAGTTTTTGTGTTGTAGATACTACCTAATTTCCTTTAATGGGTATTTCCATTTAATACATATATCCCATTGGTAAGAGATCCTTTTATGATCATTCTTGATCCTTTCAATATCATGATATAACCCATATCTGATCTCAAGGTAAATCCCTTTTGATCTAGCCCCCTAAATAGATTAAATTTCTTTGAAGTTTGGGAAAAAACCTTATATAAAGTATAGTGATAATGGATTGATCATCTATCTCTATAAGAATAGAGCCTATACTCTCAACCTTTAACATCTTATCATTTCATAATAGGACGTCCCCTTCTACATTTTTAGCCAGTTCTAGAAACGAATCTCTATATGGACACATGTGAAAATAATATCCATAGTTTGGGACCCAATCTTTATTGAGTGTATGGATAAACACTTTTAAGACATCAATAGTGTCTTATCCTAAATCAATTAGAAGGAACTGGTTAGTGGGATTTTTGGACTCTAACCCACATTTGAGTTTCCTACACTCAGGCTTAGTATGCCCTAACTTTTCATAATAGAATCAAGTAAACTTTATTTCCTTAGAGTCATTTTTTAAGTTTATGGTGTTTATTATTCTTGTATTTATCCTTAGTAAATTGTTTTTCCATTGATTTGATGTGTACTTCTAGTAAAAAGGCTCTTTTCCTCAACTTTAACTCTTGGTTTGGTGTGTAGTTATTTAGATAAGAGGGTTGACTTAACCTCTTAGAGGGTTAGTGAGTCTCTTCCATACATCATAGTTTTGACTAAAGAACTATAATTGTGATCAAGATAAATTGAACGTATCACCACTTGATCCTCATCATTAATAACTATATTTATATTGGAAAGACCTAACATCACTTTATTAAATTCATCAAGATGAGATTAAATGGAACTACTATGTTTCATTTGAAAAGTGAAAATGCGATTTTTTTATAGATTCTTCCAACTAACGAAGTTGTCATATATAATTTCTATAATTTTAGCCAAATACTAGTGAAATTAGATTCAAAAGAAACCTCTCTATAGACATTATCTTCTAAATACAATAAAATAGAGCCATGTGCTTTGACTAGAACATTAGGGGGGACATCTACGTACTTAGTACTGGTCTAACTAATCTCACTAATAGTGATTATTGGTTTCTTGGGCCCATATTGGGAATCTATTAGGCCTTTCTATACAAGAAATACTCTCATCTTAATCCTCCATAGGTTAAAATCACTATTACCATTGAATTTCTTGATTTCATACCTCATCGTGGACATATTTACCCACAAGTTAGATACCGAGTTCTTGCGAACAATGATAAGAGTACGCCCCTAACAACCGACCAATCCCTTGGGTAAACTATAATTTGTTAAAGGTATATGAAATGAAGAGAAAAAATTAATGAGATAATGAATTTAACAAATAAAATTAATAAAACTATGATAGTTTAAGAGTGATTTAATTTGGAATAAATAAAACCAAGTATTCAAACTTATAAATCAGATACAAAAAAATTCAAAAGAGTAGTTGTTAGGTCTATAAGACCTCTCCATTACTTAAACCTTTATTTTGAAAATCACAAACACCTTCTTCATAAATATATTTTCCTTACTCTTTCACGTATTTCTTTACACTTTCATAAATTTTTTTATAACCAAATTATTCTTATACTTTTGAGTTAAATATATTTTTATTAAATTTTTTAGTAATCTGTTTTTCTATACTGTAAATGTTCTTAAGGTTATGAATTTTGGTTTATGGTTATATCATACCGGAATTTCTTAAGACATTGTTTTCTCGTTCTTTGTTTTCACTACGATACTGATTTTCTTCTTGAATGAAATCTAGTATCATATTTTTCCTTATACATAGAATTCCAGTATTGCGGTTTAAGAAAGTTTTATCATACAATTTTTATGCCATACCGAAAACTTTTATACCGAATTTCTCATACCGAGATATTCAATACCAGAAATTTTATTTTCATACATCTTTCAATACCGACATTTTCAAAGACGATATTTCTATACCATAAATTTTCCATTACACATTTCTAAAGAATATTTTCTTAACACTGTTTATGTTAGAGACAGTGATACCATTTCTTATGATACCGATACCGGAGAATAAGAAACCGGTA
Organism: Viscum album; assembly: GCA_963277665.1. Classification (NCBI taxonomy): domain Eukaryota; kingdom Viridiplantae; phylum Streptophyta; class Magnoliopsida; order Santalales; family Viscaceae; genus Viscum; species Viscum album. The sequence continues at coordinate 647,005,371 of OY728158.1, read as the reverse complement.
CCGAGAATTTCCTTATACACTGTATTCTATAATCTGATACCGCTTATTTTTTTTCTATTAGGACGCAAATCATGATACCTGTAATGGAATTTATAAAAACTGAGTTTTAATAAAATATTTTCCTACACTTCACTCAAACTAATATTATGAAAAACTATTCAGAAATTTACAATTCTGGAATTTATTATTCAAAGCTTTAATTTCTAGAATTATAAATCTTATATTTTCCCTCATATCTTTCCAATTTTATCAGATTCCAAGTTCCTTATACTTAAGGTGTAAAAACTTTATATTCATGGTTAGTTATATAAAATGATGTCGTTGTTTCTGTTATAAAATAACCGTTGTTTGTTTTCCATGTGTCCAGGTCCCTCCGAAAAATAAGAAAATATGACCGTTGGAGTGTAATTGACTGGTAGAGTTTTGAAACCTATAAATAGGACCTCAAATTATGATATCCAGAGAGAACAAGTTCACCAGTTCACAAGTTCACACACTTGAATTTTAGAGTTCATCTGTAGAGACCCGAAGCTTTATGTACACAGACATTACATTACTTTTGCAGAATAAAAAATACATAACAAAAATAGACACCAAAGGACCGTAATAGTTTAGTGTCTTTGGAAACTTGGAACATAATCTTCTAATCTTGGTGAAAGATCTTCAACATCTCCCATAAAGATCTTCCCTTTTTTTTTCTTACCTAAAACCTTTATTTATATCCCGGGGAAAAGAAAACATACATTGGGTGAGCTCAAATTCTCAGTAAGGGTAAGCATGGAGAAAATAAAACAAACCATATACATTTGAACTTCAAAACATGAACATAATATTTAAACATCAAAATCTTGAGCAATGACATAAAACATGGTAGTACGTAAGGAATATATCATAATAGAACATCAATAATGATAAAATAGCATGGTAATAAAACATGTAATTGTGGAAAACCATTAATCACTTGATATGATTTCCATAGTAGCCAAGGCATTGCTGCCAATTCCATCTTAGTGGACAAAGTCCCTTACTGAATTGAGTTCACTCCTCGTTCCAGTCCTGTATCACTGAACCGGATTAACTTGCCGTTCCGGCCATGTCTATCTCATGAGATATAAATATTTACCCAATGCATTGGAGGGAGATATAGGTCCCACCCATCTCATAATGAAATCAATCTTACGTGTGCCACAATATAAACATAAATCATTCATCATAACCCAAAGAATAAAATGGGTTTCATAAACATCATCCCATCATAACATAATCCATAATAAACAAATGGATATAATTTCATCATAAGAAAAGTGAAATCATGTAAATCATAGAGACATTATACTTGAAACATACACATATGAAATAATGTCATCTTAGATGGAAAATGGTTTTGATAAAACACTCAAAATGAATTCTTGAGGAAAATATCCTTTCTTTTTCAAAATCATTTTCTTTTCAAAAAATGAAATGAAATTTTAAAAGAAAAGTATTTTGTTTAAAATAGTCATGAAATCTTGTAGAGGAATCTTCATGAAAATTAGGCGTTATGAAAACGTAAAAATCCGTTCATGACGTATAAGTTTTAAGAAAACATTCTCCTCGTACTTTTGTCGGAAAAGTCAAAAAGTACCTCGTATGGTAAAAAAAAGAAAGATTCCTTACATACCATTTAGTACAAGTAAAAAATGAGTAAAAAGGACTTTAAACATACAGGAAAACACTTTTAGAAAATATGGACATGGATGATAACAATAACCCTAGTAAATACTTATGTATAAGCAATCTTGAATAAAAATGAGATAGCAAAATTATCCCTTACCTTAGGTCCGATATGCTTCGTACGTATCCGAACCTCATGTATAAGGATTTAAATAATGTCATTGAATTATTAAAGAATCATATTCATTGTTATGATATCATATATGGTTCACTTATGACTTTATATTACCCATTATGTTTGTAAATTCCATGTTAAAGCAGCGTTTTGGGTAAAATCGTTTTATTTATCGTACGTGTTTGGACTTGTTGTTCTTGATATTATTATTACTTATATCATTATTTACTTACTTCCAGAATTTAAATTATGATTTATATATCATATATATTCAGTATATATATATACATAATAGATAGATAAATGGAATGAAATACACCGTTCATGGAGATGGTAGGCCGTACGTACGCATGAACGCTGTTTTCCTTTCCTTATTGACTTGAATGGAAGTAAGTAGATGACATATATATATATATACATAAATTAAGTACATTCATTATTTCATATATTTCATTATTATTCATTATATATATATTATAATCATTCTTGAATGGTTATCATGGAGAATGAATCTCATCGCGTCGTGGAGACGGTAATCCGTACGTATGCACGAGCGATGATATCGTTCCCATAATTATTGAATGGAATTGGATTGGATGATAAAATATTTCAGAATTAGTATGATGTTATAATAACCATATATAGTTATTCTTTACACCATTATACCCATCCAAGTAAGGTGGTGGTGGAAAAAAGATTACACCACGGTGTGGAGACGGTATTCTGTACGTACACACGCGCGGTGATTTCGTTTTCCATAGGATGGAATGAAGATGAAATAGGGTTGTTTAATATTTATAATAACATATCAGTATATTATTGATACTGATGTTATTAATTTATGATGAAACAAATAAAGAAGAAGAAGTAGAAGAAGAAATAATTGGAAAGAATCGGTAAAGGATATTACCTCTTCTTTGACGCGCCTCTTCTCAACCTCCTCTTAAGGCACTAGAGTTGGACTTTTGAGGAGACCAGAACCTCTATAATGTTTCCAGGGAAGTTGATAAGGGAAATGGGCAGGGGTTGTCCGAGCTTTAAGGCTCAAAATTGTGTAAATAGAATAGGGAGGAGGTGCCCTTTTATAAGGGAGGAGAGGGGAACCTTAGGAAAAACATAAAATATTATTTTATAATAAAGTCATATTCAGTTTATAATAGCTCCAAATTTATTTATTTCGAAGATAAAGTGGGTATGGGTCCAAATACTCTCAACCAATATGTTTTAGACAAGTTTATGTTACTATTTTAACCTTATCATTTAGATTTAACTCTAAGTTAAATAATTTAACTTTTACCGTGTCTTCTTGTTTTCTTACACTATATGGTTAATAAACTTACAATAACAAGACAAAATAACCCCAAGTGGTTAAGTATTCATATATATAACCTTATATTAGTCATTTGGCCAAACCTTATATTTTTAGTAATATAATAACAATTAATAATATAATATTTTTTTAAAAAACTATTTTATTTCAATTTTGACACTATTTGGTTATTGATTTTTGTGAAAATCATAAAATCATGATTAGTTCAAACAAAGTTTATTAAATCAATACTAATATGTCATATTAACCTAAATAAAATATTTTAATTTATAAAAAGTCTCAAATTACATTTATTTTGGTATTTATAACATCAATTATGTTAATATTTCATTAATAAGGTAATTACTGCATCATAATTGTGTCATAAATAAATTAAATTATTTAATGTCTAAAAATTATAAATAAAATACCATTATGTAAGAAATATTCTTATCTTTCTAATTAATATTTATAGTCGAATTTATCTTATGTATTACCCTATATTAAAAATGTTTTAGTTATTAAACTTTGATTTTAACTCTTTTAACTCTCCTTTGAATTAAATAATAATAAATGTCCTAATCTAATCCAAGTGGACCTAAAGGGTAATATTTTATTCCTAAGGTTTTTTTGGTCGAATTACACTTATCCAATAGAATTAGGACATGTGTTTGGGTAATAATAATATCATTTTTACCCTCAATTACCCTATTTACTTTTAACCATGGTAAATAAAAGTAAAAAGTTACTATTCACCAAAAATTGTTTTTATCTTATTGAACAACATTTTACTCCATGATATTAACTGTGTCTCTCGTATTTTCGAAATTCTACTCACAGAATCGGTAAAATTAGGTTTTATGTAAATTTTCAAATTCTCTTAGGAGGTGGGTAAAAGACGGTGAAAAGTTCAGTAAAATTTTTATATATCTAAAATTATTATAAAATGACTCCAATGAATTAAATTGAACTTATATAGTTATTATGTATAAATATTTACCTAAAATATATTTAAAATAAATAATTATTTAAATAAAAATTCAGTTTTTAAATAATAACCCAGTGTTTTCACTATTCATCAAAAATTGAAATTTTTCAGAAAAATACCAAAAATTCACCCTAGGATAATTTCGATATTACGAATCCAAAAATGAAGTCCATTTTGAAAGATAAAAATTATAAAATTTCAAAAAGTGGGTATTAATATTCATAACGGCTAGTTCATAATAATATTATAATAATATCTCGTTTAGTGAAACTCGGTATTGCGTACAACACACGCTATTAAGGAAGGTTGCTCTGGCGTGCAACACAAGATTAGAATAGTGTTTGCATATACTGTAAGCTAATATAGTGTTTCATATAGCGCAAGTTAATCTTGGTGTAGCGTACAACACAAGACATCAAAGAAATTAAAAAAATAAATTTTCTCATAAAATCTCAGGGTGTTACATTCTACCCCCTTAAAATGAATTTCAACCTCAAAATTCATCGGGGTTATAAATCGTTTAATACTCGAAAGTTTCTTTAATAGAAACCCACATCGTAAAAAGGAATACTAAAACTTAATTTTAAAAATTGAAGTATGAAACATAACAGTTACCCAAATTAACTCATCACTGGGTTTCCACATAGGAGATCATAGGTAAAAATATGGATATGGAGGAGAAATATAACCACCAGGTTCTGATGCAGAGTGGTAGAGGACATGGCTATGAAAAATACAACAATCACGAAGCCATAAATTTGTGACGATATAAGGTACCATCTGATTCGTCGTATATGAGGACACTAGGACAACATTTTTGGTTTTCAAGATCATTTCCCTAAAGTTGAAGAATTTGAATTAGAAGAAATACTTACTTTATTTCAGTACAATCTCACCGTTGTTCATGCCTTGAACAATTTCCACTTCATCTCTTAAAGAAATGAAGTTTAATTTGTCATTCTTGAAGTGTTAGCAGATCATGTGATAGAATGATGGGTCATTTCATTTGTCTCAAACAAAAGGGTAGAAAAAGTTATCAAATATACATAAGTCCATATATGGTGAGGTTAATCGTATATGATTCCAAAAATGGACTTAGACTTCTTCTATCATACCGATTAATAAAATAAAACTAGTTTCTACTAACCAGGGACTTCCTGTAGGCCAGTGGTAGGTGATAAAGGCCTGTCGCACTTCAGTTGTGGGTTCGATTCCCACAGCCTTGTCCGACGTAACGGGTTATCACCCGTCCTGCAGGTTGTCCCTTTTACTAAAAATACATTATTATAACATTCCTGCAATAATATCGAAAAAATTTCTATCCTTAAATAATACTATCTTATGTCTAACTTAATTCATTCCAATCTTTAGGCTTATCCAAAATACTTCGGTCCAAGCTCATAGTATAAAGAAAACGATTACTTGAAAGGTCACATAACAAGCACGTGAATACCATCATTTGTCTCTAATATATCATACGATATATCTTGTTGGTCACATTCCAGACATGTGAATACCTTAATCATGTATTCTCTTAAAAAATGAATACCCATTGAACTTTAGTGAAAACATGAATGCTGTCAAAAGTTAACTCTTTCCACATACCAAAATCCAAAAATTCTATATACTCAAACCATGATATAACTTTGTCCTTATATCAGTCATTAGCTCATGAATATTATCATACATATTATTTTATCCTTATCCCTTAATTATGTGCATTTCAACTGCTTTCCAAAAATATTTCAATCACTTTTCATGGTTACCAGTACCATAAAATTATTAAAAACCACAATGATCCAATACATTGATATTCCAATATTCCACGATACCATAAACGAGATTCCATGATACTAATTTGAAATCCCCTTACATAAACACTTAATCATTACACAACATCATTACCATACTCAACATCACAAATAGTGATCGCATGTGACTTCCCTTTGTCCTTTGCCTTAAGAGGTTGCTCATGTTGATCATCATTAACCCTTGGATTAGAAAATTCATTAGCACAATGCCCCATTTCCTTGCACTTGAAGCATTGAAGTGTTGGTGGTGAGTTCTATGCATTATTTTCTTTATTCACATCATTAGAAACTCTTTTTCCATTAATTAGACACTTAGATACTCGATGAACTTCTTTTCCACACTTAAAACATTTTATAGTCCCTTTTAGAAAATCTCCACTATGCTTCTTTCCACACTTTGAGCATAAAGAAACATTCATATTCTTTTCACCATTATTCTGATATTTCTCCTTGAACTCCATCTTTCATTTCTTGTCAAAACCATGAGATGGATATGTAACACCAACTTCCATTTCTACCTTGATATCACAACGCACAATTTCTTCATAGCTACTGAAGTCTCTTATCGCTAATTCCCTTCTAAGACTTGGTTTTAATCCACTGAAGAATCGATCAAATTTTCTTTCAGGTTGGATGATAAATCCAGATGCATACCTTGCAAGCCATGTAAAATTCGCCTCGTATATGCCAACAGATTCATCATCCTTTTGCTTAAGCTCGAGGAACTCCTTTTTCATCTTTGTTCGAAGAATATGAGGGAAGTACTTATTGAAAAACAAGTTCTTGAACTCGTCCCATTCCATTGATTCAATTTAATCTTAGGGCCTTGTATTCTTAATTAGAGTCCACCACTGGTCTGCTTCACCTTCTAAAGGGTAAACAACCAAAATGACTCTTTCATGCTCTGAACAACGAAGTATGGAAAATATCTTTTCAATGGCACTAATCCATTGTTCAACAACAAGTGGATCAGAAGACCCACTAAAAGAAGGTGGTTGTTGCCTCATGAAGGACTCAATAGAATATTGTTCCCTTGTCTGCTTATTTGGAAGTCCAGAATGATTCATAGCTTGTGTAAGTATAACAATAAGATTTTGTACTCCATATCTCATAACATTGGTTTGTTCAGGAGGAAAATCATTGCATTTCCCATTACATTGATCAACACGGTTCCTTCAGGTTCCAACCATCGTCTAAAACCCAAAAAGAATAGTGTAAGAGGAAAAAATCATGCTAGGAAAACAACATAATAAAGGGGGAGTACTTCCAATATCTAACATATTAGGTTTAATTCTATGATCGTTACCGTAATCCTCGGATTATAACCTATACTTATACTTAACCTAAGAGACATCCCTGGACATACCTTATAAATATCTCTAGGGATCTCACTAAAGTTCTCGCATCCTAGTTTCCAAAGGTTGACTAAACCTTTCCTCTAATACCAACTGTAGAGACCCGAAGCTTGATGTACACAGACATTACATTACTTTTTCGGAATAAAAAATACATAACAAAAATAGACACCAAAGGACCGTAATAGTTTAGTGTCTTTGGAAACTTGGAACATAATCTTCTAATCTTGGTGAAAGATCTTCAACATCTCCCATAAAGATCTTCCCTTTTTTTTTCTTACCTAAAACCTTTATTTATATCCTGGGGAAAAGAAAACATACAAAGGGTGAGCTCAAATGCTAAGTAAGGGTAAGCATGGAGAAAATAAAACAAACCATATACATTTGAACTTCAAAACATGAACATAATATTTAAACATCAAAATCTTGAGCAATGTCATAAAACATGGTATTACGTAAGGAATATATCATAATGGAACATCAATCATGATAAAATAGCATGGTAATAAAACATGTAATTGTGGAAAATCATTAATCACTTGATACGATTTCCATAGCAGACAAGGCATTGCTTCCAAGTCCATCTTAGTGGACAAAGTCCCTTACTGAATTGAGTTCACTCCTCGTTCCAGTCCTGTATCACTGAACCCGATTAACTTGCCATTACAGCCATGTCTATCTCATGAGATATAAATCATTACCCAATGAATTGGAGGGAGATATACGTCCCACCCATCTCATAATGAAATCAATCTTACGTGTGCCATAACATAAACATAAATCATTCATCATAACCCAAATAATAAAATGGGTTTCATAAACATCATCCCATCATAACATAATCCATAATAAACAAATGGATATCATTTCATCATAATAAAAGTGAAACCATGTAAATCATATAGACATTATACTTGAAATATACACATATGAAATAATTTCATCTTAGATGGAAAATGGTTTTGATAAAACACTTGAAATTAATTGTTGAGGAAAATATCCTTTCTTTTTCAAAATCATTTTCTTTTCAAAAAATGCCATGAAATTTTAAAAGAAAAGTATTTTGTTGAAAATATACATGAAATATTGTATAGGGATCTTCATGAAAATTAGGCATCATGAAAAAGTAAAAATCCGTTCATACCGTATAAGTTTTAAAAAAATATTCTCCTCGTACTTTTGTCGATAAAGTCAAAAAGTACCTCGTATGGTAAACAAAAGAAAGATTCCTTACATACCATGTAGTAAAAGTAAAAAATGAGTAAAAAGGACTTTAAACATACATTAAATAAATTTTAGAAAACATGTACATGGATGATAACAATAACCCTAGTAAATACTTATGTATAAGCAATCTCGGATAAAAATGAGATTGGAAAATTATCCCTTACCTTAGGTCCGATATGCTTCGTACGTATCTGAACCTCATGTATAATGATTTAAATAATGTCATTAACTTATTAAAGAATCATATTCATTTTTATGATATCATATATGGTTCACTTATGACTTTATATTACCCGTTATTTTGTAAATTCCATGTTAAAGCAGCGTTTTGGGTAAAATCGTTTTATTTATCGTACGTGTTTGGAATTGTTGTTCTTGATATTATTATTACTTATATAATTATTTAATTAATTCAAAAATTTAAATCATGATTTATATATCATATATATTCAGTATATATATATACATAATAGATAGATAAATGAAATGAAATACACCGTTCATGGAGACGGTAGGCCGTACGTACGCATGAACGCTGTTTTCCTTTCCTTATTGACTTGAATGGAAGTAAGTAGATGAAATATATATATATATGTATACATAAATTCAGTAGCTTAATAATGTCATATATTTAATTATTATTCATTATATATACATTATAATCAATCTTGAATGGTTATCATGGAGAATGAATCTCATCGCGTCGTGGAGACGGTAATTCGTACGTACACACGAGCGATGATATCGTTCCCATAATTATTGAATGGAATTGGAGTGGATGATATAATATTTCTGAATCAGTATGATGTTATAATAACCATGTATAGTTATTCTTTACACCATTATACCCATCCAAGTAAGGTGGTGGTGGAAAATAGATTACATCATGGCGTGGAGATGGTATTCCGTACGTACACACGCGCAGTGATTTTGTTTTCCATATGATGGATAGAAGATGAAATAGGGTTATTTCATATTTATAATAACATATCAGTATATTAGTTATACTGATGTTATTTAATTTATGATTAAACAAATAAATAAGAAGAAGTATAAGAAGAAATAATTGGAAAGAATCGGTAAAGGATATTACCTCTTCTTTGACCTGCCTCTTCTTAACCTCCTCTTAAGGCACTAGAGATGGTCTTTTGAGGAGACTAGAACCCCTGTAATGTTTCCAGGGAAGTTGATAAGGGAAATGGGCAGGGTTTGGCTGATCTTGAAGGCTCAAAATTGTGTAAAGAGAAGAGGGAGGAGGTGCCCTTTTATAAGGGAGGAGAGGGGCACCTTAGGAAAAACTTAAAATATTATTTTATAATATAGTCATATTCGGTTTATAAGAGATCCAAATTTATTTATTTCTAAGATAAAGTAGGGATGGGTCGAAATAATCTCAACCAATAGGTTTTAGACATGTTTAGGTTACTATTTTAACCTTATCATTTAGATTTAACTCTAAGTTAAATAATTTAACTTTTACCGTGTCTTCTTGTTGTTTTACACTATATGGTTAATAAACTTACTATAACAAGACAAAAGAACACCAAGTGGTTCATTATTCATATATATAACCTAATATTAGTTATTTGACCAAACCTTTTATTTTTAGGAATATAATAACAATTAATAATATAATATTTTTTTTTAAAAACTATTTTATTTCAATTTTGACACTATTTGGTAATTGATTTTTGTGAAAATCATAACAGCATGATTAGTTCGAAAAAAGTTAATTAAATAAATACTAACATGTCATATTAACCTAAAAAATTATTTCAATTTATAAAAAGTCTCAAATTACATTTATTTGGGTATTTATAACATCAATTATGTTAATATTTCATTAATAAGGTAATTACTGCATCATCATTGTGTCATAAATAAATTAAATTATTTAATGTCTAAAAATTATAAATAAAACACCATTATGTAGGAAATATTTTTATCTTTCTAATGAATATTTATTGTCGAATTTATCTTATGTATAACCCTATATTAAAAATGTTTTAGTTATTAAACTTTGATTTTAACTCTTTTAACTCTGCTTTGAATTAAATAATAATAAATTTCCTAATCTAATCCAAGTAAACCTGAAGGGTAATATTTTATTTCTAAAGTTGTTTTTGGTCGAATTACACTTATACAATAGAATTAGGACATGTGTTAGGGTAATAATAATATCATTTTTACCCTTAATTACCCTATTTACTTTTAACCGTGGTAAATAAAAGTAAAAAGTTACTATTCACCAAAAATTATTTTTCTCTTATTGAACCAAATTTTAATCCTTTATATTAACCGTGTCCCTCGTATTTTCAAAATTCCACTCACAGAAGCTGTAAAATTAAGTTTTATGTAAATTTTCAAATTCTCATAGGAGGTGGGTAAAAGACGGTGAAAACTTTAATAAATTTTATATATATATAAAATTATTATAAAATGACTCCAATGAATTAAATTAAACTTATATAGGTATTATGTATCAATTTTTACCTAAAATAAATTTAAAATAAATAATTATTTAAATAAAAAGTCAGTTTTTAAATAGTAACCCAGTGTTTTTACTATTCATCAAAAATTGAAGGTTTTCAGAAAAATACCAAAAATTCACCCTAGGCTAATTTCGATATTCTGAATCCAAAAATGAAGTCCATTTTTAAAGATAAAATTTATAAAATTTCAAAAGGTTGGTATTACTATTCATAACGGCTAGTTCATAATAATATTATAATAATATCTCGTTTAGTGAAACTTGGTATTGCGTACAACACACGCTATCGAGGAAGGTTGCTCTAGCCTATAACACAAGCTTAAAATAGTGTTTGCATATACTGTAAGCTAATACGGTGTTGCGTATAGCGCAATCTAATCTTGGTGTAGCGTACAACACAAGACATCAAAGAAATTAAAAAAATATTTTTTCTCATAAAATCTCGGGGTGTTACATCATCTCTCTAAAAGTGAATTTATATAGAGTGAGAGGATCTTATAAACTTTCAGGATTCATGCAAGAAGTTTGAACGGATTGTTCAAAATCTGCTTCGTGCAGAGTTTCTTCGTGCAGAGGTGATATTTTCTTAAAATCAGAGACTTCGGGTTGTGAAGTCAGAGGTGCCGATTTCCTTACAAATCGAGGGCTTGTGGGGATAGCAAGACAGATACCGATCTTAGGATTGAGGGATTACATGGGGTTTGGGTAAGACATACTTTCTTGTAAGTATAAAACAAGGGACCTTTATCCAAGGTTATTGGATACCCTCCTCTTTGGGTTAAAAGAAGATTGTATATTTCCGCTACTTTGTAAGAGTTAGGAAGTTTTATTTTGGTATAAACTTTATAACTTGTATCTATGATTGTAAGAAATTCCATACGCCTTGTGGTAAAATTTATTTTTATGAAAATATTCTTAAGATTTATACTTAAGAACTTTATATTTTCTTTAAGAAGTTGGTTTCTTATTAGAGGTGTTGTGAATTTTATTTATACAAAATTTCCTTAAGAAAATTTTAAAGTATACAATTCACCCCCCCTCTTGTATATTGTGTTTTTCAACACTATTACGATCCTAATATTGGTATAGAGTAGAATATCATACTCCATACCTTCCTAACAATTGGTATCAAAGGTTGGATACCTCGTACTCTGAACCAATCCAACAATTGGTATCAGAGGATTAGTTTAATCTGAATTAATATCACGATTAGATTCAAAAGAGAAATCTTCTTCTTCAAATTTTCAGAATTAGATTTTCAGACTCATAAAGTTTGGATTCATATTTTTCTTAGAGATACACTAGTTCTATTTTTCTTTCTTAGGATATTTTGTTTACAAACTTTTATTACTAACAAGTTTTTGTGGAAATATTTTCCTTAAGAATGGCTAGTTTAAATGTTGGCTTTACCAAAAATCTAAATCCTACCAGACCTCCTATTATTTATGGAAATGATTATGAGTATTGGAGAGATAGGATGAAGAATTTCTTTATTAAAACTAGAGTTGATACTACCAGATGATGACAGGAGACTATAAGATTCCTGATAAGGAATTGAGAACTTTTATGAATTAAGAGAAATCAGAATATCAAGAAAATTTCAGAGTCAGAAATACATTACTATGTTCTATGAACCGGAACATATATAGTCAAATATCTTCATGTGAAGCTAAAAATAGTATCTGGAAGAAACTTTAAGTTACACATTTTGGTAATTCTAAAGTTATAGAGATGAGAAGAGCTATGTTGAGAGCTGAATACCGTGACTTTAAATTTCCTTATGGAGAAACCATAAGCAAAGTTCAACAAAGGTTTATGAAAATTGTGAAAAGCTTAAAATATATGAAAGAAAAAGGTTTGTATGATAAGTCTCTTGTAGATAATATTATAGACATCATGCCAAATTAGCGGGAGTCCAAGAGGACAACAATTGATGAGAACAGGAAAGTCACCCAGATTTCCTTAGACGAGATGTTTGAAACTCTTCTTCATCACGAGACTAGAATAAAGAGAGATGATGATAATTTTAAGAATAAGAATGGGAATGGAGGAGTTAATTTTACAACTACATCTAAACATATGAAATCCAAGACTCTAGAAAGAGTTACTAGATCAAAGTCAAAGGAAGTTTCTATTCAATCAGAATCTAGTGATACAGAAAAATCTAAGAATGAGTTAGCTAATCTTTCTCGGAGAATGAACAAGATAGTATACCAGAAGAACTATCAAAATAATTTCAATAAGAGAGACTACAAAGAAAAGAAAGATTAGAAAGTTACTTGTTATGAATGTATAAGAACATGCCATATCAGACCCGATTGACCTCTTTTGAAAAAGAAGGATAAGATGGAAAGGAATTTAGAGAGGAACAAGAAAAAGTTCTACTGTTCTAAGCACTAGAAAAGTCTTAGAGAAAATGACACTTGGAGTGCTAGTTGTGGAGACTCTTCTCAAAGTGAATCTTCTGAATATGAATCATCAAAACAGAAAAATATCAGATTCATTGCTACTACTTCTTTTCCAAATACTTGTCTTATGGCTAGGGTTTGCTCGGCCGAGGCTTTAAACAATTTATATCTTGATAAGAACTACTATCCTGAAGATATTTCTTCCGATGAAGATACTTAATATTCAGATAATGAAGAAATACATTCTTATGAAGAAGTATCTAGATTTCGCAAGTTGTTAGAAGCAAAAAATTGTAAAATTTCCAAGAAACTAGAAAAGGTAAATACTAGAGAAAAAGTTCTTACAAAAGAGATTTTAGACCTCTCTAGAGATCTTGAAGATAAGTATGAGCTTCTAGAAAAACTTTCTAAAGACCTTAATAAAATAAATTATGAAAAGGAAAATCTTTATAAAGATCTTAAGAATTCTATTTCTAAAATAAATTTTTTTGAGGAAAAATATAACTCTAAGGAAATAATTTCTGAGGATAGGAATTTAGTCATAAGACTAAAATCTGAAATATATTCCCTTAAGAAACTTCTTGAAAACTTTACCTCTGGTAAATAAAATTTTGAAAAGATTTATTCTCAAATCAGACCTCAAGGAAATACTACTGGAGTAGGTTATACTAACAGAAATCCTGTTTTCAAAAAAAAAAACTATTTCATTCCATCCAGAGATCTTTTTTGTACTAAATGTCAAAGTGGTTGGAATTTGAAGAAAAATTGTTCTTTGAATAATGTTCAATCTATTGGGTTTCATAAATCTTATTTCTCAAAACAAGTGTGGGTACCTAAAATTTTATTGTCTAACCCCAGATCCAAACAAGTTTGGATTCCGAAAATCTTATTTTTTTTTGTAGGAAAATAAAGAATGTACCAACAATATCTGGTATATGGATAGAGGATGTTCCCATCATATGACTGGTAACAAAAGTTATTTTCATAAGACTATCAAAATGATGGTGGAAAAGTAACCTTTGGGGATAATTCTCAAGTAGAGATTATCGGTATAGGTAATATCATTATTCTTAGCAATGTTTTAATTTCAAATGTTTTATTTGTTAATGGTCTAAAGTACAACCTTATAAGAATAACTCAATTATGTGATGAAGGTTACCTTGTGAATTTTAGGAATTATAAGTGTTTAGTTCACAATTCCAAGGATGAATATATTCTTACTACCCATAGGCATGAGAATGTGTACACTTTGAACTTAGAAGGCTTAAGAAGTCAAGATCTTCCTTGATTAAGTGCAATTAAAGATCAATCTTGGCTTTGGAATAGAAGTTTAGGACACCGAAACATTAATAACCTTAGTAATTTCTCAAATAAAGGATTAGTTAAGGACCCACTGGTTCTAAGTTTTGATTCTTCAAAAGTTTGTGACCCTTTTCAGTTTGGAAAGCAACACAAATCTAGATTTAAATCTATTAGTGAAGTTTCAACATCTAATAACCTAAAGTTAGTGCATATAGATCTATTTTGTCCTACACAAACTGAAAGTATTGGAGGAAAATACTATGTATTAGTTCTTGTTGATGACTAAACTAGATATACTTGGGGGTCTATTTTCTAGCATGAAAATATGAAGCCTTTTCCTATTTTAAAACTTTTCGAGCTCAAGTAAAAAATGGGAAAAATTTTCCATTGATAACTATTCATAGTCATCATGGTGGTGAGTTTGTAAATTCGTATTTTGGAACTTTTTGTAGTAAGAAAGGTATTACTCACAATTTCTCATCCCCTAGAACTCCTAAAAAAATGGTGTTTTTGAAAGAAGGAACTGAATCCTTCAAGAGATAACTAGAACCATGTTGAGTGAATATTCTATAGAAAAACCTTTTTGGGCTGAAGCTGTAAGTACTACCTGTTATACTATAAATCGAGTTTCGATAAGACCTTTTCTTAATAAAACTCCTTATGAGCTATGGAATATTCAAAAACCAAAGGTTTCTTACTTTAAGGTTTTTGGTTGTAAAGTTTTTATCCTTAATACTAATGATAACTTACACAAATTTTCACCAAAATCTGATGAAGGAATATTCTAAGGCTATTCCACTAACTCTAAGGCTTATAGGATTTTTAACAAAAACACTTATACTGTGGAGGAAACAGTACATGTTAAATTCAATGAAGCTGATCCTTTTTTTTTTCAAACAACCTCATTTAAATCCTCCAGACATATTTTCTAAAAATGGTCAATAACCTATAGTTGAAGATTCTTCTAAGGAAAATATTCATGAAAATACTCCTGAAACATTTATCCTTGAATATTTTCTACCTTATGTTGATGATCAAGTTTTAAAAATCCCAAATCAGTTGTTACTTAGAAATCATCCTACTAATAAAATCATAGGAGGTGTCAATCAACCTATAAGGACTAGAAGTTTGTTAAGAAATGAAATTGAAAATGTTTATTTTCTTTACCAATTCAAGCCAAAGACTCATGAGGAAGCCTTAGGTGATGAAGATTAGATAAAGGCTATACAAGATGAACTCAATGAGTTTGTGAGGAATCAAGTCTGGACCTTTGTTGAAAGACATAAGGAAACTTCTATTATTAGAGTAAAAAGGGTCTTCATAAATAAATGTGATGAAAATGGAATCATTGTTAGAAATAAAGCCAGATTGGTTTCTAAAGTCTATAAACAATAAGAAGGAATAGATTATGAAGAAACCTATGCACTGGTAGCAAGACTCGAATCCATCCGAATTATTCTAGAATTCGCAGTATTCTATAATTTTAAACTTTATCAAATAGATGTGAAGTGTGCTTTCCTTAATGGATATGTACATGAAGAAGTCTATGTAGATTAACCTCCTAGTTTTGAAGATGTAAAACATCCTAATCTTGTATTTAAATTTACCAAAGCTTTATATGGCCTTAAACAAGACCCTAGAGCTTGGTATGATAGAATTACAAGATTTTTACTACAAAACAACTATTCTAAGGGAACCATGGATCCAACACTTTTTATAAAGAAAGATAAGAAAGAAATTTTTATTGTACAAATATATGTTGACGATATTATATATGGATCAACTCAACAATCCTTAATAGATTCCTTTGTGGGTCTTATGAAGTCTAAGTTTGAGATGAGTATGATGGGTGAGTTAACATTCTTTCTTGGTTTTCAAATTTCTCAAAAACCAGAAGGAACTCATATATCTCAACATAAGTACATCAAATATATTCTTAAAAAGTTTGGGTATGATAACACTAAGAGAATAATTACTCCTATTAGAACTTCTAATACTCATGATATTGATAAAGTAGGGAAACCTGTGGATCAAACATCTTATAGAGGAATGATAGGAAGTTTAATTTACTTAACATCAAGTTGACCTGACTTAATGTTTTCTATTTGCTTATGTGCTAGATATCAAGCAAATCCTAAGGAATACCATCTTAAGATTGTGAAAATAATTTTCCGGTACTTAAAAGGAGCCTTAAATTTAGGAATTTTTTATTCTTCTAGAAATGTTTTCGAACTAAAAAGATTTTTAAATGCTGATTTTTCTGGCTGTAAAATGGATAGAAAAAGTACATATGGAACTTTTTATTTCCTAGGAGATTCCTTAGTTTCTTGGTCTTGTGAGAAACAAAATTTTGTAGCACTTTCCACTGCTGAAGCAGAATATCTATCAGTTGGAAGTTGTTGTGCTCAAGTGTTGTGGATGCAACACACCCTCATAGATTATGGCATGAGTTTTACCAAAACTCAAATCTTGTTTAATAACACTAGTGCCATATCCCTAGGTAAAAACCCAGCACATAACTCCCTTGATAAGCACATAGATATTGGGCATCACTTTTGTTAGGGATCACACAGTCAATGGAGATATAATTCTTCAATTCATCAGAACTCAAGAATAACCTGCTGATATATTTACTAAACCATTACCATCCGAGAGATTTGAATACATTAAAGAGAAGCTAAGAATGATATATTTAAGATAATCATTCATATATAGTTCTTGTTTAACCATCTCCTAACATTGAATTACTCCTAAATTATGGGGGAGTAAATATGTTTGAAAATTTCAAAAGTTTTTTTCCATAAAATTTTATTTTTTCAGAATCATTGAGTTTGGTAATTGAGATCTTTTTCAGTATCTATTTTCTCAACAGACATGAAATTAACAGTTCCAAAAAATTTTGGTTTTAAGAAATATTTTTCTTTAATTAAATTTAACCTTAAGGATTTTTTTCCTTAAGATAACCAACTTTAAGAATTTTTTTCTTTTAAATTTTCTGTCTATTTTGAAAATCTCAGAATCGAAATTCTAAGAATAAATATTTCCGAAGTTGAAATTCTCGGAATAAAATTTCCGGTATCTAGTTTCTCTAACCCCAATAAATTATTAATACCGATAATTTCTTCAGAGATTCCTTAAAGGTACATTTTCTTACCCCTAGTTATTTTCTTATATCTCTATATGTTGTTATTTTTGTCTTTTAAGATTTTTTTTCGGATTCATATTTCCTTAGATTCCAACTTTTATTTTCTAAAACCTCACAATTTTGGTATGGGTATATCTTTTCAACTTTCTTCAACTGTTAGATCATATTGGAAAAATCTTAGCCTTTTTATTTCCTTATAGAAGATGAAAGGTCGTAGTTTGTCTATATAAGGTCTACCCCATTTCATTAGGACCCCACCAGTTCTTTAAGCCTTCGAGTCGAAGTTCTGCTGCTTTAGAGTTTGTCATTCCGGACTTCTTCATAGATTTCTTACAGATCTGAATGTCATCCAATTCCAACCAGATGGTAGTCAAGTATAATAAAGACAAGATGATATATCGAGAGATACTTTTATGTTCAGACTTTTTCAACCGGTATGATTCTCTCATCTCTCATATTTTTAAATGTAATAATTAGGAGAGAATTTGTATAGCAAAGGGCAGGGTTCAAGATACTGTATATCCAGAACTAGTCATATAGTTTTATGACTCTGTAAATTTCTTTGAAAAGGATGGTAAGAAATATTTCATATTTAAGGCTTGTGAAAAAACCTATATAGTTCCATGATGAAAAGCGGCCAACTTCTTGAAGATTCCCTATGAAGGAGAATCCCTCATAGGTTCTTACAAAATTTCGGATAAGGGAGGTTCTTTAGAGAAGAACTGTGCTTTAGAAAGTCTCAGCATCAAGAGAGTTAAGACTCTGAAGCTTGCACATTTATCAGTAGACCATAGATTGTTAGAATTATGTATAAAAGGGTTATTTATCCCAAGAAAAGGGGATTAATATTACTTAAAGACGCGTGAAATTCTTTTTTTAGACTTTCTCATCAACCTCAGAAAGGTTAATTTTGTAAAGTATATTTTCCTTACGATTAATGCTATGAAAGATGGTTCCATCAAATCTCAAATCCTCATGTACCTAGTGAAAATACCAAGGATAGTTGTTATGGTTTTAGCTAAAATGAAAATTGCATGAAAGTATACTTTGAAATCCAGCAAGATTATGTTTATAAGTGAAGATATTCTGAAGAGAATGAAAATTTCTTACAATCCGGAATCTAAGAAGTTTGAAGAATTCATAACTCCAGAAGTTCAGAAATCGACATCAAAAGAAGCCATTCCAGAATCATCCAAAGAGGATCAGAAAAAGTCAGTACCAGAATCTTCAAAAAGTGTTCATAAGAATAAAGAGTCGGATGGGGCCTCTCATGCTGATCCTACCTCTGTAGCTCCAGTTTTAACACCATAAATTATAAGAAAACCAAAGGCTTACTCTGATGATATTGTAGCTAGTTGGAGGAAATTAGCTGAATCCAGGAAGAAAGGGGATCCAATCTTTGGGTTAAATATAACAGAGGAAAAGGCTTTAAGGATCCAAACTATGGATGTGTTAGAGAAATAAGCTAAGGAGAAGGAGCAGAAAAGGAAAAGAACTGAGACAAAGATCATACAATCCCTGCTGAAAGAAGTAGAAAAATCCTCTAAGAAGCTACCAGTACCAGATGTCACTTCAGAACCTAAGAAAGCAAAGAAACCTGTAGTGATATCAGAACCTATTCCGGAACCACATGAAAAAGTACAGGAAGATGATGGCATTATTCAAGAAGAAGGAGATAATGTTATTGAAAAAATTGATGATTATGTTGCAACCCCGGGAGTTTCTACTGAGGAAGAAGAAGAATAAGAAGTTGAGATTGAAGTTAAAGAGATAGAAGAGGTAGAAGAAGAGGTTTATGTAACCGGAAATGAAGATGAAATTCATGAATCCGAAAATAGTGATACCATAAGTGAAGAAGAGAAAGAAGAAGAAGAAGAAGAGAAAGAATCCAGATATGATAAGACTATATAAAATAAGGAAGTCCCTCAGTGTTCCAAACCCTCTGCGGTGCTGAAAATTGATAAAGGGAAGACCATTATGGTTTCCCCTTCTGATGCTGACTCTCCTCAAAACCTTGAGAATCTGAAAACCTTTACTCTGAAGGTCAACAAAGAAGAATCTGACTCCGAGTCCTCATCATCTATGGGTGATGACTTTGTTAAAAATTATTTAAGGAAATTAGTAAGTACCATTATGGTACTCACTAACCTAGATTCCTGGAGCCAAATGATGCAGGAAACCTTAAATAAAAAGACAGATTCAACATCTATGCTGATGGACATAGTGGTGAAAGGTGAAGCCGATCATAATAATCTTCTCATTGATTAAAAATCTCAAAAGTTTCATGTCAGGAAGTGATGATCCAGACCCGAACCTTATCAGATAATGCTCTACAATTCTCTAACTTCATGGAATCTATAAAGGGAGCATTCAATGATGTAGCAAATGAGCTTTCCAAAGTCTAGACTTCTTTCTTAGAGAAATTCTCAAGTGAGTTTGCTGTGAGGAAAAATTAAGGAAAAAATCTTCTTGATCAAATGAATACCGTAGCTCATGTTTTCAATTTTCATAAGGGTATATTTGCTAGTCTTGATAAGAAATAAAATTCACAAGGAGAAGTAATCAAAGTTCTTGAGGATAAGAATCGGTCTCAAGAAATCTAGATTCAGGCTCTGGAGAAGAAGGTAACTGAGCAAGATGACTTGATAAAGAAGCTCCAAGAAGACCACAAGGAGGTGAAAGAGATTAAGTCCTTGGTGAAAAGTCTTCTTTTAGAGAATAAGAAGTAGGGTTAAATCATTTTTTCCATACTGAAGTTTTATTGTACTTTCATAAGAAATATAATGAAAATTACCTGCATTTATTTTATTTATATTTTGTATCGTGTATATTTCCTTGTAATCTTACAGGTCCCTCTCCATTCCTTTTTTAAAATCACAAAGGGGGAGGATTTTATCAAAGGGAGAAGATAAAGGAGGAAACATTTATAAAGGAAATTACTTAGGGTAAAATCTAAGGGAAAATAAATTTTCTAACTTCTTATCCAGAAGAGTTATATACCTAAGGGGAGTCTCTCTAAACAGAAGCACATATATCTGAGGGGGAGATTTCCATAATCTAATATCTTCTAAATAAGGGAAGAATAATTTACCCTAATTCATACACTTAAGGGGGAGCTAAGTATTTCTAACTCTAAGCATATATTTCTTTCCTTTGCCAATTTTTTCGAAGTTGTTTGTGATTTCCAAAAAGGGGGAGATTTTTAGGTCTATAAGACCTCTCCATTCCTTAAACCTTTATTTTGAAAATCACAAACACCTTCTTCATAAATATATTTTCCTTACTCTTTCATGTATTTCCTTACACTTTCATAAATTTTTTTATGACCAAATTATTCTTAGAATTTTGAGTTAAATATATTTTTATTAAGGTTTTTAGTAATATGTTTTTCCATACCAGAAATGTTCTTAAGGTTCTGAATTTTGGTTCATGGTTATACAATACCAAAATTTCTTAAGACACAGTTTTCTCGTTCTTTGTTTTCAATGCGATACCGATTTTCATCTTGAGTGAAATCTAGTATCATATTTTTCCTTATACATTTAATTCCAGTATTGCGGTTTTAAGATAGTTTTGTCATATAGTTTTTATGCGATTCTGAAAATTTCTATACCGAATTTCTCATACCAAGATATTCTATACCAGAAATTTTATTTTCATACATATTTCAATACCGATGTTTTCAAATCCGGGATTTCTATATCGGAAATTTTCCACTACGCATTTCTAAAGAATATGTTATTAACACTATTTATGTTAGAGATAATGATACTATTTCTTATAATACTGATACTAGAGAATAAGAAACCAGTACCTAGAATTTTTTTATACACTGTATTCTATAATCTGATATCGGTTATTTTTTTTCTGTCATGCCGCAAATCATGATACTGGTACCAGAATTTGTAAAAAGCGAGTTTTCATAAAATATTTTCCTACAATTCACTCATACCGATCTTATGAAAAACAATTCTGAAATTTACAATTCCAAAATTTATTATTCAAAGATTTAATTCCTAGAATTATAAATCTTATATTTTCTCTCATATCTTTCCAATTTTATCAGATTCCAAGTTACTTATACTTAAGGTGTAAGAACTTTATATTCATGGTTAGTTATATAAAAAGATGTCATTGTTTTTTTATAAACTAACCATTGTTTGTTTTCCATGTGTCCAGGTCCCTCCAAAAATTAAGGAAATATGACCATTGGAGTGGAACCGACTGGTAGAATTTTGAAAGCTATAAATAAGACCTCAAATGATGTGATCCATAGAGAAGAAGTTCACCAGTTCACAATTTCACATGCTTGAATTTTAGAGTTCATCTCTCTAAAAGTGAATTTCTATAGAGTGATAGGCTCTAATAAACTCTCAAGCTTCGTGTAGAAAGTTTGAACAGCTTGTTTATACTGTGCTTCGTGCAGAGTTGCTTCGTGCAGAGGTGAGATTTCCTTAAAATCAGAGACTTTGTGTTGTGAAGTCAGAGGTGCTGGTTTCCTTAAAAATCAAGGGCTTGCGGGGATATCAAGACAGATACCGATCTTGGGATTGAGGGCTTACCTAGGGTTTGGGTAAGACCAACTTTCTTGTCAGTATAAAAAAAGGTACCTTTATCCAAGGTTGTTGGATACCCTCCTCTTTAGGTTAAAAGAAGATTGTATATTTCTGGTTATTTGTAAGAGTTAGGAAGTTTTCTTTTTTGTATAAACTTTCTAACTTGTATCTCTGATTGTAAGAAATTCTATATGCCTTATGGTAGAATTTCTTTGTAAGAAAATCTTCTTAATCTTTAGACTTAAGAACTTTATATTTTCTCTAAGAAGGTGATTTCTTATTAGAGGTGTTGTGAATTTTTTTATACAAAATTTCCTTTAGAAATTTTTAAAGTATACAATTCACCCCCTCTTGTATATTGTGCTTTTCAGCACTATTTTGATCCTAATATTGGTATAGAGTAGAATATCATACTCCATACCTTCCTAACAGTAGCAACATATATTTCATGGCAGTAGAAGAGATCACTAATTTTGGGAAAAAGAAAATCAAGAGGCTCTAATACCACATGTGAAGGAGGCTGTGTGATATGGAAAATAACATTAAAATAAAAAAACTCCAAAATTGAACAAGATCTATTGATTTATTTCTAGATAATTTCAAAGATTACAAAGTAGTAGAAATACAATGTAAGGAAGTGAAAAAAAAACAAAATAAGAATGTAAGGATTTACGTGCTTCAGCCCCTATTGGGAAAGAATTCATAAAAATAACTTCACCCACACACACACTTTATTATTAATACACAAGGGAAAACCATATTACAACATAGAATGACAAAAAAAAACAGATGAAGCAAAAAAAGGACCACTGTAAAAATGATCAAGAAAACTGAAAAAGAACTTTCAATGATGGTCATAACAAAACCCGAAAGTCCTGATCTCTTCACATCACACACTACTAGAAGAGGAACACGGTTTCTCCGCTTATAGATGTAGAGGGTTTATCTTATTAGATCTAGAGATGTGTTATATGGATCCAAGTAGTGGCCTCACTTCTTCTCTAAAGATGGATGTTGATGATATCCACAAAGAACTGCACGCCAGTGGTGTGCAGGGAGGTTGGCAGGACAAGGATTGAAATATCTATCAAGGTTAAAATAAAACCACCAGAAATTAGTAGGATCTTGGGTGAGAGATCAAAACACCAGCAGAAAGAGAGAAAACCACCGACGGTGAGAGGGAGAACCACCAATGGTGAGAGGGTGAACAACCAACTGAGAGAGGGCATTGATTTTTGAAATATATAGAATTATTTAAATGTAGGGGTGATGAAATCCCTTGATAAGATCCAATGAGAATAACAGAACAACAATGGATAGATCTCTAAGAATAACACCCTCGAACAACCCTTCCAACGGTCCATGAAACCACAAAGCAGATGGATGGTGGAGATCCAAGGGATGATGGCCTTGATCAATGTTCAGAAAAAAAGGTTGAGAGAAACATTAGATAGCCATGGTGACAAGCATAATAATTATCATCATGTTTTATTATGGAAATAAATATCTAAATTAAAATTATCAACACAACTAGGGAAAAGGTCTCTTCAACATCAATACCATAATTTTTTTTATAACATATTTCCACTAAACATGCCTTATTAGAAGACACTCCACATCCATGTAAGGTTTCTTATATAATAATCACTTGAACCCTATTGGTATTACCCCTTTAAGTACACGTACCAAGTTCCAAACTTATTTAGTATACATGGAATCTATCTTAGTTTTCATGGATTCTAACCATTTCTAATAATCAAAACACTCAATGGAATCTAAGTAGGTAATAGGTTCATCATCTATGAACATTACATCATCATCATTTCCATAAGAAATCCATATCACTCAATATTACTATAAATGCTACCAAAACTATGAGGTTCTTATATATATTGAGATGATTATTCATCCACAACTCTTTACAGAACAACCTAAAATTACATCTCAATAAAATTTACTATTTATTGGTCTTAAACTTCTATAATTTCTACTTTCCTCCCATTGAATACTCGATTGACGTGTTTCTTCTCATAGAAAGAAATATATCTATCCAAAGACACTTTATGTATAGTAGTATTATAGAAAAAATATCTAATTATATCCTTGGTATAACAAATAATAAGAATTTATCTGATTTAGATGCATGTATTTATAAAGCCCAATACATTACATATGATTCACAACAAAAAAACATCATAAAATAAAAACAGGTATACCTTTCAATCCATATTTCATATGGTGTCTTTTTGACTACTTTATATGGAATAAAATTAAGTGTAAATAAAATAGTTTCCAAATAATATGTTCATAATTATATAGGAAGGTCACACTAAATCATCATCAATAAAACCATGTCTAACATGGTATTATTCCTCCTATTAGGCACATCATTCCACTACGGTGTTCCAAGTGGAGTGAGTTGTGAAATAGTTCCACAATCTCTCATAATATTAGTGAACTCTTGGTTCAATATCCATCGTCCTGATTCAATATAAGTATCATAATACCTTCTCCCAGTCGATTATATACTTAAGTTTTGAATACCGTATAAATTTTCAATGGTTTCAATAATTTATCTCATGAGAAACACATAACCATTCCAACTAAAGTCATCCATTAAGGATATTAAGTACCTATACCAACCAATTTATAGAGTACTCATTGGCCCAAATACATCACTATCTATAAGATAAAATAGTCTAATAGTCCTCTCATATTTTCATTAAAATGTGTTTTAGTCATTTTTTTCTAAAAATAAAGATTCATAGTTATCAAATTGTTCATAATTTAATTAGTATAAAAATCTATATTTATAGATTATTTTGACACACTTCTCAATTATTTATCAAAGGAGACAATTACAAAGGCAAGTAATGTTATAAACAACCTTTAACTTCTTATCTTGAATGTTATAGACTGGATTTTATTATTCTAAAATGTATAAATTTAGATCATAAGTTTCAACCTCTATTAAGGAAACTCTTTCCCCATTTCCAATATGTAAAACTACAACATCTTTCATAATTTATCTCTCTTTTTCATGTATGTTTTTATCATTAAAAATGTGTGATGCACACTTGGTATCCAATACCCATGAGTCAGAATCAGAGAAAAGTTATTTTTATAACATTCAAATACATATGCTCATAAGTCTTCTTGAGGTGCCTCAGACCTACAATCCCAGATCCAGTACTAAAAACACCTTTGTTAAAAAATATATTTGATATAAAGTGAGATGAAACTATATTTATTTTACTTAATTTTCATAATTCAATTATTACATCTCATAATAAAAACATAATCCCAAAAAATAAAGGTTTAGAATCTTTGGGGACCAATTATACATGATACTTATTTTATGATACTTATGAAAATTTCTCTATAATCAAACCACAATAGAACCCATTATATAAAAATAAGAGGTTATACTCATATTCATAACTTGGGGAATAGAAACATAAGATAAAGGGGTGATCAGAAATAATCAGTAATAAAAAAACTTATCAATATTTCATTAGGGGTTAGATCATGACTATGAGAAAACATGATCATGGGGGGATATCTTATTAAAAATAACATGGAACAATAAGAGTTCTAAAGAGATCATGATAGAAGGATATATAATCTCAAATGGACAAAAATTTACCCTGGAACAAGACTGTGAGATTATTAACCTGATCTATAGAGCATAATCATAGGCATCCCACACAGAAATATGGAATGACATTAAATCATAGAATAATATGGAATTATGGTTCAAATAGAAGTATAAAAAATCATAACATTGTAAATAAAATCCAAGTATGTATACCCTTTATATTTTTAATAAATCTAATAATTTCTACCATTTAAGTTATGAAAAAATTCAATCATGTTGATGTTTTATTTTGTGAAAAAAATCTAAGCATGTCCATGATTTATATTAAGAAAAAATCAAATAATTCTTACCCTTTAAGTTGTGAAAAAATATAGTCATGTAAACACTTTATGTTATGGAAAAAATAAAAGCATGTCCAGGTTCTATGTTGTAAAAAAATACAAGCATGTCCACCCTTTAAGTTGTGAAATAATTCAATCATGTCTATGATTTATGTTGAGGACAAATCCAAGCATGTCCATGCTTCATTTTATAATTATATATAAAACCCCAAACCATAAATTGGAGGGAAATATAATACCCCAGCCATAAATGACCCATACATATGTGTTCTAATTTAAAATAATTATTCATCAAGTTATAAAGAACCCATATAAATAAAAATGAGTTTCACAACATTTCCATGTGGTATCACCAAAATTGACCTTAATAATGAAAATTATTGATACCCAAAATTTGATCACCATAGAGGAGTATTTCATAATATCATTTAGAGGGTGATTCATGTAAAAAATTTCCATGGAATTAAATCATTTAGAGGTAAAGAGGAAAATTATTGACAAACCATAAATGAGTTTGAGATTTTTTTTAACATTATCATAAAAGAAAAAGTTAAGGGTCACTAAAAGTTATTTTTAAAAATAAAAAATTGAAATAATTAGAAAAATATTACTTTTAAAAAGAAAATTTAACAATAAATCCTTGAAAATACATCAATTTTATTAGAAAAAAAATATATAATGGTATATAAAACATATGATTTTGAAAGGATGAAAAACCTTTTTAATAATTTGAAATACTTTTTTTGAAAACTAACATTATAAAAAGAGTAAAAAAACATAATTTTGAAAATATGAGAAGGTATTAAGAAGGTTTCTTGAGATATCACATAATTGGGTTTCAAATTTAAAGGATAATTTTAATAGGAATTAAAAATATGGGTATGGAAGACAAAGAGCTTACTTGGGAAGTATAGGAGTTATTCTTAACAATGTTATAATTTTATGAAAAATAAATTCATAATGTAAGGATATTTGAATTAAAAACTAATTTTCCCAAAATAGGAAGTTATATTAAAATATAATACATTTTATGGTGGAAGATCCCAAGTATAGATGAAATAAGTCTAATAAGAAATATCACAACTCAAAGAATTTTTTTTTGATTTATCAATATTATTTATGACTAAAGAAAAGTCTTAATAAAAACCCCTTGAAAGAGAGGGAATGGAATTTAACTTTAAATACCATAAATAAAATATAATTCAGGATATTATATATCCAGTATGCAGTATACACACCATTTAAATGAAATTAGGTTCATAAAACAAAAGGGTATGAGATCATGATGCTCAATATGGGTAAATATTTAACATATCAATCAATGATCAAATGCCAGAATAAGATACACATAAGAATATGAGATTATGATTATAACATACAAAGTTCATACCCAATAATTCATAGATCATAAATCACGAGTCATGGCATAAAAATTTAGCATTTCAAAAGACATGAGTCATAAGAGTGAGGAGTCATCATTAATAAATCATGATCCATGAGAGAATATCATAATAATAAGAAAATGTCATAGGAATTATGGTTAAATAATAATCCTATAAAATCATTTAATTAGTTTCAGTTTACTTATAATGCTCTCAAAATGGATAAAGTCTAATATTGGACTTGGTTCACTCTCTATTACACCATTTCCTTAGTCGAGGTTCACTCCCAAGACTATCATAGTGGAAAAAGTACAATATTGAACTAGGTTAACTTTACATTATAGTTTATAATATATCATGATATATCAATCATCACTCAATGAATTAGAGGTATTCAAGATACCCACCCATCATATAATAAAAAACATACATATTTGTGTCAAGAGATCATAAAAAAAATTGTCAATTTACTATAGAATAACCTATAGAAAAGAAATGGGTTTCATAAACCTTTTATCATCATATAATTATAATATATAAATATAAATAACATGGATCATATCATTAGATCACATCATCAATGAATAATAAGAAACATCAATGGATATTGACATAGATGAAAAATACCTTTAAAATTTAATTTGAACATTTATTTGAAAATAGGGGAAAATATTCTTTTCCTTCAGTATATTTAAAACTAAAAACTTCCTAAACATTGAGAAAAATATTTTATTTTAAAATAACCATGAATGTTTTTAAAGAATATTCAATTCAAATAAT
The DNA here is from genome assembly GCA_963277665.1 of Viscum album. NCBI lineage: Eukaryota > Viridiplantae > Streptophyta > Magnoliopsida > Santalales > Viscaceae > Viscum > Viscum album. The sequence goes on along the minus strand of OY728158.1, from coordinate 646,976,850 downwards.
GTTCCTGATGGGTATAAAATCTATTTGTACGGTAAATGTTAAAACAAAAATTCATTTCACAATTTTGGTAAAAAGTCCAAAAGTTCCTAGTTTAGAAAATGACAAGAAGATTCATTTTAAAACTTTGAAAATAAAGTCAAATATGGTTAAAAATTAATTTTAAGGATAATTTTATCATATAAAAAAATATTATTGAAATGGACATAGAATAATAAATTCATCGATTAAAAAGGAAATAAGGTCAACTTTTATTAAAAAACTTTTCTAAATAATTTTATGTACCAAATAGTGGAGATTGAAAAGAAATAACTTAAATTAAATAATAATCAGTGGAAAAGAAAATAATTGGGATTTAAAGGATAAGTATCATATAATTTCCCCCAATGGAAGTTTAATATATACAATCCTGAAAAAAATAATATTTTAACATAATCCATTACCAAAAGTCCTGTATTTCTTTTAATGAATTAAAAACTATAAATAAAAAATATATAGATTTTATAGATATATTACATATAATATTAATATATAAATTACCATGTATCATTCTTTTAAAATTTCTAATTATCCTTTTATTAATAATTATTAAAATCCACATTTGGGGAAAATGGTCTATTTTCTATGGATGTTTTGATTTAATGGTTCTATTCCTTACACCTTGGTCATGGTTTAATTATCTAAATAATATTAATCAGGTCATAATTATCATATGTATTAATTATACACACTTTTATAACCATTTATATAAACTAGTGATGAAAAATGAATTACATCAATTTGTGGAGATAGTAGTTTGTACATACACACGAGTGAATTTTCCACTTTTCAATGGATGAAATGAAATAAAGGTAAATAATAATTAAAATTTAAATAATAATCATTATATCATAAATAAAATATATATTAATTAAATCTATCATTATTCTTATCTATGTAAAAAGGTAATTAAAAATAAATCATGTCATTTCGTTGAGGTGGTAGTCCACACACACTAATGAGCGACATTATCATTTTCTAATGGATAGTAAGAAGATAGAAAATGAATATATCATTAACTTAAAAACATATAATTATATTATATATAATAATTTAATAATTTTAATATGTTTATATCTAATTTATAGGAGTTTTATGAAGAAAGAAACATGAAAAGGATTGGTAAGAACATATAACTATTCTTCAAGGATCCTACATTGAAAAACATTTATGGATTATTGGATGGTTATTTTGGGAAGAATATAACATCAAGTTAATATATAAGGATGTTGGGATAGAATTTGGGTAGAGACTGGTTAAGATGAAGGGATAAAGTAGTGTGGAGAAGAGATGAGAGGAGGTAATTTTTTATAACTGAGATGAGTGGTACACTTGTAATTATAAAGAATATTAAATTATAATAAAGTAAATATCATGAGAAAGTGGCTCAAAATTGGATAAAGATAAAATATAGGATTATATAGAATTGGAATAAATTCAAAAAATTGGATTTATACAATTTTTTAGTTCATTTTAACCCTTATATATTTAGTTTAACTCATCGTTAATCCTTTTAACCTTTACTAGTAATGAATTTTTACCTCAGTTACTATTCATAATGACTAAAAATGAAAGTGTTATCATTAAAAAATTTGGATATGATGATTAAAAATATAGAAACCATTTTATAAAATTAAATTCCTATAATTTTATAAATTTATTTTGAAATAATGGAATGAAAGACAATGAAAATCGTTCTTAAAGAAATGTATTTTTAAGAATAAAACTGAATTTATTCTCATTCCTTACTCAGTAATAACAATTAAATTAATGTTATACAATTTTATTGAAAACATTATATATAAATTTAATTAAAATTATTCATAAATATTTATTAATATAATTTATTAAGATAAAAACATATTATGGGCATAAAAATAGTTTTTTATTAAAAAAATCCCCTTTTTTACTTTCAAATGATTTTATTTTCATTTCTAAGAAATAGATAACTAATTCATTAATTTTCTAAAATTTTTAAAAAATAATTTTTCATAATATATTTGGTCCTATTCATACCCAACAATCTAATTGTTACACGATATATGTTACATTTAATAAAAATATTTCAATAGTATATCGCGATTCATTTAAACATGGTGTTGTGTGTAAAAAATGCTATCAAAGACATAACACTTATTCAAAGAGAAATAGGTCACAAAATATCTGGGTGTTATAAATATTATATTTTATAAATTTTAAAAGTGACCTAAATATCATATATATTCATTAAATACATTTTTATAACTATTTCTAATGACAAATGAAGTTCGCCATTCATGGAGGTGGTAGCTCGCATGTATGCATGATTAACAATTCCATTTCTCAATTAATGATATGAAATGAAGGAATATAATAAATCATCATTTAAAAATCATAATTATTTACATATGAAACATATTAATTCATATAATTACTCCTTGTTACCATCCATGTGAGGCGATGATGAAAAACAATCCACAACCTTTAGTGGAGGCGGTAGTCTACACATACACATGCTCGATGTTGTTTTGTTTTTCTCAGTGGATATAAAATATTGAATAATGTTTAATCCTTTAATATAATAAAGTTTCATTATATTAATAATATTTTTTTCATTATATTAGGGATTCTATAAAAATTATGGAAGAATAATATTAAAAAGAAAAGATTAAGGAGTAAGAAATGCTCACATTGAGAACTTGATATTTCTCTGAGAAATATCCTAAAAAATGGAGGTATCAGGCTAAAAAATTTAGACCATAGTATTATTTTCTTGAGATATAATTCTAAAAGTATGAAATTGGAAGAGTTTTAGGATGAAATTATAAGAGATAGGTGTAGCATGAATTGGTGTAAGTGGTCCCCTTTTATAAGTGAAGAGGAGGGTAATTTTGGAATTAGCCATTACAATTAAATTATGGCCTATCAATTTTCAAGGTTCAAATTATTAAAAAGTTTAAAATAATTTATGGGGAGGTTTGGATTATCCAATTATCATTTTTACCCTTATAGGCACATTTTTATAATTTTTAGGTCTTTTAAACTTATTAAAACTCTTTCCCCATTTTTAATTTTTAATTTTAATGAAAAAAATTAAAATTAAAATTAACACATAATTTTAACATTATTATTTTGAATATGAAAATATTTTTATTAAATAAAATTTCTAATGGTTAAAAAATTAATTTTAATATTATCACACATAATGTATAAAAAATATTTTTAGAAAAAGTGTGTTATTAAGATTAAAATTTATGTGTGGTTTGTTATAAAAAAATAAAATTCATGTGGATTTAAAAACAATAGAAAAAATAATATCAATATTAAAATTTTTAATTTAGATAAAATAAAAAAACCAGTTATTAAATTAGAATGAAATGTTACTTATGTTCTTAAATATTAAACATAGGTTTCTAGGGTTAAAATATTATTTTAAAATAAATAATTTTACTAAAATAAATAAATTATTGATCAATTAAAATGTTTTATAAAATTCTAGGTCTTACTTATATAATAATAAATTCATAGAGGGTATAGTTTTGGTTAAAACTATATTTTTCATTATTCACCTAAAAATCAATTATTTTAGAAGAATATGAAATTTTCGTAATAAGATAAATTTGACATGATGAATTAAAAAATGAAGTTCATTTTATAAAATTCAAAATTTGAAATTCAGTTTTAAATTGAAAGTACAAAATATAAGGAAAACTGTTTTTATTAAAAAATTACATTTTTATATGTTTACAATATTATTTCATATCAATTTTCAATTTGAAGAGTGTTAATATATTAGTTCATATATAATATTATTTTAAATGTGGTAATTTTAATTTATTATGATAAAATATACAACATGTAAAAGATTTTAATTGAGAAAGCACATTTTTTTTAAAATTATATCATATCAATTATTTATCCTCTAAATGTATGCAGTTTTAGTTGAGTAAAATATTTTTTATTTACTAGAGGTTTTATTTTTATTATAGTTTTCTTAATAATATTCATCCAATATGTTGTGGCTCATTTTAGTTTGGTGTTTTTTAGAGCAATCTATCGAACATAGTATTAATTTTGAGAAAAAAATATTCCAAAATCCTGGGTGTTACATCCTCCAATGAATAAATTGCACCCTAAATTTTTTAATTATGATTAATAAAAATATACAAGGGTGTATAAAAGATAGACATGACTTAAGATATAATTTCTATAAATATATTAAACTTATAAACATAGTAATTATATATTTTCCCCTCTGAATAGGTTAATACTAATATTGAGTTTTTCTCTAATCATTTGAGCTAAACATCCCCCATAATTAGGTATCATAACTCCTATAATATAATTATATTTACAAGAAATCTCTGAATAATCCTTGAATATGCAGATGATCATAAATTGGTTTGAAATGTAATTTCCCTATTTTGGTAATTAGTATAGACTTTATGTGAACATAATTAATCCATTCCCAAAATCACCTCAAAATAATAATATCAACATTTCCACAATCTTCAACTTCAAATACAATAATCTTATAGCTATAAATTTCCTCCTATAATTTGATATCAAATCATTAAAGTGGCAATTTTATGCTCTTAGAAAAATTTCAAGGTGTATTAGAGTGTTTAGAAGAAAATCCAATAATACATTTATAAATCTAGGGTGGATGATTATCATACCTTTCATTGCTTCATTATCACTATCCACTTCAATGGTAGTATTTACATAGGATTTCCATTATTCTCTTAGTTTAGAAGTTTTTTAGGTCTATTATCCTTATTAAACCTAGGGTATTGATTTTCATAATTCCCAAACTACTTACAATTTAAGTATTGTACGTTCTTCCCATTCATTGCATTTATAAGCTTATTCACCCCAACTCAATATTCATGAGATCAATGGCCAATACTTTCACACTTAAAACAATTTTTTGTTCCTTTTAGACATTCCATTGGGCACTTCTTCCTACATTTTTTACATATAGAAAGTTAAAATTTCTTTCCTTCATCATCTTCATATCCTGATATTCTCTGAAACTCCATCCCACTCTTATTTTATGTGTTTATATGGTAGAAAAAAATCAAGTTATTAATCATAACTTGATATAATCGTGTGAGTATAACCATAAGGTTTTCAACACCAGATTATATCCCACTTGGTTTTTTATTTAGAAAATTACTTCATTGTCCATCATTTCTATTATTATCTTAGTTCCTCCAAACTACAACCATTTATAAAACCAAAATGGTTAATCATGAGTGGTAAATATTATAATCATAATATAATTATCACAAATAACCTTATGAAAAACACAACTGAGAAATGTATTACTCTTTGAAGCCATCACATTATCTTTTAATTTAAAATAAATCACTCTTGGTTCAATCTAGGTTACTTCGGATAGGGTTCTCTCATACTTATAATCCAAATTCAATAACATAATAAATCCTTAATAATGGCCTATAAAGAGAAATAGGTAAACCAAATCATATCCCCCTGAAGTGTCCATCTAGGTATGCAGTATTAGACTCACTCATCATGAACTGAGATAAGTTCTAGTTAATGCTCAACCAACCTTTTTTCTTGGTGATTACACCTAGGTTTATTTTTTCCATAGTCACATAAACATAATAATATTCATACATATATGAAATTTTTAGGAAAACCACATACTCAAAACTTCACTAAAATTTTAGGATGTTATCATACACTTAAAAATTATTCTTTATACTTATACTTAGGTGTTTCACTAAAGTTTTCTTATCCTAATCTCTATAAAAGAACTAAACTAATCCTAAAAAATAACTAAATCCAACTCAAATACCAAATGAGGTTATCTAGATCCACACTCATGGATTTGGTGATAAAAACAAATTCTTTAAACACTATATTTAATATTACTTGATATTAACCTATCTTTATTTTACATCATTTCTATATGTTAAAAAATACATCTCACAAGAAATACAAAATCCTAATAATGGAAGGTTTAGTGTCTTTGAGGTATAGTTACACATGAAACTTATTTTATGAAATTTTTAGTCACTTCTCCATAATTTAACCACACTAAACCACCTTCTGGACTCCTCATAGGTTATACTTATCTTATAACCTGGGGAATTGAAGCATAAGAAAGGGGTGATTTTAAATGATCAGAATGATAAAAACTCATCAATATTCTATTAAGGGTTATATCATAATAATATTAGAAAACATGATTAGGTGAGAAATATCCTATTAAAAATAACATGGAAAATAAGAGTTCTTCATAAATCATGATAGAAGAATATGCAATTTTAAATGAACAAACATGCTCCATGACACAATGGTTTTTGAAAATAAACATTATCCATGGTGAATAATTATAGGCACCTAACATAGAAACATGGAATGATATTTAATCCCATCATAGAAAGGAATTATGGAGAAAAAATAAACAAAAAACATCATATTGTGAAAAAATCCAAGTATTTAATACTTTTATCTTTTGAAAAAAATCCATTTATGTCCACCATTTAAGTTGTGAACAAATCCAAGAATGTCCATGCTTTATTTTGTGAACAAATCCAAGCATGTACGCACTTTATTTTGGGAAAAAATCCAACCATTTACAAACATTAATATTTGAACAAATCCAATTATGTACATGATTTATGTTTTAAACAACTCCAAGAGTGTACACCCTTTAGGTAGTGAACAAATCCAAGCATGTCCACAATTTATATTGTGAACAAATCCAAGAAAGTATGTGCTTCATTATATCATGAGATATAAAATATAATCAATGAATTTGAGGGTGATATAGGACCCCAAACCTGAATCATTCATTCATATGTGTTCCAATTGAAAAAAAACATAAATAACATCATAAATAACCCACAGAAAGAAAAATGAGTTTCACAACATTTCTAGATGGTATCAACAAAATTGACCTCAAGAATGTAAATGATTAAAACCCAAAATTCAATCACCCCAAAATATTATTTTCATAAGAACATTTAGATGGAAATTCTTGAAAAATAATTTCGAAGAAAATAAATCTTTTAGATATAAAGAGGAAAATGTTAGTGAAACCATAAAAGTGTTTTTATAAAATGCTTTTAGCATTATTATAAAAGAATAAGTCCCGGATCACAAAAAAATATTTTAAAAAATTTGAAGTGAAAAAATAAAAAATCATTTACTTTTAAAAATAAAATTTAATAATAGATCTTTAAAAATATATAAAGTTTATAAAAAATTAATGTGGAGTGTAAAATAAAACATTTTATTTTTAAAGGATGAAAATCATTTTTAATATTTTGAAATACATTTGTTGACAATACAAATCATAAAAAGAGTAACAAAAATTTATTTTTTAAAAGAGGAGAAGGGAAATATGAAATTCATATGAGATAATACATAATTGGGTTTCCAAATATAAAGTAGAAAATTGGTTAGAATAAAAATATGGATATAGAAGATATAATGCCCAAAACTTGAATCACCCAGTCTGGGTAGGGCAAATGCCACATGACCTTATATGCATATCCCATATGAAAGAGTCTACTGACTTGAGGAGAGGAAATATATGGTACATGGGGAGACTGTTACATCTATAGTAGGTTTCCATCAGAGTACACATACAAATAAGTAGTAAGATAATAAACAATAATATAATCATCATAACATGGTATAATAAATGGAATATAATATCTAGAGTCATACAATAACTAAAAGGATCTACACAAGCGGTGGATTAATGTATTAAAGGAAATAAATCAAAAATGATAAAAAAAGGAATAAATCCCAAATATATTGGAATATGTCCTAGAATCACCTTTATCCCAGTACACCAAAACCTACTCAGTAGGCTGTCACAAGACCCCTTTCCCTTCGCTAGTTTTTTGATCACAAAGGATCCATGTGCATTATGATTCCCATGTAGGGTATGAGAGTAATCTCATTAGGATACCAAAAATATTACTATATCATAAGTTAAATACGTGTATAAATGTGGTTGAATTGGATGAAAAATTATATAAGTAAATACACAAACCATTTGTACATCATGCCCTAACCAGGCCTCCATGAACCCCAGTCTTACCTGATTTGAATCTACATCAGAAGAATAGTCTATTGTAACCACAATATTAAGATACAACACATTACCCACACCTTTACCATAGGATAAGGCTAAAAATATCACCTCGAACCATCCTTGATCACTCAAGGAGGTTATCTAATACACACTGACCTAGATTGAGGGATCTTGTGAGGTTATTTGATACACACTGACACATCCCGAGGGTTATTCAGAGGTCCTATTATACACATCAACCCATCCCATGTTTTTTAGAGACCGTATAATATACAATGAACCATACATTGGATTCTTTTTATATCTAAAAATATACTACAACCCATCCCATGGGTTCTTGGTAGGTCCAAACATACACGCATACCGATCCCATGGGTTCTTGGGAGGCTATATCAAGAAGCTATAAATAAATAGTAACATGCATCTATGAAATATATCAAAATTAATGGGAAACACCACACCATACCATACATCCTCTTTACCAAATGTAATTTCCTAAACCGATCCCAAGCTTCTCTCCCAAGGTCACTTTACCTAGGTGAATAACCCCTACTCCACCCATGAAACCAAATGGAATCACCATTTTAATCACAACATAACTGATCACTACCTCTATTATGAGTCTAATGCATCTATAAAAACCTTCTAATTTATTATAAACCATTAGGAGGAAGTATAAAAAGGATACACATGCACCCACATGTAAAATAATATAAACATATTTATGAAAATGTCATAAAATGACACAGGACTTCCTAACTTTGTTGTAACAAATACAAAACACTGTTAATTTACACTTGAAACAACCCTAACATTCAGAATCCATAAAATAAACACCAAAATAAAGAAATTAGGGTTATAAGAATAAGAAAATATGGAAAACCAATAAAAACCAAGATTCAAGGGTAGAATGGGGTTAGTGTTTCTAAAATAAGACCACTGGGATTAATGACATCCAAACCATTAATGGGAATATGAAGAAAGAGAAAAATAACTCTGATGGATGCCTCCTATAATAAAAATTTCAAGCCAAGGTTTGGGGAAGGGAGTGGGAAGTATTAAGGGGTATTTTTATGGGGGAAACCAAGCTACCTCTTAAAAAATTTCCCCAAAGGATTTCACAATATGAAACCTTATTTCACACCATGTAATTTTGAGATAGAATACCCTAGGAAAATATCATTATTTTTTATTTTTTGACCCCATATTTCATGCTATAAAATCCCTCCTATAATATTAAATCCAGTTCAAGTCTCTCTTGGCCCTCCTGAACACGCTTCTTAAGTAATCCCAACACCTCCAAATTCTAAAAAAGATTCATTTCACACATATAGGACAGGAATTTAAACTATAACATGACTTGAAATTTGAGGAGTGTTATGAAATCCCCCTTTAATTACTTATATTCCTTTAGAAGACTTTTTAGGGGTTTCTTCTAAACATACAAACCTCTAAGACCAAACATATAACTCATGCTCCTAGATTCTTCCCTGTAAATTCCCACACAATCACAACACTCAGGAAAGAGGTGATACTCTTCCTCATAAACCCTTCCTCATTTCATCTCTCAAAACATGAATTATACATTCCTTACCAAAAATACATGCCTCTAGCCTTGTATTTTCCATTAACTACCCTACACACTAAGTCCTTCTCATGACATCTATATATAGTTTAAACTTCCTATTCTTCCTCAAAACCTTGTACTAAAATGAAACCTTTCTTAGGTTTCACCACATGACTGATCGACTAAATCTAGTAATGAAATAGAGTTTCACCCATAAATCACATAAAAAACATGGTTCATTTCCTTGAAATATCTTTTGAATTCACTAGATTTTACCAAAATATTTCTTGAAGGAACATTCCCCAATAAACCCATTGACACCCTTATATCACCCATGAATTCCACTAATAAATACCACCATATAGTTTCCTCTCATTCATCAATGATGATCGGCCTCATACAACCACATATATTTACAACTTTCCCTTACTCATGGGTTAGATTCTTCTACATGTAACTCCTGATGTGCTCCAATGAACTTCCTTTCCTACCAAATCACAAGAACGACTAGAATTAGTATCATATAAAGAATAAAACAAATAAGTACTACTAACAATTCCTAGAATACCTATCACCACTAAAAAATATCACAGTTTTAGGTACCTAAAATAAACTTCAATGAGCATTCATCTGATTTATAAACCACCATGCTGAGCTATAACCCATAAACGACTATGAAAAAGTCACTAAACATTAGACTTAGTGAATTATTTCACCTACTTCAATAAACCATCAACCATGAAATATCTTCTGGAGCCAAAATACTATAACCATCATTCTAGAAAACCTTGGCATCACACTACTTGATATTGATAACTACCCTTTCTATAGAAGATCTGACACATTTTTGTTGCACCACTCTGAATAAACCCTACTTCTCAGGTACAATAAGTAGAAATGTCTCAACTCATAGGAGTCTTTCACATCATACTAGGTACCCTCAACTCAAGGAACTAATCCCAGGTCTTACGATTCCTGTGGACTAATAGCTGTAAGGACCCGAACCCAGTTGCCCGGAGCCGGTGCCTTATTTTATTACATTGGCATATAAATAAGAAATATGAATCCTAGATGTCTGATTAGTTTAGTATATTTGGAAACAATATACACACATAAGTTCAACATTATAACTTGAAATGTAATACAACATATAAATTCCATTGGGAACAACCACCACTCTCATATTATCCTTGCAAGTTAATAGTAATATACCTATTCACGCCTTGGAAAAAATGTAACATAAGAATGGGTGAGCTTAGATGATTATTAAAGGTAAAAATTATAGTGAAAGATAAGAAAAACATTATACATGGTAAATAATTGAAGCCACAGGCCTTTAAAAATAAAATTGAACATAATATGGAAGGAATATGAGATGATTAAATATTTCTATAATAAAACATAATCACAAGTATTATTCTAGTCGAATAACCAAATGAACTATCAATTTATAGCTTCATAACGAGGGAAGTGTATATTATGGACATTCTTAAACTTAACATCAAGGCCTCAACCAAGACGTCTAAAAATTATTAAGGTCTCAGCCAAAACCATATCTCAAAATGGGCAAGGCCTCGTCCAAGTCCATATCTATTGGTCTCATGAGACATACCGATACACCGAGGGGATATAGAGGGCCCCATACATCACATAACAAGTCCAATGAATTAGTCATATGAATTGGGATAAACATAAACAACATATACATTTATATTGAAACTAACATATGAAACATAAATAACTTTTCTTGAGCATTAAGCTTAAACACTAACTATTCAGAGTAAATTGGTGAATGGTTTTAGGATGGAACATCCATAGTCAAACTAATAATAATTCATTAAATTAAATATGAAGTATTATATCATAATATATTAGTCCCAAAAATACATAATAATCAACAAGGGTGTTAAAATATATGAAAAAACTCTTATAAAACAATCGAGTAATTCTTGAGATAAATACTCATTAGTTTGAAAAGAAGATTTTTTTTGAAAAACATTTATATAAATATAGAAATGAAGTAAGATAGTATCTTCATAATAAAATGAGTTTCTTTAAAAAAATAATGGTCTCTAAAAACATATTATAGAGTGTTCTTGAAAATAGGTAAGAATTTTAGAAATTCCCTTGGATTGGGCTTGTATTTCGGAAAGAATTTTGAAAGTTCCTTTTAAAACATATAAATCCCCCATAAATGAAGTTAGGATTATATTTGGTAAACATATATAGAACATTAAAACATAATTTATTAGGAGTAAACATGAATGGATAACAATTTAATTAAGGTAAGTAGATAATAAAAGTAACTCGAATGAAAATGGAGGTTTGGGTAGGAAACCCTTACCTTAAGTCTGAATGTGTTTTGATCTTAAACTTATGGTCCTGGAATATGAAATTAGTATTATTAATAAATTAATTAAGAAAATATTAGACATATATTTATTTTATCATAATTTTATTAAGTTCATTATTTCGTTATTGATAATTTATAATATTGAATTCTATCGTTCCAGAGTGTTCGTTTTCTTAATTTTCATAATCGGTTCACTTGTTTTTAAGTAATGGAGTTTATGCAGAATGGATGTAAATCAAAAGAATTGAATTTAAACATTATTTATGAACAAAAATAGATATTAATGGTAATTTATATCATTTTTTTACATGGAATTAGGATGAATCATTAGATGAAATATTAACGACAATCACTTAGATTATTTTAGTGGTATTTTGATTATTAGGAACTAGTTTGGTCATATCATTTAATATTATGTACATTTACTAATTCAATAATATAAAATAGGTTATAATAAATTTATTATATTATATTTCATCTATAAAAATGGTTTCATGGCCAGTAATGAAGGATAAATTGAAGAACAAAACTTCATCGTCCACGAAGGTTGTTAATTGAAACCTCACGTACGATGATTTCATTTACAAGAGAGAGAGAGAGTAAGAATATATATAACGGTTATTAAATTAACATAGTATAATTTTAGTATATATATGATAATAGAGTTATAATTATAAATTGGAGAGAGGAGGTTTAGGTAGAATAATAAAATAAGATAAATTGAACTGAAACTAAATGAAAAAGAAACACGCTTTATCTCTTGAAATAATCTCCTTGAGAACCTCATTAAGGGAAGGGGTTTTGGTCTTTTGGAAAGACCAAGATCTCCTGGAAGTGGTGATTGACTAGGGAAGGGTATTTTGGGTAGAAATTAGACAAGTAAAAAGGCTTGAGAGGAGTAAAGATAAGAGGGTGTGAGGGGTGGTTTTATAGTGGAGGAGAGGAGTGATTTGTGAATATCTTATTCATTATTTTATTATTTCTCTCAAGAAAACCAATAGCATTAATTAATGTGACTCCTAATAGTAATAAGTTCTTGTTGGTTTGAACTAAGTGTTCTTACATAATACATGATGCTAGGAATAGTTAATTTAACTGATAATATATATATACGGTAAATTACTGTATTTTACTATTCATAAAAAAATTGAGTATTTTAGAAAAATCCCAAAAATTCACCCTAACTATTTTTAAATGTTTAGAATTCAAAAATGAACTCTAGTTTTTGAAAATAACTTTCTAAATATTATTAATTTAATTTTTAAATAAATTAATAGTTTATTTTAAAAATAACAATTTTTAGACTATAATTCGTTTTATATCACATTGAAAAATTAATCAAGATCTCATTATATTATAAACTTAAGAAAATAAAATAATAATATTATTTAATATTCATAAGGTTCATATTACTATTCATATTACTATTAATAAGGGTATGTTACTATTCACCAAAAATTATATTTGTCTTATCATACTCTAAATATCTTACGGAATGCAACTTTGTATGTCGGTTTTTTGAAATTCAAATCACAGAGGTGGAAAAATAATGTTTGTTGGCTAGGTTATAAAAAAGTGATGTTTTGTAGATACTTAGTGTTTCCTTCATTCAATATTAAATTTAATTACAAAAACTTGGGGAGTTTCATTATCCCCTTTTTAAAAAAGTTTTGTCCTCAAAATTACTAGAATATTACCTCACAAAGAGATTTGGGTAGTTCTTCATCATAAGCCCCTCAGGATCCCATGTTGCCTCTTTGATTTTATGATTTTTATAAATTATCTTTACCAGTCGAGTTGTCCGATTCCTCAACACTTGTTCTTTAGTGTCCAGAATCTAGATAGGCTCTTCACAGTAAGATAGGTCAGGTTCTAATTCTATACCTTCATAAGTGAGGAAATGTGTTGGGTTTGACATGTACTTTCTCAACAATGAGACATTAAACAATTTGTGTACTTTAGACAAGCTAGGTGGAATATCCAAATGATATGTAATAGCTCTAATTATCTCCAGAATTTCAAAAGGGCTTATGTACCTAGGGCTTAGTTTCCCTTTCTTCCCAAATATTATAACACCCTTCCATGGAGATGCTTTTAAGAAATAATGATCTCCCATTTGAAACTCCAAATCATTCCTTTAATTATCAGCATATATTTTTTTATTTGTATTAAGGTTCTTTGATATGACCTTGAATAGTATTTACCTTGGTTGTTGTTTCCTCTATAAGATCTGAGCCCACAAGCTTCATTTCTCCAACTTCATCCCAACAAGTTGGTGTACGACATCTCTTTCCATACAATGCTTCATATGTTTCCATTTGAATACTTGAATGGAAACTACTATTTTTGGAAAACCCCACCAAAGGTAAATACTGATCCCACATACCTTTAAAATCAAGTAAGAATGATCTCAACATGTCTTGTAAAGTTTGGATCATCCTTTCTGATTTCTCATCAATTTGTGGGTGATAAGCAGTACTCAATAAAAGATTAGTATCCAAAGCTTTATGGAATATTTTTCATAATTTCTATGTAAATCATGGATCAAGATCAGAAAAAATTGATAGTGGTTCTCTATGAAGTCTCACAACTTCATTGATATAGAGTCATGCTAGGGGCTCTAGTGGAAAATCCTCCCTTATAGTGAGGAAATGTGCAGATTTTGTAAGTCGGTCCACAATTACCCATATTTCATCATTCTTCCTTGGAGTTTTGGGTAATCCAGTTTCAAAATACATGGTCACGTCATCCCATTTCCATGTTGGAATAGGTAGAGGTTTCATGAATCCTTTTGGATGTTGTCGTTCGACCTTTACTTATTGACGAACGAAACATATTGATACATAATCAACAATTTCACTCTTCATATTGTCCCACAAGAATTTTTCATTCAAATATCTATACATTTTAGTGCTACTAGGGTGTATATAGAAATTTGAGCTATGATAATCATCCTAAAACTTTCTTGTTAGCTCAGGTATATCTAGAAAACAAATCCTCTTCCCAAATTTTAGAACATCATCTTCACACACTAATTCAGCCATCTTCCCGTCTTTCACAACATTTATTTTCTTTTGATGATTCTCATCATCAGACTGTGAAGCTTTAATTATTTCTAATGAAGATGGTTGGGAAACCACAAGAAAAAGTAGTGATGCTTCACCTTTTTTGATAATTCCCATATCCATCCTTACTAGATCCATGTACAAAGGATCCTTGTTAATCCTCATTTTTTTGAGAACTCCATGATCCTTCCCGATCAATGCATCAGATACCTTATTTTCCTTTCCTGGGTGGTAGTGTATATAAGAATCATAGTCCTTGAGTAGTTTGAGCCATCACCTTTTCCTCATGTTGAGTTATTTCTGTGAGAATATATATTGTAGACTCTTATGATCCATATATATCTCACATTTCTCACTGGAGAAAATGTATCCATATCTTCAGAGGAAAGATTACCACTGCTAAATCAAGATCATGAGTGGGATAGTTTGGTTCATTAATTTTCAACTTCCTTGATGCATAGGCAATAACTCTATCATTCTGCATAAGGACACAACCAAGTCCTTTCTTTGATACATCACTATAGATCACAAACCCATCATTCCCCAATGGTAGAGTTAGGATCAAATCATTCACTAATCTTCTATTCAATTATTCAAAATAGTCCTCACATTCTTTTGTACATATGAACTTAACCCATTTATGTGTAAGCTTGGTCATTGGGTTGTCTAGACGAGTGATGTTATGAAAAAAACATTAATAATAACCAGATAAACCAATAAAAATACCTACCTCATTTAAGTTTGTAGGAGTAGAACATTCTTGCACAACCTTTGTCTTTGTAGGATTAAAAGATATTCCATATTTAGAGACAATGTGGCCTATAAAGGAAACTGATTGAAGCCAAAATTCACACTTTCTAAAATTCCCATATAATTCATTTCTTCTAAGAGTCTTCAAAATAGCGCACAAGTTATTTTCATGATCCTCGTAGATTTTAGAGTATAACAAGATATCATCAATAGACACCACCACAAAGTCATCAAGATATTCATTGAAACCTCAATTAATTAGATCCATGAAAACATTAGGTGCATTCATTAGTTCAAAAGGCATTACTGTAAACTCGTAATGCCCATACCAGGTTCAAAATGCTGTCTTTAGAATATCTTCCTTCCTCACACACAACTGATGATATCCAAATCGAAGATCAATCTTTGAAAAATATTGGGCTCCATGAAGTTGATAAAATAAATCATCAATAAGGTAGGGGATACCTTTTCATTATTATTATATCATTGATCTCCCTATATTCAATGCACAACCTCATAGATCCATATTTTTTTAACAAAAAGAACAGGGTCTCCCCATAGAGAAACACTTGGGAGAATAAATCCTTTATCCCTCAATTAATCTAGTTGTTTCTTCAGTTCTACTAACTCCACATTTTCCATTTTATAAGGGGTCTTTGATATGGGCCTTGAATCAAGAATTAAGTCAATGGAAAACTCAATTTACCGCTCTAGAGGATGTCCTGGTGTAGCATCCCGGATCCGGGTGCCACACAACGGGTTCCCCAAACCCGGTTGGTCACATGACCTCAAGAGAATTTCCCCAAACTCCAGAGGCTACCAACTAGAAGGGAGGGCCTAGGTCTGATAGTGGGGAAACTATGCCCTCATTTTTCAAAGTGTAGCACAATGGAACAAAATATAAACATACCAGAAGTGGAAGCAGTAAACAATACCAAGCTAAAATGGATAACGGTACAGAAGTAAAAAAGAAATGGCCAAGAGTCATATATATATGATGATGAAATATGTCCCTAAGTATAAGAAATCATCCAAAAAAGGATACACTGCAATCTAAAACAATACAGTACAAGGTACAAATATGGCAAAACAAAGCAACACAATGCAGCGGGAACTCAGTAGCATCGCAAGCCTAAGCTTGGTCCTATGCTCTCCTACTCCTCTGCAGCAATCAAGTACCTATATAGGGAATATTTCCCTTATCAAAACCTATAGAAATATAATTTGTTTGGGCCCATGATATGACTCAAACACGGTGTGAGAAATAAATCCCAGTAGGAAACCACCAAAGGCCCGTGCCCAACTGTTAGTGAATTTGTGCAACAACAGTGTGCAATAATGAAATGCAGTAAAATAGGAAGTACTAAAAAGTAGCTACTTCTACCAGTTCCATTTCTGTTTAATTATTATTTATCAATTAAGTATAATTGAATTATAAGTTCCCAAGACTCAGCCTCAGTCGACAATATCCTATATAGTGCTGCAACAAAAACCACAACAAGATATCTAACGAGTAGAAGGTAAAACAATACCAAGATTGTGCTTTAGCTTGGAAGATATAACATGTAAAATCACCACAGTGAATATATGAAATAAACATTGTCCTCAGACATGAAAATCCTTACCCTCAGGTAATCAGAATTGAAACCCTCAGGTGATTTCCCACAGACATAAAGAATGCTTCCCTCAGGCGTACGAGATATTTCCCTCAAGAACGAAAGTTACTTCCCTCATGCATATGAAACATCACCCTCAGGCTAAAAAAAAACTGCCCTCAGGCTAAAAAAACACTTCCCTCAGGATAAGAAATCAACTGGGCTGATCCCAACACATAAGCAAGCAATTCATATATATTTTCTCTCAAAAAAACTCAAAACATGCTATAATCATGGCATACCCTCGGGTATCCTGTCCAAACGACTAAACAGGGGAAACACACCCACGGGGTGGACCTGGATAAAGGCAACAAACCCAAATAGCAGTTTATACATATTTAGTAAATTACATATGCAATTATAGGTATGTAATCAGTCAAGTACTCAGCCATATGAAACCCCAAACATGGGAATGTTGCATAACGGTACACAAAAACAACTTGACAGTTGGAAATAAACACCAGACCAACTACCTCGATCTCCCCTGATCGATATACGTGAACTAAGCCTACCAAAACAACCGATAATGGTGTAGATTTGGGATAAACATTCACCAATTCAAACTAATATAACTTCCCATCAGAAAATAATTGGAAGGATAGGTTCAAGAAGAGAGAAGAACTCACCTGTTCCGGTGTGCAGTCGGGATCTCCTCAAAGTTTTGGCATTCTCTCCCATGGCTTCCATCGAGTTCTAAGATTTATCTGTTAAAATAGGAGGCTACTACCTATTTTAAGAGAAAAAACATAACTACACAGCGTGTACTCTTAAGTACACGGTGTGTAATTTCCATTTTTTAACTGTTCCTCTGGAGGTCACTTTCCACCACCTCACTGTTCATCTGTAGACATGATTAATGACATGTATTTCTGAGTACACGACGTGTACTATCATTCCAATGGCGGCTACTCCCACCTCCTTACTTTTCACCTGCTGACTGATTACACAACGTGTATACACTAAGTACACGGTATGTAGTCAGTTTTTACACCCTTCATCACTGACAGGCCTACACACCCTGTGTACTCATCCCACACGGCCAAAGTACACGGTATGTGGAAAAGTACACATCGTGTACCCACAAATTTTGGTATTTTTCCCCATTTTACTTATTTTCTCAAAAAAACTTAAGGAAAAAGGAAAAGAAGAAACCCGTACCTCAAGAATAAGAACTAGGTTCTTACAAACTTCCCCCATAAAGAAATTTTTCCCCGAATTTCCCTTCCAAGGGTGGTGAAGATAAAGCTGAGAACAAATCTTGCCACTGAGCACGTACGTCAGTCTCCTGCTCCCATGTTTCATCCTGCACTTGGCCATGCTGCCATAGAACCCGTACGAGAGGAACTGACCGACCTCGGAGGACCTTCGTGCTTCTATCAACAATATAATTCGGATTATCCTCAAAGGATTCATCAACCTGAAGTTCAACCTCCTCAAGCTGAAAAACGTGAGATGGGTCTGAGTGATAACGGCGTAGTTTAGATACGTGGAAGAATCCGTGCATGGCTCAGTACTTCTGTTGTAACTGCAACCGATAGGCAACTAGCATGACTCTTTCCAGAATCTCAAATAGCCCCACATACCTCGGTGAAAGTTTACCCTATCTCCGGATCCACCTGTGTCCCAACCTCGGTGAAACACGCAAGAAAACCTGATCTTCGACCATGAACTCCAAAGGTTATCTGCGACGATCAACATAAGATTTTTGATGAGACTATGCAGTAGCCATCGGCTTCTGAATCAACTGGACCTGCTATGAAGTCTCCTATATGAGACATGGTCCCAGTAAAGCTGCCTCACCTGCCTCCAACTATCACAGGGGTGATCAACATGGCCTACCATATAAAGCCTCGTAAGGTTCCATCTCAATAGTTTCCTGAAAACTATTATTGTAGGAAAAATCGATCAGGGGTATGTGCTTCTCCCAAGAGCCCCCAAAGTCTAGGATGCATGCACGCAACATGTCTTCAAGAACCTGTATCGTACGCTCTGACTGGCCATCGGTCTGAGGGTGGTAAGCTATGCTCAGAATCACCTATGTACATAGTGCCCTATAAAAACTCTGCTAGAAACAAGATGTAAAACAGGCATCTTTAGGATCAAAATAACAATGTAGATGCTCAATATACAAGAGGGGGGGGGGTGAATTTTACACTTTTAAAATTTCCTTAAACAAAGAAAGATCTAAGTTTAACAAAGTAAAACTAAGAAAATTTACAACACCTCTAACAACAATAAGAGAATTAGAACAAAGTATGAAGTTGCAAACTTCTAGTTCTATCCACTTGCTTAAATATGGAAAGTGATTCTGAAAAATAGGTTCCGAAAATATGGATCCGGAAATTGAAACTTAACTAAAGTTTACAATATGAGATTCTACCTTAAAGCGTATAGAATCTAAACTAATCAGAGTACAAGTGTAAGGAAATATAAGAGAGTTATATTTTCCTTACAATACAAAAATACAGCAGAAAAACAAGTAGTAAAACTACAAGTAACAAGATATAAGTCTTTTAACACAAAGAGAAGGGTATCCAACAACCTTGAATAAAGGTCCCTTGATTTATACTTTCAAGAAAGTCTATCTTACCTACACCAGGGTAAGTCCTCGATACGAAGAACGAAATATCTATCTTGATATCCCCATAATCCCTCAACTTCAAAGTAGTTGGAACCTCTATCTTCCTCAGCAAGGAAGACCTTGAACTTAAAGGAAGTCGGAACCTCTATCTTCCTATCCCCGAAAGACCTCGAATGTAATCACCAACATTCAGAGTCGCACTAAGAAATCTGAACGAGCAGTTCAGTATGCACAAAGCATGAAAAGATTATCTCTCTAGAAATCCCCTTAACAGTGTGTGGTCTCTAGAGTGATCAACTTGTTGTTGAGATCTTTCAAATGAGCTCCTATTTATAGGCTCGGTTGGAATGGTTGGCTCCCTCCTCCAATGGTATTATTTTCCTTGAATTTTGGAGAGACCTGTACACGTGTCACTAAACCAGTGATTAATTAGAAACAAAATGGACGACATCGTTTTATAACAAAACATGTGTAACTGAAAGAACGACATAGTTTTAGAATGAAATAAGTGTAAGCATAAGCAAAACTAAAAATCGGAATGTAATCAAATAAAATTTCGGAGTCTAACCAAAATGAAATTCGGAGTCTATAATAAAGAGATATTCGGATTCTGTTTTATAGGAATTCGGAACCTGAATTCTATGGGAATCTGGAGTCTGAATTTCTAAGGAAATCCGGATTCTGGTTTCACTAGAATTCAGAATCTGAACTTACAAAGTTCAGAGTCGAACTAGTAAAAGTTCAGTGTCGAACTCATAAAACTTCAGATTCGAACTATTAAAAGTTCGGAGTCAAACTATTAAAAGTTCAGAGTCAAACTAATAAAAGTTCAGAGTTAAACTAATAAAAGTTTGGAGTCGAACTCATAATAGTTCGGAGTCCAGAATTCAGAGTTGAACTTTGTTAGGGTTAATATCCAGAATTCAGAGTGGAACTTTATCAGAGTTCGTATCCAGAATTCGGAGTGGAACTTTATTAGAGTTTGTATCCAGAATTCAAATCCTGAAATAGAATACTTTATACCTTATCATTATATGATTCTGAGGTTTTGGGTATGAATCCTAACTTTATACTTAAGAGAAATATTGCTATGTATAAGAAAATCTAGGTTAGGGTAAATTTCTTTAAGGAAGGAAATTTTCCTTAAAGAAGTAAAATATAGATTTGCTTAAGTATAAGGTGTTTGTGATTTTCAAAACAAGAAGGAATGGAAAATTCATAAGGAAAAACATATTGACTCAACAATCTCCCCCCTTTTGGAAAGCACAAACATCCTTACGAAAAAGAATATAGGACTTTGAAAAATATCATTTGACTTTGAAATTAAAACTTATCTCCCTTTGTTCATGGATGATGATGAATACAACTAACTCCCCATTTGGCATTGAAACTCTAAGGATTGTATTATGAATTTTCGGAGTGGATTTTTCATTATCATGGGAATGAAAAACTTCATAATGAGAAACTCCCCCTTTCTTTAAGGATATTTCACTTAGAAAATTTTCCTTGTCCATTTTAAAATTTTCTTTCTCCTATTTTGAGTAGTTATTTTTCCTTCTCCCCTTTTTGATTTTCAAAAAGAAGTTAAGGGAATGGAAAAGAAAAAATGGTACCGGAAACATTAGTATATAACAAGATACAACCAACCAAAATTCTCATTATAGTTGAGAAAATTTCACAAAGAAAAACAAATACAACAAAAGATCGGATTTGTCTATTTATCCTCCTTTTCATTTAGAATAAGCTTCTCCAACAAGGTTTTAAGTTTCTTCAAATCTCTTTGATCTTCCTCAGTTTGCCTCTCCAAAGATTTTATCCTTTCATCTTCAGCTTTCCAAGCTTCTGCCTGATCCTTCATAGCCTCTTCCTGTATCTTCACTAGCTCATCTTGCTTTACCAGTCTTTTCTCAAGCTTAATCCGGAGATCTCTATCCCTTATAAAATTTTGAGCAAGAGAGTTAGCCTTATCATTCAGTTCCTTCACTTGTTGACTCCAAGAACTCTACTCAACAATCAACTCATCTTGAAGATTATTAATCTTTTTATCCTCAGTGTCAAAGGCATCTTTTACCTCATTCTGAAAATTATCATAGTCAGCCATGTCTTCTTCAACATTTTTAGACCACAAAGTGATTTTGCTGCATGACTTCCTGTGTACATCATAATTGATAAGAAAACTTCTATGATCGGCCTCAATCTTTATACACTTATCCATCACCATAGATAAGGATTTTGATTTCTGATTCAAACTATGTTGCATCATCTGGAATCTGGAGTCTATGGTTGGGAATATCAGAATGGTGTCAACCAACTTCTTCAGAGATTCAACCACAAAATAATGACCATGTGATGATGAATCCAAATCTGATAACTTGCTTGGAGATTTCTCTTCCTCAACATGCACCAACTTCCTTTTAGAAGAACCACCAACTTCTTTTTTCCTGATAATATCTTTTATTGGTGTGTCTATCAGAACTTGCTTCCCCTTTTCAGATTTCGGAATGGGTTGATCATCTGGAGACTCTTCCTCAATTTTTAATAGTTTCACAATATGGTCTTCATCTGGTTTCTCCTTTTCTGCCCCTTCTTCAAGAAAATTCTTCTCAAAGGATTCTTTCTCATCATACAAAACATTTTCCTTCTGTTCCTCTTACTCATCATTATCCTTGCTTGTTTCTTTCTCAACTCCCTTTCCCGGAGTGACTAATTTTGCAAATTCATCCTCCTATTGATAATCTTTTAATTGTTTGATCAATTCATCCAGATCATAACTTCCTTCTTCTTCTTCTTCTTCAACAATATCTTCCTCTACTTCTTCACTAGCTTGTTTTTCTACTTCATCAACAACTTCTTTACCATTAATCTTTTCCGGAGTGGAGTACTTCTTGACAGGGGTTTCTGGTAAAGATTGAATATCAAAGGTTTCCGGAATGGGAATCTTCTCAAAGTCTATTTCAATATCTCTCAACATAGATTGAACAAGCTCAGCCTCATACAACTTTTTCTTCATCTTTTTCTCTTTTGCTTGCTTTTCTAACTCATCAGAAGCCCTTTCCCTTAAGGACTTAGCCTCTACAGGGTCCAATCCGAACTGTGGATCCCCTTATTTTCTCTTTTCTTTGTCTTCTATCCACTTAGAAGCCACTTCATCTAGATAATCTTTTTGTTTTTTGGATTTGGAGGTGCAGATTGAGTTTCCTTAAACTTGGGTTTTTTTATCACCAACCACTTCCTTAAGCTTTCTCTTCTTAGAAACTTTCTTCACTGGTTCAGCCTTCTCCACATTTTCCAGAATGGTCTCAGACTCTCCTTCTGGTAAAGGGTATAATTCTCCGGATTCAGTATAAAAACCCATCTTCATCCTTTTCAGTGTATCATCACTGACGAGCATAAGCTTATAATTCTGAACATTAGACTTACAGGCAACCTTGAAAGAATCTAAGCACTAAACTATCAACTTTGATAGTAAGGCAGGGTACATAATGATTTGAGATCTCAAGTTCCCTTCTTTTATATTCTTAACTTTAATTAAAACATTCCTCATCAGATTTATCTTCCTTAGATTTACCAAGAAATCTAAGACATAAATGTCACTCTTCTTCAGATTATCCTTGTCACCCCTTCTTGGTATGAGAAAACCTTGTACCCACAGCTGTAGAATCTGATTATTTGGAGAGAGATGAGCAATCTTAGCAGTCTTGGTATCTTTAAGTCTAAGACATTTCAATGCCTTCAGCTTGTTGAAACTTCCTTGCTCATCCGGAAGCTTATGTGAGCAAAACTCAGCTTCCCCTTCGTAAGATAAACCCACCAAGCTTGCAGCCTTGGTGTAAGATAATTTGTAAGTCTTACCATAAGAATTGAAAGAAAATAACTCTCTTCCATCTTCCTGTTGGAAGGAAACAGACTCATAGTACTCAACAAGTAAATCTGTATAGACTGGATCCTATTTCTCTGACTTAGACAAGCAAACATCTTCCCAACCATTCAATATGATATTCTTAGATATAAGAGAATCAAATTTGTAGAAATCCGGATGCACTAACCTTTCCCTAAAAACTAACCATTTTGAGATTAGCTTTGAGGTAGACATGTCTTGAGATATAGCTTCAACAGAAATTTGGAGTGGAGAGTTCTGGAAGATTCAGAACGACTTTGACAAAGATCGGAATGGTCCTTAAGAAGAGAGTCAGGGTTTCTAGATGCAAAAGCTTTGAAGAACTGATGTGGGACGACCCTCAGGGTTCCACTTTATATTGGCGTTGAGACGACGGTTCAGATTCCATGGTTGATCGAACGATTGAGATACAAACCGTATGGAAAACTTGACTCCGATATTTTGAGTTTTTTTAAGAAAAACATTCGGATTTAAGAAAACTAGAATCCGAAATTTTTTAAAACTCATAGGAAAATACCAGAAAGCAAAATATGACTACGAAAACCCAAGTAAGGAGGTCATACCTTTTAGATTTTCTAGAGGGATTGTTCATGATCGGTGACTTTATTCTTGATAAAAATTCGACAAAAATAATCTTACTACGAAAAACTCAGTACGAAAAACATGAGTACGAAAAAAAACTCAGTATGAAAATATAATTATGAAAATTGTCAGTACGGAAATCTCATTACAAAAATTCTCAGTACGAAAATTTCATTATGAAGATTATCAGTACGAAAATTCCGTTACAAAAATTCTGTTCCATAAATTTTCATTATGAAAATTTCAGTTCCGGAAATTTCCTTTCTAAAAATTTTGATTGCAAAAAGTTTTTTAAAAAAAACTGTCTACAAAAATTTTTAATTACACTAACTAGCACATGTACTCCCCCTATGAAAAGGAGTTTATTACTGTAAGGAGAATTGTTCAATAGAAAGTTAATGAAGAAGTATTACCACATAGTTATCATTCCTAACTTTTGTTTAATGTATTCAAATCTATCAGAGGGTAAAGATTTTGTGAAAATATCTGCAAGTTGATCTTGCGTTCCGATAAACTGAAGAATGATATCTCCTTTAAGTGTGTGATCCCTAAGAAAGTGATGCCTAATATCTATGTGTTTTTCATGAGAGTGATATGTAGGGTTTTTACTAAGGGAAATGGCACTTGTGTTATCACACAAAATTTGAGTCTTAGTAAAACTCAAGCCATAATCTGTGAGTGTGTGTTGCATCCACAACACTTGAGCACAACAACTTCCAGCTGCTATATATTCAGCTTCAGCAGTGGAGAGTGCTACATAATGTTGCTTCTTGCACGACCAAGAAACTAATGAATCTCCTAAGAAATGACAAGTTCTAGATGTACTCTTTTTATCCATTCTACATCCACCAAAGTCAGCATCTAAAAAGTTTTTTAGGATAAAATCATTTCTAGAAGTATAAAATAATCCTAGATCCATGGTTCCCTTTATGTAGCAAAAAATTCTTTTCACTGCCTTTAAATGAGATTCCTTAGGATTGGATCGATATCTTGCACATAATCATACTGAAAACATTAAGTCTGGACGACTAGATATCAAGTATAGTATACTTCCTATCATACCTCTAAAAGATATTTGATCTACTGGTTTCCTAGCTTCATCAAGATCTAAAGAGTTTGAGGTATCGATGGGAGTACTTATACTCTTAGTGTTGTCATATCCATACCTTTTAAGAAGATCTTTAATATACTTATGTTGAGATATATAGGTTCCTTCTGGTTTTTGAGAAATTTGAAAACCAAGGAAAAATGTTAACTCACCCATCATACTCATTTCAAACTCATATTTCATTATACTTGCAAAAGAAACAGTTAAAGATTGCTGAGTTGAACCAAATATAATGTCATCAACATAAATTTGAAAAATCAAAACATTTTTCTTGTCTTTATTTATAAAAGGGTTGGATCTGAATTTCCCTTAACATAGTTATTTTGAAGCAAAAATCCTGTAAGTCTATCATACCAAGCTCTTGGGGCTTGTTTAAGACCATACAGAGCTTTGGTAAGTCTAAAAACATGATCAGGATGTTTTGTATCTTCAAATCCAAGAGGTTGTTCAACAAAAACTTCCTCTTGAACATAACCGTTAAGAAAAGAACATTTCACATCCATTTGAAAAAGTTTAAAATTGAAGAATGCTGCAAATGCAAGTAAGATACGAATAGATTCATGTCTAGCTACTGTAACACAGGTTTCTTCATAGTCTATTCCCTCTTGATGATTATAGTCTTTAGCAACTAGTCTATCTTTATTTATAACTATGACTCCATTTTCATCACACTTATTTCTGAAGACCCACTTTACTCCAATAACATAAGTTTCCTTAGGTCTTTCAACCAAGTTCCAGACTTTATTCCTTTCGAATTCATTTAGTTCATCTTGCATGGCTTTGATCCAATCATCATCACCTAAAGCTTCATCAGTGCTTTTTTATTCTAATTAGTAAAGGAATGCTAGATGTTCTACTTCATTTATCAAGGAACTTTTAGTCCTTACAGGTTGATTTACATCACCAATGATAATATCACTAGGATGATTCTTAAGAAACACCTAATTTGGGTTTTGAAAAACCTATTCATCAACATAGGGTAGAAAGTCTTCTGGGGTAAATGTTTCAGAAGTATATTCTTGAACATTTTCCTTATCAGGAGGATTTTCTATCAAAGGTTGATAATTAGTTTTTGAAAACACATTCGAGGATGTAGGTTGGGAAGGTTTGAAAACAAAAGGATCAAATTCATCAAATTTTTCATGCACTGTTTCCTCAACAGTACAAGTGTTTTTGTTAAAAACTCTATAAGTGTTAGAAGTTGTGGAGTAACCTAAGAAAATTCCTTCATCAGATTTTGGTGCGAATTTGTGTAGATTATCTTTAGTATTCAGGATGAATACTTTGCAACCAAAAACCTTTAAGTAGGAAATTCTTGGTTTTCTACCATTCCATAACTCATAAAGAGTTTTATTAAGAAAAGGTCTAATCAAAAATCGATTTATAGTATAACAAGCAGTACTTACAGCTTCAGCCCAAAAATGTCTACCTATAGAATATTCACTCAACATGGTTCTAGTTATCTCTTGAAGAATTAAATTTCTTATCTCAACTACACCATTTTGTTGAGGTGTTCTGGGTGATGAAAAGTTGTGAGTAATACCCTTTTTACTACAAAAAGTTTCAAAATCAGAATTTTGAAATTCTCCTCCAAGAACACTATGAATAGTTTTCAATGGAAGGTTTTTCTCATTTTTTACTTGGTCTCTAATACTTTTGAAATAAGAGAAGGCTTCAAACTTATTTGCTAGAAAATAGACCCATGTAAATCTAGTGTAATCATCAACCAGAATAAACACATAGTATTTTCCTCTAATGCTTCCAGTTTGTGTTGGACCAAAAAGATCCATGTGCACTAACTGTAATGCATCAGTTATTGAGACTTAACTGATTGATTAAAAACTAGATTTATGTTGCTTTCCATATTTACAAGGATCACAAACTTTAGAAGAATCAAATCTATGCTCCGGTAGATCCTTAACTAGTTTCTTCTTAGAGAGTTTACATAAGTTCCTAAGGTTACAATGACCTAGTCTTCTATGCCATAACTAAGAGTGATCTTCCACTGCACTAAGGCAAGGTAAATCTTGGCTCCTAAGGTCCTCTAAGTTTAATGTATAAACATTATCTTTCCTATTGGCAGAAAGAATAAATTCTTCCTTGGAATTGTGTACTAAGCACTTATCATTTCTAAAATTCACAAGGTACCCTTCATCACAAAACTGACTTATGCTAATGAGGTTGTGCTTAAGGACCTTAATAAACAAAACATTTGAAATCAAGGTTTTACCAAGAAGAACAATGTTACCTATACCAATAATTTCTCCCTGAGCATTATCTCCAAAAGTTACTTTTCCTCCTTTCGTCTTGATAATATTTTTGAAATAGCTTTTGTTACCAGTCATGTGCTAGGAACATCCACTATCCATATACAAAGTATTGTTGTTGGTACTTCCTTTATCTTCCTAAAAATAAGAAAAGAATTAGACTTTCAGAATCTAAACTTGTTTGGATCTGATATTTTCAGATAACAAAATTTTGGGTACCCACATATTTTTAGAAAAATAAGCCTTATGAAAACCTATTGATTGGGTTTTGTTTAAAGAACAATTCTTTGCCCAGTGACCACCACATTGACACTTATTACAAAATAGGGCACTTTTTATAACACAATAATTGTTAATAAAAATTGTTTTTGCATGGGTATAACCAAATCCAGATTTGTTTCTTAAAGGTCGTATTTGTGAGTACATCTTATCAAAATTTTCTTTACCATGAGTAAAGTTTGACAAACACTTATTTAAAGAAAAAATTTCGGACTTGAGTTTTATAACCAAGTTTTTATCTTCAAAATCATTATATTTGGAGTTAGATTTAGGCTCGAAAAATATTTTCTTAGAAATTAATTTTTCTAAATCTTTATAAACTTTATCCTTTTCAGAATTCACTTCTTCAAGATTTTTTGAAATACTTATAAAAGCATCATTTTTCTTATCAAGATATTTATAAAGATATGATATTTATTTTCTAAGAATAGTATTCCTAGAGTTTTCCTTATCAATCTTTTTATTGAGTTTAGAATTCTCAATCTCAAGTAGTTCAGCAAACCTAGAAACTTCTTCATAGGTAGGTAAAGTATTTTCTTCATCAGAAGAGGATTCTTCTTCTGAAGAGTTATAATATTTACTATCATTATAATTTAAAGAATCATTGGTCAACGATTCAGCATTGTGTACCTTAGCCATAAATCAATGATTTTTAATAGGTAATCTGGCTATAAGACCAAGATTCTTTTGTCCAGAAGATTCATAATCAGAAGATTCATATGAAGAGTCACCACCACTGGAACTCCAGGTGTCATTGGCTTTCAGAACTTTCTTAGCTTTGTCTTTGTAATACTTATTTCTATTCCTTTCAGAATGTCTCTCTTTTCTTTCTTTCTTTTTGATCAAAGGACAATCTGGTCTAATATGTCCAGCTCTATTGCATTTATAAAAAGTGACTTCTCCATCTTTCCTATCTTTCCTTTCCTTTTTCTTATACTTGGATTAGAAATTTCTCTGACCATCTATCTTGTTCATCCTTCGAGCAAGATTTTCTAACTCGTTCTCTGAGACTTCACTATCACTATATTCGGATTGGATAACAACCTTCTTAGACTTGGATCTAGTTACTCTCTCAGGAGTCTTAGCTTTCATGTGATTTGATGTTGTAGTAAAAGCAACAATACCATTACCATTCTTCTTTTTGATGTTGTCAGCATCTCTTTTCATCCTTGTTTCATGTTGAAGAAGAGTTCCAAATAATTCATTAAGAGTAATTTGAGAAACCATCCTATTCTCATCAATAGCATTTCTCTTGGATTCCCACTCATTGGGAATAATATCTATGATTTTGTCTACAAGAGAATTATCATCCAGACCTTTCTCACACATAGATTGTAAACTGTTTACAATAGTCATAAATCTTTGTTGCACTTTGCATATGGGATCTCCATAAGGAAAATTGAAACCATGATACTCAGTCCTTAGCATAACTCTCCTAGTCTCAATTACTTTAGACGTACCAAAATGAGTAACTTCAAGTTTTTTTCAGAAAATATTCCTAGTCATTGAACAAAGTAAAGTGTTGCGTACCTTGTAGTTGAGTTGATAATCATGCTTCTCTTGGTTTATGAAAGTACTGACTTCCTTATCAGGAATTTGATATCCTCCAGTAAGCATAACAAAATTTTCTACTCCAGTATTGATAATGAAAGTCTTCATTCGATCTCTCCAATAATCATAATCATTACCATAAAAAATTGGTGGTCTTGTAGGATTTAAGTTGTCGATCGAACCAACATTCATACCTTCCATCTATAAGAAAAAAATTTCTTTCCACACAAACTTGTTAATAACAAAAGTTAGGAGTGAAGGAAAATATTCTTAAGCAAGGAAAATATAGAACAATGAAAAGCTGAGCAAGAAAAACTTATATGTGAGTATAAGTATTTCAAAGAAAAACTATGATACCAATTGTAGGATCGAAATAACAATGTAGATGCTCAATATAAAAGAGGGGGGGGGGGGTGAATTGTACACTTTAAAAATTTCCTTAAACAAGGAAAGATCTAAGTTTAACAAAGTTAAACTAAGAAAATTCAAAACACCTCTAACACCAATTGGAGAATTAGAACAAATTATGAAGTTACAAACTTCTAGTTCTATGCACTTGCTTAAATCTGGAAAGTGATTTTGAAAAACAGGTTCCGGAAATATGGATCCGAAAATTGAAACTTAACTAAAGTTTACAATATGAGATTCTACCTTAAAGAGTATAGAATCTAAACTAATTAGAGTACAAGTGTAAGGAAATATAAGAGTTATATTTTCCTTACAATTCAAAAATACAACAGAAAAACAGGTAGTAAAACTACAAGTAACAAGATATAAGTCTTTTAACCCAAAGAGAAGGGTATCCAACAACCTTGGATAAAGGTCCCTTGATTTATACTTTCAAGCAAGTCTATCTTACCCACACCAGGGTAATACCTCGATTCAAAGATCGGAATCTCTGTCTTGATATCCCCGCAAGCCCTAAACTTCAAGGTAGTTGGAACCTCTATCTTCCTCAGCAAGGAAGCCCTCAAAATCCAAGGAAGTCGGCACCTCTGTCTTCCTATCCCCGAAAGCCCTCAAATGTAATCACCAACATTCAGAGTTGCACGAAGCAATCTGAGCGAGCAGTTCAGTACGAACAAAGCATGAAAAGCTTATCTCTATAGAAATCACCTTAACAACGTGTGGTCTCTAGAGTGATTAACTTGTTGTTGAGATATTTCAAATGAGGTCCTATTTATAGGCTCGGTTGGAATGGTTAGCTCCCTCCTCCAACGGTCATATTTTCCTTGAATTTTGGAGGGACCTGTACACGTGTCACTAAACCAATGGTTAGTTAGAAACAGAATGGACGACATCATTTTATAACAAAACATGTGTAACTGAAAGCATGAAATCCTTCTATAATGAAATAAGTGTAAGCATAGAAAAACTAAAAATCGGAATGTAATCAAATAAAAGTTCAAAGTCTAACCTAAGTGAAATTCGGAGTCTATAATAAAGAGATATTCGGATTCTGTTTTATAGGAATTCGGAACCTAAATTCTGTGGGAATCCGGAGTCTGAATTTCTAAGGAAATTCAGATTCTGGTTTCACTAGAATTCAGAATATGAACTTACAAAGTTCGGAGTCGAACTCATAAAAGTTCGGAGTCGAACTATTAAAAGTTTAGAGTCGAACTATTAAAAGTTTGGAGTCGAACTAATAAAAGTTCAGAGTCAAACTAATAAAATTTCGGAGTCGAACTCATAAAAGTTCGGAGTCCAGAATTTGGAGTTGAACTTTCATAGAGTTCGTATCCAGAATTCGGAGTGGAACTTTATGGGAGTTCGTATCCAGAATTCGGAGTGGAACTTTATCAGAGTTCGTATCCGGAATTTGGAGTGGAACTTTATTAGAGTTCGTATCCAGAATTCAGATCCTAAAATAGAATGCTTCATACCTTAGCATTATATGATTCCGAGGTTTTGGGTATGAATCCAAATTTTATAATTAAGAAAAATATTTCTATGTATAAGAAAATCTAGGTTAGGGTAAATTTCTTTAAGGAAATTTTCCTTATAGAAGTAAAATGTAGATTTTTTTAAGTATAAGGTGTTTGTGATTTTCAAAACAAGAAGGAATGAAAAAGTCATAAGGAAAACCTTATTGAATCAACATCGTCCCTATCTGAAATGATAGAATGAGGAACCCCATGAAGACGTACTACCTCTCGGATATACAACCTCCCGAGATCGTCAACACCGAAGGTCTCCTTGATCGGAAAAAAGTGAGCTACCTTCATAAGTCTGTCCACAACAACCCATACGACATCACTGCCTCAAGGTGACCTTGGCGACCCGGTCACGAAGTCCATTGCGACTTCATCCCATTTCCACTCCGGAATGGGTAACTGTTGTAACAGTCCGGCTGGAATCTGATGCTCCACCATCACCCGCTGACAGGTGGAACATCTCATAACAAAACCATCTAATTCTCTTTCCATACCCGACCACCAATACTGATGTCTCATGTCACGGTACATTTTGGTAACTCTGGGATGCACTGCCCAAGTTGAAGCATGAAACTCCTGCATCAAATTCTCACGTATATCCCTTGGAACCCACAATCGTCCATGGATACACAGTACCTCATCATCGCCTATCATCCAACCAAGAGAAGGGTCCTCATTCGCCACCGACTCCCGTAGAACTAGGCCTTCTGATTCTGATAGCTGTCTCATCCTCACTCTATACAAGAGGGTAGAAGTGACAACTAAGGATGAAAGATAGGATCTCCCCTGACTATCATGTAACTCCAAATTCATCTCAGAGAAAAAAACCATGAGCTACCACTAACCACTGGCCTCCTGAACTGCGTGTAACTGAGTCCTCCTACTCAGTGCATCAACAACAACGTTACCTTTACCAGGTGTATAGACAAGCTCGAAGTCGAAGGACTGAAGGTATTCAACCCACCTTCATTGTCTGAAATTCAGGTCACACTGGGTAAAGATATATTTGAGACTTTTTTGGTCTGTAAATACCACAAAATGTTCTCATAAGAGATAATGTCTCCAACAGCGTAACGCATGAACAACTACAACAAACTTGAGATCACACGTCAGGTAATTCCTCTCATGTGGCCTCAACTGTCGAGACCCGTATGTAACTACTCGATCGCCCTGCATCAGCACTGCTCCCAGCCCAATACCTGATGCATCACACTAAACTGTATAGCTCTTTCCTGGATTTGGAAGTATCAGGACTAGTGCTGATGTCAACCATCCCTTCAGCTCCTTAAAGGCTATCTCGCAAGCTTCTGACCTAACGAACTTCACACCCTTCTTAGTCAAACTCATCAACGGCACTGCTAAGAAGGAGAAGTCCTGTGTAAAGTGCCTGTTGTAACCAGCCAGCCCCAATAAACTTTGTATTTCAAACAAGTTCTTAGGTTGATCCCAGGAAAATACTGCTCTCACTTTCTCTGGGTCTACCGCAACTCCTGCCTCTGAGATAATATGACCCAGGAAGTGTATCTGGTCCATCCAAAAGTGGCACATTGAGAGCTTAGCATATAACTGATGCTCTCTCAGTATACTCAAAATGATCTCAAGATGGGTGGCATGGTCGTGTCGAGTGTGAGAGTACACCAAGATATCATCCACGAAGACTACCACATAAGAATCTAGATAAGGATGGAATACACGATTCATCAGAGCCATGAAAACTCCTGGAGTGTTCGTGAGTTCGAACAACATGACCAAGTACTCATATAGACCATATCTGCTCTGAAAGGATGTGAGCGGTATGTCCGATGGTCTAACGTGCAACTGATGATATCCGGATCTCAAGTCAATCTTCAAGAACACTCTTGCTCCCCAAAGTTGATAAAAAAGATCATCAATCCTTGGCAAGGGATATCGGTTCTTGACCGTCAACTGATTCAACTTCCGATAATCCACACAAACTCTGAGGGTACCATCTGCCTTCTTTGCAAACAGGACATGCGAACCCCAAGGAGTAGTACTGGGTCAGATGAAACTCTTTGCCTGCACCTCCTCCAACTGCCTCTTGAGCTCCTTCAAATCTGGTGTAGCCATCCTATAAGGAGGAACAAACACCGGTGCCGGTCCTGGCACAAGCTCAATAGAGAAATCCACATCTCGCTTCGAAGGTAGACCTGAAAAGTCATTCGGGAAGACATCCCTGAAACGATCAACCACTGAAGGGAAATCCTTCTGACAAGTTCCCTGGTCATCCAGATATAAACTCGCAATCTGAGCTGTCACTCCACCTTGCCCACGATTCTCAGGTCCAACTCGGCTCGCTTGGACATCCAATACGGGAAAAAGTAGTTTTTGCGACGAGCTTTTTTTGCGACGGGGGTAACCACCCTTCGCAAATAACTAATTATTTGCGACGAGATTTCGTCTCCCGTCGCAAAAGGTTTGGCGCGAATAACACGCCAAACCGCGTGAATAACGCACCAAAGGTGTGTCGGTAGGGACTATTTGCGACGGGTCCCGTCGTAAATAACTTTTTAACCATCGACAGTAATTAATGCAGGCGTAGGTATTTGCGACGGGACCCGTCGCAAATAATCTAACCTATATATACCCTCATCTGTTTCCCTCTTATAACTATCAATTCTTAGATCTTGTTTCCCTCTGAACTCTGATTTTAGAGGGAAAATTTTTCTAACTTAATTTTTTTGTTCACGAGGAAGCTGTGAAGCCGTCTACATCGATAGAAAATCAAGCCTAAAAGTATTTGTTTTTTATTAAATTTTTTAATTATTTTATTTTTTATGTTAATTTTTATTATTGTTGATTAGTTGTAATTAAATTAAATTTAAATTGTTTTGCCATGAGTATTTATTTGTACTAATAAATTGAAAATTTTAGTACTAATTTTTAATAATTAGTAGTAATTAATAATTATTAACGATAATAAGTAATTTATATAATTAATTTGAACTAATTAATAATAATTGGTAATAAATAATAATAAATACAAATAATTAGTAATAAATATTAATAATTATTAATAAATAGTAGTAAATAGTAATAATGAGTAATAAATAGTAATAATGAGTAATAAATAGTAATAAATAGTAATAAATAGTACTAAATTTTAACAATTAGTAATAAATTGTAATAATTAGTAATAAATTGTAACAATTACTAATAAATTGTAATAATTAGTAATAAATTGTAATAATTAGTAATAATTTGTAATAATTAGAAATAAATTGTAATAATTAGTAATAAATTGTAATAATTAGTAATAAATTGTAATAATTAGTAATAAATTATAATAATTACTAATAAAATGTAATAATTAGTAATAAATTGTAATAAATTGTAATATTTAGTAATAAATTGTAATATTTAGAAACAAATAAGAATATTTAGTAATAAATTGCAATATTTAGTAATAAATTGGAATATTTAGTAATAAATTGTAATAATTACTAATATTTAGTAATAAATTGTAATAATTAGTAATAAATTGTAATAATTAGTAATAAATTGTAATAATTAGTAATAAATTGTAATAATTAGTAATAAATTGTAATAATTAGTAATAAATTTTAATAATTAGTAATAAATTGTTATAATTAGTAATAAATTGTAATAATTAGTAATAAATTGTAATAAGTACTAATAAATTGTAATAAGTACTAATAAATTGTAATAAGTACTAATAAATTGTAATAAGTGCTAATAATATGTTAAAAATTGTAATAATTAGTAATAAATTGTAATAATTAGTAACAAATTGTAATAATTAGTAATAAATTGCAATAATTAGTAATAAATTGCAATAATTAGTAATAAATTGTAATAATTAGTAATAAATTTTAATAATTAGTAATAAATTGTAATAATTAGTAATAAATTGTAATTAACTGTAATAAATTGTAATAAATTGTAATAATTAGTAATAAATTGTAATAATTAGCAATAAATTTTAATAATTAGTAATAAATTGTAATATTTAGTAATAAATTGTAATAATTAGTAATAAATTGTAATAATTAGTAATAAACTGTAATAATTAGTAATAAATTTTAATAATTGGTAATAAATTGTAATAATTAGTAATAAATTGTAATAATTAGTAATAATTTGTAATAATTAGTAATAAATTGTAATAATTAGTAATAAATTGTAATAAATTGGAAAACATTTAATAAATTGTAATAAATTGTAATAAATTGTAATAATTAGTAATAAATTGTAATAATTAGTAATATATTATAATAATTAGTAATAAATTGTATTAATTAGTAATAAATTGTAATAATTAGTAATATCTAGTAATAATTAGTAATAATTAGTAATAAATTGTAATAATTAGTAATAAATTGTAATAATTAGTAATAAATTGTAATAATTAGTAATAAATTGTAATAATTATTATTAAATTGTAAAAATTAGTAATAAATTGTAATAATTAGTAATAAATTTTAATAATTAGTAATAAATTGTAATAATTAGTAATAAATTGTAATAATTAGTAATAAATTGTAATAATTAGTAATAAATTGTAATAATTAGTAATAAATTGCAATAATTAGTTATAAATTGTAATATTTAGTAATAAATTGTAATATTTAGTAATAAATTGTAATATTTAGTAATAAATTGTAATAATTAGTAATAAATTGTAATAAATTATAATAAATTGTAATAAATTGTAATAAATTGTAATAAATTGTAGTAAATTGTAATTAATTGTAATAATTACTAATACTTGTAATAATTTTTAATAATTAGTAATAAACTGTTATAATTAGTAATAAACTGTTATAATTAGTAATAAACTGTAATAATTAGTAATAAACTGTAATAATTAGTAATAAACTATAATAATTCGTAATAATTCGTAATAATTCATAATAATTAGTAATAATTAGTAATAATTAGTAATAATTAGTAATAATTAGTAATAATTAGTAATAATTAGTAATAATTAGTAATAATTTGTAATAATTAGAAATAATTAGTAATAATTACTAATAATTAATAATAATTAGTAATACTTAGGAATAATTAGCAATAATTAGCAATACTTAGAAATAATTTCGAATACTCAACAATAAATAGGAGTAGTTAGCAATAAATAGGAATAGTTATGAATAAATATGAATAGTTAGGAATAAATATGAATAGTTAGTAATAATTATGAATAGTTAGTAATAAATATCAATAATTAGTAATAAATAGGAATAATTAGTAATAAATAGTAATAATTAGTAATAAATAGGAATAATTAGTAATAAATATGAATAATTAGTAATAAATAGGAATAATTAATAATAAATAGTAATAATTAGTTAAGAAAAATTAGGAATAGTTAGGAACAGTTAGGAACAGTTGAAAGAAATTTTTAAAATTTTTTAATAAATTTTAAGAACTTGGCACAATTTCTAGGGGATTAACGACACTCCTTTTGCTCAATGACTTTTCTCCTTTCAACTCTCACTGACTCAAAACACTATGAAAAATGTGCTGATACATAGGCATATTCAATATTGTATGCACGAGATTGGATATGCATTCGTAGGATCATATTTTTTATAATGTTTTTAGGCGGTGACAGTTAGAAGAAGACGATTCATCGACGAAAAGGAGGCTCTTTTGTCCGACGGCTTATTTACTTGCATCTTTCTCACACTGAAATCACAATGAAGAATCTGGTCGGAGATACGCATATTCATTCTCATGCGTACAAGAATGAATATGTGTACCTCCAACCAGATTGTTCATTGTGATTTCAGTGTGAGTAAGGTGAAAGTAAATGAGCCGTCGAACAAAAGAGTAGTCGTCAATCCACTGGAAATTGTGTCACCCTTAATTAATGGTAATTATTAAGAAGTAGTAGTAATTATTTATCTTCTTTTTTCAGATAGTATTTTTATAATTTGAAATTATTCAAAAACAGTGATGATTTTATATTTTATAGAAAAATCTGTAACAAGGAAGTCGACATCAGTCATTATTAGATGATCGTGCTTGGACAAATAAACATAGAAATCAAAATGGTTCTGATTTAAATCCTATATATATTGAGGGTGTTGAAGCTTTCTTAGCATTTGAATCATCAAAACTAGAATATGTTTCAGAAGGAACAATTAAGTGTCCTTGTAAAAAATGTGCTCTGAGAACGTTTGACACATTTGACAAGGTTGGGGGACATCTCTTACGGTTTGGTTTTCAACCAGATTATGCATTTTGGTATCAACATGGTGAAAACAGTTCCAGAGAAGATACAAATAACTTGATTCTGAATCCATCATGGTTCCAAAATTTAGTACATGATGTTTTAGGTCCATCTGTTTAAAAAGCTGAAACTCACGATGATATTGATTCAACTCCCGAGTTGGCACCATCCAAATTTTATGAGTTATTGAGGTCTGCTGAGGATGCATTATATCCTGGTTGCAAGATAAGAAAATTAGAAGCGGTTGCAAAATTTATGGCTATTAAATCAGATAATGAAATGTCACAAAACTATTTTGATCAAATATTTTCTTTGGTTAAAACACTTTTACCTAAAGGAAATGTGTTGCCTACAAATTACTATGAGAGAAAGAGGTTGGTTTGTAATCTAGGCCTTAGTTATCGGAAGATTCATCCATGTAAAAATAATTTCATCTTATATTCTGGTGAAAATGAGTCGTTGGATAGTTGTCACACATGTGGACAATCGAGGTATAAAGAAGCTCAACTAGGGAAGTCTGGATCGATTCCTGTAAAACAGTTGAGATATTTCCCCCTTACACCCATGCTGCAACGTTTATTTATGTCTCATAACACAAAGTCAATGATGTCATGGTACACAAAAAATATTTTAACTGGTAAAATCTTGAATCATCCATCTGATGGTGATTCATGTAAACATTTTGATCTTCGGCATCCGTCTTTTGCTTTAGAAGCCCGAAACGAGTGATTGGGTCTTTCTACTGATGGTTTTTGTCTGTTTGGTTCTTATGGTAGTCAGTATTCATGTAATCCTATCTTTATAACTCTATACAATCTACCTCCATGGATGTTGATGAAAGAGACATATATCTTTTTGACCTTATTAATCTCAGGACATCTGAAAAAGAATATTGGTGTTTATTTGAAACTATTGATTGATGAGTTAAATGCATTGTGGAGTAATGGTCTTTGTACATATGATGTTGCTGCGAAACAAAATTTCACATTAAAAGCTGCATTGATGTGGACAATTAGTGACTTTTCGGCATATGGCATGTTATCTGGCTAGAGTACACATGGTCCAAAATCATGTCCTTACTGTATGAAAGACAAAAAAGCTTTTATGCTATTTAATGGAAAAAAACTTGCTATTTTGACTGTCATAACAGATTTCTTCCAACTAATCATCCTTTTAGAAGGCACAAATCTCATTTTAGAAAAGGCATGATTGAAAGGGATGAACCCCCAAAAATGATCTCAGGTATAGAGTTAAAAATCAGTTGTATTTTCATTACCTCCCATCATATTTGGGCCAACAAAAAACCAACAGAAAACTCATGGCTTTGTAAAAGAAAATAATTGGATAAAACTAAGAATTTTTTGGGATCTCCCATTTTGGTTTGATTTGTTGGTTTTCCACATGTTGGATGTCATGCATATTGAGAAGAACTATTTTGATAATTTATTTCATACAGTTTTTGATACACCAGGTAAGACCAAAGATACTATAAAAGTACGATTAGATCTTACCCAAATTTGTAGGCGACCAGAACTTGAACTATTTGAAAATGTCAAATCACAGAGTTTAATGAAGCCAAAATCAGCTTATACACTATCTAAAGAGAGTCGATTATT
Source organism: Viscum album (assembly GCA_963277665.1). Lineage (NCBI taxonomy): Eukaryota > Viridiplantae > Streptophyta > Magnoliopsida > Santalales > Viscaceae > Viscum > Viscum album. The sequence continues at coordinate 646,937,329 of OY728158.1, read as the reverse complement.
ATTTTGTCAGTGGATTGTAGATTTGAGACTTCTAGATGGCTATGATTCCAATTTGGGAAGATGTGTTAAAAATGATCATATTACCGGATTAAGAAGTCATTATTGTCATGTTATAATGGAAAGACTTATGCCGATTGGAATCAGAGGTTTGTTGAATTATAGGATTTGGGATTTGATAACAGACATATCATATTTTTTTCAGGACATTTTTGCAGTGACAACAGACTATGATGTGCTAAGAAAACTGGAAGAAGATGTTGGTGTAATTATATGTAAACTGAAAAAAATCTTTCCACCTACTTTCTTTGACTCAATGGAACATATGATATTACATTTGCTACATGAAGCTAAATGTGGAGGTCTAGTATAGCTTAGATGGATGTATCTATTCGAGATATGCATGAAGAAATTGAAGAAAAAAGTACGTAACAAAGCATCAGTTGAAAGCTTAATTGCTGAAGCTTATTTACAAGAGGAAATTTCTTTTTTCTGCTCTCAATGTTTTGAATATGAATATCCGTCAAAACAAAACCGCATGATACGGAACGAGGGAAATGTTAATATTGAAATGGACAATCAATTATCACTTTTTAATCATCCAAATATTGGATTCGGTGGATTTCGAGAATGATGGATTTCAGACGATGAATATCATAGAGCTCAAACATATGTTCTGCTCAACTATGAAGAAATGACAGCATTTTTACTATGAGTGCTTTTATCACTTATTCTATAATTTATATTACATTATGTAAACTTATTTTATTTGTAGGTTATATGATAATCATACCAAGAAAAAACTTCCACAAATTACAGTCGTTGCTCTTGAAGAACACAAATTTTTTTTTTCTCAATGGTTTCAAAAACTGGTAACATAAATTATCAATTCTGTTTATTATTTATTATATTGATAATTGTTTTACAAATTTTCAGGTGTCTCAACATACTGATAAAATTGATAAGCAACTGTGTATATTGAGTAACCCACCATCCAAAATGGTTATATCTTATAATTCATATGTGGTGAATGGTTTTCAATTTCATACACGTGCATATGGGGAATCAAAAAAAAAACAATGAACAGTGGAGTTTGTTTGAGAGGATCGCATCAGAGAGAAACTGAAGTTGACTTTTATGGCATTCTGGATGAAGTTATTGAGCTATATTATCTTGGATAGAATTACATAATGATGCTTAAATGTCGATGGTTGGATACTGAGAGAGGCTTGTGTGTTCATCCGACTCATGGAATCATCGATATTAAATATTAAAGTTTTCTTACAGTAAATGAACCATTTTTACTGGCTCAACAGGCACATTAAATTTATTATGCAAAGTACTGTTCTACTTCAAGAGACCTAAGTGATTGGTGGAGTATAATAAAAATGAAATCTCGAGAAAATAAATTTACTCAAACTGAATGTGGTTCTGCTGAAGTGGAAGGAATTGAAATTTTTCAAGAGACTACTCAAAATCCATCTTTTTTCACAAAGAAACGTGAATATCGATGATGACACCCCACATTTAAAGGTCGATGGTGATGAAGATGTTAATGATGTTACAAATGAATTTGAAATGACAAGGGATGGTGAAAGTGAAACTCATATGGATATTGATGATGCCGAGGAGGCATATGAAGACATTGACATCGTCAGATATAATGATGATGACGAAGGTGAACATTGAAATAGTTAAATGCTGGTAATGATCATAACTAATATATATCTATATATATTAGTTATTTTCAACTGTTTTCTAAAAACAATCATTTTGTGTTTCAGATGGACTTTGATCTATTACGTGATCTAGAGGAGGCTGAGCTACCATTGGATGATGGGGATGTGGGATCATCTGACCCTCAGCCTACTGGTGGTTCAGGAGGTATGCGGAGGGGTCGCGGTCTTGCGTGACTGATGATTCCTGACCCTATACCCGAGCGACATCCATGTCTTGGCTTTGATACACGCACACAGAGGTATGATAACCTGTATATTTTAGTTAGATTTCATTAATTTATTTATATATATACTAATTGTTTGATTATTTATTCTTTTTTCATAGTTTTTCACATGTATGTGTTGGAAAGGGGAACACTATCTTGTGAAATTATTTTTCTCTTCCATGGATCACATGGGAACAGATTCCTGTTGATGTGCGGCTCAGAATGTACAATCATTGGCTGGTACGTAAATAAATAATATTTATTTTGAAATTTATTTTGAAATTTATTTTATTAATAACTTGATATTATAAATTATTTGTAGGGTTTATGGTATCCCATCGATGATAGCATGCATGACGATATCCATGAAGAATGGGAGGTAGCTATGCATGAGCATTTGCGGCACAAATTGAGAAAGACGACCATTAAGAAAGTAGGAGCGACAGTATTTGATGAGTCATGTAGAGCCCACCGACCAGAGTACATTTCATCTCAGGTTTGGGATGGATTATGTGTACACTGGTTGGGTGGTGGATTTCAGAGGAAGTTTTCATTGGGTCGGTAGAATCGTGGGAGACAGGAGGTGATGCATTGAGCTGGTAGTCATACATTCAATACAAATAAAGAGCATCTGGTAAGTATTTTTTTAAATATTTTATATAACTTCAAATATAAACAGTTTATTTTATATTCATATAGGCAGTCGAGCGTCCCGATATTACAGAGTTTGATGTTTGTCAGAGGATGTATAGTGATCCATCCACCGAAGATATTAGAGGTGATTGCCAGCGTCAGACTGTGGTTAGTCTTATTTTTTTTTTTTTTCAGTTTCACAATTAATTTCATATAATATTTTCACAATTTTAATTTCAAATTGGAATTAAAGGAGTCATATGAGGTTGTGACCTCTTAGACACAAGCAGAGGATCAGGACGATGCGACTGATCAGACCAGTGCCCACCATTTCGACGAGGCGACATGGATGCAGGCGACACAGTATGTCTTTGAGAAGGGCTGAGTAGTTGGTATCGACTCTCATGTGACTCCTGGTACTTATTATGGAACTTCTAGGATGTTGTCGTCTAGTTCAAGAGGAGCTCGTGGAGAGGCATCAGCTTCTACCTCACATTATCAGGAGCAGTTCCAAGCTCAGAATGAACTTATAAAGAGTTTGCAGAAGCAACAAGAAGAGATGCGTCAGCAACACCAGCAGTAGAAGCAGCAGTATGAGGAGGATATGGGTCGATGGAAGTAGTAGGATCATGAGCATATGGAGTACATGCGCCGTCTGACTCGTAGTTTAGGGATGGAGTTTCCTCCATCATCTCCTTCAGCTCCCCCACCTCCTTCAGAAGATGACCCCCAATGATTTTTTTATGTTAAAAACATTTTAATTTAACATTTTTTGTAATATGAACTATTTAGAGTTTTTTTCTTTTATATCAGTGCGAATATTACATAATTTAATTTTTAAGATTTTATGATTTTTTTTTAATATTGAGAATTTTAATAATTTTTAATTTTTTATTATTATAATAATATTAATATTATTATTTCATTAATCATAATTTTATTAAATATATTTTTTCAGTATTATATTTTTTTATATTTGTTTATTTTACTAATAATAATAATAATTATAATAATAATATTTAATGATTTTTTTTATATTTGAGAATATTGAGAATTTTAATAATTTTTATTTTTTTATTATTTTAATAATATTAATATTATTGTTTCATTAATCATAATTTTATTAAATATATTTTTTCAGTATTATATTTTTTAGTATTTTTTTATTTTACTAATAATAATAATAATAATTAATGATTTTTTATATTGTTTTTGTGAATATTGAGAATTTTAATAATTTTTATTTTTTTATTATTTTAATAATATTAAAAATAATTTTTCAATAATCAAAATTTTATTAAATTAATTTTTTAAAATTTATTTATTATTTGTGACGGGATTTGTTGCGACGTGTTCCCGTCGCAAATAGCATAAATAATTTTTTTTTTAAAAAGTATTTGCAACGGGATGAGGGGTCCCGTCACAAAAAGTATTTACGACCGACCCATCGAAAATAGTCTAAATAAATACTTTAAAAAATGTATTTGCGATGGTATTACAGGCCCATCGCAAAAAATTATTTGCGACGGGCCCATTGCAAAAAAGTTTATATATATATAAAGTATATAATCAGAGACTTATTTGTGACAGTGAAGCTGCCCATCACAAAAAAGAATTATTTGCGACGGACCGGTCGCAAATAATATTTTTTGCGACGCCATTTTCTGTGATGGGCTATTTGCGACGCGACCCCATCTCTAAAGATTATTTTCAACGGGATCCCATTGCAAATAAATCATCGCAAATACTTAGAATTCTAGTAGTGATCCCATTCACCCTTGTATAGAAACTCTCTCCCCTCTGGTGACGTGAAACTCACCCTGCGACGATAGCAGTCCACAAAGGCTCGAAAAGGTACCAACTAGTCTATCCCAAGAATGACATCATAGATCATCATCTCTAAGACATAGAGGTCCCATAGAAAGTGACACCCACCAACCTCTAGGGGTCACTCCATGCACTGATGCACACCAGCCTTTATAATCCCCAATGGAGTGTCTAGCGTCATGATATCAGAAGAAGAAGAAACACAGAGCCCAAGGCTCTCAACAATGGGCACATATATAAAGCTATGTGTAGCACTAGTATCGAAAAGTACCGAAGATAAAACAGAAGAAACTAGAATAGTACCTATGACAGTGGAAGGTCCGAGATCTTTCTCTTATTGGGTCTATTGCACTATATATGCTTGCCCAGTGCCACGGCCCTGCGACATAGCTTGGCTATCCTGAGCTAACCCACCCTGCTGTCGCTGAGATCCTGGTGTCTGGCTACCATGACCACGAACACCACCTCGGCCTGAACAGCCTGACGTACACTACAATAAAAACTGGGTTTAGCGGTGGTTTTGTGGCGGCGGTTCACAAAACCGCCACTAAACGTTTTCGCAGAAAGGTTTCGCGGCAGTTTTTAATAAACCGCTGCGAAACCCGTAATTTATTTTAACGATGCCGAACCTTCCCTACCCCCACCCCGATCGTCCCCCAAACCCTTGTGCCCTCCCTTATTCCCCTAACCCCCCCGGCGACCAGCAAACCTCAACCCCCAACCTTCCGGCAACCCCCAACCATCCGACGACCCGCGACCTCCGGCGACCCGGCGACCCGGCGACCTCCGTCTCCGGCGACCCCGCGACCTCCAGCGACCCCGCGACCTCCGTCTCTGGCGACCCCGCGACCTCCATCTCCGGCGACCCATCTTTTCCAGGTATGGGCAGTTAGTTTTTAGGAGATTATGCCTATTTATTTTATTTTAAATATTTAATTACAAATGTTTTTAATTAATTTTTTTATGGAATGAAATTGTTTCTTAGGAGTGTGTACAATATTTATTGAGGCTCAACAGAGATCAGTGGGGGATTAACTATATTATCCATATAGGTGGACACATTTAATACAAAATCCATATGTGTGTTTATGCAGGGGTGTGAATTATTATATAAATTCATTAATTCTAATAAATTTAATATGGGAAATAATATATCTATAAAAAGAGAGAGTAGAGTGTTATGCCTCTTATTCTTTGAATAAGTTCCCTTTAGAAAATTGAATGAATTGTGATCACCTGAACACTATATTACCAAGGGGATAGGGTTTGGATTGAGGTGATGAGAGACCATGTGTATGTATCAAAGTATGAGATGTGACATGGGTATTATATTTTGGGATATTTAAAATATTATTTAATACTAAGAGGCTTGGAGTCATGTGATGACATGTCATACGGTCATATGTCTCATGAGTTTTTAAGAACTCCCTCCTAAAGATGGAGGAGAGTCATATATGGTATACTAAGAAGTGTGAATGCTTCGATACTTGATATGTGTGGCCAATAGGGTCTTCCTATATTCTATTTTTCAAGATTTTTCCCTATTATATGTGACACAAGACCGAGATATGGGTTTTGGTAAGTTCTTAAAGAAATGAAATTAGGATTCCAAGGGGAATTAGATTAAATAATAGACCCCACCTGAGTGACTTGGGTTGGGATGTGAAAATTATTTGTGTGGTCATCATGGGGTGATGGATTTAGGTTGGTATAATATTCTAGATATAAGGGTCTAGGTATTTAGTGATGAGAGCACATGTCATTAACTAGTGATATCATGGGATAGGTTGCATGCCCTAGATGATTATTATATGCATGTGTTGGATGTTAGCCTAACTATGAGTGAGAGGGGAGGGAGATATAGATTACACCCAAACATGAGTGAGATGGTGGTGGTCCGGTTGTGACCTTTACTCTATATAATAAGGGAGAGAGAAGTGAATTATACCTTACTCTTAGTGATAGAGTTTTTGTTAGGTTTTAAACTCTTCCAGAGTGATAGGGTCATGGATAGGATGTGTAACCACGTGACGAATACATATGGATGACCATACCCTAGGAGATATGTTAGTGGTTATAATAAAAACAACCTCAAAATGAGTGATAAGTTGTTGAATATACTCCCTTGATTGAGAATAATAGTTAAAGAATTGAATGCATGACCCTATCAGGAGGTGGGTAATTGGTAAGACTCATATGATGCCTTAACATAGTTCTTCATGTACAAGACAACATTTATGGATAAGAGAAAAATAGATTCTAACATGGATATGAATCTAATATCGTCAACACCATGGTGTCCTAGTTTGAACATGGTGTTCTGATGGGTGTGTGTGCCTCATCGGGTGTAGTAGTGTCCTCTTTAGCACATGAAGTCCTAACAAGAATATTTATTTTTGTATTTAATTTCATCATGAATACACACACATATTTTATAAAAAATATTAAGGGTACCTAGTTATACCCTCATGAGGTCTAGACTCACACCTTCAACGAGCACCATGGGGTTTGTGAAGAAATATTATATTATTTTAGGTTAGAGTATGGGATGCATAGGGGATTGGGATGGAATATATCGATGGTATCTATAGAATGTGATTATAGTGTGTCCCATTTATGGTATTAAACAATTTTTTTGTACTTCATTATGTTATTTAATGGTATACATGGTCATCCCAGTGGGTGATCAATTGTGTGACCTGTACAAAAATAAAGAAGTTGTATCACATTGATAATGGTTTATGAAAAAAACCATTGTGTATTCTGGAAGCAAGTGTTTTCAGAAATGTTTTATCTGATGTACACTTACTATTTATTGAATGTCATAATATTGAAAGTGAAATTTTATGAATCAATAATTATTTATACTGAATTTTTAAACTTTTCATTTTATATGAACTTGTAACTTATGGGAAGTGATATTGGAATATTTTGAACTCTTATGGAATGAAAGAGGATATGAGTTTTTTTTGTGAAAATGATGGGAAGAAAATTCCAATAATACCTATTAAATGGAGTAGCATATGTATTTATTCCAATCATATATTTCAATTAGGGAAGATCCCATTTTTCTTTTTCATTTGCTATCAAGATGGGGGGATAACTATATTAACAAAGGGAGTTTATTTGTAATTGAAAAGAATCAACGAAGGAGATTAGAGTTCAGAGTATTGTTCAGTTATATTCTTTATCAACAAATAGTAATGTCAATACAACATCCAATGTAATTAATGAAATTTTTAAATTGAGAGTGATGAAGAAAGGTTCCTACCAAATAAAGAAAATCATTTTTCCACACTCTCATTGTTTAATGTTTCTGGATGATACCAAATTGAAGGTTGAGAATCTATTAAAGAGTTATTAAGCATTTTAAATGTTTAAATAATCAAGTAAATGATCTTATAACATGTATTGAGAGGTTTGGGGAAGTCATGAGATGGTTTAGTTTGACTCAGATTTACCTTGAATAAATTAGGAATTCATTAGAGAATTCATAAATATAGGATGTACTAGATTACATATAATTCATTTATACCATCTCAATATGTTTTAATTACTCTCAATGAATGTGTTTTTTTTTCATTGTGTGATTCATTAATTTTAAGTCATTGATAATATACCAATTCATGTGGTATGTGTGAGTGAATATTTTTAATGTAATTATCATTTCAAGATATATATATTTTTTTCTATGTGTATGTGTGAAATACACCTTAATTAGTGTGTTTCTCAAAAATAAACATTGAAATGTGATAATAAAAATTTATCCTACATGTAAAATTTGTAAGTGTATTATTAGTATCTATATTTTGGTGTTAAACTAGTAGGCGTATGTTCTACCAAAACTCAATGTACATGTGAAATGACAATCATGATTTTCATTTCATAATTGGAACAAACTGGTAATATTAATATCCATATAAAGGTCATATATACCTATACGAAGTTTATCTACATTTACTTACATATAATTTGGAATTATGTAATGGTAACCCATGACTTATTCATGATAATTAATGTTTATATGGACATATTAAGTGGTTACAAAAATAGAATAAATCCTATGTAAATTTATTTCTATTTACAAGAATTTTATTAATTTGGATGAAAGTGACAGTTTGATGATGCATGTTATGTATGTTCATGATAAATAGATTTTGAACCAACTTATGGATATCATTCAAGAATGAGTTTATTATCATCAAGATGGTGTAGAAGAAGATCAACTTATTATGAAATTTAGGAAAATAAATATTTTTTGAATTAAATTTATCAGGTTCTGAAGAATAACGTACATAATATATACATTTATATATATATATATATATATGATTGAGTTGTTATCTGTTGCATAATTATATATAAATAGAGAATAAATGTGTTTTGTGGAATATTTTTGAGATTTTTTCCTACATATAGACGTCGAATATGACCTTGAATATATTTCTTGTGATTTCTCTTCGACAGTAAATAGAATTCCCCAAGATATAAATTTTTATGACCTATATTATATATAGAAATTGGATAATGAAGTATACGATCAATGAATATTGATTGATAAATTTTTACATCATTCTAATGTATATAATATGAAATATTTTGGGAACCCATGCATTGGTATTCTATATTAGTGATTTTGGATGGTTGTTATAAATACCGACTGGTATCCCATTTCTAGATATGGAAAATAAAATAAAACATTTAATTGAGATGACCAAGCATGTGAGCATATGAGATGTTCAGGAAAGTTGTAGTATTTTTTGTGAGGGTGTGGAAGTAATCTGAGTGGACCAATGTATCTCATTAATGTAGTGGGGATAGAAATTGTTTGAGGCAACATAAATGTGTGATTGAAAATGTTATGATAATTGTGTAACCCGATATTCTTACTGCTCCTCAATGAGGTGTTCACGCTATCTTCTAGGGACCAGACTTGTTTGGTTTGTCTGGGCATGCTAAGTAAGTGGTAAATGTGATCAATGAATCATCTTTATTATATTATGAATACTTTATGATCAATGATTCATCTTTATTATATTATGATTCTGTAATCTTACACTATCGTATATTTTGTGTAGGCACATTGTGATATACATGGATAAAAGCTGGATCACATTACCGAGGAACACACCTCAGTATGTTAAGGGTTTGAATGAGTTTTTAGATTTTGCGATTTCTAATCGATCCGTTGAAGGGAGAATAAGATTTCCATGTCCTAAATGTAAATTTAGAACATGGTTGAAGAGAGATGAAGTTTATGAACATTTAATACTGAAGCAATTCCCTTGTCAATATTTGTGTTGGATTTGGCATGGAGAATCGAACAATACAGAAAGATTAAGCACTGATGTTAATCCACAGAATGAGGTCCCAAGTTTGTTGACATTGGAAAATGAAATGCAAATCCTCATAAATGATGCATTCGGCACTGCAAGACACCACTATCAGCATCAAAACATATCAGATCAAACAGAAGAGGGTGCTATAAATTGCAACGTGACAAGTGATGTTTTTGAGACTATAAAACAAGTAGATCAAGATTGGAACATATCATTGGATCCTCCTCTTGATTATGTAGATCCAAATGTAACGGAAAACTTCCCTGAGAAAAATGCGTTTCATGATTTAGTTGACAATGGAAATCAATAGTTTTATAGTGGGTGTTTGAAATATTCAAAGCTTTCATTTCTACTGAAGTTGTACCATATCAAATGTCTATGCGTAATTAAAAATAAGGCAATGTCCATGATATTGGAATTGATTCGTGATGCATTTCTTGAAGCAAAAATCCCAGAATCTTTTTATGATATGAAAAAAGTTGTTAACAAGCTTGGTCTGAATTATATAAAAATACATGCGTGTCCCAATGATTGTATGCTTTATTGGGGAGAGGATTCAAGTAGACAGAATTGCAAGAAATGCTCTTCTTCTAGATGGCAGTCAAAGGGTGATGTTGGAAGTCTGACTGAACATAATTTCATGAAGAAGAAGAAAATGAACACACCTGCAAAGGTTTTGTGTTACTTTCCTTTGAAGCCGCGATTGCAAAGATTATTCATGTCCTCAAAAACAGTCGAACACATGAAGTGGCATTCTGTAGATAATAACAATGATGGGTTAATGAGACATCCACGAGATTCCCAATCATGGAAGACATTTGATTCATTACATCTAAATTTCTCAGCTGATCCTAGGAATGTTCGATTGGGATTGGCTGCTGATGGATTCAACCCATTTGGGACTTTGAGCACAAGTTATAGCATTTGGCCAGTTGTTTTGATCCCTTATAATTTGCCTCCGTGGATGTGTATGAAACAATCATCTTTTATCGTTTCAATGATTATTCCTAGAAAAAAAAATGCCTGGAAATGATATTGATGTACACTTGCATCCTTTGATTGAAGAATTGCAGGAGTTATGGAGTAACAGTGTTGAGATATTTGATGTTTCTTCTAAAACAATGTTCAAAATGCATGATGCTTTACTGTGGACCATTAGTGACATCCCTGGGCTTGGGAATTTATCTGGTTGGAACACTTATACGGGTTTGGCTTGTCCCGTTTGTAACTTTTATTTTGATCCCAAAAGGCTACCTCACAGTAGAAAATGGTGCTTCTTATCCGATCAAAGATTTCTCGATGCATCTCATAGATTTCAGCTGAACAAATCAAAATTTAATGGTTTCGTTGATCGTAGACCACCTCCAAAGTTTTTAACCAGTTATGAAATATTGACACAACTTCAAAATGTTGAAACAGAATTTGGGAAGGTTCACCATTTGAATGATAGCGGGAAATGGGTCTGAAGTGCATCGTCAAGTGAAATCAGAATGCAACAATGGAAGAAAAAAAGTATATTCTTTTAACTTTCGTATTGGGAATTTAATTTGTTGCGCCACAATCTTGATGTGATGCATATTGAGAAGAATGTCTGTGATAATTTGATTTTCACATTACTTAATGAGCATGGAAAGTCGAAGAATCATCTTAATGCTCGCAAATACGTACAAGTAATGACCATAAAACGCGATCTCTGGACAGATGAGAATGAAAAGTATGCTCTGACCATTTTCGCAATGAAAAATAGGGATAAAGATACGTTCCTTCGAATTTTAAAGAATGTGAAGGTATCTAATCGGTATTCGAGTAACATCTCGAGGTGTGTTGACTTGAAGAATCTTAAGTTACATGGATTGAAAAGTCATGATTCACATATTTTGTTACAGCAGTTACTACCATTGGCATTGCGTACATTATTACCAGAAAACGTTACGGTTGTTGTACTCCAATTCTACACATTTTTTAGGCAATTATGTGAGAAATTTGTACATACATTTTAGCTTGACAACTTCCAGGAGAGGTTTGTATTGAATCTTTGTGCAATGGAGATGATCTTTCCTCCATAGTTTTTTACTATGATGATGCATTTAACTGTGCATTTAGTTGAAGAAGCTAAATTAGGAGGCCCCGTTCATTATCGATGGATGTATTCAATTGAGAGGTATTTTATTTATATGTTTTCCAGTTAAGTAAACAATTTTTGACATTTAAATAAATGCATAATATTATTAATTTATTTCACAGATATCTTGGGCATTTGAAATCATACGAGAGAAATAAAGCTCAACCAGAAGGCTCTATTGCTGAAGGCTATTTGGCCGAGGAATGTCTTAACTTTTTTTCCAGGTATTTAGATGATATTGAGACAAGATTTAATCGAGTTGGATGTGTTGATGACACATCAACTCAATCTCAAATGCATCAGAAATCAAAAATATTTCCTTCTATTGGCCGATCAGTTGGGAGGACCTCAAATGTGACACTGACATAATTGGAATTATTACAGGCACATAGATTTGTGCTTCTGAATAGTGAAATTGCAGATCCATTTATTGAATAGTTGAGGATACAAACAAAGAGATGAATGAGAGGATGAACACGAAATGAGAAAGATATAATGAAAGCTGTGAATAAAGAGCTTGTAGAATGGTTTGCCCGACGTGTAAGTTCATAAATATTGCAATAAATATGAATATTAGTTTGACACATACAATTTGTAAATCTATTAAATTATATTTCTTTTTTCAGATCATGAATACTGATACTCGAGCAGACTTGTCAGAAGATTTTAAGTTTCTTACTAGAGGTCCTATAAAGCAAGTTAGAAAGTTCGACGCTTATAATGTGAATGGTTTTAGATTTCATACAGTTGATCAAGAAGTGGGTTTGAAAACACAGAATAGTGGTATATTTACATTTGCTGAAGTGGGATACTATAGAAAGCTGCATGATATTATTGAATTAAACTACCATGGACATTTTTCTGTTGTTTTATTCAAATGCAAATGGGTCGATATTATTAGAGGTGTTAAAAGAGATTCATTGCAATTTACTTCTATGAACTTCTCTCGCTTGATGGATGTTGGTGATCGTGAAATGCATGATCCATATATCTTAGCATCACAAGAAAAAACGGTATATTATGTGAATGATGTTGTGGATGAAGGGTGGAGTGTAGTTACTCACGTAATACAAAGAGATTTGTATGATATGGGTGATGAAGTGGAAGATTTGACCTCTGAAATTGAATGTCATCAAAAACAGGAAGCCGAATTCTTTATCCATCATGATATTGAAAATATTAGTCTTACAAGGATGAATGAAGTGGATGAAGCAATGGAGCAGGAAACCGACATGATTGAAGGGGAAAATTATTGTATGTACAATTATTTATTCATGTAGCAACCACTTGTTTCATTTCTACAATCATTCATTATCATTGTTATATATATTTTGTTTGTTAGTACTGGGCATCTATTATCATTTTTAATTTTTTTTTCTGCATAATTTTTTTTGAAATATATATTCTGAACTTAATTTTTTTTGATTAAATGATAGGAATGAAAAGGAGGAAGCAGTATACTATTTCTTCTAGTTCTGCGACGGATGCCGATCCATCTGGGTCACTCCCCATGACATCTGAGGCACCAGATGCCTGCAACCCCGCACCATCTCCCCCTGCACCATCTCTCACACCATCATAGGGCCTCCCATTAGAGGTTGAGTCATCGAATCCCCCTACAAGTGCCTCATCATTTGAGCGGCGACAGACCCCTTCCAGTTCATCCCGGACATACTGTAGGGTCACAATCATAGGTATAAATTTTAATTAAATAAATTTATTGCATTTTGTTTATACTAATTGTTTTCTCATTGAAGATGAAAAAAATGAAGCCGTGGAGAAACAATTAAAAAGCTCAGATGTTTGGAACTTGAATGGAGAAAATATAGTCGTGCCATTTGATTCTTATGGGGTCCCTACAAATGATGCCGCGGGGTTACTTGGCCAGATTATAGGTCAGTTGGCAGCGGAGCCCATTTTCCTTCCCATTTCATATGATGATTGGAGACATATGCCTCCAAACTGAAAAAATGAAGTTTTTGATTCTCAAATAAAGGTAATTTTATTACATTATGGTTTAATTGAATGTCATGTTACTAATATGTTCAAAATGAATTTCTGTATAGAGATGTTCTTCCACTTCATAGTTGCTGATGTGATAGCACGGAAGTGGACTTTGAAAAATCTTAGTAAAAAATGGAAAGATTTCAAATGGAGATTGTGGTGTGATGTCAACGATACTTCATTGACCTTGGAACAAATGTATGACAAGCTACCCAGTGGGGTACCAAAATAGCAGTGGAAAGTTTTTGTTGACAGGCATCGTGATGAGAAGCGGATGGTATTGAAATATATATTATTATATTATCCTCATTTTACATTAATACATGTATATGAAGAGGAGATGACATTGGATATATTACTATTAAATTGAATTTTATTTATTTCAGGATCTCTCACGACAGAATGCATCAAACAGGGCGAAGCAAGTCATCCCTCACACGGCGGGCTCAAAAAGCTTTTCTAGAAGCCGAATGTCATTGGTAATATTTTAAATAGTTTAAATATTTATAATACAATATTATCTATTTAATATATTGAATTTTTTATTTATATTTTCTTAATGCAGTCACAGAATTTAGGGAACGAAGCCTCCCGGACTGAACTGTGGTTGGATATTCACAGAAAATCAGATGGCTCTTTTGTTAATGATCCTACCAAAGAAGTTGGGGTATGAAGTCAAATTTTTATTATAATAACTTATTATCAGTTTTTACTGTGTTAATATGTATTGATATTTGATTTATAGGTAAAAATTAAAGAAATATGGGATGCAAATTCTGGGCAGTCCTACTCAGTCTCCCAGGATGACCCGGTTTCTCAAGTCCTTGGGAAGGAACATCCTGGTAGAGTGCGCGGGATGGGTTTGGGACCCATACCATCTGAGGTCTTTAGAAGGCCATTAGGGATTCCATCCGCATATAATCCTGGTTATAGTCATCCCATACCTGAAGATTCTCATAGGGAGATTTCTTCTCTACGAGCCACAGTTCAAGACCAAGGGGCTCAGATATCCGCTATGCAGAAAGTGTTGACTGATTTATATCAGCAGATGAGCAGATATGCCCCCAGTGGTAGTGCACCGAGTGGTGGTGAGCAGGTAAATCACAAAAAATCAAAATCATTTAGTTTGAAAACTTTTATTAGTTTTACGTTTAATTATAAATATGCAACAATATTTAATTTTCAATATAATGTTCTTACAGGTGGAAGGAGGAGATGGAGGTGGAGAGGGTGACGATGCATCATCGGACCATGAGTAGTATTGTTGATGTGTTGAACAAATATGGGAAAGGTTGGTTTGTATATATAACATGTGTGGTATATGGAACCTTTAAAAAACCATTGGTCTTAGAGGAGCTTCAGTGGCTAACCTTGAATGATCACAATAACCTCAGGTGGTAAAGAGAATGATGTGTTTGTTTCATTGGTTAGATGATCTATGGTAATAGGGTCTTTGATGTTTCTGTTGTAAATTCAGCATTGGTAATTGGACTCATTAGGGTGTTTCATGTCCAAACGGCCATGTTGAATGGATATCACTAGATCAAGATGGTTTTCTGAGGTGATTTTCATGATCATTAATAGTTTTTATGAGGCACATAACCACATCACATGAAAACAAATGCAACTCCCTTCCCATGAAGCTTCCCTCTTTTCTAACTTTTATTTTATGAACATATTGGGAGATTGTTAGATGACATGTCATATGATAAAAAAGAATAATCATATGGGTTTTACATGATTAATTGGGATATTTGATGGGGCTTCACATGATCAGGAACAGATCACATGAATTGCATAACCCCTTTGCATGATGTTCCTAGGGTCATGTGATCATGAGCCTCATTGATGTTCACATGGTCCTTGTGACCTAGGTGATTAATCTATATGTAAACATGCTATAATTTTCATTCCTTTGGGTATATATTAATACCTATGCTTTGGGTATTTCTTTGTTCCTAAAATATACAATGCTCATTTGGCTAGCGTCAAAAAATGCCCCCCCCCCACAAAAGTGATGTTCGAAGGAACAAGGACTCAGTTATGAGGTAGGAAATGACTTCATGAGTCTCTTATGCTTTCTCTGATTAGAATTCAAAACATCTTTTGGTCTTCTATAAGTCCTTTCATATTCCTTGAGGTTCCCTATAAATAGGGGGTGAGAGGCTGGTCATTTGACCGGTGACATGATGCTCCATAGCTCTCAAAACCTCCTCTCTCGTGCTCTTGTTTTGCAAGACAACTTTGCATGACCTCATCAAAAGAACCATACAAGAGACCTAATCATGTGATCATGTCACTTGACCTCTTTGTGTGATCACCTTTTCTAAATATCTCACTTAATCAATCCATGAACTAATCAATGGTAATTTATTTAAACTTTGATGCACACCCTTGGCCATTAGTCTATCTTATGTGATTCAGTTGTCTCTTGAGGATTTTTTAATGATCTATTAATCTTTATGTGATTTATGTGACCTTCACATGGTAACATGATTATATGTATTAAGAAAAATCATGTGATCAAAAGATGTTTTATGGGTTATGTGATTTTCGTGACCTAGAATGGATCATGTGGTCCACGTAATGTTTTCCATGTTATGCACTTATTTTGTTTGATTAGAACAACTGATTCTCTCATAATGGTTACATATCCTCTAATATATTCTCTATTATCTTTAAATATGTCCTCTATTTCTCAAATGTCTTCTTATGTGGTAGACTGGAGAGACCTTATTTCCTGGAACCATAATGTCAATCATCGATACAATGTATTTTATAACAATGATGTTTTAAAGGTTCTTATTCTGACTGAACATCAACCCATTTAATCCTCGTTCTGCTTCCTTATAGGACAAATGACTAGTAGTGATCCCTCCCCTCTCTTCTTTGTCACATTTTGATCCATACACTTTAATCCTTTATGGAATCAAATATTTTCAATTTTGATCATCTCTATACTATAAGTATAAATCCATGTGACCCCCAATCTCTTGTTTCATTTGATGTTATCTTGTGTTTCATTCTAAATCAATAATTTTAGGTATTTTGTATGCTTTAGGTATTCTTATTGAATTGGACCAACTTTTTCATCAACATTAAATGAAAGGGTGTTTATGAATATTGCGTAGGTGGTGCATAATTTTTCTCCTTATTATATATATGTTGTATGTGTTGTTTGATGCACAAGTGTAGAAGGGAAGGTAACAATGGATCAGGATGGAACAAAATTAGATTTCCTCATAGATGAGATTTAGGAAAGGTTTTTTAGGGCTGTGTAAGTTCCTCTGGTTTATAATTATTAGTCATGTACATCCATGAATTAAATTGAAATTGGTGGTAGAACTTGGAATGACAACCAAGAGGGGTATGTATTAATGTAAAATGATAATATCTTAAAAGTTATTTAAAGAAATTCCTCAATGATGGTGAATTATATACAACATAATTGATAGTGGAGATCTTATCCAAGTAAGAGTGACTTGAGTAAAATGATGTATATTTTTTGTTGGGTGTAATTAAATTCTTGTTATTACTTGGTGCTTTAGTTGGGTTTCATTACAATGATATTTCTATATTTTTAATTAGGTTTGGCATAATGCTAACCATTTCTTTGTCATGCTATATAGGTTGGCTATTTTTAACCATGTTGAACACTTTATAATAAGTTGTATAAGATGCCAACTATCATTCTTATTGGTATATGGTTTGGGTGTGATTCCAACCAAATTTTTGTGGTTATGTAGGTTATACATGATTCTGACAATTTATCTTGGTTTTTACATAGATTGGGCATAATTCCAAATATTCCTATGACTTCTTATATGGGTTGGGTGCAATTAAAACTAGTGTTATTGTTAGTTAGATGGGTTGAATTTAATTCCAACTATTGTTATTATTTATTATATGGGTTGGGTTTAATGTTAACCATTGATATCTTCATGTATATATGTTGGGTGTAACACCAAACCTTCTCTTCTTTGATAGTTGTGTTGGGTGTGATTAAAACCATTAATGTTTTTAGTACTTGTGTTGGTAGTGATGTTAACCATGTTGGGTGTAACACCAAACCTTATCTTCTTTGATAGTTGTGCATGCTATTCATCCTTACGAGGAGATATATACTTTTTAGTTTATCATGTACCATAAACCATAATTCCATAGTGAGTTGATTAGTTGATGGTTTCTAGGAACCAAAAATATTTATCTAGCCCATGGTGAGGTAGAAATTGGCCTATGAAATATTTTTAAGCTTGGGGGAATACTTATATTAGTAGAAACATATGATGAATTCCTTCCCATTGAGAATGTTTGGAATGATAAATGGTTTCTTATTTGGTTTGTTTTTCAGGGCAGTGCTGCAGTATAAGAAGAAATTCTATTTTTTTTCGGGTCAACATTTCACGGAGGTTTTAACCGCCACTAATGTTTTACCACTTATACATTTAGCGGCGGTTTAAACCACCGCTAAATATAATTGGAAATACACTTAGTGGTGGTTAAAACCGCCGCGAAATCACGCCGGAATGAGCGGCGGTTTTAACTGCCGCTAAGCAGGTGCGTGACACGCCTGAATTTCGCGGCGATTATAGCCTCCAATAATTAAATAGACCGTAAAACTACCTCTAAATTTACCAAAAACCGCTGTGAAATGAGGTACTACGATGCTTTTCTTTGACCACCTCGAAATGTTTAAAACCGCTGCTAATAGATTGCCAACACCCAGTTTAGCGACGATTTCAGTAAACCGCCGCCAAACTATATAGCGTCGGTTTAAACCGCCGCTATATGAAAAAAACCGCCGCTAATAGGTGGTTTTCTTGTAGTGGTATTCGAATTCCCTAACTGGTAAGAAGTTTTTGGCCCTGCTCCTACATGCGTAGTCTGCACCGAACCCCTCTCACTAGCCACTGGTGGAAATGTCCTGCAAAAACACTACAGATGACCCATCTTACCACAAGCTTGGTACTCC
This sequence comes from Viscum album, assembly GCA_963277665.1. Classification (NCBI taxonomy): domain Eukaryota; kingdom Viridiplantae; phylum Streptophyta; class Magnoliopsida; order Santalales; family Viscaceae; genus Viscum; species Viscum album. Next base: position 646,918,490 of record OY728158.1, on the reverse strand, counting down.
ATTGGGTCACATGGACACTGAGGCCTATTGTGCCCCTCTTTACCGCACTGGTAGCACATCACCTGGAAACCTGAAGAAATTTTCTGGCCAGTACTACTGCTGTGAGATATATCCATCCGCCTCTTCCTTTTGTCGGTAGAAATAGTACCAGAAAATGGTGCCGAACCGCCCTGGCCTGCACCACTAGCTTCCTACAGGTGCCGCTCAGTAATCAATGCCTGGTTCAAAATATCATGCACTGTAGGCAACCTGAAAACATTCACCAGTGCATAGATGTCATATTGAAGACCATCCTCGAAGTGTCTATCCCTCAACATCTCATCACCCACCAGAACAAGTGCAAAATGTTGTAGCTTGACGAAGTGGGTAGAATAGTCCATCACTGGCATGACGCCCTACTGCAGATTCATGAACTCTCGAGCTCTATCTTCCCTTACCGTCTCCGGAAAGAAAGAGTCATAGAAGACTGCCTGAAAATCTTCCCACGCCATGTCTCTGTGATGCTCAGTCTGGGTGGTAATATCCCACCATATCTTGGAAGAATCACACAACATGTAAGTAGCGAGCTTGACCCTCCTCCCATGAGGCATCTCTAGATGCTCGAAGATAGTCTGCATAGAACCCAACCAAGGCTCCGCAGCCTATGATCTGCCATCCCCTAAAAACGTAGGCAGATGCTGCTTCTGGAATATACGCGTCAGCTCTGCCATGGATGTGACAATCGGCAGTGCTCCCTGGAAGGTCTGCATGAACCACATGAAGCCTTCACAAAACTGCGAATCCACACCTATGTCCGGTATAATGGCTGGCATCAAATCTAGCACTGTTGGAGGATCCATCGGTAGCCCATGGACTACCATCTCTAGAGTATAATTGTTGTCACTCTCTTGACGAACAACTCGTGGTCGTCTCAGTGTCTTGACTCTACAAGGTCAAACACACGCCTTAGATCAAGACTATCAAAGACTAAGAACTAAAAGTATAATAAGGGAACAAGGAAAAGAAAACATTCAAGTTTTTCAAAACAAGACTATACGACGTGTATAATAACTACACGGTGTGTTCCCTCAAGTCTTTCACATGGGTGTGTACTTCTTCCAAAACTAGTCATGTAACACCCCAAACTCACGATGTGTTGTCTGCACACATGGCATGTACTTGAATTTTCTTCCCCTGCCTGAGTCCTTCTACACAGCTTAGCCACACTACTCTCTTTTGAACGAGACTACATGGTGTGTATAAGGTCTACACAACATGTACTAGATGAGCTTCACCGACCCGTGTTGTCTGCGACATGGCTGGGTACACAACTCAAACTACACGGTGTGTTCTAGATGGAAATGGCGTGTACAACTTAGATTCCAACTGCATGTGTTGTTAGTGACACGACCGACTACTCGGCTGACACTAAACGACATGTTACACCCGCACACGGAGTGTACACCACCTTGTTTCCCCAGCCACAGGACCAAGTCCACACAGTCTCTCACTGGTCAATACTACACGGTGTGTCCCTCAGGTACACAGCATGTACTAGAAGAGATTTGCTGACCAGTGTTGTTCAAGACACGGCCGAATACACGGCTCACACTACATGGCATGTTCCATACGGACATGGCGTGTACTCAAAATGATAACACTGACCCATGTTGTTAGTTACATGGCTAGATTCTTAGATTATACTACATGGCATGTTCGAAAGTGACACAATGTGTTTAGGCGAATATTTCTCCATTTATGTTGTTAGTTACACGGTGGACACAGGGTCAGGACAACGCGGTGTGTATAACCGATACATGGTGTGTTCCCTCTAGAGTCTTCCCAATCCCCGTTTTTTTGCCTACACAACCTATGACATGGTTAGAAATTACATGGCGTGTATAGACGGTACATGGCATGTACTTAATTTTTTTTCATATCTTCCAAAATAGAAGAGTAAACGGTGTGTAATCAAAATTACATGGCATGTATTCTGGATTTTTCCGGACAGTAGGCCTCAGAAACTACTTCAGAGCCCAGAAAACCACTGAACGAACACCAAAGTGCCAAATTTAGATCTGTGAGGGCCCATAATACCTGCCAACCAAAGATTGGAATCTTATACGTGTTATAACAAAGTAAACAAGTCAATGATCCACCAAATTCTGGTTGATTATGGCCCATACTCCTCAAAAACCAAAGTTTGATATTCATTCACAAAACCTAACATAACAATACCCTATCAAAGAGTAGGTATTTTATCAAGGCATTTATCACAACAACATTCATTTTCTAGCACGACATCTATCACAACAACATGAAATTCCTAATGCACCTACATGGCATGGAAACTATGCATGGCATGCGATTCTAATATGTTCCTAAATGATGCATGAGAAGGCATACCCTCATCCCATAGGGTTGTAACTAAATATAAACCACATATACAAATATAAATAGCACACCACAAGTGTGTCACTGAATAGTGAAAATCAAATTAATTATAATAAAAAAACAAATGACCTATTTAAATCCAAGAAAAATAATTTTGATTGTTTTGATACTTTAGGAAAATGATACATGAGTGATTTAGGATGTGTAACATTCATCTGCACCTCAAACTGATGCACAGTGTGACCGATATAACTCCAAGTGTGTATTTTTTATTCAAAATTGACATTAATGTTAATAAAAAAACAAACATACTCAAAACCAAGAAAAACCATTCATATTGTTTTGTAATTTTTGTATAAAGATCTATATGTCATTTGTGACATGTAGGGATCAACCACACCTCAATCTAAGACACGGTGCGAGCAGTATGACTACAAATTTGTCTTTTTTATTCACTAGTGACATTCATTTTAATAAAAAACAACTAACATACTCAAAACCTAGAAAACTCATTATTTTTGTTTTGATACTTTAGTAAAATGATCCATGAGTTATTTGGGGCGTCTAGAATTCATCCCCACCTCATTCCGACGCACAATGTGATCTGTATGACTACAAGTGTGTCCTTTTTATTCAAAACTGACATTAATGTTAATAAAATATACAATTGACAACCTAAAAAATGTTAAAATACATTCATATTGTTTTTATACTTAATTAAAACATTACATATGTCATTTTTTCTGTGTAGGGATCAGTTTCACCTCAATCTAACAAATAGTGTGACCGGTATGACTCTAACTGTGTCTTTTTTTATTCTAAAGTGACATTCATTTTAATAAAAAACAACTGACATACTCAAAACCATGAAAAAACATTCCTATTGTTTTGATACTTTAGGAAAATGATCCATGAATTATTCGGGACCTGTAACATTCAACCACACCTCAATCTGACGAATGGTGTGACTGGTATGACTCAAATTGCATATTTTTTATTCAAAATTGACATTAATGTTAATAAAAAAACAAATGACATAATAAAAACCAAGAAAACACATTTATATTATTTTTTTACTTTATAAAAATGATCCATATGTCATTTTTGACATGTAGGGATCAGTCGTACCTCAATCCGACTCACAGTCTGACCGGTATGAATATAAGTGTGTCTTTTTTATATTCAAAAGTGACATTCATTTTAATCAAAAAAAATTACATACTAAAAAAAGAGAAAAAATTCCTATTGTTTTGATACTTTAGGAATAGAATCCATGAGTTATTTGGGATGTATATAATTAATCCGTGCTTCAATCTGACGCATGGTGTGACTTGTATGACTCCAAGTGTGTCTTTTTTATTCAAAACTGACATTAATGTTAATAAAAAAACTAACATAATCAAAATCGATAAAGCACATTTAGATTATTTTGGTACCTTAGGAAAACAATCCATAAGTCATTCCTAATATATAGGGATCATCCAAACCTCAATCCAACGCATGGTGTGACTGGTATGACTCCAGGTGCATCTTTTTTATTCAGAAGTGACATTCATTTTAATAAAAAAACAACTAACATACTCAAAACTAAGAAAATCCTTTCCAATTGTTTTGATACATTAGGAAAACAATGCATGATTCATTTTGAACATGTATCATTCATCTTCACCTCAATCTGACACACAATATTCCCGGTATGACTCAAAATGCATCTTTTTTATTCAAAACTGACTTTATTGTTAATAAAAAAATACTAACATACTAAAAACAATGAAATTGCATTCATATTGTTTTGGTAGTTTATTAAAACTATTCATACATCATTTGTGACATGTAGGGATCAGTATTACCTCAATTCGATGCACGGTGTGACCGGTATGACTCTAAGTAAATATTTTTCATTCAAAAGTGACATTAATTTTAATAAAGAAACAATTAACATACTAAAAACTGAGAAGAAACATTCTAATTATTTTTATACTTTAGTAAAATGATGCATGAGTCATTTGGGACGTATAATATTCAGGCGTACCTCAATCTAACTCACATTGTGATCGGTATGATTCCAAGTGCGTTTTTTATTCAAATTTGACATTAATGTTAATCAAAAACAACTAAAAAACTCAAAACCAAGAAAAAACATTCATATTTTTTTGTTGCCTTAGGAAAATGATCCAAATTTCATATTTCCTATGTAGGGATAAACCTAACCTCAATCCGATTCACGGTGTGACCAGTATGACACTAATTTTGTATTTTTTATTCAAAAGTGACATCCATTTTAATAAAAAACAATCGAAATACTCAAAAATAATAAAATGAATTCCTATTGTTTTGATACATTAGTAAAATGATTCATGATTCATTTAGGATGTGTAGAATTCAGCCGCACCTTAATCCAACACATGGTGTGACCGCTATGACTCCAAGCATGTCTTTTTTATTCAGAACAAACATTAATGTTAATAAAAAACAATGGCATACTCAAAACCAAGCAAACACATTCAAATTATTTTGGTACTTTAGGAAAACAATCCATATGTCATTTGTGACGTGTTTGGATTAGACACACCTCAATCTGATGCAAGGTGTGACCGGTATGACTCAAAGTGCATCTTTTTTATTAAAAAGTGACTTTCATTTTAATGAACAAAACAACTAACATACTCTATAACAGAATTTTTATTTTTCTTGTATTTGTGTTAGAAATTTTATTTCATTTAAATTTAGTATTTGTATATTATTTTGGTAATTTTTGTTTCTATTTCTTATGATTCAGTGTGTTGCAACACATTGCACGTGTTTCTAGTGATGTAGTGTGCTATTGTATCACATTTCAGTTTTTACCTTTATTAGTGCTATTAACCGCACTTTTAAATCCAACCTTTATTAGAGATTACAAATGCACTGATAAAGTCTATCTATATTAGCGCATTCAAAAGCACTGATAAATCACACTTTTATCAGCACTTTCAATATCACTTATAAATAGTACCTTTATCAGCACTTTTATATGAATTGATAAATTTCCCTTTTATCAGTGCTGATAAAATTCATGGACTTTTAACTACACTAAGTTCATCAACGCTTATCTAGTGCAGATAAAAGATGATTCTATCACTGTTAAAATGGTGTTTTGTAGAAGTGTCAGGAGGTTCTTGGTGACCCCACAAAGTAGGTAGAAATCTTATACTGATCGATGGAGATGAACTATAGAGTTTTCCGTGGGTCATCATATTTTACTTTGGGTTTCTCCTAGGTTGGATCAATTCTGTATCATAAAATATTTGAAGTTAACACCCATGATTTTCAGGCTATTTGAGATATTGGAAAGGGTTGATCTAGTTACGTAATGATTGTTCCTTCCATAGCGCTATAGTTCTATGAATGGAATGTTTCACCTATCAAAATTCATTGTTATAATCCTAACCTTTTTCATGTGGTAGATATTAATGACATAGATCATGGTGTAGATGCGTATTTTCAGGATCATCCAATATAAATTGTGGATTATAGTGAGAAGTATCTCGGGGGTAATACAATACCTATAGTTTGAGTGGAGTGGTAGCATGGGCATGTTCAAGAGGAGACTTGGGATAGGGAATCTGATACGTGAGAACAGTGGATAGACATATTCGTTGATACCCCATAGTGATTCTTGGAGAAGCCTGGGGATGATATATTATATATTGGGGAGGTTGTAAGATCCCTTATTTTTATAGGTATGCCCCTCTTTGAGTTTTGGTTGAACCTATTTTCTTTTGGGGTTTCCTTCTTCTTTAACCCTTGGTGGTAGAGTCTCTTATGGGAGTTGAGAGATTTTTTTGGGAAAATAACCTTCAGTTTGGGGATGTATGTTTGTTTTAATTAATGGAGTTTTGGTATAAATATATCAAAGGGATTATGATGGAATATATGTGGTTTTGGAAGGCTTCAGATGTGGTTCAAACTTTTTATGAAGAACTAAGCTAAAAGTTTTTTGATGGACACTTTCACATGATGTGAAAATGTTTCCAGCACTAGCATATAAATTATTTTTAATTTCGGTTATTTTTCTTTTTATGCCGGTTATTATCCTCTGTTTTTAAAGTCAACATTGTAAATATGTCTTTAATGTTGGCTAAAAAAATGAACTTTTTAAATGTATTATAGAACTGATTTTTTACATTGGTTATTTAGGAACCGATGTAAAAAACCCTATTCCACATCGGTTCCTACATAACCGATCTGGAAAATATTCAAGATGAAGGGTTTTTTATGTTGGTTATTTTATAATCGAGGTAAAAAATCCTATTCCACATCAGTCCCTACATAACTGATGTGGAAAATATTGGATTTGAAGGGTTTCTTTACATTAGTTATAAAATAAATGATGTAAAAAAACATTATCATAGGTTTTTAACATTGGTTATAAAATAACCAATGCATTTTTTTTGAAATATTTCATTAAAACATTCCTCTCCACTACTGACCAAAACAACAAACAAACAAAAACAAGCAGATTCAGAAATAGTAACAAAAAACTATCATATACACTTTTATAATTACACATTCAAAATTTCAATATTAACTAAAAAAACTAAAATCAAACCAAAACAACTAGAAAATACAAATTTACAATTACAACATTCCAAATTACAATATTAACTACAAATAAACTAAAATCGAGTCACATTTGTAAAATAATTTTCCCATTCCACTTGTAAGTGTGTGGGATCTTCTACTCTATAAAGGAGAGAGTCTTCAAAATACTAAAAATTAAAAGTAAGTATTTAACATGTATAATTAATAAATAAAATGAAATATTAAGGAATAGTTTATAAATGAACAATACCTAATTGAAATTTTTAACTGTTATAGTTGTAATTATTTCATACATAAATCTAAACATCCATCACTTAGTAATTATATTCTGTTTAAAATTTTCAGTAATATAAAATGTTATTTATTATTAAGTAATTGTTCATGATTTAGATGAAAATGAAATATGGGTCCATAAATCCATAGACATCTATCTTATTATTCTCCTCACACATTTTTTAAATATACCTAATACAAAATAGAAATAAGTATAAATTTTCAATAAATTTAATGCATGGAAAGATTTAAGTTAAGACTTACATAGAAAAAACATACATTGTTTTGATGCCCAAATTATCTCATGTTAAAAGATCTATAATATCATTTTTCAGAATCCCCATAGTCATTTCATGCCCACATACATTGGCTTCAATTTTAATCTCATAAACACCCAACAAAAAATTTGAATATCTTGAAAATCTGTCAATACTACTTGAATCTGTATATAAAGTCATATCCTTTTGTATTCATTGTTTTCTAAGAAATATTTATTTACCTTTAAAGTTTTTCTGTAAATAAATATATTAATATATAAACGTTAAAATGTTAAAAAATAATTAATATAAAAATGATATAAAAGATAAAATATACGAATAACTCTATGGTAATATGTCATAGAAGTTTAGATGGACATACTAAAAAGTGGCCGACACTTTTTCCAACTTTCCTCACCTCATATGTAGGTAATGGTACTCCAGCTGATATATCTATAATATTCTTTATAGTGAATCTATGATGGTCTATCTCTAACTTTTGATGATGAACGGTATATACAATATAATATATCATCCCATATGAAATAATATGATAATGCAGATCATCAACATATAACTCACAATATTGATGAAGCTGTGGAAGAGGGGGTGTAGGAGTAGGATAAAAGTGGGGTCTGTAAGAGGAGGTGGAGAAGTGGGAGCTGATGGAGGAAGTGAAGTGGGAGCTGTAGTATGAAACTGTCTTTTCATTTTTTCAAACATGGACTGTACCAATGCTCTGATCCAGTCCTCCATCCTCCAATTAATATTCTAAAATTCAGCTTCCCCATATTCTATTTTTTTTACCAATACCTTCCATTTCAGAATATTAAGAATTTTGTGAAAACATTTCTCACCAATACTGTAAGGACCCAGCCTTAAACATTAAATAATCTTGAGATAAGTCAAGAATTCAAATTGAGGATCTTTTTATGTTTATAGTTTTAGAGAATTAGTCCATAACTTATACATATTAAAACCATTTAAATACAAAGTGGAAAATTGAAAAAGTATCCATTTCATCCATAAAACAAAAACTTTTAAAAAGAAATGTGGTTTCTTTTCATATTAAACCATAACTTTTCCTTGATCCCATACTTGACTCTATTCTTCTTTAAAACATAAAAAACATTTCAAAACATGGGATAAGAATAAAAAGATCAGTAAAAGATACATAAAGAAGGAAAACTATTAGTCTTTTGAAATCATGTAAACCATGAATACTTTATCATAAAGTAATACTTCTCACCTTTAAGAAGTAGTAAAATACACTTCACTGAATATAAGTTCACTGCTTACCCTTTTTTTGTAATCAAAAGACTACCCTAAAACCCCTAGAACGTAACATATAACATATAAAGGTAACTTGGGACATAATCACACTTAAATGGAATAAACATATGGTATACTTCCACACATATCACTAAATTGAATATCCATACGGCCTACTTCCATACCCAATGCATTGGAGGTTATAACGTAACCACCCATCCTTGGTTTATCACGAAACCAACAATATTTGGTTTATCACGTAACCACCCAAATTTGGGTTTCCATGTAACCACATGTGAAATGTACAAGTACCATTATATAATCACAACACATAAAAGATTGCAATTTTTAACATTTCACTCATAAAATTTCATTTGAAATCATAATAAATCATTCCAAGACATTGAAATATTCAATCCATTTTCAAAACCAATTAAAACATTTGATAAAGAGACTTTTGAATCAAAGTGTCCCATACCAATTTGAAACTTTTTAATTAAATTTAAATTTTAATACATTCAAGTCCATATAAATAAATTCATAAAAACCATTTTGAAAACATGGACATAAAATAGAAGGTTTTATAAGAATAAATCTTTAAAATATTTTAGCATGATATTTTAGTTAAAGAGTATCTTACCACTTAAGAAACACTTGAATAAAAGTTAGTAATGAATAACATTAAACAAACATTAAGTATAATTATAATATACTAATTCATGATATAACATATCAAAATGGTTTTATATATACCATATAGGATATTAAATGTGCATAACATCAAGATATGCCTCAATGAAAGGATATTGAGAGCTAGTCCCTTACAAAGATCGTATCATTAGATTAAAAATAAATCAATGACATAATTATGTGTGAAAAATATAAATACACGTAATATAAGTGTATATTTAGTGTAAAACCATCAAAGGTCATTTAGACATATTCTTGTAAAAACAAAACCAATAACATTGATATTTAACTCAATGAATGAAAATTGAGCTAAGATTTCCCTTACCCTGAGTTGGGATTATCTCGTTTTTTATTTATATTTTTGTAAAATAAAATTAGGTTAAGTTATAATTTCTTCAGAAACTTTTTCAAGTTTTTATTCCTTTTATATCAGTTATTACTATGTTTTATAAATTAGTTAATTCTTTGAGTTCATGTCGGACATTTTGTCGATATTCGGTACTTGAGTCAAAAATGAACATGGTATGATGTAATTTTTCCATGTTGTTATAAGTCCATAATATCCAGAATAGTATTCATGAAACATTAATCACTTTTATACATTGATCATACTTTTTAAATCAAACCATTAATTATGGTTATGAAAAATAAAAAATGTTATAATCATGGAGATGGTAAGCCGTATGTACGAATGAGTAACGTTTCCATTTTGCATTGATCATTATTGAAATAGGTTAATTATAATTTTATCTTTATATAATTATTATGATATTATTATCATCATAACAATCATTTACATATACTTATATATATCATAAAAGTTATATAATTAATCAAAATGAGTCACACTGCTCCGTGGAGGTGATAATTCACATGTATGCACAAACAACATTATCAGTTTTATGCACATGGAAGTAAGAACATAATTGATATATTGTAATTTTATAATGATTAATATGTCATTAATAAAACATATGAACTTTAATTCTATTATTATAACCAGTCATGAGAGATTGTTATGGTAAAAAATTAGATCAGTTCGTGGAGGTGATAGTTCACACATACGTACGAATGATTAATTCATTTCCCATTTAATGGAATTGGAGATGGATTTAGGTGATGATATTAGGATATTGGATTTATTATATCATCATGTTTGGTGGATATTTTAAGGAAGTGTAAGAAGAAATAACATAGAAACACTAACGATACCTCTTCTTCGGTTGATTTCCATTGAAGAACACCTTAATAAATCTAATAAGGGTGTTATTCCTAAAATAAGGCTTTAAGAATGTGGGGAGGTATTCTAGAAGAAGGTTTAGATATATCATGTCTAAACAAAAATACTTTGGAAGTGTGAATAAAAGACAAGTAGAAGTACCCTTTTATAGGAGAGTTGTGGGGCACTTTATCAAAGTCTTAAAATATTAATTCAATATAAATTAATTTTGGGTTTCTAATGATACCAAACTCATTTATTTAAAAGATAATATGATATTGGGTCATATAACAATTATAGAATTAAAATTAGACAAGTTTTGAATATTTTATAATCTTTATATTTATTGGTTTAACCCTTATTTTACATTTTTTAATCATACCATGATAACTTTTATTGTCTGTTTGTGTGTTAATGTAATTACCAAAACATGTCAAACGACCCAAAAAAGTGAAATGTATGAAATATTAGAACATATCCTAAATTTTTTGTTAAATATTAAATTTTTAATAATTTTATAACATTTAATAAACTATTTTATATTTTATGTTATGAATTATGTCAATTTTGACACCATTCAGATTTGAATTTTTCAAAAATTCATTACAACTTGATTACTTCTAAAAAATAAATTAAATCAAACCTAACATGTAATAGTATTCCAAAAAATTCGTGTATGGAATAAAATATTTCAAATAATATTATTTTAATATTTATAATATCATTTAATTGAATATTTTATTAGTGAAATAATCACTACATCACCATTGTGTCATAATTAAATTTATTTATTTAATGTATAAAAATTATAAATAAAAAAACGTGATGTATGAAATATTTTTTTATTTATAATTTTTATTTATATTCTAATATTTAATTTATATAGACCAAAATTAAAACTGTTTTATTAAGAAGATTCATGTTTATAACATATTTTCCTTTACTTTAAATTAGAAGTAACAAATGTCATAATCACATCCAAGTGGATTTAAAAGGACAAATTTTTATAAAAAGGGTTGTACTGGTTGTACATATGTTATAAAATAGTATTATGACACGTGTTAGGGTATTTATAAATTATTATAATATTATTTTTACCCATATTTACCTGATTTACCCTTTAAATGTGGTAAATAAAAATAATTACTATTGTTACTATTCATAATGTCTATAAATAAAAGGGAGCTATTTTCATATTTTGAAACTTATGATTTCAAATAGAGAATCGATTTTTCAAAATTCAAAACACATAATTTTCAATTATTAATTTAAAATTAATTTATGTTGTCAAAATGAGAAAATAAGTTTTTAAAAGTAAAAAGCATCAAAAGATTGACATGTGTTTATATCTAATTTCAATGTTAAATTACATAAAATAACCAAAATTAGATTAAATTATAAAAACTTAGTAAAATTAAACTTTAACACCAATTAAAAGGATAACATAACTATAAAAATAAATGAGAAAAAAGGTAGTTTTGAATTAAAATGCAGTATTTTTGACTATTTATTATAATATGCATTTTGTCAAAAAAATACTAAAATTTCAACCAATGAAATTTTTCATTTCCCTCTTCTAAATAAGAAGTTTATTTTTTCAAATATAAAATATAATATTGAAAAAAACTATATTTAAAAAGTGTTTACCATTAAAAGGAGATAAAATTATATTTTTAGAAAAATACTCATTTTATCTGTAAAATTGAATTTATTCTAATATAACATCTATAAAACTTATAAGATGAATTTTAGGAATTAAATTAAATATATTACATATATATTTGATTAATATAATCCAAAAGTAGTGATATTATTTTATAAACACAATTATTCTCATTTAAATAGGTTTTCATAAAAACACATCCTTTATATTCAATTGATTTTTATTTCCATTTTTAATAAATTTGGTAACAAAAGAATCATTATATAAACATGTATAAGCCATATTTTCATAATTTAGTCAATACTATTCATTCTATCCATTCTAATGGCTAGGTTATAATGGTACCACTTAAATAATAAAATTTAGTTATTTGTTTAAGCTCGATGTAGCGTATCATGTACGCTATTGAACACAGTGTTTGTTTCTTAAAAATTGTGATGTTACTTCCTCCCCCATTTAATAAATTTCATCCTCACAATTTTAATTTGGGGTCGGTAACTAGGGTATAAATTTTCAAAATAATTTTATTTCAAACTCACATCGAATAAAGGGTAATAAAACATACACTTTAAAATATAGAAAGTGAATTAAAAAGGTCACCAGAGATAACATAAAGTAAGGTTCCACGTAGGAAAACATGGATACAGAAGATAAAACTAACCATCAAGTTCTGATAGAGAGTGATAGAAAACTTGATTAGGAGAAATTTAAGGATAATAAAACCAAAAACTTGTGACATGTTAAATGTTATTGGATTTCACAGTAGGAAATGTAAACAAAAAACATTTTTGTTATGAGATAATTTTCAGAAGGTTGAGGAATTATTTACAAGATTGATTAATAACATAAGGAAAAATACTTACTTTTCAAGTAAAGTTTCATCCTTTAATAAATTTATACCACAAAATCATATTTTATCCAAATGGTGAGTATTCAAGATGACTTGGTCACATATGAAGCAATAGAATCAACTTCTATAGAATCAAATAATCCAAAAAATATTAACAATTTATTAATCCTCTCTTGAAATATTAACAAAAACCAAAAAGGTTAGGATAAAATAAAATAATTACCCCAAAACAAAAAACCATTATATGAATAAAAAATACTTTTAATCTCCAAAATTCAACAGTAATATACAAAATTCAACAAAGACCATTTGATAAAAAACTATCCTTAAAATTCCTCAAAATAATCTAAAATAATATTAAAACACAAAACTTAGAATAATTTTATCACATAATCATAGAAGATAAATCTTAACATTTATATCTAAATAACATCAAGTACTCTTGAAGTATCATACCAAAAAATAATTATCCTAATCACATATTATCCAAGTTAGGTTAATCATTTCTATAAATAAATTGAATCACCATAACTCCACAATAAAAACATAGATTCTTACAAAATAAAATTCAACCATTACTCTTGAATTAAAATCCCATAGTATTCTATTTTACTTAGGCATATAGGGTTCCCAAAATATATAATGTCTTCTAAAATAACATTTATCATGTAATCCACAAATCATTTTCCAATACTAACGATATCCATTTGATAAAACATAGGTACCCAATATGAATTTATTATTATTACACCAACTCATTTAACTAAAAGGGAAAAAAATGTCATATTAACTTAGGAATTCATGTAGGTAGTGGTAGGTGATGCACCCTTGTCGCCCTTCCGTTGTGTGTTCGATTCCCATGGCCTATCCGGACACGATGGGTTGTCACGCATCCTACATGTTGTCCCTTTTCTAAAATAATATAATTTTTATAATATTCCAAAAATATTATAAAGTTCTCAAAAATGACCATAAGATGTTTCAAACCTCAAAGTTTATTTCATTCCTCAAAATTTTCATCCAATAAATGAATAAATAATAATTTTTTCAAAGGTGAATGTCTCCCAAAATTACATTAGTCACATTAATATTTCAGATCATAAAGCATCAAAAGGGGTTTTTAAGACATTGAACTTATGATCAACCTTAAAATCATATACCCATGATGATATCCATAACCCTTAAGAAAAAATACCAATCTCCAAAGTTTTATAAACAATCCTTTGATACCAACTGTAAGGACTCTACCTTAAACATTACTTTATATTGGGATAAGTCAAGAATTCACATTGAGGATATTTTCAAGTTTAGAGTTTTATATAATTAGGCCATAAATCATAAATTATAAAAAAATATAAATACAAAGTGGAAACTTCTAACAGTATCCATTTCTTCTATAAAACAAAAACATTTTAAAAGAAAAATGGTTTCTTTTCATGTTAAATCATAACTTTTCTTTGATCCTATACTTGGCTCTATTCATCTTTAAAACCTATGAAAAACATTTCAAAACTTGGGATGATTATAAAAATACCAGTAAGGGATACATAAATAAGGAAAACTTTTAGTCTTGAGAAAACATATAAATCATGAATTCTTTATCATAAAGTAATAATTTTTACCTTTAAGAAGTTGTAAAATACACTTCACTGAATATAAGTTCATTTATTACCCCTTTTTTTGCACTCAAAATGTTACCATAAAACACATAGAACATAAAATTTAACATATTAAGGTAGCTCATGACATAATAATAATTAAATGGAATAATCATACAGTTAACATCCACACATATCACTAAATGGAATAACCATACAGATGACTTCCATACCCAATGCATTGGAGGTTATAACATGACTAACCATCCTTGGTTTATCACGGAACCATCCCTATTCAGTTTATCATGTAACCACCCATCTTTGGTTTATCACATAACCACCCATAAAATGTACCAGTAGCATTATATAATTATAACACATAAAATATGGTAATTTTAAACATTTAACTCATATAATTTTATTTGAAATTACAAGAAATCATTTCAAGATATTGAAATATTCAATCCATTTCCAAAAAACATTTAAAAAATTTAATAAAGAGAGTTTTGAATAAATGTGTCCCATAACTCTTTTAAACTTCTGAATGAAATTAACATTTTAAAACATTCATGACCACATAAATATATTCATAAATAAAACTTTTGAAAACATGGACATGAAATATAAGGTTTTAGAATAATAAATCTTTAAAACATTTAGAATGATGTTTTGGTTAAAGAGTCGCAAACCACTTTAGAAAAACTTGAATAAAAGTTATTAAGAAATAACATTAAAAAAACATTAAATATCCTGAGAATATACTAATTCATGATATAATGTGTCAAAAGGGTTTTATATACACCATATAATATAATAAAGGTCCATACTATCAAGATATGCCTCAATGAAAGGCGATTGAGATGAAGTCCCTTATGAAGATCATATCTATAGATTAAGGATAAATAAATGAAATAATTATGTGTGAAAAATATAAATACACCTTATATAAGTGGATATTTAGTGTAAAACTATCAGAGGTCATTCAAAAATATTCCTGGAAAAACAAAACCAATGACATGGGTATTTAACTTAATGAAAATAAATTGATTTAAGATTTCCCTTACCTTGAGTTTGACTTGTCTCATTCATTATTTATATTCCTGAATAATAAACTCGGGTTAATTTATAATTTATTTAGAAACTTTTTCAATTTTTTATTCCATTTATATCACTTATTACCATGTTATATAAATTAGTTAATTCTTTGAGTTCATGTGAGATGTTTTACCGATATTCAGTACTTGAGTTGAAACTAAACATGGTATGATGTAATTTGGGAACGTGGTCATAAGTAAATAATACAAAAAATATTAATCATGAAATATTAATCAATTTTATACAATAATAATACTTTTTAAATCAAACCATTTATTATGGTTATGGAAATTGAACAACATTATAATCATGGAGATGGTATGTCATATGTACACATGAGTAATGTTTCCATTTTTTGTTGATCTTTATGGAAATAAGGTAATTATTATTTTATTTTTATATAATTTTAGTGATATTATTAACATAATAATAATCATTTAAATATACTTATATATATATCATACAAGTTATGTAATTAATGAAAATGAGTCACACCGCTTTTTGGAGGTGATAGTTCACACATACGCACGAACGAAATTATCATTTTTATGCACATGGAAGTAAGAATGTAATTGATATATTATTATTTTATAGTTATTAATATGTCATGAATATCAAATAATAACATCAATCCCATTATTATAACTAGTCAAGGGAGACAGTTTTGGGAAATGAATTAGATTGGTTTGTGGAAGTGATAGTTCACACGTATGCACAAACGATTAATTCATTTACCATTTAATGGAAATGGAGATGGATTTAGGTGATGATGTTAACATAATAAAATATCAGTATATTAAAGATAATGGATTTATTATATCATCATGGTTTTAGTATATTTGAATGAATTGGAAGAAGAAATAAAATAGAAACACTTAAAGAAAATGAATCCCCTTCTTCAGTTGATCGCCATTGAAGAACACCTTAACACCTCTAAGAAGGGAGTTATGCCTAAAATAAGGTTTTGAAAATGTGGGAAAGGATTATAGTAAGAGTTTAGGAGATATATTAGAATAACCTAAAGGATTTTGAAGTGTGAACAAAAGAGATTAAGAAGTTTCTTTTTGTAGGAGAGATGAGGGGCTCTTTAGGAAAGTCTTGAAATATTAATTTATTAAAAATTGATTTTGGGTTTTTAATGGTCCCAAACTCATTTATTTAAAATATAAGATGATTTTTGGTCGTATCCTCATTATAAAATTAAAATTATACAATTTTCAATATTTTTTAATTCTTATCTTTTTGGTTTAACCCTTATTTTACCTTTTTTAATCTTTCCATGATAACTTGTTATTTACAATTTGTGTGTTAATGTAATTAACATAACATGTAAAACAGCCCAAAAACGTTTCATTTATGAGATAATAGGATTATACTAACCATTCTATCTAATATTATAATTTTAGTAATTTTATAATATTTAATAAACCATTTTAAATTTTAAATTATGAATTATGTCAATTTTGACACTATTCATACTTGACTTTTTCAAAAAATCATTACAAATTGATTCCTTAAAATAATAAATTAAATCAATCTTGAAATTTCATAGTATTCTAAAACATTCTTGTATGTCATCAAATATTTCAAATAATTTTTATTTTAGCATTTATAATATCATTTATTTGAATCTTTAATTAATGAAGTAATCACTACATCACCATTGTGTCATAATTAAATTTATTTATTTGTTATCTAAAAATTATACATATAAAACCATGATGTAGGAAATATTTTTATATTTATAATTAATATTTATAATCAAATGTATCATTTATATAAACTAATATTAAAATTGTTTTATTAAAAAGATTCATGTTTATTACATATTTGGATTTACTTTAAATTAAAAGTTATAAGTGTTGTAATCACACCCAAGTGGATTTCAAAGGCCAAATTTTCATCTCAAGGGTTTTATTGGTCCCTAAGTTTTCATCCAATAGGATTATGACACGTTTTAGGGTAGTTTTATATTATTATAATATTATTTTTAGCCTTATTTACGTGATTTACCCATAAACTAGTGTAAATAAAAATAATTACTAATGTTACTATTCATAATGTCAAAAAATTAAAGGGATCTATTTAAATAATTTGAAAATTATGATTCAAAATATGGAAACAATTTTTCCAAATTGAAAACACTTAAGTTTCAATAATTAATTTAAAATTAATTCTTATTGTGAAAATGAGAAAATAGGGTTTTAGAAGTTAAACCCATCAAAAGAATAACATGTGTTTATATCTAATTTTGATGTGAAATTATCTCTAATGACCAAAATTGGATTAAATGATAAAAAATTAAAACAATTATTTTTTAACACTAATTAAAAAGTTAATATAAATATATAAATAAATTAGACAAAAATGCAGTTTTGAATTAAAACATAGTGTTTTTGACTATTCATTAAAATATGAATTTTATCAGAAAAATACCAATATTTCAACCAAGGTAAATTTTGATCTCCATATTCCAAATAAGAAGTTAAGTTTTTCAAATAGAACATATAATAGTTACAAAAAATATATTTAAAAATTTTTCTCCATCAAAATACGGTAAAAGTATATTTTTAGAAAAAACTCCTTTTATCCGTAAAATTGAATTTATTCTTATATGATGTATATAAAACATATAATATGTGTTTTAAACATTAAATTGAATTAATTACATATATATTTCATTAATATAATAAAAAAATAGTGATATGATTTTACAAGCACAATTATTCTCATTTAAATAGGGTTTTTATAAAAACACATCCTTTATATTCAATTGATTTTTATTTCCATTAAAAATAATTTTGGTAACCAATGAATCATTATATAAACATTTATAAATCATATTTTTATAATTCAGTTAATATTAATCATTCTCTCCATTCCAATGGTTAGGTTATAATGATAACATTTAAATAATACTATTTAGTTATTTGTTTTAGCTCGATGTAGCATATCATGTATGCTTTTGGAAATAGTGTTTTTTCTTAAATATCAGGATGTTATAGATACACCTTATGGGTATTCTCATACATGACCTAGGTTTCCAAGATTTCCCAATGCTATAGATAAAATATCCAACCCCCTCAGCTAGAAATACCCATGTTTTCTCTTCTCTTCAAGGGAATCCGGTATGAATTATTTGAAAAATTATATAATGATTAAAAATATATAAATAATTTAATTAAATTTAATAAATAAATAAATAAATAAAACATCTTAAAATCCTCTCAACTAAAACCCTTGATTCTTCTGTAATATATTTACCTTTTTTGTTCATCTAAGCACTCTTCTATTTTTCATGTCTATCCCGGGGGATGTAGGGGAAACCTCTCTAGAGCTTAAAGACCCAACTCTTAGTTTTTGAAAATTTGCAGCCATAAGTTTATATTATAATAATATATAACATCCCTGAGATAAATTATTAGGTATACATTTCTAGACAAGATCTCCTGATAAGATCTTTTTATTGCTATAAATTAAGAACAACAAATCATTAATAAGATCATTAATATAAGAAAAACTCTAAAATTTTCCATTGCACTTTCCAATAATGATTCATTTATTTTAATTTTAACAAATTTTTTCCATGTTCCTTCATCTATAAAAGGATTTATATCACAAGTATTATGATGTTTCCAATTCCCAAAAATGAAATCATATGTGAGGGTTGATTTGAAATCCCTCCATCTCCTAGCAGCCAATGATAAACATTTCCTCCCAACTCCTTGAGTGTTAGGTATATAATATGTAATATAATAATAAGGTGGAACATATATTATTATAAAAATTTCAATATTAGTAAAACAATAACAAACGAGCTTACCAAAATGATCTCCCACAATTTAGATAATGTTACTTTGTCAACACTTCTCCAATCATTAATCAAAATACTGACTTTCCTTTAACCATGAAATGATACAGAAATCTTGATTTTTTTTCATTAGAACCTCTTATAATATCATTATCATAAATTTCTACCACTTTCCTATGGTCCAAAATATGAGAAACTCATAATTTTGGTTAATGTGTACTGTAGTATTTACCAACCCTCAAACTCTTCTTTATCTCTGTGGGAGTATATTACTCTTGAAAATAAGGATATGAATCATCAATATGATCATGTACACATTACTACCTAGAGGTATGAGTACAATCATCTATAGAAGTTTGTGTTTGATCATTTTATTGATATTTAATTATCCTTCAAATCAAAGTAACAAACAATTAGTACACAAATATAAAAATTCAGCCATTACAATAATAATGTAAATAAAAAATGAAAAATTATGAAACAAAAAACTTAACTAAATTAAACTTAACACGTTATTATTCATATTTGTTATAGTTAACTAAAATTATAACAACAATAATGATATATGAAATTTCATGTAAATGAATGAAAACAAATCCAAAAATGGTTAATGAATATTAAAAATGGTCCAAACTAATAAATCATTTTTTATACAAAAAATAATATTTTTTCAATATACTCATATAAAATATTTTTGTTTTTATTTAACATAATAGATTTAAAATAATTTTATTTCAAAAAAATCAATAAATAGTTAAGTTATTTAAGGGTAAACATGTTAGACTAAACAAAACTAAACAACTATAAACAAAAATTTTAACTTATTAGTTTTAATAAGTGTCTTAATAAAGAAAATAAAATTAACATATCTAACATTTTATGGAATTTATAAAATTAAATGAGAAAAAAACATATCTTACCTATAATATTAGAATTGTAATATAGGATTTTTTTCAAAATTTTATTCATCATGATCATTTTGTTTGGCACAAACCATGTTTACAATGTGCTCATCATAATTATTTGTTAATATTTCCCTGAAAGTAGGGATCTCACATAAATTATAATCTTTGTCAAGTTGATCATCACCAATATATTGTTTTTTCCATGTAAAAAATAGACCACTATACATCAGATTGATCAAGAACATAGTAAATTTGGTTTACATGTGTTTCCATTATGAAAGGACCTAATTTGTATTCCAATCTATTCCAATTAACATGTCTTATTCCAAATTCATCTTGTCTGACATTGTTGTTACCAATAAACTATTTTTAGTTTAATAGTTGAGCTTTAAATTTAATGTAATCAAACTCCCATATTTCATCAATGAATCCATAATATGTATTTGATGTATAAATTGGGGTTTGTCTCCAGAACTAGAAAAATTAATTACTTCTACAAATATCATTACGCTAGTATTTTGAACTACACTTCTGTTGTATTGATATTTCATATAAAATGTATAGGCATTAATGTCATACCCAGACCATGTTATCACATTTAAACATAGACCACCTACTAAATATATTAATGTTTCTAATTCATCTAATCTACCAAGCATAGACTTTTTAAACCACGGTAAAAAGTTTTGTTATAATGATTCGAAATCCACATATCTTTCTTCTTTAGATGACATTGTTTCCACACATTAATATGGAATGTTATATATGGTTGAGAATTATATATGTTATAAAAGACATATAAATATACCATATGTTTCTATTCACCTAAAAAATACTTGACTTTAAAGACATGAATCCCTTTTCTGGTATACTTAACTTATTCATGGCTTAATGGAGACAAACCAATGTGCTCCACTATAGAAAATAATCCAGTACAAAACTCCACAACCTCCTTAAAAATATATTTTTCAATAATGGAGGCTTAAGGTCAATATGAATTCTTAACATACTCCTTTAATATCTTTATTTATCTTATAAAAGGATACATGCATCATAGATATACAGGTCCACACAACTTTATTTCTCGAACCAAATAAACCATTAAATGCACCATTATATCAAAAAAAATACTGAATAAAATACATTTCCAATTCACAAAGTATATAAATTTCAACATTTTAAAAAATATTCCAAAAATTCAGATCAATCCCCTTATTACAAATTGAATTGAAAAAAAAACACACATTCCAGATAGTCATTCTGACATAGATATGCTATATTCCACGCAATGCAATTGATAGAAGTTGTTTCATCATGACATGAAAATCAGAAGATTTCATACCTATCAACTTCACATCCTTTAAAGAAATATTTTTTTAACATTTTATAAATTACCATGTGGTACTTTGATGTCATGAAGACACTAAATAAAGTTAATTTCATCTCTCATGGATAATTTATGATAAGACAGGGGAAGAAATGTCTGTCTTCTATAAAGAGTGGGTCCTAACTCCAAACATATTCCCATTGACTATAAGTCCAATATTGCATTCAACCGATCATTAGTATTTCCTTTAATATCTAAAAATTTTCTAATCAAAATTTCATAGATTTTATTCTCCACATGCATGACATAAATGTTATGTTTCACCTCATGATATCTACAATATGGCTTCTTAAAAAATATAAAATGTTTATTACAAATATTTATTTCATTTTCAGATTTATGTGTCTTCCCAAATGTCATATATATGGTTTTCAACCTCTCAAAATACTGATTAGTGGAAAATGGTTTTGAAGAAATATCAAATTATTATGATCCATTGAATACATTTTTTTAATCTTATATAAGAGTGATCCATAGAAAAAATATTTCGATGACCCATGTATATTGTTTTTCTCCCATGATGTAGCTAATAATATGAAGTCTATTGTTCACAAATTGGACATGATTTATACCCCTTAACACTATATCCAGACAGATTTCCATACACTAGGAAGTTATTTATAGAAAACATAATCATTACATGCAGTTGAAAATATTCCATTTTATAAGAATCATACACCCTAATACCATCCTTTTATTAGAGTTTCAAATCATCATTTAATATTGAAAATAGAACATCATAATCATTTCCAGGTTGTTTTGGTCGTAAGATAATTATAATCAATATGAAATATTCGTGATTCATAAAAATTGTAGGAGACAAGTTGTAAATTACTAATAAAACAGACCATGAACTATGAGTACTACTCAGGATTTGATTTGGATTCATTCCATCCATGTATAGTCTAATTTTGAGATTTCTAATTCCATTTTTGTTTCTTGGTAATTGTTGATCAATTTTCTTCAATTGTGGAAAATCATCTGGATTTCGTAATTTTCTATCACATATTCATTCATTTGCATGACATATTAACCTTTTTACATCATGTGAATTTGAAAATAAACAATTCAAATGATGCATTATAGTAAGATACCAATTTTCCTTGGTAGGATCTCAGTAACTACTATATCAACCTGTAATTTTTATTTCAAATTATATCATGATGTCCCACATTTAGGAAACATCGATAGAAATTCATATTCTTTCCTATATAAAACACAATCATTCTGGAAGGAAAGAATTTTTTGTACCCTATTCCAATCATACATAGTATTTTCTTCAATTTATAATGTGAATAAGAAAGATCATTGTCTTTAATAAGAATATCAATCAACAATTTTTGTGAATTAGTAAAACTCTTTTCACTCCAACCATGTTTCACCTTTAAGTTAATCAATCTTAACATCGATGATAAAACTGAAAATTCTGTACAACCCGAATACAATGGTTTTTCAGCATCACCATAAAGACTCTCAATTGTCAGTTCTTTATCAATTTCCTTTGCTTCAATATCATGAATCATTTCTCTAATTCCATTCGATTTATCATCTTGAAAAGCATCATTATCATTAGATCCTAAATTTTTCCCAGTTTCACCATGCAAAATCCATGGGCTGTAACTCAGATTAAAACCATTAAAAATTAAATGATATTTGGTCTCTCTTCTTTTCAACTTCTTCATATTTAAATATTTAAAGCGTGGAGAAAAAAACATGTTGTTGTTTGGAACATTTTATTCAGAAAATTCCAAAAAATCATCAACACCTTTCTCATATTCATCACTTATTTGAAGTTCCATAATCCAACATCGACTCATTATTATCTAAAAAAATACGAAAAATAGGTTGTTAAAAGAATATAGTGGTGAAAAAAGTGAGGATAAATTAATCAATTCAAACCGGGTTTATATTTATATCAAATATGTCATCATTTGAAAGTAACAAAACTTTGAAATTTAAATATATATATATATATATATGAGTATTTGAAAATTATAATCATAAATTTTGGACAATAATCAAATATAAGTTTAAATATAGTTGATAAATAGGATGTAAAACACTAATCAAAACATAGACAAATATCAGAGTGGCTATAATTAATTATATAACATATAATAAGGATTTTAAGAGAATTATGAATACTTCATGAGTTGTTATTTAATAAATCATGGACATCAATATATAATAGTAACTATAAAAAATGATTCTAGATAACCAAATGTTCCACTAAATATATAATGTATGATTAGTCACTAATATTTTTCCCCAAGTTGTTCTATGTTGTCTATTAGTCCACAAGTAAGATGATTAGTGAGACACATCTATCATTATATAATACATCATCAAGCCTTACATTTTTATGATACTATATATTAAAAAAATATTTTAGTATATATGTAACATAAAAATAAAAATAAATACAAGAGTATATCTGCAACCATGTTAGGCATGGTTATATGAGGCAACCTATAAAAGGGATTTTCAATATTTCTTAATAAAACACATTCAAAATCAAAATTAATATAATTAGATAATGGATTGAAAATAATTTACACTACAATAAACCAGAAACAAGGTTTTCTATATGTAAGTGTGATTTGCCAACGAGCCCGTACCCGAGTGGTAATGGCTCCTGCTTGGCATCCAAGAGACCCGGGTTCAAAACCGGATGGAGGCGAATTTCCGGGTACTGTAGATGTACTGTAGCAGTTACTGTTTGGTAATGTATTAGCTAGAACTATTCACATGATTTGGGCCTTTGGGGCACCGGTTTGGGCCTACGGGTCTCCAGGGCCTTCGGGTCATCAAAGGCCTTCGGGCCACAGGGCCTTCAGGTCACGTAGACCATGGAGTAGCCCAGTTCACACAGAACATGCCACAGAAGAGGATCAGAGCAATAGGAGTAGCAGCCACCAGATGCAGAGCTAACCAGATTGGAATAATGTGAGGGTATGGTAGCCGCCATCGGGACCAGGCACCGTGCAGCTTTGTATGGGGTAATGCTAGCCGATCAGCAATGCAAGGTGGGGTGCTTGGAGATCAATGACGTAGAAATCTGGGGAGGGTCAGTTCAAGTGGGCTGGGCCTACGGGTCATGTATTGGGCATGGTATGCCTCTGGGCCTTCAGGTCATGTATTGCTGGTTTGTCGGGCCTGGTGCCTTGGGCCTACGGGTCATGTACGGGTTCCCCTTCAACCCTTAAAAGGGGGATTATCCATAATAAAATAAAAAATAAGGCCTTCGGTTCATTCAGGCAGGAAAAGTGTGATTTAATACTACATCAGATTTTAATAAATATCTATCAAACAATTTAGCGAAAAAACTCTTCTATTTAGTAGAAACACGAGAACATTAAGACATAATACCAAAATTTATGATATAACATATAACATTATAATGTATTCAAATTCAAACCTTTCCACTTAAATCAATGGATAACTAAAGTATATGAAGATAATAATACAGGTTTAGATATGAGAAGATCTATATAAGAATGTTGAATGATGAGGCCAATGAAACCTGAGTTGTAATGCAAGATTAGAGTAAACATAATTGAAAAAAAGAGAGATAGGGCACCCACAACATTGAACGACCAAAATCTAGTGAGAATTAATGTGTGAGACTTACTTGAGAGTTGAGAGAGGAGAAAATCGAATGAAGACAATGACCTAATAAAATGTTAGGATATATAATAATGGAAAACCAAGATTTTAGGCCACTGGATCAACAAAACAAACTTAGGGTTTCTGCGCATGAGAGAGATGAGTTTTCTTTCGTATGTTTGAATAACACAGAAATCAATCGAATCATGAAATCCTAAAATTTTAAAAATTTTATCATGTTGGTTAAAAAATAACTAATGTGATAAATCAAATCTCTATGCTTTATCACATTGATTATATAATAACCGACGTGGTAAATATGTTTTGTCAGGTATGTTCTCTAATAACAAACGTGATAAAACCAGATACCAGTTTTTTTCACGTCATTTATAAAATAAATGATGTGATAAAGCATGTTTATTGCTTATTCACATCATTTATTAGAGAAACAATGTGAAAATTCTACACGAATGAATTTTTAATGATGGTTATAAATAACTGATGTTAGTAAAACGATATAAAAAATACATTTTGTACTAGTGCAAGTAAATGACATGAACTAGTTCAGTATAACAACCCAAAATTATATTAATGAAATTTACCTTATTATAATTATTTCATATTGTATAAATCACATAAAATCACTTAGAGAATACAATACAAACTTGATAAATGAATAATGAATGAAATAAGAGGCTTTTTTTTTGAAATTAAGGAACTTAAACCAATGGAATAGTAAATTTGACCTTTGGAATAGTAATACAACCCTTAAGAATAAGAACCCAACCAATAGAATAGTAAATTCACCCATTAATGTATAAATAAAATTTGGTTATCTTATAAATGAAAATATTATATATTTATATCATAGAATAAGTAAATAAATATTTTAAAAATGTTAAATTAAGCATTGGTATTTTTATGAAACCTAAATGTTTATTTACAATTTTATAATTTATATAATGATTTAAAAGAAAATTTATTTTTATAAAATAGAGTCATAAATTTATATTTTTTTGTCTTATGATTATAATATAATTTTATGAGATCTTAATCAATTTTCCAAAGTGTTAGAAAATTAGTTAAAATTTTAAAATTGGTATTTTACGAATAAATGGTGATTTTAATTAAAAATTAAATGTCTCATATTTATAAAATTATTTTCATAAAATGGATTCCATTTTTGAATTCTACACATCAAAAAATTGTTTGGGTTAATTTTGGGGATTTTTCTAAAATACTTGAATTTTTGGTGAATAGTGAAATATGAAAAAATGAGTTATTGAGTTATAGATGATGTATGGATGATGTAAGCACCATTGGTTTAAAATCAGATTCACTATTTACTATATTTATTCACTAGGATCAACAATATTCATAGTTTTAATCCAAAATAATAAAAAAATGAATAAAATAATAAAAAACACTCCTCTCTTCCACTATAAATACCACCCCTCAACACCTATCCTCCTTACACCTCAAAATCCTTGAATATTGTCCAAATTTTCCCAATACTCTTACCAAGTATATATCCCACATCCAGAAGCCTTTTATATCAATTAAATACCATACAGAAGTGCCTTAAGGTGGTTCTCAAGGAGAAGGAATTCAAGATGTAAAAGACTCTTTCGTTCATATTTATTCCCTTTTCATTTTATTTTATTTTCATATCCTTAGATACCATTATCCAATTGGTATGATAAATATAATATCTTATATATAATTTAACATTATTATGTTAATTTAATAATCCATCATCATTTCTTTTCCCCTCCTCTTTTTTTTGTAAAAATGAAAACATCGTATGTGATGTGTTGATTTATTGCATTCACAGATGATGAGTTTTCAATTCACATTACTGACTTCAAGGCTATTCATAAAACCATTTTAATGGTTAAATTTTTTTATAATATATTTATTAAAGATTTTTTAATTTTCTAGAACCACTTTATATACATAATATTAATTAATAAAATAAAACTACTTCGTGATGACTGAGAAAATGCCAAAATAACATAAATGGTTACCATGAATGTTTTATCTAATTAATCATCCTAAAATATGGAAAGAATGATATATAATACCATTTAAAATTCTTTAAGTTCATTAATAAGATATAATTTCAATTTTATTCCACTATTCTTCGTTTACATGATCTTCCATACATGTATATAAGTGAACCGATCATGAAAACAAAGAAAACAAACACTCATGAACTATGAAATTATATATTATAACTCATAAAAATGGCATAAATTATCTTAATAAAATTATAATAAATAAAATCCATATATAATATATTTCTAATTAATTAATTAATGGATCTGATTTTATTATCTAAGACATTAAGATCAAGTGCATAACAGTTTTAGACATAAGGTTAGTGATTCTTTCCAAGCCTCCATTTTTCCCTTCGTGTTACATTTTTTCTCTATTTACCCCAGTGTAATTATTCATTATTTTTACATAATTCTTATAAATTATATTTTTAAGTTAAAAATTCATTATTACTAATAATTTTATTCTTTTTATGGGGAAATACAAGTTTTAAAAAGGATCCCTTATCAATTCGTCCTGTTAAGTAAGCTTGATTAAAGGGAACTTCCTGATTTCTTACCCATTTTCAATTGAACTACATAATATATTTCAAGCCACCGTTATTTTTATAAAATCACTAATTATATCATGAAAAACCATCTTGGTTCATTTCTGATTTTATACAAACAATTATGCCCTTTTCTATTTTAAAGAATCATTAAAATTTTCTCTTAAACCACACTAAAGTGACTCATTTCTAAAGTTCTTAAGAACCGTTTTTACCTATTCTCAGTTAATTTTGACATAACTTATAGCTTTTTATCCCTATTTTACCTTATCAATGTGCATGTACAATTTAAATCCTTTCTTTCATGGACACCTTTGTGATACACCCATTTTTTATGCCTTATGGCATGATTACAATACCCATTTATTTCAATGGGTAACCCTTATGTTTATTTCTTATATACAACTCTTCATGTTGAACATATATTCATGAAAATTTTATTATAGGTTCTCTAAGATATAACTCTAATGCATTGTGTAGTGTTTAGTCTCATGAGATGTCATGTTGGATCAGGGAGCGAACATGAATCCTTTATGGGACTTTCTCTGCCATGTGAAATGGTCTTGGTAGTTAGCCTTAACTCATTATATTTCATATATAATAATCTTGAAAGTGATGTTTTCCCGAATGGCCTGAAGGCCTTCATTTTTATTGATTTTTGGTAACCCCCCTTTGAAGGGATGACGGGGAACCCCTACATTTCCCGTAGGCTTAGAGATTACATGGCCCGTAGGATTAAGAGACATTACATGAACTGGAGGTCTTAGGGAATTAACCTAGACTATAACTACAAGGAACTGACACTCCCCAATATCTGTATCATGATGGTAGCTCTCCACCTTCACATGGCCGCCTGGCTAAGATTCCGATTCAACCACGGGCACGTCTCGATGACGTAGCCATACCCTCTCATTCTTCTAAATCCACTGGTTCTACTCTGGTGAGTGCACCTACTCTGAATCCTCCTATGGGGCTGGTCCTTTTTGTAGATTCTATCTAGGGAAATTGCACTGATCAGCTGGCCTGAAGGCCTTGAGGATTCCTGAAGGCCTTTAGGTGGCTCGAAGGCCTTAAAGGTGCATCAAAAGCCTTACTGATCCAAAGGTGTGGGTGACCCTAAATCCTTAAGTACTCCAAGACCAAACTGGTGGCCCAGGGTGAATAGTTCTAGCTGTTATAGTACTGAACAATACCTGATACAGTAACTTCTACAGTACTCACACAGTACTGCTACAATACCTACTATTGTATTGCTACAGTACCCTAGAATTATACCTCAGCCTGGTTTTGAACCTTGGTCTCATGGATGAACTTTGAGAGACCTCACCAACTGGACTAAGGCTCGTTTTCATCTTGAAAGTTATCCTTGAATCATGCTTATTTCATGATGCATGTTGGTTCCACACTCCTATTATTATATTATTAAATGATCCCATGTTATACATTTTATTCCTTATTATGTTTATTCATTCCTTTTTATGTCATATTGTTATGCCTTCTAAACCACATTCTATGCTTTATTAATATTCATATACATTTTTTTTCTTTTTAGATTGTCCCTTTTTTATGTATTCCCCATGTTATCCTATGTATATTTAAGATCTCAATGGAAGTTAATATCTCATTTTGGATATTAAATAAAATATGTTTTTATTTTGGTTTCATGTTTTCTAATTAGTTACCTAATATTCCTAAGACACTATATTTTATGATCCTTGGCTGTATTTTCAGATTTTTTATGGTTAAAATTATGTAATAATATTTGTAAAAGGTTATGTCAATTATAGTTGGTATCAGAGCACAATCTAGTTATTTTTGGAGGTTAGGACAAGAGCATTTTAGTATGAACCCTAGGGGTAATTATATCACCATGTATAATCTAGATTGAAACATATGGGATAACAATTTAGGATAAAATTTTCTTTTATAAGTCATCCCTTCAATGTTATCAATTTCCATTTTATGTGTTTTAAAGTTAAAAAATTCTCATCCCAAAGTTTATTTCATATGAAGTAAATGGTTTGAACTAGAATAAAGTAGTTAATGGTAGGTTCTTCATATATGGTTCTATGAATTCTTCCATATCTTGAAAGTTCATTAGAACTATTAAGAAACCACTTGAAAATATAGAGGTTGAGTTATCTCTGAGAATAAAAAATGGAGAAATTATTACATCCAAATTATACAAATCCTCCCTAGCTAATGTTTTTAGACTGAACCTACCATAAAATATTGTCATACTTCCTTTGGTATAGTTTTATTCTGTATTGGGTATGGATTCACTATCTTTATATAAATCCAACATCAAATTTTGGTAAAGGGAGATTATTCTTCACACCCTGAAGTATCTTCTAATTCTGTATAAGTGTAATAAGGATGATGAATCTACTTTTGAATCATCATCTCAAGTGTAGAAATTATTTACATATGAGAAATAATTACTAGCTAAAATGATTGAGACAAAGGGGATAATAATACTCGTAGACATGCCTATTGCGAGGGACTACACTAATGTTTTCCCTGAATAATTTCTTGGTCTTCTTCCTGACTAAGAATTTGAGTTCTGAATTGAACTTATTCATGGAAATATTTCTATATTAAAGAAATATTATAGAATGGAAACCATTGAGTTGGAATAACTAAAGAACCAGTTATAAGAGAATCTAGAAAAGGGATTTATATGCCAGAGTGCTTCATCATGGGGTGCACTAGTCCACCTTTTCAAGAATAAGTATTGATCAATGTGCCTCTATATTGACTATCATGAGTGCAATAAAATCATGATAAATAACAATTATCCACTTCAATGGATAAATGGATTTTTTGATCAACTACACGGGGATAAATATTTTTCTAAGATGGACCTTCAGTTGGGATATCACCAATTAAAGGAGAGGAAGGAAGATATTCTCAAAATTTCATTTTGAATGAGGTATGTAAACTATGTGTTCATAGTGATTCCCTTCAGAATCACTAATCATGAATTAATATTTATATATCTAATTAATAGATTCTTTAGAGATTACCTCAACAAAATTGTGGTAGCATTTATTGATGATATTATGATATACTTCAAGATAAAGGGGGAAAATAAGGATCATTTTAACACTATGTTAATGACCTAGTGAAGGGATAAAATATATAAAAAGTATAGTAAAAGTGATTTATGGATGAAGGAAGTGCCATTATTGGGAAATTTTATCACTAGAAAAGGAATATCTATGGACCCTTCCAAGATAAAGGAAATCAAAGAGTGGCCCAGGGAAACATCTATAACAAAGATCCATAGTTTCCTTGGTCTAGTTGTGTATTATTGAAGATTTGTGAAGAAATTATCATGATTATAAGACCTAATAACTAAGATGACTTGGAAGGGAGTGAAGTTTTTATAGACCAGTGAATGTGAAGACTACTTCAAAGAGTTTAAAAATAGGATTATGATTGCACCAATGCTCACATTATTGATAAGTGGGGAACTCTTGGTGGTGTAAAATAATGATTAAAATAATGTATTAGGTTGTGTACTAATATAATATGATAATGTGATTGACTATTCCTTAATTAATTGGAAAATTCATGAGACGAACTGTCCCACACATGATCTATAGTTGGTGGCTATGATCTTTGCATTGAAAATATGGCGACATTATATCTATGGAGAGAAGTTTGAGATACATACTAATTATAAGATACTAAAATATATATTAAATAAAAGGAGAATAATATGTGCCAACAAATATAGTTAGAGCTCATAAACAATATGACTTCCCAATAAACTACTATCTTGGTAAAGAAAATAAGATGGCGAATTCTCTAAGAAGAAAGGATCTTACATATTTATCTATGATGAAAAACAAGAAGGATCTAATATTTTTAGACCTACAAATGATGGACATGAGGATCTTTAAGGAAGGAACATCCTCAATCCTTTATCAGATGATTTATCAACCATATCTTGTGGTGAAAATAAAGGATCACTACCACAAAACTGGGTATTCCCGATGCCACCCTTTATCAGTGCTAACAAAATAGTGATTATAATGGGGGGGGGGGGGTACCTTTATCAGCACTAAAAAAAACGCTGATAAAAGTACTCCTTCATCAGTGCTTTTTTTAGCGCTGATAATGGTACCCCCTTTAACAGAGCTTTTTTTAGCGCTGTTAAAGGGTACCCCTTTATTAGCGCTTTTTTTGTAGCATTGACAAATGGTCTACTTCAAAAAAAATAATTCATTAAAAAATATATATTAATATTTAAATATATAGATATAGTTATATTGATATAAATATAAATTATATTTCTTAAATATAATTTTGAATATATTTTAGATAAGTATAAATATACAGTTACACTTAATATATAAGATATTTAGTCAAAATGTCTTATAAAAAAATTTAAAAAATATTTTTAATTAATAATTTGATAATTATTATGGATTAATAGTCATTTAATAACAATTTTAAGACTAAAAAAATAAAAAAAATTAAAAAAAGATCCAAAATATGTTGAAAACGCAACTCGAACTTCAAACGACCATAACTTTTGATCCAGGTGTCCGTTTGAGCTCTACCACACATCAAATCGAAGCCTGCGATGAGATCTACATCTCTATGACCCCAAGGGATCCCGTCCAAGGTTTCTTTGAGGCCAAAAAAGGCCCAGAATTCCTCCAAAACTGAGTTTTTAGTCGGGCTACCCCGTTTTTTTAACATTATGTGGATTTTCAGCCTCGTTTAAGGGGGTATTATTGGCATTTTTTTGGTGGAGACTGAATTTATTGCAAGTTATTACATTCATATTGATATTATTTCTTTGAAATTTTATCGTTTTTTATATTTCACTGCTATTTATAATCAAATATATAACTATATGTACATATTATTTATATATTCACACCTAAAAATTTAATTATAAATATAAATAATAAAATATATTTACATATAAAATATATTAGATTTATCTAAATAATAACTAATATCCATTTTATTTAAAATACAAATATATGAATATTTATATACCTATATATTAATATAACTATATATATATTAATATAACTATATATATATATTGATATAACTATAAATATATATATTAATATCACTATAAATATATATATCTTAATATAACTATATATTTATATTCATATAACTATATATATATATTAATATAGAAATATATTACTATATAAATAAATATAACTAAATATATATATAAATAAATAGATATATCACTAATACGAGAACAAATCAATATAGGGGAGTGGCAAAGGCTTCAGGCGCGTATGGGGGAGGTATCGAGATCAAATCCGGGTGGAGGCAGGGACGCACGCGCATGGGTGAATCTGAGGCTAGAGCTAATAAAGGGTGGAGGGGTGCGTGAGGGGTGCTGGAAGGGGTAGTAAAGCACTGTAAAAGGGGGGCCGCCTTTTGAGTGCTGATAATAGTGGTCTTTATCATCGCTTTTTGGAGCACTGATAAAGGGGACCCCCCTTTATCTTCGCCAGAATTTATAAATCTTTTCTAGCGCTGTTAAAGGACATTTTTAGCACTGATAAAATCCATATTTGTAGTAGTGGATTCCCAAAAAAATGATGTAGAAATTCAGAAATGGTAGAAGCTATAAGAAATGTTAAATCCTCAGAGGTCAAAATGGATGAGGAAGGAATCATGTGATTTTGGTCATGACTATGTGTACCATCCAATACAAATATTAAGAAAGAAATTCTGATTGAAATACGTAGATAAACTTTCTCTATTCACCTAGGAAGTAAAATGATGTATCGAGACCTTCGAGAGAACTATTGGTGGGACAATATAAAGAAGGAGATCATTGAATGTACATCAAAGTGATTTGTATGTCAGTAAGTGAAGGATGAAAGAAAAAAGTCAAAGGGGATGATGTAACCACTACCCTTACCAATATAGAAATAGAAAAACATCACCATGGAATTTTTTATTGGACTTCCAAAAACATCTATAGGGAATAATTCTATATGGGTGATTATGGATTGTCTTACAAAGTCAATTCACTTTATCACAATTCAAGAGGAATTATTGCTCGTCCAAATTGCATGGATATATATCAAATAAGAGGTGAGGTTTTATAGAGTTCCACTATCAATTGTATATGATCAATATATTATATTCACCTCTAAGTTAAAGAAAAGTTTCCAACATGCTCTAAACACTGAGCTGAGCTTTAGTATGTCCTATCACCCTCAAACTGATGGCCAATCTTAATGAACTATTTAGACACTCGAAGACATGTCGAGAGAATGTTCTATGGACTTAAAGGGAGGATGGAAAAAACATCTACCTCTAGTTGAGTTCTCTTACAATAAAATTTTCAACTTGAGCATCCAAATGGCTCCATATGAATACCTTTATGGGAAAAGATGCAGAAAACTGACATTTTTGGATGAATTTATCGAATTGAAGCTGCTATGACCTGAAGTGGTCAAAGAAATGGTAGAAAAGATGAAAACCATTTAGTATCACAGGAATTGTGCCCAAATTAAATAGAATAGATTTGTGGACAATCATTAACGAGGCATGGAGTCATGGTATTCCTCCGTAAATCTCCATGCAAGAGGATCATGAGATTCGGGGAGAAGAGAAAGTGAAGTCCCAGGTATATCCACCTCTTTGAGATTCTTGATCATGTTGGAGTTGTTTCCTATTGAATGGAACTTCCACAAACTATGTCTCAGGTACAATATGTATTCCATGTATCCGTCTTGAGTAAGTGCATACCAAATTTCTCACTTACACTGAATTTAGAGGTGGTATAATTGGAAAATGATCTCTCTTATAAGGAGTAGCTGGTGAAGATCTTAGACCATAGAGATAAAGTTATACATAGTAATACTACTCACCTAGTAAAAGTACAATAGTGGAACCATAAGTACAAAGAGGAAAAATGGGAACTAGAGGAAGAAATGAAAGAGAAGTACCCTCACATGTTTTTTTCTTAGTTTGTAAAACAAAATTTTAAGTGTGAAATTTCATAAGGGGGGAAGAATGAAATGACTCAGAATTATATCAATGTAATTTCCCTTATTATAATTATTTATTATAGTATAAATCACATAAAATAACTTAGACAACACAATACAAATTTTATAAATGAAGAATGAATGAAATAAGAGGATTCTTCAGAAATTAAAGAACCTAAACGAATGTAATAGTAACTTGATATTTGGAAAAGTAATATGAACCTTAAGAATAGTAACCTAACCAATGAAAGTATAAATAAAATTTAGGCATATTATAAATAAAAATATGACATATTTATACCATGTAATAATTATTATTTTTCAAATGATAAATTAAGTATTGGTATTTTTGTGTAACATAAATGTTTAATTACAATTTTAAAATTTATATAATGATTTAAAATAAAATATTTTTTCATAAAATAGATTCATAAATTGATATTTTTTTCTTATGATTATAATATAATTTTTTGAGGCCCTAATTAATTTTTCAAAGTGTTATAAAATATGTTATAATTTTAAAATTGGTATTTTAAAAATAAATATTGATTTTAATTAAAAATTAAATCTATCATATTTAGAAAATTATTTTCATAAAATAGAGTTCATTTTTTAATTATACATGTCAAAAAATAGTGAGGGTGAATTTTTGGGATTTTTCTTAAATAGTTGAATTTTTGGTTAAATGGAAATACGGTAATTTACGGTATAAGCAAAATACATGAATTATTAATTATTGGATGATGTATTAAAAATGTAATCATCAGTATATCAAAATCAAATGAAATATTTACTATATTTATTGACAATAATAAACAATATTCATAGTCTTGATTCAGAATAATGAACAAATGAATAACATAATAAAAAAACACCCCTCTACTCCACTATAAATACCACCCCTCACCACCTATCTTCCTCACACCTCAAAAGCATTGAATATTGTAAAAGTCCTACCCAATAATCTTCCTAAGTCTCTTACCCACGTCCTATATCCTTTGGAATTAATAAAATACCAAAATCAAGTTCCTCAAGGATGTTGTCAAGGAGAAAGAATTCAAGAGGTAAAATCCTTTTCACCTTCATTTATTCCCTTTTCAATTTCTTATCTTTTCCTCTTATAACCTCCCATTATAGAATTTTAATGGTAACTATGAAATATTATATATATTTTAATGTTATTATATTAATGGAATAACCCATTATCATTTCTCTTTCGCTCCCCTTTTTTTCTAAAAATGAAGACATCGTTCGTGATGTGTTGATTTATCACATTCAACAACGAGGAGTTTTCAGTTTATATTACCACCTTAAAATATCGTCATAACATCATTTTTTGGTTAAAAAATATTATAATATATGTATTAAATATTATTTAATGTTCTAGAACCACTATATGTATATAATCTAAACTAATAAAACACAACAATTTCGTGATAATTGAAAAAACACCATAATAATCTAAACAGTTATCATTAACGTTTTATCTAACAAATCATCCTAAAATTTGGAAACAAAATGATATTTTAAGACCATTTAATTCTATTAAATTTAATAAATAAAATATAATTTCTATTTTGTACAACTATTATCATTTTATATGATCTTCCATACACGTATACAAGTGAATCGATAATGAAAATAGGGAAACAAACACTCCCAGATGATGGACTTGTATCTTATAAATCATCAAAAGGACATAAATTAACTTAAAAAAATTATACTAAATAAAATTCATATAGTAAATATTATTAAATAATTAATTAATCGATCTAATTTTATTATCCTGGACATTTAGATCCAATGCAGAATAATTTCGGACATAAGGTAAGGGATTCCTTCCGAACTTTCATTTTTTCCTTTGGGTTACAATTTTTTTCTCTTTACCTAAATAAAATTCTTTTTTATTTTTATATATTTTTTTTATAAATTCTATATACATGTTTCAAAATCATGTATCCAGATCATTTCATCCATTTTTTATTGGGAAATACATGCTTTAAAAAGGTTCCCTTCTCAATTCTTCCTGATGATGATTAATAAGTAGGTAAAGAGGTAGAGTTAGATTCATTATTCCTTTTAAAATTATTTTATTAAAAAATATATTCTCACTTCATTTCATCAATCAAATTGAAAAAAAATTCAATCTCCTTCCAACATATATTTTCTTCTATTAAAAATATTGAACAACCCCCCATATTATTTTTAGTATCGAGTTTAATTTATTTTATTTCAAAATACCTTTAATATATTGTATTAAGTAATTAATCCTTAAAGAACAACTTTATTTAGAAACCATGAACAAAAAATTAAACATAATTTGAGAGTTCCCACAATAATTCCTTTTATGAGGATCTAAATAAGATCCCCTCAGGTGGTGATTCACACATGCTCCTTTAATCTACTAATAATATTGATAAAAAACTTGGTGCCAGTGTGATCAGTTGATTGTATCACATTATTCTATTTGACCACTTCATGTTATTTTTCACTTAAAATATTTGCTCTTCTCTTTCTCATTATTGAGAGGAAAATATTTGTATAGAGATGTTGAAACAAATTGTGTGAAAATTATTAACCTTTCTATGATTGACATAACATTCTATTAATAGACACAAGGCTATGGTTTAATTATAATTAATTTATCTAAGGCCGTTAAATATGAATCAATCCCCAATAGATCCCATGTCATTTAAATAATAATAATTTTTTTAATTATGATGTGTGGAAAACCAGTGTAATGAAAAATATTATTTTATAGTCTAGTAAATAAATATTTGTCTTCAAAACTGAAACTCGATATGTTCATCATCCTCATCATTTATTGAATTCTTGAATAAATATTTAAATAAATATTATTCATTCAATAAATAAATAAATATTTCATTCATGGTTAGGTGAATACATATTTATTTAATATTTGTGCAATGAAATAAATTGTTTATTTGTAAATAATTATTTAATATTTAATTGAGATCAATATAAACACTCTATGTGTAGCCCTCTAGGGATCTTATTTAATAGAATTAGGTGGGCTTACGTAAAGTCCAATATTACTATCTATCAGTGGGTCAAGAAACCCATAAAGAAAGAAAATATATCAAAATTATAAAAACCATATACGAATTCTCATTGAGTAATATAATTTAATTTTCTTGATATCTCATCAAGAAGGTTACATACCCATGTTATCAACATATATGATTAATATGTCTTTATTTGACTATCTGAAAGGAACTCATCTATAAAATATGGACATGGAATTTAATTTGATGTTTCTATTTCAATAAAAAGGACAAGATATCAAATTTTATTAAGTTGGAAGGAAAAAATCCTTCATCAATTTGTTCACTAATAACATTCCATTTATGATTCACCTAATGTACTCAACTTCATTGTGATCACATTTCATCATGGTTTATACAATTATATACAAGTACACGAGTCATAAAATTTATTAAAATAATATTATAGTTTAAGGATCATTACACATGCTCATAGACAGAAATATCCAATGATATATAAATATTTAGATTTCCTAATGGTGGGTTTGTTCTCTTAATCTGTCATCTTGGAGATTAGTAAGTGTAAACTTCTAGAGAATAAATGTCATATGATTATGAGTAATGAAACCATACAGTCAACATCCTATGTGTCTCATCATAAAATTTTATCTGACCGTGTAAAAGAAATTAAAAATATCATCATAGTATTTTAAGGTTCCCATCATAGTAAGAAATATCTTTTACATTTTTAGTGAAATAAATATTCTATCACAATATCTTATTAGTCATTCAGAACAATTAATAATAATTAATACACAATTTTATTAATATTAATTTATTTAAATATATTTTCAATCTAAATTACAAAAAATCGGTTCTAGAACACCAACTCTAATACACTCCCAGTTGGACTAAATCCAACTATTAATGACTTTTAGTATGCTAGATATCACATGATTATCATGTTTATGTTGGGTTAAGGCTTTAGCTAAGGGGTTGAACATGTTATATTATGTGGAAACTACGATCACTATGACATCACCTATATGAAAAAAAATCCTTCAAGAGATTATATTTATGGAGTATGTGCTTTATCTACTGATGTGACCTTGGATCCCTTACAAGAGTTACTACTATAATATTATCACTATATAGTGTGATAGAATCTTTATTTCTTGGAATCATGTGAATATATTGGATGAAGTTATGTATCCAAATTTCTTCATTGGATACCTTATAATTTAAAATATTATTAGAATCAACTATATAATCAGAAATCATTGAATTCTTTGAGCTCTTCCAGCTCACAACACCTCCATTGAGAATGAAGATGTATCCTGACTATGATTTTAGATCACCTTGATCTATTTTGAAACTATAATATGTATATCCCCCAAAAAACAACACCTCATATCATATATATACCAGGAATATATCCTTCATACACCTTAGATAATTATGGATAGTCTTGGATGTCATTCAATTGCAGTCATCTAGGTCAGCTTGATATCTTCCTACCACGGTTAAGGAATATCTGACATATAACCTAGTACATAACATAACATACATGAATAACCCAATAATAAATGTGTATGGAGTCATTCCATCATTTTTTATCTCTTCATGTGTCTGAGGAAACATTTTCTTGGAATGATTAATGATATGTGACACTAAAAACAATCCCCTATTGGATTTTTCAATACTAAATCTATTTCAGTATCTTTTCACTATACATGCATTAACATAGTCCAAGAAACCTCTTAGATATATCATCATTTATATTTATTCCACTAATATATATTGCTTCCACTAAGTCCTAAATGAAGAATAAAGTGTTTAACCATGACTTAGAAGACTGTAAAACTGGTATTTCTTTTACAATAAGTAGTATTTCATCAACATAAACTATTAAAAAAAGACGACACACCCACTAAACCGCTTATAAACACATGGATCATATTCATTGTTTATGAAACTAAATTCTATTATGGGATCTTAAAATTGAATGTTCCATGACCTGGATTCTTTCTTTAATGCATAAATGGATCTCTATAACTTTCATTCCTTTTTATCCTACTTTAGAGTCATAAAACCTTCTGGTTGCCTCATATAGACATGTTCCTAAAGGTTATCGTTAATGAAATATATATTTACATCCATATTCCAAATATCATAGTCAAGGAATTCCAATATGAAAATTATAATTCTGATGGATTTAATATGATCAACTAGTGGAAATTTTCCATAATAGTCAACGCCTTTACATTATTTAAACCATTTTGAAACCATTATAGCCTTATAGGTTCTGAATGGACCATACCTATTTAGTTTATTATTGAATACCCATTTACAACCAATGGTATTTTAATTCATAGGAGTATCTACCAAAATCCATACTTGGTTTTCATATATGGAATCTAATTCAAAATTCATGGATTTTATCCATTTATTCTATTTTTTGATTCTCATTTCTTCTTTATAGGTTACAAGATCATTATTATCAACTAATAACAAGTCAAAAACCTTATTGAAAAGAAAACCATATCATTCTAGATCTCTATCCACTCACATACTATAGTACAGTACTTGAGTCTTCAGAACATCCTCTTTGATAGGGATTTTTGGAATCTATTCTTATGTTAACTCTTGTTTATCTTGTTCTTGGTATTCATTGAATTATATATGATTTTTAATATCTCTTTTATATATTTGATCCTATTCAAGAAATATGAGAAATATTTTAATAAAAAATTTCTATTCTAAAGTACAATATAGGTAATGTCCTCTAGTTTCCTTAGAGTAACCAAGAAAGATTCACTTAGTGCCTTGGGGTTCAAGTTTGTTGCAATAAATTTCCTTAACAAATGCTTTTAAACTCCACAATCATACATTTTACAATAAGGGTTTATTTCCACCCCAAAGTTCATATATAATATTATTGTTTTCTTTAGTTTTCACTTGGATTAGTATGCGTGTTGTTTTTTGTAATGCGTAACCCCAAAAAGATAATGGAAGACTTATCATTATTGATCTCACCATGTCTAACAGGGTGGAGTTCCTCCTTTTTCTTCCACCATTATATTGTGTGGTACAAGTAGATGTATATTGAGATAAAATATCAAACTCCTATAAATAATCAATGATGTCTTGGTTAATATATTCACTAACATGGTATGATATGAGTTTATTAATATTCTTACCAAGATGGTTCTCAACTTCATAATTATATTCCTTGAATCATTCAAATAAACATGACATATATAAAATTAAGTAGATATACTCATATTTGTTAAATTAATCAATAAAAGTTATAATTTATGATAACCCACCCCTAGCTTTAATTGGAAATGGTTCACACACATCACTATGAACTAGCTCAAGAAGCTATGTGGACCCCTTATCTTTTACACTAAATTGGGATTTTTATATTATTCCTTTTAAACCTGAATGACAGAAACCGAGTTTATTTAGTTCAAGTGAATAAAAATATCCATATTAGTGTAATATTTCCAAATTATTTTCATTTACATGACCTAGCTGGTGATTCCATAGTTGGGTGTGGTATGAGTCATGTGAACTATTTTCATTATTGATTTCCATTACTTGGTTCATGTAATACAACACATAATTTTTTTTAAATATTTCTTACTATAAAAAATTTTTTCATTGTAAAATAAGAAATATTTATTTCCAAATTTTAAAACCAATCCATATGTTTTAAGTTTTGACACATAAATAATATTTTTTTAAGTAAAGGAAAATAATCAATATATTTTAAAACCACGATCATTCCAGTCGACAACTTGAGGTGGTTGTACCCAATGGGAATAATAGTAAATATAAATTCATTGGATGCACATAGATCTACTACACCTCATTAAATATTCGAAAATCTACGTTTTTACTATATTTAGATACATATATGAGTGCCTCATGCTATATATAATATATAATTTGTCGAAACAGATAGATTACACTCGATAAAAAATTCACCTAAGGATTACCCTTTCTTGTTTTCTTGGGTGAATATTTTTTTCCAATGGAACTTTTTGACACAAGTAAAATAGATATAGTTAAATTCCCTTTCATACCCCTTGATCATACTCATCTTGGAAGGGAATTGAGAAGAATATTTTGACTTGGAGTCAGTATTAGATATATTCTCTTGGACTTTCATCTTATTCACCATAAGGACTGAAAGTCTTCCACTCTTTGTATCCTTGTCAACTTAGTGAAGTAGTGTGATGAGAACTATAAGTGACCTATATAAGTTTTTCATATTAAAATATACAAAAAAACTGGAGAAAATCCAAGGGAGTGATGAAAAAATGAGTTCACTATAAGATTCATCAGGTATCTTAAACTATAGAACTTATAGGTGCTCGATGTAGCCAATAAGGTTGACTACGTGAAACCCATCTAACATACATTCTACATGTTTTCTCATGAATATTACCTTGGATATCTCATATCATTCCTATTTGGATATATCCTCTTAAAGATCATGGATATTTTGGATCATGATATAGGCATCCAAGTTCTTATGTAATATCATGAGTTCTCTAAACATAGATCAAAATATTATACACAAAACATCTTGCACATCACTAAAAAGATTTTTTCATAGATAATGAACTCATTACCAATCAAATCCTTTGATGGAGGATCACATAACACCCCATTAAACTTTTCAGGTACTCCTTTTTTGTGTTTTTTTATCAACCTTGATTGGGAGAATTTGGAGGCTTCTTAGGGATAGAGAGACTTTTCTGGAAAAAAATAACGTAATTTTAGGGATTCATGTTTATATGAATTAATTGAGTCTAGACATAAATGTGTGGAAGACTTAAAAGGGTTCTTCCCAAGTTTGGATAATGCTCAGAGTAGGGTCTTTGAGTTTTTTTCCTAATCCTGGAGTTTCTACAGTCTATAGGGGTTTTACATGTTATGTAAGTGGGTTAAATGACATGTAATTAGGGCCTGACAGATTTCATGAATTGATACAGGGAATACAATATTTACATTAAGAGTAACAAGTTCAAGATGTGTAATATTTAAAAATTAGTTTTTAATATAAATGAGATGCATTTTTTGGATTACTTGAGCTTCGTGGATTACACGCAGTGTAATGGGATTACACGTTGTGTAATGGGATTACACACAGTGTACTAGGATTACACACAGTGTAATCTTTGTGACTTGGGATTTTAGGTAACTACACATGTGATTTGTTATTTTATTCTTCCTTAGACTTCCATGATTTCAACCTAGATGCTCTCAGTGGTGATTTTGGGTTTTTACCTCCCTTCTAGATTAATTCATTTGATGATTGGTCATCAATGTTATTGTGGTGTGCCTCTCCGGGTAAGAATTCATTCTGGTTCATCTTTCCTTTAGTCATGGATATTACAACTTCTATAGTCAGGTTTCATATTTGTTATTGGATAGTGTTTTCTATAGATCCTTTACAACTTCTTATCGTATCTTGTCTTTAAAATTCCGGTCTTGTGGTTTCTAATCATTGTTTTTGAAGACAACTAGGTTTATACCATTTTAGATAGGTGTTTCTATATAATGGGTTAATTCAATTAATTATTTATCATTATTTTTATGATAATTTAGATTTTTCATTAATTTGAAGTGTTAGGTTGTTTCAAATGTTTTTCTGTAAAGGAAAATGTTTTTAAAAAGGGTTTTGATTTTAAAATAGATTTGATTGATTGAGAAATGGGGTTTCAAACACAGAAGTGGATTGGATTATCTTTTAAAATATATCATAAAATTGTGATAATGGTTTTGAAATTTATTTTTACAATTTTCACATTGGTAACCTTTGGTACATCAGGAAAGAGACACGATTATCCTAAGTGTTTGTGGTACTACTAGGAGGTAACCTTTTGAATATCGATGGACTATGGCAGTACTTGATATTGGTTGGATCCAATGTTATTCCTATTTAGGATCTTGAGTGTATAGTATGTATTTATACATAATATAGGGCCCAATATGATGTGCCTTTTAATTTATGGTTATTAATAACATGATTTATTTATAATGGATTGTTGCTCATAGGTTGTTATATGAGGTTGGATCACATAGCTTCACATGATTGGTTATTTCATGGATAT
The DNA here is from genome assembly GCA_963277665.1 of Viscum album. NCBI lineage: Eukaryota > Viridiplantae > Streptophyta > Magnoliopsida > Santalales > Viscaceae > Viscum > Viscum album. The sequence goes on along the minus strand of OY728158.1, from coordinate 646,874,174 downwards.
GTGTTTACTTTCTTACCTCCTGATTAATGGATATGATTTTATATTTTTTCACTTCTACTTGACATATTTATGGTTTGAGAATATGAAGGTATTTTATGAAAACCAAAGGGAGAATTATTTACAAATGAATTACATTTTTAAAAATTATTTATCAAGCTATATTTTTTAAAAAACTAGATTAGTTAAATTATTATAATTAGTCCTTATATATACTCTATAGTGGTATGCTACTGGGCATTGTGCTCACACCCGAATTTTTCCTATGGGAGGTTGTAGATATTTTGTTATAGGATACAAGTAAAGGAAGGGAATCTTGTAGCATGTCGAATTATCCTTTAGTCCTTTCATTCAGGTGGGGGTGGTTTATAGGTGACTGATGGTCACATAGAGACTTATTAATCTTGATTTATTGATATCTTTTGGTTTATCTGGTTTGGAATGGATTGTATAGATATCGATATGTTTTTCTCTTTTCATAGTACTATGTTTTTATGTCTTGTTTCATTACATATAATATTTTTCTATCTTCTTACTTCACATCACCATGTGATGGACGACTCGGATACATGGTTTTATTGAACCGGGTTAGTCTGTTAAAAATTGGAATCAGAGGGAAGTCTTATCCTGAAGTGTGGTAACAATACCTAAGAATTTTCTTTGTGTCTTGGGTTGATAGGAGTTATTATTGTTCAAATTGAGATAGTAAGTGTGGAAAAGGGACTTGGTTTGATCACTTACAAGACTAAACTCAGGTTACCATGGGTGGTTTGGGACTTTTACTAGGTTTGATTCATGGGGTTTAGGGTCATTTAAATAAAATATATTGTAAGTTTATTTAAATTTACCTATTCATTTTGGAAATTTATTTTGTTGATAAGAATTATTAATTTATTTAAATTATTGTTGTTTTATAGAACTGATTTGAATTATGAAGGTGGTCCATTTTTTTGGCATGTTATCATGACTTAATTGGGTATTTTATTATGTTTTTTTAGAATATTCTTTCAAGAAGAAAAATTCCAAATATGAGAGAGGAAGTTTCAAGAGTGGTTCCATAGGCAAACCCTCCAGTGGATAGTTCCTTGGTTGAATTAGTAAAATGCACCATTCAAACTCTGGGTTAAGAGGGTTTTAGGAACCCAAGACATGTGGTGAATTTTGGCTATGATTTTACTAAGAATCATCCCCCATATTCCATGGTGAAAAAGTACTGTAGGAATCCAAGGAGTGGATTGAGAAAATTGATGGGTTCTTAAACATCTTAAAGACTCCTGAAGACTCAAAGGTGGTTTTATCAACGTAAATGCTCAGGGGACTAGGGAGGAGATGGTGGGACTCAATTGTGAAAGCTAAGTTTCATGAGGAACTTACCTAGGATTCATTCAAGAAAATATTTTACTAGTTGTTTTACCCTGATATGTTACATGCAACAAATACCTAGGGGAATCTGTCCTCGGATCAGTGGGAGCACACTATTTTGTATTATTCTACCCATTTTACTTAGATGGAGCATTAACACCAAAGACTATCACTAATGAGTACATAAAGGATAACAGATTTGATTTAGGATTGAGGATAAGTATTAGGTTTATAAAGGTAGTTGAGAATATTACTTTGGATGAGGTATACATATCCGAGAAGACAAGTTTTTGTGATGGTTTAGTTGGTGCAGCTGTGATCTAGAGTGTATCTTCTTGCTAGAAAAAAACATAAAGGTGGTCAGTTATCTTCATGACCAATTTCAGGGTCTTCTTTAGGACAAAAATAGATTGTTTAGTATTGGTGTTGGTGGTCTATTCATATCAAACCTAAGAGTATGGAGTCTCCTAGTACTTATTATCATTTTGGATTTTTGGGCCATATAAAGTGTTTTTGGGAAAGGATGTACCAAGGTAGTAAGGAAGGATCCACTTTCACTAAGGGTTCGTAGGTTCATATTGATGATTCCAAGGGTGGTGGGTAAAATACTTAGGCTAAGGGGGAGGTTCATGTGGCTAATACTAGTTGTCTTTATGCATTTGAGTTTTTACAAGAGGAATTTGAAGTAGGGCCAACTGCTGTTATAGGTATGATGTTTATTTCATCTTCTATAGTGCTTGCATTGTTTGATAGAGGTGATACTCATTATTTAATATCATCAAAGTTAGTTTATGTGTTGGTATTGAATTCAAAAACTATGTCATAATTATTTAATATTTCCATTCCTTTGGGAAGGAGGTCTGAATAAGGTTTCAAGTGTCTTGCATGCCAAGTGATGATAGCCAACTTTGAGGTAGAATAGGACTTCTTGGTGCTTGATATCGACCTATAAACTTGATTGTTGAAATGTATTGGATGATCAGTGTTAAGGCCCATATATAATTTTATAACTAATGAGTAAAATTATTGTCTACCAATGAGGTCACTCATGTCTTTCAGGGTGAGTGGAAGTCTATATCAGGAAGGGTAGGGCCTATTGTTCCTTATGTCAGGGTAATATCATGTTAGTTATTAGAGATGTTTATTGCTGCATTTGACCCTTGTTTGTGTTTTCAAATTCCTATAGTGGTGTTTTTATACCCTAAGGTATTTGAAAACATTTTTTTGGTTTACCGGCCTAGAGAGGGGTTGAGTTTACTATTGACCTACTCCCTGGTTTGATTCCTCTTTCTTTTCCATATTATCTAATAGAAGTGGTTGAGTTGGTGGAACTTAAGTTATAACTTAAGGTCATAGATTCTAAAGGATTTATTTTTACTAGCATTTTACAATGGAGTTCACCTGTCCTATTTGATAAAAAATTCATACGAGATACTCATAATTTGTATCGAATATCATAAGTTAAATCAGGTGACAGTTAATAACAAATATTCTTTTCTTAGGATTGAGAAATTTTTTACTATTTTATAGGGGAATGTGAGTTTTGAAATATTTAAATATAGTTAGGGTACCACCAGTTGAGGGGTTGATAAGAGGATATACCTTAGACAACGTTTAAGAGTTGGTATGGGAACTTTGAGTTTATAGTCATTCCATTCGATCTAACAAACAATCCTATGGTGTTTATGGATTTGATGAAGAAAATATTTCATTGGTTCTTATAATTTTTTTATTCATGGATTATATTTTGGTGTACTATAAGACCTAGGAGAAGCCTAGGGACTATTTGGATACCATTCTTCGAACCTTGAAGGAACATCATCTATATGGTAATATTTCCAAATGTGAGTTTTGGATATAGGAAGTGAAATTTCTAGGGCATGTTGTATCTGATAGGGGTGTATCAGTGGATCCTAAAAAGATATAGGAGGTTATGTTCATGGGAGAAGTCTGGAAATGTGTCTAAGATTAAAAGATTCTTGGGTTTGTCTAGTTTCTATAGGCAGTTTGTTTAGGATTTCTCTAATATCGCATATTTGATGAATGATTTAACCCATAAGGGTGTAAATTTTGAATCGAATAAAAACTGTAAGGTATCTTTTGAGTAGATGAATATAATATTAACTTCAGAACCTGTTTTGATTCTTCTAAATCAATGTTTGGATTATGATGTTTTCTTCGATTCCTTTGGTATGGGTTTGGGACATGTCTTAATGCAGGGAAAACATATGTTGGCCTATGTCTCATTCCAGTTATTTCCTCATGAGAAGGAATACCCTACCCATGATCTTGATTTTGAAGCGGTTATGCATACACTCAAAATGTGGTGACACTACCTATTTGGGGAGCGATTTATAGTGTATTATAATAACAACATCATAAAATATATTTTTACTCAAATTGATATGAACTTATGATAGTGACATTGGGTAGTGTATCTTTAGAATTTTGAATTTGATATTGCATACAATACTAGGAAAAAAATTGTGGTTTTTGATGTATTGATCAAAAAACTACTGACACATGATGTAGAGAAATTAGATGAGGAGTGGTCTCTGATGAGTTTATTTTTTGAGATGAGATTGGGAGTGGAAGAGGTTGGTGGACTGGTGTTACTGGATTTAATGAAAGTTTAATCATCTTTTTATGAGTGAGTTTGGATGAAGTAGGTGAAAAACACTAATTAAAATGTTTTAGTTGAAGCCTTTATATTGGGGAGACCACAATTGGATGGTATCATTATCTTCAAAGCGCTTTATTCTTCTATAGTAGGTTGGTTGTTTTTTTGTATTGTAGTATTTTTTAGACAACGAACACCGATATTGTTGGTCCATGTACCCTAGGGATACCAAGATATATCTTGACATGTGTCATCCATATTGGTGGTAGGGGATTAGGTGTTGGATTGCATATTTTGTATCATAATGTCTAACTTTTTAGAGAATTAAAGAGGAAAACTGGAGACCAAATGGTTTTTACAACCCTTACACATCTTAGTATTGTAGTGAGATGATATATCAATGGTTTGAATATACTCCTAGTGGGAAGAATGTGATTTGGGTGATCATTGATCAACCCACAAAATTAGCACATTTCCACCTTATCAAGGAGATGATGAAGGTGTAACAACTTGGGGACTTGCATATATGAGAGATTGTGGCACTTCATCGGGTCCCCTATGTGGTCATATCTAACAGGGACATGAGGTTCACATCCAAGTTTTGGAAAGGTTTTCAGGAGGTTAAGGGTTACTATATTTTATTGGGCGTAACTTCTCATCCATAAATAGATGGATAGTCAGGGATGCCTATCCAAGTTCTTGAGAATATGATCCAGGATTATGTGATTGATTTTGGAGGATATTGGGAAAAGAGTTTTCCTCTGGTTTAGTTTTACTATAAAAATAGTTATTAGGCCTAAATTAATATGGATCTCTTTGAGGTTTTATATGGGAGGCTATATAGATATATCTTGTGCTGGGCAGAGTTGGGAGGGCCATCCTTGGTTAGTTTGAGTCTTGTTCAGGAGACAATGGAGATGGTGTAGTTGATCATGAGGAGATTGATCACAACATAGAGTCATCAGAAATCATATATAGACCCTTGATAGTGGCCAATGGAGTTTGAGATTGGTGATTGGGGTTTTTTAGAGTTTCTTATTTATTGGGACATTTTTCAGTTTGGCAAGTAGGGTAATTTGGCACCAATATTTGTAGGCCACTTTGAGATCATTTGACGACTTAGAAAGGTGGCCTATCGATTGGAATTTCAATTAGGTTTCTCTTCTATTAATGACATGTTTCTTATTTCCTAGTTTATGAGGTGTATAACAGATCTATAACATGTGATCACTTGGGAGGATGTTGATTTTAAGATTTAAACAGATTTTTTTTGTGTAGCCTATTCAGATTATGGATCATCAAGATAAGGTACTATATTATAAAACCATTCCTATAGTTTGTGTACTATGATAGTATGTATGAGATAACCATGATATGTGGGTGAGGTAATTGTTGATGAGGCATAAATGTACTTCAATTTTTTTAAGCCTTTGAATCTAAGGTCTTTCATGGGATAAAATTCATTTATATTGGGGAGATCGTAACACCCCATTATGATTTTTAGGTACTCCCTTGTTTTTATTTTGTTTATCGTCCTTGTTCTGGTGTGTTTAAAGTTTTATCAGGTATAAAGAGCCATTTTTGGTGAAAAATGAACTGATGTTTTGGGATGTATGTTTATTTTAATTAATTGATTTTTGTATAAATGTGTCAAATTCTTAGTGGGGTTCTTACCATGTTCACAAAACTCTTAGAGCAGGGGCTTTGAGATTTTTTCCTAAACATATAGTTTTTACAGTCTGATGGGGATTTACACTCTATGTAAGGGTTTACAAAATGTGTAATCATTTCCTAGAATATTTTTTGAACTGATGCTAGTTGTGAAATATTTACATGCCATGTAACTGCTTCACGATGTGTAATTTTTGAAAATCAGTTTTTAATAAAAAAGAGTCGCATTTTTTAGCATACTTGAGAATTTTGGATTACAATACTTGTAATGGGATTAAACACTATTTAATCATCATGATTTGGTATTTTAGTGTGCTCTATGAGTGATTTGTTATTTCATTTTTTTGTAGAATTCATTGCTCTCATCCTAGAGGCTCTCTGAAGCAATTTTGGGTGGTTTCCTCCCTTATGGATCACTTCATTCGACGATCGATCATTAGAGTTTTTGTGGTGTGCCTCTATGGTTAAGAATTCATTCTGGTTACTCTTTCCTATTCTTGAAACTATTTTAGTGGCTATGGTTAAGTTTATATTTGTTGTCAGATAGTGTTTTGTATCAATCCTTTGCAATTTCTTATCATTATTTCTCTTTTGAAGTCCGATATAATGATTTACAATAACTATTGTTGAAGCTAGCTAGGTTTATACCATTTTTAGTTTTCTATTTCTATAAAATGGATTAATAAATTGAATTTATTGTCGTTCTTGGTTAATTACTATGGGTTGTTCATTGATTTGAAGGCATATATGGTATTAAAGGTTTTCTTAGAAATGAAACTATTTTCAAAGTGTTTTTCTTTGAAAAAGGATTTTCTTGATTTAAAATTGGGTTATTAAACATAAAATATGATTTTATTGGATTTTAAAATGTATTATATAATTTTTAGCACGGTTCTGGAATGTATTTTGACAATTGGTACATTGGGAATATTTGGTGCATCGGGAAAGAGGCATATATAGCATTACTATGTATGGAACCACTAGGAGGTAACATTTTCAATACCTATGGAATGTGGTAGGACTCGATATTGGTTGGATCCAATGTTATTACTATTTAGTAACTTTAGTTTCTATACTATATTTTTCCATATTCTAGGGTGTAGCACTCTAAAATTCTAGAGTACAACTTTTTATTCAATATTGTGTATGACACACAACACCAAACGCACAAGGGGAGATAATATCCTAATACTTTACTAAATATTTTCTATTTTAAATAAATTCAACACATGATATTTATTATAATGCACACAACACTGAGTTATCTTGTGTCACAAGCAAGAGTGACCTTCCCCGATAGCTTACGTTACACGTAAGACCGAGTTTCACCAAATAACAATGTATTCTTAAAATATTATTATTTAATATAATATGATATAACCTAGACGTTATGTTATAGGTTTTGAATAGTATTAACTAACTTATAAAAATTTATGGTTTATATAAAACGAATTCTTGGGTTACCATTTAATGAGAAATGAAAATACGAACCAATTGGATATAAAAATAAAATTTTTTATTTTTATTCTTCCAAAGGATTTTTATCTTAATAAAAATAATTAATTACAATTAGTTAATTATTTTAATGAAATATAGTTGTTATATATTCAATAAAATGTTTTTTATTTTCACCCATTAGGTTTTATTGGAATAATATAAGAATAAACCCTATTTTACACATAAAAACCTATATTTTTATAAAGGTAATTTTTCTAACTTTTAATGGAAAACCTATTTCAATTATTAATTATGAAACTCTTATAAATTTCATTTTATAAAATAAACTTAATTATTTAATTCCTAATGTAAAAATTATCTTATTATTATTTTATGGTATTTTTTTAGAATCTTTATTTTTTTGATAAATAGTGAAAAATACTGCATTTTAGTTAAAAAAATTCCTTTTCATTTAAATAATTATTAATGTTATGTTAAATTTTAAATTTGTTATAAAGTAAAATTATATTAATAATACATATATTAATACAATTTATTTTATTATAATCAATTTCACAATGAAATTGAATATAAAAACTCAACAATCTTTTGAACATTTTTCTATTAAAACCAGTTAAACCATCTTTCTCTAAGATTTGCATTAATCTTAATTTTTCCGCTTCTCTGATTTGAATTTAAAAAAAGATACATAAACCAATGAAATAAATATTATATTTTTAGTATAACAATATCAACTTAATGTTTTACCAAAATGATTAGTGAAAGTGATTAAAATTAATTATAGCGATTAAGGTGTAATTAGGCTTAAAAATGGACTAAAATTTATATTTAAGGGCCCAAATGACCTATAAAATTTCCCAAAACCCATTTTATTTTCACAATTAGTTAATTAAACTTACATTATTGAGTTTGGTTTGTTTTTTATTACTTTTTTAGGTAATAACTTGTGTACACCTAACTTGTTTCAAAAATTTCCAAGTGAGTCCTTTTCCTTCCCTATAAAAGGACACAAACTATCTATATTCCTCACACCTCTCTAGACACTTTGTCTCATCCAATATATAACCAAGTAGTCTTACAACATCACTAATCTCATCCTAGAATCCTACCATTGGAAAAAAATCAATCTAAATATGCTTTTATTCCAAACCACAAGAAGTTACCCGATTAAGAGGTCACATCTTCTCTCAACCTTTTTCGTTTCACTTACTTTATTTAACCACTATAATCTTCTTATTTTGTGATTAAATACCAAAAGTATTATAAATATATTAGTATATTTTAATTTTTATATTTATACCTAAAATTACACACACTTTCTTCTAATGGGTAATTAATATACTGTTTCTGGGTATGATGGACTTCTGCCTCATGAAACGATGATTGTTATTTTTTCAATTTACAACTTTCATGGTTTTCCATTATGATGGAAAACTATTTATATATATTATATATGGTATTTATTATGTCTTTAATCTTATTTAATTATTTTACAACACATAACTTTATACTTCCTATTTTAAGTTAATATGTCAACATCGTTTGAGGAAGTGTGGACTACCGCCCCTCAAAGTGATTTGATTCATCTACACAGTCCATGGAATATATAAAGATTGATTATAATTGAAAATATGATACATAAAAAAGATCTATATTATATTCATGAGAGAATTAACTTTACAAATATATATATATATATATATATATATATCATTTTTTTTATTATCCTTTTACACACTAAAAAGTGAAAATGTCATTCGTGGATGTTTGGAATACCACCTCCTCGATATGATGTGATTCATTATACATCACGATAATTTTATATACAAGTATATATGACTAAATAATATGGTATTAATGATATTAAGATCATTCTATAAAGATATAATTATACTTACCTTCTTTCCATAATGATCACTGAAAATTGAGAACATTACTCATTCGTACATACGTCCTACCTTCTCTATGATTTCAACATTGATTAATTTTTCATAATGACCCCACTGACCATATTTGACCTACCAAAGTTGTTTTTTACACATAAACTAAATTTGGTCAAAACACCCGATGTAAACATAATTGTTTAAGTAGTTGTATACAACATAGTAATAAGTGAAATAAAATTAATAATAATTATGAAAAAGGTTTTCAAGAAAGTATAAAATTAATATAAGTTTATTATATAGGAAGTTAAAGTAAATTCACACAAAAGGAAACACAAGGTAAGGGATTCCCATCTCACCCTTTTTTACATCAGTGAGATAAATTTCAAGTAAACTACTTACATATTATGTGTGGTGTATCTACCAACCATTTTATTATAATATATAATTAATATTTTTATCTTTATGGAATATTAAAATTTCATTTAATATCATTCCTTCATAATGTTTATAATGTAAAATTTTTTAATGTGGTATGGGACACTTTGGGGTGTTTAAATATTAATTTCCTCAAGATTGATACTAATGATATTTCAATGGAATTTCCATTCAAGGAAATTATACAACCATTTTTAAATAAAAAATTTAATACTTATCGGTTAATTCATGAACATTTTTAAGTATCAGTACCATTTTTCCTCCCTTTGGTACTTAAAATGTTTTAAAAACGTTTTAAAGAAAATATGACTTCACTTATCTCTTTAATCAGAGAACCTGTTTTCTTTTGAAAACCATATTTTATTAAAATGCTTTAAAAATGTTTTTAAATTTATTTGGTAAAGATATTTTTACCATTTTTTGTCTCTTACCAATGTCTTGAAAGTAATCTACTTTTCTCTTTCCAAATAAGGCATTTCTCTATCCTTCTTATCATGTAAAGGGAATGTTCTTTTTACCTTGTACGAAAAGTACAAATTTACCCGCCGTCATTCCTTCACAGATACCTTTTCCTTATTGAAATGTTAATTATTAAGGAAAATGTTTTTAAAAATTTATTTTCAAAGAATAATATTTTAAAAATGTTTTTGAAAACAAAAGGATTTTTTTGTGAAGAATTTTTTTAATGTATCTTTTTGTATTATTTCCATTCAACAATAACCACTGTCACGAACTGAATCTGGTCACTATCAAAACTAGCACTAAACCTGGAATGTGAGAAGGATTGAAAGAAATTACCAATCTCCACAAGCTAGGACATGTGGCTGGGTATCATATATTTTTGTTTGGGAATGATTTACCTGAGTATGGATACACAAAACATCAAAACCAATCAATAAACCGAATATGAAAATTCATTCCAAACAAGATTTAAACAAAATCCTGAACTGAATAAATAGGTTTAAACATATAAAAAATGTTCAAATAAACATAAAAGTAGCTGCAAAATATCCCAAATGAATCCACATAACAAGGGTTTATCACCCACAAGCCGTCTCCACAACACCGCACCACGGAAGGGAACTAACAACCCGAACCACCCCCACCCAATTCCTTACCTCTACTAGTGTCAAACATGATCAAGTATAATTACATCCAATGGGTGTAAGTAGGTTTTGAGACTTATCCCAATATTACACCACAAATATATTCCATATATTAAGCAATAAAAGATAAAAAGCATGCTAGTTTTGATAAATAAGAAGTGGTGGAAATAATTTCTAAAGAATGAAACTTTTAAATGTAAAACGTTTCAAACGGAATTTTACATGAGTGATAAAATTTCATTAAAACATGTAAGATACTATATTTTCTATAAAAAACCACCATATTCCAAATATAATTACAAAAGAGTCAACGAACACTAATCTCGGGAACACCCCTAGGCCCTAGTTAGTCTCGGGCCCCTTGTACCTCGTACCTCGGTGTAATGTAACCATAGAAAAATCAATTCTCATACACAATAAACTAGTAGAAAACACAACCATAACCTATTGGTCCCCAATAATCGTCAATATATTTTTTTAGTGTTGTCTTTATCCATTTTTCTCACGAAAACTTGGATAAAACCACTTTAGATCACTAGTGTACTAGTACATATCCACCCTCCTAGATACTTGGGCTTCCCCCTTTGTGATAAAACCACTTTCACAGGATAAAAATAGCCATTAGAACAAAAAAACATCATTTATGGTCATAATAAAATCATAGCAGTAGCTACACATGCTTTGAACATCTTACACCACTCAATAAAACCTTTAAGATTTCAATAAAATAACTTCACAAAATTTAACAATGTTTTGCTGAAAAAATCCCTCAAAAACTCCATTTGAACACTATGTGCATACCCATATTCACCAAAACAAAACTTTTAACACCAAAACATTTTTATAAATCCAACACATGAGTTATAAAATAACCTGAATTGGCATAACATAAAATAGACATGTAAAACACCCAATTTAACACAAAATTGGTACCTAAAAATCATTTGCTTAACAAACGTCACCAAAACCAATTTTTGATGCAAGGATAATGAAGGATAAGTGTGATAAAAATGTAAATTAAGAAAAGATAACTCATCTTGCATTTCTTACACATGGAATTATCTACCAAAAGTGTCAAAACCCTTGAATCTTTGTGTGAAAGCTAAATGACACCACTTTCGCACCACAAGGGACATAAATCAAGCCTAAAACCACAAGAATAGACCAAGAAACCCAAGATAAAAACCTAGGTTCGGAACCCTAATTTCTGGACATTAGTAACTTCAAGAATAAGGGAAGAAACTCTATTAAAATGGAAGAAACTAAGAAATAAACTCACTTACATGAGGAAGTTTGATGTTTCTCCACCAAATCCCCCTTAAAAATGGAGTTCCAAGGAGGGTTTGAGGTGATTGAGAGGATTCTAGGGCTGAGAGGGTCGAATGGGGGAATAAAGGGGCGAGTATGGATAAATCCCGGAAGGGAAAAATGTAATTTAACAAAATTTTTAATGAGCTGGACAAGGCCACACAGTTTGCTTGCACGGTTTAGCAAACTGTGTTCCCAAACCGTGCACCCCCCTTTGTCCACTCAAAAAGTGTCCAAAATTATTCAAATTCAAGGGGGTCCTAGGGAAAACTTAGGGGGGGAAATTTAGGCAAAAAATATATGATAAAAAAGTACCTTTAATAAAGGACATGGGTGTGACAATCCTCCCCACCAAGAAAACCTTCCGTCCTAGAAAGTCAACCTTATGATTGATTAGAAAATAGGAACGGGTACACTTCCTCGACCCATGAATTCTACTCCCATGTCTCTTGTGTATCATTCCCATGCTTCTCAATAACCTGGACTAGTGGAATAGGATTTCCCAGAAGAATATTTTCTTGTAAGTCCACTATTCGCACTAGCTGCTCAAAAAACGATAAATCAAGCTCTATATCCAACTCCTCACAATTCAATACATGCGATGGATTCGGGTTGTATTTCATCAACTAAGAGACATGGAAGACATTAGGTATGGATGTCAAATGAGAAGGTAAGGCCAAACTATACGAAACCTTTCCAATATCCTCGGTGATCTCAAAAGGTCCGACATACTGTGGCGTCAACTTCCCTTGCTTTCCAAGTCAACGATGGACCAAATGAGTGTCAACTTTCAAGAATACCATGTAAACCATAGAAAAATCTAGGAATCAACACCTATAGTCATAATATGATTTATGGAGAATTTTAGATATCAATAAGTGATGCCTGATCAACTTTACCTTCTCAGACATCTCATGCACCAGACTCGGCCCCAGTAGTGAGGTGTCGCCTAACTCAGTCCAACACAGGGGGGACCGAAAAGGCTGACCATAGAGCACATAAAAATAATCCATTATAATTGAGTATTGGTAAATGTCATTATAAGCTTACTCAACCACTCTCAAATGGATATCCCAGGAACCTATAATTACATAACACTTGCACGAAACATGTCCTCCAAAATCTGATTCGTCTGCTATGTCTGACCAACTGTTCGAGGATGATATACCGTGATCTTCTTAATCCGAGACCCCAAGGCCTTTTGAAGGCCTTCCCAAAAAATGATAAGTGAAACTGGGGTCTCTATCTAAGACAAATTCTAATGAAACACCATGAAGCCTTACCACCTCCCAAGGATACAAACGGCCCAACTCATCCACTTTAGCTGTATCTATGATAGAAATGTAGTGGGCTGATTTTTTCAGATGATAAATCACCACCAAAATGGAATAATTACCCCAAGGTGTACGAGGAAATCCAAAAATTAAGTCTATGGAGACCTCATCCCACTTATAGGTAGGAATGCGTAATGGTTGGAGCAAACTAGAGGGCCTTTGATGCTATTATTTCACCTATTGGTATGTATAGCATCTCAACCCAAAGTTCACAATGTATCTTCTCATACCAAGAAACTATAACTACCGAAGGACATGATAATACATCTTGGTGGCACCCAGGTGGATAGCCCACTAAGACTGGTGGCTATCCTACATCACCACCTTCCGCAGATATAACGACACTACTGAATGTCCCTTGAAGCACAGTATACCCTCAGGAGATGAAAAACAATCACAAGAAGTCTCCCCACATTGATGAAACTTCATTTATCATAGAAAAATATAATCACTAGGATTTCCCCCCTGAATTATCTCCACTAGAGAAGGAGTCAACTGAAATCTCACAAAGAACACACCCCCATTTTCTCCATGGTTTCCATATGCATCTAAAAAAAGAGTTCCATTAGTGTCCACTCATTACTGGACTTCTTCAAAGGATACACTGAAACTCTTCTGCTTAAGGAGTTGAACACTATGTTACCCTTTCTTGGGGTATAGACAATTTCAAAGTAGAACCCCTAAAAGTAATCGATCCAATGAAGATACCTCATGTTGAGGTCCTTCTGCGAGAAAATATAGGCCAAGATTTTGTTATCAGACTAGACCAAAAACTTCTACCAAAAGAGGTAGTAATTCCAAGTATTTAAAGCATGCATCATAACTATTAAATATAGGTCATGGTTCAGGTAATTCTTTTCATGTGGTCAGAGTTGGCGAGAGACATACGCCACCACGTGATCATCCTACATAAGCACTCACCCGAGAACCATACCTGAAGCGTCACAATACACCATATACCCCTTTCCAACCTATGAAAAAATCAGAACAGGGGTGGTAGTCAACCACCTCTTCAGCTCCTAGAAGGATTCCCGACATTATGGCCCCCATACATACTTCACCCCTTTCTGGGTGAGCGCCATCATCAGTGAAGCTGGCTGAGAGAAATCCCGAACAAACCCCCTGTAATAACCATCCAGGCCAAGGAAACTCCTAATATCGAACACATTATTTTGATGGTGCCATGAAGTAACCACAATTATATTCTTAGGATCCACCAAAACCCCCTACTCTGAGATCACATGCCCCAGAAATGTCCCCTCCCTGATCCAAAAATTTCATTTGGACCACTTTACATAAAGGCGATTCTCTCAGAAAGTGCATATAACGATCCACTGTGATGCTCATGTTCATCCTCAGATCTTTAATAAACTGGGATTTCATCCACAAATTCCATGACAAAAGAATCGAGATACTGATGGAACAACCTGTTCACGAGTGCCTTAAAGACTTCTAAAGCATTTGTCAATCCGAAGGGCATGAACAAGTACTCAAAGTGGATGTACCTGCTTCGGAAGGATGTCTTAGGGATATCTGACTCTTTCACCTTGATTTGATGACATCCTGAACACAAGTATATTTTAGAAAACCACCTTTAACCCTTAAACTGATTGAAAAATTCATCTATTCAGTGAAAAGTATATTTGTTCTTGATTGTTACCATATTCATCATTCGATAGTCAATGCACAACATGAGGGATCCGACAACCTTTTTTGTGAACAACATAGGAGAAACCCAAGGCGAGATGATCAGGTGAATGAATCCTTTGGATTATAAATCTTACAGATGTATCTTTAATTTTCTCAACTCGGTGGGGGCCATGCCATATGAGGGAAGAGATATTGGCTATGTTCCTAGAGCCAGATCAATCTAGAACCTCCCACCCCTCTCCGGGGGTAAACTTAAAAAAACATATGAAAATACCTCTGGAAACTCATCAACAACATGAGGTAATCCACTATTAGAAGCATGACCATAATAGTCTATCACGAGCGATGATAACTGAAAAATAAAGTCTCCCAACATTGGGAGTGGAGGTCCCGCACAACTCGACCGAGGATCCCATTCCCCATGAAAAACCTGATGACATCCATCAGGTGATATGAAACTCACTCACCACCTATAGCAAACGATGTGTGCCTATAAGTGTACTATACAATCCATTCCAAGTATTATGTCAAATATATATATATCTAAGACAAAGTGGTCCCACTCCATATCAACCCCTGACACGAAAATCACACAAAACAATCACCTGAGATCCTTCTCCTTTTTCTTTCCTAGTGGCATCACCAACTCCATATTAAAAGATAAAAACTAGGTTAGAAAATTCAACATGTTCACACCACAGGTAGATATTAATGAAACATATGCAGCAATATAAAAAATATTTGCAGCTATAGAAGAGGCAATCAAAATTGTACCTCGAATAGTCGATGATCCCGCCTCTGATCTCACTGGTGCCTGATCTACTACATAGAGATGTCTAGTCTCTGCCTAAGGATGACCGATAGTCTGTGTCTATGACCTAAACTAGGTTTTCCCAAAAGATAACCCAACCCTACCACCAAGACCACCAAATCAAGATCCCCCCATCTTTGACAGCTCTAACTGAGTTGGCACTCCTCTTGAAGCCACTGATCCTACCCCACTCTAAAGTGGACGTGCCTCCCCACAAAATCACTAAAAGTTACCCATACCTACACATTGATAACAAGGATTTGGAGGAAATGGGAATACTGGTTAGATGTGACCTGGCCTCCCACACCGGTTGCACACGACAGATCTCTCATCAAAATCCATAGATGAAAACTGCCTGGAATATTGGCCTGAACTACCACCTCCCTTCTTTCCCAACTCCTCTCAATTAATTTTCTTCCCTAAAGAGATACCACTGCCCACTACTGATACTGTTCTAGAGAAACCACCCCTCCCTTTTTCGTCAATCTTCACCATACACGCCCGGTCAACCACCTCATCCTAGTTCCTCATCTTAAACAAGAACATTTTTGTGTATATCTCTGGTAATAAGCCTTTCTCAAACCTCTAGGCCTTTACTTGCTCATTATAGATGATTTCAAGAGCATACAGAACCATATCAGAAAAATGGTTGACGTAATCCATCATAGAAAGATCCCCCGGAAAAAGATCTATGAACTCTTGGGATCTAGTATATTCCAAGACTTCAGGGCGGTATTTTTCATTGAAGAAGAACTTGAAATCTCCCCAACACATCTGCTCATTCTTTCCAGTTTGAAGTACTGATTCCCACCACTTGCGTCTGGGATCCTACAAAATAACAGAGGCACACTTCACCGTGACATCCTCAGGTGTGTTTAGAAACTCGGACATTTACTCAATATTTTCAAGCCATTACTCTGTTTCTTGGGGTTCTATGATACTTTGGAAAGTAGGAGGCTTGTTTGTCAGGAACTACTAGGATTTTTACTTCCAAGGACCATACTGTTATTCTCTAACAAGATATGGAATAGGGGCCGGTCCATATCCTAGAGCTTGGAAATCTCTAACCATAGCCTCTACTAGCCTATGATCAAGTGGTGATGGAGAACTCTCTCCAGCTTCCTCCCATGGTTTCATGGGAGTTTTCCAGGGAGGCATGTTGCAGTAAAAGAAAACAATCACAAGAACAAAAAAATGTGAAAAATTTACAAAAATTTCATCAATGACGTCAAGTATAAATAATCCAGACACATTACAATGATAAAAGAAACAACTACCCCACCCCCACCTGATGTCCACGTGTAGTCTATATCCCACACGTCTCACCTAGAAGTGAAGTCAAACAAAAAATTAAAATGTCCCATGGTGACTCGAGGTCTTCTAAGAGAGGTGTGGGCCAAGAACCCTACTCATAACTAAAACTCCAAGTACCAAGAGTACTATCTCCTTTTTTAGTCTGACTCTTCCCAAAATAATAATATAATCCAAAAACATTAACCTGCTCTAATACCATTTTGTCACGAACTAAATCTGGTAGTCATAAAAACTAGTAGCAAATCTAGCTTGTGACAACGCCCAAAGGGCATTCCCTATCCTCATGGTCTGGAAACAATTTCTAGTTATCATATATTTTTGTTTAGGAATGGTTTACCTGAGTGTAGATATATAAAACATCATAACCAATTGATAAGCCAAATATGAAAATTTATGCCTAACAAGATTTAAAAAAAATACAGAACTTAATACATAGGTTTAAACATACAAAAAGAGATCCAAATACACCTAAAAGTAGCAGAAAAACATCCCCAAGGACTCCACATGACAAGGGGTCATCACCCATAAGCCGTATAAAAAACACCACACCATGGAAGGAAACTAACAACAAGAACCACCATCACCCAAGGCCTTGCCTTTACCTATGTCAAACACGATCAACTCTACTTACACACAAAGGGTATAAGTAGTGTGTGAGAATAATCCCAATATTATACAACCAAGATATTCTATAAAGTATTAAATACAAGATAAAAAGCATACCAGTTTTGATAAGCAAGAAGTGGTGGAAATAATTTCTAAAGAATGAAACTTTTAAATGTAAACAGTTTTCAAAGGGTATTTTGCATGAGTTGGAAAATTTTGATAAAAATTTTAAGCTAATTTATTTTCCCCCAAAAACCACCATATTCCAAATATAATTACAAAAGAGTCAATGAGCACTAATCTCGAGAACACCCCTAGGGACTAGTTAGTCTTGGGCCCTATATACCTCGTACCTTGGTGTAATGTAACCATAGAAAAATCAGTTCTCATGCACGAGACACTATTAGGGAACATACCTATAACCTATTGGTCCCCAATCATCATTAATATAATTTTTTATTTTTGTTTTTTATATATTTTTCTCAGTGAAACATGGATAAAACCGCTTCGGATCACTAGCGTACTAGTACATATCCACCCTCCTAGATACCTGGGATTCCCCCTTTGTTCTCAAACCACTTCCATATGATAAAAAAACCCATTAGAACATAAACACATCAGTTTTGGTCATAATCATCTCAAAATAGTATCTACTCATTCTTTTCACCAATTATATCACTCAATAAAACCTTTAGGATTTTAATAAAATAACTTCACATAATTTTACAATGTTTTTCCCACAAAATCCCTTAAAAACCCTACTCTGAACACTATATGCCTACCCATATTCACCAAAACATAATTTTAAGCACCAAATTTTTTTTATAAATCCATTACATGAGTTATAAAATAACCCCAATTGGAATAACATAAAATAGACATGTAAAACACCCAATTTAACACAAAATTGGTACCTAAGAATAATTTTCTTAACAAATATCACCAAAACCAAATTTTGAAGCAAGGATAATGAAGGATAATTGTTATAAGAATGAAAATTAATAAAATATAACTCATCTATAATTTTTTACACATGGAATCATGTACCACAAGTGTCAAAACCCTTGAATATTTGTGTGAAAGTTCAACTACACCACCACCACACCACAAGGGACATAGATCCAACCTAAAAACACAATAATATACAAAGAAACCCAAGATCAAACCCTTGGATCGAAACACTATTTACTTTACATTATTAACTTGATGAATAAGGTAAGAAACTCCATGCAAATGGAAGGAACTAAGGAATAAACTCAGTTACTTGAGGAAGTTTGAAGTTTCTACACCAAAAACCCCCTTCAAAATGGAGAAACAAGGAGGGTTTGAGGTGATTGGGAGGATTCCATGGATGATAGAGTAGAATGGGCAAATAAAGGGGTGAGTTTGGATAAATCTCGGGAGGGAAAAAAATGGAATTTAACAAAATTTTTAATGACCTGGACAAGGCCGCACGATTTGCTTGCACGATTTAGAAAACCGTGCACCCAAACTATGTACTCCCATTTGACCACTAAAAAAGTGTCCAAAATCCTTCAAATTAAAGGGGGGACTAGGGGAAACTTAAGCGGGAAAGTTAGGAAAAAAATATAATAAAAACATTACCTTAAATAAAGTATATAGGTGTGACAACAACAACCTTTTTTTACTCCACCTGGGGTTTTTTTTTGTACCAATACCATCCAGACTATTCCTCTAGATGGTTTATTATTGGTCTGGAAAAGGATAATATTCACATTCACTTCTTTGATTTTTTCCCTTGAAATATTCAATATCCTATGATAATTGAACATTGAATTTTCCCCTAATTATCCATTGATTTTATCATGGTTATTACTATTTTCTAAACCGTATACCATTTTACATATGGTGTATACTTTGAAAATTGTTTTATTATTTGGGTAAATATTGATAAATCAGAATATCTTACTCGATATAGATATTTGATAAGGGGCATTGTTAAATCAATTATTCTATATATGATGAATGTTTTGGACTGGTGGAACATGAGTGTGACCCAGTTATACATATCCCCTTGATGCGTCGGTAGTCTCAGGGGTCTGATCATTTTTCTAACTGACTTAGATAGGTTTTACCCAGAATTTTGTAAACCATATTGTGAATGGTCTTGACGATAATGGTACCATGTACCTGGGAAACATGGCATCCAATAATAAATAATTTCCCTCATCTATATCCAGTTATTATTTATCCATGATATTTTTCATTGAAATATGTATGGATTTATTTCATTTTAAGGCTTCAATTATTATCCATCAATGAGATTTTGTGTCAATATATCTTTGGATACATTTTATTTTTAGTTATTTATATGGAATGTGTTTTAGTTTTTTATGTTTCAATATTTATTTTTCATTATCTAGTTATTTGAATGACATGTGTTTCTAGTTATTAGCTTTCCATATTGTTTATGCATTTCTATTTAGTTAGTTTATTATATGACACATGTGTTGAGTTATTTACCTTTCCATATTTACTATTCTCATTTATTCATTATTTCTTCCTCTTTACTTACCCTTATCTAGTATTTGAGCTCAACCTTATTTTGTTTTTTTACCTAGGTATCCAAGATGAGTACTATGAAAGATATTCATGGATTTAATAAATGAATTAGAGTTACCACTGAATTTATTTATTTAGATTTTATAAAGATTTTTTTTGTAATTAGTGTTGTCATTTTAAATAAAATACTCCTTTATGTATCAGTTTTACTAGGAATACTAAACTAATCATCCATTCAAGGATTAATTCTTTTAAAACATGCTAATATAATTTATGAAAGACACTATCTCTAGGATTCTGGGGCCGTGTCACTATAGTTGGTATCAAAGGAAGTTTAGTAGAAACCTTGGGAACTAGATTTATAAAAACATAGGTTAGAGAACATAACCCTAAGTTAGAATTTTAGGATAAGTATAGAAGAACACCCTAGAGTTTTGGTAACGTATAGATTCTATGGGTCTTTATTGAAATACATCACTTTATGGATACTACAAGTTGATGTGGTTTTGGCACATATGTACCACATATTAATTACTTTGACAAGGTTTTTCAGGCCTGAATTGGGGTAACATGGTACATGAAAACGTGCCTTATTGTGCACCTAGTTTGACACTCTTGGGAGATATTCTTGGGAAAATTCAAATTTTCTTTACAAACCATTATATAGTATTTTAATAGATAATGAAAATTTATATTCTAGGTTAAACCTAAGGTGTTTTTAATTTAAAATTAAGCTGTAATTATTTATATATCTTATAGATAATTATTTACTTTTCTTACTATAACTATTGTTTCTCACATTATTTTTTTTGGTTTTAGTCAATGGCTAGAACCTGAAGGATTCAAGTTAACATTGAAAATGAAGGGAAAGGTGGTGAAAATGGGAAACCAAATGATGTTTTGATAGTAGTGAAATATATTATGTTTATGAAAAATAAGTTTTCTTGAAATATCATTAACAATATATGCCTTTACCAACTCTTGAACACACCAAAGAAGATAACCATGGAGGTTGCTAAGAGATCAGGTGGTGGAGACCGTAAAGAAAAGATGGACCAATTTACAATATGTGAGAAGTGTAGAAGGATGAACTTAGTAAAGTGTCTTAATGGAATAAGAAAATTATTTATATGTAGGAAAGAAGGAAATAAATAAATGGATTGCTGGAAAAAAATTAAGACTACAATAGAAGGAAATGAAGCTCATCCTAAGAAATCCTTTATAGTTTATTATCTCTAGTGTGGGGAAACTTGACGTTACCCAATTAAATTACTTCTTCTATAAGATACACTCTATACCATGGAAGGATATATGGGAAAATAAGCGAGTTAAGTACTTATGAATTGAATATGAAGAGAAAACCTTATTTGAGAGTCCATTTAATGATTAAATTTCCAGGATGTCTGTCATTTTTAATTTGGAAATTATATTAATTTAGTTTTAGAAACGGAAAATCTGTATTCCAGTTGAAAACCAATTAATTCCAGAAAGTCCATGGGTCTTAAACCAATAACTTAAAGATGATAAGGGTTTCATGCCAACCACTATCATTTTCAATGTACTAGTTAATTATTCATTTTTTTTAGATAAACAATTTGATGAATAAATATTAATGATGAACCAATAGTTTCAATTTTGAATATTATAGACTAATCTAATAACCATATTGGTTTTGGAAGATATTTAAATGAAAATAGTTGTACTTTTCCTTCTTTTATAGGCCTTATGATCCTTTAAAAGTTTTTTAGTGGTTTAGACATAAAAAATTCATTATTTGTAATTAATTTCTAGGATTATAGGAATGAATTATAATTTGATCAAAGTACAACCAAAATTTGGTATTGTTTACATTAAATTTAAACCTATATGGTATGGATATTTCCTTATATTCAAGTTCAGTAAAATAATTTCCCAACATTATAAATATGAGTTTGAAATAAAATATTTTCCTAATATAGTAATTTCTATTGAACTGATGTACTCTTAAATCATCAAATATTTATGGCTTTGAGGCTCTAAAATTTCTATTGATCATTAAAATTTTTATGATTAATGACCTCATTTAATCCCTATAAATATTTATGTTTTTCCTATAAGTTTGTTTCACTACTCTCTACTAATAATATCATACATATAAACCTATATACATGGTAGTCCATGTGACCCTTTTATTTACCATTCTCTCTTTTCTACAGGATGTTTAATAAGACACTCTCATGATGTGGAATTTGAATGTTGGAAATATTAAATAATCTATTACCAATAGAGTTTAAATTTCCAAGAACTAATTTAATTAATTTGAGGATAATGTAACACCTTGAAATTCTAAAGTGCAACATTGTATTCAATAACAAGTGTGACACGCAACACCAAAAAAATGAAGGAATATATTATCCTGAGAATCTACTATATATTTAGTATTTTAAACAAATTCAACACATGATATTTCTCTTAATTCATGCAACACTGAGTTATCTTGTGTTACATGCAAGAGCGATCTTCTTCGATAGCTTTCATTACATGCAAGATCAAGTTTCACCAAATAAGAATGTATTATTAAAATATTATTATTTAATATAATATGATATAACCTAGCTATTATGTTAGTGGTTATGAATAATATTAACTTTCTTATGAAAATTTATGGTCTATATAAAATGAATTATTGGGTTACCAATTAATGAGAAATAAAAATAAAATCCAATTGGATATAAAAATAAATATTATTATTTTTATGCTTAAAAAGGATTTTTGTCTTAATAAACATAATTAATTACAATTATTTAATTATTTTAATGAAATATATATTTTAAATATTTAAAAAAATATTATATATATTCATACATTAAGTTTGATAGTTATAAGATACAAACAAACCCTATTTTACACATAAAAACCTATATATTTTTAACACAATTTTATCGCCTTTTAATGGAAAACATTTTTTAAATATTAATTTTGAAACTATTATAAATTTAATTTGATAAAATGAACATCATCATTGAATTAAAAATGTTAAAATTATCCTAGGATGAATTTTTGGTATTTTTTTTAAGAAACTTCATTTTTTGATGAAAAATGAAAAATACTCCATTTCAGCTATAAACTTTATTTTTGTTTGAATAGTTATTAATATTAGATTATATTTTAAATTTGTTATAAATTTAAATTAGATAAATAATAAAACTATTAAACAATTAGTTTATTATAATCAATTTCACATTGAAATTGAATACAAAAACACAACAATATTTTGAACGTTTTTTTTACAAAAACCAGTT
Source organism: Viscum album (assembly GCA_963277665.1). Taxonomy (NCBI): domain Eukaryota; kingdom Viridiplantae; phylum Streptophyta; class Magnoliopsida; order Santalales; family Viscaceae; genus Viscum; species Viscum album. The sequence goes on along the minus strand of OY728158.1, from coordinate 646,850,812 downwards.
AAACTGTCTGTCTACAAGATCAACATTAATATTAATTTTTCCACTTTAGTGATTTGAATTTATAAAAATGGAAATAAACCATTGTAATCAGGATTTTATTTTTAATTTAATAATTTCAACTTAATTTTTTTTATCAAAATTATAAGTGAAAGTGAATAAAATTAATTACAGTGATTATGTTGTAATTAGGCATAAAATAAACTAAACCTTATATTTAAGGGACTAAATGACCTAGAAACATGTCCAAAACCACTTTTATGTCCAAAATTTGTCAATTAACCTTAAATTATTGATTTTGGTTGGTTTGGTATGAATTGAATTAGGTAATAACATGGGTACACCTAACTTGTTTCCAAAAAATTCAAAGTGATTCCTTTTACTTCCCTATAAAAGGCCCCCACCTCTCCCCTTTACTCACACCTCTCAAGCCACACTAGCTTGTACAAACTCTAACCAATTAGTCCTTAAAAATACCTCCCCTAAACCTATAATCCTCCCCTTGTTATGAAATCAATCCAAAGAAGATTTTGATTCAAACCAAAAGAAGTTAACCGATTAAGAGGTAACATCTTCTCTCAAGTTTTTTAGTTTCATTTCCATTCTTCAACCAATAAAATCTTCTTATTTTGTTCTTAAATGGAAAAAAGTATTTTAAATACACTAGTATGTTTTTAGGTTAATATTTTTACCTATACTTACACACAAGTCCATCTAATGGGTAATGAACATATTGTTTCTGTGTATGGCATACTACTGCCTCACGAAACGATGATTGTTCATTTTTCAATTTTCAAATTTCATGATTGTATATTATGATGAAAACACTATTTATATTTATTATATATGATATTTATTATTAATTTAAACTTATTTAATTAATTAAAAATACATACACATATACTTTCTATTTTTCATTAATAGGATAACATCATTTGAGGATGTATGGAATACCGCCCTATCAAAGTGATGTGATTCATTCACACAATCCATGGAATGTATAAATGATGATTATAATTGAACATATGATACATAAAAAATACATATGATATTAATTAATTAGTTACCTTTCAATATATATATATATATTTATCATTTTATATATTATCCTTTCACACACTAAAAAGTGATAATGTTGTTCGTGGACTTGTGGACTACACCCTCTTTAACATGATGTGATTCTTTATAAATCATGATAATAATATATATATAAGTATATATGACTAAATAATATTGTATTAATGATATTATGATCATTCTGTAAATGAATAATTCTAATTACCTTCTTTCCATAATTATCATTGGAAAATGAGAATGTTACTCATGCGTACGTATGGTCTACCGTCTCTATGATTGTAACATTGATTCATTTTTCATAACTGTAAGTAGTGATTTATTTTAAAAGAATAATTAATGTATAAATATGATAATTATTTCCGAATTATTATTCTATAGATATTATATAATGTTTCGTTTGACTATATTTGACCTTCCAAAGTTATTTTTGACACATAAACTGAATTTGGTCAAAACACCCGATGTAAACAGTGTAAGTAGTTTCATAAAACATTGTAATAATTGAAATAAAAGTAATAATAAAAATGAAAATGGTTCTCATGAAAGTATAAAATTAACATAATTTTATAATATAGAAATTTAAAGGTTTTGCCCCCAAAAAAACACAAGGTAAGGGATTCTCATTTCACCATTTTTACATATATGAGATAAATGTCATGTACACCACTTACATACTTTTTGTGGTTTTTCTACTAAATATTTATTTATATTATATCATTAATCCTTTTATCTTCATGGAATATTAAAATTTTATTTAATATATCTCCTTCATAAGGTTTATAATTTAAAATGTTTCAAAGTGGTATGAGACAATTTGGGATGTTGATTATTATCCTCAAGATTAATAATAATGATATTTCAATGGAATTTCAATTTGATTAAATTATATAACCATTGGTCAATAAACAATTTAACTCTTCTCTGGTTATTCATGAACATTTTTTATTATTAGTACCACTTTCCACTCTTTGGTAATCAAAGTGTTTTAAAAATATTTTAAAGAAAAAATGAATTAACTTCTCTCTTTAGTTGGGGAACCTATTTTCTTTTAAAAATCATATATTATTAAAAAAAATTTAATTTTCTTTTAAAAAAAATTACCCCTTTTTTATTTTACCTTTGTTTTTAAAAGAATATTATTATTTCTTTCCAAAGAGGTATTTTTATTACCTTCTTACTATGCAAAAGGAATCTTTTTTTACCCTTTATGACATGTATATATTTCTTGGCCATCATTACTTCAAAGCTTCATTTGAATTTTTGAAAGGTTATTGATTAGAAAAAATATTTTTAAAATATGATTTTCAAAGAAATGTATTTCCAATTTTTTTTTTCAAAAATGGATATTTTCCTCAAGAATGTTTTTAAAGGATCTTTTTTTATTGTTTCCATTCATAAGAAAAACATTTTTTCACTACATTTCGGGTTTTTTGTACTAATATAATCCATATTAATCCTCTGGATGGTTTATTATTAATTTTATATGGTTATTATTCACATAGACTTATTTTCTTTTTTCCCCTTGAAATATTCAATCTCCTATGATCATTGAACATTAAATTTCCCCAAAATATCCATTTCATTTATCATGGAGATTTATATTACCTAAACCATATACCATTTTACATATGGTGTATACTTTGATAATTATTTGGGTAAATATTGATAATTATGTATCTCTTACTCTATATAGATATTTGATGTGGCACATTGTTAAATAAATTATTTGATATAAGAGGAATATTTTAGAATGGTTTGACACAGGTGGGGCCTAGTTATATATAGACCTTAAATGAATCAGTTGTCTCCTGGGACAAGTCATTTGGATAGCCTCCTTAGATGGGTTTTGCCCAGCATTTTGTAAAACATCTTGTGAAAGGTCTTAATGGTGAAGGTACCATGTGCCTAAAAAACAATCCTTCCAATAAAAAATCATTTCCCTCATCTATATTCAGTTATTATTCATCCATGATATTTTTCGTTGATATATCTATGGATTTATTTCATTTTTAGGATTCTATTATCATCAATCCATGAGATTATTCATCGACATATCTATGAAAACATTTCATTTTCAGTTATTTTGATGGCATGTTTTTCCGTTTCTTACCTTGCCATATTTATTTTTCCTTATCTAGTTATTTTAATGGAATGTGTTTTTAGTTATTAAATTTCTATATTTTTTACACACTTCCATTTTGTTTATTGATTTTATGGCACGTGTATTCAATTATTTACCATTTCATATTGACTGTTCTCATTGGTTCTTTATTTCTTCCGTTTTACTCACCCTTACTGAACATTTGAGCTCGCGCTTATTATGTTTCTTTAACTAGGTATCCAAGAAGCACACTATGGAAGATATTAATGGATTTACTAAATGTATTAGAGTTACCTTTGAATTTATTTATTTAGATTCTAGAAAGAAAAAAAATAATGTTGTAATTAGTATAGTCATTTGTAATACAATACTCATTTATATATCTAGTTTACTAACACTACTAAACTGATCAATCCTCTGGGTATTTATTCCTAATAATCATGCCAATGTAATTTATAGTAGACACCAACTCCATGATTCTAGGGCTGGGTTATTACATAGGGCCCGATATAAGGTTCTTTATTGTATATGATTTTTTATCATATGGCTTTTTTATCATGTATTTTTGCTTACAGGTTGTTATATGTAGTTGTATCACATAGCTTTACATGATAGGTTATTTCATGGACATGTGTTTACTTTCTTACCTCTTAATGCATGTATATTATTTCCTGTTTTATCACTTCTACTTGTCATATTTATTGTTTGACAATATGAAGGGATGTTATGAAAAACAAAGGGAAAATGATTTAAAAATGAATTAGATTTATAAAAATTCATTGTAAAACTATTTTAGGTTTCAAATGTAAAAATATTTCATCCTTGTTATTATTATTTATATAGACTCTATTGTGGTATCCTACTGGGATTTTTTCTCACACCAAAGTTTTTCCTTTGAATGCTTGTAGATATTTTATTGTTGTATATAGGTAAAGGGAATGTAATTTTGTAGTATGTCAGATTCACCTTTGGTCTTTACCATTGGTTCAAGGTGGTTTATAGGTGAATAATAGTCACATGGAGAATTTTTGGTCTTTCTTTATTCATAATTTTTTTAGCCAGTTTGGATTGGATTGTATGGATCTAATTTTATCTTTTTTTCTTTCATATAGTAATCTGGTTGTTTGTCTTATTTAATTATATAAAATACTTGTTCATTCTTCTTTATTCACCTCACCATGTGATTTCCATCTCGAGTGTATGGGTTGGTTGACTTGGGTTGGTCTATTAGAGATCAGGGTTTGTGGATATTAGCATGTAAGACTTCTTTTAATGGAACAACACAACCCATACATAGATGGACCATTTCTGAAAGTTACTTCCAATCAGGAGATGGTATTTATCCAAAAATTATTATAGGTATATTGTGGTTGATGGAATTTTCCATATTTTATAACAATATAAAATAATATTTTTATGACTTTAATTGATTAAAAATTATATAATACATAATACTTTTAATTTTATTAAGTCTCTTGATATACTATCAAGTATCGAAACCCCTCACCATTGAACTTAATTTTCTATCACTATGGAAATTATAGTGGAAAGGATCCATATTTCCCTTCTTACAATCTACACAAATTCCATGATAATTATTAAATGGTTTTTATATAGGTTGTATTTCCAACTGTAGTCTTCTTGCTCCTTGTTCTATCAAGTGGAAACTGGACTCCCTAATCATGAATTCTTAACTGATATTTCCCCGACACTCGCCTCTAATTTTTTGTTGAACAAACAAATTTTATTAAATAAAATACAATTTTGGTTAAGTAAAACCACCATCATTGTTTAAAAATATTGATAATTAAAAGTTCCCCTGTCAAAGGCTTGAACTAAGACGTTAACTATGGATCCATTTTAACTTAAATAATAGAAGGTATAATTACTTAATATGAATTTAAGTATTTTATATTATTATGTGTAATATTTCTTATTTTATCTTTTATATTTCATATTAATATTATGTGTATTTTACTTAAGTGATTAACCATGTTTTGATAAAATTTTTATGAATAATAATTTATTTATTTTGATTCTATATTTTCATATTAATACATTTATTTATTTTATCACGGTTTTGTATCTATAAAATAAATCATGCATTTGATAGAAATAAAATATAATAAATTTGGAATGGTCATGATATATAACTTGAAGTTTTTTTATTGAACAAAAAATAAATAAACCATTGGACATATGGTAAAAGGTCCTTGAGCTAGACTGGGCTCAGGTTACAACATTCCACCTATTTCTTATTTGTCTACTTGGTTTGGTTTCACTTAGGCTCTATCTTGAACTGAATTCATGAACTAGGGGGATCCATCATTATAATACATTTACTTCACACACAAGCGAAGGGAACTAAAATAGGGTTTTCATAGAATATATTGAGGACATGCATGCCCATACATAGTAAAGAGGGGGGAATGAATCACATTACATCAATTTAATTTAATAATAATAATTAAAAAAACTTATGCAAAAAACTAAATTAAGATAAACCACACACATACACAGGTCGGTCTAATCTCATAATTACCCACTCGTGCAATGAATACGTATTTAAAATAACAGGATAACATTCATTTAATTTTTTTTATTAAGATAAAACACACTCAAATTAGTCCAGTTAATTATCTAATCAATCAATTAATTCATTTTATCTTAATATTCAACTAATATTCCGTATAGATACCCATATGTTGCGATTTTAAATAAATGAATTTTAAAATAATAATAAAATAATTACATAGCTTGTACTTGGAAGCAACTTGGTGAAGACCAGTTTGAACTACTCAACATATGTTTATATTATATATAGTTTAATCATGCAGCATATGGAATACATGTTTTTCATTATAATTAGATAGCATGTACGAGTCATTAAATGAAACATGGAATATATGTTAATAAACGTAGTGTGTGCTCCATTTAATAAACATTGAGTAATCGATTTATTACGACTATAGATGGTAGGTATTTAAAAATATTATATGTAAATTAATTAATCATTTAATATTATATAAACCTATCATATAGAATGTACATGTTAATAAATGACACAAGGAACACATAATTATGAGGTGTATAGATTAATAATTTTTTCAATTCTTCATGTAAACAGGTTTAGCACACAATGTGTACATCTAGTTACATGTGACGTATCTTACTTGTCGTATGTCTGTGATACATACGTAGGGTACTAGACATGTTTTTTTTTCACAAAAATGTGTGAGGTATAATATCCCCACATGTATCATATGTTGATTGATATCATCAAACTCATCAGTTTATGGTGGGTGATCATATATTATTTTTGGTGTCCCCAATATTAGGTCACCATTAGATTCAGAAATAGGGAAAGTTGGCACCCAGGTATGTGGTGTCGTTTGACATCATTGAGAGGAGCAGACTAGTGGCATAAAAATTGGATATTCCATAGAGGTATAGTGTATTTTATGATATTTTTCATGTGTCATAGCTTTAGAAGCATCACCCTAACCCTTCTCATGTGATCGATGTTTATGATGTTGAACCTAAGGCTGATGCATCCTTTGAGGAGAATTTAGTTCATATTGTGGCTCACAATAATAAAGTTTTACAATGTAAGTTTTTATCATTGGTTCAAGTGATGTGAAAGTATAGTAATGTTCAAGAGGAAACTTGGTAGAGAGAGTCAGATATGCAGGCCCAGTGGTCTGACCTTTTTACTATGAAGTCTGGGTGATTCTTGGAAGTGAGGCTCAAGGATGAACTGTTATAAGGTGTGAAGGTTATACGATCCTGAACTTCTAATGATGTAAATTATTTTTTAAATTTTGGTTCAAATACCTTAAGATTTTTAAATAAATGTTTCCCAAGAGTTTTAGGAGACCCGATGGTGTCCTAAGGGTTTGAGACATAAAATAGAAGGTAAAGATACCATCTAGTGCAAGTTTCATAGTTGGCACACAGTTAGTGATTACTGTGTTCCAGAACTGTTTGGCCAAGAAAGGGGTGGTGCATGGTTGGTAAAACCATACATGGTGGGGGAATTAAATGTGTGGGCTTGGATAGATCCATCCTACACATCCACCACATGGTTTGACAAACTATGCAGGCTTCCCAAGAGACTTTACAACCCATGATCCTATTGGATAGAGTGGACCACATGGTAGGTGCATGGTTTTTCAAACTGTGTAGCCAAAATGTGTGACACAATAAAAATAAGGGGTTTTACCATTTCCCCCCTTGGTACTTAAGAACGGATACCTGATTTTCCTCCCCTTTCTTACTATAGTACCCAAGGGTGATGAAACATTCCTCCCAAAATTCCCAAGATCAATCTCCCTCATTTCCAAGCTATTTAGAGTGTTGTTGGGTGTTGATCGAAGATCCAGGTAGTCTAACACTCGTCTATACTCTATTTTCTGTAAGTGGCGTTGTATAATTATTCTTATACTTCTGAATCCCAAAAACCTCACTTTTCTAATATATTCTTGGTTGGGTATTTAAGAGGTGTTGATTTTGAATTAAGGGATAAGATTAAGTGAGAGTTTTTCTACAAACTTGAGGTAGGTGGTCTACAATTTATATCTCATAGTTCTGATGCCCTATTTTTTTATATGGTTGTGTTGTGGTACCTATTAATTTATATTTTTTTCTCCATCGAGGGAAATGATAAATTGTTTGATTAACTAATGAATTAAACCCCTCACGATACCCCTATGATCTGTTGAGTTTAATTTAGATTGGGATAATGGACACCCATGGGGTGTGTCTCATCCTTGAATTTGGAAATATATTTTCAAAGGGTAAATTTAAGGGTTTAAAAAATAGAACAAATGATAATTATGTCCACAATGCTAAAATGGATTGGTTTATGAACTGAAACAACTATAATTGGGTTTAGTTAGTTAGCATGTAATAATAGGGTGTTTGGATAAACTTAAATATGTTAAAATTTTTATGGCATGAAAACAGTAAATGTTGTAAATGGTTAAAGAAGCATGATCAAGTGAAATGTGGTTTAGGGGGATGTGGAATGATGCTACCTCTCCTGGGTTGAGGTTTATTGAGGCTCTATAACCCACCCTTATTGTCCATGGGATTGTGTATGAGACTGATGCTCTATGCCCCTAACAGATGTGCATGGCAAGATTACCTGGAATGAGACTCCAAGGTAAGTTGATATATATTTTTATTTCAGAAATGATTGACCTTGTGAATTAGTTAAATCTCCCCTTTGTGTTGTTAGTTGACAGACATAGGCCAAGGCATGTTTAATTAATTTGGTTAACACTTAGAACTAATGGTAAAAGTGGTTAATCTAAATATCGTCATGTGATGGAACTTTCTTATCTTTTATTATCCCTTTGGTTTATTATACTTATGCATAAAATATTTATTCAGACTGAATATTTTGTAGAAAATGTTAGTGGTGGGCTACTGAGTTGTACTAACACCCTACATGGGCTACCATTGAGTACCCAATTAGACTTCATGGTTATAGTTCACGGTAAGGGAAAAATCCATATACTGGATAGATGATTTGTGGCCTCAAGGATGTGGATGGATAAGGTAACTTGAATTTGTGTCAAAACTCATTTTAGGGATTCTTTATCTTGTCATTATTTTGTTTTTTTCTTTACACTTGGGACAGTATAAAATGACATGGAATATTTATTATCTAGTTGTGGGAGTATTCCCAGTTTTGGGAAATGGATTTGTGATGAAAGTTTATTTTAAATGCTGTTTTACTTATTTCATAATTAATCCACTATGGATTACTCTGAGAAAGAGGTTATAATATCCCCACTAATCTCATTAGACACTATATTCTAGTCAACAACCTCTCACCTATGTGCAGGTTTACTGAGTTCATGTTACAGACTGGCCTGGGGCACCAATTATAGTGGATCCTAAGATAGGGAATTATAAGTTTACTCTAGAAACACCCCCGAGACTACTATAACAAATGATGAACCACTACATGTGACCACCTCTCCCCAGAATCCAATAACCATAACAATAAAAATCCTCATTTTTTTGACTCGATTCCATAATTTTTTGGTGGAATTGACCTCAAATCCCCAATATCCATTCACTAGCATTATAAGGAGTGGGAGATAAGAATATGAAGGAAGGAGTGAAAGGAGATATCAACACCATCGATGATTCATCATGCTCAAACCTCCACTGATAAATGTGAAAAATAAAGAATAAGGGATAAAGTGATGTGGCTTTACCTAATATTTACTATCTCCAATGGGTTCCCAATACTTATAAAAATTTCATTATTTAAAATTAATTATTTCAAATTGATAAAAACTATATAGTGAGATGTTGCAGCATGACCATGCATGTCACGATACAATACCCCATCCCATGTAAACCTAAAAAAATCTCAACCAACCATTATTTAATAACCATGAGTATCATAATGAAATGCCTATTCTAGAGCAGCATAAAATAATCATGGTCGCATGCGTTGTGGATTAATCACATGCTTCCCGATGCAACACCCTACCATTGCATTGTGACACCTCCCCTATTCTATATAATTTATTCTTACATTTTTCATTGAAATAAAATCATATTAATCACAACATAGTTTCCCAAAGGTACTATTATTTATTAGGAATGATATCTCTTCTTCATGATGGAATGTCCCCTATTATTATGTAATTTCTTTATTCTCTAAAAGTAATTTTTTTCTCCTCTAATAATCCAAGAACCATAAAAATATACTTAGATTGAAAAAAAATAAAATAAATTCAAATGTATAAAAATGTGAGGTTTTATAATAGAATTATATAGAATGTATAGTTTATTCTAATGCTATATGATTTTCCCAGAACCATAAGGTATTTTTATCAAATATTTCTATCCAATACAACTGACACTATCTTTGGTGAACCAAAATCAAAATTCCCCCATGATTTTATTTAACAATGATGTTCATCTAAAATCATGATCATTAATATTGAATATACTTTACCAAAGGCATGTAATTGAACTCTTCATTGGATGGGTGGTGCATTCCATAATCAAATAATTTTTTCCATGAAGTAACCAAACACCTTGACTCAAAGACCCAATACTCAGTGAGAGTCTAGTTAGAGTCATGTCATTCATTGCATGTGTGTTTGTGTGATTATTCTCGAACCATATTACACTTAATTAAATTAATTTTATTCAAGATAAAATGATTAAAAAATATACATACCCTTTGGGAAAAATTTCAAACTTTCAAAACTATTCATGTAATAATTTTAATCTGGTATTTAATATGTATTAATTATGAATTTAATTCATAATCATTATTTTCCAAATAAAAAATTAAATGCGATCTAAGTGACCACATGTATTCATAATAAATTTAATTTTGTCCTTCAAATTTAACATGATAATGTGGAATGGATAATTTATATATCATATTACTCAAATAAAATAAATTTTGGATATTCATATAAATAAAAGAAATTAATTCATAGACTATATTATACTTCATCATGCACTTTATCTGCTTTAATTAATCAGGTATTACGATGTCTAATTTTTCTCATGGGTAAAAAATTATTAATATGTATTTAATAAATTTCTCATCTACAAGTAGTATCATACTCAATGACCATATATTTAACTCAACTATAGAAAATTTTAGGAGTGAATCATAATCTTATAAAGTCACATATAGAGATTCACCAAAGGCATGGATGGGACCATCCTTGTGGTCTTCCTCGGGTTGATTAACATGTAAATTAATAGGCATAATCTATAATCTATATTAATAATTTGTATACATAATAATATTTTAGTCTTTCTCACATTAACCTCACATCATAATCCCTTTTTATGTGATGAATAGCAGCTAGGGATAAAATATAGATTAATTCTATAAATTTGGTCATTTCGATCACCATGCAATGTACTAAAGAGTCCAAATGAAAGAAATTAAAAATATAGAAACACCTTACAAATTATGAGTAATGTGAAACATGATAACTTAATTAACCCAGAAAATCATTTCATTATTAGTGTTTAGGTAATGTTTTCCAATGGTCACCATGACATTAACTTTTAACAATTATGTTGATGAAATTCCAAGAGGTTGGACTTTGAAAAAAATTGGTAATATATTCTTAAATCCATGAAATAATTTTTTAAAATGTTTATCAAGAAAGAGATGTTCATTAACCTAAAATTTTCCAAAGATCCATAGAGAAAATTTTCTAAAACATTTTCTTGAGAGTTTTTTGGAAAATAATTAAGGCAATCAAATATGAGAGATTTATTAAGAATTTCTGAAGTCAATGTCTATAAATAAATTGAATGTTTCCAAAGTTCCATTGGGATAATTTTATAAATACTTTTTATGTAATAGTTGATTTCTTTAACCCCATGTTAGGGGTGGATAAATTTGGTTTTCAATTACAAACTAATTGAAAATCGACAACCGTATCGTTTTTGAATTATCATTTTAATAACCAAATCCAATAACCATTTTTTATTTTTAAATTATTACTTTTTCCTGACTATTTGATTATTTTTATTTCAGTTTTTGATTACCCATTTTATTTATAAATATGTAAAAATATTTTATCCAAATAGTGTTGAAAAAAATCCAAATATCATATATAAATCAATATTTATTTTAAATAAATTATTTTAAGATATTTATAAATTTATAAATAAGTGTATTATTTTTATAGTTATAATTAATCTCATATTTTATTATAAAATTGGTTATTTTAGGTTTTCATGGGTTTTTTCATTTTTTGTTATTAAAAATGATAACCAAACCAAATAATTTTTTTTGAATATTTACCAAATAGAATTTTTTGTAACTGAAACTCATTTTAGTATATGTGTATATTTTTTAATTCTATTTTTGGATACAGATTTTATTAACCACTCAGTACCCAATGGTTTGAAAATTGTGCAAGTCAAAAATGAAAAAATTATATATTTAAGGTTTATTTAAAATATTATCTATTTAAAGTTAGTATCATAAAGTTTTTTATATGTTTTTAATATTACGAGAAAAGGAATATTGAATAATCAAATCTCATAAAATATTTTATTTTTTATATGTGTACTTTTGGAGGGTTTTTAATGTCATAATCAATCATTAATGTTTACTTGAGACCCTTTACCAAATGGATTTCGGTATCCTTCACATTCAATGAAAAGTTTTAATGCTTTTAAAAATAAACATCACAACTGTTGAAATAATTTGAAAAATGACAATCTACCAGATGATGGGTTGAAAAGGTATCTTTCTTTGTTAATATAATTCAGTGGTATTAAAAATAGGAAAGGGTGGAAATAAAAAAATTGAAAAAATATTCTTATTTTAAATATCATTTTCTATTAAAAAAATTAAATTATCTTGCATGAAACTGCAAATGACTGGATCATAGTGACATTTATCGTGACTCATGAGTTGGAATCACATGGTTTTATAGTTGGGGAAGCCTCCCTTGATTTTTTGTATATATATAAAAATAGAGGTGATTTAATGATCTAGATATTGTGGTTACTTTGTTATATTGACATAAGATAAAAGACATCTCACCCTAAACGGTTAAAAAGTTTAATAGTCTTGGAAATATAGATACATATTAGAATTTCACATTATATTTGAAATCTAAAATTTAAAGATAGTACTTTCTTTGGGAACCCCAAAATTCCCTTAATAATATCCCTAGATATAAATCATAAAACATGTCTTTATATCCCATGGAAAGGAAACACAAGGAATGGGTGAGCTAATATGAACAATAAGGGTATGTGTATAACATAGGCTAAATAAGGTATGAACAAGATGATATGAAATATATAATAATAAAATAATTCCATTTAAATAGTCGCATTAACTAAAAAATTATCTCTCGTTATTAAAACTATTAAAATTATCACATGGACATTAACAAATGTTTTCATAATGATAGAATGCATAATTATGACCATATAAAACTTATCATCGAGGACTTATGCCAAAACATCTGAAAATACCATCATGCCCTAATGCCAAGACATCATACCTAAATGGGTAAGGCCACAAACAAATACCCAAGCTAGTTTTTCTCATAAAACCTACCAATTAATCAATGAGATATGTAATTCTAGGTCCCAACAATCACTTTATAAGTCCAATGAATTCCTTATATGAATAAACACTGTAACTTAATCAATATTCCTTGAAAATAAATAACGATCAATATTGAAAGAAATAAAATTAAAAATATCATTACTTTCCCTAGTAAATCTGATCATAAACCATTAAGAAAAATATGATATATGGAATTATAATTTTATAAACTCAGTGAAATATAAGATTCGACAAATTATTTTTGAGATAGATGAAAATACTTTCAGAAGTATAATGGAAACTTTCTTAAATAATATACTCTTTTTCACTTTGAAAAAACTTATTTAAAAATTAACAAATATTAAGGAAACAATTTCCTTTTAAAATAACCTTGTATACTTGTAAAGTAAATTTAAAATCAATGATCAGTCATGATGTTGGGAAATTTCTTTCATATCATATAAGTTAAAAAAATATTCCTTTCACCCTTTTGTAAAAATGTCAAAAAGAACCTCGTTCCGAAAATAAAAAGAATATTCCATCAAAACAATTTTTTAAAGTGTAAAAAATTGGTCAATATGTATTTGATAAATAATTAGATAATATAAAAAATATTATTTAAATTATTTAAACCGAAATATATATATGGAAGGAAAATATTTTTTACTAAGAAGAAAAATAAAGTTGGTTTTCCTTAAAAACATCATTTTGGTATCTTGAGTATATAAATAGTGAAAAAAATAAAGGAAAAATTTTAATTTATAGAAATAAATATATGAGAATAAATTATATAGGTTTTATAATAGGGATATCAAATAACTTCCCCAGTGAATACTTAAACATAAACAATCCCAAAAAAAGAAGAGATTGTGAAATAAACCCTTGCCTCTGGTTCAACTTCCTTTGTATGAGTCTGACACTCCTGTATAATAAATTTAAATTTATTATAAATATATTCTAAATCCATAATCATATATATCTTACCATATATTATTTTCTTATAATCTTTTATCACCCATTTATTAACAACTTTTGTTAAAATCACTATTCCTGGTAATATCTACTATGTTTTTCCTGTATGCTTTGGTCTGATAGTTTCAGTAATTATAATTTGATAATGGATAAATTGTCTCTTTAATGTTTAACATGATATAAATATCACTTATATTCATTATTTTTTTATTTACAGTAATCTATTAAATTTAGAGATAGAAAAATATTTTACACCATTCATGAAGACGATTGTACGTACACATGAATGTTGTTTTCAATTTTCAATGGATAAAACGTAAGAAAGTTAAAAAATAATAGACATTTAAAAAATCATTATTAATATATATACATCATATTTATTCATTGAATCCATCCTTATTAACATCTATATAAAATGGAAATGGAAAATAAATCACATCGCTTCGTAGAGGTGGTAGTTCACCCGTACACACAAGCGACATTATCATTTTCCAAAGGATTACATAGATATGATATTATAATTTCAAAAGAATAATTATGTCATAAATATCATACATAAACATTAAACCCATAATAATATCTAACAATAACATATTGTGATAAAAAATAAATTTTACTTCTATGTAGAGAAGGTAAGTTGCACGCACACCGATATGATACTTTCACTTTCCATTTGATGGAAAAGAAGGTGGTTAATTATGGTTTCATAAAAATAATCAAATTTAAAAATATTTATTATAACTAATTTTTTATTTAATGATAATTCCACAAATTTAACGTATGTAAAAGGAGAAATAAATTGAAATAGGATGGGTAAGATGACGACCTCTTCTTCAGGAGACCCCCTTTAGATCCTTTCTTATGGGACCCATGGTTGGTATTTTGAGAATATAAGAACATATCGAACTATTATAAGGATGTTAATAATAGAAATAGTTTGGTTTCGGTCATTTTAGATGACATAAGGTGGTGTGAAGAATTGAGAGAAAGGGGTGTCCTTTTATAAGGGAGTGAAAGGATAAATTTGGAATTTTCAAAAGTATAAAAAAACTAATTCATTTTGCATAAAAATGAATCCAAATCAATAGAGATTAAAATATAAGTAATTATATTGTTTAAATATTATTAAACAATAATATTTTTATAGGTTTAAGTGGTATTTTTAATTTTACCTTTAGGTTTACCCCTTCGTTAACTTATTTTAACCTTAATCGTAGAAACATCTTTTTTCACTATTAAAGGGTTATAATTTTACATATTGCATGAAAAATGAGTCATAAATGGAAAATTAATAAAATTTATAATCATATATTATCCTTATTTTCTTCTTTTAAAATTTTTATGTTTTTAAATAATTTAATAAGATATTAGATTTATAAAATATTATTAATGACAATTTTGACACTACTCTTTTTATTTGACGTAGAAGACATAGAGATAAAGTTTTCATTTGAATATAATCATTTAAAATAACAATAATATGTCACATTAATCTATAAAATTATTCCAAAAATATATAATCACTCAAATTATATCACTTTTAATATTTTTAATATCATTTATTTTATTTTTTCATTGACTAAATTAATATTGTTTCTACATTGTTTAAGAATTTAAAGTAATTATTTAATAGATAAAAAATATAAATAAATTACCATCTGGAAAATAATTTTATTATTCCTATAAAATCTATTTATATTAGTTCATCACTTGTTTTTTTCTCTATGTGAACGTGGAATAAATTTTTAAAACCAAGAGATTGAAATTTTGTAACTTTCTTTGATTTAAATACGATATTGATCATTTTCATGGAAAAGTGTCCATTAAAAAAATAAGATTAAATAATAAGGTTGTTAGGTTCTAATTAAATTCACCAAATAATAATTATTATGCAATACTTATGACCATATCAATTTGTTTAACCTTAGTTAACAAGATTTACCTTTTACTGAGGTGATAAATTTCAACATGGTTTCTATTCATATTGACCAAAAATAAAATGGGACTATTTACCATATTTTTACCTCATAATTAAAAATATGAAATATTTTTTTTTGATTTAATTTATATAATTAACATAAATTAATTTAAAAACAAGTGTTCAACACACGACGAAAAACATTTTTTAAAAAAATACAGCTTTTAAAAATAAAATCAGATTTATTCCTATCTCATGTCTTGAAAAAATATCAAATGAATGTTAAAACATTTTATTGAATATATAATATATATAATTTTCATTAAAATAATTTAATAATATTGATTAATTTAATTTATTAATAAAAATACATTACGTTCAAGAAAATAGTTTTTATAAAAATAACTATTTTTTTATTTTTTTTATAATTAATTAATAACCAATTGATTTATTTTATATATGTGTAAAAAATAAATTCTTTTTATAATTTATTTATTACTATTTATACACAATAATTTAATTTCTAGTTTATAATGGTATATAATTTTTTAGTTCATTTAGAATCAAGGTTGTGTGTATCATAAGATTTCAAAAAAAAAAAAATCTGAATAGACCTTTTTCATAAGATCTCAGGATTATATATCACACCCCACGTAAAATGAATTTATCCATATAGATTCATCAATATGATATAAAAAAATCAGGATATATCTATTTTATTATATCCCTAGGTTGGTAATGTATTGAGAAATCATAATATTTAATAATATCCAACCATATTGTTTGACACATATTGAACTCCTTATATGTAAATATATACTTCATGCTTTTTTTATTAGTATGTATGTCATAATTTTCACCACACTCATAATGGATCAAAATTTTCAATGCAAAAATTACCACTACCAACTATAAATCATGATTCAGGTAATTTTTTTTTGAACCTTAAATTATCTTGAGGTTTAATCTATAATCATACCATTGTACATGAGAATACATCCTAGTACCTTATTCAATTCATCACTATAGATTTCAAAAATTTCTATATTACAGGGTAGTGTATGCACATGTGTGTTAAATAACCTTATTTTTAGTTCCTTGAAATTTTCCTAACATTCATCTATAAAAAAACATAACTCCATTATGAGTTAACATGGAGAGTGGATTTATTCAGTAATGAGAAATTTTCTGCTAAACATCTATAATATCTATCCAAACTAAGAAAACTACGGATCTTAGTCATAGTGGTTAGTCTGGGATAACACTCAATAACTCCCATATTTTATGGATCCAATGATATTACCTCACTTGATATTATATGACCCAAGAATGAATCTTTCTAAATCCAAAATTAAAACTTGGTAAATTTTTCATATAACAACTCCTTCCTTTGGGTGTTCAACATAATTATTAAATGTCCTTCATGATATTACTTGGTCTTTGAATGTTTAATAATATCATAAATAAATAATACCAAAAACTGATCAAGGTAACCTCTAAAGTCTCTATTCATTAAATCCATAAATATTTCCTGAGAATTGGTTAGTCAAAATGGAATTAATATATTCATAATAAAAATACCTCATATGGAAGGATATATTGGGTATATCCTAATTCTTGATCCATAATTGAAGATAGTCAGATCAAAGGTCAGTATTTGAAAAATATAGATATCATACTAATTGATCAAAAAAATCACCAATATAGGGTAGAGGATACTTGTTATTAATAGTGATTTTTTAAGTTCCCAATAATCAATGAAAAGACACATTAAACTATTTTATACTTAATAAAAAGAATAGGTTCACACCATGGAGAAGAACCAGACTGAATAAATAAATTTTACCGGCTTTCTTGTAGTTTATTCATCAATTCCTATAACTCAATTGTGGTCATACTATATGGATTCCTTGAAATAGGAACAATACTAGGTAAATGATATATTGAAAACTTAGCTTCATGGTTATGGGGAAGGTTAGGAAAGTAATCAAGAAATACATCATCATATAAGATCTATATTGAGAGAGAAAATCCATACCCAACATTATTTAAAATTCAACTAGAGGAAGAATAATAATATTGTAACATCTCATATTTTACATGTATTACACTGTTGGAAAACTAAGCTATAACAATGGTTTCCAAAATTGTGGCAATAGACCCTATATCAATAGTTTCCAAAACCGTGGTAATATACCCTATATCCACGGTTTCTAAAACCGTGGAAATAGACCCTATAACCATTGTTTAAACCATGGTTATTGCCTCTTAAAACCATGTATATAGGGTTTTAGGGGGATATAGACACAGTTTTACTAAACCCCAACTATAAAGTTTGTTTTTATTTTCTATATCCACGACTCGTCAAATCTGTGGCTATAGGTCTCCCACCCTTGCACGGGAAAAAACTTAACCAGTGAAAAAATTGAAGGATGGTCTATAACCATGGTTTATAAGGTATATATCCATGAGTTTCTACCATGGAAAAGAACCTATTTCCATGGTTTATACCATGTCTATAGACCTATATCCATAGTGGATAACCATGGGGTCTATTTCCATAGTTTAAACCGTGGCTATATCTTTTTTTCTTTAGCCACACCAATTGGTTCCACATCCAGTAAAACCATTTATATTTCCAAAATTTATTCTTGTGTTATTTCTAGATATTTTATAGATTATTTTTTATGCTAAGAAATGAGATGGCGTGCGATTCTGAGGCCCGGTGTGCTTGGAAAAAATGTTTGAAAAATATTAAAATATTTAATAGCACACGTGCATAGTTTTCTACAAAAAGTGGAATAAATATTAAGTGGGTTCCCATATCAAAAATATGAGGTCACTGTTGAGTTTATAATAATTAATTTACCATAGACATGACCAAACTTTGGTCGGTGTCAGCCGTTTGTGAAAAATTTATGATGGGCACGAAATGAATAAAATATAATTTAAAAAAATTACTTTAATTCAGTTGTTGATGAAAAAAGGTTGTTTATCCTTTAATAAACCTATTTTTAGAGATCCAGGGATATGATCATAACCTTTTAATTATTTGGAGACAATGGAGAGAGAACCTCTGGATGATCCTTTTGACAAACGATGATGAAACCTTGAGTCGATGATTGTGCACACCAATCTTGATAGATCTTACTAACGATGATGGTGAAACAACTATTCTTCATTAGTGAATGATATTAATCGAGTTAGGGAGTGTGATTTAATTATTTCTTCATTTTTATTGATTCCTACGATGAATTTGGACTGATCCACAAATAGATTATCCAGTGGATCGATCATATTTACAGGATGGGATTATTTTGGAGGTTTATCGAGATTTATTTAATATGGGTTTCTAACATAAAATCCATCATTCATAATCATTGAAAAAGAACTCTTGTCCAATGATAATAAACCTTCGTTCATGTGAATTTCTACCTCTTTTCTTCACATTCATCGTCTTTGGATTACTGTGGCCCTAGATCGATATTTCTGGGTGGTTATGAACTCGAGAAAACCCCCAAATTTGGGGAAAGTTGACACCCAATGATGGATTAGTGTAGATCAGGACCCAAGGATCTCAAATCTATTTCCACTTCATTTTTTGGACATTAGAGGAGGTTCAGTGGTCTAAAGAAGGTGTAATGCCTTGACCCCAGAATCCCAAAGCCATTACATTATTTTATTACATTGGCATGATAACAAGAAATAAAATCCTGATGGACCAATTAGTTTATTAGTATTGGGAAAACTATATACAATAATAAGTTTGACATTAATTCATGAAATTAAAATCAACATAGTATCTCCATTAAAATACTCATATCCCTTAGACTATCCTTACAGGTCAATCCTAATATACCACTTCGTATCTTGGGGAAAAGTGAAATATAATAGAGGGGTGAGCTTAGATGCTTAATAAGAGTAACTAATACAGTAGAAACTATAATCATAAACTTCTAATTCAAGGTGTATAAACAAAACACAAGCCTTTAAAAAATTATTTTAAGCATAATATGGAAACTATAAATCAAATAAATCTATATAAACATACACATGGATATTCTACTAGTCCAATAATCATATGTAATTTCAATAACTATTTTCATAATGAGGGAATGCAAAATGATGGACCTCATAACCAAATATTCAAGGCCTTGTTCCAAGACCATACATAAATAGATTAAAAAAATAGTTTGTTTCGTGAGACCTACTTATGAATCAAGGGGCTATAAAGGGCCCCACCCATCTCTTACTAAGCCCTATGCATTTCTCTTACGAAGGTGGTAAAACATAACCAATATAAACATTGGTATAAAAGCTACCATACAAATTTTTAACACTTTAATAATAAACCAAGAATGGTATCAAAATAGAACATCCATAGTCAAACTAATCATAAACCCTTAAATAAAATATCATAGGTTGTATCATAATAACACATCCTCAATTAAGTATACGTTTCAATAAATGATTTTGACATATATGAAAACATTTTTTATAAAATTATTAGAAACTTCTTTAGAGAAATACACATTTTTATTGAAAATAGTTATGTAAAATTCCATAAAACTTAAAAAGAAAATGATTTCTTTGAAAATAATCTTGTATGACTGTAAAGGAATATTTAAATCTTTAAGGTTTTATGATGGTGCAAAAATCCGCTCACATCGTATAAGTTAAAAAACAAGCTTCTCGTACTTTGTTGAAAAATTCAAACAAAGAACATTGTAAGGAAAATGAAAAAGGATTACTTTTATAAAATCTAGCATGGGTAAAAATTTATTTGAAAAATTGTAAAATAATTGAGATATTTTTTTGAAATAAATTTTTAATATACATGGACATGGATAATAAATATTTCCTAGTAAATTCTTACATAAAATCAATCTAGGATAATAAAGAAATTGTGAAATTAAACCTTACATCATAATCTTTCTTAGTAGAGGGTGTGTTTAACTCCTGTATAATGGTTAAATAATGTTATCGAGTTATAATAGAAATATATCCATGATTTATGATATCATATATTTTCTTTTTATGTTTTTTTCTTAATAATATATCATTATTATCAATATTTTGGGTGTGAAATACTTTATTTTATTATATTTATTTTGTTTCATAAGTCTTGTTTCTTATGCATAATATATATATTCTTAAAATCTATAATGGTATTAAGTTCATAAATATTATATTCATTCATTATATATATTTTCATAATCATTCTTAAATTGTTGTAGTGGAGGATGACTCTAATCACGTCATGGAATCGATAGGTTGTTCGTATGCATGAGCGATAATATCATTCCTTTATTGGTTATATGGTATATAATTGGATGGTATATTAATTAGAAAAAATAATTATGTTGTCATATTAATTATTTATATCCATTATACTCATCATTATACCCATCCAAATTAATTATTGTTTAATAACAAATTACACCACGATGTGGAGATGGTAAGCTGTACGTATTCACACATGGTGATATTATTATTCATAGGATGGGTAGAAGGAGGAATATGGTTGTAACATAATCATAATAATATCAAATAATATATATATGATACTATATTTACTACTTTAGTATGAAAAAAACATAGGAAGAGGAAGCAGAAAAAGAAACAAAATTGAATTGAAATGAAAAAACTTTTAACTCTTCTTCGAGAATTTCCTTTTGATTTTCACAAAAGGATTTCTTTTGTTGGATTTCATCCAAAAGTATGGAATATAGGATGAAGTGAGGAAATTCGGGAGGATAAGTGGGTAGGGTTCGGCCAATCCAATGGGCTTTGAAGGCATGAATAAAAGTGGAGGAGGAGTGCCCTTTTATAAGAGAGGGTAGGGGCACATTAGGAAACTCCAAAACTATTAATTTATTACAAATTTATTTTTGATTTCAAATTGCTCTAAAATGAGTTATTTAAAATATAATATGAGGATGAGTAGAAATTATCTCAATCAATAAAATTTATACATGTTATTATTTTATTTTAAACCTTATCATTTTTATTTATCCATTAATAATCTATTTAATTTTAATTTTAGTAATATTATTCTTATTAATAAAAAGTTATAAATATTTACTTATGTGGTGTAAATTGTCCATAAATAAAAAATTTATAACAATTTAGACCTTATAATTAGAAATTTTTAATTTTTAAACATTTTTATGATTTTTAAATTATTTAATAAATTTTCGTTTTTATAAAATATCAATAGTGTCAATTTCGACACTATTCATTTCTTTGAATTTAAATAAAATCCAAATAGAAAGATAAATTTGAACCAAACCATTTAATATACTCATAACATATCGTAGTCACCTAATTTTTTTATATTACCTTAATTAGTTAAAATAATATTTATTTTGATATTTTTAATATCATTTATTTGATATTTTATTAATAAAATAATTTCTTCTTTACTATTATGTCATCATTAATAGTAATTATTTATTATCTAAAAACTATAAATAAAATAATATGATATATATAATTATTTAATATTTATAGAGTATATTTATAATCAAAATTATCTCTTGGTGATCACTATATTTTTAAAAAATATCAATAGTGTCAATTTCAACACTATTCATTTCATTAAATTTATATAAAATCCAAACATAAAGATAAATTTGAACCAAACCATTTAATATACTCATAAAATATCGTAGTAACCTATTTTTTTGGATTACCTTAATTAGTTAAAACAATATTTCTTTTATTATTTTTAATATCATTTATTTAATATTTCTGTTAATAAAATAATTTATTTTTTAATATTATGACATCATTTATGGTAATTATTTATTATCTAAAAATTATAAATAAAATAATATGATATATATAATTATTTTATATTTATAGAGTATGTTTATGATCAAAATTATCTCTTGTTGATCTCAATATTAAAATTATTATAATTATAAGAAATGAGACTAGAATTTTGTCTCATTCATTGATTTTAATAATATCCATTTTATATTCATGGTCAAGTGTCTATTAAATGATTAAATTTCTAAATATTTATTATAAGGGTCGAATTTAGTCATCCAATAGAAAATTGACTTAAGTAACTATTCATAATTAAAAAAAATGATTACATAATTTGGAATTAATTATTCCAAATTTTAAATCAATTCTTCAAAATGAAAAATATAGAAGTCTCAGTAATTAAATATAAATTCATCTCATTGATGGAATGAGAAGACATGGTTTTAAAAGTAAAAACCATCCAAATATTGACATGTGTTTATATCCAATTTTAATGTGAAAATAATTCTAATCACCTTAAATAGATTAAATGATAAAAATATAATCTAATTATTCTTTAAAACCAATCAAAATTATAATTTAATACTATAAATTATTTCAATGAAAAAAAAATTCAATTAAAATTTTGTATTTTTCACTAATCAAGAAGTAAATTTTGATATTACAATTTCAATTAAGAAGTTTATTTTTTCAAATAAAATACACAAAAACAAAAAATATTTTATTTAAAATGGGTTATCCATTAAAAGGTAGAAAAATTAATTTTAGAAAAAATAGACTTTTCATGTTTAGAATTAGATTAATTCTTATCTTATGCTTATAAAATCATTTTTATGGATGTAAAATAATTTTATAAATTATATTGAATATAAATTTTATAATTTAGTTAATACTATTAATAACATCTTTTTAAACAACTAGTTTGATAGATCATGGTGTGATAGAACTCGCTGTTTCTTGTAGCACACGCTATTGAATTATTTAAAAAGAAGCGTACCATGAAAGCTTGAGGTGTTACATTCTTCCCTTTTTAAAATAATTTCAACCTTGAAATTTCTATAATTTAACTTCATAAAAATGTTTGAGTGGTTCTTCATCTTAATTTCTCTAGGTTCCCACTTTGTTTCTTATACTCTATGGTTTCTCCAAAGAACTTTTACCAGCCGAGTCATATGATTCTTAAACACTTGTTCCCTAGTATCAAGAATATTGATAATCCATTCACAATAAAATGAATCAGGTTCTAGTTCTATTTCTTCATAGGTGATTACATGCATTGGTCTCTCATGTATTTCCTTATCTTTGATACGAGAAACACATTATGAACTTTGGAGAGGCTTGGCAGCATTTTTAAATGGTAAGCTACAACTTCAATTCATTCCAAAATTTCAAAAGGTCTCATGTACCTGGAACTTAATTTTCCCTTCTTACCAAATATTATAACACCCTTCCATGGAGATACCTTAAAAAAAATTTATCTCATACTTGAAATTATAAATCCTACCCTTTATTGTCGACATAAATTTTTTTCTTACTTTGAGTTGATTTGATATGAGTTTGAATAGTCTTTACTTTTTCTGTTGTTTCTTCCACAAGTTCTGGGTCTAAAAGCTTCCTTTTAGCAACTTCTTCCCAACAACTTGGTATAGGACATCACTTCCCATATAATACTGCATACAGTGCCATTTTAATACTTTAATGGAAGATATTATTATTGGTTAATTCTACTAGATTTAATTACTAGTCCCATATACCTTGAAAGTCAAGTGAGAAATATCTCAACATGTATTCTAAATTTTGGATAGTTCTTTCTGATTTCCTTTTAGTTTGAGGTTGGTAGGTAGTCCTCAAATGAAGCTTAGTATCTAGATCCTTTAAAATAATTTTCTATAATTTTAAAGTAAAATTGGGATCTTGATCAGACACAGTTGATATAGGTGCACCCTAAAGTCTTAGAACTTCACTAATATAGAGTCTTTCTGGGTGTTCAAGATTTAAAACTTCTCTTATAGTAAGAAAATGTTCTGATTTGGTAAGGTGAACAACAATAACCCATATTACATCATTCCTTCATGGATATTTATTAATCTAGTCAAAAATTACACTGTAGTGTCATCCAATTTCCACTTAGGAATAAGAATAGGTTTTATGATTCATTTAGGATGTTCTCTCTTAGCCTTTACTTGTTGGAAAATCAGACATCTTAACACATAGTTAGAAATTTTCCTCTTCACTCTGTCCTATAAAAAATTTTCCTTCAAATTCTTATACACCTTAGTGCTACCTGGGTGTATAGAGAAATTTTATATATGAGCATCATCCAATAATTCCATTTTTAGCTCAAGTATATAAGAACACAAATCCTCTTCAAAAATTCAAAATTCCATCTTCGTGTATGAAGTCAATCAATCTCCCATCATTCCCAACTTTAATTTTCTTCTTAAAATCATAATAATTAGATTTAGAACTTTTTATCCTTTCTAGTAAAGATGGTTGGTAAACCATTTGGAAAAGTAGTGATATTTAACCTTCCATGATAATTCCCATATCCATATTTATGAGATCCATGAACATATGATCCCTTTCAACTATTTTTTTTTTCAGAATTCCATGGTCCTTCATTCTCAAAACATCCTCGGACTTATTTTCCCTCTTTAGGTGGTAGTGTATTATGCAATCACAATCCTTGAGTAGCTAAAACCATCTCCTTTTTCTAATGTTTATTCCTTTCTATGAGAAAATATATTTCAAACTCTTGTGATTATTATATATCTCACATATTTCTTCATAGAGATAGTGTCTCCATATATTCAGAGAAAATATTACTATTGGTAACTCAAGATCATGAGTTGGGTAGTTGTTTTCATGAATTTTTAATTACCATGGTGAATAAGAAATAACTATATTATTTAGCTTAAGAACACAACTGAGTGTTTTCTTTGATGTGTCACTATAAATAAAATACCCATCATTTCCATATGGTAAAATCAAGATAAGAGCATTGACTAATACATATGCATACCTTAGTTATGCTCATTAGTGCTCGTCATTCTTAGATTGACTTTTTATTTGAAAGATAAATAAATATTCTATCATTTGATACAATATATCCAAGAAAATAAATTTCCTATAGCCAGAATTCACACTTGCTGAATTTCCCATCTATATAATTTCTTCTACGAGTCATCAGAACAATCCACAAGTGGTTCTCATGGACTTAATAGCTTTTGGAGTATACCAAGATATCATTAGTAAATAAAGATATAAAACAATAAATATATTACTTGAACACTCTATTTATTAGATCCTTGAAAAAAGAGGGTGCATTAGTCAGTACAACTGGTATTAATGTAAAACCATAATGTTGATACCTAGTTCAGAATGCTGTCTTTGGAATATCTTCCTTCCTTATACACAATTGATGATATCTAGAATGAAGGTCAATCTTCAAAAAATATTAACCTCCATGAATTTGATCAGAAAAATATTCAATGCATGGAACAGTATACTTGTTCTTTATTGTAAAAGAATTGATTTCTCTATAGTCAATGCACAATCTCATTGACCCATATTCTTCTTAACCAAAAGAACTAGGGCTCCCCATGGAGAAACACTAGGGATAATAAATCTCATCTTACTCAACTCATCTAGTTGTTTCTTCATCTCTACCAATTCCACAATATCCATTCTATAAAAAGTATTTTATATTGGGCATACATTAGGGATTAAGTCAACAGAAAACTTAACTTATCACTCCGAAGTATGTCAAGGTAAGTCCTCTGGAAATAAATCAATGCATTCTTATACAATAGGTACGTCCTAAATTCAAATATTTCTTTCTTCACCCATGGATTAGGTTTTCTATTCCTCCCTATGAAATTCATTTAGAAGTTCTATAGGAGGTGGATTTTGATAAGAATCAGATGATAGAGTTTCTACCCTAAATATAATGGATTCTACATCTTTCTCAAAAATCGTAACTTTTTTTTAAAATGATGGGGCCGAAGCCTCATTTTATTATTAAAGAAAAGCAAAGACCTATTTAAATGGGTAGAGGGAGACCCATTACATAGCCCGAAGGCCCAGTGGGTAGAGGGAGACCCATTACACAGCCTGAAAGTCCATACTGAGGATTATATCAAAGTAATCCATTGGTATGATGATAAATTAAGTAGATAAATCACATTTATTTTCCATAATGGGAACTTCCTGACACATATTTGTTGTTATAAGACTTCCATTAGGGGTTTTGATTGAAAACAACCTTGTTAATTTGAATATGAAATATCTAATTTTTAAAGAAAATAGGGAAGATATAGAGAAATTTGAGGATTATTAATCAAATAAATCTTTATCAAAATTTGAGGAAATGATAAAAGTAGCTAAAATCACATCATTAGGAATTTCAACCTTATTAGATGTAATCGCAATATCTTGGCATTGCTCCCTGGTCATTTTCTTGGTAAGGTTTTCTTAAAGCTTAGGGAAATCATTTTCATAATGTCTCATCTCTGTAAAATTGTAGAATTGAACATTGGTAGCTTTTTTCTTTCCCTCGAAATCACAAGCTTAGTGGCCTTTTCCCACACTTGAAAACAACTCCCATCACCTTTAGGAAAGTGCAGGGGTGTTTCTTCCCACAATTACTATAGGATGGAAAGTCAATTTTCCCTTCTTCCCATATTTCTTTTTCCAAATTGTTCAATGTCCCTCTTCTTCTCTTACTTTTCTTTAAAGTCATAAGACTCAGATAATTCGTTTTCTATCTTGATAGTGCATGAGACTATATCTTCATACAATGAGAATTTTTTTAAAACTAATTATTGTCAGAGGAATGGTTTTAACCCATAAACGAATCAAAAAATATTTCTTATTGGGTTACATATGTAGTCTTCAACATGCCTTGTTAACCTTGTGAAGTTTTCTTCATACTTCTCGACATTCTCATCCTCCTTCTACCCTAGAATTAGAAATTTCCTTTCCATATCTATTTGATGATCATAAGGAAAGTATTTTTTATAGGAGGAGTTCAACAAATTCCCTCTGTTCCATATTTTCTACTTCTTAATCCTCCTTTGTGTTTTGTATTAGTAACCACTATTGATCCACATCTCCTGATAGATGACAAACTTCCATGACAACTTTCTCCCTTTCATTACTCACAAAAGCAAGAAATATTTTCTTTAAAGAAATTATATATTTCTCTTCTACAAATGGATTTGTAGTTTCTTTGAATTTTGGAGTTTTTGGTCTCAGGAAGTAGTCTAACATTGATCCTCTACATTGTGGATTAGGCTACTCCATACAGGTAAGGTTATTATTCATAACCTGAGTCAGCTATTCGAGTATAATAATAAGTTGTTCATCACTAGTTGAAACTCCTGATCTTGATTCATTATCTTTCATAAGAGGGAAATCACTATATCGATTACGTTTTTTGATACAATTTCTGTTTATTCCACTACGATCCATTTCTAAACAATGACATTCACAAGATTAGTTAATGAATCATAATGCGTAACATAAATTAAAAAATTTATGAATATCTAATCTCATAATAATAAACATGGTTTATTTGGGGACATATTTACTTTTAAATACTTCATAATGGTTTGTAAAGAAAATATGAATTATCATAAGCATATCCACTAGGAGTGTCAAAACAGATGCATAATAAGACCCACTGTTGTGTATCAGGTTATCCCAAGTCTAGCCTAAAACACCTTGTTGGAGTTGTTACTCCTATGTACATCTAGGAAAGAACCATGTCCACTTGTGGTATTGAGATAGGGATATATTTTATAGTAATACCCACATAATATCAATATTAACCAAAATTTTAGGACGTTATTCAATACTTATTCTGAAATTATTTCTTAGGGTAATGTTCCATGATCAAATATTTTATAAATCTAGTTTCCAATGTTTGTACTAATATTCATATCATACCAACTGCAACACCTATACCCTTGAAGCCCAAAGTTGGTGCATTATTTTATTACACTGGAATGATTGTAAGAAATAAAATCCTGAAGGACCGATCAGTTTTGTAGCCCTAAAAAAAATGAGATACAAACATAAGTTTTACATTACATCATGAAATGAAAAACAACATAATATCTCCATTAAAATATTAATATCACGTAGACTATTCCTATAGGTCATTCATAATATTCCTCTTCGAATCTTGGGGAAGAATGAATCATAATAAAGGGGTGAGCTTAGATGCTCTGTAAGGGTAAATAATACAATGAAAACTATAAGCACAAACCTTTAAGGAAAGATATATAACTAAAACACAAGACTTTAAAACAAAATCTTGAGCATAATTTGGAAACTATAAATAAAATAAATCCATATAAACATTAACATGGTTATTATAATAGTATAATAATCACATGTATATTCAATATCTAATTTTATAATGAGGGGATGCATAATTCCAGGCATCATAACCACATCATCAAGGCCTCATTCCAAGACCAAACCAAAATGGGTAAAAAACCAAACTAATTTGTCTTATGAGACTGATCGATGCATCGAGGGGATATAGTTGGACCCACCCGTCACTTAATAATTCCAATGCATTCATCTTATGGGAGGGGTAAAACATAACCAACATAAATATTCATATTAAAACTACCAAACGAATTGTTAATACCATAATAATAAACAATGAATGGTATCAAAATAGCACATACATAGTCAAAATAATCCTAAATCCTTCAATAAAATATGATAGTTTGTATCATAAGTACTCAACCTTAATTAAGCATAAAATAAAATAAAGGACATTGACATATATGAAAACGTTTTTAATAAAATAATTATAGGCTTCTTTAGAGAAATCCACGTTTTTATTGAAAATAGATATTTAAAATTCTATAAAATCTGAAAAGAAAATATTTTCAATGAAAATAATATTTTAAGATTGTAATGGAAGCTTAAAAATGTTAAGGAGTCATGACGGTGTAAAAATCCACTCATGATGTATGAGCTAAAAAATATTCTTCTCATACTTTGTCAAAAAATCCAAATAAAGTACACCATAAGGAAAATAAAAAAAAGATTACTTTTATAAAATATAACATGGGTAAAAATTATTTAAACAATTGTAAAATAATAGTATGTTTTTTTGAAATAAATTTTTAATAAATTTGTACATGGATGATAAATATTCCCCAATAAATTATCACGTAAAATCAATCTTAGATAATAAAAGAAATTATGAAATTAACCCTTACCTGATACTCTAATTTAGTTGAGGGTGTGTTAAACTTCCGTATAATAGTTAAATAATGAAATTAAGTTATACTAGAACTATATACATGATTTATGATATCATATATTATCCTATTATATTTTTTTCTTAAAAATATTTAATTATTAAAATTATTTCGCGTGTGAACTACTTTATTTGATTATATTTATTGTGTCATTTAAGTCTTGTTTATTATGCATAAGATATATATTTTTAATATAAATAATGGTATTATGTTAATAGATATTATATTCACTCATTATATACATTTTCATAATCATTTTTAAATGGTTGTAGTGGAGGATGTATCTCATCGCGTTGTGGAGACGGTAGACCATACGTACACACGAGCGACTGTATCATTCCCATAATGGATAAATAGTATGGAATTGGATGGTATATTAATTATAAATAATAATTATCATGTCATATTAATTATTTATATCAAATATTCTCATCATTATACTAATCTAAATAAAGTATCATAAAATAACAAATTACATCACGACGTGGAGACAGTAATCCATATGTACACACACATGGTGATATTGTTATTCGTATGATGGATAAAAGGAGGAATATGGTTGTTCCATAATAATAATAACATATCATCATGTATATGATAATATAATTACAACTTTAGTATAAAAATAATATAGGAATAATAATTATAAGAAGAAAATAAATTGAATTGAAATGGAAAAACAATTACCTCTTTTTCGAGTATATCCTTTTGATTTTCACAAAATGACTTCTTAAGTTGGGTTTCTTCACAAAGTATAGCCTCTTAGATAAATGGAGGGAATTTGGGAGGTGAATTGGGTAGGGTTTGTCTGTGCCAAAGGGCTTTAGAGTTGTGAATAAAAGATAAAGAGGGGTTCTATTTTATAAGAGAGGGGAGGGGCACTTTAGGAAACTCAAAAACAATTAACTTATTATAAATTAATTTTCGATTCAAAATAGTTCCAAAGTGATTTATTTAGAAGATAATATTATTATGAGTCTAAATTATCTCAAAAAATAAAATTTATAATTGTTTTGATTTTATTTTAAACCATATCATTTTTATTTATCCTTAATTAATCTATTTAATTTTAATTATAGTAATAATGTTCTAAATATTAAAAGGTTATACATATTTACTTATGTGGTGTAAATTTTCCATAAATGATAAATTTATATCATTATAAACCTTATAATTATCACCCTATAATTTTAAATATTTTTATGATTTTTAAATAATTTAATAAAATGTTATTTTTATAAAATGTCAATAGTGTCAATTTTAAGACTATTCATTTCATTTACATTAAATAAAATTCAAACTCAAAGATAAATTCAAACAAAAAACCATTTAATATACTCATAAGATGTTATATTAACCTATAAAGTTTGTGTATCACCTTAGTTAATTCATATTATATTTCTTTTAATATTTCTAATATCATTTATTTGATATTTCTATCAATTAAATATTTTCTTCTTCACTATTGTGTCATCATTAATGTCAATTATTTAATATATAAAAATTATAAATAAAATACTATGATTTAGTTAATTATTTTATATTTTTTATAATATTTATGATTTTAGTTATCTTCTAGTGATCTCTATATTAAAATTATTATACTTATAAGAAATGAGAGGGTGATATTTTGTCACATTCATTGATTTTAGTAATATCCATGTCATATGTGTTGAAAAGTGTCTATTAACTGATTAAATTTAGAATCTTAGATGATAAGGATATAATGTAGTCATCCAATAGGATTTTGACAGGTGTTATGGTAATTTTTCATTTTATTTCAACCTTTAATTACCCGATATACCCTTAATTGTGGTAATAATTTTTGCTACTAAAGTTACTATTCATAATATCAAAAAATAATAGGAACCTATTTACAAAATTTAGACTCACTGATTCTAAATATGTAATCCATTTTTAAAAATTCAAAACATAGAAGTTTTAGTAATTAAATTAAAATTAATCCCATTTATGGAATGAGAAAAAAATGTTTTGAAAGTAAAAACCATAAAAAGATTCATATGTCTTTATATTTAATTTTAATGTGGAAATAATTAAAATGACCTAAATTAGATTAAATTAAAACAATATAATCTAATTATACTTTAAAACTCAATCAAAATTATAATTCAACAATATAAATTATTTCAATGAAAAAGTTTGTTTTCAATTATAATTTAATATTTTTCATCATTCATCAAAACATGAAACTTATCCGAAAAATACCAAAAAATAAACTAAAGTAAAATTGATATTATTATTTCAAATAAGAAGTTTAATTTTTTAAAATGAATATATAAAAGTGTTAAATGCAGGATTTAAAATGGGCTCACCATTAAAAGGATGCAAAATTACTTTGAGAAAAAAATAGTGTTTTAATGTGTAAAATTGGATTAATTATTAAATTATGACCAAAAAATAATTTAGATGGATTTCAAAAAATCTGATTAATTATATAGTATATAAATTTTATAATTTTGTTAATAATATTTATAACTGCTTATTAAACCATTAGTTTGATATATCTTGGTGCGTTCGAAGTCGGTGTTGCGTGTAGCGCAAGCTATTGAATTATTTAAAAAGAAGTGTACCATAATAGCTTGGGATGTTACATAATTCACTATAAATAATTTAGTTATAAAAATTTCTAGAATATCTCCTCATAAAAAGATTTAGGTGGGTTTTCATCATAAGTTCTTCAGGTTCCCACATCACTTCTTGCACTTTATGGTTTCTCCAAGGAACTTTTACCAGTCATGTCACTGGATTCCACAACACTTGTTCTATAGTATCAAGAATCTTGGTTGGATCTTCTCAATAAGATAGATTGGGTTCAAGTTCTATTTATTCATATGTGAGTAAATTCATTGGGTTTTTTATGTATTTTATTATCATTGATTCGTGAAACACATCATGAACTATAAAGAGACTTAGAAGCATTAACAAATAGTAAGATAAAAATCCAATTAGTTCTAGAATTTAGAAAGGTTTGATGTACATAGGACTTAATTTACCCTTCTTACATAATTTTATAACTCCCTTTAGTGAAAATACCTTCAAGAAAACATGATCTCCTACATGAAATTACAAATCCATCCTTTAGTTATCGATAAATAACTTTTTCCTATTTTGATCTCTTTTGATATGGGTTTGAATAATATTTACTTTTTTTATTGTTTCTTCCCAAAGTTTTGGTCCTACAGGCTCCCTTTCACCAACTTTTTCCCAACAAGTTTGTGTACAAAATCACTTTTCATATAATGAATTATATAGTTCCAATTTAATACTTTAATAGAATCTATTATTTTAGGAAAATTCTAACAGAGGTAAATACTGATTTGATATACCTTGAAAGTCAAGTAAAAAAGATATCAACATGTCTTCAAAAGTTTGAACAGTCCCTTCCTATTTCCCATTAGTCTGAGGGTGGTGGGAAGTTCCCCAATAAAGATCATTGTCATGATCCTTCTGAAGACCTTTCCAAAATTTTGATTTAAAACAAGGATCTCAACTGGAAACAATCAATAGAGGTGGACCATGAAGTCTTACAACTTCATTAATATAGAGTCTTGGTAGGTTTTCAAGAGGTAAATATGAAAATGTGATGATTTGGTAAGGTGATAAACAATAACCCATTTCAAATTATTCCTTCTTGGAGTCTTTGGTAATCTAGTTACAAGTTACATTGTAATTTAATCCCATTTCCACTTAGGTATATGAAGAAGTTGCAAGAATTATTTAGGACATTGTCTCCCAACCTTCACTTGTTGGTAAATCAGACATCTTGACACATGGTCAGTAATTTCCCTCTTAATGTTGTCCCATAAGAAATGTTCCTTTAAATCTCTATATATCTTAGTGCTACTAGGGTGTATAGTGAAATTGGAGCTTTGGGCATTATCTAATAATTCATTTTTTATCTCAGGTATAGAGGGAACACAAAGCCTCTTCCCAAATTTCCAAATGGAATATTCATGAATGAATTCAGTCAATATCCTATCATTCAAATATTTAATTTTCTTTTAAAATCAACATCATCAGACTGAGAACTTTTTATCCTTTCTAGTAAAGATGGTTTGGGAACCATTTTAAAAATTAGTGATGTTTCACCTTCCATGATAATTCCCATATACATATTTACTAGATCTATGAACATTGGATCCCTGTCAACTCTAATTTTGTTGAGAACTCCAAGTTCCTCCATGCTCAAAGCATTTGAGACCTTATTTTTCCTCCCCAGGAGGTAATTTATTGTTCAATAATAATACTTGAGTTTATCAAGACATATCCTTTTCCTCATTTTAAGTTCTTTAACTAAGAAAATATATTTCAAACCCTTGTGATCTATATATATCTCACACATTTTATTATAGAGATAGTGTCTACATATCTTCAAAGAAAATATTACTGCAGCTAATTAATGATAATGAGTTGTGTAGTATTGTTCAGGAATTTTTAATTGCCTTGATGCATAGGTAATAACTCTATTATTCTGCAAAATTACATAATCGAGTCCTTTCCTTGATGCATCACTATAAATCAAAAAACCCATTATTTCTAGATGGTGAAGTCAAGATAGGATCACTTCCTAATATTATATTTAATTCTTCAAAACATTATTCACACTATTTTTTCTAAATTAATTTAACCCCTTTATGTGTGAGATTGGTTAATGGGTTATCCAATCAGGTAAAATTCGGGACAAAACACCGATAAGAACCTACTAAATAAATAAAACTACATACCTCAATTGTTATTGTTGGTGATGTACATTCTTGTATTGCCTTTGTATTTGTAGGATCAATAGAGATTCCATCCTTAGAGGCAATATAGTAATGAAAAGAAATTCCCTATAGGAAAAATTCCCACTTTCTGAATTCCCCATATAGCTAATTTATTATAAGAGTATTTTGAATAATCCAAAAGTTATTCTGATGGTATTCATATCTTATAGAGTATACCTAGATATCATCAATAAAAAATACCAAAAAGTCATAAAGATATTCCTTGAACACTCTATTCATTAGATCCATGAACACAGAGGTTTCATTAGTTAGTCCAAACAACATTACTCTAAACTCATAATGTCTATACCTAGTTCGGAATGTAGCATTTGGACGATCTTCTTTATTTACACACAATTTATGATATCCTGAATGAAGTTAAATCTTGAAAAATATTGAGCTCCATGAAGTTGATCTAACAAATCATTGATGCGAGGAAGATAATACTTGTTCTTTATTGTAATAGCATTTATTTCTATATAGTTAATACACAACCTCATTGATTAATATTTCTTATTAACAAAAATAATGAGTGATCCTCATGAAGAAACACTAGGGAAAATAAATACCTTATCACTAAAATCCTCTAGTTTTTTCTTTAACTCAACTAATTCCACCATGTATATTATATAAGGAGTCTTTGATATTGGTCTTGCTTCAGGGATTAATTCAATAGGAAACTCAACTTCCCACTCTGGGGGATTTCTAAGTATGTCCTCTAGAAATAATTCAATATATTCTTAAACAATAGTTATATCCTCAATTAAAATATTTCATTCTTCGTCCATGGATGATTCTTTCTCTTCCTCCCCAAAAAATGCATTTAGAAGAGCTTGAGAAGACAGATCTATATAAGAATTAGATGATGAAGTATCTAGCCTAAAGATAAGGAATTATATATCATCCTCAAAAATTGTAACTTCCTTCTTCTTGAAATAATTTTTTGCATCATATTTAGATACCTAGTTCATATCGAGGATTATAAAAAAGTTTTCCATAGGTATGATGATAAAGTCAGCAGATAAATCATATTTATATACCATAATGGGAACTTCCTGATACATTATTGTTGCAATGAGACCCTTAGGGGTTCTGACTAACAACTCCCATGTTAATATTTGTTGGAAATATATAATTTTTAAAGAAACTGGGAAGATATAAAGGAATGAAAGGATCCAGAATCAAATAAAGATTTGTCTAAATTTGAGGAAATTAATAAAGTAAATACCACCACATCATTAGGAACTTCAAACTTAATAGTTATAATAAAAAATCTTGGCCTTTTTGGGGAATGTTTATTTGACATTTAGGGAAATCATTTTCATAATATCCCATATCTTTACAATTGTAGAACATTGGTAGCTTATTTATTTCCCTTAAAATCACGAGCTTAGTGTCCATTTTCTCCACACTTGTAACAAACTCTTATACCCTTTATGAAAATATCTTGGTGTTTCTACCCACAATTACTATAGGGTGGAAATTCAAATTTTCCCTTCTTACCCAAATTTCCTTTTCTAGAGTGTTTAGTGACCCTCTTCTTCTCTTACATTACTTTAAATTCATAAGACTTAGAGAATTCCTTTTATGTATTGATAAAACATGAGTCTATATCTTCGTATGATGAGAAATATTGTGAGATCGATGCCCATCAAAGGAATGTTTTAAACCCATCAAATAATTAATCTATCTTACTTCTTGGGTTATGTATGTAGTATGAAACATTCCTTGATAACCATTTGAAGTTAGATTCATACTTTTCAATATTCTCATCCTTCTTCCTCAGAATTAGAAATTGACTCTTCATATATGATCAATGATCATGTAGAATGTATTCTTTTAGAAATATTTCTTTATATTACATTCATTCCTTATTTTCTGCTTCTTTATCCTACTTAATGATTTGAATTAATGACCACCATTGATCCACATCTTCTGAGAGATGATAAAATACCATGAAATTTTTTTCCCTTTCTTTTATCCCCAAAGAAAAAAATATTTTCTCTCTGATACTTATCCATTTCTTAACTACAAATGGATTTGTAGTACCATTTATTGTTCGAGGTTATTGTATCATGAATTGGTCTAACATTGATCCTATATGTTATGGATCAAGACGCCGCATATGTGTAAGGTTATTATTAATAACCAAATTCATCTTCCCCAGTATAGTTATAAGTTGTTCAGCACCATTTTCAACTCCTTACCCAATATAATTATCTTTCATATGAGAGAAATCTCTACATGGACTATGTGTATTGATACGATTTCCATTTCTTCCACTAGGCCCCATTTCTAAACAATGATATTCACAAGATTAGGTTATGAAACATAATGCATAACATAAATTGATTTTTTTTCACATCTAATCTCATAATCATAAACATGGTTTCTTTTGGCGACATGTTTAATTATAAATCCTTCATAATAGTTTTTAAAGAAAATGTGAATTATCCTTAGCATATCTCTCAAGTTTTTCAAACCATGTGTACAGTAAGGTCCATTGTCGTGTACCAGGTTACCCTGAGTCATGCCTGAGACACCTTGTCAGAGTTGTTACTTCTTGGTACATCTGTTCCAGAACCATGACCACTTTTAGTATACATACATGGATGTATTTTGTAGGAATATCCATATAATCTCAACATTACCCAAAATTTTAGTATTTTCTTCTATACTTATCCTCAAATTATATCTTAGGGAAGTGTTCCTGGATCAAGGTTTTTCTAAATATAGTTTACAATGTTTATACTAAACTTTCTCTGATACCAACTTTAATTCCCCGGCCCTAGAAGCCCAGAGTTTGTGATTTTTTTATTACATTAGAATGATCATAGGAAAATCAAATCTAGAAGGACCGATCAGTTTAATATCATTGGAAAAAATAGATATAAACAGAAGTTTTACATTAAATCATGAAATGAAAAAAAAACATATTATCTCTATTAAAATACTCATATCCCTTATACTATCCATTCAATTTAGTCATAATATACCTCTTCGCATCCTATAAAAAATAAAACATTTGAAATGGGTGAGCTCATATGCTCATTAAGGGTAAATATTACAATGAAAACTATAACAATAAAATTTTTAGGCAAGGTATATAACTAAAACACAAGAATTTGAAACATAGTCTTGAGAAAATATAGGAACTATAAATCAAATAAATCCATATAAACATTCAAATGTATATTCTACTAGTTGAAAAATCACATTTAATATCAATAACTAATTTAATAATGATGTAATGCATAATTCCGAGCATTATTTCCACATCATTAATGATTCATGACATGACCCTATATCAATGGTTAAAAATGAAAATGTTTTTGTCTTGTGTGTCCTATTAGTGCATTGAGGGGCTATATCAGGCCCCGCCCATTACTTACTAAGTCCAATGCATTACTATTATGAAATGGGTAAAACATAACCAACATAAACATTCATATTAAAATTACCACAAAAAATGTTAATACCTTAACCATAAACCATGAATGGTATCAAAATAGCACATCCATAGTTAGACTAATCATAAACCCTTGAATACAATATGATAATATTTATCATAAGCAATCAAACTAAATTAAACATAAGGTTCAAGAAAGGATGTTGACATAAATGAAAATGTTTTTAATAAAATAATAAGAAACTTTTTTTTATAGAAATACCACTTTTTATTAAAAATAGTTATTTTAAATTCCATACAATTAAAAAAAAATTCTTACCTTACTTTGTCGAAAAAGTAAAATAAAGTACCTTGTAAAGAAAATGAGAAAAATATTCCATTTATCAAATTGAACAAGGGTAAAAATTTATTTAAAATATTTTAAAACAGTATAAAGATTTTTTTGAAATATATTTTTAAGAAACAAGGACATGAATGATAAATGTGTCCCAGTAAATTATTATATAAAATCAATCCCTAATAATAATGAATTTGAAAAATTAACCCTTACCTCATATTGTTCTTTAGTTGAGGGTGAGTTAACCTCCTGTATAATGGTTAAGTAATGTTATTAAGATAGACCAGAACTATATCCATGATTTATAATAAAATATTTGATCCTTTTATATCATTTTATTAATAATGTTTCATTATAAGAATTATTTCAAGCGTGAACTGCTTTATTTTCTTATGTACATTTTGTTGTGTAAGTATTTTTTCTTATGAATAAGATATATATTCTTCATATCCAGAATTGTATTAAGTTTATAAACATTGTATTTGTTTATTATATAAATTTTATTAGTCATTATTAAATGGCTATAGTGGAGGATAAATCTCTTTGCGTCATGGAGACGGTTGGTCGTACGTACGAGCGAGCGATGATATCATTCACTTAAAGGTTAAATGGTATACAATTAGATGGTATATTAATTATACAAAATAATTATCATGTCATATTAGTTATTTATATCCATTATAATATTCATTATACCTATACAAATAAAGTAGTTTTGAATAAAAAATTACACCACGATATGGAGATGGTAAGTCGTACGTACACACACATGGCAACATTGTTATTCATAAGATAGTTAAAAGGAGTAATATGATTGTACCATAATAATTATGACATATTATAATGTATATTATACTAGAATTACTACTTTATTATGGAAGTAACCTATTAATAGAAAGTATAAGAAGAAAAGAAATCGAACTAAAATGGTAAAAGAATGACCTCTTCTCCGAGTATCTCCTTTTGGTTTGAACAAAGGAACTTTGTAGATTGGATTTATTTAAAAATTATGGCCTCTAGGATGAATTGATATAAGTTTGGAGTAGAATTGGGTAGGGTTTGGATGATAAAAGAAGCTTTATAGGTGTGAATAAAAGACAATAAGGGGTTCCCTTTTATAAGAGAGGGGGGGGGACTTTTGGATACTCCCAAACTATTAATGAATTATAAATTTATTTTCAATTCAAAATATCCCCAAATTTAGTTATTTAGAAACTAAGATGAGTATGAGTATAAATAATCTCAACCAATAAAATTTATTCTTGTTTTTATTTTATTTTAAACCTTATAATTTTTATTTATTCTTAATTAATCTATTTAATTTTAATTGTAGTAATAATATTCTAAATATTAAAATCTTATATGTATTCACTTATTTGGTGTCAATTTTCCATAAATAGAAAATTTATAACATTTTATTCCTTTTATTTATCAATTTTTAATTTTTAAATATTTTTATGATTTTTAAATAATTTAATGAATTTTTATTTTTATTAAATATCAATAGTTTCAATTTTGACACTACTCAATTCTTTGACTAAAAAATAAATACAAAAATAAGGATAAATTTAAACCAAAACATTAAATATACTATTAACATGTCATAGTCACCTTGAAAATTCGTGGGGAACCTTAATTAATTGAAATTATATTTATTTAATATTTTTAATATATTTTATTTCATATTTCTATTAATTAAATATTTTTTTCTTCACTATTGTGTCATAATTAATAATAATTTATTAATATATAAAAATTATAAATAAAATACTATGAGGTAGATAATTATTCTATATTTCTGTATAATATTTATGATAAAAGTTATCTCATGGTGATCTCTATATTAAAATTATTATACTTATTTGAAATGAGAGTGTGACATTTTTTCACATTCAATGATTTTAATAATATCCATGTCATATTCATAGAAAGGTGTCCATTAAATGATTCCATTTTGATCCTAAGATGATAAGGGTTGAGTTTATTCATCAAATAGGATTTTTACAGGTGTTAGGTAATTTTATAGTTTATTTTTGCATTTAATTTCCAGATTTACCCTTAATCGTGGTAATAAAATAGTTTACTAAAGTTAATATTAATTTTATCAAAAAATAGTAGAAACCAATTTATGTAATTTGGAATCAATGATTCCAAAAATGGAATCCATTTCTCAAAATTCAAAAGACATAATTTGTTGTAATTAAATAAAAATTTATCTCGTTGATGGAATGAGAATATGTGGTTTTAAAAGTAAAAACCATCAAAAGATTGAAATGTTTTAATATCCCATTCTAATGTGAAAGTAATTCAATGTCTCAAATTATATTAAATTATAAGAATATAATCTAATTATAGTTTTAAACCTGTCAAAAGTATAATTTAACACTATAAATTATGTCAATGAAAAAAGTTGTATTCAATTAAAATTTAGTATTTTCACTATTCATCAAAACATGAAACTTATCATAAAAATACAAAAAAATGAACCAAATTAAATCTTGATATTAAAATTTCAATGAAAAAGTTCATTTTGTCTAATTAAATATATGAAATTTTCAAATATTAGATTTAAAATGGATTCTCCATTAAAATGCTGTTAAATTAGATTTAGAAAAAATAACATTTTAATGTGTAAAATTGGATTAATTATTATATTATGCCTACAAAATCATTTGGATGGATGTCAAAACATTTGATTAATTATATTGTATGTCAATTTCATAATTTGGTTAATACTATTCATAATCTCTTTTCAAATGTCTAGTTTGATAGATAATGGTGAACTTGAACTCGGTATTGCATGCAACACAAGATATTGACTTATTTAAAAAGAAGAATATCATGGAATCTTGGGGTGTTACAGAAGGTAAAACCATTGTGTGGAAGTAGCGCTGATGGCTGACGATGGCGTGTGCTGGCGTTCTGCAGTGGGTGACCGCATGAGACCATTGTGGGGACCTGATGGGCAGCTGGGATCGACTGCGAATGCTGACATAGCAGTGACGGTGAAGGAAACAGGACGAGGAAACGTGTTGGATTTGGGTTTGGTTAGTGGGTTGGATTTGGGACAATCTAAAAGGTCATATTCGGGTCAGTTCGAAACTAGGTCAGATCTGGGGCAATTGCGACAGAGCCCTGTTGCGGTCAACCATGGCGATCGACTACAATGATCAACCATAGAGGTCAACGATGGGGCCACATAAGCTCAAGTTACCATAATCATCACGACTGTGTATGCAATCTGTGGGCGGTCGACTGTGGCAGTAGACTACAACGGTCAGTTAGGTTTGGTTGGTGGACTGACCACGACGGTCAGTTCTCAGGCATCCGGTCAGTGTGGTAGGTAGACCGATCAGAGTAGTAGGTGGACCGAACATGGTGGTTGGTGGACCCACCACAATGGTTGGTTTGTAGGACCCAGTAGGTCTACTTGTAGATTTGTTCAAACGGTCGTAAATTCTAAATGGGGCATCCAATCGAAGAGCCTTCTACGACATTGAGACCCTAACATTGAGACTATCATTTTGGTACCAATAGTGGGTTTTTAGTTTGGACCATTATAGGTTGAGTGAATTCCCTTGGTCATTTCCTTGAGGCTACAATGT
This sequence comes from Viscum album, assembly GCA_963277665.1. Classification (NCBI taxonomy): domain Eukaryota; kingdom Viridiplantae; phylum Streptophyta; class Magnoliopsida; order Santalales; family Viscaceae; genus Viscum; species Viscum album. The sequence goes on along the minus strand of OY728158.1, from coordinate 646,808,474 downwards.
GAAATTACATCCACATCACAGAATTATAATCCCCTCTATAATTTGAGTCTCATATATATTTTTGGCATCCCTATATAAGACTGGAGTGAGATCCTCTATCATCCCTACTAGAGTTTTTATAATTTGCTTGACCTCATTGACCAAGGCGTTGATCCTCCATCTAGCAGGACATATTGGTAGAGTTTTTGGAATAGTTGACATACAATCCCCTACATAGTGTGATGATATAGATTATGTTTTGGGTGTCCCCCAACGATATTGGGAATGACCCCACATCTCTATATAATAGCCTTCTTATACTAGTTCATTCTCTTTTGGTGGGGCCCAAATGAGCTGGACCTCTTCGTTGAGTGTCTCCGATGATACAATGGCTTGAGGAGTGAGTTCTCCTGGAATGAGCGTGCTTCTGACAGAACCTTGTGGTTGGAAGATAGTTATGACTACCTAATGGCATGGTGTCTCTCCTAATTAAATCCGGGCTCATATTCCTTACTTCTTGTATCTTTTATACAATGTTTCATCTTATATTGAGCTGATTATACTTGATTATTCATTTTTAGTGTTTTTAAGGGGTGATACTAAGTATTTTTATACTCACCAATGCATGATATTTTCCCCCATATGTCATGTATCTAGAAAACAATGACCCTTTTGATGGTATCCTAGGAGGACCGGGAGTAGGTAGAGCATAGATGGAGTTGGGAAGACTCAGGTGTTTATCAGGAGCATACATTTGATGTGGTCCTCACCCTTATATTCAGTTGGAGTCTTTACAGTTTCAGTTGGTCTTGTGTACACTATTGTGGTGGGCTTGTATTTGGCATGATTTACTTTTCCTTTACATCATATTGTTCTCTAGTTGTGGGATCTTAGTTATATTAATTCTTTCTATTAGTTTTTTTTGTTATATATCAACATTTTGTAGAATGGAGATGTGGGCATGTGTACAGGTAATTTAGGTTAAGGCCTCCCATTTGTGGAAAATTCCTACTCAATGCTAATTTCCAGACCCTAGTCTATCAGAGGTGGTATTGGCTTTGTCACAACATGGGACCCTCTGGGAAGATTGTGAAAAAGTGGTATCAGAGGTGGTCAGTTTTGCCTTTGGACTGGGAACATCTGAGGTTGGGTTGGGGAAACTGTGTTAAGTGTTTCAAATTCTTCTTTTAGGACAGGTAATACAATGTTGGTGCGGTGGCTGATGTATCAATAAAGAAGGACTCTAATCACATCTTTTTCAACTCGAAGCATGAGAAGACTAGTTGCAGGGGAAAAAATGGTACCTGAATCATATATGAATGGTTTTGTTTTCCATGTACTTCTTGAGTCATCTTCTCAGATATAATCTATGGACTATGGTGTATTTTGTTTTATTTTAGGATGCCTCTATATAGATAGCTAGCTAGGATTCCCCTACGTGATCATGATGATGATCCACCCAGTGAAGAGGCATCGGTAAAGGGGCATATACCAGAGATAGCACCTCCGGGTGGTTTTCCAACTATACCACCACCCCTCTAGAAGAATCTACTATCATCACTACTAGTTGTAAATGCACGTATGATGAGTGCGCTGCATGATTTTCATAGGAAATGACCTCACAACTTTCGAGGTGAGATAGACCCTTAGATGGATGAGGATTGTCTAGAGGCATTCACCTATGTTTTCTTCCTTGTGAGGATGCCAACTGATCAGATGTTAGTCGTTGCTGCGATTCCTTTTTAGGGATTTGTGAGGAAATGGTATAGCTTGGTGACTTAGTCACATGATTAGATAGCTCTCTCTTGGACATACTTTAAAAATCTCTTCAATGAAGAGTTCTATCCAGCCACATTGCGATTGGTACACATACAAGAGGATCAAACCTCTATGTTGGGGATCGTATGCCAATGATTCCAAAAGCCCTACTGTTATGGACCGCTAGATGGAGGCTCAACTCCCTTCTAAAGTAGTTCATGATGATTAAACAAACTCAAATAGAGATAATAGAGTATTGAATCATTTATCGTGGAGGGAGGCCACAAATCTATATGATACTTGACCTCTTTTGGGGATTACAATATAGTGGTGTGGATGTAATACTACACTATACCCTTGAGGAAAAAACCAAAGGAACACACTCAACCTATACTGGTCAAAACTAAAAACCCACCATTGGTCTAAAAATGAACTTCTGAACGTTAGGGTCTTAAAACCCCATAGAGGGATCATCAATTGGATGATCTATTTAGAAGTTATGACCATTTCAACGAAGCTGCCCGCAGACCTGTTGGGGCTTGTCTACCTACCATCATAGTCAGTCCACCTACTGCATGAACTGGCCACCCGTAGACCAACTGTTAGAGTTGACCACCCATGGATGGGTTGCGTGGTCACTGCACTAATGGTATCAAGAGCTTTTGTGACATCGTGATCCCTGCCACGGTCGACCGCTATGGGGTTCTTCCCCGATTGCCCCAAATTTGACATAGGTCCGACCCGACCCGGATTTAAACTGCTATTCTAACCAAGATCTGACCCATTTACCCAACTTCGATCTGACTCATTTCATGCCATCCGCTACTACCACCACTAAATTTTCATTTGCTACTGACCCCGACCGCTCACCGAGGTCTCACACAGCCGCCTGCTGAGGTCTCATACAGCCACCCACTGTATCCCGCTCCACCAGCCCCAACAGCTCTACCGCATGCTGCTGGCGCAACTACCACACTCTGGTGGCCCCTTCCACAGACCACCACACCTCTTAAAATGCCAAAAAGGGAAATTATTTTAGATTAAAACTCCATGGGACCTGATGTACATTGATCCTACCTTGGTTGTCGATTTTACTCAAATGTAGTGGTCCGCTCGAGTTCGGAACGACTCGAAAATGTTCAGATGGGACCACAAGGATCCAATAATGAAGAACACAAATAACAGAAAGATAAATGAACATGAACAAAGGTTAATCATCATTGGTCAAGAATTCATGTCCAATGATCAAGAACAGGGGATTTTGGATTAGAAAACCAAATTAAACAAATCCTGATAAACTTGAAAAATAATCCCATCCTACAAATACAATCAAACTATAGGTTAATCTATTCATGGATTAGTTCAAGTTTTTCATAGGAATCAAGAACTGGGAAGAACTAATTAAATCAAACATCCTACCTTGATACATATGGTTCGCTAAGGAAAAATGATCATCACGTCGTCATCGTCTGTGAGATCTATCAATATCTGTGTGCCCCAATCATCAATCTGAGGTTTCATCATCTTTCGTCGGAAGGATCCTCTAGAGGTTCTCTCTCCATTATCTCCAAAGAATTCCAAGTTTATGAGTATAATCCTATATCTCTATCAAAATTTTTATTAAAGGATAAACCACATAGATTTTTCAACTACTAAATTAAAATAATTTTATTAAATTATATTTATTTGTTTAGAAACCATTATAAATTTTTCACAAACGACCCATGCTAACAAAAGTTAGGTCTCACCTAGGGTAAGGTCTCTATTTTGAACTAAAAAATTACCTCATATTTCTTATCTGAACATCTATTTAATATTTTTCCACTATTTCAGGAAAACAACCCACACGTGCTATTAAATATTTTAATATTTTCCTAACATTTGTTTTGGGAACAACATGCCTTATAATCTCATGTCGTATCAGTGCCTAGTCTAAAAAATAATCTATATAATGTCTAAAAATAATACTTGGAAAATCCAAGATGGTACCTTCTCCCCACCTTGGGGATTTACGTCCTTGAAAATCCAAAACAAGGGCTACTCAAATAGATGGGTGTACTGAGCACAAATCTATGCCTCCCACTACCATGTGCTCTCCTATAGATTCCCATTATACCAACGAATGTGCATTGAAGGAATCAATCACCCCCAAAGTATATTCTCTTGCAGATTCTTAATATCCTTTAGGTACTCAGCAAAAATTGCTCTATCCTCGATGTCCAATTGACTCCAATTGATAGTATGAGATGGGTCAAGCATGTACCTACTCAGCTACGGCACATAAACTACATTGTGTACCCAGCCTAACTGAAGAGGTAGAGAAAATTGGTATTTCAGCTCACCAACTCTATGAATTATCTAGAAATGGACAACGATCGTAGAAGATAGCTTGCCTCCTTAGCCAAATCTCTGTAATCCCCTTTGAGGTGAAACCCGAAGGAATACATGGTATGCTTCCTCAAACTCCAAAGGCCTCCAATGTCAGTTATCATAAAACTTATGATGGCTCTCTGAATTCTTCATTCACTCCTGGATTATCTAAAATTTCTCCATAGTATCTTACACCATGTTTTTTCCCATAAGTGTTGGCTCTCCTGGGCCAGGCTAGCAAGTAGTGACCTATAGGGTCTCCCATACAAATCGTTGAATGGTTCCATACCGATGGTGGAATGGTAGATGTTTTTGTATAAAAACTTCACTAGTGGTAGGTGATTCTCCCAACTATGAATATAGTTTATCATGAAAGCTCCTAACATGTCCTCCAGAACCTGAATGGTCCACTCAATCTAGTCACCTATCTGTGGGCGAAATGCTATGATCAAGCATAACTAGGTCTTGAACGCCTCTTGTAATCCCTTCTACAACTGGTATATAAAGCAGACATAATGATTAGAAACAATTATCGATGGAACTCCATGGAGTCAAACTATCTCCTTAACATAGAGGCATCCCAAATTCTATACTAAACACTTCTCGTAGATAGCTAGGAAGTGGACCTACTTGGTGTGTTGGTCAGCGATCACCTAGATGGAATCATGTCCCTTGGATGTACGTGGTATTCCCTTTACTAAGTCCATATATATCCCATCCCTCTTCCATTATGTAACCACAAGGGGTTGAGCTAAACTTGTTGGAACCCGGTGCTCAACCTTCACTTTCTAAAAAGTAAGGCATCGAGAAACAGACTGTATAACTTCTTTCTTTATACCTAGCCACCAAAACTAATGTCAAAGGTCCTAGTACATATTCACCACACCTAGATATACCACCAAAGGGGATGTATGAAACTCCCTCAAAACCTCCCACACAATGTCATTGGTACCATCGTGCATCATCTGATACCACTCTCGCACAACCAGTCCCATAGGGGCCCATGTTGTGACTACCCCAAGCCCATGTTTGATAGGCCATGGGCTGACGACTAGCACCAAGTTGGCCTTTCACACAAATGGGAGGCTTTAACCTAAAGTACATGTACACACACATGTATCTCCAAGACAAAAAATGATTAAATGTAAAAAAAATAACAGAATGCATGCATAAAACTAAAATCCCACAAATAGTGTACAACATGAAGTAAAGGAAAAGTAAAACGGGCCAAATACAAGACAATCACAAGAGTTTGTACACAAGTACAACTGAAACTATAAAGATCCCAACCTACTCTAAGGGAGAGGACAACATAAAAGGTATGTTCTTGATAAAAATATTGGTCTTCATAGCTCTGGATATGATCCACATACTCCTTGTGTTCCTAGGATACCTTCAAAAGGGCCTCTTTCTTAACAAGACACGATATGTGCGGGTGAAGACCGTGCATGGGTGAGTATAACAACACTCAGTAGGACACCTTGAAAACAATTTACATGAAGAACCAAGTTTATTCATTTAAATTAAAGATGTAACACTATATAATAGATAAATTACGTATGAAAAAACAACCCAAATATACTTAAGAGAGACACCATGACATCAGGAAGTTATAACCAACTGCCAGCCATAGGGTTCTGCTCGACGCATGCTCATTATGGGAGAAATCACTCCTTGAGCCATGATATCATTAGAGACACTCGATGAAGTGGTTAAGCTCATTTGGTCCATGCCCAAAGAGAAAGAACAGTATTGAGAATACTACGATACATAGAGAGTGGGGCACACCTAGGATCACTATAGGACACCATGGACCCAATATGGATCAAACAACTACGCAGGGGATCATATGCCAATGATGCTGCAAACCCTACCTATATAGACTGATGGATGGAGGATCAAATTACTACTCAACTAGGACATTTTAATTAAAAAAAACAATGGGGATGATAGAGTATCAAACTCCAGTCTCATATAGGGATGCCATAACTCTATATGAGATTCAGCATCTAGAGGGGATTACAATGAAGTTATATGGACTTAACGCTGCACTATACCCTCAGGGAAAGGACCAAGGGAATGCACTCAGCCTATACTGGTCCAAAATAAAAACCCATCATTGGTCTAAAAATGAACATCTCAACATTAGGGTCTCAATGCTTTAGATGACTCATTGATTGGATGCTCCCTTTAGAAGTTATGACTATTAGAATAAAGATTTCCATAGACCTACCAGGGCCTACGGACATACTTCCGTGGTCAGTCCACCTATCATAATAGTAGGTCAACCTACCACTATCGTCGGTCCACATGCTGCTGTAGTCGGTCCGCCTATAGCGAGGGCCGACTGCCTGTGGACCGACTACCTATGGACTGACTTCCCATAGACCAAACTTCATAGTTTGTCTACCTGTCGTGCCTCAATGACCACTGTATTCTCCCACCCGCAGATTGGCCACACGGTTGCTGCTATCACAACAAATCGAGCTACCATTACACCATGCTTTTGATGGAATAGTCTAACCCACATTCATGATATTTTCCTCTTTGGACCTATCCCACATGGTTTTTTATTTCTTGGGATTTGGACCTTAGAAATTCCTAAAAAAAATTCCTCATGATGGGAGAGGTATCCACCCAACATTATAATGTGGTGCTTCGTGCTCCTCCTTCTTCGATGTGGTATTTCTATAATCCTCCCCCTAGAAGGTCCTCCAAGCCAAAATGCTTCCTAACCTCATGTAATCCTCCCCATATGCTAGATAATAGTGACTAGAAGTGAGGGTATCAAGTGAAAACTTGGGGAGACTATACCATATGTATAATTTCATATAATCAATACTAATGTTTTACCAAATAATAAAAAATCAACGTAAATGAAAAAAATATAATAATGACATACATATAAGAGCTCCCAAAGTGGTAAGCCTACCCAGAGTAAAATACTGTAGACAAAAAACAAGATAAATTTAAGTAAAAAACTATCTGTAGGGTACTCTAGTGTCTTTCCTGGTGTGCTCTATCACCATGCTCAACTGTTCAACCATCTTCTATAGGGCCCTTTGCCTTCATAGGATCTCTGGCCATGAAATCGACAAGCGCACCGAAATGCCTGAGTAGGGTGTGAGTATAGGACTCAGTAGGACCCCACCAATGAATCCTTACTATAAGTGCATAATATATATATAACATTGTATATCATGATATAATTAAATGCTCAATAAACATACATTTATTGAGTCATCATGCACTGACCAAGCCGCCATGAACCCCGACCCCACATACTTTGGCTCATTGTTGGTTAGAAATTCATGAACACACATACCTACATCAAGGTCACATAGTTCACCCCACTTTCTAGTGGTCTGGTGATAGATGATACTGGCCTGCCTAGCTCTTATCAGTGCGCCGTGAAGAGGTTTTTCTTACTTTTGAGGTAGGAGGTTCCTTACCATTTTGGGCCATATATATATATATAATGTTATCTTGATGTGATGTTTGTGTTGGAATAACCCATTCTTGTGAATAATTTCATGTGGGTGTGTGAGTATCCATGGGCGTACTTGTTTATGTGTGATTATCCTGACTTTGATCATGGTATGACTTATCATTCCTTACTATGAAACATTTTGTTTGTGTGTTTTGAAGCTTGTGTATTTTTGTTTAATGTACAAAGATACACATGTGGAGCGTTGAGGTTGGGTGTATGAGTTTACCCAACCTAAAACAACCCTAATGCCCTTAAAGGAGGGCATTGCTACCCCTATAGTGGAAAAAACATAATGGATAGTAGGTGGATACTGAGATACATAGGTGGAACCTAGATGGTGGGAGTTACATGGTCTAGTGGTCAGTAAACCATCCTAACATAGTCCTAACATCCTTAAAGGAGAATTTGGAAACCCCTATTGAGGGGAAATCATAGTGGCTTACTGGAGGATACTGGTCACGAATTCATACAAATATGGGTCATGGGTGATTAAAAGGGTAACCAGACCAAAGATAGACCTAAAAAAACATATGGAGTTCCTGTAACAACTAGTAGAAGTGTGGGGTGAGCTATGTGACCTTGATGGAGATACACATGTTCATGAATTTCTAACCGGAAATGAGCCGAAGCAGGTGGGTCCGGCGTTCAGGGAGGCTTGGTCAGGACATGATGACTCATCACATGTATGTTTACTAAGCATTTACTTATTTCATGATATAAACTGTTATATATATTTTGTGCACTTATGGTAAGGATGCATTGGTGGTGTCCTACTGAGTATTGTACTCACAAACTACTTAGAAATTCTGGTGTACTTTTAGATTTTGTGACCAGAGATCTGGAAAAGGGAAAGGGTCCTATGGTGGATAGTTTAGAAGTGATGCATGGAGTTGGAGTGGACTGGGACAGACACTAGAGTACCCCATAGTTAGTTTTTTATTTACATTTATCTTATTTTTTTCTACTTCTTTATACTTTGGACAATATTACCACTTTGAGAGCTCTTATATATATATATATATGTCATTATTATATTTCCTCATTTACTCTGATTTTTTATTATTTTATTTAAAACATTATTTTTGAACCTATGAAATATTATGAAGTGTATAGTCTCCAAAAGGTTTCACTTGAGACCCTTTCTACTAGTCGAAAACCTCTTGTATATGGGGAGGTGTGCTTGAGGTCATGTCGAATTGTGGATCAAACTTAATTGTTTGGGTCAGGCTGTTCCAAAAAAATAAGACCCATCAGACATAACCCTAAGATCACCTCATCAATATAAAGAAACCAAGAATGATACTCAGTGGCACACATATCCTACAGAAATGCCTGCAGATAGTACTTAATCTCTGATAACATTTGTGATAGCCTAGTCTAGTGCTCCCATATTGAGGTTACATGAGGAAAGCGTAGAGTACATGGTGTTCTATGGTGCATCCGGGACTGGTCTTGGTTGTGTCCTGATTTAGAGGCAAGCCGTGATTATATATAGATCATGCCCGTTGTGACCACATGACCTTAACTAAGAAACCCATGATCTTGATTTAGTAGTGGTATTCTTTTCTTTGAAGATGTGGTGAAACTACTTGATGGGAAATCAGTTTGTCATCTAATCTGATCACTAGAGTATCTAGTATATATTCTCTCAGAAATTTCTTAACTTGATCATAGGCGATGTATATAGTTCCTCCAGGACTATTAATTTGAGATATTTTATTCTCCAAGGAAGGGGAACCTGGTGGAAGATGATCTCAATAGGAGATCTAGTGTGTAGTTTGTGAATGAGACATCCAAGAGGTTCACCTAATTAAAGATATCCTTTATGGATGGAGATTGAGAAGATTACCTTTAGTTGATGGTTTTCACCCCTACACTCTTATTTCGAGTCTACGAGGCATAGATAAGGGATACTGAATGTGATCCAATAAGTGTTCAAATGTCCAAAGGGAATGATCTTGATGGATATTTAAAAGGCAAGGATCATATCGTTCTATTCAGAGGATACATGATGGTACTAGTGATGTTGTGGGAGTTTCATACATCTCATTTTGAGTTACATCTAGGTGTGACCAAGATGTACGAGGAACTCTGATGTCAGTTTTTTTGGTGAGGGTTGAAGGGAGAAGCTGCAGAGTTTGTTTCTCGATGCCTTACATGTTAGAAAGTGAAGGATGAGCACCGGGTTCCAATCGGTTTATCTCAAACCCTTAAGGTTCAAAAATGGATGTGGGATGGGATATCTATGGAATTCATGATAGGATTACCATGTACGTCTAGGGGACATGATTCAATCTAGGTGATTGTTGACCAAATAACCATGTCTTCCCACTTCATAGATATCTAAGAGTAGAGTTCAATAGAGAACTTGGGGAACCTCTATATGCATGAGGTAGTTCAACTTCATAGAGTTACATCGATGATTGTTTATGATCATGATTCTCCCTTTACATCCCGGTTGTGGAAGGGATTACAAGAGGCATCCATGACCCAGTTACACTTGAGCACAACATTTCACCCACAGAAATATTGCTAGACTGAGTAGACCATTTAGGTTATGAAATAAAATCTATGAGATTTCATGTTTGAATTTGGTCATAGTTGGTTGGATCACATACCAGTGGTGGAGTTTTCATACAACAATAGCTACCATTCCACCATAGGCATGACACAATTGAAAGCAATGTACAGGTGATTCTGTAGGTTACCACTTTTCTCAACTGACCAAGGATATTCAGCATTCATGGGACTAGTATTGGTACAATCTACTATAGGTAAACTGTAGATCATCCCAGAGTTGATAAAGACTACACAGAGCCATCACAAGTCTTATGCTGACAGGTTTCAGAGGTATTTGGAGTTCAAGGAAGGATACCATGTATTTCTTTGGGTTTCACCTCAATTGGGATTACAATGATTTGGATGGGGAATAAAGATATCTCCCAAGTTCATCGACCCTTCCCAGATACTGCGCAGAGTTGGAGAGGTGGCATACCACTTATCTCTACCTCCACAGTAAGACCGGGTACACAATGTATTGTACGTGTAGTAAGTGAGGAGGCATGTGCATGACCCATCACATGTTATTCATTGGGGTGAAATAGACATCAAGTATGGATAAAATTTTGATGGGTACCCAATGGAGAATGGGAATCATAGGGAGATAATCCTTTGGGGGAGATCAATTTCTTGATTTGTGTTAAGTGGCTGCATGAGAATCTCTAAGAAAGAACATGGGAGAGGGAGGTTTAGATCTGTGCTCAGTACCCCCATCTATTTGAGTATCCATTGTTTTGTATTTTTAGGGATGTAATGTCTCAAGGTGGGGGAGAATTTAACATCTCATATTTTCCATGTATTATTTATATACATTATATGGATTAGTTTTGAGACCAGGCACTAAGACAACTTGTGATTTCAAGGCCCGATGTGGCTAGAAATAATATTAGAAAAATATTAAAATATTTAATAGCATATGTGCACAATTTTTCTAAAAAAGTGGAATAAATTTTAAACAGGTGATCAGAATAGAAATCTAAGGGCGCTGTTGAGTTAAAAATAATGGCTTTACCCTAGGCATGACCTAACTTTTGTCGAAGTGGGTTGTTTGTGAAAAATTTATCCTGGGTGGGAAACGAATTAACATATATTAATAAAAATATTTTAATTTGATTGTTAATGAATCGAGGGGTTTTATCCTTTAATAAAACCTTTTTTTCAAAGATCTTGGGTCATACTAATAACCCAATAATTTTCTATAGAGATTGGAGAGAGAACCTAGATAAGATCTTTCTAAAAAAAGAATATGAAACCTCCGACTGAGGATCAACGCACACCAATCTTGATAGATCTCACTAAAGATAAAAACACGATTACCAATCTTCATCTGTGAATGATTAAAATTGAGGTAGGTTATGTGATTTAATTATTTATTCCTGATTATTTATTCTTATGATGAACAAAGACTAATCCATGAAAAGATTATCCTGTAGATCGATCATATTTTTTGATTGGATTATTTGGCAGGTTTACCAAGATTTTTTTAATTTTATTTTCCAAATCAAAATCTCCCAGTCATGATCATTATTCAAGAACACATGTCCAATAATGATAAACCATTGTTTATGTGAATTTTTCCCTCTGTTATTTTCGTTCTTTGCCGTTGGATCCCCATGGTCTCACCTCGACATTGTTGAGTGGTTCTGAACACATGCAGATAGTCAAATTTAAGGAAACTCGACAAATGAGGCTATATTAGTGTAGATCAGGACCTAATAATCTAGAATATATGACTGTTTCAATTTTTGGGTAGTAGAGGAGGTGCGGTAGTCTGCGGAAGGGGTTACTAGTTCGCGGATTATTTTCAAGGAGGTCGGCTGTGAGAGACCACATAGGGAGATGCAGTGGGTGGTTGGGATCGGTGGTGGATTTGGACATGTTGGTGGTGGTGGAAGACACGGTTCAGGACTACGGGTCAGATCTAGGTTGGTCAACTGGCTGGATTCGGGTCTATCTAGCAGCTTGGATTCAAGTTTGATCAAACCCAAGACAAATCTGGGGAAATTGGGATAGAGCCTGATTGTGGTTGACCATGTTGATTGATTGTGGTGATCAACCACGGTGGTTGAATGTGGTGTTGTAGCAGCTTAAGTTTCCATGAGTGTAGCAGCTGTATGACCAGTCTGTGTGTTGTGGACAGGGGTAGTCGACCGCAACATTCGGTCAGGCATGACAGGTGGACTGACAATGACGATTAGTCCACATGTGGATGGTCTGTGTTTTAGGTGGACTGAATGAGGTGGTAGGTGGACTGAATGAGGTGGTAGGTGGACCTATTTAGGTTGAGTTCATTCCCTTGGACCTTTCCTCAAGGGTATAATGCAATAATACACCCACATCCCTCAATTTTAATCCCCTCTAGAGGCTGAGTCTTAGATAGAGTTGTGGATTCCCTCTAAGAGAATAGAATGGCTCCTTTATCAGCCATAGTAGAGTTTATGGAATATAACGACCCATAATTTACATAAATTGTTATTACATCAGAATTGATGCACACTTATTACAACATATAAAAAAACCAGGAAAGGAATGTATAGGTATAGTGTCTTTAGAAACTGGGAAACATAAACAACTAGTTCATAAAGCGTCTACACTATCTCCCATTTATTTCATCATATCTATAGTCCCTTTTGGCATCTCTTACTTAATAACCTTCTTCCTGACCTGGGGAAAGAGAACATACAAAAGGGTGAGCTCAAATGATCAGTAAGGGTAAACAAAAGAAATATCTATCACATCATATTCATAAGAACATAACATTTTGGAAATCTTAACCTGCAAAAGAGATCATAATATCATAACATGGGATAATTTATAGTAGTGAAATGTAATCCCAATAATCATAACTTAAAACATGAAACTTTGTGGCATACACACACAATCATAGATAATCATTTCTTATTAGTCAAGACTCATTGCCAAGACTATCTTAGTGGACAATGTCCATTTCTGAACCGAGTTCATTCCTCATTTCAGTCATGTTTCACTGAACCGGTTTAACCTGCCGTTCTAGCCATGTCTATCTCATGAGATATAAAATCTTTACCCAATGCATTGGAGGGAGATATAGGTCCCACCCATCTCATAATGATACCATTCTTATGTGTGCCACAAAATAATAAATCATACATCATTGCATAAACCATGTAATAAAAAAGGGATTCTTAAACAACATGACATCATAAAACAATTCATATAAAATAAAGGAATTCATAAAAATAATTCCATCACAACATAATGAAATCAATGTAATAATAGGGATAGAAACAGAACCCTATATTATCTTAGATGGAAAATAATTTTGATAAAGAACTTGAACTCCATTCTTGAGGAAAATATCCTTTCTACTTCAAAAACATTTTCCTTTCTTTAACATGTCATAAAATTTTAAACTAAAATAACTTGATTAAAAATAAACTTGAAAACTTGTAAAGGATGCTTCTTGGAAATAATGTTTTAATAATCCATTCATGCCATATAAGTTAAAAAAAAAAATTCTTCTCGTACTTTTGTCGGAAAAGTCAAAAAGTACCTCGTACGAAAAAACGACAAAAGATTCCTTTCATATGTTTTACTAAAAACTCAAAAAAGGGTAAAATTGGATTTAAACAATTGTAGGTGGATGGAAAATATTACATATTGAGGAAACATGGATGTGGATGATAAAATACATCCCAGTAAATTTCAAAGTATAAACAATCTCGGATAAAAATGAGATTGTGATATTTCCTTTACCTTAGGTCCGATTTGCTTTGTATGTGTCCGAACCTCCTGTATAATGATTTAAATAATGTCATTGACTTATTACAATATCATAATCATTGTTATGATATCATATATGGTCATATTATTAGCTTATTAAAAGTAATATTTCATTGCTACTTGTTATTCAGGTGTTTATTACTTTTTGTTCTTATGCGTGTTTTGTCGAATAAATTCTTATTCTTCTTTTTAGGTTATAGATACCTTATTTCCAGAATGGTATTAGTGTATTATATATCATATTAATTCATTAAATTCATCTATATAATCATTATGCAATGAAGATCATGTAGAACGAGTCACATCACATCGTGGAGATGGTATTCCGTACGTACGCACGAGCGATGATATCGTTCCCATGATCGTGGAATTGTATTGGAGTGTATGTATACTATTTCAGAATCAATATCAATTTACAATAATCATATATAGTAATTATTTACACCATTATAACCATCCAAGTAAGGTGGTGGGGGAAAATAGATTACACCACGGCGTGGAGACGGTATTCCGTACGTACGCACGCGCGGTGATTTCATTTTCCGTAGGATGGATAGATGGTGAAATATGGTTGTTTCATACTTATAATAACATATCAGTATATTAGTGATACTTATGTTATTACTTCATAATGAAACAACTAAAGAAGAAGAAGTTGAAGAAGAAAGAATTTCGAAAGGATCGGTAATGGATATTACCTATTTTTTTGACGCGCCTCTTCTTAACCTCCTCTTAGGGCACTTGGGTTGGTCTTTGAAGAAGACCAGAACCTCTAGGATGATTCTAGGTAAGTGGAGAGGAGAACTTAGCAGGGGTTGTCCGATCTTGAAGGCTCAAATTGGTGTGAGGAGGAGAGGGAGGAGGTGCCCTTTTATAAGGGAGGAGCGGGGCACCTTTGGAATAACTAAAAGTATTATTTTATTATAAAGTCAAATTCGGTTTTTAATAGCTCCAAATTGATATATTTATAAGATAAGGTGGGTATGAGTATAAATCCTCTCATCCAATAGAATTTAGACAAGTTTAGGTATCAATTTTAAACTTATCATTTAGATTTAACTTTAAGTTAGATAATTTAACTTTTACCGTGTCTTCTTGTTTTATTACACTATAAGGTTAATAAACTTACCATATCAAGCCAAACGAACCCCAAGTTGTTTATTATTAATATATATAACCTTATATAAGTCATTTGGACGATCCTTAGATTTTTATGAATAAATTAACAATTAGTAATGTAATATTTATTTTAAAAACTATTTTATGTCAATTTTGACACTATTTAGTAATTGATTTTTGTGAAAATCATAACAAAATGATTAGTTTGAACCAAGTTACTTAAATCAATACTAACATGTAATATTAAGCTATAAAATTAGTGTAATTCATAAAAAGTCTCAAATTACATTTATCTGGGAATTTATAACATCAATTATGTCAATATTTCATTAATAAGATAATTACTGCATCATCATTGTGTCATAAATAAATTAAATTATTTAACATCTAAAAATTACAAATAAAATACCATTATGTAGGAAATCATTTTACCTTTCTAATGAATATTTTTAGTCGAATTTATCTTATGTATAACCCTATATTTAAAAATGATTTACTTATTAAACATTGATTTTAACTATTTTAACCCTTCTTTAAATAAATTAAAAATAAATGTCCTAATATAATCCAAGTGGGCCTAAATGGTCATATTTTATTCCTAAGGTTTTTTTTGGTCGAATTACACTTATCCAATAGAATTAGGACATGTGTTAGGGTAATAAAAATAACACTTTTACCCTTAATTACCCTATTTACTTTTAACCGTTGTAAAAAAAGTAAAAAGTTACTAATCACCAAAAATTATTTTCATCTCATTGAACCACATTTTAGTCCTTTATATTAACCGTGTCTCTCGGATTTTTGAAATTCCACTCACAGAAGTGGTAAAATTAAGTTTTATGAAAAATTCAGTTTTTTTTAACTACCACTTAGTGGTTTCACTATTCATCAAAAATTGAATGTTTTCAGAAAAATACCAAAATTTCACCCTAGGCTAATTTCGATATTCCGAATCCAAAAATAAAGTCCATTTTGAAAAATAAAAATTATAAAATTTTAAAAAGTGGTTATTACTATTCATAACGGTTAGTTTTAATAATATTTTAATAGCATATCCTTGTTTAGTGAAACTCGGTATTGCGTACGACGCAAGCTATCGAGGAAGGCCACAGTTGCATGTAAAGCAAGCCAAGCTTGTGTTGTGTGTAGTGAAAGATTCCTTTAATGATTTATATAACATAAAAACAAAATATTTCTCATAAAAGTCTCGGGCGTTACATTCTACCCCCCTTAAAATGAATTTCGCCCTCGAAATTCGTCACTTTGTCACAAACAGATGAGGATACTTCTCCCTCATCATATCCTCAGGCTCCCATGTAGATTCTTCTAATTGGTGGTTCATCCATAAAACTTTCACCAAGTGAGTGGTCTTGTTTCGTAGGACTTTTTCGCTACGTTCCAGAATCTCTATCGGCTGTTCTTCATAAGAAAGATCTTGCTCCAACGGTACAACTTCTGAGTTGAGTACATGTGAAGGATCAGGTATGTACTTTTTCAGGAGAGATAAATGGAACACATCGTGAACTTGAGAGAGATTCAGTGGAAGTGCCAATCGGTAAGCTACCTTTCCAACATGATCCAGTATTTTGAAAGGACCGATATATCTAGGGCTCAACTTCCCCTTCTTTCCAAATCTCATGATCCTCTTCCAGGGAGATATTCGTAAGAACACTTTATCACCCACTTCAAACTCTAGGTCTTTTCTTCGGTTGTCGGCATAACTTTTCTGTCGACTCTGAGCTGCTCTTATGTTTTGTTGAATAGATCGGACCTTTTCTACCATCTCATCAATAAGATCAGGTCCTAATAGCTTTCTTTCCCCAACTTCATCCCAGCAAGTTGGAGTCTGGCATTTCTTTCCATAGAGAGCCTCATAAGGAGCCATCTGAATAATGGAGTGAAAGCTATTTTTATAAGAAAATTCCACCAAAGGTAGGCGTTGATCCCAACCACCTTTGAAATCCATAGAGCAAGCTCTCAACATATCTTCTAGAGTTTGAATTGTCCTCTCAGACTGACCGTCTGTCTGAGGATGATAAGCAGTGCTGAAACTCAACTCTGTATCCAGAGTATGCTGAAGACTTCACCAGAACTTTGAGGTAAACCTCGGATCCCGATCAGATATAATAGAAAGTGGTACTCCATGCAATCTTACCACTTCCTTTACATATATCCTGGAAAGCTGATCCAGAGAGAAATCCTCTCTAATAACAATGAAGTGTGCAGACTTTGTAAGACAATCAACTATGACCCAGATAGCATTATTGCCTTTGGATGTTTTAGGAAGTCCTGTGACAAAGTCCATAGTGATGTTTTCCCATTTCCATTCGAGTATAGGTAATGGTTGTAACATCCCCTTGGACTTCTGTCTCTCAGCTTTAACTTGTTGACAAACCAAGCATCGAGAGACATATTCAGCAATATCTCTTTTCATGTCATCCCACCAGAAGTACTCTTTCAGGTCCCTATACATCTTCGTGCTTCCAGTATGAATAGAGAATGAAGAACTATGAGCCTCATCCAGCATCTCCTTCTTTAATTCTGGGATGGGAGGAACACAAACCCGATTGATGAACTTTATTATCCCATCACAATCAAGGTTGAATTCAGGAATATTTCTCACCTTCTTTTGTAACTCTACATCTTCTTTCTGCGCCTCTTTAATCTTCATATGTATAGATGGTTGAACATTCATTTGATAAAGATACAATTTTCCCCCTTCGATTATAATTCCAAGATCCAGCCTTTGTAAATCCATAAATATTGGATCTTTTGTGATCCTCATCATGGATAAACTGGCATGGTCTTGTCGACTTAATGCATCTGCCACCTTGTTTGCTTTCCCAGGGTGGTAATGAATTGAGCAGTCGTAATCCTTAATCAGCTCTAACCATCTTCTTTGGCGCATATTCAGCTCCTTTTGTGTGAAAATATACTTTAAACTTTTATGATCAGTATAAATGTCACACCTTTCACCATAAAGATAATGCCTTCAAATCTTTAATGAAAAGATTACCGCAGCTAACTCCAAATCATGTGTTGGGTAATTTTGCTCATGTATTTTCAACTGCCGTGAGGAATAAGCTATCACCATATCATTTTGCATAATAACACACCCCAATCCCTTCTTGGATGCATCACTGTAGATCACAAACCTTTCACCACTACAAGGCAGTGTGAGCACAGGTGCACTGGATAACCTTCTTTTCAACTCCTTGAAATTCTCTTCACATTCCTCCGTCCAAACAAACTTAACTCCTTTCTGAGTCAACCTGGTGAGTGGATTTAATAATCATGAAAAATCTTTCACAAAACGTCGATAATATCCAGCCAAACCAAGAAAACTTCGGATCTCGGTTACTGTTGTTGGTCTCGACCATGTTTTGATAACCTCTATTTTTGCTGGATCCACATATATCCCTTCTTTTGAGATTATGTGACCCAAAAATGAAACTTTTTGAAGCCAAAATTCACACTTGGTAAATTTGTCATAAATATTCTCCTTTATCAGGGTCTTCAATATAATTCTCAAGTGATCTTCATGTTCATCCTTGCTCTTTGAATAGACAAGAATATCGTCTATAAAGACTACCACAAACTGATCAAGATAGTCTCTAAAGACTCTATTCATTAGTTCCATGAAGATAGATGGGGCATTAGTAAGACCAAATGGCATCACTATAAATTCATAGTGTCCATACCTTGTACGGAAAGCCATCTTTGGTATATCCTCCCTTTTGACCCTTAATTGATGATAACCTGAATGAAGATCAGTCTTGAAAAAGTATTGAGCTCCATGTAGTTGGTCAAATAAGTCATCAATGCATGGGAGATGATATTTGTTCTTGATAGTGATCTTGTTAAGTTCTCGATAATCAATGCAGAGTCTCATTGATCCATCTTTCTTCTTAACAAACAGAACATGTGGTCCCCAAGGTGATGCACTAGGGCGTATGAATACCTTATAACGATTCTCTTGGAGTTGCTTCTTCAATTCCTGCAACTCAATTGGGGCCATTCTATAAGGTTTCTTTGAAATAGGTAAAGCACCTGGTACGAGTTCTATTGAAAACTCAACATCACGATTTGGTGGAAGACCCGGTAATTCCTCTGGAAAGACATCATCAAACTCCCGTACAATGGGAATATTCTTAATCGTGAGTTTCTCACCAACCACTTGAGATAAATAACCTTCATTTAGTGGAATCAAGATCCATAAGATGGAAGAAATTTCCACTGGAAGGTTATGTTCATCCTTGCATCGATAAACGATCATAGATTGATCTGGAATATGAAATGTGACTTCCCTTCTTTGGCAATTGATATGAGCTCCATATAAAGAAAGCCAATCCATGCCAAGAATCACATCAAATTCCACTATAGGAAGGATCACAAGATTTGCAGGAAGCACTTTTCCACAAACTTCAATCAGGGAAGAATTATAAACTTTTGATGCGACTGTTGTGCCATTAGGTGTTGTCACAGCTAACTAAACATCTAATTGTTGAGGTAATACGGTGATACCCTTAGAAAAATATTCAGAAATAAAAGAGTGGGTGGATCCAGAATCAAATAAAACATTTTCTACTTTAGAGTGGATGGTAAGTGTACCTTTCACCACATCGTTATCATACTCCACATCACTGATAGAAATTGCACGTGACTTTCCTTTGTTTTTAGCCTTAAGAGTTTTTTGACGTCGACCATCATCATCAACCCTTTGATTTGGGAATTGATTGGAATAATGACTCATCTCCTTGCACTTGAAACATTGAAGTGTAGTAGGTTAATTCTGTGTGACCCTTCCTTTGTTTGCATCATTATACATCTTCTTCCCATCATTGTGGCATTCAAGTGCCCGATGAACTTTCTTTCCACATTTGAAACATTTACTTGTCCCTTTAAGACAACTCCCTCCATGTTTCTTTCCACACTTTGAGCATATGGCAAAGCTCATCTTCTTTTCAGTGTGCTCTTTAGATTTTCCTTTGAATTCCATTTTCCTCTTCTTATCAAACCCATATGACTGATGGGTTACTCCAATCTCCATCTCGACTTTGAGAGAACATCAAATGATTTCCTCATAGCTATTGAATTCCCTTATGGCTAACGCCCTTCGAAGACTTGGTTTTAAGCCACTAAAGAATCGATCGATCTTACTCTCAGGTTAGATAATAATACCAGAAGCGTACCTTGCAAATCTTGTAAAATTTGCTTCATAGGTACCAATAGATTCATCATCCTTTTGCTTTAGTTCAAGAAACTCCTTCTCCATCTTTGTTCAGAGAATACGAGGGAAGTACTTATTGAAAAAGAAGTTCTTGAACTCGTCCCATTCCATGGACTCAATTTCATCCCTTTTCCTAGTATTCTTAATAAGATTCCACCATTGATCAGCATCTCCTTCCAAACGATACACTGCTAAGATGACTTTATCATGTTCAGAACATTGAAGAACTGAAAATATCTTTTCAGTAGTACTAATCCATTGTTCAGCAACTAATGGATTAGTAGACCCGCTGAATGAAGGCGGACTCTGCCTCATGAAGGATTCAACAGAATTTTGCTCCTTCCTTTGCTCGTTTGGAAGTCCTTCATGATTCATAGCTTGAGAATGTTTTGTGAGCTTGGCTACAAGATTTTGCATTCCAGCTCCCATAACGTTTGGTTGCTCAGGGGGACAATCATTGCATTGCCCGTCGCATTCTGTATTAACACGGTTCCTTCGGGTTCCAGCCATTGACTAAAACCAAGAAGAATAGTGTGAGAAACACTAATTATAATGGGAAAACCACATAATCAAGAATAAAATTTCACACTTAATGTATTATCCTAGGTTATTCATGGTCATTTCTAAAACACTAAGATTGTGTTCTATGCTTAGACTTATCCTTAGGGTTCTTACTAAGGTTTTTACATCCTAGTTTCCAAAGGTTGACTATAACCTTCCTCTGATACCAACTATAACGACCCATACTTTACATACATTGTTATTACATCAGAATTGATGCACACTTATTACAACATATAACAAAACCAGGAAAGGACCATATAGGTATAGTGTCTTTAGAAACTGGGAAGCATAAACAACTGGTTCTTAAAGCGTCTACACTGTCTCCCATTTATTTCATTATATCTATAGTCCCTTTTGGCATATCTTACTTAATAACCTTATTCCTGACCTGGGGAAAGATAACATACAAAAGGGTGAGCTCAAATGCTCATTAAGGGTAAACAAAAGAAATATCTATCACATCATATTCATAAGAACATAACATTTTGGAAATATTAACCTGCAAAAGAGATCATAATATCATAACATGGGATAATTCATAGTAGTGAAATATAATCCCAATAATCATAACTTAAAACATTAAACTTTGTGTCATACACAAATAATCATAGATAATCATTTCTTATTAGTCAAGACTCATTTCCAAGACTATCTTAGTGGACAAAGTCCATTTCTGAACCGAGTTCATTCCTCGTTTCAGTCCTGTTTCACTGAACCGGTTTAACCTACCGTTCCAGCCATGTCTATATCATGAGATATAAAATCCTTACCCAATGAATTGGAGGGAGATATATGTCCCACCCATCTCATAATGATACCATTCTTATGTGTTCCACAAAATCATAAATCATACATCATTGCATAACCCATGTAATAAAAATGGGATTCTTAAACAACATGACATCATAAAAAAATTAATATAAAATAAAGGAATTCATAAAAATAATTCCATCACAACATAATCAAATCAATGTAATAATAGGGATGGAAACAGAACCCTATATTATCTTAGATGGAAAATAATTTTGATAAAGCACTTGAACTCCATTCTTGAGGAAAATATCCTTTCTACTTCAAAAACATTTTCCTTTCTTTAACATGTCATACAATTTTAAACTAAAATAAGTTGATTAAAAATAAACTTGAAAACTTGTAAAGTAAGCTTCTTGGAAATAATGTTTTAAAAATCCATTCATTCCTTATAAGTTAAAAAAAACATTCTTCTCGTACTTTTGTCGGAAAAGTCAAAAAGTACCTCGTACGAAAAATGACAAAAGATTCCTTTCATATCTTTTACTAAAAACTCACCGAAGGGTAAAATTGGATTTAAAAAATTTTAGGTGGATGGAACAATATTAAATATTGAGGAAACAAGTATGTGGATGATAAAATACACCCCAGTAAATTTCAAAGTATAAACAATCTCGGATAAAAATGAGATTGTGATATTTCCCTTACCTTAGGTCCGATTTGCTTTGTAAGTGTCCGAAACTCCTGTATAATGATTTAAATAATGTCATTGATGTATTCTAGGATCATACTCATTGTTATGATATCATATATGGTCATATTCTTAGCTTATTAATAGTAATATTTCATTGCTACTTGTTATTCGGGTGTTTATTACTTTTTGTTCTTATGCGTGTTTTGTCGAATAAATTCTTATTCTTTTTTTAGGTTATAGATACCTTATTTCCAGAATGGTATTAGTGTATTATATATCATATTAATTCATTCAATTCATCTATATAATCATTATGCAATGAAGATCATGTAGAACGAGTTGCATCACATCGTGGAGATGATATCCCGTACGTACGCACGAGCGATGATATCGTTCCCATGATCGTGGAATTGTATTGGAGTGTATGTATACTATTTCAAAATCAATATCAATTTACAATAATAATATATAGTAATTATTTACATCATTATACCCATCCAAGTAAGGTGGTGGGAGAAAATAGATTACACCACGGCGTGGAGACGGTATTCCGTACGTACGCACGTGCGGTGATTTCATTTTTCATAGGATGGATAGATGGTGAAATAGGGTTGTTTCATACTTATAATAACATATCAGTATATGAGTGATACTGATTTTATTACTTCATAATGAAACAACTAAAGAATTAGAAGTTGAAGAAGAAATAATTTGGAAAGGATCAGTAATGGATATTACCTCTTTTTTTGACGCGCCTCTTCTTAACCTCCTCTTAAGGCACTAGGATTGGTCTTTGAAGAAGACCAGAACCTCTAGGATGATTCTAGGGAAGTGGAGAGAAGAAAGTGGCAGGGGTTGGCCAAGCTTGAAGGCTCAAATTGGTGTGAGGAGGAGAGGGAGGAGGTGCCCTTTTATAAGGGATGAGAGGGGCACCTTTGGAATAACTAAAAATACTATTTTATTATAAAGTCAAATTCGGTTTTTAATAGCTCCAAATTGATATATTTCGAAGATAAGGTGGGTATGGGTCGAAATACTCTCATACAATATAATTTAGACAAGTTTAGGTATCAAGGTTAACCTTATCATTTAGATTTAACTTTAAGTTAGATAATTTATCTTTTACCGTGTCTTCTTGTTTTCTTACACTATAAGGTTAATAAACTTACCATATCAAGCCAAACGAACCCCAAGTTGTTTATTATTAATATATATAACCTTATCTAAGTCATTTGGCCAAACCTTATATTTTTAGGAATAAAATAACAATTAGTAATATAATATTTGTTTTAAAAACTATTTTATGTCAATTTTGACACTATTTAGTAATTGATTTTTGTGAAAATCATAATAGAATGATTAGTTCGAAACAAGTTACTTAAATAATACTAACATGTAATATTAATCTATAAAATTAGTTTAATTCATAAAAAGTCTCAAATTACATTTATTTGGGAATTTATAACATCAATTATGTCAATATTTCATTAATAAGATAATTACTGCATCATCATTGTGTCATAAATAAATTAAACTATTTAATGTCTAAAAATTACAAATAAAATACCATTATGTAGGAAATCTTTTTAGCTTTATAATTAATATTTATATTCGAATTTATCTTATGTATAACCCTATATTTAAAAATGATTTACTTATTAAACATTGATTTTAACTATTTTAACCCTTCTTTAAATAAATTAATAATAAATGTCCTAATCTAATACAAGTGGGCCTAAATGGTCATATATTATTCCTAAGGTTGTTTTTGGTCGAATTACACTTATCCAATAGAATTAGGACATGTGTTAGGGTAATAAAAATAACACTTTTACCCTTAATTACCTGATTTACTTTAAACCGTGGTAAAAAAAGTAAAAAGTTACTATTCACCAAAAATTATTTTCATCTCATTGAACCACATTTTTGTCCTTTATATTAACTATGTCTCTCGGATTTTCGAAATTCCACTCACAGAAGCTGTAAAATTAAGTTTTATGAAAAATTCAGTTTTTTTAACTACCACTAAGTGGTTTCACTATTCATCAAAAATTGAAAGTTTTCAGAAAAATACCAAAATTTCACCCTAGGCTAATTTCGATATTACGAATCCAAAAATGAAGTCCATTTTGAAAAATAAAAATTATAAAATTTCAAAAAGTGGTTATTACTATTCATAACGGCTAGTTTTAATAATATTTTAATAGCATATCGTTGTTTAGTGAAACTCGGTATTGCGTACGATGCAAGCTATCAAGGAAGGCCGCGATTGCGTGTTAAGCAAGCCAAGCTAGTGTTGTGTGTAGTGAAAGATTCCTTTGATGATTTATATAACATAAAAACAAAATATTTCTCATAAAAGTCTCAGGAGTTACATGGAATCAACATGAACTCCTTTAGTAGGTAAATTAATCCTCTATCCAGTGGGTTATATCAGTAGGGTTTGTGGAATCACTAGCATACGATCCCCTATTTACCAGGTTGATCCAAATTGGGTTCATGGTGTCCCCCAGCGGTCCTAGGCATGATATCCTCTCTTTATATCATAGTATTCTCAAACCAGTGATTTATCTTTTGTTGGGACCCAAATGATCTAGACCTATTCGTTGAGTGTCTCTGATAATATCATGGCTCAAGGAGTGAGTTCTCCCAGAACGAGCGTGCTTCATGCAGAACCCTATGGCTAGAAGTTGGTTATGAATACCTAATGTCGTTGTGTCTCTCTTGAGTATATTGAGGTTATATTTCCTTACTTATTTCGTTTTTCATAATGTGTTACATATTTTATTTAGCTGACTATACCTGAAATTTTATTTTTAGTGTTTTTTATGTGTTCTAATGAGTATTGTTATACTCTCCCCTGAACGAGATTTTTCCATACGTGTCATGTATTATTTAAACGACAAACCTTTTGAGGGTTTTATAAGAGGTATAGGAGCGAGTGGAGTATAGATAGAGCTGGGAATACCAAGGTGTTTACTGGGAGCATACCTTTGATGTAGTCCTCGCCCATGGAGTTGGTTGGAATCTTTACAATTTCAGTTGTACTTTTGTAAAAACTCCCATAGTGAGATTGTATTTGGAATGGTTTAATTTTCTTTACTTCTTGTTGTACTCTGTTTACAAGATCTTAGTTTTATGCATGGATTGTATTAGTTTTATTACATTTAATCATTTCTGGCTTGAATATATGTGCGTGTGTACAGGTTCGTTAGGATAATGCCTCCCATTTATGGGAAATGCCTACTCAGTGCTAGTCACTAGCCCTTGGCCTATCAGAGGCGGGCTTGGAGTAGTTATGGCATGGGCCCCTCTTGGGAGGATCATTAAAATAATTCACAGGAATAACCATCCAACAAAATTCTATTAGAGAGGAGTTATAGACTTGATTTGTATTCATCCTATCATTAGGGATTTTTAATGACAAATAAATATCCAATTGTTGATGTGGGGTATTATAACCTAAGAAATTTATTCAGATACAAAATAGTGGGTAGAACTAGAATCAAATAAAACATTTATAATCCTAGAGTGGATGATAAGTGTACCTTTCACCATGTCTCTAAGAACTTATACTTTTTCTATAGTAATTTCATTTGTTTATCCTTAAACCCTTGGCTACTTTATGGCATGTTTTATTGAAATCTGGGCCATTGGTTGGAGTAGGGACCCATCTCTTTATAGTTAAATCATTTTACTTTTACAGATTCTCCTTTACCCTTACTACAATGATAATGATGAAATTTTTCTATTCACTAAAAGAAAAATCATTTTTTCTTTTAGACATGTACAAAGCTATTTTTTACACAGGAATCATATGTTGGAAAATTATTCTTTTATATTATTCCCCTTATCCATTTTTTACTATGTATTCCTCTTCTTATATTACTTTCCTTCTAATCCATAATACTTGGAGAATCATTTCTTGGTCTTGATAACACATGATACTAAATCCTCATGTGATTAGAATGTTTGAGAGACTAGTTCCCTTCGAATGATTGTCTTTGACCAATAAAATAAATGATCAATATTTCTATTTGAATTATATACATAGTTTGCAACCTACATTTCTTACTATTTAAAGTTAGCTTCATACTTATAGATATTTCCTCTTCTTTTTTTCTCACACTCAATAATTGTCTCTCTATATTTGCTCATATTTCATGAGGAAAATATAATTCCAAGAAAAGTTCCTCAAAATCCTTCAATTTGATACTTGCTATTTTTGCCTCATCTTTAGTGTTTTTAATCAATGACCACCATCAACCCCCGTCCCTCGAGATATGATAAAATACCATGAAAACCTTATCCCTTTAATTAATTCCCAAAGTGAGAAATATCTTCTCTAGGTAACTTGTCTATTACTCAGTCACAAATTCATTTGTAGTCCCATTGAATGATGGAGGTTGCTAACATATAAATCACTCTATAATTGTTAGAACAAGTTATGGTTCATAAGGATTCTATATATAGGAAAGGTTATTGCTCATAAAATATTTCATCTTCCCCAATACAGTTATAAACTTTTCATCTCCAGCTGCAGATCTATCTTTGGCTTCATTGTCTTTCCTAGGATGGAAATCCCTACATGGATTAAGTGCATTGATGTAGTTTATATTTATTTTAATATTATCCATTTATAATCAATGAAATATACTATATTATGTCATAACAATATGAATCATAATTTATAATTTTAAAACTAGTGAAATAATTAAATATAAATTGGAAAAGTTTTTCACAACTAATATTAAAATTTTAAACTTGGTTTCTTTGGGATTATTCAAAAATTCTATCCTATGGATATACTTCCTAATATATGTTTTAAAAAATATTGTTCCCATGGTTTCTATTAATATTTAATGGATACCTAATTTAAAGGCCATTGCTTTAGAACCCAAAGTTGATTATCACTTTATTATATTGGCATAAGATACAAGAGATCACATCCCAAAGGACCAAATAGTTTAGTTGTCTTGAAAAAATAGATACATACTTGAATTTCACATTACATTTAAAAAGTTAAAATAGAACATAATATTTTCTTTAAAAAAAATATAGAATCATTTAGTATATCCCTGCATATCAATCACTAAAAACTTACTCATATCATGGGGAAAGGATACATAATAAAGGGGTGAACTCAAATGCCCAGTAAGGGTATGTGTAAAATAGAATCTAAATAAGGTATGAATAATATGGTATGAAATAAATGATAATAAAATAATTTTATATAAATAATCACATGAGCTAAAAACTTATCCATTGATATAAAAATTATGTAGATAATCACATGGATGTCAAAAACTAATTTCAAAATAATGGAATACATAATGCCAGATATATGAAAATTACCATCAAGGCCTTGTGCCAAAAAATATGAAAATACCATCAAGGAATCGTGCTAATAAATCTTAATTAAATGGTTGTGGAATTTATAAATACCCAATCTAATTTTCCTCATGATATCGACTAATGAATAGACAATAAAACTTAATCAACATGCATTAAAATTAATAACTTTCCACATTAGAAGAACTTGAAAGAAAAATATCAGTACCTTCCCCAGGGAAGATGATTATAAACCATCCATAGAAATATGGTGGATTAAATAATAATATTATAACCTCATCAAAACATATGATTCATTAATGGATGTTTAAATAGATGAAAATACCTTTAAAAATTTACTAGAATATTTTTTGAGGATAATTCCCTTTCTCACTTTGAAAACACTTATTAAAAACGTTACCAAATATTAAATAAAAATTTTATTTAAAAGGAACTTATTAAAATTTAAAATTAATATTAAAAAAAATTTCATTTATGATGGAAATAAATTCTGTTCATTCCATATAAGTTAAAAACATTCATTTCACACTTTTATAAAAAGATAAAAAAGTACCTCATTCAGAAAAAACAAGATGATTCCTTTAAAACCATTTTTTAAAAAGTAAAACATGGGTAAATTTTTCTTTCATAAATCATTTTATAATATTAAATTTATTATTTAATAAATTTCAAGGTAAATTTAGATATGAAGAAAAATATTCTTAATTAAGTAGAAAAATAAAGTGAGTTTTCTTTAAAAACACAATTTCGGTATCTTGAGTACATAGAGAATTGAAAATGAAAGTAAAACTTATAATTTATAGAAATAAATAGATTATAATAAATTATATAGTGTTTATGATAGTAATATTAAATAATTTCCCTAGTAGATACTTAAACCTAAATAATCTCGAATAGTGATAAGATTTTGAAATAAACTGTTAAATCGGGTTTGACATACTTCATATGTTTCCAAACATACTACATAATAAATATAGAATTATTATAAATATATTATATAACCTTAATCATATATATCATACCATACATGATTTATTTATAATATTTTATCACCCATTTATTAACAATTCTTATTTAAAATATTTGTTTCGGGTAATAACTACTCTGGTTTTCATTTATGTTTTGGTTTGGTAGTTTCGGTCCTTATAATTAGATCTAGGTTAAATAATATATATAATTATAAACATGATATAAATATAATATATATTCATTATATATTTATATTAGTCCATAATATTTCAAGATATAAAAAATTAATTACACCATTCATGGAGACGGTAAGTTGTACGCACGCATGAATGATGTTTTCTCTTTTTGACAGAGAAATTGAAAGAAAGGTAAATAAAAATTCACCTATATATAATCATTATTATAATATATAAATCATATATATTCATTAAATATATCTTTATTACCATCCATATAAAAAAATGAAAAATGGTTCACATCGTTTTGTGGAGGTGGTAGTCCACAAGTACGCACGAGCAACATTATCATTTATCCAATAATTTGAAGCTAAGAAGGTAGATATTATATTATAATTTTATAAGGATAATTATTTCAAAAAAATAATAGATTAATATTAAAAACAATAAAATAACAATCCATTAAATGTGATGATGAAAAATGAACTATACTACTATGTGGAGATGGTAAGTCGTATATAAACACGAGCGATAGTTTCACTCTTCATTTTATGGAAAAGAGGGATGATAATTGTGGTTTCATAATCATAATAACTTTTAATTTTATTTAGGGTACTTAATATATTATTTTATGATAATAAAATAGATTTATATGAGGTAAAATATGAAATAAATTAAAAGAGGCAGGGTAAGAAAATTACCTTTTCATTGGGAGACCACCTCTAGATACTTTCTTACAGAACCTAGGGTTAGTATTTTGAAAATAAATTAACCTTCAAAAATTTAATAAGGATTTTTATAAGATAAATGGTCTTGATTTGGTCAATAAATATGACTCGAAGTGGTGTATATAATTAAGAGAAATTAGTTTCCTTTTATAACAGAGGGAAAGGACACATTTGGAATTTTGAAAAATATTAAAATATAACTAAGTCACTATCAATAAAAATGCATCCAAATGGATATCTATTAGAATATAGAGTATTATGTGTTTTAAATATCATAAAAAATAAAAATTTTACTCATTAATTGGTATTTTAAACCTTATTTTTGGTTTCACTGCTTAGTTAACATATTTTAACATTAACCACAGTAACATCTTTTTCACTCTTAAAGGGTTATAATTTTACATATAAGGTGGAAATTGGCTTATAAATGGATAAGAGATGAAATTTTAGACCATATATCATCCTTCTTGTCTTTAATTTTTTTTTATTTTTTTAAATAATTTAATAAAATATTATTTTGATAGAATATAATCAATTTCAATTTTGACACTACTCATTTAATTTGACTTACAAGATATAATGATAATGTTGTAATTAGAATATAATACTTTAAAATAACACTAATATATTATATTAATATATAAAATTCATTAAAAACTATAATTTACCCAAATTATATCACTTTAAATATTTTTAATATCATTTATTTTATTATTTCTTTAATTAAATAAATATGTTTCCAATGTTGTGTAAGTATTTAATTAAGTTATTTAGTACATAAAATTTAAAAATAAATTTCCATTATCAGATTAAGTTTATTTTTCTCAAAATATATATTTATATTCATTCACCACATATTTTTTTCCTATGTAAACATAAAATAAATCATTATAACCAAGAGTGATTTTTTTTTACTTTCTTTGATTTAAATATAATATTGGTCATTTTCAAGAAAAAGATTATATTGAACAAATAAAATTAAATCCTAAGGTGATAATATTAGAATATATTTAAACTAACAATAATTATGATAAAACATTCAGACATTATCACTTAGTTTTAACCTAGGTTAATCGAATTGACCCTTTATCGAGGTGATAAATTTTACCATGGTTAATATTCATATTGAAAAAAATAAAAGAAGACTATTTACTAAATTTGATACACTTCATTCCAAATATGAAATATTTTTTTAAATATGAAAATTTTCTATGATGTAGAAATTAATTTTAAGATAAGTATGTAGATCATGATGAAAAATGCTTCTTGGAAAATACAGTTTTTAAACATAAAACTATGTTTATTTATATCTCATGCCTACAAAAAATATTAAATGAATGTAAAAATATTTTTTTAAATATATAGTATATTTATTTCATTAAACTCATTTCAAAATATTTAATATTTCAATTTATTAAAAAAAATACATTGTGTACATAAATAAAATTCATAAAAATATATATTTTATTTTATTTTTTATTTATAATTAATTAATAATCAATGAATTTATTTTATACTTGTGTAAACCATAAAATTATTTATAAGTTATTTATTACTTTCCATACCCACCAATTTAATGGCTAAAATTTAATGGTATATTATATTATAGTTCATTTCATGTCCGGGCTGTGTGCATTGCAAGTTAACGAAAAAAATTTATTTGAAGAGAAATTTCATAAAATCTCCAGGTAGTAAATTAAAACCAGTCATGTATATGATCAGGGTTCTTTATAATAGTTCATTACAGATAAAAATAATGGAACTCCTCATATGAATCTTTCCCTTGGAATTGAATATTATTTTTATGATGCTCCAAAGGATCTGGAAAATCACTACCTTTACTCTTCCACCTAGAAAGGGAGGTTGTCGATGGGTTGAACTCAGCTATCCAACTCATGAAACCTACACTGAAGAAGACTAAGGAGGGTGTATAGGTAACTAAAGTTGATATCTAGTTTAAATATACTGATACTTCCTTCACAAGGATGACTTGAATCACTGATGGTCCACCTGATTCGGTACATCAATGGTTGTTAAGTCACTAGGAAAGTACCTAATGAAAAATACCTAAAGGATGTTGATGATGTTGTTGCTATGGGAATTCCTTTTAAAACTCTTCTGAACTCATATGTTGTGAATATGGTTATTTCATCTAACCCAAGGGTAAGGTATCTCCTACATCAATTGACTCTAAGGGTTATCACCATACTCAAAATGATGTTCAAGATAAAATAGTCGATGCACTATATCTTTAGAAGAAAGTTTTACTTCAAGGGTATAAAAAGGCTTCTCTAGAATTGGCTATGAAAGGTGACTAAGTTTCTTAATTGTCCCTTTTTAGTAGCATTATCACCATATTTATGTTCAAGGAAATCCACACATGTGTTATAGAAGAGTGTGTTGACAATAGTTTAACACTTATTACTTGATAATAACCTCAGAATGACCATTTTAAGGGTAGCCATGTTGCACTATTTATTTGGGAAGCTACTCCAACTCCTCAGGTTAATAGGGAATCCGCTTCATGGGCATCCGATCGTTAAAACCTAAGCATAGATCATGTGACTAATTACAATATTTTTGAAGTATTTGACTCAACTAATGTTATTGATGACCTTTCTAGATAAGATTAGTTCCAACTTATTTCTCATGAGATTCAAACCCCCATGATATGGGAAAGTGATAGAGATGTCATGCCTGAACCCTCTGAATAGGATGATGTTTGGGCAGATGCTTTGGAAAGTGAGTCTATGGAATCAAAAGACTCCAATAAAAATTATTAATAAGTGAATACTTGGATATTAGGTCTTAATATAAGATTTTGAGGTCATGGTCATGACTGCATCAATTGGGAGACTTTTTATAATGTGGAGTGTGATGCTCAAACCAAGTTTATCAAAATTATTATTCTATAAATGCTCTGTTTATGATGATTTAATTTTATTTGTGCAACCCCATCCTACTTGATTTTATTTTAGTTTTAATAAAATAGATTCGACCATAAGTTTTCAAAAAAATCACTTTTTAATTATTTTTTCATTTTCGGATTTTTTAATATTTTTGTATTTTATTCATTTTCATATTTCTATATACATTTATTCATTAAAATATTTAATATTTTTAGAATATAAATATAAATAAATATATATATATATACAGTGATATATAAATATATATATAATATTTCCTTAAATATGTTTTATATAATAAACAATATGTATTTACACTTAATAATTAATATATTTAGTGCAAAATAGTTTATAAAAAATTGAAAAATTAATTTTAATTAAAATTGTTGACTAATTACTAACAAGTAATTTCCATTTAATAACATATTATATAAATTTAATTTTTTTAATCTCACATATATCAATCTTGTGACATATATATACATTAATTTCACACACACATATACATAATTAATGTAATTTTATAGAGAAACACACACACACATAATATTTCTATAATTTATTCAATTTTTAATATAAATTTTTGAATTTAATTTATTTGTATCTAATATTTAATATATTAAGCTATTAAAGGACAATTAAATTTTACTGATTTTTAATATTTTTATTTAATATATACTATTTATTACTTTTTAATTTTTTTGCTCACTTATCAATTTTTAATATTGCTTATTCATTAATAATAATATTTATTGTGATTTTATAAATTCATAATATTTATTTATACATATGTATTCATTAATATTTAATTTTTTAATATGGTTGTAATTTATATAATTAATATGTATTCATTTTCATTTTAATATATATTCATTTTTTATTTTTTGATAATCTATATAATCAATAACATTTCTTCATTTTTTAAATTTTTTGTAATATATTTATTTTTTAATTATTAAATTGCACTCTTTTTTATCATTCATTAATTTAAAATTATTTATTTATTAACTATGTTTACTATTTTTTACTTTTTTATTATAATTTATTGATTTTTAATATTTATTCATTTAATATTTTTATAATTATTTATTTTTAATATTTATTGATTCATATTTATTCGTTAACGATTAGTTTTTTTAATATATTTGTAAAGTAAATAATTAATATTTTATCTTTTTGCAAACAGGCATTTATTTGACTCGAATGGTCGCCTCCTAATTTGCATCCTATGGGGTTTCATTACTCATCTCTCAGTAGTGCTCTATTAAATTTAGGGGTCAGGAATCTCTCTTCCTATGGGTATGGTGCATGGGATGGCTGGCGTTAGTTCTGAAATTATCTATTGGACAATGCCCCTGGCGCGATCATGAGATAATACCAATGTGGCCAATACCGGAATGGGGGAGTCAGTGCGTGGAGGTCTGGTTAGTGGTTGGTTGGGCAATAAGAATGTAGGGTGGTGACGACTGCTCCTCATAGGAACATGTGAGCTCCTGGCCTGAAAAATTAAGGAACAATCAAGTCATGGACCTCAAGCGACGAGCCTTCCAACATATTGAAATTATATCATTTGGGCTTTCATGCCACTGGATCTACGAGTCTTGTAATGAGTTCCCCCTCAACCTAGAATAAAAAAAGACTATTTTCTTTATTTAATAATAATGGGATTTTGACCTTAGATCATTTTAAAAAATTTATTCATTTTTAATTTAGTATATATTTCTTTTTAACATTTTTAATAATTTATTTAATTAATAAAACTAATTAATTTTTTTATTAATTTTAATTCCAATTTATTTTTAATTATTAAATTTCACTCATTTTAAACATTAATTCATTTAGAATTATTTATTAACAAATAATTTTAATAATTTTTGGATTTTTTTTAATTTATTAGTTTTTCATATTCATTCATTAAATATTTTTTTTAAAATTATTTTAAATAGTTTTTACCAGCACTTATGAAAATCACTGAAAAAATATTTTTTTATCAGCACTAATGAAGACATATCTTTATGAGTGCTAAATTTTAGCGCTGATAAAGTTATTTTTTTTTCAACACATTTCATTTTAGTGGTGATAAAATCATATTTTATCAATGATTTTTTTTGGAAACATCGATAAAATACTTTATATAATTTAATAAAAAACATAAAATAAGCCTCCCTTGCTTGCGCCACTCAAGATGTTGAGGAACTAGACCTCTACTGTCACTCCCCTTAAATATATCAAGTAAATCGAACTTCTTAAAACTAAATGTATGTGATTATGTGTACTCATTTTTATTCTATATTTCATTGTTTCACATTTTTTAGTTCTTTTTTACCCTGTAATTGATCTCTAAACCCCTAGATTAAAATCCCCCTTTTCAATAATATTCGTCAATGTGTGTTGAGAAATTGTTTTCCTAGATCTAAGGGGTTTCTACTCTATCTCTTTAGGGATTTCTCTAGATTCAATCCCCCTTTTCATTTTTGTATTTTTGAATGTAGGGATGCCCTACTTCGATTTATAGTGATTACATTCACTTTGATTTTGTTATTAGGTATTTTTGTTGTGGGTTTGAGGAGGTGATAAATGATTTTATTTAAAAAATATCCATCTTTAGTGGTCACTAATACTAAATAATTTAAGGCCACCTATAATAGTCGCACATGTGCCAATTTTTCCTGTCTTTATTTCCTTTTTGTCTGTTTTATTAATCATCTTATTAATATAGATTGATTAATCCATAATTTTGAATTTGAAAAATATTACATAGTTACTAACCCAATGGTGGATCCATTGTGACTGAACCAATGAAATGCATATTGGATTAGTTAAATAATTTCATTTTGGGTAACTCAATGGAAAGCGTGAATATAAAATTGATTTTTTTAATTTTTTGAATTCAATAAGTATCCCTTTCATATAAAAATATATCCTAATATCCTTTGGAAAAATAATAATCTTTTTTTATTTTGAAATATCAATAGTTAATTTTTTAAAATGAATCTCCTCTTTTTCAATACACATTCCTTATATATCAAGGTTTTTATTTCATATATACATATTATATATATATATATATATATATATATTAAGGGTATAATAATTAATATATATCATTAGAAAACTATTTATTATAATGATATGACACTATTTATTGATAAAACATTAATTTTTTTTATGACTTTTGTTTACATTTTTTGAGTGCATTAAGTGAGTATGAAATTTTTCTTAGGAAAATAATAAAACTTATCATAAGTATCAATAACTTTCTACTTGATTATTATGATTATTTACTTATTCAAATTATATGTTTTACACATTTACTTATGAATATGTTGATATACAAACTTATAAATAATTTTATATTTATACTCATATTCTATTATTTTATTTACATATCAGTGTATATATAAATTATAAACATTCCTTTTTAGTTATATTTTTTTGTATAAAATGAATATTATTTAACCTAATAGGATGGATACAGATAAAAAGTGGATGGATACTAATCATATGACATAGGAGTATAAGGATGGAGTTAAAGTGTTTATCAAGATTGCAATATAGTTTGCATTCGAGCCTTCAAAAATCCTTTGTATGTATTAATATTGTTCTTACTGAAGGTGAATTATTCCCAAATAGTTGTAAGAACAATTGATTATGAGTATTATGAGTTTTGAAATGAGTCAAGAAACCTCCTTCTTTCATTGTCTAGAGATGGAATATTTATTTTATTATACAAAGTAGTACTCACAGTACATGGCTAGTTATGTTGGTAAATTATAACTTCCACCATAGTTATGAATGAATAAATAATAAATTATAAATTCTCTACTTATATCTGGACAAAAAAACCTGATAATGATATCGACGTATTTTTTGATCCATTAATCGAAGATCTAAAATTGGTTTGGGATACTAGTCTTACATTGATTAGTGATCACAAAAGTAAAGAGTTCACATAGAGAGACATCTTGTACAAGATAATAAATACAATTTTTATTTATAGAAATTTTATAGGATATAAAATTAAATGAATTTTGGGATGTCCCATTTGTGAAGAAGGTACACACATAGTTAGGTTGTCACATTTCTTGAGTACTGTGTTTTTAGGACATCACAAATTTTTACCCTAATGATATAAATACTGACCATGGATGACATCCTTCAATGGAAATGTAGAATATGGTATAATATCATGTACTCTAATGGGAGATAAAAATTTAAATAATGTAAAATATATCAACATTTTTTCTGGTAAATATATTTTAAAAAACCTTAAAAAATTAGGTTCAAAAAAGAGATCAGTTTTCTTTGAATTGCTGTAGTGGAATTGTTTGTATGTCAGAAATTTTCTTAATTTCATGAATATAGAAAAAAATATTCATGATAAAATTATTTACATGATACTAAATGTACCAAAAAAACCAAATATGTAATTAAGGCTAGGTTGGATATTATTGACATGAGGATAAGGGAAGAGTTTTCACCAGTGAAGGGTGAAAGCTGAACTCTTCTTCCTCCAATAGCTTACAATCCTTCAAGGAAAGAGAAATACCAGTTTTTTAACTTTCAAAATGATATAATGGTTCTATAGGTATATTCAGAAAATATAAAGAATATTTTGTTAATGAATGATTTGAGGTTTAATTTTATAAAAGCACACAATAATAATTTTTTGATGAAAGATTTAATGCATGTATCTTTATGTTGTGTTCTTCATAAAAATATATGAAATATATTAACTAAACATTTATTCTTTTTTAAATCAGTATATAGTAAATTTATAGATGTGGTGAAGTTTCCAATCATGTATAAGGAAATTGCAGTCATATTGTGTTAATTGGAGATGTTCTTCCCACTAAAATTATTTGATATAATGGCCCATATGATGGTTTAATTAATTAGATATATTTAATGTGGCCCTGAAAATTACATATGGATGAACCAAATTGAATGGTATATGAATATTTTTAAAGGGTATGTCAAAAATATTTTTTTTACATAAGGTTTTTTTGAAGATAGATATATTGGGGAAGAAGCTTTTGAATTCTTTATCATTTACCTATCATATGTTGATAGCATAGGTTTACCAAAATTTCACTATAGTAGACACCTTGTGGGTGAAATGATTTTTTGAAGATATTTTACAATTACCATCATAGATTGGTAGCAAAATCACCTTTACATTTTATATAATAGTGAATATTTTGATCAATATATTGAAGCCCAAATATTAATATTTAGAAATTTGAATCCATAAAGGTTTGAAATATGGATATCAAATACACATAATCAATAGTTTGTAGGATGGTATTGAGATAATATTTATAAGAAGCTATATATAAATCAATACTCAATTTATGAATCGATTAGAAGGCTAGTTAGACGACCAAGTGTAAATTTATTATTATTTTTTTTACATGTAGGAGGCAACACTTCCTTTTTTATTAAAACAAAGAATCATTGATTTCAAATGGGTAGGGGAGAACCCATTATATAAGACCTGAAGACCTTGATTCGTATGTCTAACATGACCCAAAGTTCTATACCGATAGGCCAAAATGATTGTGTAAGAACACCTGAACCTGCTTATCTTCCCATGATTCCTGAGGTAGTCATCATCACCTTTATCCCGCCACACTACCTTACCCACAACCTACCATCAAGGGTCGTCTCCAATCCCACCCCCCACACCGAGGGAACCAATTTCCTATGGAAGTTGCCTCACCATTTGATCCTATTGCTGATATTGATCGATCCAATGATTGAAGGACCGCCTTCAACTATTATTGACTGATCCACGCCACCTCAATCATGCCCTATAGATGTCCACTGATAACAGATGCACATCGAGAACCGTGTCCCTAGCCAATAAAACTGATGTGACGTTAAAATACCCAATTTTTCGAGGTGGCCAATGTTTGATCCCTGGTAGATGCAGGATTATGGGGTATCCTTAACCAGTAGTCTAGGACCCCAACTACACGATGTGAAAATGTATTATCTTATAATGTTTATGTAATTAATGGTTATACAATTTATATGAAGGAACAAGATGAACACAATACGATGAAAAATAGTGGAGTTACACTTATGGTAGAACGAATGCATGTATCTTGTTATAAAGATATAAATATAATTTATATAAATAGTTCATGCTTTATCATCATCAAAATAATATACGAGCCAAATTATACAACATTTTACAAAAATATTTTCAATTTAAAATGAGTTGAAAACAAGAGGGTGGTTAAAGTTGATGAATTTCGCTCTAAGAAGGTGAATTTTAGTGTGTATAGGTATAAAAAAGAACCATTTATAATGGAATCACAAGAAGTACATGTATTTTATATCCTAGATCATGAAAATAATAATTAATCAATTGGTTTTTTGTTGAATAAAACAACTAAAATGTAAGATGAAAATCCAATTGATGATGACCCTTTCATTGGGAGATCATAGTAATTTCATGACATTGCCAATGTTGATAAAGTGTTATACATTATAGGTAACCACAAGGAGGATATTTGGGTACTTGATAGAGGAGATAGATCCCTTTAAACGTTAAATAAAAATATAGAGTTTAATTAATAGGATAAAGTATTTTTAATACACTATTCTAATTTTCATAATATTATGTGTTCTCTATTATATTTATGTAATCTAAATTAAATTTTTAACTACTTATATAGATAATAACTTCTTCACATGATTATTTTACCAATACTAAGGATGAAAACACTATCAATTCTTTAACTGAGGAATTGTAAGGGGATCAACAACATACAGATGAAAAAAACCCAAGATCTGTGTAGCATCACCATGTTAACTAAAGTTATTAAGGAAAGAAGTAAAGGTATAAAATTTGAGATTGGATGGAATCAATGCATCCATTCTGATGACCCCAACAAGTCAATGTTCATTAGTTACAATGGGGTCACAACTTTAATTCATGTTTTGATTGATATAGACACATAGAATAATGTCATGGCTTCATTGAAGACAACCATTTGGGAAGATATTGGGGTAATATTATGATATACTTTATCCATTTTACTGAAAAAATAATATAACAAAAATTTGATTTAATTTTAATTATTTTTTGAAGGGTTATTTTATTCTAGATGATTTTGATAAGAAACACGAATTAATGGTCACTGGAAAATCTCATAGAGCCTTTTAGACACTTTAAATAAAAGTGGATCTCAAGGATGTTGTAGGGAATGTAACCCACTAGCTATGTATGAACACATTACAAATTAGGAAACATGGAAATCAGTCCCTAGTCACTATGATGAGGAATCATTTCAGATGAATTTTAATTGATAATATTTTATTTTCAATTATTTATTTCGTCTACTTTGATTCAAAATTGTTAATTTATGAAATAATAAAGGAGTGATTAAAATAAGTTGCATGCATAAAAACTAACATACCCCAACCGTAAATCAAGGATGGGGTATGTTTCATTTGTAAATAAAATTTATGTATTTTAAATCTATAGTAATAGTTTTATGTGATATGAAAAAACATTTGTTCTTTTTTTATATGCAGATTGATGAATCAGAATCCAAAGTGACTACCATCCCATTTTAGGTGTTATATAAGGATAATCATGTATATAAATAGGGGAAACTAGTGGATTAAATTATAAAATCAGTATTATATTTATGTATAATCATGACATAATTTTAATTTTTTATATATTAAAATAGTATTACAAAAAATAAATGATTTTATGTTTTTATGTTTTTTATACAATTTTGATATAATAATCATCATTGATTGTAACCGAAGAATAAATAATTTCCGCAACTTTTAAGCTGCCAGAACAATATGGTCATGTTAGAGGTGCATGTTTTAGAGTGTCACCTAAAGTTTATTTTGAGATGAAAAAGTCTTAAGGGGATACATATGATATTATAAAATACATGCTATCACAAATAGATGCTATAAGATATATTATTTTATATTCTGGTTCGGAGAACCAATATATGAAAAAGGGTCAAAGTAAAAAAATAGTGGAACAATGACCAGTACATGAAGAGACACATGAACCCACTAGCTTTGAGGCTATCCATTCCCCTCAAACACCTAACTTACCCGAGGTATTCAATTTTTTCATAATAAAATACGAAATATTTGGATCAAAAAACTACCAATATCCTTATATTTTTAAAATTTAGAAGGGTGGAATTGTACAAGATTTATATATATTAGCACTCACAAATCACCTTATAGTGAGGGTATGGTGTACAGTATCCATGGAGACAAGCTAAACAAGAAAACTCTTACACGATCAGAAGATACATGGGATTAATGTAGTTCATGATCTGAGCACTAATTTGACTATCCCTAATGAGGTTCTGGATTTCCACACATTCAATAATGCTATTGTAACTTTTTTAGCATAACCATTTAATCTTATAAGGATATATGGTGATAATGAAGTTTTTAGTTTACATTTTTTTTCAAATGAATAAGCTTTAACAATCAATGAAACAAGGCTTAAAATGAGGTATGGATTTCATATGGATAAAATGATGGGGAAAAATAAATTCATATCAATACAATATAGTGGATCAACTAAGAAATCTAATGGACCTTCTGAGAGTAACTTCACCCACCAATTTCACTTCCACATATATTGACATTTAAAGTTCATGTAGATGCAACATTAAAAGATGATAATGTATCCTATGTTGAATATAAAGAATAAATATTTGGATATTTGATTATAGTCAGGATTAGTCCTGAGAGTATAAAGGTAACTATAAAGTTTGAATGGATGATAGTTTTAGTTGTGAATGCATATATGTAGTATATTTTCATAGTCCGTGTGTCTAAAAAATGATCTACTATATCCATTATAGTTAATAACTATTTATATCTTCTATAGGTGTATATATTCCAACCATATAAATGGAAAACCCTATGAAGCAAAATTTGGACTCATTAATCTCGTTATAATTTCTATTATAGATTTTAACTTTGTAAAGGGAATAAATTGAACAAAAAAAATAAATAAATAAGAAAAGTGATTTAAAATAAAATAATAGGTTACTAGATATTCTTGATTCATATAATTTAGGGACCAAACTCTATAATGTAACCATGTAAAATACAATTTTACATTTTCATTATTGATTTTTTTAATTTTTAAGGAAGAACTGGATGCTCATCACACTCAATTTGAATACCTTGAATGTTTATTTTTTGGATCAAAAGCACAGTTTTCCAAAAAATAGTCCATACAAGATGTCCACTGTGAATTTTTAAGGCACTATAGTCACATTTTACAGATAAAATTAAAATGTTCTATTTTAGTTTGTGTTTCAATGAAATGTTTTTTATGATATGGTGATCTATAAGTATAATCTAAATCATGGTATAAGGTTACTAACTGAACATAAAAATCCCATGGATTTCTTTAAAGAGATAAAAATTGTGGTATATTACTATTATTTAACAATAAATAAAATATACCAAAACAATCTACTTATTTTGGACCATTTTCTACAGTGTACAAAAAAATAATGATAATGATTGTGCATATTACATTTGTAAATATATTAATGATATCATATACCACCAAAAACTATAATCCCCCAATAGGTATTTCTAAAGGAAATTAAAATTTCAATTAAAATATTTTTTAATCGTTTGTTTGTATATATTTTCTCAGTACTACCAGGATTTTTGATAGTCAATGTACATAAAAGAAGAAATAATTTTTTTTAGAGATGAGTGGCCAGAATACATGACATTAGAATATTTTTTTACATCAAATTATAGTGATTAATTATCATGCTTGTGATCTAGCATAGGCTAGGAAATTTGAGATATATTGCGTATGTGAATAATTTCTATCTTAATGCTTAAATGTTACTATTACTAAAATAAAATTCATTGAGTATTAAAAATTTATTGGTTATATTTTTATTCTAACCCAACATTTTCAATTTCTATATAATAATTTTTCTTTATTTGATCCTCATATCATTCCAAAGGAATCTTAAACCTGCCATTGATTTTTCCCCTCTTGAGAAAGGATATATAATTGATGATCCTTCTCTTCCTATGGTTCCATCACCTAATGAAAATGGTATTAATGTTTTTATTGAGGGTATTGAATCTTTAATAGCATATTGTGTTAAAATATTTGTGTACCTCTCCAAGAAAAAACACTATCAAAACCTTTATTTATCTTTCTTACTGGGGTAGATAGACATGTTTTTTATTCAAGTATACTCTGAGAGAAGCAATACAATAATATCTATTAAAATCCACTTCTTGATTGGAAATGAATTCAGAATATACTAAAGTTGATAGAAGAGAGTTTTTTCTAGAATATTATGTAACACCCCAAGCTTCCACGGTACGCTTCTCTTTGAATAATACAGTAGTGTGTGTTGTACGCAACTTCGAGTTCTAACATGCACCACAACCAATCAAACTAGAAATTATGAATAATAATACCCACTTTTTGAAATTTTATAAATTTTATCTTTCAAAATGGATTTCATTTTTGTATTTTTAATTTTGAAATTTTCTTAGGGTGAATTTTTTGTATTTTTCTGAAAACATTCAATTTTTGATGAATAGAGAAAAAACACTGAGTTATTGTTTAAAACCGAATTTTTATTTAAATATTTTTTTATTTTATTTAAATTTATTTAATATCAAAATAGATACATAATACATATATAGGTTCAATATAATTCATTGGAGTTAGTTTAGAATAATTTTAGATATATAAAAATTTTATTGAACTTTTCACCGTCTTTTACCCACCTCCTAGGAGAATTTGGAAATTCACATAAAACATAATTTTATCGCTTTTGTGAGTTAAATTTCGATAATCCAAGAGACACAGTTAATATCAAGGAGTAAAATTTGGTTCAATGAGATGAAAATAATTTTTTGTGAATAGTAACTTTTTACTTTTATTTACCACAGTTAAAAGTAAATAGGGTAATTAAGGGTAAAAATGATATTAATATTACCCTAACACATGTACTAATTCTATTGGACAAGTGTTTCTCGACCAAAAACAACCTTAGGAATAAAATATTATCATTTAGGTCCACTTGGATTAGATTAGGACATTTATTATTATTTAATTCAAAGAAGAGTTA
Source organism: Viscum album (assembly GCA_963277665.1). Lineage (NCBI taxonomy): Eukaryota > Viridiplantae > Streptophyta > Magnoliopsida > Santalales > Viscaceae > Viscum > Viscum album. The sequence goes on along the minus strand of OY728158.1, from coordinate 646,764,933 downwards.
AAAGAGATAAAATCAAAGTTTAATAACTAAAACATTTTTAATATAGGGTTAAACATAGAATAAATTCGATTATAAATATTCATTATAAAGATAAAAATATTTCATACATAATGCTATTTTATTTAAAATTTTTAGACATTCAATAATTTAATTTATTAATGATGCAAAGGTGATGTAGTAATTACATAATTAATGAAATATTAAAATAATTGATATTATAAATATCCAAATAAATGTAATTTGAGACTTTTTATGAATTAAACTAATTTTATAGGTTAATATGACATATTATTATTGGTTATATAAATTTTTTTCGATGTAATAATGCTGTTATGAAATTTCCAAAAACAAAATACCCAATAGTGTCAAAATTGACATAAAAGAGTTTTTAAAACGAATATTGTATTATCAATTGATATTCTATTCCTAAAAATCTAAGGTTCGGACAAAAGACTTATATAATGATATGTATATCATTAATGGACTACTTGGGGGTATCTTGGAGGTATATGGTAAGTTTATTAACTATATAATATAAAAATACAAAGAGACCTGGTAAATGCCAAACTATTTAACTAAGAGTTAAATATAAATGATAAGGTTAATATAGTGACCCAAACCTGTATAAAATAAATTGGTTGAAAGTATTTTGACCCATCACCACATTAACATTTAAATAATCCACTTTGGAGCCATTATAAACCGAATATGAATTTATTATAAAATAATATTTCTAGCTTTTTCAAAGGTGCCCCTCACCCCTCTTATAAAAGGGTACTCCCCCTTATCTCTAATTTACACATTCAAAGCCTTTTGTATCGGCCAAAACCTGCACAAATATTCTCTCAACTTTCCTAAATTAAACCTAGAGGCCTTAGTTTGATTAGAAATCCAACCTATGGATCCCTTTTGATCAAATAAAAAGGAAGAACCTGTAGAAGAGGTAATGTTTTCACAACCCTCTTTCAAGTTCATTTCTTTTCCAACTTCTTATTTCTTTGTTATTTCCATTCTAAAGTAATAAATACAGTATCTTTTATATACTGTGATATTATTATAAATATGGTACAACCATATTCATTATTCTATCCATCCTTTGAATGACATGTCACCATACGTGCGTACGTACAGCCGACCGTCTCCACGTCGTGGTGTAATTGTTATTCAATAAATTATTATTTGGATGGGTATAATAATGATGTGTAATTCATGTAAATAATAAGTATAAAATGATAATGATTCTTTATATATGATATACCATCCAATTATATATTATTTTAATATCAAAAGAATGATATTATCGCTCGTGCGTACGTACGGACTACCATCTCCACAAACGCAATGAGATTCATTCCCCATCGTATCCATACAAGTATAATTCTCATTTTATGATTAAAAATATTGATTAAGGACTTGATATAATTCTGAATATGAATAATATACAACCTATCCATAACAAACCCGACTTATGTAATAAAAAATATAAAAGAAAACGATTAAGTTAACACCCGAAATGACGATAATACTAAGATATTGTTAATAAAGCAATGTTAAAAGATCATATATGATATGATATTAATGTATATGATTATTTTATAATTAAATAACTATTATTTAACCATTATAAAGGAGGATAACCTACCCTCGACCAAGGAAAAAGTACAAAGTAAGGGGTTTCTTATCTCACTTTTAATTCCATGAGATTTCCATTGTTCACCGCTTATTTATTGCATGTGGTGTGTGTACTGCCCATGTTTGTATTCATTCTGTAATATAATTTATTTCATGTATATTTAAATCATAATTTTATTATCCTTATTTCATGGGAGAATGTTTTTTAAGTTACCAAATCAATAAGGTAATTTGAAATTTCAATTTCTACTCATTCGGCTTTACAATACTTCATTGATTATTTTACTCCAAGTTTATGTGTGGAATCACTATTAATTTTCTTATGTCATAATTTCCAATCCCCTTTATGTGGATATAATTTTGATACACATAATAAATCCATTTATAAATTCTCAAGTCATCGATATGAACTTGATAAGAGTAATTTTAACTCAATCTCTATTTGTTGAGTTAAATATCCAATTCATTGATGTTGTTTTTACAAGAATATGTTTGAATTTCCTCTGATTGATTTACACTAAATATCCAACAATATTGAGTGTATTTATATTTTTCACATGTAATTATGTCATTTATTTATCCTTAACCTAAGGATACGGTCTTTATAAGAGATTTCATCCCAATTTAAATCCCATTGAGACTCTTTTGTTGTTATACACCAAATCAATTTTATATGATGTATATAATGTAATTTGACATAGTATATCATGAATCCCTTTATTCTCATTATATTAAAATTTTTTGATTACCTCAATTATTAGTATTCAAGTTTCTTTCTTTTGTTTAGAAACTCTAACTAAAATATCATTTTTAAATGTTTTAAAGATGCATTCTTCTAAATCTTTATCATTAATGTCCATGTTTTTAAAATGGTTTTAAGGATTTATTTATATGTACAATAAAGTTTTAAATTTAAAATTCCTTTTGAATGTTTCAAAGTGGTATGGGACACTTTGATTAAAAAATCTATTTTTAAATGGCTTCTTGACAAATAGTGTGATTTTTAAATGTTTATAAGAAAAATGGGGATATTTCTCTCAAATAGTTTTGATGATTATTTTCATCTATATCAATATCATTAATTATTATATATTGAGTTTAATATGTTACAATACAGTCTTCCATATTGTATTTAATGAGTTATGTTTGACTGTGGATGTGCTATTTTTAAACAATTCATGATTTGTGGATGAATTATTGACATTTCGTATGCTAGTTTTAATTCAAATATTTATGTTATGTTTCAAACATTTCATATGAGGAATGCATTGGACTTAGTAAGTGATGGGTGGAGCCCAATATAGCTCCTTAATGCATCGGTAGGTCTCATGAGACAAACTAGTGTCTTGGCACAAGGCCTTGACAAAGTCTTATTTGTAGTCTTGGCATGAGGCCTTGACTATGTAGTTATGATAGTCTGGAATTATGAATTACATCATTATGAAAGTGGTTATTGATATTGAATGTGGTTATTTGAATATTAGAATATCCATGTGAATAACTAAATGGCATTATTTCATTTTATCTTTTCCATATTATGATGAAGTTCAAGTTTAAAAGGCTTTTGTTTTATTTATACACTGCCTTAAATCTTTATGCTTATTTATGAAATTTTATGCTATATTGTTATCCTTACTGAGCATCTGAGCTCACCCCTTTAAATGTTTTATTTTTCCCAGGATGTGAAGAAGTAATTTATTAATGACCTGAAGGGATAGTATGAGGGATTATGAAGACAATATGTTGTTGTAGTTTTTTTACTTTATGATGTAATGTAAGACTTATGAAGATATCTAGTGTTTCCAAGACAACTAAACTAATCGGTCTTTCAAGACTTGATCTTTTGTGATCATACCAATGTTATGTAATAATGCACAGACTCTAGGTAACTAGGGTCGGGGTGTTACATATTAGGGGAAAGACGTCTTAAATTAGTTAAAATAATTCAAATACTCCTTCTTCTATTGATGCATTCCAACTTCAATTTAACCTTTCATATACATTCACTAATCCTACATCTCATGGGATTACTTCAATATTCCTATTATCACCATAATTTTTAAATTATTATAAAGGTTATATGCTCATTCCCTCATTCATCATGAATTTCATTTCAACTATTCACAAATTTTCTTCCTCTGTGGGTTTGGATAATTTTATAGAAACTGAAAAACCTTTTGGTGATAAGCCAATAAAAAATAAATATTTGAGATTTTTCTGAAGGATAAGTATCATGGAGAGATACGATATATTGATTCTGGAAGATCTTGTATCATGTATGAGGCTACCTATGGTCATGGGTGATTTTACTTTAAGGTTGTATCTAAGATAATGTAAACAGTGAAATGGGTTAGGGATTATTCAACCTAAAAATATAAACACATATTTCAAATGGATGGTATATAGTTTACCATGGAAGTGAAACAGTGTTTTCCTTATGGTTATTTTTCATAATTTAAATAATGGTTTGTGCCTTTTTTTTGGGGTTTTAGTACCATACTCAATACAGTATTCACTTGTCTCCAAGAACTACAGTTTTAATTTTTTTTCGACATATCAATGAAGAAATATTACCCAAAATAGGTTGATTTTAATGGTATAATTCTCTTATTTTATGCAACCACTTTGGTTTTAGTGACCATTATATAGGGATGGTACTTATATGATCCTTTCCTCATCATTTACACTTTGTGTATTTCTTTACATTGACGATCTTTTAAAAATGGCATGGGCCCTTTTATAGTCACTTCCACCTCAATGATGCAGAAGTAAGATGGATTCCTTTACATTCATGTTTGATTCTTCTAAAGGCATGTCAATGAAAGATACTATACAAACTAATAGATATGCAACACCACTATCCCAAACGAATGATCAAAATATAAATGAGTAATTAATTGTGAAGGAATTTGAACTAAGGTTGGAAGTTGAAAATGTCATGAGGCTGATTGATCACTATAAGGTTATGCTTTCATTTATAATTTTTTTGAATTGTGCACATATATCATTTATATTTCATTAAATATTTTGTGGTTTCTATGTTAATCTAAAATTTTTCAATTTTTTCAATGATCCAAAATTAATTTTTGATATGTATGAGTAGAACACACATAAAACTGACACATGATATAGCTGGTATGACACGAAGTACATGTTTTATTATTAGAATAGTATCATTTTACTCTAAAACATGTCTCACATACGAAAAACTGATAAAACAAGTTTTAATTGTCTTTATAAACTTATAAAATAATAAATAATTTATTTTTTGAAGTCAGGAATCAATTATATGTTAATCTGACTCACGATTTTTCTAGTATGTATCAAAGTTGATATTTTCACATTAAAAGGTTTCATTTTAGTCTAAAATAAAATCCAAATAGCATAAATCAAGATAGAAAGATCTGGTTGTCTTGATCTTTAGGAAAATTACCCATAATTAATTTTTGATGTGTATGAATTGACCACATACAATCCAAAATAGAAAGTGGTCGGTATGACATAAAGTGTATGTTTTAAATATAAAAGTGGAATTTCATACTAAAACGAGATTCACATATTCAAAATCAAGAAAATGGTCTCATATTATCTTTATAATTTAGAAAATTTATCCATAATTTAGTAGTGATGCCCAATAACTGACCACACATCAATTTGACACACAATGTGGATGGTGTGGCTGGAAGTGTATGTTTTCAATATAAAAGTGTCATTTTAGTCTAAAACATGATTCACATAGACAAAACTAAAAAAATAAAATCATATTGTCTTTAAACCTTAGGAAAAAGCTCAATAATTTATTTTTTATGTGTGTGAATTGAACTCACATCAATCTGATATATGATGTGACCGTTATGACTCAAAGTTCGTGTTATCAGATAAAAAAGTGTAATTTTACTCAAAAAAAAGAATCATATAGGAAATACCAATAAAATGAGATCAATTTTCATTTATGATTTCGGAATGTGGTTCATAATTCATTTATGAAATATAGAAATTTGTCACATGTTAATCTGATGCACGAGGTGGCGGATATGAATCAAAATATATGTTTTCAATATAAAAGTGTCATTTTAGTTTAAAACATGATTCAGATTTCCAAAATAGATAAAATGATATTATATTATTTTTAAAATTTAGAAAAATTATCCATAATTTAGGTTTAACATGTTGGGATTAACTACAAATCAATCAAACACATGAGGTGGTCGGTATGACTCAATATGCATGTTTTCCATATAAAAGTGTCATTTTAGTCCAAAACATCAAATAACCAAAACTAACACAAAGAGATTGTATTATCATGATAATTTTTTTAAAATTATACAAAATAATTGTTTTGTGTTATAATCAACATAACATCAACTTGACATAGTATTTTTCCAGCATTACTCAAAATGGGTGTTTTTGCATTAAAAAAAATGCAATTTTACTATAAAAAATGTGTCACAGTACCAGAATATAGAAAATGAACTTGGATTGTCTTGATGTTTTTTTTAAAAATGTTCCACAATTAATTTTATACATATATTAATATAAAAAAAATCAACCTGACCCACGAGCTATCCAGTTTGACTCAAAGTGTATGTTTTCTGTATAAAAGTTTCATTTTAGTCTAAAATATGATTCACATAGTCAGAACTGAGAAAAAGAGATAGTATTGTCTTTAAGCTTTATTAAAGTGATCTATAATTTTTTTTGATGTGTGATAATTGAAAACAAAATAATTCTGTACATAATGTGGCTGGTATGACTAAAAGTGCATGTTTTCACATTAAAAAGTATCATTTTACTCTAAGTCACACAAAATTGAGAAAATGATCCCATATTATCATGATAATCTATGAAAATTATCTATAATTCATTTATAACATGTAGGAATATTCTTCACATCAATCTGACTCACGTGGCAACTGATATGACACAATGTGCATGTTTTTAGTATAAAAGTGTCATTTTAGTCTAAAACAAGATTAAAATTTCAAAAAACAGATTAAATGATTCAGATTATAATGATACTTTATAAAAAAAATCCCATAATTCAGTTTTTATCTGTAGGAATTACCTTCCTGTCTATTCGACACATGTTGTGGACAATATGACTCAAAGTGTGTGTTTTCAATATAAAAGTGTCATTTTATTCTAAAACACAATTCACATATCCAAAGTTGAGAAAAAATATTATATTGTCTAGATACATTATGAAAATAATCCATAATTAATTTGAGATATGTATGAATTAACAACACATTAATATGATATACGATGAAAAAGATATGATTCAAAATGTGCATTTTCAACATAAAAATGTTATTTAAGTCCAAAACGTGATTTACATAGTTAAAATTGAGAAAGAGATCTCATATTGTATTGATACATTATAGAATTGATCCATAAATAAATTTTGACATGTTGGAATATACCTCACTTAAATATAACACATGATGTGGCTTGTATGACTCAAAGTGAATATTTTCTATATAATATTGTCATTTTATTTTAAAACATGATTCATATAGAAAAATCTGAGAAAATGAGCCTAGATTCTCTTGATAATTTAAGAAAATGATACAAAATTTATTTTTTACATATTGGAATTAGCCTCACATTAATCTAACACATGACATGGATAGTATGACTCCAAGTGCTTCATTACATGATTAAAGTGTCATTTTTGTCAGAAACCCAATTCATAAAGACAAAATTGAGAAATTGAGATTGGATTCTCTTGAAACACTATATTAATGATCCATAATTCATTTCTGATGTATAGGAATCAAATTCAAAATAATCTGATAAATGATGTGGTCGATATGACTCAAAGTGTGTGTTTCCAATATAAAAGATCCATTTTACTCGAACAAAAGTTACATAGCCAAAACATATAAAATGATCTTTTATTGTATTGAATATTTATGAAAATGATACAAAATTCATGTTTGGTGTGTATGAATCTATAACAACTCAAGGTTTTAAAAGTAAATTGAAATCCATGAAACATTGTTTTAAGTATATAATTATAATTAGAACTAAACATAATTATCCAACTTCTGTATTTTGAATTTTGAAAAACAGACATACACGATTATAATTAGTAAGTTATTTATGGTCTAGTAGGAACAACTTAATTTTTGGTGAATAGTAATACCCTTATGGATAGTAATGTTACCTTTATGAATAGTAATATACCCTTATGAATAGTAACCTCACCTATTATAGTATACACATAATATTTAATTGAAGTTATGATATACCCATATTTTGTAATATGTAAATAAATGTTTGAAAATTGTTGTTTTTAGAATAAAATATTATTTTATTTAAAAATTAAATTAACAATATTTAGAAAATTATTTTCAAAAAATGGAGTACATATTTGAATTTTGCAAATCAAAAATTGGTTAGGGTGTAGTTTTCATATTTTTCTAAAATACTAGAATTTTTATGAATAGTGAAATACTTTAAAATATCATCTATATAAATTATCAGTTAAATGCACTATTTCCATCATCATAGCTGAGGTAAGAAACCATTAGTTCAAACTCACATGTACTTATTACTATTATTGGTCTTGAAATCATATCTATTTCTTGTATTGTGGAAAAATAATTAAATAATAATAAAAACAATGTAAAACTCATCCTATCCTCCACTATAAATACCACCCACTCCCCCCTCTTCCTCTCACACCTCTTAAGCCTTGATCCTTACCAATGTTTTTTCAAATACTCCTCTCAAGAACCTTCCCCACCTCCAATACCTTACGATCTCACTAAAAGGCCAATACCTAGGGCCTTAATAAGGATCTCAAGGAGAAGAGATCAAGAGGAGTTTTAAACACATTTGAAGGAAGTCGAACCCGAGGTAAGGGATTCTCTATTTATCAATTTTATTCAAGAATCACCCCTATGTTATATTGTTTAATTTTTAATTCCTAATGATGTTTTATTTTTTATAACCTCTATCATAATTCCCTTATGATATATTAATGATGAGATACACCATTTCTATCTCATTAATCCCCCCCATGTACTCATGTTATCGTGACGAAATTTCGTATGTGAATTCTAAATCCAATTTCCATTATTTGGGTTAATCTTCAACTTCAATGGTTCAATAGTGATAAAGGAATTTGTGAGATGTAATTTTATTATATTCTATTGTATTTACAGTATATATACATATTTCCTTCATTTAATCAATTCTATCCTAAATGTTATGGTATTTGTAATGGACTTTCCCCTAAAAATCCTTTTAGATGTATCCTTTATGGAATCCAAAGAGATTGTTTATTTTTTCTATCATGAGTGTTATATTTTAATTTTAGGATGTTTTAATACTATAATGTCTCTATTATATTTTTTATAATTATTTTCTTAATAATAAGGTGTTCATTATTTTTTGTAAGCAGTTTTTATGTTCTTAGAGTGATTTTTACGGAAAATGGGATTTTGAAATGTGAATGTGTTTTTCTCATGGATCTAAATGAGTTATGAAGTTTTTTATTCATGTTATGTTGCTTGGAAATTATTTATGTTGGGTTGAGCCCATTATAGCTCAATATAAGAGGGGTGATCCCCATTATAGCTCAATATAAGTTAGGTTTATCCCATTATAGCTGAAGGTATGTTAGGTTGAGCCCATTATAGCTTAAGATATGTTGGTTTGAGCCCATTATATCTCAAGATATGCCGGGTGAGCCCCATTATATCTCTCCAATGCATTGGGTACTCGGGAGATAGATGTTTAAAAAAAGGTTATTCCATGTGCGAGGGTGAATGTAAGAGTTATGTGGTAAATATTTACCAAGGCTATTACATAATGTTTCAATGCATATGAGTTTTTATGATTATGGGTTCTATTGGTTTCTATGTTATCACTTGACTAATGATTTCTTTCTTTATACCCCTTACTGAGTTTTATACTCATACTAAGATTTCAATATTTTTTTCACAGGATTTAAGGATGGGTAAGATAAAGAAGGGGTCATGGTGAATGATATGGAGTGTTGTCAAAGAAATCATGTTTTAAGTTTCAATGTGTTATATTTTGAAAAAAATGGATACTATTTTTAGTAGTATCCTCTTTATATGAATGTGGTATGTTATATATGTAAGATATCCCAATTATCTAAAACTATAAACCTGAAAAGATCCTCAATGTGTAATAATGTATGTTTTGGACAAAAATTCAAGATTAAGTAATGTTTTAAGGTTCGGTCCTTTTAGTTGGTATCATAGGATGGTTTAGATAACTTTAGGGGTTGAGATGATGTTAAGAGAATATAATAAATGATGTTCACTCTATTGTTAAATTAAAATGTTATATCATTTAAATATTAACTTGTTTCTTTGTCTAAGATATGTCTATTCAGAATGGTTTTCCACAGAAGAAACTAAGATGCTGAAGTATGAAGGCACCAAGAGGATGATGTATATAAAAATCTAATGCCTGGAATAAAGGGAATTAGAACTGAGTAGTTTGTGAAAGAAATGGATTAGTTGAATCAATAAATAAATTATGGTGGTATACATGCTAGGGGATGATAATATACCACAATGAAACATGTCTTTTGTGGAGAATTTTTTGAGGAAACATCTTCTAACATTCAACGGAACCACAAATCTAGTGATAGCTGAAGGATGGATCAATGCCCTAGAAAAGATATTTAATGTCATGGGATGTTAAAAATGTCAAAAGGTAATACTATCCATTTATCATTTGTAAGGTGAATCCAATAAATGGTGGTCTCTAATTTATAATATGATAGAAATAGATGATCATGATAATTTGGAATGGGATGATTGTAAGAGTCTTTTTCTAGAAAAATATATCCCTAAAACTATCCAACTCAGAATAGAGAAACAATTCTTGGAAATGATGCAGAAATATGATGATTATGTGGTAGCATATGAAGCCAATTTTACAAGACTGTCCATGTTCGTACCAGATTTTACTCGGGATTTTGATAGTAAAATTAATAGATTTTACCCTAATTTAAAACCATTTTTGCAAAGAGATTTGGCTACACAAGAGTATAAAAGCTATGGGAAGCTTGTTCATTGTGCTGAAAAATTTGAGATGGAGTTTGTTGACATGTATGTTCCTTGTGATGATAAGAATAAGAACAGTTCAGGTTGGTAGGAAATGGGGAAGAACTCATCAAAGACGTCTGCAGGTAAAAAATTAATTTCCCTCCTTGTGGAAAGTGCAGTAAAAGACATCCTGGTGATTTTTTATAAATTCTAGGATATGCTACCGATATGGAAAATTTGGTAACATGTCTTGTTATTGAAAGTAAAATTATCCAAAAATTAATTAGAATCCAATGGTGAGATGATTTAACTGTAAGAAATTGGGTCATTTATCTAATTTTTGTCTGAATCTAGTCACTCAGGCAGGAAATCAGCAATATTAGAAGAAGAAGGGTGTGGAAAAATACTTTGAAATCACTTAATTAGATGTTGAGACATAAAATGAGGTGGAATTAGGAACATTTATTGTATTTATAGATTTTTCAAATGTGTTTTTTTTAGGGTCTACACATTCCTTCATTTCAATGAAATTTTCAGAAAAATTGGGAATTCAACCTCATCAAATGAAACCAGAACTCATGGTACAAAATCTTGGAGGAAATATTGTGGAAAAAAGAAATTAAAAGAATATACCTAGCTTTGTCTCTCGAAAGAGTTTAACTAAAAAACTTGTTGTTTTTCATCTAGTAGAGTTTGATGTTATTCTGGGTATTGACTGGATTTCTTTTTATCATGTTAAGATAGATTTTAGAGGAAAGGAAGTGGTTTTTTTCCGAAAGAATTTCAGTTTTGTTACAAGAATGAACCCATACCATTGAAAACATATTAGGATGTAAAGAAACTGATAAAATATGGAAATAAAAGTTATATTGCTCATATTTTCAATGATAAGGAAACTATCTAGATTAATGATGTACCAGAGGTAAATGAATAACTGGATGTTTTTCTTAATGATTTTCCTGGTGTTATTATAGATCGAAAGGTTGAGTTTACCATTAAATTAATTCCAGATGATAAGAACATTTCTCAACCCCCTTATCGAATAGCTTAAATGGAACTTCTGGAACTAAAAAATTAGTTGCAAGAATTATTATATAAAGGTTCATTCGACTGAGCACTTCACCATGGGGTGCATCTATCTTGTTTGTTAAGAAGAAATATGGTTTGGTGATACTTTTCATTGATTATAGTGTCATGAATAACATTAATTTTAAAAACATGTTTCATTTTCCTCATATGGATGATTTGTTTGATCATCTCCAAGGAGCACAACATTTTTCAAAGGTTGACCTGGCGTCAGGGTAATATTATTTGAAAGTAAAGGATGAAGAAATCCTGAAGACTGAGTTTTGTACTAGATATGGTCATTATGAATTTGTATTTATGCCTTTTTGGTTAACTAATTAACCCATTTTATTCATGGATCTAATGAAAAAAATATTTCATGAGTTAATGGATAAATTTGTGGTTGTGTTTATTGATGACATTCTAGTATATTCTATAAGTAAATAAGATATTGAAAAACATCTACAGGTTGTTTTGCAAACCTTAAAAGAAAATAAACTGTATGGAAAATTTATCAAGTGTGATTTTTGGATGTTACAAATTTCTTTTCTTGGGAACATTTTTAATAAATATTGAATAAAATTTGATCCTACATAAAAAAATTTGGTTGATGAATAAACAAGACCTAAAAATGTTACAGAGATTCGTAATTTTATTGAATTAGCAGGTTATTACCGATGGTTTGTTTAAAACATAACATGGTTATCTATCCCACTAACTAAGTTAACATCAAAATGGGTTAAAGTTTTTTGGGAAGAAGAATGTGATGTTTGTTTCGATGAATTGAAAAGAATATTGGTGAAAGTTGTAGTTCTCAGTCTACCTGCCAGAAATGGTGATTTTGTAAACTATAGTGGTGGTTTTTTTAAGGTACTTGGTTGTGTTCTGATGCAGAATAATCAGGTAATTGCTTATAATTCACGTTAATTGAATCCCCATTAGTTAAATTAACCTACACATGATTTGGAATTAGTATGTATGATATTTCATTAAAAATTTGGAGGCATCATTTATATGGAGACAAATTTTAAATATATACTGACCATAATATCTTGAAGTATATAGTTACTTAGAAGGAATTATACATGAGACAGAGAAGATGGATAGAACTAATTAAGGATTATGCTTGCATGATTCATTACCATCCTCAGAAAGAAAACAGAGTGGATGATGCATTGAGTATAAAAACTAATGCTAAATTAACCATGATAAATTTATAACGTGATACTTTGGTAAATGATTTGATAAATTTTGGCTTCAAAGTTGTTGGTACAGGAAATACAACTATTTTTTTTCCTGTTTCGGTGTAGTAATCTTTGTCAGACAAAATTAAGAAATCACTGAAGGTATAATGTGAGCTATAGATAAAGGTTGAATTGGTTAAAATGAGTTAGTTTCTAGAATTTAACACTGGATAATGATTGTGTTTTAAGATTTGGTAAAAGGTTGTGTGTGCTTTGTGATTCTTAGTTGGAGAAATAATTGTTATGTAAAGCTCACATTTCTCCATTTTCAGTGTGTCCTGGAAGCACTGAGATGTACAGAGACCTTCAGAAGTATTACTGGTGGGATGTAATGAAAAGGGATATTGCAGAATTTACTGTGAAATGTTTGACATGTTAATAGGTTATAGCAGAGCTGTAGTTACCGAAGGGGATGATTCATCCTTTTCCAATTCCATAGTGTAAATGAGAGAATATATCCATGGAATTATTTGTTGGACTACCTAGTAATTCTTGAGGTAACAATACGATTTGGGTTATTGTTAATTGAGTGACTAAATCTGTACATTTTCTCTCAATTCGAGATATAATGTCTTTGGATGAACTTTTTTGTTTGTAACTCAAAGAGAATATTAGGTTACATGGAGTGCCTCTTTCCATTGTCTCTGAATGAGATACTAGGTTCACTTATAACTTTTTGAAGGTCCTTCAAAATTCGTTGGTCATAAAATTGAATTTTAGTGCAGCTTTTGGTCCTCAATCAGATGGGAAGTTAGAAAGAAAAATTCAAACTTTAGAGGATATGCTTTGAGATTGTTAAATGGATTACCAGAGAAGTTGAGATAAATATATTTCTTTAGTTGAGTTTTCTTATAAAATTTTTTTCATTCCATTATATAGATGGCACCTTTTGACGTATTGTATGGGAAGCGGTGTCGAACTCCAGATTTTTGGGATGAAGTCGATGAAAGAATGTTTATGGGGATATAATTATTAGAGGAAGTGGCTAAGAAAGTGAAGATGATCCAGCAACACATGAGGACAGCTCGGAGTAGGCAGAAATGTTATGAATATAATAGAAGGAAATACTTCTCTTTCGAGGTAGGTCACTATATTTTCCTTAAAATCTCTTATGGGAAAATTGTGATGTGTTTTGGTAAGAAAGGAAAGCTAAGTACACTGTTCCTCCGTCCTTTTGAAATCTTAGAGAAAGTTGTACTTGTTGCATACCGAGTAGCATTGCCTCTGAGAGTGTCCCAGGTACACAATGTTTTTCATATTTCGATGTTGAGAAAGTATGTGTTTGATTCATCTTATATTTTGAGCCCAGAAGCAGTTCACCTGGAAGAGAACCTTACTTATAAAGAGAGACCAATTTAGATTCTTGATCACAAAGAGAAATTATTGCGATATAAGATAATTCACCAGGTAAAGATTTTGTGGAGAAACGACATGGTAGAAGAGGTAACATGGGAATCTAAAAATACTATGAGGGAAAGGTACCCTAACTTGTTTTATAAGTAAAAAAATCACGGGGATTCAATTTACAGAAGGTGGGGACAATGTAACACTCAATGGTTTTAAAAGTAAATTGAAATTCATGAAACATTGTTTTATATAGATTGTTATAATTTGAACTAAACTTAATTTTCCTACTTCTGTGTTTTGAATTTCAAAAAACAGACAATCATGGTTGCAAATAGTAAGTTATTTAATGTCTGAAAAGTCCAACTTAATTTTTGGTGAATAGAAACATACCCTAATGAATAGTAACCTTATCTATGAAAATATACATATAATATTTAATTCAAGTTATGTTATACCCATATTTTGGAATATGTAAATAAATGTTTTATATTTTTTGTTTTTAGAATCAAATATTAGTTTATTTAAAAATTAAATTAATAATATTTAGAAAATTATTTTCAAAAAATAGAGTTCATTTTTGAATTCTACCTGTCAAAAAATGGTTATGGTGAATTTTTGGGATTTTTTTGAAATACTTGGATTTTTTATGAATAGTGAAATACAGTAAAATACTGTATATATAAATTATCAGTTAAATACACTATTCCCAACATCATAGCTGATATAAGCAACCATTAGTTCAAACTCACATTCACTTGTTTCTATTTTTTGTCTTTAAATCATATCTATTGCTTGTATTGTGGAAAAATAATTAAATAATGATCAAAATAATGTAAAACTCCACCTCTCCTCCAATATAAATACCACTGACTGCCCCCTCTTCCTATCACACCTCTCAATCCTTGAACCTTTACAAAGTTTTCCCAATACTCCTCTCAAGAACATTCCCCACATACAATACCAGTTGGTCTCACCAAAAGGCTAAAACTAAAGTCCTAAAGAAGGATCTCAAGGAGAAGAGATCAAGAGGATTTTTAAGCATGTTTGAAGGAAGTCGAACCCGAGGTAAGGGATTCCCTCTTTCTCAATTTTATTCAATAATCCCCCCTGTGTTATACTATTTGATTTTTTGTTCTTAATGATGGTGTATGTTTTCTCACCTCCCTTATAATGACCTTATGATATATTGATGAATATATAACCCATTTCTATCTCATTAATCCCTCCCATGTACACTCGTTATCGTGCAAAAATTTCATAAGTGAATTCTAACCCCAATTTCCATTTTTTGGGTTACCTTCAACTTCAATGGTTTTATTGTGATAAGGGGATTTGTGAAATGTAATGTGATTATATTATGTTGTATTTATAATATATATACATATTCTCTCCATTTAATCAATTATTTTTAAAATGTTATGGTATTTGTAATAGACTTTCCCCTTAAAATCATTTTAGATGTCTCCTTTACGAAATCCAAATAGATTGTTTATTTTTTATATGTCATGAGTGTTATTTTCTAATTTCATAATGTTTTAATACTATAGTGTCTCCGTTATATGTTTTATAGCTATTTTTTAATAATAATGTTTTCATTATTTGATGTGGGCAGTGTTTATATACTAATAGCGTTTTTATGAAAAAGGGGGTTTTGGAATGAGAATGTGTTTTTCTCAAGGTTGTAAATGAGTTATGAAGTAATTTATTCATGATATGTTCCTTGTACATTATTTATGTTTAGTTGATCCCATTATCACTCATGATATGATAGGTGATCCCCATTATAGCTTAAGATATGTTGGGTTGATCCCATTATAGCTCAAGATATGTTAGGTTGAGCACATGATTTCTCAAGATATGTTAGGTTGAGGGAATTATATCTCAAGATATGTTAGGTTGAACCCATTATAGATCAATATATGATGGGTGAGCCCCATTATTGTTCTCTAATTCATTGGGTACTCCAGAGATGGAAGTTTTCCAAAGGTTTATTCTATGTGTCAGAGTAAAGGTAAGAGTGATACGGTAAATATGCGCCAAGGCAACTACATGATGTTTCTATGCATATGTGTTTTTATGATTATGGGTTTTATTGGTTTCTATGTTATCACTTGACATACGATTTTTTTCTTTATAGCTCTTACAATGTTTCATACTCATACCAAGATTTCAAAATGTTTTTCACAGGATATAAGGATGGGTAAGAGAAAGAAGGGAGTCATGATTAATGATATAGAGTGTTGTCAAAAAAATCATGTTTTCAGTTTCAATGTTTTATATTTTCAAAAAATGGATATTGTTTTTAGTAGTATTCTCTTTGTAAGAATGTGGTATGTTATGTATGTAATATAACCTAATTCTCTAAAACTCTAAACCTGAAATGATCGTCAATGTGTAATAATGTATGTTTTTGACTAAAAATCAAGATTAAGTAATGTTTTAAGGATGGGTCCTTATAGAATCAATCATACATTAATCTGAAACCTGATGTGGCCGATATGACTCAAACTGTGTTTTTTCAGAATAAAAGAGACATTTTAGTATAAAAAACACATCACGTTGTCAAAACCAAATAAAAAATCTCATTTCTTTTGAAACATTGTCGAAAGGATCCATATTTGACAAGAAGGATTCACATGAAGCGTGGATGGAGGCCCCCAAAATAAATTGTGAATTGTGTTCACATCTAGTGTGCAATCTATAATAACTAATAATAAATTGAATTTAATTAATTTATCAATAACTAAAAATTAAAATAATTAAAATAATTAATAAATAAAAATAAAAATAAAAATAATAATAATAATTAATTATGAAGTTAAAATATTAGTAATTAATGATAAAATTATTAAAAACTATTTAAGAAATTTAGATATTTAATAAATGATAATATCAATAATATATTCAGTAATTAACAATATAATTTATATATAATATTAATTAAAAATTTAATTAACAATTCATAATGTAATTATTAATAGTATAATTAATAATTTATAATATAATTATTAATAGTATAAATAATAAATAAAAACACAATTAATAGTATAATCATTAATATTAGAATTAATATTATAATTGATAATATCATTAATATATTTAGTAATTAATAATATAATTTATCACATGTGGATTATATAACATAAAAATTACAATTTATTTAATTTTTATATACTTTTACTAGAATAAATATTTTTTAAATGTAGGGGCACACTTTTGTATAGAGTCTAGTTGTTCATTAGAAAAAGCCTTCTATATGAGTTTTGTTTTTGTATTCAATTGTTATTTTTTTGGTTAATTGTAACTATTACGTCAATGTAAATACTTTTCATCAAATTCTTTAATTTAAATTTTTAATTGAAATTATGGTGAAATGGAATATTTGTATTGTAATTATACAGATTTTGGTTGATTATTGGAAAAATCCACCTATAACAGTTTTGTTTTTTGTATTAAGTTGTAATTGTTTTAGTTAATTGTAACTATTACATTAATGTAAATATTTTGCATCAAATTATTTAATGTAAAATTTTAATTGAAATAATGGTTTAATGGTATATTTTTATTGCAATTGTGTTTAATTGTAACATTTAAACCATTTTCCCTATATGATTGCGGATTTATGATTTCTCTTAGTGCTTCTGTAGGTCAGAATGTTTGCATAAGCTGGTATGACATTTATCAAGCCTTTTTTTAGCACTGATAAGGACCCATGTATCAGTAATAACAAAATCACTAATAAAGGCACCCTTTATTAGTGAAAAAAATGATGCACTCATAATGGCCTCCTTTGTCACTTATTTATTTTAGTACTAATAAAGGTGCATGTATCCATGTTTTTATTATCACTAATAATGGTTGTTCAATTTTTAGGGTTATTATGTTGTTAGTTCTTTTTTATGCTAACAATGGTTATTTCTAGCACTGAATTTAGCCTTATTTGTAGTAGTGAATAAAACCTCAACCAAATAAAATCCTTAGATTTGGAAGGGTACCCCATAATAATATAAGGCCTCTCATATCATACTTGATATTCATGTTGAAGATAAAGTAAAACTTCATCTCCCCACTCTATCATGGAATGTTAAAGAGGTTGAATGATCTTTGTTGGTTGAGAGAATATTACAGTTCCATATCTCGTGAAGTTTCCAATAATAAAAATATATTTTAATCAATATATTTAAAATTGATATACATTTTAAACAGATATATATTTTTGTAATTTTATAATAAAATTATATTTATATGTTATGTTTATATATTTATATTTAAATTTTAAAATAAACATCCAATTTTAAATTCCGAAATTATATAATGTTAGGATACATGTAACGCTTCATTACATTAACATTGTTGTATCTACACTTCTCATGTAAAATATTTGAGCTTTATGTTTATGATATTTATTATATTTATTATTCTAAATTGATATATTTCCATTTCTTGTTGAATTATTAATCAATATATAGTAATAGTTAATTTTTATGAATTATTTCAATTTTATACTTGTTTAGTTATCTGTAGATAAATTATTAATTTGTTAATTATTTTATTATAATAAATATTAAGAGTATATTTAGTTATAAAAAACTTCATGAACATATATACATGTGTTTCTCTCATAAATCTGTTTTCCCTAATTATCTACTCTTTTACTACTACAAAACGTTCTTTTATTATTAGTGTTAAAAAATCACTAGTGTTATAAGCACTGATAAAATATCTTACCAGATGTTATAGAATACTACTATATATATCTGTATCACTCTATCAAAATCAATAAAAAATAGAAAAATTAATTTAAATTGCTCTAAAAATATTATATTAAACATAAAAAAAATTAAATTCACATTGCACTGTCATTTCAATACAAATGTCACATTAAATAATTTTAAAACAATATAATTACAATGATGTAAAATTGAATAAAAAACAAAACTAATTACAAACAATACAAAAAAACCATCATATAAGACCTCAAATGATCAACTAAACTTCATACAAAAGAAGCATGTTCCTATACTGAAAAGAAAAGTTTATTTTAGTGATAATACATAACAAATAAAAAAATTACAATTGAAATGATATATAATCCATTAAAAATTTCAATTGGAATGATATAAATTTACTTCTTAAAACTCACAAATAAAAAAATAGCTGTTGTTATAATGTATAATTATAATTTTAATGTATTTGATCTGTTTTAAGTATGTGAAATGTGCGTTGAAATAAAATGTTACTTTTAAATAAAGACATGATCTTTCAAACACACCATCCGCACCATGTGTTGGATTGATGTGAGGTTAATTCCGACACATTAAAAATGAATTATAGATATTTTTCCTAAAGTATTAATACAATTATAGCGTGTTATCTTAGTTTTTGTTATGTGACATGTGGTTTAACTAAAATGTCACTTTTAAATGAAAAAATAAGCTTCGAGTTATTCCAGTCACACATTGTATTATATTGATTTGATATTAATTTCTACACTTCACAAATAAATCATGGTTCATTTTATTGAGTTATTAATAAAACACAAGTGTTTTTTACAATTTCAGTGTGTGATGTGTGTTTTGGGCTAAAATACCACTTTTAAACAAAAAACATAAATTTTAAGACAATCTGAATACACCATGTGTCGAGTTTAAATGAGGTTTATTCTTGTATATAAAAAATGAATTATAGATCTCTTTCCCAAAGTATTAATACAACCCAAGAATATTTGTTCAGTTTTGAGTATGTGATTCGTGTTTTAAACTAAAATTTCCCTTTTTAATAAAAACATGAATTATCATCCAATCTCATCACACTGTGTATCATGTTGATATATAGTTAATTTATACACATAAGAAATTAATAATAAATCATTTTTCTAAAATATAAGGAGAATAAAAGTGTGTTTTCTTAGTTATGACTATGTGACATGCATTGTGAGTTAAAATATTACTTTTCTACTGAAAACACCCACTTTGAGTCATACTGGTCACACTTTTGTTAGATTGATGTCTGGTTAATTATTATACATAAAAAATAAGTCATGGATTTATTTCATAAATTATTAATACAATATAAGAATGTTTTATGGGTTTTGAATATGTGATATCTATTCTGACTTAAAATTTCACTTTTAAATGGGAAAAATTATCTTACAAGCAATCCGTCTACATAATATGTTTAATTAATATGTACTCAATTCCTATATGCCACAAGAAATTCATAGATCATTTTAATAATGTATCAATATAATCAGAGTGTGTTTGGTTAGTTTTGTGTATGTGACATTCATTTTAAACTAATTATCACTTTGAAATAAAAATAATGAATTTTAATTATATCGGACACACTCTAAGTCAGATTGATGTGAACTTAATGATTGGATGTCAAACATGATTCAAATTCCATTTATATTTAGTATCAATACAATCTATGTGTTTTCCCTAGTTTTGTGTATGAAACTCTCATTTTGGACTAAAATGTCACTTTTAAACTAAAAACATACACTTATAGTTAATTTGTCCAGACCGTGTGTCAGATTTATGCGAGGTTAATTCCTACATGTCACAAATGAATCAAAAATTATTTTTCTATAGAAACAATACAATATGATTGTATTTTCTTAATTTTGAATGTGTGATTCACATTTTGAACTAAAATGTCACTTTTAAATGAAAACATACACTTTTGGTTATACCACCCATACCGTGAATTTTATCAACTTGAAATTAATTCCTAAATATCACAAATTAGTTTTAAAAATTTTCTTAAAGTATCAGGATAAATTGAGTGTGTTTTCTTAGTTTTGTGTATGTGATCCATATTTTGAACTAAAATTTCAATTTTAAACAAAAACACACAATTTCAGTCATATAGGCTTGATTAATGAATGGTTAATTACTGTATTTCAAAAATTAACCGTAGATAATTTTATTGATGTATTTGGACTATATGAGCATGTTTTATCAGTTTTGAGTATATGACATGCATTTTGGCATAAAATGTCACTTTTAAACTAAAATCACACACATACAGTCTATCTGGTTATACTATGTGATAGATTGATGTGTAGTTAATTAATACATATCAAAAATAAATCATGGATATTTTTATAAAGTATCAAGAAAATATTTTTGAATTTTCTTGGTTTTGAGTATGTGAAAATTATTTGGAACAAAAGTATTACCTTGAAATGAAAACATTTAGTTTCTTTTATACTGACCATGCCATGTGTTAGATTGATACGAGGTTAATTCCTACATGTTAAAAATTAATTATTAATATTATATTTATATTATCAAGACAATAAAATCACTTTATCTCATTTTGGATTTTGTGACATTTGTTTGAACTGAAATGTTAGTTTGAAATGAAAGAAGACATTTTTATCCACACCAGACACACCACGTGCCATATTGACGTCTAGTTAATTCCTACACATAAAAAATGAATGAAAGATCATTTTTATAAATTATAAAGATAATTTGATTACATTTGATCAGTTTTGAGTATATGGCAAGCATTTTAGACTGAAAGGTCAATTTTAAATTGAAAAACTACACTTTCAATCAGTTCAGACAGACTGTGTGCTAGATTTATATGAGATCAATTATTAAACATAAAAATTGACCGTATATAATTTTCCTAAAGTATCATGAAAACCTGAGTGGGTTTTATTAGTTCTGAGTTTGTAAAACATGTTTTGAACTATAACGTTGCTTTTAAATGAAAACATACACTTTTACTCATACCATCCACACTATGGGTCAGATTGAGTTGAAGTTAATTTATAAAAAAAAAATTAATTATCTTTATTTTCTAAATGTATCAAGAATATTAGAGTGTGTTTATAAGGCCCCAGCCTTAAACCTTTCTTAATCTTGAGTTATTACAAGATTACACATTGAGGATCTTTTCAGGTTTAGAGTTTTAGAGAATTAGATCATGAAACTTGCATTACATTCCATATTTAGACAAAGTGGTTACATGAAAGACAGTATTCATTCTTCCCATCAACGGAAACATATTTAAAATAAAACATGGATTCTTTCTTGACACATCCTTGACACTGTCATCACATCATGCACCCTTCCCTTGACCTGTGAAAAACATTTCAAAAACTTGGGATGAGCATAAAAAGCTCAGTAAGGGATATAAAAATATGGAAAGGAATCATGAGTACATGTATACATAATAATGAAATCATACTTTACCCATAACACATAGGCACTTTAACATACCTCATAAAATCATAGAAAAAATAAAACATAAAGGTAACTTGAGGCATTCATAACATTCTTACGTAGGGAGTAACCCTCTTGGTTACGTTTGGAATACCCATCAGAGTATATTCCCTAAATCTCTTCGGATAAACCTTAACGTTTCACTCCTTCGCGTTACCCAATGCATTGGAGAGCTATATCGGGCTCACCCGCCCTTAGTTTATCACGGAACCACCCGTTCTTCATAACAATGCCCAAGAACTATAACATAATCATATCACATAAACATTAATAAAGGAAACATAACATTTCCACATTTCAATCACAATATAACATTTTAGGATATTGAAATAATGAATCCATTCAAGAAGAAACCATTTCCAAAACCATTTAAAACATTTAATAAAGAGATTTTTGAATCAAAGTGTCCCATACCACCATGAATCTTTTAACATTTTAAACCATTAATATCCATATAAATAAATCCTTAAAACCATTTTGAAAACATGGATATTAATAAGAACAAATAATTAAAACATTTAAAACGATATTTTGGTTAAAGGGGTTTTACCAAAATTAGAGACACTTGAATACAATAATCAAGGAATAAAATTTAGTCAGAACTTTATAATATCATGAGAATAAAAGGATTCATGATATAATACTCCAAAGGACAGTATATACACCATATAAGAGTGAATTTGTGCATAATAACAATGAACCATCAATAGAAATGTCAAATGTGATGAAATCCCTTATAAAGAAGGTATCCTTAAATTAAGGACAAATAAATCTCAAAAATATGTGTGAAAAATATATATACACCCAATATAAGTGGATATTAAGTGTAAAACAATAAAAGGTCATTCACACATATTCAATGGATGACATATTCAATGACTACAAGTTGAACCCAAAGAAATCGAAATTGGGTTAAAAAGTTCCCTTGACAGCCTAACGACATCACATCAAAATGAGTTGATGAGAGAAAAAAAGTGTATCTCATCACTTGGACATAAAATTTACTTCAATAAGAATGTATGAGAACATATCCCAACATAAAAATATGTAAATTAAAAGACCCAATTTAATAAGTCTTTTAAAAAAGAGGAGGGTGAAAGGTTCCCTTACCGACTTGGGTATCTTTCAAAACATACACCCCATGAAAGAAGGACAAAAGATAATTGATGTAAATACTCATAAACGAAAGTATATTACACAAAGAGTAGAATAATGGGCAGTACATACACCACTCAAGGGAATTTTTGGCAAATGTAGCATAAATCTCACGGGAATAAAAGTGAGATGAAAAATCCCTTACGAAAACTCGGCAGCCTAACGGTGCCACATAAAACTTCCGAATATGGATTGATGAGATCAAATAGGGTATCTCATCACATTAAAATAAAATGTACAGCAAGAGGAATATAAAATAACATACCCCAACATTACAAAGAGGAGCTTAAAATAAGTGACATAAAGGAGAGTACTTAAAAAGAAAGAGAGAGGTTAGATCTCTTACGAAAGTTCGGCAGCCTAACGGCGCCACTCAAAACTTCCAAAATGGATTGATGAGAGAGAATAGGGTCTCTCATAACATGAAAATAAAAATTACAGTAAGTGTAATATAAATGATCATCCCAATAACAAGAAATATGAGCTTTAAAAGGAATGACATAAAAGTGTGTACTTAAAAAGAAAGAGAGGAGTAGGATCCCTTACCTCGGGTCCGACTTGACTCGATCGTTCTTTAATCTCCTGAATAATAAACTTGAGTTAATTTCTAATTCCTTAAGAACCTTTTTCAAGTTAATTATTACTTTTATACCACTTATTACCATGTCATAAACATTATGTAATCATTTAAGTTAATAATATTTGTTTTGCCGATATTTGGTTCTTAAGTCGAAAGTGGACTTCTTACAATTACATGTTGTTCGTGTGGCCAAATGTTTATTATATCCAGAATTGTATTCATTATGTAGATATCATATATGTCATATATATCTAGTACATTAATTCATTTATAACATTACATAATCATTTAGAGGTAATAAATGAAATGCACCGTTCATGGAGACGGTAAGCCGTACGTACGCATGAACGCTACTTTCATTTCTATTTCGTATTTTATAGAATGGAATAATAATGATATAAAGGTATATTATAATTCCAGTATAATATCATATATAATATCATATTTCCATCCTTTATACATCCCACATATGGTATTTAACGAATCAAATCACTTTGAGGGGGCGGTAGTCCGCACTTCCTTAAATGAAGATATCGCGTATACCCATAATGGAAGCCATAAAGGTAAGAAAAAAATGAAAAATACAGAAGCATAAATAAAACATAAACATATTATATATCATATATATAAATAGTGACATCATAATGGCCACCTTTGAAGGTGTTAAATGAGTATTGAACAATCATCGTTTCGGGAGGCAGAATTTCACCATCCACGGAAACCGTATGTTCTTTAACCATTTGATGTAGTTGTGTGAGAGTGTAGCTCGAATAAATCTTATAACAACATCCTAGTATATTGAATATACTGGTGTTGTTACAAAATAAGTAAATAAAAAGAGTTTAGGGGGTTGGAGAAGCAAAATAAAACAAATGAACATGAGAGAGTGAATTACCTTTAAAAGTGTAACTCCTTTTGATTTGAGCCTAAAGGCTTCCTTTGAAAGGATTCTTCCCAAAGGGAATCCTCTAGGATAAGGAGAGGGATGTGGAGAGAGTAAATGGGCAGGGGTTGGCCAAGCCAAAGGCTTGAGGAGTGTGTTAAATGAGGTAGAGGTGGGGGCCTTTTATAAGAGGAGAGGAGGGGCACTTTTGGAAAGTAAAGAAATATTACTTTATTTGAAAATGTGTTTCGGTTTCAAAAGGTCCCACATTGATATAATTAGTGGATAAGGTGATAAGGCTTCTAAATCCACTCATCCAATAAGTTTTGGACATGTGTAGTTCATAGAATTTACATTATCTTTCCATTTTATTTAAATCGTCAAATAATGATGTTATCGCTGCATCATTATTATGTCATAAATAATTTAATTTATGTAATGTCTAAAAATTATAAAAAAAATAATATGATGTAGGAAATCTTTTTAGATTTTCAATGAATATTTATAATCAAAAATCTGACTTGTATAACCCCACTTAAAAATTGTTTTACTAAAACATATCATGTTTGTGTCAATTTTACTTTTACATTAAATAAAATGTTATTTATGTCATTTCCCAACCAAAGTGGATCCATGGGGTCCCCAAGTTGACCCATGGATTGTCTTGGTCGGAAATGATACAACCAATAGGTGTAGGACAAGTGTAATGGTGTTTTCACATTCTTATAATATCATTTTTACCTTAAACTACACTAATTAACTCTAATCACGATTAAAAACTTAATAAGTTACTATTCACCAAAAAATTATTTTAATCTCATTGAACCACATTTTACATATTAATGACAACCATGTATGTCGGATTTTTGAAAATCAAAACACAATGATGGCAAAATTTCATTTAAACGGAAAATCAGTTTTTATAAGTACCACTTAGTGGTTTCACTATTCATCAAAAATTGAAGTTTTTCAGAAAAATCCCAAAAATTCACCCTAAGCTATATTTGATATTCTGAATTCAAAAATGAAGTCCGTTTTACAAAATTCAAAACATATAAGTCACATTAATTAATTTAATAATTAATTCCCGCTGTCATGACAAATAGCGTGTTTTATGAAACAATAAGTATCAAAAGATTGACACTAGTTTAAGTCTGATTTCAAAGTGAAATTGATCCCAACGGCCACTATTGGATTTAATGGTAAAAATATATTCCAATTTCACTTTAAAACCAATTCAAAATATAATCTAATCATATAAATAAATTAGATTAAAAAGTGGTTTTGAATTAAAATACAACATTTTACACTATTCATTAAAAAAATGAACTTTATCGGAAAGATACCAAAAATTTACACAAAGTAAATTTTGATGTCCTGATTCTTAATAAGAGTTTTATTTGGTCCAAAATAATGTATAAGAGTGATCAAAACTATATTTAATGATGGTTCTCCATCAAAAGGTGATAAGTGAACCTTTAGTGAAAACTAGGGCATATACGCCTAAAATTGAATTCTTTCCGTATTTTAAGCCATTATCTTTTATTGGATAAATGTAAAAACATATATAATCATATTTTAGTTATTTCTATCCATTCCCGCCATTACAACGGCTACATGTTAACTACCATTTAAAATAATATTATTTTATTATTAGAGTGCAACGTAAGATTCCCAAGAAACTCGTTGTTGCGTGTTGGGTACGCCATCGAGCATAGCGTCCCCTTTAAAGTTATTTAAATATTTTATTCACAAATATGGATAAATATGAAATGTCATATTCTTTATTTACCTGGGGTGTTACATCCTTCCCCCCTTTTGGGAATTGCGTCCTCGCAATTTTAAAATTGCGCTTGGAAACATCCTTGAAAGTCCCACATCGGAACAAAAGTCGGTAAAACAAACACTTTAAAATAAAGAGAGATAAGTACAAAGGTCACCCGAGTTAACCCATACTAGGATTCCAAGTATGAAAATATGGACATGGAGGAAAAAACAAAGGGTCATGTTCTGATGGAGAGTGATAGAAAACATGTTTAGGAGAAAGTTAACCACGAGAAAATCACAAACTTGTGATGGGTTAAACGGTATTCGATTCCCCAGTAGGAAAAGTTAATAGACAACATTTTTGTTTTAAGTTACTTTTTATTGAGGAATTTATTCATAAGGAAGCATAATCACCTATCATATTGACTTTCAACTTTTACTATATTCCTTAGTCAAACTCATATTTTTTCCAAAAGACGAGTATTTAGGGAGACTTTTTCGCATTAAGAGTACTATAATAAACTTCTAGAGAATCACCTAATCCCCAAAAGAGAACTATATACATCCCATGTTTTTAGGCTTTAACCAAAACCAAAACCAAAAAGGTTAGTACAAGATCAGATAATCCAGAAAAGGATAACCCCTTATAAAAAGAAAATCTATTCTTAATCTCCAAAATTTGTCCAACAAAACCCAAAGTTCAACGAGGACCATCCGATAAAAAATTTGTCCATAACATTCTTCAAAGTAAACCAATATAATATTGAAACCCAAATATTTGAAGGATTTAGTCACATAGTCTTCCAAGTTAAATCGTAACATTTATCTCCAAACAATATCAGTTTCTCCTAAAGTCTCACATTGAAAAGTAATTATCCTAATCACATATCCTCCAAAATCAACTTACTCTTAATTCATAAAATCATATAACTAAAAAGAATCGTTCAAACTAACCAGGGACTTCACGTAGTCCAGTGGTAGGCGATAAATACCAGTCACACTTTGGTTGTGGGTTCGATTCCCGCAGCTTTGTCCGACGCGACGGGTAGTCACACGGTCTACATGTTGTCCTTTTTCCAAAACTATATAATTCTTAAAACATTCCCCAAAATGAGATAAAATCTTCAAGAATAATCATAACATATTTTAACCTCAAGTTTATCTCATGCCCTTCATTTTCCATCATATCATATAATAACCCATAATTACCTCAAAAGTAAGGATCATATAAACCCTAATGGTTACCTTAATAATTATTACCTGAATTTCCACATCGAGTTGGCCATCTCGTACATGATCCATTAGAGAACTCACCAAGGTTGAAGTGATTGATCATGACTCCTTGATAGTTGGTTTAGAACAACTATGAGATTCCTCATTGAATCCCCCATCTCATCGAGTATCTTAATCAGAGAACCACCACAGTTTCCTTCAAACCCATTGTCACTTTGGTGCCTGCTAGATCCAGCCATTTACTAAAACCAAAAAGGTCAGTGTGAGTATATCAACAAAACCATCATGTACTAATGAGTAAGATAGAAAATAAGATATACTTACTCATTCACTTTATCTAAAACTAAGACTCTTTCTGAAATCCTAACCATTATGGTAATGTCACTTATGATTAAAGAATACCCTAACCTCTAAAGTTATCTAAACCGGCCTTTGATACCAACTATAAGGCCCCAGCCTTAAACCTTACTTAATCTTGAGTTATTACAAGATTACACATTGAGGATCTTTTCAGGTTTAGAGTTTTAGAGAATTAGATCATGAAACTTGCATTACATTCCATATTTAGACAAAGTGGTTACATGAAAGACAGTATTCATTCTTCCCATCAACGGAAACATATTTAAAATAAAACATGGATTCTTTATTGACACATCCTTGACACTGTCATCACATCATGCACCCTTCCCTTGACCTGTGAAAAACATTTCAAAAACTTGGGATGAGCATAAAAAGCTCAGTAAAAGATATAAAAAATATGGAAAGGAATCATGAGTACATGTATACATAAGAATGAAATCATACTTTACCCATAACACATAGGCACTTCAACATACCTCATAAAATCATAGAAAACATAAGACATAAAGGTAACTTGAGGCATTCATAACATTCTTATGTAGGGATTAACCCTCTTGATTACGTTTGGAATACCCATCACAGTATATTCCCTAAATCTCTTCGGAGAAACCTTAACGTTTCACTCCTTTGCGTTACCCAATGCATTGGAGAGCTATATCGGGCTCACCCGCCCTTAGTTTATCACGGAACCACCCGTTCTTCATAACAATGCCCAAGAACCATAACATAATCTTATCACATAAACATGAATAAAGGAAACATAACATTTCCACATTTCAATCACAATATAACATTTTAGGATATTGAAATAATGAATCCATTCAAAAAGAAACCATTTCCAAAACCATTTAAAACATTTAATAAAGAGATTTTTGAATCAAAGTGTCCCATACCACCTTGAAGCTTTTAACATTTTAAACCATTAATATCCATATAAATAAATCCTTAAAACCATTTTGAAAACATGGATATTAATAAGAACAAATAATTAAAACATTTAAAACGATATTTTGGTTAAAGGGGTTTTACCAAAATTAGAGACACCTGAATACAATAATCAAGGAATAACATTTAGTCAGAACTTTATAATATCTTGAGAATAAAAGGATTCATGATATAATACTCCAAAGGACAGTATATACACCATATAAGAGTGAATTGGTGCATAACAACAATGAACCCTCAATAGAAATGTCAAATGTGATGAAATCCCTTATAAAGAAGGTATCCTTAAATTAAGGACAAATAAATCTCAAAAATATGTGTGACAAATATATATACACCCAATATAAGTGGATATTATGTGTAAAAAAATAAAAGGTCATTCACACATATTCAATGGATGACATATTCAATGACTACAAGTTGAACCCAAAGAAATCGAAATTGGGTTAAAAAGTTCCCTTGACAGCCTAACGACATCACATCAAAATGAGTTGATGAGAGATAAAAAGTGTATCTCATCACTTGGACATAAAATTTACTTCAATAAGGATGTATGAGAACATATCCCAAAATAAAAATATGTAAATTAAAAGACCCAATAAAATAAGTCTTTTAAAAAAGAGGAGGGTGAAAGGTTCCCTTACCGACTTGGGTATCTTTCAAAACATACACCCCATGAAAGAAGGACAAAAGATAATTGATGTAAATACTCATAAACTAAATTATATTACACAAAGAGTAGAATAATGTGCAGTACATACACCACTCAAGGGAATTTGTGTCAAATGTAGCATAAATCTCACGGGAATAAAAGTGAGATGAAAAATCCCTTACGAAAACTCGGCAGCCTAACGGCGCCACATAAAACTTCCGAATATGGATTGATGAGATCAAATAGGGTATCTAATCACATTAAAATAAAATGTACAGCAAGAGGAATATAAAATAACATCCCCCAACATTACAAAGAGGAGCTTAAAAGAAGTGACATAAAGGAGAGTACTTAAAAAGAAAGAGAGAGGTTAGATCTCTTACGAAAGTTCGGCAGCCTAACGACGCCACTCAAAACTTCCAAAATGGATTGATGAGAGAGAATAGGGTCTCTCATCACATGAAAATAAAAATTACAGTAAGTGTAATATAAATGATCATCCCAATAACAATAAAGATGAGCTTTAAAAGGAATGACATAAAAGTGTGTACTTAAAAAGAAAGAGAGGAGTAGGATCCCTTACCTCGGGTCCGACTTGACTCGATCGTTCTTTAATCTCCTGAATAATAAACTTGAGTTAATTTCTAATTCCTTAAGAACCTTTTTCAAGTTAATTATTACTTTTATACCACTTATTACCATGTCATAAACATTATGTAATCATTTAAGTTAATAATATTTGTTTTGCCGATATTTGGTTCTTAAGTCGAAAGTGGACTTCTTACAATTACATGTTGTTCGTGTGGCCAAATGTTTATTATATCCAGAATTGTATTCATTATGTAGATATCATATATCTTATATATATCCAGTACATGCATTCATTTATAACATTACATAATCATTTAGAGGTAAGAAATGAAATGCACCGTTCATGGAGACGGTAAGCCGTACGTACGCATGAACGCTACTTTCATTTCTATTTCGTATTTTTTAGAATGGAATAATAATGATATAAAGGTATGTTATAATTCCAGTATAATATCATATATAATATCATATTTCCATCCTTTATACATCCCACATATGGTATTTAACGAATCAAATCACTTTGAGGGGGCGGTAGTCCGCACTTCCTTAAATGAAGATATCGCGTATACCCATAATGGAAGCCATAAAGGTAAGACAAAAATGAAAAATACATAAGCATAAATAAAACATAAACATATTATATATCATATATATAAATATTTACATCATAATGGACACCTTTGAAGGTGTTAAATGAGTATTGAACAATCATCGTTTCGGGAGGCAGAATTTCACCATCCACGGAAACCGTATGTTCTTTAACCATTTGATGTAGTTGTGTGAGAGTGTAGCTCGAATAAATCTTATAACAAAATCCTAGTATATTTAAGATACTGGTTTTGTTACAAAATAAGTAAATAAAAAGAGTTTAGGGGGTTGGAGAAGCAAAATAAAACAAATGAACATGAGAGAGTGAATTACCTTTAAAAGTGTAACTCCTTTTGATTTGAGCCTAAAGGCTTCCTTTGAAAGGATTATGCCCAAAGGGAATCCTCTAGGATGAGGAGAGGGATGTGGAGAGAGTAAATGGGCAGGGGTTGGCCGAGCCAAAGGCTTGAGGAGTGTGTTAAATGAGGTAGAGGTGGGGGCCTTTTATAAAAGGAGAGGAGGGGCACTTTTAGAAAGTAAAGAAATATTACTTTATTTGAAAATGTGTTTCGGTTTCAAAAGGTCCCACATTGATATAATTTGTGGATAAGGTGATAAGGCTTCGAAATCCACTCATCCAATAAGTTTTGGACATGTGTAGTTCATATATTTTACATTATCTTTCCATTTTATTTAAATCGTCAAATAATGATGTTATCGCTGCATCATTATTATGTCATAAATAATTTAATTTATGTAATGTCTAAAAATTATAAAAAAAATACTATGATGTAGGAAATATTTTTAGATTTCCAATGAATATTTATAATCAAAAATATGACTTGTATAACCCCACTTAAAAATTGTTTTAGTAAAACATATCATGTTTGTGTCAATTTTACTTTTACATTAAATAAAATGTTATTTATGTCATTTCCCAACCAAAGTGGATCCATGGGGTCCCCAAGTTGACCCATGGCTTGTCTTGGTCGGCCATGATACAACCAATAGGTGTAGGACAAGTGTCATGGTGTTTTCACATTCTTATAATATCATTTTTACCTTAAACTACACTAATTACCTCTAATCGCGATTAAAAACTTAATAAGTTACTATTCACCAAAAAATTATTTTAATCTCATTGAACCACATTTTACTTCTTAATGACAACCATGTATGTTGGATTTTTGAAAATAAAAACACAATGATGGAAAAATTTCATTTAAACGGAAAATCAGTTTTTATAAGTACCACTTAGTGGTTTCACTATTCATCAAAAATTGAAGTTTTTTAGAAAAATCCAAAAAATTCACCCTAAGCTATATTTGATATTCTGAATTCAAAAATGAAGTCTGTTTTACAAAATTCAAAACATATAAGTAACATTAATTAATTTAATAATTAATTCCCGCTGTCATGACAAATAGCGTGTTTTATGAAACAATAAGTATCAAAAGATTGACACTAGTTTAAGTCTGATTTCAAAGTGAAATTGATCCCAACGACCACTATTGGATTTAATGGTAAAAATATTTTCCAATTTCACTTTAAAACCAATTCAAAATATAATCTAATCATATAAATAAATTAGATTAAAAAGTGGTTTTGAATTAAAATACAACATTTTACACTATTCATTAAAAAAATGAACTTTATCGGAAAGATACCAAAAATTTACACAAAGTAAATTTTGATGTCCCGATTCTTAATAAGAGTTTTATTTGGTCCAAAAGAATGTATAAGAGTGATCAAAACTATATTTAATGATGGTTCGCCATCAAAAGGTGATAAGTGAACCTTTAGTGAAAACTAGGGCATATACGCCTAAAATTGAATTCTTTCCGTATTTTAAGCCATTATCTTTTATTGGATAAATGTAAAAACATATATAATCATATTTTAGTTATTTATATCCATTCCCTCCATTACAACGGCTACATGTTAACTACCATTTAAAATAATATTATTTTATTATTAGAGTGCAACGTAAGATTCCCAAGAAACTCGTTGTTGCGTGTTGGGTACGCCATCGAGCATAGCGTCTCATTTAAAGTTATTTAAATATTTTATTCACATATATGGATAAATATGAAATGTCATATTCTTTATTTACCTGGGGTGTTACAGTGTTTGCTTAATTTTTATTATGAAAAACATGAATTTAACTAAAATGTCACTTTTAAATGAAAACAAACACTTCTAGTCATACCGATCACACAATGTGTTGGATTTACATGTTATTAATCCCTATGTGTTATAAATGAATCATGGATTTTTTTCATAAATTATGAAGAAAATATGAGTTTTTTTCATAGTTTTGAGTATATGATGCACATTTTGAACTAAAATGTCACTTTTAAACTAAAAACACACAGTTTTAGTCAATCCAACCACTACACATGTTAGACTAATGTGTGTTTAATTACAATACTTCAAAAATAAATCAAAAATAATTTTCCTAAATAATCATGATATTTTGAGAAGGTTTTCTCAGTTTTGAGAATGTGATATGAATTTTGGATTAAAATGTATTTTTTAAACTGAAAACATGCACCCTCAATCAAACCTAGTCAAACCATACAATATTGGTGCGTGGTTAGTTCATACAAGCCACAAATGAATCAAAAATCAGTTTCATAAATCATTAGGAAATTCTGATCATATTTTCTCAGTTTTGTGGATGCGACATGTGTTTCAGCTTAAAATGTCCATTTTAAACTGAAAACACTCACATTTAGTCAATATGAACACATCATGTGTCATATTGATGTGATCAAAATTTCTATATTTCAAAAAAGAATGATATATCATTTCACTATAGTATCAAGATAATCCAAGGGTTCTTTCTCAGTGTTAAGTATGCGATGTATGTTTTAGACGTAAATAACACGTTTTTTGTTGAAAGTTTTCTATTTTAGTCAATTAATCAACTTCTTACGTTATAATAGCTTGTCGTAGATTCCTAAACATCAAAAATAAATTCTATTTTTTTCTTTAATTATTAAGAAAATATGATCACAGTTTCTTAATTTTGAGCATATAAAATACATTTTGAACTAAAATATCACTTTTAAACTAAAAACATACAATTTTAGTCAATCTGTACATACCATGGGTTAGATTAATATATGTTTTAATTTCTACACATACAAAATAAATTATTTTTTTGAAAATTATTAAGATAATTTGATCATTTTAATTGGTTTTTAGTGTGTGACACATGTTTTGAAATAAAAATTTACTTTTAAACTGAAAACATGAACTCTCAATCAATCTATACAAATTGTGTGTAAAATTTATCTATGGTTTATACATAAAAATAAAAAATAAATCATAGATAAGTGGCCTAAAATATCAAAACAATCAAGGTATGTTTTGTTGGTTTGAGTATGTGATGTGGGGTTTGGCTTAAAATTTTACTTTTAAACCGAAAACAAGCGCTTTCTGTCAATATGACCATATAGTGTGCAACATTTATATAAAATTAATTACTATACATAAAAAATAAATCTTATATTATTTTAATAAATTAACATGACAATCTGAATGATTTTTCTTAGATTTGAGCATGTGACACATGTTTTGGATTAAAATGTAACTTTTAAAGGGAAAACACACACACTTTTAGCCAATTTGGTCACACCGTATATTAGATTAATGTAATTTTAATTTCTATTTGTAAAAAATGAATCATATATTGGTTTCCTAATTCATTAAGAAAAAATGAGTGAGTTATCTTGTAATTGAGTATTTGACGTTCGTTTGGGATGAAAATTCCCCTTTAAACTAAAAACATGCACTTTTAGTCAATCAAACCTCATTGTTTTTCAGATTAATTTGAGGTGAATTCATACATAGAAAAAAAGTATCAAGAATTATTATCCAGATGTATCAAGACAATATGACCATGTTTTTTCTTTTTTATTTTTGGGACATGTTTTTTATACTAAAAATGCACTTTTATACTAAAAAAATTCACTTTGAATTAGTTTGGCCACACTATGTGTCAGATTGATGTGCGGATGACTCTTACATGTAAAAAATAAATCAAAAATAATTTCAATTAATTATAAAGAAAATAAATTATTATTTTCTTAGTTTTGAGTGTTTGACACACATTTTTAATTAAAATGTATATTTTAAAGTGAAAACACACACTTTCAATCAATCTGACCACATCATGTATTAAAGTTATATAAGGAGAATTATAACTCTTTAAAAATGAACCAGGGATTTTATCAAGATAATATGAGCATTTTTCTTAGTTTTTAGTATGAGACATGTGTTTTAGACTAAAATTATTTTTCTATTATAAGAACATGCACTTTTAGTCAATTTGGATACATTTTGTTCCAGATTGACTTTTGGTTTATTTGTACTTGTTAAAAATTAATCACAAATCTCTTTCCTAAATTATTAAGAAAATTTGATAATGTTTTCTTGGTTATGAGTATGTAACATGTGTCTTGAAGTAAAATTTCATTATTAAACTGAAAATATATACATTCATTCAATCTAAGCACACCTTTTGTTATAATTATGTGTGATTTATTCCTATACATACCAAATAAAAAAATAAATTCTTGATAAAGTATCAAGAAAATACACATGTGTTTTCTCAATTTTGAGTATGTAAGTCATGATTTGAACTAAAATATCACTTTCAAACTAAAAACCAGAACATTTATTCAATCTAGATACACATTTTGTTTGATTTACATGATATTAGTTCCTACACATCATAAATGAATTATTGATCTCTTCAATAAAATATAAATGATCCTCAATATTGAAAATGACCAAATTTTTAAATAACGTGAATCCTAATCTCATATCTACAATGTTACTATACAACCATCTACTATAATGAAACTCCATATATTTTGACTTATTCCTACTAAAATGGAAAAAATAACTTTTTAATTCTCACTTGAAAGATAAAATTTAAAATGATTTTAAAAATAACTAAATAATCAATAGATAAACTGAATCTTTATGATCACTATAAAGTAAAAAAATTTAAAATGTGAAATGAAATCACCTCTTCATGATGTTTGTAAACATTTTGAAACTGTAAAATATTCCCATCCCTTTTTAAACTAATCTACTTCCTATTTTTCATATGTAAACTTTCAATAGTTATGGTTGTACTAGAAAAATACCGATAAGCAAACTACTATTAAATATTTAAAATGAAATTGTAATTACCTTTGTAAAAACCACTTTGAGGATGCTAGTTTGTTGATTTAATAAGATATCTCTCAAATATTTTAAAAGTTAATAACCAAATTCATTATTGTTAATTTATTTTAGAAACTTCCGAATTGTTATGAAAAATATTTACACTATTTTGATATTTGTTTTGAGAGTGAAATATTTTTATATGTACTATAATACTTATCTTATTATAGAAATACATAGACATATTTCATGTAGTGGTTATACTAATACTATGATTTTGATGATTAATAAAAACCAAAATATTATAATATAATTATTGTTAAAAACTAACATAAAACATATAATTCATATTTTATTTGTAAAATATTGATTTTACAATATAAAAATTCATAAGGTAAATCATGTGTGGTGGATTTTTTGGATATTCAGGATTTGGATCTAAAAAATAAATCTTTAGATTATCCAAATTTATCATAATGATCTTATAGTGCATCCTAATAAAAATAAAAAGGAATATTTATTTTAAAAAATAAAAATATAATTTTTTAATGATTAGATCATATATTTTTACCCATACATTATAGGAATTAAGAATATTCTATCATCTTCTTTTTTCTTTTCAAATATTTTGGCCACTATCTGTAATTTTTTTTAAAAAAAATCATCTTCTTAAATTGAAAATTATTGTGTAAAAGTGATATGTGGACTAATGATTCCAAATTTATCTTTTTAAGGTTTTTTATTAACATATTTTTAATATAAAATCCTGTATAAAATATTAATAGTATTTAACTATAAATAATATAGTAGATAAATTATTAAAAAAAATTATGAAAAAGTATATCATGAATACATTCATAACCACGGTTCCCAACCATACATGATTCATAATTTAATTTTAATATTATATACTGATAATGATTTTAATGACCTATCCCTATATTTGTTCTTCAAATTCAATGTAGGTTTCATTTTTATCTTTCAACATTGTATCAATATGAACATGTAATGTTAATAAAAACAGTAGTGTAATTGATGGGGTAAATGTAATTTCAAAATGTCCTTTAAGTTTATTGGTTGATCCTCTAGATTGTCTTGACTCAACCTTTTTTCCCCTTCTATTTCTCTGTATGTAATAAATTACCTCTGTTTAGACCATTTGTGATTAATAGTTAAGAGTTTCATATAAAAAATTAAATGACATAACTATTTATCATCATGTATCATGATAATATTAAATAACTATGGTATGAAAGTTACAATAGCATGTTCAACAGTATGAACATCTAAACAGTCAAGAAGAATAGGTAGATGAATTTTTAAATCATGAGTTATGTGAATCCCCACTCTCACATGGAATATCAGATTTTTTTCACTATTATAACATTTCCTTGGATATTATACATAAAACCCATCACAACAAGGTGGAGGGTCAATGATAATTGATATAAATCACAATCAATTTCATCTTGTAAAGTTTTAGTACAAGAAAGGTATCAATAATAGTTTAATTAAAATTTAGTAGGAATAGTTAACACAAAATTGTTTACCTTATTTAAAATAGAAATTTAAGGGGAATGAATCACTGTGAATATGGGAAGGTGTGATGCACCTCATATCTCAAGTTCATTACTATTTAAATTCTTCTTAATCACGTGTCTTCTGCTCATTCTTGGATGTTTGGGGTGTTAGAAAGGTTTATAAAGGGGTTTGCGATCAATGAGGGTGACTTGTAGTTGGAACATACAACATGAACATAATTAGGGCATGAATTTGTTCTTAATACCATGAAATATCAAGAAAGACTCCTCATGTTGTTATGTTTATGGTGGTTCTTGTTATGAACTTGTATTCATGCCACAACACCCTTGATGGATTTTTTTTAAAAAAAGAAAGGGGTAATTTCAATATAAACTCACTTAAACCCATCAAATTTACTCCCTTTACCATTATTTGGTATTTTGGATACATCAATATTCCTTCATGTAATTTTTAGTGCCTTTCTCTTTATTTCTTGGCTTATTCAATTTCCACTTATTACTGAAGGCCTTTTGCAATAAGTCTATTGAAAATCAAGCCTTGAATTTATATACCTCTTGATTTATACCTATTTACCATTTTCTGAAACCATAATGTCTGAATTTGGAGCTGAAATTAGGGACTCAATATGCCAAGATTTATTTATGTGGTGATTCTTGGTGTTTTAGCTTCACCTCACCTAACATTTGAAGTCCCTTACCATTTTAATGCATTTTTATAAGGTTACATGATTTTTTTTCATGTGGATGGTGTGCATGACCCTATGATAAATTTTTCTAACATTTTATAGTGACCAAGTATGTCTATGTAAGTGTAGTGGACTCCTTAATGGGGGAGTTGTGAGGTATGGATTGTGTAAAATTAAAATTCCATTTGTATTTTTATGCAACATAGGAGCCATGCACCCAAGAAAGGTCCCTCTGTGGGATATGCTCAAGATGGTTTTGGATTAGTTTTTCTAGGTAGATGATTTATGGGATGGGGTTGGTGTTTTACTTTTCTTTTGACTTTATTATGACAATGCATGTGATTTTTTTCTTGACCACTTCTAATGATAACCTCCACAGTTTCCTCAATATGGGTTGGTGTGTATGTGATAAACTTCAAAGAAACTACAGGATGGGTCATAGGATGAGATGACCTCCCAATAATTTATGGGATGAGTCAGTGGATTTGATGACCTCCCAAGAATCCTCAAGATGGGTTAGAGCTCTATTGAAGTTGTGACCTATGTGGAGGTGTGTGATATGGGTGGCACTTGAATCTTGTGATTTCTAGATGACCATCCTCACTGGAACTGAGTTGAACCAGGTAGGTCTAGGTTTCATGGTGTCTTGGTTAGTAAATTATAACCTAGTGGGTTGTGCCTTAAGTTATGTATTTATCTTTTATAAATTCATCCACCTCTATACACTTGCTGTATTTATTTTTAGGGATCTTTGGTGTTGATTTAATATTATTATTATCATACATTTCCTAGGAATCTCAGGGAACTTATATACATTATGACCAAGGATCTAGCTAAGGGAAATGTACCTACATCAGGATACCAAGTAGGTGGAGGGATATTGGAATGTGTAATTATGTTACATGCTCAAAGATCCTTTATAGTGATGCATCTTATTTATTTTTTTCTTTTGTTTAGATTGTATGTTGAACCTTGCTCGTGGAAACCCCTTTTTATTTATGTATGACTTGAATATTTTATTTTATATTATTATTCCATTTTGTGATGGTATTAATTCCTTCTCTTTATTATACACTGTTTGTGATCAATTATGAAATTTTATTTATTTATTGTACAACTATATGTTCTCCTCTGATATACACTTGATACTGAGGGAATAGTCTCCCCATGTTTCATTTTAGCCCTTACTACTAGTCAAAAACCTATTTTATACTTGGAAGAATACATGATGTCATATAGTACCATGACCAAGACAAGGTGATTCAGGTTAAGGTGTTAAAAAATGATATCTAAGGTTTTTTTATTTAGTATTTTGGGTTTGATAGAATGGAGATAAGATGGATGAGACTTCGGTAGGGGTGATAACCTGTTCTCAACTAGTACTTGTGTAGAAGACATCTGATTTTGTTTTGATTGGGATTTCTATTTTTGGTTTTGACATTATAGTTTTATGTTGTTCTGTGGCATTATTGTGTGGTTATGGTTCGTGAGATTCTCTCTTGTCCAAATTAGGGAGTGCATGTGAGTTCATGCATCATGGATATGAATGTTGGTTCAAATGAAATATATCAAATTTTATTTTAATTAATATGTTAAGATTAAATAAGATTCACCAATCATATATTTTGTGTTTTCTAGAATATATCATTGATGACATTTAATTAATTTATCCTGAGCATGTCTATTACTTTACTTATTATAATTGTGACTAATGAGAAGGTACTATGATGTGGGTATAAGCCCTCAGTAGGTTATAATTGGTTGTTCCAAGTGATTGTGGGTAGCTCTAGGAAATTCTTCCAAAGGTCATGTTTTTCATGCCTCTTATTATTAATTTCTTAAATGTTTAGAATATTTGAGTTATTAAAAATGTTTATGAGTGTCTGTCATGGAATTTTAGACAATGAAACCTCATCGATGTACTATGGTGCTACTAAGGGACTTGGTTGAGAATGTTACTAAGGGATGGAATGCTCTAGTAGTTCCTACATATATGTCATAGGATGTGGCTGATTATTCTCTACTGTATTCTTTAGTGGTTGAGTATGTATGTTCACTTTAGTATAGATTTTTCCACATAATATTGATGGGAGGAGGATGTACCCATCGTGGAGGACCAATGATGTTTGTATATGATTGATACTTTTACTTATAGAATACTTGATCCTTTTAGGAAATCATTATTCCTTAGGATTTTGAGGACAAGATCAAGGTCATTGAATGGATTTTCAACATCATGGATACATCTGTAGATCTTTGAGTGAAGCTAGCAGAAATCGTTCTACAATGAACTACCAGGATATGGTGGGGTGTGATGGTCTAGGATAAGATACACGAGGGTCTAATTTTGGAAGATTATAAGGAATAATTCTTTGAGTATTTCATTATTGAACCACTAAGGTTGTATTGAACTTAGGATTTCATAGAAATCAGGAAGGGTGGATGATGGTAGCTGAGTATGGGGCATATTTCAGATATTTGATATGGTTTGCACTGTTGTTAGCTAATAATGAGTCTAAAAAGATGTGGAAGTTTGAGATTGGTTTTCATCCAATGTTGAGGTGCCATGTCTAGAATTTTTAACTAACATCATATTCCATGGTAGATCAAAATCTTATTAATATTGATTATAACTCAGTTGAGGGAAATGAGATAAGGTTTCCACCCTGTTTTAGTGGAGCGCTACCAATTTTTTCTATAAGGGATTCTTCTAGAAATAGAAAGAGATGATCAGAGGAAATGTTCCAAGGAAATGATATACAATCAGTGTACGGTAGATGTCCATCATGTCTATCTTTATGAGGGACTCCCATTTTGTGTTTTCATTGTGGGAAACTTGGTTGTTACCATAGTATGTATACTAGTCAGTGGAAAGACTGTCATTATTTTGGCATGATGAGACATATCTACTATTTTTCAAGATTATCCCAATAAGGTATGTCCAGAGGTTTGAGAAAGACGTAGGACATGAGGTCTATATGAAGGGGTACCCTGAATAATAGTTTCTATTCTTGATGGATTTATGGATATGGATTGAGTTTTTTATCCAAGTAGTTATAGTTACAAGCTCTATAGGGTTCAGTTCCTCTAATGAGTTAGAGATCATGGGTGTGGGTCTATGGATCTGTGGCCGGTAGAGTGTATGCATTAGATTAGACTTCATTTGATGGTGGAGAGGTACCCTTGATGGTTAGAGGTATATTTTTGGTTATATCAATGCTTTACACTACGTTTTTAGATATATTGATATCTCATTAATTTATTTCAATCCAAGTTATTTTTGGTTTAGGGATTCTAATGAAGTTTTTCCATAGTTTATTGTCACTTGATACACTTATTAGGAAAAGGGTAGACCTTTTTTTAGAAATTCTAAAAGTTTCCCATGGTCATTATAGGCTATATATATCTTTGAGACTTTGGGATTGTATAGATAACCCGTTTTGTTGTGATTTTTGGAATGAATAGGTTTATGTGCTTCTTGGATCATATCGATTTATACGAGAGATAGATATATTTTACCTCCCATATGGGAGAGAAGTAAACTCTTATTAAGAAATATAATTTTAAGGCTCGTATGGAAGGAACCTACTATAGCTATATTAGGGATATTATGACATAGGTGGTGGGTATGGTTCTCATAGAAGACCAGGTGGTGGTTACAACCATTTTTACTCCTATAGTGGACCACTACGAGGATTAATTTCCAAAATATTTCTCAGGAATCCCTCCTGAGATGGGTGTTCAGTTCAAGATCAAAATAGTATCATGAGTATTACATATATCGATTCCCCCGTGTCATATGTGACTGACTGTGTTGAAGGTGATCAACGAGTATCTTGATTACCTAAAGGCAAAGAGATTTATCAGCCTTAGTACTTCTTGGTGGGATGATATTGTTATTTTCATAAAAAAAGGAAGATGGAATCCTTCAGTTATGAATTGATTACTTAAAACTGAACCGCGTTGCGGTAAAAAGAATTTGTCCACTACTAAGGATTGATGATTTTTTTGATCAATTGAGGGCTTCTTGGTGGTTTTCAAATATTAATTTATAATTAGACTACCATAAAATATTTTGCAGAAATGAGGAAATACTAAAGACAACCTTAAGGAGCTGGTATAGGTTGTATGAGTTTCTTGTGATACCCTTTAGTCAGAAAAACACATTAATGGTGTTCTTGGATTTCATGAATAATATCTTTCATCATTACCTATACTTCTTTTTCAGGGTCTTTATTTAGGATATTTTGGTGCAATATCAAACCTTAGAGTTATATACCCAACATATTGATCTTGTTTTGAGCACAATCCTAGCACATTAGATTTATTCCAAGTTATCAAAGTATCACTTCTGGATTGTGGAGGTATGTTTCTTTAGGTACATAGTGTCTGAGTTGGGAATTCCTATAGATCTAGAGATGGTGGAGGCAATAACATCTTGGGCTCGACCTAAGAAAGTATGTGAGATTTATATTTTTTTTAGGATGGGAAGATATTTTTGGTGTTTTATCTAGGACTTTTTAACCCAATAATACCTATGACATGGATTAACAGAAAGGGAGTAAGTTTATAATATACTAATCAGTGTAAAGATACCTTCCAAGAATTCAAGAGGAAACCAAAAAAAACTAGGTTTATAATTATTCCAAACTCTAAAATTGGTTAAATAATTTACTGTATTGCTTCAGTATTTTTCTTGGGGGCTGTCTTGATGTAGGTAGATCATCAATTACGAACCCACAAGAATAACCACTCTACTCATGATATGGAGTTAGCTACGATGTTTTATACTTTGAAATGTGGTAACCACTATCTATTTAGTGATTTTTTCATTTTAACTAATTTTGAAATTTTACAGTACATATTTTATTAGTGAGAATATTACCTACAACAAATATATTGGTTCGAGTACTTATAGAAATATGATTTAGAGGTGGAATATTCCCCATGGAAGGGAAATGTTTCACAAATACATTCTGTATGAAATTATAGGTGTTGAGTTCATGAACATCAGAGGAGGAATAGAATCTTATGATCTTATTAGTATAATAGAATATGGGCATATCTGTGGTCCATGTGGTAGTGATATTTAAGACTTTGGTCATTACCTCTTAATTAGTAATGTGAGTAAAGGCCGAATAAGAATCTGATTCAGGTTGAATACTGATTTCAGAGCGCTTAATGAGGGACATTCCTATTCTGAAATGGTCCATGGATGGGAGAAAAATATTATATTCCCATTGAAGGGTTTTTGTTCCCACATCCATGGGAGAGTAATTGACGAGAGACTCTCACACCTCGTAGCGGGTTACACTACGACAAAAAACACCTTAAACAATGCCAACATTTATCAGTGCCAGGAAAATGTCCTGAGAAAGTCTATCTTTATCCGCGCTAAAATAGATGCTAATAAAGTGGGACCTTTATCAGTGCTTCTTAGTTAGCACTGATAAAAGGTCACCTTTATCTGCAATTTTATTTTAGTGTTGATAAAGGTTAGCCTTTTTTAGCACTTTATTTTTAGAGATGATAAAATGTACGCTTTATTAGAGATAAAAATAATGCGTTGATAAAGATCCACACTTAAATGAAATAATTAAACAAATAAAATTAATAAAATTAAAAATTTCATTAATAAAATAATTATTTTTAAAAATTAATAAATTGAATATATATATACATAAATTCTAAAAATTAATAAATATTATATATACAATATATAGATATGTATAATTAATATAATG
The DNA here is from genome assembly GCA_963277665.1 of Viscum album. Taxonomy (NCBI): domain Eukaryota; kingdom Viridiplantae; phylum Streptophyta; class Magnoliopsida; order Santalales; family Viscaceae; genus Viscum; species Viscum album. The sequence continues at coordinate 646,720,464 of OY728158.1, read as the reverse complement.
AAATAATTAAACAAATAAAAATTTAAAATGATTAAATTAAGAAAAATATTAATTATTTTTTTAATTAGATAATTATTAATACAAATTAATAAATTTAATATAAATATATATAGATTATAAATATGGATAAATATTATATATTAGTTTTAGATATATAAATGAATATATAGTTAAATAATAAAATAAAAATGAATAAATTACAAAATTATTTAAAAATTTATTACTGAAATAATTAATAATAAATATGAATAAGTATAATATATATATATATATTAATTATAAATAATATTAAATTATATATATTAAATATAAATATAAATAAAATGAATAAAATGTTAGTTAAAAACAAATCAATGTCTTATTCATTACTAATGTTGTTTGATTTTTCAATTTAACATATATCAATTATCGTGTGTTACATTGATTTCATGTACATATATATTTATGTGTAATTAATGAAGTTTTATATACAAACACACACACAAATATATTTACGAAAAATATTGAAACACATAAACCTAATATTTATGTAATTTATTCAAATTTTATTATATTTTAGAATTTCATTGTAACATGATACATTTAATATATTATGATTTTAACCATTCAATTTTCTTTATTTATTTTTAATACAATTATAAGTTGGGCATTCATTTTTAATTTTTTTAATTTTTAATTTTATTTTTGAATTTAATCATTTTATATTATATATATATATACTATGTTTCAGTATTTTCAATATGTGTTTATCTTACTTCAATATATATATAAACATATATCAATATTTTTCTTAATAATTTATATCTAATTAATAAATCTTATCCATTTTTTAATATATTTAAGTGTACTCATTTTAAATTATTCAATTTCAATCATTTTTTAAAAATCATGTAGTTTAGATTATATATCCAATAAAAAATTTAGAAACATATTTGTAAATAAATATTAATAACTAAATATATTTATAAATGTATATTTACTGTATTTATAAATTTATATATCTATATTTATTATAAATAAATAATAATTATTTTTTTAAAATGTATATATATAATTATAAATAAATAAATATATATATTTAATAATTATAAAATTATAATACATTTATTTAAATAAATCCTTTGTCAGTGCTAAAAAAGCACTCGTAAAGATGTTTTTTTATCTTCACTTATCAATTTAACACTGATAAATGGTATATTTATGAGTTTCTTTTTGAAATCACTATTAAAAGTGTTCAAGATATATTTTAAAAGAACCCTAACCGGTACTCAGTAGGTTGTAATTCTCAAGCTCTCACGGAACTCCTATACTACCGGTGCAACCCATCTTTTCTCCCTTGGATGAATCAAGGCTAGAATCTAATGTATGTTATTTTATACTTGTCCCCTATCATTTTATAATCTTTTGGATTCTGTATTTTATGTTTTACATTTTGCGTTATTATTAACCATGATGAACCCTACATCTCATCCCCTCACCACTATCGGTGCGACTCTTCTAGGTTCATTTAAGGATTATAAAGATGTACCATGATATTAATCACCAGTTTTTGTCACATATAATGATGAAATGAATCATAGTATTCCTTCCTAAATTTCATACCTATAATCCGGTGAAGGAAAAATACAAAAAAACCAATATGTACTCTTTTAATACTTTTTTCCCATATGAAATGGGAGGAAATCATGATGGATTTCCTGGAAAGGTTTTCAAGACCAAATAAATAAAAATATGTGGTGTGGGTTATAGTGGATCAACTAACTAAGATGAACAAGTTATTACACATTGAAGAGGCTTCCTCAGTTGATGAACTTGATTAATTGTATGTCAAAAAGATAATAATTCTTCCAAGTGTAGTGTTTTATCTGATAAGGATATGATGTTTTTATCTTTGTTATAGTAATAACATTAATTTTCAATGAGGTTATGGGTGAAATTTTATACATCCATTATTCCAAATACTAACAGTCTATCTAATTAGACTATCTTGATATTAGAGGATATTATTTGAGATTTAATTATTGACTTCAGTGGCTCCTGGGAGGATTAAATTTTCTTAGTGGAATTATCATACAAAAATAGTTATCAATCACGTATCCATATGGACCTATATGAAGAATTACATTAAATACCGTTTCAATATTCTTTATATTGGATAGAGAAAGAATAATCTCCTATGAATATACCTAGTCTTATCCTAGAAATAATAGATCGAGTGATGTTTATTCAATAACATTTTGAAACCACTCAAAGTTAAAAAATTTCTTACTGTAACCATTATAGTTGACCCTTGTAATTTAATGATAATTATAATGTTTTTATTTATGTTTCATTGAGATTGGTTCACTAATGAATTAGAAAAAAGAGGAAATTAACCATGAAATACAACAAACCTTTTAAAATTCTTGGAAGAGTCTTTGACATTTCTTAACAACTATCCTTAAATATATGAAAACCCAATAGTTGAATCTATTACCTAAGGAATCTGGTTGAATCTTATTGAGTATTAAATTCTTGAGGCTGTGGAGGTTTAAAATTCCCCATCTGATCTTACTATGTAATCCAATTTAATGTTGGTATCTTAGTCTCATTTTGGGCGTGTTTTATGCATAAGGGGAGTTAAAAGATGGGTTAGAGAATTTTATATGATAGAGTGGTGAAGAGATAGAGGCACCCTTGTGTTGTAGGCACTATGTACCTAATAGAATGGAACCATGTACCTGTTGATAGGACAATGTAAGTAGAACCACCGTTAACACAACCAAGAACCCAGTGGTCTAGTATTATGTATATGGTGGTACTTTTGAGATTTTATTAGAGATGGGGGTTGTTGATCTTTTTAATCATAGTAAATTCTAATACTAAGTAAATTGTGTCCCACTTCCATGTCGTCGGGTTAAGCATGACTACTAGTTTCTAATTCTAGTGGTTTAGTGTGAATTATGTCTTGTTTTGGTCTTGATTTTTGTAAGTAATATTTTAAAATGAAAACAATTTTGAAAATTAAAATTATTTCTTTCAAATGGTCTTGGATTGGAAAAAATGAGTTTTAAAGAAAAAAGTTTTGGATTGAAAATTTGGTAAATTATTGGGTTTGGTGATAAACTGGTAAGTGTGACTCTTAGTATTCCTTATGAGTTTTTGCATATTTGTGGGTATGTGAGTAATTTATTCTGAACTTAAATTTATGATTTTTGTGTTATTTAAAATATTCTTCACAGAAAGGATCCAAATGTTTCTAGTGGGTCTCACCCTATTTCTAGTTCTACTCAATTGTTGCCCATCTTTTGTGGAAATCGAGGTTTTCTAGAGGTAGTGAAGTGTCTTGAGGAAGTTTAGCATGTGTTCAGAGTGTTGGGGACTCCCAAATCCATTAGTATTTGTGCTGTTCTGGGTATTCTTGGGAGTCCAACTTTGGAAGAATGGGGGTTGTTTTCCCCATCAATGATGCAAGTGGGGATGACGTGTGATGTTTTTAAGTCCGTATTTTTCCGATGGTTTATACCTTAGGAGGTGAAGATGAAGAAATGGTTAGATCTCATTAGTGTCTAATAAGGTTAGTGGATGGTGAAGTCTTATGTTGAAAACTTCAAAGAGATGATTTCCTTTTCTCTAGAGGCAGTGTCATAGGATCTATTGAAAGTTTCACTTTTTATTGGGGGTCTTCAGCTAGGGATCAAAGAGTATGTCCTCTTCTCCAAGGATATCCATTTTGATAAGTTGGTAGAGTGATTGTTTTTTCTTAGTTGTTGTGAAAGAAGAATTCAACTCTTTGGCTCAATTATTATCTCCTATATTGGGGTGAAGACATTTTGAGTTTCCTCGTTTTTGTTTTGTGGCTGATGTAAGTTCATATATCATTATAAAATTATGTTGAAATCATCCTTTCGTAGTTAAAATTGTTTGGTTTATCTAAATTTGAACCGTTAAATGGATATCCTTTCATGAATTAGTTTCCCTCTTTCTATCATGCCTATTTGGAGATATCTATTTTCATGGAAATCACTCTTTATGCCTTGTGTGTAGGTTCCATGTTTTGTTCAAGATCTTTTTTTTGTTTATTAAAAATATGATAGGGTTTTATATGATTGGAAAATAGGTTCATGTAGGTGTGTACTTTGTTTACACTTAGGTAAATGATCCATTAGTCATTTAAAACATGTAGAAATCTGCCACACCTCAATTCAACGCATGGTGTGATAGCTAGGATTCAACATGTCATGACATTACAAGAATCAAACACACATAAAAACTAAACAAACACATTAATATGGTTTTGATACTTTAGAAAATTATTGATAAGTGATTTGATATGTGCATGAATCAGACACACCTCAATATGATGCACGGTGTGACCGATATAACTCCATGTGCATGTTTTTATTTAAAATTGACATCAATTTTTGTAAAAAAGAGAAACAACCTACTCAAAACCGAGAAAATGCATTCAAATTTTTTAAATATATTTATTAAAATGATCTATAAGTCATTTGTGTTGTGTAGGAATTATCCACGCCTTAATCTAGTACACAATTTGATCGGTATGTCTCAAAGAGCATGTTTTAATTTTAAAATGACAATTTAGTAAAAAATAAAAGTGATGTAATCAAAACCAATAAAACACATTCATATTGTTTTGATACTTTATGAAAACGATCCATAAGTCATTTGGGATTGCTAAGAATTAGTCCCACCTCAATCCAAAGCATGATGTGACCAGTATGACTCAAAGTGTATCTTTTTATTTAAAATTGTCATCAATTTTAGTAAAAAGGACAATTGACATACATATAACTGAGAAAACACATTTGGATTATTTTTATACTTTACTAAAGTGATCCATAAGTCATTTTTAATTTTTACTAATCACCCTCACCTCAATATGATACACGATGTGCCCAATTTTATTCAAAGTGCATGTTTCAATTTTAAAATGACATTTTAGTAAAAAAGAAATATGAAATACTCAATACTGATAAATCACATTTATATTGTTTTGACAATTCATAAAAATGATCCATATGTAATTAGGGACACGTAGAAATCAACCCCATATCAATCTGACTCATGGTGTGACGATTATGACTCAGTGCATTTTTTAATTCAGAATTGTAATTAATGTTAGTAAAATGGAAAACTATCCATCTCAAAACCAAGAAAAAACATTAGGATTGTTTTATAATTTACAAAAAATGATCCATAATTCATTTTTGAAGTGTAGGAATCATAATCACCTCAATCTGATTCATGATATGTTTGATATGACTCAAAGTGTATGTTATCAGTTTAAAATTAACATTTTAGTTCAGAAAGTATCACTCACTGAAAACTCGTGAAACATGCTTAAATTATCTTGAAAATTTATAAAAATGATTCATAAGTCATTTTTGACGTGTATCAATCTCTTTCACATCAAACCAATACACGTTGTGATCATTATGACATAAAAGTGTGTTTTCCCATTTTAAAATGACATTTTAGTAAAAAAGACAACTGACATACTCAAAACTAGGAAAACACATTCATTTTGATTTGATACTTTATGAAAATGATCCAAAAGTTATTTTAGTTATGTAGGGATCATCTTCACCTCAATTCAATGCATGGTGTGAATAGTATGACTCCAAGTGCATCTTTTTATTTAAATTTGACATCAATTTTAGTAAAAATAACACTTCCTATTAATTTATTTCAAGATATTATTAATAAAATAGGAATTGATTTCTTATGCATGTGCATTATTTTTTGCGATAAGGGGCGGTTTTTTTGAAAATAGCATGAGTTGAGTTAGGATTAAACGATAATGGAACAATGATAAAAGAAAATTTATCAGCAATTTTATAGGTGCTAAAAAATGGTTCCTTTAGTTTTCTAAATTAAAGTGTTGATAAAGGTCCCGTTTGTTAGTTTTTTTAGTGCCATTAAAGGACACATTTATCAAAGTTTTTTAAGAACTGATAAGAGACCAGGGCTTTTAACCTCGCACATGTAGTCATCACTTTTTTAGAGCTGATAAATACAATTTCTAGTGCTATTAAAGGCCCATTTTGTAGTAGTGTTATGTACACAAGATTAACTAAGATGTACTATGATATGAAACATTGTGTCTAATGTATGATCATGAAGAAATCATTCACAAGTTTTGTGTCCCATTGTTTGAGCCATCAGAGAGTAAAGGTGGAGAAAAAAAGTAGGGTTTCTCCAGAATCTCCCTATGTATTTTTAAAAATGGGTTGAGTTGAAGATGAAATTTTTCATGGGGATGACTTGTACACCTGGGAGTTAAGATACTGTATGGGTAATAGTTTATTAGCAGATAAATGAGTCATAATTTTTATGATTTGGGAGACTCAGTCTATGGATGTGTTCAGAAAGATGTATGTGCGATAAATAGTGAAGCTACATGGTGTGACAACCAGTGTCGTATTGGATTGTATTAGATCATGATACATGATTTAGGTTGTAGTTTTTTTCAAGGCCTCAAAATGAAATGGGATGATTGATGATTCTTAGTATAAAATATCACCCATAGATAAATGAGAAGTCGAAAGGATAATCTAGAAAAGTGCATTGACTGCAATAAAAAAAAGCAATGTTAATCGAGGTGAAGATAGGGGGTCCCTTTAATCAATGCTCAGAAAAGCACTGATAAAGACCCCTTTTATCAGTACTAAAAAAATCATTGATAAAAGACACCTTTTATCAGCACTTTTTTAAGCACTCATAAAATTCAATTTTTTTTAAAAAAAATAGAAAAATTAAAAAAAAATATATAATGCGGGGGGGGGGGGAGCTTTTAACAATCCTTGATCTCCCCACTATCAGTGCTAGGAAGACCCCCTCCCACTCCCCCACACGCTGCCCTTTCCCACACATCCCTCGAATTCATGCACTCCCCTCCCATGCTTCCACCCGAACTCAAACTTGAGACCTCCCCCCTTGCGCGCCTGCACCTTTACCACTAAGATATTTAATTTTTTTTCTATATTTAATGATATATATATTTATATATATAGTAATATTTATTTATATATTAATATAGATTCATATTAATATAAATATATTTAGTTATATTAACACATATATATTTATTCATATATTAATATATATAGTTATATTTATATTTATTTGTATATTAATATAGATTCATATTAATATAAATATATTTAGTTATATTAATACATATATATTAATTCATATATTAGTATATATATATATATATTTATTCATATATTAATATATATATAGTTATAATTTTTTAATTAGTAGATTTATTTGTATATTAATATATATTTATAAGATTAGTTTTAAATACATTTATAAAATATTTTTTTATGTGTGTTTATAAATAAATAAACAAACACAATCATACATATATAAAACACACACACACACAAACAAACACATTCACACGCAGATATATATATATATATATATACATTTACATATAAATACATATATATGTGTATTAAAAATCAAAAGAATGTTAAAATGACCATAACTTCTGATAAAGAAGTTCGTTTAAACTCCTCAACCTTTCAAATTGATGAAAATGAAACAATATTTAATATGATATGTGGTACATTCCTAGAGGACATCCAGATCCAAAGTTATACCTATTTGAATATTAAAAATCAGTGTATACTGACTAAAAACTCAGTTTTGGAGGCCTTCAGGTCCTTTTTGGGACTCAAAATTTTTTACATAAGGTTCCCTTCGTTCATTATCACGTAAAGCTCTTCGCAAGATTCAATTTGATATGCTATAGAGCCCAAACAGACACCTTAATCAAAAGTTATGGTCATTTGAAGATTGAGTGACATTTTTAACTTATTTTAGATATTTATTAGATTTTTTTTGATTTTTTTGTCTTCAAATTGTTATTAAAAGATTATTAATCGATGATAATTAGAAAATTATTAATTAATAATATTTTTTAAAATATTTTATTGAAATTTTCACTAAATTTATTCTATATTAAATGTAATAGTCTATTTATACTTATATAAAACATATTTAAAAATTATATATTATATTTATATCAATATAAATATACTTATATTCAATATATTATTTTTCATGAAATATTGTTTCTTGAAGTATAAAGTTTATTAGTGCTAGGAAAAAATTCTTAAACCCCCCCCCCCTTATCAGTGCTACTAAAAAAGCACTGATAAAGGGGTCCCCTTGAATAGCGCTAAAAAGCACTAATGGGGGGGGGGCTTTATCAGCGCTAAAAAAACACCGATAAAGGGTAACTTTTAACAGTGATTTTTTAGCACTATTAAAAGTACCCTTTATCAGTGCTTTTTTTTTCGCGCTGATAAAGCCCCCCCCCCCTTATTAGTGATTGTTTTTAGTGGTGATAAAGGGTAGTGTTGCGGGAACCCAGTTGTGTGGTAGTGATTGTTTTTATTTCATGATATGCCATTTATGTTTCACATGAGGTTTCCCTAATCACCCTATGTTATGTTATTTTAGTGGGTATCCTTTACTTATGTTTATGATGTCATGTTTTATGTTGTTGTCGCATTCCTATATTTCCTTGATGTTATCATGTTATATCATCCCACAACATTCAAGATTCTGATTATCACCCCTTTTATATATTTTTGATATTCCTATTTACTCTCATATATTACATTCATCATGTTATGATTTAATTATTCACTTACTCGAATTTATAGATCACCCCTTTCTTTTTTAAGTCCCTAGGTTATCCCATGAAATTTTAGAAGATTTATGGAATTTTACCACATGTTATAGAGTTTTTAAATATTGATGGTTTACCCATGTTTCATGTTAGAATTCTATATATGTAATTTCACAAATACACTAGGCCTCTTGATATTTTGGGGGTGTATTAAATATATCTTTCTATAATGAATCCTGAATTAAAGAATAATAAAATATTTGTTTTCATAGTTTGTATCAGAGAAAAGTCTATTTATTTTTTGGGGATGAGGATTAGAAAACTCCAGTGAAAGCGTTAGGTAAAATTCTAAACATAGGAAAACATCCATAAATTTTGGTATGGTATATATTAAATGTTTTCCCAGAGAATGTATCCATGTATGGATTCTATTAGTGGATGTGGATTTGGAATAGTTATACTTATAGGTAATAACCCCAAAAAGAGTGCATTGAGATGGACTCAATCGTTTACTTGTGAAAAAATATGATACATAAAAAAGAAAATAAACTGCATCCTTGAAAGCTTATTGAAATATTTCTTCTCGATAACATGGATAAAGTATACATAATATGGTTTATCTCAAATGCTCAGTAAGGGTAATTAAAGCAAAATAAATAATGAATAAATAAGAATAAATTAATATATAAAGGTAAATAACTGATAACACATTCTAATCAAATGACTAGAAAATGCATAATCAATATGGAAAGGTAAGAAACTTAAACACATTACACTTGATTAATAAATTGGGAATAGAATACATCCATAGATATATCGATGAAAAATCACATGGAATAATAATAACTATAATATCTATGAAGGAAATGATTAGTTATTTGGTGTCATGTCTTGGGAACATGATAACCAATACCATCAAGTCCTTTCACAAGATGGTTAAAACTACAGATAAAAAATGTTTAATTTGGACAAATTATTTGTCTCATGAGAACTTTTTGATGCATCGAGGAGCTATATAAAGTCCGCGACCCACCCATAATTACCACTCCTATGAATTCTTCATATATTTTTAATCAAGATTTCATATGAATTAAATGAAAATTATAATATCATGATAGTAATGTTATGCATGATAATACTTTTTAAAAGGTAGTATATACACAAAATAAAAGTTAATTGGTGCATAATAACAAATAAGTCTCAATGGAATGTAAATTGAGATGAAGTTCTTGTACCTTAACCTTCCTTTTATTTTGTGGTATTTATCCTCCTGTATAGTTTTTTAAAATATATTATAACTTATAAAAAAAATAATCATGTTTACACTATTATATATCATCTTATTATAATATCTTTTTACCCTTTTCTTAACAATTATTCATTATTTTTAATATTTTGTGTGTTAATTGCCTAGATTTCTCAATTATGTTTTGAATTTTATTTGCTGCTCCAATATATTAGATCATTATTTAATCTTATCCATAATATAAAATGTGAATAAATTATCTTATATATTCATTATGTGTGTTTAAAATAATCTATTATGTTTGGAGATAAGAAATGAAGTGCACCGTTCATGGAGACGGTAATCCATACGTACGCATGAACGCTGCATTCAATTATTTATCATATTAAATAAATGAAAATTAATTTATAAATATGTATATTATAATTAAAGTATCATATATATATTTCATATATGTTACATTTGTTTATTAAAACCAATCTTTATACGTTTCATGTATAGTGTGAACGAATCACATTGTTTTGAGGAGGCTGTAGTCCACACTTCCACAAACGACGTTATCATTTTTATACAAAATGGAATGTATAAATAAATGTGTTGTAAAATAATTAAATAAGCCTAAATAAATAACAAATACCATATATATATATATATAATATAAATGGATTATCCATAATAATTTCCACCGTGATATTTGGTAATAGAAAAATGAACAGTCGTCGTTTCGTGAGGCGGTAGCTCACCGTACACAAAATACTATGTTCATTACCCATTGGATGGAATTGTGTGCGAGTTTAGGTATAAAAATTACCATAAAAAATCCTAGTAAATTTATTATATTAGTGTTTTTTTGAGATAATGTAATTATAATATTTTAGGGGATGAAGAATGTAAATAAATAAAGGAACTTGTTGAAGAATGTTACCTCTTACTCGGGTAACTCCTTTTGGTTTGCACCGAAAGGATTCTTTGGATTTATTTATGACCAATGGGAAGATTATAGAATTAGGTTAGGTAGTTTTAGAATATATTTGGGTAGATATTGGTCAATAAAAAAGTTTTTTGAGTGGTTTGAGGAGGTGGGAGGAGAATAGACCTTTTATAGTGGATAAGTAGTGACATTCTTGTAATATTTTGACAAAGGAATTCCATACATGTTTTTCAAATTGAAAGTGGATTCAATAATGGTATAAATTAGATATATTTTGTAATTTAATCTAAATATTTCCATAAAATGGATCTTGGACATGTTTCCAGGCTATTTGGGCCCTTAAGATTATGGTTTAATCTCTTATTAAGCATTATTTTACTTTAATCATTTAAATTAATTTTAGTTACATTCACTAATATTTTGGTAAAAAAATACTTTTTACCTTATTATAAATGATAAATTATTATTATTTTAAATTTTTATACCATTTTCCACATTCCAATCACATAAGTGGCAGAAATTTATTTAAATTTAATTCCGTAGACAGGATGACAATGCATGCTTTTAATGTAAAACCATTCTAATATTTTCTAGGATTTTATAGTCAATTTCAAAGTAAAATAAATCCCAATGACCTGAATTGGATTAATTGGTAAAAATATTATATAATTAAACTTTAAAAATAATTTAAAATATAATTTAATGTTATAAATATATCATATTAAAAAGTAGTTATGCATTAAAATTCAGTATTTTTCACTATTCAATAAAAAATGAAACTTCACAAAAAATGAAACAAAATCACCCAAACCTAATTTTTATGTTTTTATTTTAAATATTATGTTTATTTTGAAATATTAAATTTATAATAGGGTAAAAAATTGGATTTAAAATGGGTTTCCCATAAAAATGTTGTAAAAGTGCCTTAATAAAAATATAGGTTTTTATGTGTAAAATGTTTTTTGTTGTTATCATATGCTTATCATATCTATTGAATTAATATAAAAAATAATTTATTGAATGTATAATACATATATTAAATTAATATCACTCACTTATTTTAATTAATCTAATTGATTTGAGTAAAAAATGTTATGATCATAAAAATAGTTTTCTATACAGAAATTCACCTTATATTAAATTGGTTCATATTTTCATTTCTAATTAATTTATTACCTATTAATTCATTTTATATTTATTTAAATCATATATTTTCATAAGTTGGTAAATAAGTTTTATAAATTATAATTTAACGGTAAGGTTAAGTCTTATTATATTAAATAATAAAAAAATAATAATATATTATTATTCGGTTAAAACTTGTTATTCTGTGTAAAACAAGCTATTGAACTAGTTTGTTCTTGCATGAAGGATATATAACTTATTTTTTACATGTATTGAAAGATATCTAACATATAAAATCTAATTAAAATATAAAATATATTTTAAATTATAGGGGTAATATATTACAATACCCGTTTGGTGTCTCTTGTCATACACGCTATCGAATATAAGGTTCTTACTTTAGAATTTTAGGGTGTTACGTTATCCCCAACTTAATTAAATTTATTCGTTGCAATTTAAAAATGATCTCAATAATAAAGGGATTGATATTTAAAAATGAAACATTTTTTAAAAATTCACATCATAAATAGGGATAATAACACATATTCTTAATAAGAGATAAAGGAAAGTACAATGGTAATGTTACTAGGTTCCCTAGTAGGAGAACATAAGTGGGAAATGGAAACATAGATATATAATAAAATTATAACAATCATGTTTTTATGGAAATTTATAGAGAACATAGTTAAAACAAATTTAACAATAAAAAATCCCTAAATTTGTGTTGATCTAAGGGCTATTTGATTCATCAGAAACAAAGGTACTAGGACAAATTTATTTGTTTCAAGATAATCCTTTTAGGACTTGAGTAATTATTTCCATATCTATGAATATTTGTAAATATACTTACTTGGTACAATTCTATAAGAACAATATTATCTTTCAGTCATTCCTTGAACCAGTTCTACATCATCTCTTAGAATAAGATTCATCACATAGTGATGTAATATACCATTCTCTATAACCATATCTAATGTTCATCTTAAAACATTTCATAAATGGTTAAACTATACAAAATATTATGATTCAATAATTTATAAATAAGGTCATTAAGTTTATGAAACGGTCTTATGATTATCCTTTAATCAACATGAACCATATATAAATTTTCACATTCCAAACATGTTAATAACTACATCATGTATCCTCTTGAAATATGGTAAAAACTAAAATCACCTTAAAACATATCAAAAACATTAATTTATCCTTATTCCTCATGTAAGACACATGTTTTTGGATATATTACTTTAATCCAAAAGTGTTGTAAACTCCATTAATTATAGAATAGATCACTTGTCGACAAGTTATTAATAAATTATAAGGTAGTTAACACTTTCCCAAATAAATCATTTACTCATCATTATCTCAACATAGAGAACATATTAAGGGATGTATTTACCTCAATCAAGTGTTTTATGAAAATTATAACTTTCAACTGAATTAATTTTCTTGGTAAAATTTAGCGTGTGATATCAAATCCTTAATTAAAAACTTTTATAGTACAATACTTATATATTTCATAAATAATATGATGAGAACATCACAAATAAAAAAATTTACAAAAAATTTATTATATCCAAATGAAGAAGTACATTAATCATTCCTATTAAGTTGCGTCAATAAAATATGCTTGACTGTGACCCCTTAGCTTCATCAGGGTTATATTATCTTAATGTTTGGGTCATTCATAGGCATAGTTCCCCATCTCCTTTTAGTTGTAACAGTGAATATCTATGTTTTCCTTTTTCCCATTGCATTCTTTTTCGTGGTGACCATTTTTTCCACACATATAAAAAACTCCAAATCCTTACATGAATTTATCCAGGTGATTATTTCCACAATTATTACAATTTGGAAAATCATTACTTTATCTTCTTTGACTCATTCTATTTTTCATGGTGACCAAATACCTCTTATTCTATTGGTTTCCATTGAATACATAGGATCTCTATAACTTCTTCTCTATTTTTATGGAACAAAAACCTATCTCTTTATATGATGAGATATTATGATATACCAGCACCCTTTGAAGATTTGGATTAATAAATTCAAATAAGTGGTTAATATTTTACTCTGTGTTACATATTTAATCTTTAGAATACTTGGATAACCTTGTAATGGTAGCTTCATAATCTAAAACAATCTTTTCTTCCATTTTATTTAAGATTAGAAAATTTATATTCATATAATTTTTTCAATCACGAGGGAAGTGTTTATCGAACAATGTAACCTTAAATTATATCCATTCCATGAGTTCTATTTCTTCTTTCTCCCTAGTATTTTTAATCATGGGCCTCCATTGATCAGTATCACCTTGGAGACAGTACACCACAAGTGTATGCTTTTTCCTTTTTGTTGCATTCCAAGGCCGTAAATATCTTCACCAGATACTTAATACATTTCTCAACTATAATTGGATTAGTAGTCCCACTAAACTATGGGGGATTTTTCCACATTAAGAGATAAAAAATTAGAGATTATATACATGTTATAGGTTTTTGCATTTGGGAAATTATATTTATCATTACATGACTAAGACACCCTAATATATTCATAACCTGCTCAGTTCTAATATCAGCTACATTAAATTTATCAGTAGGGAAACCTCTATAATGGCCACGGATATTGACACCATTCTTCCTCCCAGACACCATTTCTAAAAAATTTCATATAATGGATTAGAGTAAAAAATTATGAACTTTGTATAACTCTAAGTATGGTATAACACATAACATAAATTTATGCATCATAAATCCTAGAATCATAATCTTTGGTTACTTTGGAAAATATTTACTTCCAAATACGTCAAAATGTTAGGTCAAGAAAATGTAAACTATTCTAAGTGTATCCCATGGGAATGTCAATCAAGGTGTCTAGTAAGGCCTATTTTCATGTACTAGGTAACACTAATTCAGTCCTGACACTAGTTGTAGGAGTTTTTACTCCTAGATATATTTGTGTCAGAACCACGTCTACTTGTAGTATCCAGAAATGGATGTATTTCTTGGAATGCCCACATTATATCTACCTTAGAAAAATTACAGGATGTTTTTATATAATTATCATTAATATCTATCTTAGGTTTGTGTTCCATAATCTAAGTTTTATAAAACTAGTTTCAAGGTTGCTACTAAAAATCTTTTTGATACCAACTATAACGCCCTGACCCCAGCAGCCCGGGGCTAATGAATTAGTTTATTACATTGGCACGATTACAAAGAATAAAATCCCAATGGACCGATCAATTTATAATTTTTAGAAATGCATATTACATCCATGATACCCGTAATATATTTGAAAATATTAAATATGCACATGATACATGAAAAGTAAATAAATTTTTTCCTTGAAAGCTAATTCAAAGATTCATTCTTCATAACTTGGAGAAAATAAACATAACATGGGTGATCACAAATGCCCATAAAGGGTAAGTAAAGTAGAATAACCAATGAATAAATAATACTAAATTGACATGGAAAGGTAAAAAAATAATAACTCATGCTATTCAAATGAATAGATAAGTAATAATGAATATGGAAATTTAAGAAATAGAAACACATGCCACTTAATAAATAAACTAAGAATAGAATACATCCATAAATACGTCGACACAAAATTTTAGGGGTAAATAATAAATAAAATATCTATAAAGAAAATTATTAACTATTGGAAATAATGTCTAAGAAAAATGAAAACCTATACCTTCAAGACATTTCACAATATAGTTAAAAGTAAGGATAGAAACCCGTTTAATTTGGACAACTTATTTGTCTCATGAGAACCAATCGATGCATTGAGGGGATATATAATGTCCAAGATCCAACCATCATTACTATCCATAAGAATTTCACATATAATTTAATTAACATAAATAATATGCCTTATCAAATATCATATTGAATAAAGTATTCAAAATTATCTATAATTCTCCAGTTAATCAAATAACTATCAAATTGGACACTGCAGGTAAAAAGGATATACAGTTTAGCTAACACTAATATTAATTGAAAAATAATATAGAAATTCAAGTAAATTTAAATTAAAAAATTATTAAAATAAATTTATAGTTTCAATATATGTTTAAAAATCACAAAAGTATGCGAGATTGAAAATATAACCATTAAGATCCTTCTTTATGAGAACAATATTTAAACATTCCAAAGTGTTCCATACCACTTTGAAACATTTAAATCGTAATTAACCATGAATTAAATGAAACATATAATATCATGATAGTAAGTATATTCAGGATATAAAATCTCAAAAGTGTTTATATACACCAAATAAATGTCAATTGGTGCATAATGACAAATAAGTCTCAATGGAATGTAAATTGACGTGAAATTCCCTTACCTTTACATTCCTTTTTTTGTGTGGTATTTATCCACCTATATAGTGGATTAAAATATGTTAATAACATATACTAGAACCATACTGTGTTTATAATATTATATATCATCTTTTTATAATATCTTATTACTCAATTGTTAACAATATTTCACTATTTTTTCTATTTCCAGTGTTAATTTCTTAGTTTTCTCAAGTATTTTTGACATGTTATTTGATGCTCTAGTTACACAGATCATTATTTCATCATCTCAATAATTTAAAACATGAATTAATTATCTTATATATTCAGTAAATACATGTTTATAATAATCGATTTAGTTTGGAGGTAAACAATGAAATGCACTGTTCATAGAGACGGTAAGTCGTACGTACGCATGAACGCTGGTTTCATTTAATTGTCATATTAAATGAATGAAAATTAATTGATAAAAATTTATATTATAATTAAAGTATCATATATATGACATATATGTTTCATATTTTTATCAAAACCATCCTTTATACGTTCCATGTATTGTGTGAACCAATCACATCCCTTTGACGGAGTGGTAGTCCACACTTCCACAAACGATGTTATCATTTTTACACCAAATGGAATGTATAAAGTTATGTATTGTAAAATAAATAAAAAAGATTAATGACATAATAAATATCATACATATATCATATATAATCATCATTTCCATTATAATGTCTTCCATGAGAGGTGGTAATGGAAAAATGAAAAATCATCTTTTCATGAGGTGGTAGTTCACCGTATACATTAAGAGTATGTTCATTACCCATTAGATGGAAGTGTGTGTTAGTGTAGGTAAAAACATACCATAAAAAATTATTTTATATTTATAATAACTTTTTTATATTATAATGTGACAATAATATTGCAGTGGGAAGATAATGGAAATAAAACAAAAGAACTTGAGGAAGATGTTACCTCTTTTTCAGGTAACTCCTTTTGGTTTTCACAAAAGGGATTCCTTGGATTTCTTTATGACCAAGACGATAATCCTAGGATGAGGGGAGGTATATTAAGAATCAATTTTGGTAGATATTTTTTGATCAAATTATTTAATTATTATGATTCCAAATATGGAATCCATTTTTTCAAATTAAAATCACATAATTCTCCAAAATTAATTTAAATTTAATCCCGCTGACGGGATGACACTGTAGGTTTTTAAGGTAAAATCATCCAAATGTTTGTTATGTTTTTATAGTCAATTTCATAGTTAAATTGATTAAAATAACATACATTGGATTAATGGATAAAAATATTATCCAATTAAACTTTAAAAAATTTAAAATATAATTTAACTTTATAAATAAATCATACGAAGAAGCAGTTTTGAATTAAAATTCAGTATTTTTCATTATCCAATAAAAATTAAATCTTCACAAAAAAAATATAAAAATTCACCCTAATATAATTTTTATGTTTCTATTTTAAATATTATGTTTATTTTAACATATTAAATTTATAAAATGGTCAAATTCTGGATTTAAAATGGGTTCACCATTAAAAGAAGAAAAAAGTGCCTTAATAAAAATATAGGTGTTTTTGTCTAAAATTGGGTTTGTTATTATCTTATTCCCATAAAATATATTGGATAAATATAAAAAATATTTCATTGAACATAATATATATATATATATATTACATTAATATCACTAAATAATTAAAATTAATTTAATCTATTAGAGTGAAACAACCTTTTGAGCCTAAAAATAGTTTTCAATAAAAAAATTACATTATATTCAATTGTTTCGTATATTCACTTATAATTAATTTGTGACCAATGTGTTCATTTTTTATATATTTAAATCATATATTTTTATATGTTAGTTAATCCTATTCATAACTGATTTTTTAAGTCTTGTTATATTAACTAATAACCTTTTAATAATATTTTATTGTTTGGTTAAAACTTATTATTGAATATTACACAAGATATAGAGAAAATTCATTATTGTGAATAAGTAAAGATAACATAGTGTTTGTGTGAATTTCAAGATATAAAATATCTGAATCTATTTAAAATAGTAAAAATATTTTAAATTACCAGGGTATTATATTACCTTACACGCTTGGTGTCACATGTCATACACACTATCGAATATAAGGTTATTACTTTAGAATTTCTAGGCATTACACTAGGGTTTGTGGGCTATTAGTTAGAGCATGATGAAATGGTGGGTTCTATGTGAAATTATTTTTTTACCTTCTATAAATGCATCAACCTTTATACACTTGATACATTTATGTTAAGGTCCCATTGGTGGCATCCCACTGATATTTTTCTCACACCTTGATCAAGAATATCTATTCATCTATTGGATTTATGAACCATGATCCATTTAAGGGTAAGGTCCCTATATAAGGTTGTTGTGTAGGTGGAGTGGGATGTAAATAAGGGATGCTAGGAAATTCCATGAGATACTTTTTATAGTGATTCCTTTTTTAAATTTGTTTCTTTTATTTCATTTACACATTGATACCTACATGCAGGGACACCTTTTTGAAAGATGTATAACATGGATAATATATTCCATATTTTTATAACATGTTATGATAATATTAATTATTTCACTTTATCTTTGACTTCTTATGATCTATTGATTATTATACTTTATTTATTGTCATTATATATGAGATAATTTTATATACACTTTATACCTAGGGTATAGTCTCCCCATATATCTTTTTAACCTTATCCAATAGTCAGAAACCTCTTTCATACAAGGATTCACACATGAGGTCATGTAGCATCATGACCCCGAATAAGTGATTTGGGTCAAGGCGTTATAGGGAGTGTGGCTCTTCATGTATTGGTTATTGGTGTGTTATTTATTCTCCTTGATCATTTTAAGAAACTAGTCTATAAAACTAGACTACCAACTAAAATTTTCTCTGAGACCATCTATTTGTGCTTTCATATCAATCATTTTCACATTTTCTCCGCCTTTGCCTTTACTTTCTCAAAAAATGCTCGAGGTGACACTCCAAAATCTACACCTCTAATGTGGTCGTATTGTTCTAGATTATTCAAATCCACTAAAATTATCCATTAATTAGGTATGATGTATGATGATTATTATGTCTAAACCATATAATAAATATTGGAAAATAAGTGTTTGTTGTTATGTAATATTGTTATGATGTATAAAAAATTTCTATTATGTCACACTTACACATGATTCCCATACTTTGTGTGTGTTTTCATCTATTTTTCCCTTTTTATTTAAAAAAAACTCATTCCATAACACATGATGTAAGATATAAGTGGATTTATATTATTATTCATTATTATTCACATAAACAAATGAATTTAATTATGTTGTTGTTTCATATCACATAAAATTTTTCTAATAGATCAAAAATACATAATTTTTTTGTTTAAGTGAATAATACCCTATCCTTAATTTATGTTGGGGGTACCTGGATTTTTATGCATGCTTCATATTTTTTGATCCCCTTTATTTTTTTAAAAAAATTAAACTTTTGAATGAAATTAATTAACAGACATAATATAATATAAAATATTACCAATTAAAAATTTCTTGAAATGATTCCTCCTCACAAAAACCAATGAAATAATTCCATGCTTATTGGTTTATCATGTGTACATATATAGTTAATTGGTTGGTGTTTAGTTTCCCCTCAAAACCCATAATATTATTCTTTAAAAAACATTTTGAATGTCTCAATTAGACTTTCTAGTAAAAATTAATATGAATTTGATTTCATAATCATCTAATATAAATATATTATTCAAGGGATATTGTGGAGTAAATTCAAATATCATTATATGATTTTTTTAATAAAATAAAGAAATTATATCATTTGATTATCCTAATGTATTCCTATGTTACTTTATTTAACGCATTAATAACACTATTCCATGCATGTACATCAATCGACATATGAATTAGAGTGGTGATCCCAGTGAAACTAATGAAGATATACTTGTTGGGATCAACTGGTTGGTGGTGAACAATCCTTCCAACATTAAATTTTATATATTTCTTATCACCATAACAATTTATATTAAGACTATTTCACTATGGCACTATTTATTTTTTTTAAACCACAAATTGTTCACCTTTAAACATTTTCTCTATTTCAAAATTTTTAATATATTCGTACTTAGTTTTGGTAGCGTTAGTATGTGGAGGAGTCATTGTCTGTAAAAAGTATTTAAAAAATTAATTTAGATTTTGTAAATACAGAATTGAACAAATAAAATTATTAGGAAACAAATTATATATTTAAAAACATTAATTTTTATATTAAACTCTTTTTTTCCCTTTAATGGTTGAAGGGATTTGGCCCTTCCATCGAGTGTCCAAATCCCCCCCTCGAGGTCCCCTCTAATATACAAAACTCCATCTACTTTGGGACCACAATGATATGATTGATAAATTCTAATGAATGGATCATATTAAATGAAATTTTAATTTGATACTATAGTTTTATAAGTTGATTATAGGATGATTAAATAATTTCAATTTACATTATCTAAGACAAAAAAAAAATTGTGCTTTCTATGATTCCATTATGAATGGTTCATTCATATAAACTTCCTAATTGAAATCCAGATCAACAAAACAAAATTCATCAATTTTATCTTCACTTATGTTATGAAGATATTTTAATTGAAAAATCAGAACATTGAATGTCTTATAATCCAACTGACATATTTTTTAAATGATGCCAAGTTATAACATATTCCCATAAATTGAATTTCTATCCTTGGTACTAGAACCATGCATCGTTTCTGCCACAAGAGTAAATCAACTATTTTTTATCATAATAAATTCATATTATTACTTTTTTTATAATTTATATCTATTAATTTCATAACTATAATATAATATATGTAATATTGGCCTCTTGGTTAGCCATATATGTTATTCTAAAATAGAATTAATATTTTTAGGTAACTTCTTTAAAATATGGTCTTGAAACCATCATATAAACTAGTTATTATGTGCATTTAATATCAAACATTCATACCATGATGGATAAAAATTCATAAGAATTACTTTGTGGGTTTCAACAAATGGCACAACCTCTACATTGTTATGTAAAACATCAAGGTGATCCATATCCATCTCTACAATGTTAATTGTGATAACATATCTTCTAAAAATTCATTCACCCACAAAACACCCTGTGTGATGAGATTTATGGGAGACAAATTCTATCCCAATAATCCATAAAAAATTCAATATCTTCCTCAACAATATATCACTTTTTAATAAAAACTTTTTATTTTTTATATTTTTTATACACACTTTAAAGATCATTATATATTGTTCAATGGGGGTGCATCCATCAATAATGTAAAGAACCATATAGTCATGTATTTTGACCTAGTGTACCATCAAGTAAACTATTATATTAATTCATGATGGTGTGAATAACATCTCCAATTCACTTAATTTTATATAAATTATCATTTCCATAGTAGGTCACTTTACCTTGTCTATAACTTTATTATATTTCTATTTGAAAAAAGAATATCCTGGTTAATGTGTTTCCTTTTTTTATATAGAATGTAAAGTAAATCCAAATTAAACAAATCTTGGATCAAAACATGAAAAACGTGTGATTATAATCCTTTTAACTTCAAATTATTTGTTGACATAATATTCTTGATATTTTATGAATACCCATATGAAAACTTTATATAATTCAAGTAGCTAAAAAACTTAAACCTCTCTTTCCTAAAAAAAGCATATGGTGCTGGAGGAATAAAAGTTAGTCTATAACCATTAATTGGTGATAAAAATTCCCTTATACTCATGTTAATCTTATACAACCAATCCTTAAGGTTTCCTTTTATTTTACTGGGTGTATTTAGTAATGTAAAAATAACACTATCACATGCACTTTTTTCTATATACAAGAAATAAATTAAATTTACAAAACACATGAAATTTTATTGTGACAATTTGAAAAATATGATGTATTTTCCGCCCTATTATCATAAGGATTTTCAAAAATGGTTTACAAAAAATGGTGCAAATATCATTTGCTTCCCTAAACTACTAATCACATGTTAATGGAGATGGTGTTATACCTTCTTGTGAATTTTTGTCGAATGATTTCATTAAAGATTGATATTTATATCATCAAGGTAAAAAATTGATTTCATAGAAACATTGTGTTCAAATAATGTTTCATCCTATCTGATCATGTACCTTTTTAAAAATGGGGAACCCTAGAATTCATTTAATACTTTATCCTAATATATTTACATAACCAAAAAAGTCATTTATCATCCTAAAAAAATGGATCACAATGTGAAATAATCATTTATATGAGAATCCTACCATGTAATAACAAAATCCTTGATTAATTTTAGATCCTTGATCATTGGATAAAAATTAACATCAATATCTTTAACGGGTTGTTTTTATCCTGATATAAGAAGAGACAATATAATTTATTTTTCCTTCATATATAACCATGATAAAAATTTATAATTTATCAAAAAAATTATACATTACTCTAAGTGATACCTTGAAAAACAAAATGATTCATTCTAACAATATATAGTACAGGATATAGTTTTCTTGCATCATTCTAAATTTATGATACTATTGATCAATTTTATTCTACTAAGGTAATTTTACTGAGTGAAAAAGTTTACCATATTGAATTCTTATATTTTTGTGTCACATAAATTCTATTGAATCCTTTGCACATATATTTACTCTTTTAAAACTTGTAATGATTATATAGTAAATTAAAACTTTTCATGGACATTCTTTATCTTTCTTGTATAAACCCTTATAGTACTTGTGGAATTTTAAAAGTTCTTCATATTCCTTTAAAAACAATATATAATTATTTTTATAGGTATATATTCTTCTAGAGATCCTACCCATTGAACATAATTTTTTTTCTGAATTATATTTTTGATATAGAATTTCATTATATTCTAGTAAAATATCATTAATAAGGGAAAGAATTTCTATAAAGTTGGTGTTTCTCTATTTGATGACAACATTAAATATATAGTTTCAATATAATTCAAAGTATTTTATACTTATTACATCCAATATATAATGGATTTTTTTCAAAACACTTTAACTATTAAAATATATTTTGATAACCACAAAGATCTTATTCATCCATAATTGTCATTTCTTAAATATGATCTCCATCATCATTTACAACTGTACTATTATAAAATGATTTATAAACCGTAGTGTTATCCTGATCACTGGTTATGTTTAGTTCTTCCCCATGTTTATTCCAACATCTATAAATTCTATATATTACATGAAAGACCAAGTTTTCATCCAACTCCTTTATAAAAATTCATCTAGAATAAAAACATGGTAAACATATATAAAATATCTAATAAGGGTCATTTCCACACTCTATTAAAAAATTGATAAAGTATTTTACTCTATCTTCACGATCTTTTGTAAAATTATTTCCATTCATCCATTTTTAATCAATATTTATATTATTCATTTAAATAATATTTATATTTAATTATAAATCAAAAAATACATAGAAGGTGTGTTCTTAGAATCCTAGTTGGTTATTCTTTACAGACATGTAAAATCATTTGATTTGATATAAATTTTTTTTGCTTCAATAAATTGTTAGAACATATGGAAAAAAATAATTTTATGAATAAAAAGTATAATAACAGTATTTTTTTATCCCAAGAGTTTACATATCATTATTAATTATAGGTATTATTTTCACTTATTTAAGAAAAATGTATTGTTCATACTATCTAACCTACTTCCTAGAAATAGTTCCTTTGAATAAACTAAAAATCTCTAATGGAAAATAATTAATTAAACGAGTTTAAAATGTAATTAGTGTTTTCAAAGAAACTAAATATTATTAAAAATTATTTAAAAATTCAACATTTAGTTCTAAACAAAAGGAAAATCATTAACCTGCAATTGTTTTAACTATTTCGGATTGGTATTCTAAAAAATGAACTAAACATGATTCAGATGAAATATTTAAAATAAAAAATTTAATTCATAAAAATCAACCATTCCTTTAAAACCACATTACCTTAAAAAATAAAAATATGCATGTTAAAAATATATTGGAAGTATTTATACACTAATGTGATTTTATAAAAAACATTAACTCTCTCTCAACATTTTTTTTCCAAAAAAAAAATTAAGGATTCAAAAATACCCTATTACAAAATTTATAAACAATCATGGTTTGGAAATACACACAGAATTGAGAAAATACCAATAAGAATACATTGGAATATTTGAAAATAATTTTTTTATGAGTTAACAAAAACTACATACTCAGTTCAATATTACCATTAAACTAAAGTTTAGATAGAGATGAACAACTAACATTAAAAATGAAATAAAAAAATGATTTTCTATTTTCAATAGACTTTTAATGGAATTATTATCAGCAAAACCCTTTTTCACTATATGTTAATATTAAATTAGAATAAAATTTTACACATATGAAATTTTTGTGTTTTAAATAAATAATGAAAAAAATTTAGAATAAATTATAATCTATAAAAAATATTTCATTTAAGAATGAAATTAGCAGGGTTATAGTTCTACAGATTTTTTGTGAATTTAAAATCTATAAGTAAAAATATTTCCTTGATCAATATTTTATAGAGACAAAAAAATATTATAATGAAGGTAAAATTTTGGCTATCTTATCGATAGAATAATAAATTAACATGTGTTTATCATGAAGTAAACTATATAAGTTTCCATTAACTAATAAAGATAGAGAAATATTGGGATGAAAGGTAATTCTAATAGAACATGGTAAATTTAGAAAACTAATCCCCTAATCAAGATTAGGGACAAAGGGAAAATTTACATTAATTACGGGTATCATCTTTGTTCTGTTGGTGGATTACTGGTCATTAGCTTGCCATCACAATATTCGATGAGATGGTGGTGTCTCTTCGTGTCACTGGTGAAGGAATCGTGGTTGACTGGGTCAGGATCCCATTAAATAGACTTAATATAATTATTATAGAAATGATTTAATTTAAACTATAATATTTAAATTAAAAACATATATTAAAATTTAATTCACTATTAAGATGTATAACATGAACACAGTGAGTTTGGTTCAAAATATTTTCTAAATGATTTGAATGTGGGGTAATTGTTTGTTTATAGAGTGGGTATTACAGGGGTATAGAAATCAAAAATTTCAAACAACATTCCGAAGTTAAATAATTGGATAGTGCAACGACACAATCTTTAATTTCACATCAACCTTCATAAATATTAATTATGTATCATTAATCACTTACACCATTGTAGATGTTGTAATACAAGCTCAACTAGACATGAGTGGAATAGAATTAATGGAGGCCTCAAACAAATTTTTTTTGGAAGACAATAAAAATACACAAAAACTCAATCTTGATCAATGATAAATACTTAATAATAAAATTAAAATATTATACATTATATTTTTTCAGTATAGATTCATCCAAATATTTAAAAGAGTTTCAATAAATATTGTTTTCTCTGAGATATTTAATGACACAGGTGAGTGATGTGACTTGTGAAAATTATCTTAAAAGTGGAGAGATTGTTTTAGTGCTGACAAAAAACATTGATAAAATAAAAATTTATCAATCCTAAAAAATAAGATTTGATAAATAATATGTTAGTGACATGACCCCAAATATCCGAAATCTAGTGTCTATTATTAATTAAATTGACCTGATTACAAGGAATCAAATCATTAAGGGACGAGAGTTTAGTTTCCATGGTAACTAGATACATATATGATAATTTAATAAAAAAATAATTAACTAATTGCAACATAATAGTTTTTATTCTTTCCAAATATATAACTTTGTGGATAACTCTAATCCATCGAGTAAATCCCTATATATATTTCATAGTACGCTTCTTGGATTCCTAGGGAAGAAAAATAATAAGGGTGAACTCAAATGCTCAGAAATGGAAAAATATAGTACAAAAAATAAATAATCAATGAGAATAGTAAATATTTAAATGTAAATAACTCAAGACACCTTCTATGTAATCAATTAGCTGAATGGAAGTGCATAATAAATAAGGAAAGGTAATGACTGGAAGCACATTCCATTCAAATAACTCGATAAGGAAAAATCAATATTCAAAGGTATGAAACTAAAACACGTGCCATTTAATCAATGAATTGAAAATAAAATGTATCTTTAGATATGTTGATGTAAAATATCATGAATGAATAAAAACATAAACTAAATGAGGAAAATTATTGATTATTGGACACCATGTTTCATAGGTACATGGTACCTTTACCATCAAGAAATTTCATAAGAATGTTTACAAAATAATAGGTAAAAACCAATATAAGGTGGATATCCAAATAACTCATCCTATGATACTATTGATGCATCGAAGGGTTATCTATAAACAGGCCCCACCCTTGTCGTACGAGTCTAAAAAAATTTCATCCTAGATTATCAAAATAATTAAAATCCATTACCAAATAACCGTATTGATGAAAGAATGTAGAATTATTAATATTTCCTAAAATAATAAAACAACTATCAATGTAGAAATCATTTTTAAGAAGGTATATAGTTTAGGCAATAGTAATATACATGATAAATTATATGGATAATTGGGGAAATTCAATTATCATAAAAGGTTGAATATTTTAAGGGGATTTTAAAAATAATTCAAGGATGTTAATATGAATAATGTCATTATCCAAATATAGAGGGAGATTTATTATGGTATCAATACAACGTACCCCAATTGGATTAAAATAAAGTTTTGTTGTCATTGATGAATGGAAATATTATAAAAAATGTTCTTTTAAAAATATTCTTAAAGAAAATATCTTTTTTTTTGAAAAATCCTACAAAAAACATTCTTTGAAAATAAAATTTAAAGAAATTTTCTTTTAAAATTATAGTTTTAGACATGAAAATGAATCTTAAAAGGAATGATGGTGAGTAAATCTATACATATTGTACAAGGTAAAAAGAAAATTCCTTTTACACGGTAAAAGGTTTAAAAAATGCCTTGTTTGAAAAGAAATAAGAAGACTCTATTTAAAACATTGGTAAAAACAAAAAAGGGTAAAAATGTATTTAGAAAATAATTTTAAAATAATTTTTGAACTTTTTTTAATTAAACATGGGTTTTAGAAGAAAACAAGTTCTCTACCTAAAGAGAGAAATAATGTTTTGTTTTCTTAAAAACATTTTATAAAACACCATGAGTACTAAAGAGTGAAAATATGATACTAATACTTGAAAAAGGTCATGAATTACCAAAGTAGAAGAATATTAACGTGTTTATTGAATAATGGTAATATAATTTCCATGAATGGAAATACTATTGAAATTCCATTAATGTTATTGTTGAGGAAAATAATCTTTAAGAATTCCTAAGTGTCCCATACCACATTGAAACATTTTAAATGATAAACCTCAGGATGAATAATGTTAGATTAAAGTCTTAAATACCATAAATATAAATTAATTCATGATATAATATATAAAAATGGGTAGTAGATACACCACACAAAATATGTAGCTCGTGAACTTGACATTAATCTCACGAATTTAAAAAGTGATATGAGAATCCCTTACATTGAGTTTCCTTTCAGGTGAACATCCTTTAACTACCTGTAAAATAATCTTATGTCAAATTTATAATTTTTTGAGAATATTCTTCATTTTTATCCTTAATTTTATTTAACTTATTACTTTGTTTTATACAATTAATTAATCAATTAAGTTTACATCAGGTTTTTTGACCAAATTCGGTTTATGTGTCAAAAAAACATTGTTAGGCCAACTTTGGTAAAAGGTGTCATTATATAACATTATTGAAGGAATAATAATGACATAATTATTATATTTACACATATATTATACTTTTAAAATTAATCATTAAATATGGTTATGAAAAATGAATCAATGTTACAATCACTATCACATCCATAACTTATTTTAAAGGTAATTTTTAATTTAATTTCCATTCTTGATTTGTTTTGGGGGTTTCCCATGAATTTTGGTGAAAATGGTGGGTTTTCAAAATATGGGCCAAACTGTGACCCCATTTCCATATTTAAAAATAAATTTTGTTTCTTTTATAAATCCTTTATTTTTATACATTTTACCCTTATTCTACTTCCCAATTGGAATCCCTTGGTATATTAAAACCACCATATCAATGTGGACCCCATATTCATCCATAATAATGTTGGATTCGGGATTTTTATTAAGGTTGATGGGCCAGGCCGAAAGCACTTTTGATGCATTAAAAATATTTTTTAAATTATTTAACATCTCATTGAATTTTTTATGTTTTTTTGGGTGATTCTAACTCTCACCTGATCCCTCTTACCCAAGGAATTCCACCATGCTATCCTACCCCTCTTTGGAGCTCATATTCATCGTGAATTAAGGAGAAACTTCTCCAGATGTCTCAAATCTTCTATATTTGAATAGGTAAATGTTTCTTTCATAACTCCATCAATTTTTACTCTTTTATCTCCGTTTCAGTTCTCACTTGACCTAATCGGCCTTAGTTTAACCTCACTTTTATTTTTGGATATTTTTAAATTCATCTTCTTGTGTATTTGGGGCGTTTTATTCAAGACATCTCAATTAAGTGAGTTTCCTCTCATGTTCCTCACATTTTCTTAGGGATTATTCAACTTTTCATGAGGTTCTAAAATGTCCAAATCGAGGGATCATACCTAGGGTTTGTTTTTGAGTTTATTTATCTAATCTTCAGGGTTTAGGTGTCTTTTAATTCACTTGTGGTGTGGTGGTGTTGAGGTAGATGTTTCTCACAACAGATTGGGGGTTTTTACACAAAAGGTATGTGATTCCATGTGTATGAAATTATTGGTGAATTAGATTGCTTGATTTATTAATTTATCATGCTCCTAATATGTTGTTTGTGGTGAAAAAACCATTTTTGGTAGAATTAGTTAAGTGTTTATAATTAAAGATAAATTTTTTTCTTGAAGTTGTGCATTTTTCAGAGTAGGAGCATTCACTAGAGCAGAAGCTAAGAAGACTTTTTAGAAAGAGAGGGTACGAAATCTCCATCGGGATCATCCTATGCTTGCATGGGAAGCCTAGCTGCATTATCCATTGAAATGGAGAGAGCTGATATCATGATGGAGAAGCCGGGGATGAAAATTTCTATGTATAGTCTGTGTATTTCCTAAGACCTATAGGACATGTAATCTCTAAGACTACGAGCCTTGTAAGGGTTCCCCCTCATCCTTTAAAAGGGGGTTATCAAAAATCAATAAAAAATAAGGCCTTCTTTTCATTCGGTTGTGTGTAATTATTTGGTGTGAATTTGGCCTTGAAATAATGTTTTGAAAATTTTTTATGTGAAAAACATGGTTATACCCCTTGGGATTGATTTATGAAAATTTTAAATTATTTATTGAGTTAAACCAAGTGGGTAAAGGATTTACATGTACTGTTTTGGTGAGTGTGTTCACCTAATATGGGATCTTGAATGGTAATGTGGTTATTTAAAATGTCATACATTTTTTGAATGTATTATAAATTGTTCTAGGGTTTTATTAAATTTCAAGAAAGGCATGAAACATGTTTGTGATATGTTTTGTGTGAGTATGATGTGAAAAATGAATTTTTCTTGTGAAAGGAGTATTATGTGACATGTGTGTGGAATTTTATGTGATTTAAACTATCTTAAAAAGGTTTTATAAAATTATTAAATGTTTTTTTGAAGTGTTAAAGATATGGGAAAAGTGTTTTGGGCTGTTTTGGTGCGAGTATGATTTCAAAATAAATTTGGATGAAAAATGGGATTATGTGACTTGTGTAATATAAATGTGGTATGTTTGGTGTGTCTGTGACTTTAAAGTGGTATTTTCATGTGAAAATTATATTTCATGTCTTTTGGAACTTGTTTGAGCACAAGAGGGAACACCCAGGTATCTAGGTGGGTGGACGTGTACTATTGTGCTAGTGATCCCGTGGGGTTTTGCCTCTGTTTCATGTAACATGTTTGACAATGAAAATAGTAACTTAACTATGATGATGATGTTGGGGGACCACTAGGTTGTGTGTATGATCCCTACTAGTGGCTCATGTGCATGACAATAGATATTTAAATGGTTACTTTCATCGAGATATGGGGTACATAGGACCCACAACGAGCTAGTGCCTAGGGGTTATATCTCATTGCTTGTTCTTATTACATACTTTATACTTACTGTCAGTATATGGTATTCTATCCTGGAGAATTCAGAATATTTGTCACTATTTTTAAAAGTGTTTATTATTTAAATTATCCCAATTTAAAACAATTTTTATTTAAATTTGAATCTATTTAAAATTATTAATATCATCTTATGTTTATGAAAACTTCTAAGATTTTCATCTCGGAATGTTTATCACATGGAATCCTTTAGTGGTGGAATCCTACTGGGATTTGTCTCACGCCCCACATACACCTTTAGGTGTGAGTATACTTGGTTATTTTTGTCGTAGGTTTGGGAATAAGTTTTTGTGCCAATGGTTTGGGTTTTTAGCGGTCCTTCGTGATGCAGTGTTGTGGAGATGGCTTGGGGGTGGTGCCTCTTTCCATGAGGAGGTTATTGGGATATCAATTTTCAGTTTCTTAATTTGTTATATTATTTAATAATTTTTTTAAAATATGTAATTCAATTATGAATTTTTGTAAAAGATGGTTTGTTTTGAAAAATCCAGATTTAATATATTGGAAATGTTTGTTGTTTTTTTTATAATATCTGGTAAATCATTCCCAAATTTCATTTTATGATACCCCGAAACTTGTTCTAGCCTGTGGGGATCAGGAATGCCATACAGTCCTTGTTGTAGACTATGTTGGGTGCTGGTTTTGATGGAAACCATATTTGGTTCGTGAAAAAATGGTATCAGAGGAGGTTTTCTCTCTTGGGTCATGTTATTTAGGGAAGAGTTGGGATTGTCTAGAGTTAGGATTTTTGGGGCTTGAAATTCCGATTATGATTAGGGTGACTAGCCCGCACACCTCATGACATGATTCAAATCACCAGGGGAATTCAGGTTTTATCTGAGTCCTTTGGTTTTCTTATTTGATGATGATTAGGGGAAATGAAAAGAGAGTTGGGCTAATGGTCTCAGTGAGGTCACAGGGCTTGGAAATCCATGTGGAGCTAAGGATATATCCCTAGAACACTCTCTCTGATGGTGAAGTTATTGTAATATGGTCGCCAACCATATGTTCAAGTCACCCACCGAAACTAGTTTCCCCTAACAAAGTATTTTGACATTTAGTTCTGAAATCCTGGAAGTTTGGTTTTAAAGAAAAAATGACTTGGTTTTAATAAGAAAAAGTTTTTGTGAAATGATTTTTTAAAAAAGAGGGAATTATTTGATTTTTTAAATGGTAGAACAGAATTTTTAGAGTTGTTTTGAAATGGAAAATGGTGTGTTTACACCTATTTTGAAAGTAAGAACTATATTAATGTTGGTTTTGAAGAAGTGATTCCAATAGAGTTTTCTAAACTATAGAAAGGTGTTTTACGGTATCGAATGTTTTGTAGGTCATTTGTGGTATTTGAAAATGGATTTTGATTTGGTAACTAGAGATCATTTGAAAAGTTTAATGAAATTTTAGAATATTTTTTTTAAATGAGAAGAGTTGAGTTCCCAATTTAATATGGATTTTTGAAATGGAGTTTGTCATGAAATTAGAAGTTTTTTGAAATGAACTACAATGTTTTGAAATTTATGTACATGAATTTAAAGTGAGTTTTTATTGAATGATTGGTGATATTTTGAAAAGTTCCATAAGACCTAAATTGGGTTTTGATTTTGTGGATAGCGGTCTTGAGAAAAAGAAAGATTCAGATGAATGATTGGGTTTTGAGAAGTGGAAGGAATTTTTATTTAACCTTTGGTATTTTCGTGAGTGACCACATGCATGGAGTTATATGGGATGATGGATGGTTAATGGAACGACTGGATGTGTTCTGGGATGGATATGAGGAGGGTGCGTAGTGTGGTATAGAAGCATGTATGTGTGAGGCTCAGGGGGTACCATTAGTTGATGCACTAACTGCCGAACCATTTGTTTTCAAAGAGATTATTTTATGGGAAAACATGATGTATTGATGACTGGTTTGGGATGGTGCATCTTATGTGTTTTCAGATATGTTTTTCTTGGGGGATGTTTTGAGTCCAAGAACCCAACATGTTTGAACGATGTTTTGGGTTTGGGTTTGGTCAGTAAGCTGGATTGAAGGGTTGGTTAGTGGTGTTTTTATGAGAAATGTTTCAGGATTCCTTCACAGTGGTTTCCTTCATGTGTTTGAATCAATTTTGTGGTATGTATTGACCAATGGACAAACTTGGCTGGGTCATTGGGTTTTATCTTTGGATAAGGCATACCCCCATTAAATGTTAGTGCACAACTAATGTTCAACTTGATTTGTTTTTCCATTTGATGGTCCTCCAGTAGATCAATATAAGGAATATTTATCTCAAGATTTAGAGATTGAGTATACACCATTTTCCTTTCTTGGTTTTGGGGAACCTCTTATAGTGGGAGAGTGGTCACAGGAGGTTTAAAGAAACTAAATTTCCTTTAGTTACTTGAGTCGTCAATGGTGACAGTTTTTTGTGGTTGTTAGTGATGGATTTTCTCTAAGAGGTCCTCTAGGTCCTTCTTTAGTCTCTTCAAAGCAAGGGATAATTTTAAGACACCTGTGTAGAAAATCAGATCAATAGAGGATATTGTTGTTATTTGTCAGAATCATGTCCTATTTGGGACTTGGTATAAGATCCCTTTCCTTGTCTTATTTCCATCAGTCGTAATGGTCATGTTCGTTGATGCCTTGTGATGTCATGTGCTTGTTTGACTGAAAGGTAAATGCTATGCAATCCTCTGAGAGTATCCTCTTTTTGGAAGGGTGTCTCCCTTCAAAAAAACTAAACATCCTCTGTTTAGAGGAAGGTTTTTCTATATGTCTTTTCCAATGTCCATTTATAATCTGAAGAAATAGGGGTTGATGTGTGTTCATCTTCTAAGCCTATGTTTCAGTAAAATGTTGGGAAATGGTAAAGTGAAGTTGGAGTGTGTTGTGTCTTATTGAACCCATCTGGGATCTCTCTGTATTTGATAGTGGCCCCAGAAGAAGAAATTCTATTAGTGGTTTTCAAAAGCCTAAATGTGAGGCCGTAGACTCATTATTCCTTTGATCTCTAGCCATAGGTCCATTAGTGAAGCAGGCATGTAGTTAGGGAAATTACCAGTCATTAAAAACTTTGGTTTAATTAATGTCTTTAATATGAAAAATGGGAATATTTTAAACCTCTGGTGTCATCATCTTGTTCCAATTATTCCCATTTGGTGGTAGAGGTGGGAGGACCTCATTTCCATGTTGTATCCTGAGTTCATACTTTCTCCCTTCCGTTTCCTTCATGTTTTTGGAGAAAAGATTGAAATTTGGGTTAGGCAAATTAATGCACACTTTTTTCGCACGGTTAGTAGTAACTATATACCAACCTAGGGAACTGTGAGATAATATATATCAGCTATCACACAGTCTCCACATGACCATGTGCCTTGGACCATGTAATCGTGCTATGTTTACCTTTTGGATAGAATGCTCAGCATGGTTAGCACACACTTTCCCAAATTGTGTGGATTAACCATGCAGTGGTGACAACTCTTTAAATTTTGGGGTCTTTTTGTGTCAGACCATGCTAGTCAGTTTAGATGGTCTGTTTTTTATGGTGGGGATACCCACAATGGGTCTCATGTAAGCTCATTTGGAAAAATATAATTATATTCGACCCCTTATACTGAGGAGTCTGTTCGGGACTCCACTTGTTAGTGTCCGGATTCCGTATCAGAAAAATTTAAGTTGTCTCTTATTGTGGGGAGCCCATTTGTGTCTCCCCATATTTGTAACTCAGTTTTGTCCTTGGTCTTGGATTGGTGGTAGGTAGTCTCGTCCGAAGTTGTCTAACTAAGAACATCTTCCTTGGGTAAATGTTGGGATTAGAGATTTCCCAATGTTTTAGTTAAAGCAAGGTCAATGTAACCCTGTTTTATATTGTTGTTCATTTGGGTAAACTGATTGAGTCTTTCTCAGATGGTGTTTGAGGTGTTTCGTTTGGGATGAATTCAAAATGTTCTTGATTT
Source organism: Viscum album (assembly GCA_963277665.1). Taxonomy (NCBI): domain Eukaryota; kingdom Viridiplantae; phylum Streptophyta; class Magnoliopsida; order Santalales; family Viscaceae; genus Viscum; species Viscum album. The sequence continues at coordinate 646,685,991 of OY728158.1, read as the reverse complement.
TTACAAGAAAGTGGAGTATGTTATGGATTGTGATATTATTCCTTCCTTCCATGATTAACTAGATATATCTTAGAATTTTTAGTGGCAACGAAACTTGGAAAAGGAGTCTATTTTGGCCTTTTAGTTGGGTTTTGTTTTTTCCTTTGGCCTTTATATGGATTTCTAAGGGTGGAAAGTATTATGGTGAGGACAATTGTCAAATCCATGAATTCTTTTAAAGGTAATATTTAAATTTATATCCATTCTATCTTTGTTTTGGTGGTTTCCCATGCATTTTGGTAGAAATGGTGGGTTTTCAAAATTTGGGCCAAACCGTGAGCCCATTTCTAGATTTAAAAATAAGTTTTTTTCTTTAATAAAACCTTCATTTTTCAACATTTTACAATCATTCAACTTGACAATCAGCATACCCTAGTATATTAAAACCACCATATCAATTTTGACCCCATAGGCATCCATAATAATGAAGGATTCATGTTTTTTATTAAGGTGTTGGGCCAGCCCGAAATCCCATTTCCTACTTTAAAAAGTTTTTTAATTATTTAATATCAAATTCTATATTTTACATTTTTTCAGTTATTCCTACTCTCACCTGATGCCACTTACCCAAGATGTTCCCCCATTCTCTCCTCCCCCTCTTTGGAGCTTATATTCATAGAAAATTATGGCTAAACATCTTTGGATGTCTCAAATAATCCATATTTTAAGAGGTAAATTGTTTCTTCCATTACTCCTTCAATTTTTACTCTTTTCCCTTCATTTTAGTTCTCACATGACCTACACATCATCAGTAGAACCTAACTTTCATTTTTGGATGTTTGGAAATTCAGATACTAGTGTATTTGGGGTGTTTTATTCAATATCTCTCAATTAATTGAGTTTTCCCTCATGTTCCTCCCAATTTATTAGGGTTTCTCCCACTTTTCCTGAGGTTCTAAAATGTCCAGAAGTTAGGGTTTGTACCTAGGGGTTTTCTTTGAGTTTCTTGGTATAATATTGATGCTTTAGGTGACTTTTCACTCCCTTGTGGTGTAGTGGTTGTGCGGTTGATGTTTCACACAACAAATTGGGGGTTTTGACACAAAAGGCGGGATATTTCATGTGTAAGAAATTATTGACGAGTTAGATTGCTTGATTTATTAATTTAGAATGTTCCTAATATGTTATGTGTGGTAAGAAAACTAATTTTGGTATCATTTGTTAAGAATTTTTTCTTAAAGTTACATTTTTACCTGAAGTTATGTATTTTTGAAATGTAACTCATGTGATATATTTTGTGGTAGTTTTATAAAATATTAAAGTGATTTATTAGTTGTTTTAAGTGGTTTACAATTCTAGTTTGGTAATTATTTAGTGTGATTTTGTCCATGAAAGTGGGTTTTGAAATAGGTTTTATGTAAAAAACATGGTTATACCCCTTGGGATTGATTTATAAATTTTTTTAACGATTTCTTGAGTTAAACCAAGTTGTTAAAGGATAAATATGTACTGTTTTGGTGAGTGGGTTCACCTAAGATGAGATTTTAATAGGTAAAGTGGGGATTTAAGATGTAAAACATTTTTAGAATAATTTATAAATTGTTGAAGGGTTTTATTAAATTGTAAGAAATGAATTTTGTTTGAGTATGATGGAAAAAATGAATTATGTTTGTGAAAGGAGTATTATGTGACATGTGTGTTGGATGTTATGTGATTTAAAATATCTTTTAAAGGTTTTATAAAATTCTTAAAGGATTTTTTAAAGTGTGAAAGATACGAGAAAAGTGTTGTGGGGTGTTTTGGTGTGAGTATGATTTCAAAATTAATTTGAATGAAAAAAGGGATTATGTGACTATTGTGATATACATGTAGGATTTTTGGTTTTTGTGTGAAATGTAGGTGGTATTTTATGTGAAAATTATATTTCATGGCTTTTGTAACTTTTTTGAGAACAAGAGGAAACACCTGGGTATCTAGGTGGGTGAACGTGTACTAGTATGCTAGTGACCTCATGGGGTTTGCCTTCAGTTTCACGTAGCACGTTTGATGATGAAAACACTCACTAAACTATGATGATGATATTGGGGGACCACTAGGTTATGGGTATGATCCCTACTAGTGGCTCATGTGCACGATAATGAATATTTTTATGGTTACTTTCACCAAGATACGAGGTACCTGGGACCCAAATTGAGCTAGTGCCTAGGGGTTATTTCTCACTACTTGTTCTCATTAGATACTTTAGGCTTACCATCAGTATATGTTATGTTTAGTTAGAAAATTGAGTAGATTTGAAACTCATTTTCAATGTGTTGATTATTTAAATTACACCACTTGAAAACGATTTTTATTTAAAGTTACATCTCTTTAAAATTATTATTAGCATCTCATGTTTATGAAAACTTGCAACCTTTTCATATTTAAGTGTTTATCACATGGAATAATTTAGTGTTGGAATTATAATATGATTTTTATCACACCATAATTACTAATTTGGGAGTAAGTAGACTTGGTTATTTTTTTTGCAGGTTTGGGTACATTTTTTTGTGCTGATGGTTTATGTTTTTAGCGTTCCGTCGTGATGTATTGTTGTAGAGATGGCTTGAGGGCGGTGCCTCTTTCCAAGATGAGGTTCTTGGGCTGTAAATATTTGGTTTCTTAATTTTTTATAGTCTTTTATAACTATTATAAATTATGTAATTCAATTTTGTTTTTTTAAATATGGTTTGTTTTAAAAAATACAGATTTTTTATATTGGGCATGTTTGCTGTTTTATTGTTTATAATCTTAGTTAAATATTTTCAAAATTTTATTTTATGATACCCAAGAAATTGTGATAGACCATGGGGATCCAGAATGCCCTTAGATCCTGTTCTTAGGCCATTTTAGGTTTTGATTTTAATGGCGACCTGATTCAGTTTGTGATAAAATTGTATCAGAGGAGGTTAGCTCTCTTGGGTCATGTTATTTAGGGAAGAGTCACAATAGTATAGAATTAGTATTGTTGGGGATTAACATTCTGATTATGAGTAGGGTTCCTAAGAAACACACCTCGTGACGTGATTCAAGTCTCCAGTGGAAGTTGGGTTTTATCTGAGTCCTTTGGTTTTCTTGGTTTGATGTCGATTAGGAGAAATGAAAGAGAGTTAGGCTAATGGTCTCTGTGAGCTCGCAGGGCCTGGGAAACCATGTGGAGACATGGATATTTTTCCAGAACACTCTTTATGATGGTGAAGTGATTGGTGTATGGACACCAAACTTATGTCCATGTCTCCCACTGAAACTAGTTTCCCCTCACATTTTCTTGTTTCCTTTAGTAATAGAATCTTGGAAGTTTGGTTTTAAAGTAAAAATGACTTGGTTTTAAGAAGCGTAATGTGTTTGTGAAATGATTTTATAATAAAGAGGTAATGGTTTGATTTGTGAAATGGTAGAACTGAATTTTGAGAGTTGTTTTGAAATGGAAAATGGTGTGTTTACACCTATTTTGAAAGCAGGGACTATATTAAAGTTGGTTTAGAAAAATTATTTCTAATAGAGTTTTCTAAACTATTGAAAGGTGTATTAATGGGATGGAATGTTTTGGTGGTCATGTGTGGAGTTTGGAAATGTATTTTTATTTGGTAACTATAGATCATTTGCAATGTTTTATGAAATTTTGGAATCTTGTTTTATAATGTGAAGAGTTGAGTTCTCCATTTAATATGGATTTATGAAATGGAGTTTGTCATGAAATTAGAAGTGTTTTGAAACATGATGAAATGTTTTCAAATTAATGTAAATGAATTGAAAGTTAGTTTTTATTGAATTATTGGTGATATTTTGAAATGTTTCGTAAGACCTAATTTGGGTTTTGATTTCATGCATATCTTTTTTGAGAAAAAGGAAGTATCAGTTGAATGTTTTGGTTTTGTAAAGTGGAAGGAATTTTTGTTTTAACCTTTGGTATTTCCATGAAATATCATATGTATAGGGTTATATGGGATGAGGGATCGTTAATGGAATGACTGGATGAGTTCTAAGATGGATATGAAGAGGGTTCCCAGTTTGGCATGGAAACATGCATGTGTGAGGCCCAGAGGGTATTATTGGTGGATGCACTAACTGCCAAACCCTATGTTTTAAAAGAGATGATTTTAAGGGAAACCAAGATGTATTGATGACAATTTTGGGATAGTGCATCTTATGTGTTCTCAGAAATGTTTTTTTTGTGGTATGTTTTGAGTCCAAGAACCCATCTTGTTTGAATGGTGTTTTGGGTTTGGGTTTGGTTAGTAAGCTGGGTTGAAGGGATGGTTAGTGGTCACCTTATGATAAATGTTTTAGGAGGCCTTTACGGTGGTTCCCTTCACGTGTTTGAATATATTTTGTAGTATGTCTTGGCCAACGGACCAGGTTGGTTGGGTCCTTGGGTTCTATCGTTGGATATGGTGTTAGGATGGTATGACTCTGAGTATAATATACTATGTGATACCAAACATAGGATCGAAATAAGAATGAGATTATCAAATACAAGAGGGGGGGGGTGAATTGTATCTTTTAAAAATTCCCTTAGGAAATTTTGGATAACCAAAATTCACAACACCTCTATGAGTACTAAAGACTTGCTGGATTTTGGAATAGTGATTTAGAAAATGAAACTTAACAAAAGTTACAAAGATTAAGATTCTACCTTAAAGCTTATAGAAACTAACTAAATTAGAGTACAAGTAAGGAATTATAAGAAAGTTATACTTTCCTTAGCCATACAAAATGCATCATAAAAAACAAGTAGTAAAACTACAAGTAACAAACAATAACTATTTTAATCAAAAGAGAAGGGTATCCAACAACCCTGGATAAGAGGTCCCTTGATTTATACTTTCAAGAATGTCTGTCTTACCCACACCATGGTAAGCCCTCGATACAAAGATCAGAGTCTATCTTGCGATCCCCACAAGCCCTCAACTATCAGGTAGTCGGCACCTCTGTCTTCCTCAGCAAGTAAGCCCTCAAATTCAAGGTGTTGGAACCTCTGTCTTCCTATCCCCGGATGCCCTAGATTGTAATCACCAACAATCAGAGTCGTATGAAACAAGTCTGCACGAGGAAAAGTTTGAACAAGCCATTCAAACTTTCTGCATGGAGCATTGAGAGTTGATAAGAGCCTCTCTCTCTAGAAATCACTTCAGGATGTTTTGATCACCAAAATTCCAAAAGTCCCAAACAAATTCAAATGAGATCCTATTTATAGGAGAAGCTCAAACGGTCGGCTCCCTCCTCCAACGATCATATTTCGCCTTGAATTTTGGAGGGACCTGTACATGTGTCACTCAACCAACAGTTATTCAATAACTAAAAGCACGACATCATTTTGCAATGAAACAAGTATAAGCATAAGAAAAACTGATGTTTGGAATGTAAGCAAAGCAATGTTCAGAGTCTAATAAAAAATGGAATTCAGAGTCTATAATAAAGAGATATTAGGATTCTATTTTGTAGGAATTTGGAACCGGAATTTTGTAGAAATCTGGAGTCTGAATTTCTACGGAAATTTAGAGTCTGGTTTTAGTAGAATTCAGAATCTGAACTTACTGAGTTCAGAGTCCAACTCATAGAAGTTCGAAGTCGAACTAGTAGAAGTTCAGAGTCTAACTCATAAAAGTTCAGAGTTGAACTAGTAGAAGTTCGGGGTCAAACTCCTAGAAGTTTGGAGTCGAACTCATAGAAGTTCGGAGTCGAACTAGTAGAAGTTCGGAGTCGAACTAGTAGAAGTTTGGAGTCGAACTAGTAGAAGTTTTTGAGTCCATAATTTAGAGTGGAACCTTATGAGATTTCGTATCCAGAATTTGGATTGGAACTTTATAAGAGTTCGTATCCAGAATTCAGGGTGAAACCTTATGAGATTTCGTATCCAGAATTCGGAATGGAACTTTATTTGAGTTCGTATTCAGAATTCGGAGTGGAACATTATTAGAGTTTGTATCCAGAATTCAAATCCTAAAACAAAATGCTTCATATCTAAGTATTATATGATTTCTAGGTTTTAGGTATGAATCCGATTTTTATACTTAAGAAAAATATTGATATGTATAAGGAAATCTAGGTAAGGGTAAATTTCCTTAAGGAATTAAATTTTCCTTAGAAAAGTAAAATATAGATTTTCTTAAGTATAAGGTGTTTGTGATTTTCAAAATAATAAGGAATGGAAAAGTCATAAGGAAAACCTTATTAAATCAACAATCTCCCCCTTTTTGGAATGCACAAACAACCCTTCGAAAAAGAATATAAGGAATTTTGAAAATTTTCTTTAGACTTTGAAATTAAAACTTATCTCCCTTTGTTCATAGATGATAGTGAATACAACTAACTCCCCCTTAGGATTTGGAACTCTAAGGATTGTATTCTGAATTTCCGGAATGGAGTTTTTATTATCATAGGAATGAAAAACTTCTTAATGAGAAACTCCCCCTTACTTAAGGATAGTTCTTCACTTAGAAATTTTTATTCTCCATTTTTTGATTTTTCTTCTCCCTATTTGAGAAGTTCTTTTTCCTTATCCCCCTTTGTGATTTTCAAAAAGAATTGAGGGAATGGAAAAAAAATAATCTACCTGAAACATTAGTAAATACATACAAGGAGAACAAGCAACCATGGTTCTATTAAAATTGGAAGAATTTTTACAAGGAAAATCAAATGCAACAAAAGATCATATTGAGTTTATTTGTCTTCATTTTCCTTAGGGATCAGCTTCTTTAAGAGGGTTTTCAGCTTCTTTTAATCTTTCTGATCCTCCTCAGGTTGCTTCTCCAAAGCTGTGATCCTTTTTTGTTGAGCTTTCAAGACTTCTGCCCGAGCCTTCATGGCCTCTTCCTGCATCTTCAGAAACTCATCTTTCTTTTCCAGCTTCTCTTTAAACTCGATCCAGAAATCTCTTTCCCCTTTCCAGTTCTGAGCTACTGAGTTAAGCTTCCCATTTAAATCTATGACATGTTGATTCCGAGAATTTTTCTCAATGGTAATATTATCCTAAAGATTCTTAATCTTGGAATCCTCGGTGTCAAAAGCATCTTTAAGATCATTCTGAAAACGATCATACTCAGCCATGTCATCATCAACTTTCTTAGACCGCAATGTGATTTTGCTGCATGATTTTCTATGAACATCATAATTGATAAGGAAATTTATTTGATCTGCTTCTATCTTCACACACTTATCCATCACCATGGATAATGATTCTGACTTCTGATTCATGCTATGTTAAAGCATCTGGCACCTGGAGTCTATGGTGGGAAAGATCAAAATTGTGTCCACATACTTTTTCAAAGACTCAACAACAATGTCATGACCCAGTGCTAGTGATTCCAAATCAGAAACTTTGCTTGGGGATTATTCTTCTTCAATTTCTACCAGCTTTTTTCTAGAGGAACCACCAACCTCCTTCTTTCTTATAACATCTTTTTTGGGGGTATCCAAAATCACTTTCTTCCCCTTATAAACTTTCGGAATTTCTCCATCAATAGATTCTTCTTTGCTTTCAGATACTTGAAAAATATTATCTTCATCTGGTTTCTACTTCTCTACTCCTTCCTCAAGAAAATGCTTCTCAAAGCTTTCTTCCTCAAACAACTCATTTTCTTTTTCTTCTTCCTCGACATAATTTTCTTTAACATCTTTTTCATCTCCCTTTCCCAGAGTGACTATCTTTGAGGATTCAGGCATTTCTTGATAATCCTCAACTTGTTTAATCAAGTCATCCAGATCATCACTTCCTTCTTCTACTACTTCTTCTTATTCAATTTCTTAAAAAACCTCTTCCTATACTTCTTCTCCAGCTTGTTTCTCTACTTCTTCAACAACTTTTTTCCCTTTATACTTTTCCAGAGTGAAGTACTTATTCCCAGGGGTCTTTGGTAATGGTTGGACATCAAAAGTTTCCGGAATGGGAATCTTCTCAGAGGCTACTTCTTTATCTCTCAACAGAGATTGAACAACTTCGGCTTCAGACATATTTATCTTCATCTTCTTATCTTTTTCTACCTTCTCAAGGTATTCATCTGTATTATCCCTTAAGGATTTTGCTTCAGTAGGGTCTAATACAAACTGAGGGTCCCATTCCTTCATTTTCTCCTTATTTTCCCTCCACTTAGAAACCACTTCATCTGGATATACTTTCTATTTTTTCGGGTTGGGAGGTGCAGACTGGGTTTCCCTAGATTTGGGAGTCTTGTCTTTAGCAACCACTTCTTTCAATTTCCTCTTCTTAGAAACCTTATTTACTGGCTCAACCTTCTCTACAATTTCCAGAGTGACTTCTGCCTCCTCTTCTGCCAGATCGTAGAAATCACTTGATTCTTTTGAAAAGATAGCTTTCATCCTCTTTAAGGTGTCATCACTTATCAGTATCACCTTAAAAATTCTCATCTTGGAGGTGCAAGAATCTTTGAACAAATCAAGACAACTAATAATAAGCTTGGAGATAAGAGCCGGGTTTATAATGATTTGAGCCTTTAAAGTTCCATTTTTGATATTTTGAACTGTAATAAGAACATGCCTCATAAGATCGATATTTCTTAGATTTTACAAGAAGTTTAAGATTTAGATATCACTTTTCTTTAGGTTATCCTTATCTCCTCTTCTCAGAACGAAAACCCCTTGAACCCATAACTGGAGAATCCGGTTTTTGGTGGATAGATGAGCAATCATTGCTGTTTTATCATCATTGAGGCCAAGGAATTTCATTTCCTTCACTTTTCTAAAACATCCTTGCACATCCGGTAGCTTATGTGAATTTTTTTTGCTTCACCATCATATAATAAGCCTACCAAGTTTTCTTCCTTGGAGTAAGAAATCTTGTATGTCTTCCTATAAGACTTAAAAGAAAATTTTTCTCTGCCATCTTCTTCATAGAAGTAAATAGACTCATAAAATTCAACAAGAAAATCTGTATAAACAACACCCTGACCCTCTGGTTTCGATGCGCAGAAATCTTCCCAACCATTGAGTTTGATATTCTTCGAAATTAGAGAATCATACTCACTAAAGAAATCCGGATGGACTAACCTCACCCTGTAGACTAACCATTTTGAGATTGGCTTCATAGAAGAAATATCATGGGAAGTAGCTTCTACAGACATTCATAATGGAGGAGCACTGAAAGATTTAGAATGGGCTTTAAGAACAGAGGTAGGGCTTCGACACGCGAGAGCTTGAAATCGATGTGGGACCCAAAAGGGGTGCCATTTATATAGGTGATGGAGGTTACCTTTCACCTTCCAAAACCAAACTAACGGTTGAAAAAAATTCTTTGATCTGATCTGACTGTTGAAATCATACCCGTAAGGAAAACTTGAATCTGATCTTTTGAGGTTTTGACAAAAACATTCAGATTTAAGTAGAAACAAATCTGAGAAATTTTAAAAGAAAAGAAACTACCAGCAACTAAAAATGATTACGAAAACTTGAGTAAGGAAAACATATATTTAAGATTGGCTAGTAAGTTTATTAATAATAGGTAATATTCTTCTTGAATAAAATTTGACTATGAAAAACTCACTATGAAAAACTCACTATGAAAACTTCATTACAAAAAACCCAGTACGAAAACTTCATTACGAAAAAGCCAGTAAGAAAACTTCAATACTAAAAATCGTAGTATGAAAATTTCATTATGAAAAATCTCAGTACAAAAATTTCATTAAAAAAATGCTCAGTACGAAAGTTTCATTACGAAAATTCTCATTACGAAAATTCTCATTACGAAAATTTCATTACGAAAATTCTCAGTACAAAAATTTCATTACGAAAATTTTCATTACGAAAAATATCATTACGAAGATTTTCATTAAGAAAATTATTATTACAAAAATTATCATTACGAAAATTCTCATTACAAAAATTTTGAAAGATTCATTATGAAAAATTTTGAAAGTGTCATTACAATTTTTTTTGAAAGAGTCATTACAAATTTTTTTGAAAGAGTCATTATGATTTTTTTTAAATGCTGACAAACAAATGCACTCCCCCAATGAAAAGGTGTTTATTACTATAAGGAGAATGGTTCAACAAGAAGTTAATGAAGGATGATTACCTCATGGTTATCATTCCTAACTTTTGTTTAATGTATTCAAATCTATTAGAAGGTAAAGATTTTCTGAAAATATCAGCAAGTTGATCTTGCATTCCGATAAATTGTAGAATGATATCTCCTTTTTGTGTGTGATCCCTAAGAAAGTGATGCCTAATATCTATGTGCTTTTCACGGGAATGATGTGCAGGGTTTTCACTAAGTGCAATGGCACTTGTGTTATCACACTAAATTTGAGTCTTAGTAAAACTCAAGCCATAATCTGTGGGTGTGTGTTGCATCCACAACACTTGAGCACAACAACTTCCAGCTGCTACATATTTAGCTTCAGCAGTGGATAGTGCTATAGAGAGTTGCTTCTTGCATGACCAAGAAACTAATTAATCTTCTAAGAAATGACAAGTTCCGTTTGTACTCTTTCTATCCATTCTACATCCACCAAATTCAGCATCCAAAAAACCTTTTAATACAAAATCATTTCCAGAAGTATAAAATAGTCCTAAATCCATGGACCCCTTTAAGTAGCGAAATATTCTTTTCAATTCCTTTAAATGAGATTCCTTGGGATTGGATTGATATCTGGCACATAAGCATACTGAAAACATCATGTTTGGTCGACTAGCTGTCAAGTAAAGTAGAGTTCCTATCATACCTCTAAAAGATGTTTGATCTACTGGTTTCTCATCTTCTTTAAGATTAAGTGTGTTTGAGGTGCCAATAGGTGTACTTATACTCTTAGTGTTTTCATACCCATACTTTTTTAGAGGATCTTTAATATACTTATGTTGAGATATGTTAATTCCTTCTGGTTTTTGAGAAATTTGAAAACAAAGTAAAAATGTTAACTCACCCATCATACTCATTTCAAACTCAAATTTCATTAGATCCACAAAGGAATCAGTTAAAGATAGCTGATTTGAACCAAATATAATGTTATCAACATAAATTTGAACAATCAAAACATTTTTCTTATCTTTCTTTATAAAAAGAGTTGGATCTGCATTTCCCTTATCATAGTTATTTTGAATCAAAAATCATGTAAGTCTATCATACCAGGCTCGTGGAGCTTTTTTAAGGCCATACAAAGCTTTGGTAAGTCTAAAAACATGATCAGGATGTTTTGTATCTTCAAAGACAGGAGGTTGTTCAAAAAAAATTCCTCTTGAACATAACCATTAAGGAAAGCACATTTCACATCCATTTGAAAATTTTTAAAATTGAAGAATGCTGCAAAGGCAAGAAAAATACGAATAGATTTAAATCTAGCTACTGGAGCATAGGTTTCTTCATAGTCTATTCCTTCTTGTTGATTATACCCTTTAGTAACCAATCTAGTTTTATTTCTAACGATGACTCCATTTTCATCACAATTATTTCTGAAGGCCCTTTTTACTCCAATAATAGAAGTTTCCTTAGGTGTTTCAACCAAGGACCAGACTTTATTCCTTTAGAATTCATTTATTTCATATTGCATGGCTTTTATCCAATCATCATCACCGAAAGCTTCATCAGTGCTTTTTGGTTCCAATTGGGAAAGGAATGCTAGATGTTCTACTTCATTTCTGAAGGAACTTCTAGTTCTTACAAGTTGATTCACATCACCAATGATACTATCACTAGGATGATTCTTTAGAAATTACTGATTTGGGTTTTGTAAAACCTGTTCATCAACATAGGGTTGAATTTCTTCTAGGGTAAATGTTTCAGAAGTATCTTCCTGTACATTTTCCTTATCAGAAGAATTATCTATCCATGGTTGAAAATCAGTTTTTGAAAACACATCTGAGGATGTAGGTTGAGGTTGTTTGAAAACAAAGGGATTAGTTTCATCAAATTTTACATGTACTGTTTCTTCAACAGTACAAGTGTTTTTATTAAAAACTCTATAAGACTTAGAAGTTGTGGAGTAGCCTAAGAAAATTCCTTCATCAGATTTTGGTACGTATTTGTGTAAGTTATCTTTAGTGTTCAGAATGAATAATTTTCACCCAAAAACCTTAAGGTAGGAAAGTCTATGTTTTCTACCCTTCCATAACTCATAAGGAGTTTTATTAAGAAAAGGTCTAATCAAAACTCGATTTATAGTATAACAAGCTGTACTTATAGCTTTAGCCCAAAAATGTTTGGCAATAGAATACTCACTCAACATGGTTCTAGTTATCTCTTAAAGAATTATATTTCTTCTTTCAACAACACCATTTTTTGAGGTGTTATGGGTGCTGAGAAGTTTTGAGTAATACCATTTCTATTACAAAAAGTTTCAAAATCGGAATTTTGAAATTCTTCTCCATGATCACTATGAATAGTTTTCAATGGAAGGTTTTTCTCATTCTTGACTTGGGCTCTAAAACTTTTGAAATATGAAAAAGATTCAGACTTCTTTGCTAGAAAATAGACCCATGTAAATATAGTGTAATCATCAACTAAGAAAAATATAGAATACTTTCCCCCAATGCTTCCAGTTTGTGTAGGACAAAAAAGATTCATGTGCACTAACTGTTGTGCATCAGTTGTTGAGACTTCACCGATTGATTTAAAACTTGATTTATGTTTCTTTCCATATTGACAAGGTTTACAGACTTTTGAAGAATCAAATCTAAGCTTTGGTAGATCCTTAACTAAACCTTTATTAGAAAGTTTACATAAGTTCCTAAGGTTACAGTGTCCTAACCTTCTATGCCACAACCAAGAGTGATCTTCCATTTCATTAAGGCATGGTAGATCTTGGATCCTAAGGTATTCTAAGTTTAGTATGTAAACATTCTCTTTCCTATAGGCCAAAAGAATAAATTCTTCCTTGGAATTGTATACTAAGCACTTATAATTCCTAAAATTCACAAGGTATCCTTCATCACATAATTGACTTATGATGATGAGGTTGTTATTAAGACCTTTAACAAAAATAAAATTTGAAATTAAAGTTTTTCCAAGAAGAACAATGTTACCTATACCAATAATTTTTCCCTAAGTATTATCTCCGAAAGTAACATTTCATCCTTTTGTCTTGATAATCTTTTAAAAATAGCCTTTGTTACCAGTCATATTCCAGGAACATCCACTATCAATGTACCATATATTTTTCTTGGTACTTTCCCTAATTTCTTAAAAAATATAAAAAAGTTAGGTTTCCGAAATCCAAACTTGTTTGGATCCAGAATTGATAGACAAAATTTTTTTGGGTATCCACATTTGTTTAGAAAAATATGCTTTATAAAACCCAAGATATTGAACTCTATTCAAGGAACATTTTTTCTTCCAATGCCCACCATTTTGACACTTAGTGAAAAAAGGGGCTCTAGAAGGAATAAAATAGTTGTTTTTGAAAACCTGTTTTTGGTGAGTATAACCTACCCCAGTAGTGTTTCCTTGAGGTTTAATTTGAGAATACATCTTGTCAAAATTTTCTTTCCCAGAGGTAAATTTTTCAAGAAGCTTCTTAAGAGGAAATATTTCAGATTTTAGTCGGATGACTAAATTCCTATCCTTAGGATTCATTTCCTTAGAGTTAGATTTTTCCTCATAGTTTTTTATCTTTAAAATAGCATTCTTAAGATCTTTAGAAAATTATTCCTTAATAGAATTTTCTTTCTCAAGTTATTTAGAAAGTTTTTCTAAAAGATCATCTTTATCTCTAAGATTTTTAGTGAGATCTGAAATCTCTTTTGTAAGAATTTATTCCCTAGTATTTTCCTTGTCTAATTTATTAGAAATTTTATAGTTCTTTGATTCAAGTAACTTGGAAAATCTAGATACTTATTCATATGAAGGTTCTTCATTTTCTGAAGATGAAGTATCTTCATTAGAAGGACTATTTTCGGAATAGTAATTGTTATCCAGAGATAAATTTGTTAAAGCCTCGGCAGAGCACACCTTAGCCATAAGACATGTATGTGGAAAAGAAGTATTAGCAATGAATCCCATATTCTTCTGAGATGATGAATAATATTCAGAAGATTTGCTTTCTGAAGAGTCTCCAAATCTAGCACACCAAGTAGTATTATATTTCAGACTTTTATTAGCTTTAGTTTTGTAAAACTTCTTTCAGTTACTTTCAGAAAGCCTTTCTTTTCTTTCTTTCTTCTTGAGAAAAGGAAAATATGTTCTTATGTGACCAGATTTATTACATTCATAGCATGTTACTTCTGAATATTTCTTATTTTTCCTTTCATTCTTCTTATACTTGGATTGGAAATCTCTTTGTCCAACTATCTTGTTCATCCTTCGAGCAAGATTAGCTAACTCATTTTTTGACACTTCAATCTCACTAGATTTGGATTGGATAGTAACCATCTTAGTCTTAGATCTAGTTACTCTTCCAGGAGTTGTATCTTTCATGTGATTTGAAGTTGTAGTAAAATCAACACTACCATTTCCATTCTTCTTCTTTATGTTGTCAGCATCTCTCTTCATTCTAGTCTCATGTTGAAGAAGAGTTCCAAACAGTTTATCAAGAGAAATTTGAGTAAACTTCCTGTTCTCATCGATAGCAGTTCTCTTTGATTCCCACACATTTGGAATAATATCTATGATCTTGTCAACAAGCGATTCATCATCTATACCTTTCTCTCCCATAGATTGTATACTGTTCATGATAGTCATAAATCTCTATTGCACCTTGCAAATTGGTTCTCCATAAGGAAAATTAAAACCATGATACTCAGCTCTCAATATAGCTCTTCTGGTCTCAATCACTTTAGATGTAGCAACATGTGTAACTACAAGTTTCTTCCATTTACAGTTAGCTGTTTCACAAGAAGAAATTTTGCTATATATGTTCCTAGTCATTGAACAAAGTAAAGTATTGCGTACCTTATAGTTGAGTTGGTAATCATGATTTTCTTTATTAGTAAAAGCACTTACTTCCTTGTCAGGAATTTTATATCCTCCGGTAAGCATGAAAAATTTATCTACCCCAGTATTGATAATGAAAGTCTTCATATGATCTCTCCAATATTCATAATCATTACCATAAAAAATTGGTGGTCTGATACGATTTAGGTTGTTAATGGATCCAACATTTATACTTGTCATCCTTAAGAAAATATTTGGCACACAAACTTATTAGTAGTATGAGTTTGTAAACAAGAGGAAATATTTTAAGCAAGAAATATTGTAATTCTAAGTAAAAATGAATCCAAACTATGAGTCCGAGAAAATAGATTCCGAAAAATATGAATCCGGAAGTATGAATCCGAAAATGTTGATCTGAAAAATCAAATATGAGATTTCTCTTCTGAATCTAATTGTGAGATTAATTCAGATTGAACCAAACCCTTTGATACCAATTGTTAGGATGGTATGACTTTGAGTATAATATACTCTGTGATACCAAACTTAGGATCTAAATAAGAATGAGATTCTCAGATACAAGAGGGGGGGGGGTGAATTGAACCTTTTAGAAATTTCCTTAGGAAATTTTGGATAACCAAAATTCACAACACCTCTATGAGTACTAAAGACTTACTGGATTTTGGAATAGTGATTCCAAAAATGAAACTTAACAAAAGATACAAGGATTAAGATTCTACCTTAAAGCGTATAGAATCTAACTAAATCAGAGTACAAGTAAATAAGTATAGGAAAGTTATACTTTACTTAGCAATACAAAATGCAGTGGAAAAAACTAGTAGTAAAACTACAAGTAACAAACAATAAAACTTTTAACCCAAAGAGAAGGGTATCTAACAACCCTGGATAAGAGGTCCCTTGATTTATACTTTCAAGAAAGTCTATCTTACCCACACCAGGGTAAGCCCTTGATACGGAGATCAGAGTCTGTCTTTCTATCCTTGCAAGCCCTCAACTATCAGGCAGTCGGCACCTCTGTCTTCCTCAGCAAGGAAGCCCTCAAGTTCAAGGTATTGGAACCTCTGTCTTCCTACCCCAGGAAGCCCTCGATGGTAATCATCAAAAATCGGAGTCGCACGAAACAAGTCTGCACAAGGAAAAGTTTGAACAAGCCATTGAAACTTTCTGCACGAAGCTTTGAGAGTTGATAAGAGCCTCTCTCTCTAGAAATCATTTCAAGATGTTTTGATCACCAAAATTCAAAAAGTCTTGAACACTTTCAAATGAGATCCTATTTATAGATGATGCTCCAATAGTCGGCTCCCTCCCCCAACGGTCATATTTCTCCTTGAATTTTAGAGGGACTTGTACACGAGTCACTCAACCAATGGTTAGTCAATAACTGAAAGCACGACATCGTTTTGTAATGAAACAAGTGTAAGCATAAGAAAAAATGAAGTTTTGAATGTAGGAAAATAAAATTTTGGAGTCTAATTAAACATGGAATTCAGAGTCTATAATAAAGAGATATTCAGATTCTATTTTGTAGGAATTCGGAACCGGAATTCTGTAGAAATCCAGAGTCTGAATTTCTAAGGAAATTCATAGTCTGGTTTTACTAGAATTCAGAATCTGAACATACAGAGTTCAGAGTCGAACTCATAGAAGTTCAGAGTCGAACTAGTAGAATTTCGGAGTCGAACTCATAGAAGTTCAGAGTCGAACTATTAGAAGTTAGGAGTCTAACTCATAGAAGTTCAGAGTCAAACTCATAGAAGTTCAGAGTCGAACTAGTAGAAGTTCGGAGTCGAACTAGTAAACGTTTGGAGTCAAACTATTAAAAGTTTAGAGTCCATAATTCGGAGTGGAACCTTATGAGAGTTCATATCCAAAATTTGGAATGGAAATTTATAATGGTTCATATCCATAATTTGGAGTGGAACCTTATGAGAGTTCGTATCCAGAATTCGGAATGGAACTTCATTTGAGTTCATATCCAGAATTCTGAGTTGAACTTTATTAGAGTTCATATCCAGAATTCGGATCCTAAAACATAATGCTTCATATCTAAGTATTATATGATTCCGAGGTTTTAGGTATGAATCCGATTTTTATACTTATGAAAAATATTGATATGTATAAGAAAATCTAGGTAAGGGTTAATTTCCTTAAGGAAGAAAATTTTTCTTAGAGAAGTAAAATATAGATTTGCTTAATTATAAGGTGTTTATGATTTTCAAAACAAGAAGAAATGGAAAATTCATATGGAAAACCTTATTGAATCAACATATGGGATGCCCCCATTAAGGGTTAGCGCACAACTAAAGTGAAACCCAGATTGTTTTGTCCTTGGTTGGTCCTCAAGTTGATCAATATAAGGAATATTTTTCTTGATCTTTAGAGACTGGGTCTTCACCATTTTCCTTTCTAGGTTTTTTGGATCCTCTTGTAGAGGGAGAGTGGTTAGGGGTGGTTGAAAGAGACCATAATTCCTTAAGATACCTGAGTTGTCAATGGTGACAGTTTTTTGGGGTTGTTAGTGCTGGATGTTCACTATGAGGGCCTCTGGGTCCTTCATCGGTCTCTTCGATGTGAGGGATGATGTTACGACACAGTGTGGAAAATCTGGTCAAGAGATGATATTTTTACCATTTGATGGAATCATGTGCTGTTTGAGACTTGGCATAATATCTATTTCCTTGTCTTTTTTTATTAGTCTCAATGGTCTTGGTCAGTGTTTCCTTCTGATGTGATGTGCTCGTTTTACTAAAAGGTGAAGGTTGTTCAATCCTTAGAGAGTATCCTCTTTTTGGAAAGGTGTCTCCCTTTAGAAAATCTCAACATCCTCTATTTAGAAGAATGTGTTTACATATATCCTTTCCCATTTCCATTTTGAATTTGAAGAAACACGGGTTTATGAGTGTGAATATTATAAGTCCTTGTTTCGGTAAAATGTTGGGTGTTGGTAAAGTGAAGTTGGAGTGTGTTATGTCTTGTTGAACCAATCTGGGATCTCGATGTTGTTGTTTGTGGCACCAAAAGAAGAGATTCCATTCAATATTTTCAAAATCCTTACTTTGAGGCTGATGTTGCTTCAATAATTTGAACACTATCCATAGATCCTGGAGTGAATCTGGCACGTAGTCAGGGAAATCCCCAGGTTATTAAAAATTTTGGTTTAATTCTTGTCCTGGAAATATTGGAATAATTTAAACCATGGATGTCATCATATTGTTCTATTTGTTCCGGTTTGGTGGTATATGTGGGAGGGACACATTTAACTTTTGTATCTTGAATTCATAATTTATTCCTTTTGTTTCCTTCGAGTTTTTTTTAGAAAAGTTTGAAATTTGGGCTAAGCATATTAATGTGCACTGTTTTTGCATGGTTAGTAGTAATTGTTTACCAATCTAGGGAATTGTGCAATAAGAGACAGTAGCTACCACATGGTCTTCATACAGCCATGTGCCTTGGCACATGTAACTATAAAAAAATTCCACCTTGGATAGAATGCTCAGCACGGATAGCGCACACTTTCCCAATCTGTGCAGTTATGCCAACTCTTTAAATTTTTGGGTATTTTCATGTCGAACTGTGCTAGTCAGTTTAGATGGTTGGTTCTTATGGTGGGTAAACCCACTATGGGTATCATGTAAGTTATTTTGAAAGAATATAATGAGATTCTACCCCTTATGTTATGGATTCCGTTTGAGCCTCCCCCTGTTAGTGTCCTAATTCCTTATTGAAAAAATTTAAGTTGTCTCTTATGGTGGGGATCCCATTTGTGTCTCCCCGTATCTGTAACTCAGTTTTGTCCTTCATCATGGCTTGGAGATAGGTATTCTTCCTCGAAGCTATCTAACTACCAAAATAAACCTTGGGTAAACATTGGGAGTGGAGAGCTCCTAATGATTTAGTTAAAGAAAGGTCAGTGTAACCTTGTTTGATGTTGTTGTTCGTCTGGGTAAACTACTTGAGTGTTGTTCAGATGGTGTTTGATGTTTTCTGTTTGGGATAAATTCTGGATATTCATGATCATTACAATAAAGTGGAGTGTGTTCTGGATTTTGAGAGTATTCCTTCCTTGATTTATCAATTTAATATATCTTAGCTTTTATGGTGGCAGTGAAACTTGGAAAAGGAGTCCATTTTGGCCTTTTGGTTGGGTTTGGTTTTTGCCTTTGGCCATTCTACAACATCCTGAGGGTAGAAGGTTGTATGGTGGGGAGAATTGTCAAATCCATTACTTATTTTAAAGATAATTTTTAATTTAATTTCATTTCGTTTTTAGGGGGTTACCCATGCATTTTGGTGGCAATTGCGAGTTTTTAAATTTTGGGCCAAACCGTGAGCTTGTTTCTACATTTAAAAATAAATTTTGTTTCTTTTATAACTCCATAAGTTTTCAAAATTTTACACCCATTCCACTACTGAATTGGCATCCCATGGTATATTAAAACCACCATATCAATTTGGACCCCATAGGACTCCATAATAATGTTGGATTTGAGTTTTTTATTAAGGTGTTGCGCTAGCCTAAAATAAGATTTCCTACTTTAAATTTATTTTAATTTTTTAATATCTCATTAAATTTTTATGTTTTTCGGTGATTCCAACTCTCACCTGAGTCCCCTTACCCAAGGCACTGCCCCATGGTCTCCTCCCACTCTTTGGAGCTCATATTCATACCTAATTAGGGAAAAAATTCTTGGGATGTCTCAAATCATCTAGATTTGATGAGTTAAATTATTTCTTTCAAAACTCCTTCAATTTTTACTCGTTTCCATCTATTTTAGTTCTCACATGACCTAATCACATTTATTAAAACCTCACTTTCATTTTTTTTCTATTTTGAAGTTCAGTTATTCTTTTATTTGGGGTGTTTTATTTAAGATCTCTTAATTAAGTGAGTTTCCTCTCATTTTCCTCCCATTTTCTTAGGGTTTCCTCCACTTTTCTTGAGGTTATAAAATTTCCATAAGTAAGGGTTCGTACCTATGGTTTGTATTTTAGTTTCTTTGTCTAATATTGAGGTTTTAGTTGGCCTTTCACTCCCTTGTGGTGCGATGGTGGTGCAGTTGATGTTTCACACAACAGATTGGGGGTTTTTACACAAAAGCTAGGTGATTCCATGTGTAATCAATTATTTATGAGTTATCTTGATTGATTTTTTAATTTAGAATATTCCTAATATGTTGTGTGTGGTGAGAAAACCAATTTTGGTAGTATTAGATAAGCATGGAGTACTAATGTTACATTTTTTACTTGAAGTTGTTTATTTTTCAAATTTTACTCTTGTGATATCTTTTGTGGTAGTTTTATAAAATATTAAAGTGATTTATTAGTTGTTTAAAGGGGTTTCCAATTCTATTTTTGTAATTCTTTGGAGTGATTTCAAAATGTAATTGAATGAAAAACAAGATTATGTGACCTTTGTGATATAAATGTCTGATGTTTGATGTATGTGTGACTTGGAAGTGGTATTTACATGTGAAAATTATATTTCATGACTTTTGTAACTTGTTTGAGCACAAGAAGGAAGACCCAGGTATCTAGGTGGGTGGACATGTACTAGTATACTAGTGATCCCGTGGAGTTTAGCCTCAGTTTCACATAGCAAGTTTGATAATGGAAACACAAACTAAACTATGATTATGATATTGGGGGACCACTAGGTTATGGTTATGATTCATATTAGTGGCACATGTACATGAGAATAGATATTGGTTTGGTTACTTTCACTGAGATATGATGTACCTGGGACCCATAGTGAGCTAGTTCCTAGGGGTTATTTACCGTTGCTTATGATCATTAGATACATTATTCTTACCATCAGTATATTGTATGTTTGGATAGAAAATTCAGTAGCTTTGTTACTCTTTTTAAAAGTGTTGATTCTTTAAAGTATCCCACTTGAAAATGGTTTTTTTTAAAGTTTCATCTCTTTAAAATTATTATTAACATCTCATGTTTATGAAAACATGCAAGATTTTCATCTTTAAATACTTATCATACTAAATCCTTTAGTGGTGGGATCCTACTGGGCTTTGTCTCACACCCTACTTACACCTTTTGTGTAAGTATACTTCGTTATTTTTCTCGCAGTTTTGGGTACAACTCTTTGTGTTGATGGTTCAAGTTTTTTGTTGTCCTTTATGATGCAGTGTTGAGGAGATGGCTTGAGGGTGGTGCCTCTTGCCATGAGGAGGTTCTTGGGATATCCATTTTGGGTTTATTAATTTGTTATAGTATTTTAGAATTGTTTTAAATTATGTAATTCAATTATGAATTTTTTTAAATGATGGTTTGTTTTGAGAAATCCAGATTTGTTATAATGGACTTGTTTGTTGTTTTATTATTTATAATCTCAAGTAAATCATTCCCAAATTTCATTTTATGATACCCAGGCACTTGTTACAATCCATGGGGATGGATAATACCCTTTGGGCCTTGTACCGTGTTGGGTGTCAGTTTTAATGGTGACCAGATTTTGTTCATGACAATCACGTAGATGGTATGTCGTACAAATACATGAGTAACGTTCCCATATTTCAATGATCATTATGGAAAGAAGGTAAGTATCCCATATATTTATATAATGATCATTATATCATATTTTTATGTTATTTAATCATATATACTTATATATATAATTATTTTCATGTTAAAGGAATCATATCATGTCAAGGGGGCAGTAGTCCACACATCCACAAATGACGTTGTCACATTTTAAGTGTGTGAAATGGTAACAAAGAAAATGATATATATATAGTATATTTCAAAAAAGTAATTATTTTATGAATATAACAAAGAGTTTTTTTATGTAACATATGTATAATTAAAACCTTCCATTATACATTCCATATTTTGTGTGAACGAATTACATCACTTCAAGGGGGCGGTAGTCCACACTTCCTCAAACGATGTTATCATATTGATATTAAATGGAATTTATTAATGGTAAGTGTTTTAAAATTATTAAAGAAGTATAAATAAATAATAAATATCATATATATCATAGATAAACATATTTTATTTCATGATAGGAGGTAAATAAAAAATGAACAATCATCGTTTCGTGAGTTAGTTGTTCATCGTACACAGAAACAATATGTTTGTTACCCATTAGATGGATGTGTGTGTATGTATAGGTCGAACACCTCACATATAAACACCATAGTATATTTAGAATACTTTTTTATATAATAATATAATAATAAGATATGATGGGTTATAGAATGGAAATAAAAATAAAAATATTGAGAGAAGACGTTACTTCTTAATCAAGTAACTACTATTGTTTTGTACCAAAAGGATTAATTGGAAGGCTTTGTTTCAAAAGGGAGGATTAAAGATATAGGTGAGAGATTTTGGGAAGCTATATGGGAATATCTTGGACAAACCAAAGTGGGCTGAGAGGTGTGATAAAGGGGGAGAGTTGGTATCCTTTTATAAAGGAGGAAATATAATCACTTGGTATTTTTGAAAAGAAGTTTGATGTAGCCACGTTTTTGTAAAAAAACCCATAAAAAACCAAAAAAAAAACTATATAATTTAAGGTTAATAGATGAATTATTTCTTTAAAATGTGTTTTTGAGATAATTCTAGGTCAATTGGACCCCTAAGATAAAGTTTTAGTCCTTTATTAAACTCAATTTCGCCTCAATAATTGTAAAAAAATTTAATTACTTTCACTAATCATTTTCTTCAAAAGAAAAGTTTGAATTATTAGAAATTAGAAATTATTATGATTTCCATTATGTAATCCAATTTTAAAAATTCCAATCATATAAGTGCCAGAAATTGTTTTAATTTAATCCTGTGGGGGAGACGACAATGCAGGTTTTTAAAGTAAAAACGTCTAAAAGTTTACTATGTTTTTATAATCAATTTCAAAGTGAAATTGATTCCAAGGATATAAATTTTATTAACTTATAAAAATATTATCTAATTAAACTTTATAGAAAATTAAAATTATAATTTAACCTTATAAATAAATTAAATGAAAATTTTGACCTAAAATTCGGTATTTTTAACTTTTCAATGAAAAAATGAAATGTTTCATAAAAATATCAAAAATTCATCATAACCTAATTATAATATTTTAATTTAAAATATGAAGTTTATATTTACATATTGAATCAATTAAAGTGTCAAAATTTATATTTATGGGTTTACCATTTAAAGGCGGTAAAATTGCCATTATAAAATTATTATGTATAAAATAGAGTTTGTTCTTATCTTATTACTATCAAACCAGGTGGATAAATATAAAATATATTTTATTAAATATGATATATATATATTTCTTTAAAATCGTTAACTAATTTTAATTAATTATTTTTATTAAGACAAAACTCCTATAGAAGCATAAATATAATAATATTTCTTTTGATATCCATTCGGTTCTTATTTTTGTTTGCTCATTAATTGAGAACCAATGAATTAATTTTATATTATATAAACCATAATTTTTTTTAATTTATTTAATACTATTCATAACCACTAAGATAATGGAAAGGTTTTATCATATTATATTAAATAATAATATTTTAATAATTCTTTCTTATTTGGTGAAACTCGATCATACGTGTAACATAAGCTATCGAGGAATGTCACTCTTTCATGTAATGCAATATATCAAGGAATGTATCTATTGTATATGATGAAAGATATAAAATATATTGTATCATTTAAGATAGTAAATATGTTATAAATTATCTGGACATTATATTACCTTACGTGCTTGGTGTCGCGTGTCATTCCCACTATCGAATACCAGGTTCTTACTTTTGATTTTTAGGGCATCACATTCTCCTCACATTATTTAAATTTTTTCCATGTAATTAAAAATTGAACATGGTGATAGATTGTTTTATACATAATATTTTTCAAATTCCACATTGTGAGAAGGGTTGATAAGTCATTCTCTAGAAAAGAGAGAATGGGAAATAACAAGGTCACAAGGACTACCATGTAACTAGGTCTCTAAGGTAATAGGACATTAGTGGAAAGTAGTGATATGTACTTAGAGGAAAATTGTAAATATTTATAGGGAGTGAATGAGGTCATCGGTCAAAAATAAGTGAATGATCAATAGAAAGTCAAGGGCCATAAAGACATAAGTATTTGATGATTTAGAAGACCATTGGGTTTATATAAATTAATGTATTACTATAAAGTTGTATTTTTAATTAATTTTCTGAATGTTGGGTAGTTATTTTACTTTTTGTGGATGAAATTTAACTTTTTATTAATGAATAAACACAAGAGTCCAATAGAGAAACAACAAGGATCATGGGGGCCTTAAATGATGAAGGCCAGCAGAATCATCAAGAATAGCTTGCTAGAAACTATTTGGGATGGAGCTTAAACTATTATAGACGATAAGGGTCTCTCATTCTCTTGATTCATGGGACAACTTGTTCACTGCCAAATTCTCTTCATGCCAAACCTAGTTGATAGAATATATCTGGATGATTAAGCTTCTGCACATCCGAATGAGGTAGAGAAGTTCCCAAGGAGGTTCGGCCTTCCCTTTGAGATAAAGGGCAGTAGCTACTGAGTCAGTTTTGATGATCTCTACCTCGAGGATAAAGAGACCTCATAATTGCATAGTAGTGTGCATGGCTCTAATCTTTGCTCCCATGGAATTTCTCTGTCCATAAAAGTCACTAAAACCGAATAAAACTGAGCTGAACAAATCCATGAACAACCCTCCAACCCTATTTTGACTATCCATGAAGGATCTGTCCACGTTGAGCTTCGAACCTCTCCTAGGTGGTAACAATCTCACCCAGGTTCCCTGTGTGTTGCTACTGGCACCCACCAAATTATCCAGCCTTGGGTTGATTCTTCCAAAGGATGGAAAGCCCTCGCTGACCTAAATGAAACTCCCCAGCTCAACCACCAAGGCACCGGTTCTGACCCAAAATGAACTATGTGACATTTTGACACCCTCTATGGCCTTGTTCCTCACCTCCCATATGTTCTAGAAAGCCGCTGTCCCTGTGATGGCCCGATTTTTCATTTCAATATCCAAAGCTCTCGGGACCTGTAGCCAACTCGTGCATTTTTCTTGAAAGGATTTACCACCATCTATAATGTTCATACATGATTCCATATATCCACAAATATTCCTATCCCAATCTCTGTAGACAAATAGGTGTTATGTGGTTTCCATTTGTGGCCTATTTCAACAATGACAGCGTGAAGTTGTGCTAACTCCACAACTCTGAATGTTATCATCTATCAGATGTGCCTGATGCAGAATACACCATGTCAGAAAGTTGAGTTTGGTTAGTATCCATTTGCACCACCAATTTTTGGAGAGTTCATCATGTTCCCTTTGAGAATGCAAGGTGGAGAAGTAACCCCAACTTGAGAATTTTCAGATGGTGAAGCCATGAAGCAATAGTGGTCCAGTTCATCCACTAGGATAATGTTATGGAAGATCCTCCTCTACTCAAGATTAAGGATGGAATCCATATGTAGTTGGTGGGAACAAGAATCCCTAAAGGACAAGGTTGGCACAGAGCATCCCAGAAACAGGAGTTTGTTACCTACCCAGTACGCATCCTAGAGATTGATGTCACCACTCTTGACCAGCCAACAAGATTGGTTCTGGAGGAGAGGAAGATGGAACAACATGAAATTGGCTAGGTTGGATAGGGGAAACCTATTATGAGACCATTCCTCCCATTTTCACCATATATATTGAGAATAAAACTTTCCCACAATTAGTATCCTTTGATGATTTTCCACTCAAGCCTTACCTACATGGCTTGCATGGTTTCCGTCACGCTGCATAGATCGACTCCACCTTTATCAACCATTTTTTCCGTGAATCTCCAAGAATCTCAGTGGCATATCCCCAATTGGATAGCATCCCAAAAAAAATTCCATCATTTTTTCAAACCAAGAGAGATTTACATTGGATGGGTTGATGACCGAGAGCATGTACATGGGGATCGATGTTAAGACACTATTAATAGGGGTAACCCTACCTCCGAACGAGAGGAACTTGTTCTTCCAGTGATTCAATTGATGATATCTTCAAAAAGGTTCTTTTTAAATCTCCCATTTGATATTGGCGCACCCATTTACATAATTGGAAGTTGTATTTCTGAGTAACCCAAGATGTCTTGGATAGCGCTACACCTCCTTCTCGAGCATTTTTTGGAGGAGAATACCCTTCTATTCCTATAGTAAACAAGCTTCCCACAAACCTCCCTGTAGTCTGTCAAAATTTCCATGAGTTCTTTCAACGACCTACACCTGAAAATGGTGAAAATTAAGATATCATCTTCAAAAATAATATGAGATATATTTTTCTCCTTGTACTTGGTAATAAATGGTTTGATCCTTCCCTCCCTTGTAGCTTGTGAAAATTCTAGGAAAGGGATTCTTACGCCAAGAGGAACAAGAAGGGAGAAAAGGGATCACCCTGTCACACCCCTCTGATTTTTTTGAAAAACCCAAAACTCTTTCCCATGAGAGATATTGATAACCAAGGAGATTATTAGCATCTAAAACATAAGTCATAAAAAAATTCCTAGAATATGAGTTTCCTCATCACCCAGATGATGAAGTCAAATTTTAGCCTGTCATAAGATTTTTCCATGTCTGCTTGAATAATGACATTGGATATCTCCATTAGTTTGTTGATATCTCCCATGATCCCTTTTTGCAATACCAATTTCCCCTTGAATTACTCTCCCTTTCACGAAGTCATGCTGTTCAGAAGACACAAGTCTTGGAATGAGGTTTCTGAGCCTTCTGGAGAGCAAGCTGGAAATGATGTTGTAAGAAAAATTGCAGAGAAAAGTCATATTGTAGTAGGAGAGATTTGTAGGATCCTTTCACTTGGGTATGAGAACCAGCTGAGAGGCATACAAAATAAATTAATTACCAAAAATGAAAAAAAATATTCCTGGAGCACTAGAAGAAAAATTTAAAGGATTTTAAGGCCTATAAAAGAGTGAAAGGTCAAGCTAGTTGTATTTAACTATATTCAAAAACCAATATTCTAAATAGATTAATCTCTAATACTTAAAATTGATACCATTGGTCCATCATTAAAATATATTCGTAAAATTTTTAGCTAAAAACAATGAAAAATTAACTCAGACATTGCGTAGGTCAGTGTTTGGGGTGAAACCCTTATCATCCTTTGGTCATGGTTTCAAGACCCACAACCATTATAGATTTTATTGATTATCACCTAGCATACATGTTCTCCTTTTATAAAACCATATTCATATAATTTTCAAAATAAATATAATGGGAATCCTTGAAATTAGGTTAATCACAATGTCACATTTTAACTATGGTTTTCAAAACTACATCAATACATAAATAGTTCATTCACTTATTTAGACATATACCCTTCCTTAGTCTAATGTTTATCCATAATATCATTCATAATATTTCATAACCATGAAACCTTATCTTCAATCCAAAA
Organism: Viscum album; assembly: GCA_963277665.1. Lineage (NCBI taxonomy): Eukaryota > Viridiplantae > Streptophyta > Magnoliopsida > Santalales > Viscaceae > Viscum > Viscum album. The sequence goes on along the minus strand of OY728158.1, from coordinate 646,658,695 downwards.
CACCTTAGGTTTAGAAAAGGTTATACATTATCTAAATCCTTCTTAATGGTCTATATAGAAAATGTGAATCATCATAAGCATATCCCGCAAGAGTGTCAAAATAGGTGGGCAGTATGACCCATTTTTGGGTACCAGGTTACCCTAAGTCAGGATCAGAATTTCTTGTGAGCGTTATTACTCCTAGGTACATCTGTACCAGAACCACCCCCACTTATAGTATATAGACATTGATGTATTTCTAGGAATACCCACATAATATTTATTTTACAAAATTTTCAGATGTTATTCTATACTTATCCTCAAATTCTACCTCAGGGTTATGTAATATAACCTAGGTTTTTCTAAATATATTTCCCAATGTTTCTACTAAACTTCCTCTGATACCAATTGTAGTAAACCAACCCCATATATCTCAGATCCAATGTCTGCTACTAATTACATTGTCATGATTATAAGGAATCAAATAATGTAACGCTCCAGACCCAGTTACCCAGAGTCGGTGCATTATTTTAATACATTGGAATGATTACATGGTATCAAGTCCTGAATGGCCGAACAGTTTAGCAGTCTTGGAAAATAGATAACATACATGAACATTACATTGCACTTTATAACATATAACACAAAAAATAATCCATTGATAATGCCATTGTTCCCTTATCTTAACCATGCATCTCAAACATAAAACACTTCTTGGGATCCTGAGAAAATAAAATATAAGAAAGGGGTGAGATCAGATGCTCTATAAGGGTAAATAATTTAGTAGAAGCTATAAACTTTTAAGGAAATATGTGTAATAAAAACAATAGCCTTTTAAACATAAAATTGAACATTATATGGAAAAAATAAATCAAACATTACCATATAAACATGCACATGGATATTCTACTAGTCGAATAATCACATGTAATACCTAATTTATTAATGAGGGATTTTATAGTACCATAATTTAATTTTTATGTCAAGGCCTCATTCCAGAACCTAGGGGATAACTGTAATCGGACCCCAACCCGGAGATCCTCTGTAACCGGACTCCAACCTAGAGAGCCTCTGTAACCGGACTCCAACTCGGAGAGCCTCTCTAACCGTACTCCAACCTGGAGAGCCTCTGTAATCAAAATCCAACCCGAAGGGTCTGCTGTAACTAGACCCCACCTTGGAGGGAATACTTTTACCAGTCCCCAACCCAGAACATATTAGTTCAACACATTCATCTTAAGAAAAGTTGAAATATAACATAGACATTCGTATTAAAAATCGCGTATGAAATCTTCATACTTTAACCATAAACCATGAATGGCATAAAAATAACTCATCCACAGTCGAAAATATCACAAAACCTTAAATACAATATTGAAGATTTGTATTATAATAAATCAACTTCAAACAAGGGTAAAATCCATCAAACGATGTTGACATAGATGAAATCAAAACTATCTGAGAGAAATATCTCTTTCTATTTAGAAATCATTTAATAGTCACATAATTATATAGAAAAATTTTATTTTGAAAATATTCTTACAATATTGTAAGGGAAGATTTGACGATGTTATAATGGAGGAAAATAGCCTCACCCGTCGTATAAGTTAAGAAATACAATCTTACCTTAATTTTGTCGAAAATTTTATAAAGTACCTTGTTTCGAAAGCGACAGAAAGATTCCTTCCAAAATCATATAATGTCAACAAAGGGTATAAATTACTTTAACCCATTGTCTTGTAAATAGTAAAAATGTTTTGAAATACATTTTAAGAAACATGCATGTGGATTAAAAAGAGTTTCAAGTAGATAATTTTGTATAAACAACCTCGGATAATGAAGAGATTGTAGAATTAACACTTACCTTGTACTTTTCCTTTGGTCCAGGGTACGTTTAACCTCCTATATAGTGAAAATAGTATGCTATTAAATTATACCAGAACAATATTCATATTTTTTATACCATACATGATTCATTTATGACTTTGTACTACCCATTTAATAATTATTTCCATGATAAATTAACATTTCAGGTAATAATTGTTTTCTTTTTCATATGTATTTTAACTTGTTATTCTTGATTGTGTCATTTAGATCCTGATTTAAATACTTCCAGAACATAAAAATGATTTATATATCATATATATAAAAAATATAAATATGTATAATAGATAGAAATATGAAATGGAAAACATCATTTATGGAGACGGTAGGCCGTACGTACGCATAAACGTTGTTTCTGTTTTTCATATCATATTGAATAGAAGTAAGTGAATGAGATAAATGTAAATATATATATATATATATATTTCTAGTAGCATTATTATGTCATATATTTCATACTTATTAATAATATATATTTTTATAATCATTGTTGAATGGTGAGCATGGAAATGTATCTCATTGCGTCATTGTGACGGTAATCCGTACGTACACATGAGCGAAAGTATCATTATATTGATGATGGAATTTCATGAAATTGGATATTATATCATATATACTGAATCATTAACATTTTATATTTATTATTTACATCAATTATACTCATTATTATACCCATCCAAATAATGTAATGTTTGAATAACAAACTACACCACGTCGTGGAGATGGTAAGACATACGTACGCACGTATGGTGACTTTGTTATTTATAGGATGGACAGAATAATGAATATGGTTGTACCATTTTTATAATATCACTTTATATAGGAGATAATGGAGTTATTATTTTAGAATGTAAACAACAAATAAAGAGGAAGTGGAAGAAGAAAAGAACTTGAAAGAGGAGATGAAATATTTACCTCTTCTTTGAGTTCTTCCTTTTAACTTGATCAAAAGGGATCCTTAAGTTGGATTTCTGACCAAATTAAGGACTATAGGATTAATGGAGGAAAGTTTTGAGGTTATTTGGGCCGGGTTTGGCCGATTCAAATGGCTTTGGATGTGTGAATTTGAGAGAAGGGGAAGTGCATTTTTATAAGAGAGGTGAGGGTCGCTTTAAGAAAATCTTGAAATATTATTTTATAATAAAATAATTTTTAATTTCTAACGGCTCCAAAATGATTTATTTCACGGCTAAGATGGTTATAGGTCGAAATAATATCAACCAATAGGTTTTAGACATATTTAGGTAAGCATTTTAACCTTATATGTTAGATTTAACTCTTAGTTAAATAGTTTAACTTTTACCGTGTCTTCTTGTATTCTTACACTATATGGTTAATAAACATACTATAAACTTCCAAGAGAACCTCAAGTGGTTAATTAATGACATATATAATATTATTTAAGACCTTTTTCTGAACCATATATTTTTAGGAATAGAATATCAATTAATAATATAATATTTGTTTTAAAAATTAGTTTATGTCAATTTTGACACTATCTGGTATTTGGTTTTTTTGAAAGTCATAACGTCTTGATTTCTTCGAAAAAGATACATTTAATCAACCCTAAAATGTCATATTCATCTAGAAAATTCATGTATGTCATAAAAACTTTGAAATTATATTTATTTTAATATTTATAATACCATTTATTTGATTCTTTCATTAATAAGGTAATTACTAAATCATCATTGTGTCATAAATAAAACTAATTATTTAATGTCTAAAAATTATAAATAAAATACCATGAGGTATTAAATCATTTTATCTTACTAATGAATATTTATAGTCAAATCTATATTATGTGTGACCCTATATTAAAAATTGTTTAGTTATTAAACTTTGATTTTAAGTCTTTTAACTATTCTTTAAATAAAATAATAATAAATGTCCTAATCTAATCCAAGTGGACCTAAAGGATCATATTTTATTCCAAATTTTGTATTTGGTCGAATGAAAATTATCCAATATAATTATGACATGTGTTATGGTAAGAATAATATCATTTTTACCCTTAATTATCCTATTTACTTTTAACCGTGGTAAATAAAAGTAAAAAGTTACTATTCACCAAAAATTATTTTCATATTATAGAACCACATGTTTTCAACTGATTTCATTTGTGTCTCTCGGATTCTTGAAATTTCACTCACAGAAGAGGTAAAATTATGTTTTATGTGAATTTGCAAATTCTCCAAGGAGGTGGGTAAAAGACGGTGAAAACTTCAATAACATTTTATATATCTTATATTATTAAAAAATTAATCCAATGGATTAAATTGAAAATATATAGGTATTATGTATCTATTTTGACCTAAAATAAATTTAAATAAAATAAATAAATATTTAATTGAAAAGTCGATTTTAAAAAATAACGCAGTGCTTTTCACTATTCATCAAAAGTTGAATGTTTTCAGAAACATACCAAAAATTTACCCTAATATAATTTTGATATTCCAAATTCAAAAATGAATTCTATTTTACCAAATTCAAAACATATAAATTGCACTTATTAATTTAAAATTAATTCCCATTTTCAAACCAAAAAGCGTATTTTTAAGAAATAATAACTACCAAAATATTGACACTTTTTTATGTCCAATTTCAAAGTAAAATTTCTTCTAATGACCAAAAATGGATTAAATGGTAAAAATATAATCTAATTATACTTCCAAACCATTCATATGTATATTTGAACACTATAAATTATTTTGATTAAAAAGGTTGTTTTCAGTTAAAATTTAGTATTTTGCACTATTCACCCAAATATGAAAGTTATCAGAAAAACACAAAAAATTTATCAAAACTAAATTTTTATGTCCCAATTATAAAGAAGAAGTTTAGTTTGTCAAATTTAATATTTAAAAGTTTCAAATATTGGATTTTAAAAAGGTTCGCCATTAAAAGGCAGTAAAATTGCATTTAAAAAAAATTCTTCATTTATCTGAAAAAATTAATTTGTTAATATATTATGTCTAAGAATCTCATAATATGAATTATAAAATTATTAGGATTATATAAAATTCAAAAATTAGTTAATACTATTCATAACTGATTTTGAACGGGTAGTTTGGTAAGTCCTGGCGCACGTGAACTCGGTGCTGTGTGTAGTGCATGTTATTGAATTACATTGAAGAAATAACGTACAATGAAATCTTGGGGTGTTACATTCTCCCCTCCTTCCATAAATTGCGTCCTCGCAATTTGAAATTGTTATTCAAAAATAAAAGGTTTAAAATAGAAAAATACCTTTGTGGAGAACCCACATTGGAAATTGGGTTAATAAAATTAATCTTAATAAGAGGGAAAGGGAATTGAAAAAGTCACCACCAAATTATGATCTCGATTAGGAGAATATTTGTGGCAATTAGAGACACATAATTGGAGGAAAAAAGTAAATATTTATTACGAGTGATTGAGGTCATCAATCACAAAGAAGTGTAAAATTGAAGTCCTCAAATCCATCAATCTATGATGTTTTAAAATATCATCAGTTCAAAAAAACAGAAGCTATTACAATAAAAAAAATTTGGTTTTAAGATCCCTTAACTAAAGTTTAAGAATTAATTTCCTCATAGAATAAGAGAAAAAAATATACTTGACAAGTAGAGTTCCATACTTTAACTAATTTCTACTAGAAAATCGTCTTTCACTATAAAAGATAATAAAAATAGTCTATTTATCCTAATCGTATATGGTTCCAAAAAAATTAATTTTTAATTCATATATCAGACCTTTTAAAAAACTACATTATACAATCCAGGACATCACGTTGTCCAGTGGTATGCGATGCACCCTTGTCGTCCTTCGGTTGTGGGTTCAAGTCTCGCGGCCTTGCCAGACACGACTAGTTGTCGCCCGACCTCTGGGTTGTCCTTTTCATGACAATCCAAAAGAAACCTTAACAATAGTATCCAATTTCAAACTTAATCCATTCCAACCTTTATACTTATCCAAAATACTTCTATCTAAACTCACAGTCCATAATTTATAATGAAGTTAAACACAATGAAGATCCTTTTTTCCACGTAATAACATGTTAACACCTTCATCATGCATTCTTTTAAAACATCGTAATAACTTGAATTACCATAAAACCTTATTGATTACATTTATTCTCCCTTATTCTTTATAGAATACTAGATATATTCCTTATATCCAAAATTGTTGAATATTCCAACAATGATGAAATAGACAAACTATTAATCAGTTCCAAGGAAGTCAATAATATCCAATATAATTTATCCAAATCAACCATCTCTTATTCCAAAATCACTACCTCATTATGAGAACCATATTAAGGATTACCTTTCCTTCAACCATGTATTTTCCAAAAAACTATATCTTACTATTAATTCACTTTTATTAGAACCATATAATCTCAAATCCTTAATAAAATAGTACAACAGTATAATCATTAATTATCTCCATAATTAATATAACCAGTATATTATTGATACAACACTCACATAAAATAATTCTATAATAACAACATTATAACACTAGTCATTCCTCTTCATCTGAGGTAGTATCATAACTTGATTATTATCCAATAGCATCATTTGCGGTATACTCTTATGACTGGGACATTGATTCTCATAGTGTCCCCACACATTGGAGATGAAACATTTTACATTTGAAATCTTTTTCTTACCCTTGCAATCACGTACTTGGTGTCCTTTTTCTCCACACTTATAACAAACTCACATTCCCTTCAAACATTTACCAAGGTTATTCTTTCCACATTTATCACATATGAAAAAAAATCCTTCTTTCCCCTCTTCCCTTTATCCATCTTTCTCTCTACCATCCCTTTCTTCTCTTGCTTCCCTTCAAAGCCGTAGGACTCAGAAAATTATTTACTTATCCTGTTAACACATGATATTATTTCTTCATATGTTTAGAATACATGGGAGACTATTTCCCTTATAAATGTTGGCTTAATACCATGAATGATATGATCATTCTTACTCTTTGGATCATACATATTATTGGAGTTCTCATTCTTTCTATTGGGCTCCATTTCTATACAATGGAATACACTAGGTTAGTTTATGAATAGAAATACATAATTACCTACTTGTAAAGCAGTTAACATAAATTGAACAGTTTATGGATATAGTCCATAATCATAAAAATGTTTTCTTTGAGGAAGTATATACTCATAAACCCTTCATAATGGTAGGTAAAGAAAATGAGAATTATCCTAAGCATATCCCCCGAGAGTGTCGTAACTAAGAGTGCAGCAAGGCCCATTGTCGTGCACCAGTTCCCGTTTGAGTCTAGCTAAAACTAGTGTTTTCAAGTTTTTCCCCTTGGTACATCTGTTCCATAGCCTCCTCTACCTGCTAGTATCCAGATTGGGATGTATTGCTTTGAAAACTCAAAAAATATCAACAGTACCAAAATTCTAGGAAGTACTTCTATACTAATACTCAAAGTCTATCTTAGGGTAATGTGCTCTAATGAGAGTTTATATAAATCTTGATTCCAAATTTTGTACTAAAATTCATCTGATATCAACTGTAATGCCCCGACCCCAGTTACCCAGAGTCGGTGCATTATTTTAATACATTGACATGATTATAAGGAATCAAGTCCCGAAAGATGGATCAGTTTAGTTTTCTTGGAAAATAGATTACATACATGAATGTTACATTACAATTTATAACATACAACACAACAAAATAATCCTTTTATAATTCCATTGTTTCTTTAGCTTAACCATGCATCTCAAACATAAAACACTTCTTGGGATCCTGGGAAAATAAAACACAAGAAATGGGTTAGCTCAAATTATCAGTAAGGGTAAATAATTTAATGAAAGCTATAAACATTTAGGGAAAGATGTGGAATAAAAACAATAGCCTTTTAAACATAAACTTGAACATAATATGGCAAAAATAAATCAAAAATTACCATATAAACATGCACATAGATATTATACTAGTCGAATAATCACATGTAACAACTAATTTCATAATGAGGGAATGTATAGTACCAGACTTTAATTTTTATGTCAAGGCCTCGTGCCAGGACCTAGGGGATAACTGTAACTGCACCCCAATTCGGAGATCCTCTGTAACCGGACTCCAACACGGAGAGCCTCTCTAACCGGACTCCAACCCGTAGAGCCTCTATAACCAGACTCCAACGCGGAGAGCCTCTGTAACCGAACTTCAACCCGAAGGGTCTGCTGTAACCTGACCCCAACCCCAGGGATTACTTTTACCGATCCCCGGCCCAGAATATACTAGTCTAACACATTCATCTTAAGAAGAGGTTGAAATATAACATAAACATTCGTATTAAAACTAGCATATGAAATGTCAATAATTAAACCATAAACCATAAATGGCATAAAAATTACTCATCCACAATAAAACATATCACAAAACCTTAAATACAATAAGGAATATTTGTATCATAATAAATCAACTTCAAACAAGTGTAAAATACATAAATGTATATTGACATAGATGAAATCAAAACTATTTGAGAGAAATATCTCTTTATATTTTGAAATCATTTAAGAGTCACATAATTATAAAGAAAAAAATTATTTTTAAAATATTCATATAAGTTTGTAAAGGAATATTTAATGATGTTAGAATGGTGGAAAATAGCCGCAGCTGACATATAAGTTAAAAAAGAAATTCTTACCTTAATTTTGTTGAAAATATTATAAAGTACCTTGTTTGGAAAACGATAGAAAGATTCCTTTCAAAAATATATATGGTCAAATAAGGGTATAAACAGCTTTAACCCATTGTCTAGTATATAGTAATTTTTTTTGAAATACCTTCTTAGAAAAATTGATGTGAATTATAATGTTGTTGAACTAGATAATTAAGTATAAAAAACTTCAGATAATGAAGGGATTGTAGAATTAACTCTTACCTTGTACTTTTCCTTTAGTCGAGGGTACGTTTAACCTATTGTATAATGAAAATAGTATGTTATTAAATTATACCAGAACTATATTAATTTTTATTATTCTATACATTATTCATTTATGACTTTATACTATGCATTTAATAAAGATTTCCATGATAAATTAACATTTCAGGTAATAATTGCTTTCTTTTTCATACATAGTTTAACTTGTTATTATTGATCGTGTCATATAGACCATGATTTAAAAACTTCCGGAATATAAAAAAGATTTATATATCATATATATTTAGAATATAAATATGTATAATAGATATATATATGAAATGGAAAACACCGTTTATGGAGACGGTAGGCCGTACGTACGCATAAACGTCGTTTCTGTTTTCATATCATATTGAATGGAAGTAAGTGAATGAGATGAATGTAAATAAATATACAAATATATATATATATATATATAGTAGCATTATTATGTCATATATTGCATAATTATTAATAATATATTTTTTTATAATCATCGTTGAATGGTGAACATGGAAATGAAACTCATCGTGTCGTGGAGACGGTAATCCTTACGTATGCATGAGCGAAAATATCATTATATTAATGATGAAACTGTTTTAAATTGGATGGTATATAATATATAAAGAATCATTAACATGTTATATTTTTTATTTAAATCAATTATACTCATTATTATACCCATCCAAATAATTAAATGTCTAAATAACAAACTACACCACGACGTGGTGACAGTAATCCGTACGTACACATGTATGGTGACTTTGTCATTTATAGGATGGATATAATAATTAATATGGTTGTACCATTTTGATAATAACATCACAGTATATAGTAGATACTGGAGTTATTATTTTATAATGGAAACAACAAAGAAAGAGTAAGTGGAAGAAGAAAAGAATTTGAAAGAGGTGATGAAATATATAGCTCTTCATTGAGTTCTTCCATTTGACTTGATCAAAAGTGATCCTTAGGTTGGATTTATGACCAAAACAAGGACTCTAGGATGAAGGGAGAAAATTTGGGCAGGGTTTGGCTAAGCCAAATGGATTTTGAGGTGTGAATTTGAGAGAAGGGGAAGTACCCTTTTATAAGAGTGGTGAGGGTCACTTTAGGAAAAGATTGAAATATTATTTTATAATAAAATAATTTTCGGTTTATAATGGCTCAAAAATAATTTATTTCGAGGATAAGGTGGTTATGGGTTGAAATAATCTCAACCAATAGGTTTTAGACATGTTTAGGTTACCATCTAAACCTTATATTTTAGATTTAACTCTAAGTTAAATAGTTTAACTTTTACCATGTCTTCTTGTATTCTTACACTATATGGTCAAAAAACTTACTATAAACATCCAAGAGAACATAAAGTGGTTCATTAATTACATATATAATATTATTTAAGACCTTTTGTTGAACCTTATATTTCTAGGAATAGAATATCAATTGATAATATAATATTTGTTTTAAAAATTAATTTATGTCAATTTTGACACTATTTGGTATTTGGTTTTTGTGAAAGTCATCACATCTTGATTGCTTCGAAAAAGATATATTAAATCAACCCTAACATGTAATATTCACCTATAAAATTCATTTATTTCATAAAAACTTTGACATTATATTTATTTTAATATTTATAATGCCACTTATTTGATTCTTTCATTAATAAGGTAATTATTGAATCATCATTGTGTCATAAATAAATTTGATTATTTAAAGTATAAAAATTATAAATAAAATACCATGATGTAGGAAATATTTTCACCTTTATAATTATTATTTTTAGTTAAATTTATATTGTTTTTATCCATATATTAAAAATGGATTAGTTATTAAACATTGATTTTAACACTTTCAACTCTTCCTTAAATAAAATAATAATAAATGTACTAATCTAATACAAGTGCACCTAAAGGATCGTATTTTATTCCTAAGGTTTTTTTTGTTCGAATTACATTTATCCAATAGAATTAGGACATGTGTTAGGGTAATAATAATATCACTTTTACCCTTAATTACCCAATTCACTTTTAACTATAGTAAATAAAACAAAAAAGTTACTATTAACGGAAAATTATTTTTATCTTATTGAACCATATTTTTATTACTGATATCAATCATGTCTCTAGGATTTTTTAAATTTCCCTCAGAGAAGTGATAAAATTAAGTTTTATGCGAATTTTCAAATTATCTTAGGAGGTGGTTAAAAGATGGTGAAAAGTTCAATAAAATTTTATATATCTAATATTATTACAAAATGAATACAATGGATTACATTGAACATACATATGTATTATTTATCTATTTTTACCTGAAATAAATTTAAATAAAATAAATAATTATTTAATTGAAAAGTCAGTCTTAACCAATAACATAGTGTTTTTCACTATTCATCAAAAATTGAAAGTTTTCAGAAACGTACCAAAAATTCACCCTAAGATAATTTTGATATTATGAATAGAAGTGCATAAAAAGTATAGTGAGGTAATAACTGGAAGTACATTCCAATAAAATAACTATATAAGGAAAAATCAATATTAAAAGGTATGAAACTGAAACTCATTCTATTTAATCAATGAACTGAAAATAAAATGCATCCATAGATAGGTTGACACAAAATCCCATGGATGAATAATAACTGAAACTAAATAAGGGAAATGCTTGATTTTTGGATGCCATGTTTCTTAGGTGCATGGTAACTTTACTTTCAATACCTTTCAAAAGATAGTTTACAACATACCAGGTAAAAACCAATCTATGGTGTCTCTCCAAATGAATCATCCCATGAGACTACCGATGCATCAAGGGGATATCTATAATCGAGCCACACCCATGTCATACCAGCCTAAAACATTCCTTATCTTCCATAATCGAAATTAATATTATGCATTATCAAATAACCGTATTGAATAAAGAATATATAATTATTAATATTTTCCAAAATAATCAAACAAATGTCCAAGTAGACACCATTTGTAAAATAATATATGATTTAGGAAATAGTAATATCCATGATAGATGATATGGATAATTAGGGTAAATTCAATTATCATAGGATATTAAATATTTCAGGGGGATGTAAAAATGAATCAAGTATGTGATTATAAGTACTATCCTTGTAAAAATGAATCATAAACCATCTAAAGGAAGATTAAGGAGGGTATTAATACAGTATACCCCAAGTGGAGTAAAATAAATGGTCGTTGTCGTTGATGAATGGAAAGATTATAAAAATTTATTTTAAAAACATTATTGAGGAAAATTTCCTTTTGTTTTGAAAAACCTTTTGGAAAAAATTTTCTTTGAAAGTAAATTTTAAAATACTCATCTTTAAAAATTAACCTTTTAAACATGCAACAGAATCTTCAAAGGAATGATTGCAGGTAAATATGTACCTGTTGTACAAGGGTAAAATAACATTCCTTTTGCATATTAAAAGGGTAGAAAATGATTTGTTCGGAAACTGATAAGAATATTACATTGAAGACATTAATAAAAGACAAAAAAGATTAAAAATTTATTTTTAAAAAATTTTAATTTTTTTTAATAAAACATGTTTTTTAGAAGAAAATAGGTTCTCTGATTAAAGAGATAAATAAAGTTAGGTTTTATTAAAAACATTTTCAAAAATACCTTGAGTACCAAAGAGTGGAAAATGGTACTAATAATTGTAAAAGTTCTTTAGTTACCAGAGGAGAGTAAAATTAAAAGGTTTTATTGATAAATGGTAATATAATTTCATTGAATGGAAATACCATTGAAAGGTCTTTAAAGTTATTATTGAGGAAAAGAATATTTAAACATTACAATGTGTCCCATACCACTTTGAAACATTTGTTTAAAAGGTTGGGGCTTAAGCCTCATATATTATTAAAGAAAAGAAAAGACCTCTTTTAACTGGGTAGAGGGAGACCCATTACAAAGATCGAAGGCCCAGGGGGTATTTATCCCATTACATGGCCTGTAGGCCCAAATATTTTTCCCAAAGCCTATTCTGTGAATAATACTACTACAGTACCCACCTTCTAAAATACCAAACAATACACATCGCCACTACAGTGACCTGCCACCACTACAGTGACCTGCCGCTGGTACAATGCTCGTCATTGCTATAGTTCCTCTACTGCTACAGCCGCTATAGTACTGCTACAATACCTGACCCAATGGGTTTTGAACCCCCATTTTACATGTAAAATTATGGGTTGCTTTGAAACATTTTAAATCATAAACCTCATGAAAGTATAATATTAGATTAAGGTATTAAATATGATGAATATAAACTAATTCAGGATAAAATATATAAAAACGGGGAGTAGATACACAACACAAAAGATGTAACTGGGGAACAAGACATTTATCTAATTGATGTAAAATGTGAGATGAGAATCCATTACATTGGGTTTCCTTTTGGGTGAACGTCCTTTAACTTCATGTACAATAAAAATTGGTTAATTGTTTTACTTTATTGAGAAAAAATTTCGTGTTTATAATTAATTTTATTTCACTTATTACTATGTTGTATACAATTACTTAAAAAATTATGTTTACATCGTGTGTTTTGAACAAATTCGGTTTATGTTTCAAAAACAACTTTGGTATGTCAAATATAGTTAAAGGGATCATTATATAACATCTCCAAAAGAATAATAATGAAATAATTATTATATTTATACATAATTTATACTTTTAAAATCAATCATTAAATATGGTTATGAAAAATGAATCAATGTTATAACCATGGATACGGTAGGCCTTATGTACACATGAGTAACATTCCAATTTTTCAATGATCATTATAGAAACAAGGTTAGTAACATAATATATATCTAGAATGATCATTATATCATAAATAACATTTTATTTAATCATATATAATTATATATATAATTATTTTGATGTAAAAGGAATCCCATTATGTCGAGGAGGCGGTAGTCCACACGTCTACGAACGACATTATAACTTTTTAATTGCATGAAAGGGTAATAATGAAAATGATATATATATATATACATAGTATACTTACAGAAAGTTAATTATTTCATTAATATAATATAGAGGTTGTTTATGTCACATATGTTTAATTAAAATCATACTTTATACGTTCCATGGTTATTGTGAATGAATCACAACACTTCAAGAGGGTTGTAGTCCACACTTCCTCAAACGATGTCATTGTATTAACATAATGTGGAAAGTGTTAATGATATGTGTAATAAAAGGATTATAGAAGTATAAATAAATAAAAAATATCATATATATCATATATAAACAGATTCTCCATCATAATGGCCATCATGAGAGGGGGTAAAGAAAAAATGAATGATCATTATTTTGTGAGGAAACAGTTCACCGTACACCGAAACAGTATATTCATTACTCATTAGAAGGAAGTGTGTGTAATTGTTGGTCGAACCCTTATAATAAAAACACCCTTGTATATTTAGGATACTATTGTTTTTATACAATAATGGTATAATAATAGATGGGGGTGGGAGTATGGAAATGAAACTAAAAATCTTGAGGTAAAACGTTCTCTCTTAACCGGGTAACTACTTTTGGTTGGTACCAAAAGGATTCCTTGGAAGTATTTATACCAAAAGGGGGGAATCAAGGTCAATGGGAGGGATTATGGGAATTTATATGGGTATATCTTGGCCGAAACTAAGTGGTTTGAGAGTTGTTAGGAATGGTGAGAGGTGGTATCCTTTTATAATGGTGGAAAAGGACGCACTTGGTATTTTTAAAAAGAAGTTAGGTGTACCCACATTTTTACCTAATAGAAGTCATCAAAAATAAAAAAAACAATAATGGAAGTATAATGGACGCTTTATGGAAATAAAATGGGTGTTGTGAAAGTGGATAGGTTATTTGGCCCCCTAAGTTAATGGTTTAGTCCTTTATTAAGTTTAATTTTCCCTTAATAATTGTATTTAATTTTTATTACTTTCAGTAATCATTTTGGTCAAAAAAGATGATATTATTAGAAATTAGAAATTATTATTATTAAATATAAGGAATCCATTTCTAAAAATTCCATTCATATAAGTGGAAGAAATTGTTTTAAATATAATCTCGCAGGTAGGACGACAATGCTGGTTTTTAAAGTAAACATGCCCTAAAGTTAGTTACGTTTTTATAATCAATTTCCAAGTGAAATTGATTCCAATGACATAAGTTGCATTAATTGATAAAAATATTATCTAAATAAACTTTAAAACCAATTAATATTATAATTTAACCTTATAAATAAATTGGATGAAAAAGTAGTTTTGATGTAAAATTGAGTATTTTTAACTATTCATTAAAAAAATGAAATGTTTCATACACATCAAAAATTCACCCTAACCTCATTAACTAATTGTAATAAATTATTTTTATTAAGAAAAAACTCTTTTGGAAGAAAAATTATAATAATATTTATTTTTTATATCGAATTGGTTCTTATTTTCGTTTCTCATTAATTGGTAACCAATTAATTAATTTTATATTTATATAAACCATAAATGTTCATAAGTTAGTTAACACTATTTATAAACTCTAACATAACGAATAAGTTATATCATATAAAATTAAATAATAATATTTTAATAGTATATTGTTATTTGGTGAAACTCGGTCTTGCATGTAACACAAGCTATCGAAGAAGGTCCCTCTTGTGTATAATATAAGCTATCAAGGAACATTTCTCTTGCGTGCAATGAAAGATAAAAAATATATTGAATTCATTTTAGATAGTAAATATACTATAATGTATTTGGACATTATATTACCTTAGTGTTTGGTGTCACGTGTAATACACGCTATCGAATATTAGGTTCTTAATTTAGATTTTCGGGGCATCATAAATACTTTTATCAAAGCCAAATTTAGCTCTGATTAAGCTGAGACATGTTTTGTAGAAAAACACATTGATAAAAGAACCTTTATTGTTTTAGCATAGATAAACACTCAAGGAATTGAAAAATGAATAAAAAAGAGTACATAAAAATATCCAAAATGAATAAATATTATTTAATATATAAATATTAAAAGTGAATAAATAATATTAATTATATAAATTAGAAAAGTATTAAAAATAGAAAAATGATATTAATTATGTAAATTAAAGAAAATAATGAAAATGAAGAAATATTAAAACTGACATTAAAAAAAACAATAAATATTCAAATACAAAAATATTAAAACAAATATTAATAATATAACTTATAAACGTATTAAAAATATAAAATATCAATAAAATAAAATGTAAAAATAATCATAAAAAGAATAAAATATAAAAACATTAGATTAATAAATATTAAAAATGAAAAAATTGCAATAATATTGAAAACAAATAAATACTAAAGATAAATAAATAATAATAAGTGAATAAATATTAAACATGCATTAAATTTAATAAGAAAAATGAATAAATAATAGAAAATATTTAAAAAATGAATAAATAATACTTATTTTATAAATTTAAAAAATATTAAAATTGATTAAACATTAAAATAAAAATGAATAATTATTAAAAATCACATTTAAATAAAAAGGATTTACTAAAAATCACTAATTAAAAATGAACAAATATTAATTATATAAATTAAAAATATATTATAAATATGAAATATTAATAAATAAAAATTTATAAATTATATCAAAAAAGTAATAAATTACGAAAATACAATATGTATAAATATTAAAAATGATTGAATAATATTAATTATATAAGTTATTAAAATATTAAAAATCCATAAGTATTTAAAAGGAATAAATAATATTCAATGAAAAAATATTAAAAAATTAAAAATTTAATTAATAGAAACATATAAATTACAAAAATATAAAAGACATGAATAAATAATATTAATTTTAAAAATTAAAAAATATTAAAAATGAATAAATAAATAAAAAATTTAAATACAAATGATTTACAATATTTTGCAATTTAGATGTGATTAATTAATAATTATATGAATATTTAAATACAAAAAATATTATACTAAAAAAATATAAATCACATGTACATATATATATGCATATGCATACACACACACACACACATATATATTATTAAAATTCATATGTTTGTGTGTGTGTGTGTCTGTGTGTGTTTGTTTATGTGTGTGTGTGTGTGTATGTATGTATATAACACTACATTAATTACATTTGAATAACACGAATTATTTGTATTAGACACACACACATAGGCACATACATATATGGACATACACATAGATCCTTGTGCATATACATACATACACATACATACACATACATACACATATTTGAACATATATACACAAAATCACATACTGACCTACACATACACATACCCAAACACATACACGGACACATAGACATAGACAGACACATACACATACACAGACATGTACACATATACAGACACATACACAGACACACACACACACAAAAACACACACACACACAAAAACACACACACACACAAATACAAATACACATACACATACACATACACATACACATACACATACACATACACATACACATACACATACACATACACATACACATACACATACACATACACATACACATACACATACACATACACATACACATACACATACACATACACATACACATACACATACACATACACATACACATACGCATGCACATACTCATGCACATAAACATACCCATACCCATACACATACCCATAAACATACACATACACATGCACATACACAAACACATACACATACACATACACATACACATCCACATCCACAAACACATACACATCCACAAACACAGACACATACATAGACACAGACACATACACATACACAGACACATACACAGACACAAACACAGACACAGACACATACACACACACAAACACAGACACAGACACAGACACAGACACACACACAGACACACACACATACACACACACATACACAGACACATACACACACACACACACACACACACACACAGACACAGACACATACACATACACATACACATACACATACACATACACATACACATACACATACACATACCCATACACATACACATACACATACACATACACATACACATACACATACACATACACATACACATACACATACAAATACACATACACATACACATACACATACACATACACATACACATACACATACACATACACAGACACATACACATACACATACACATACTCATACACATACACATACACATACACATACACATACACATGCACATACACATACACATACACATACACGTACACATACACATACACATACACATGCACATACACATACACATCCACATACACATACACATACACATACACATACACATACACATACACATACACATACACATACACATACACATACACATACACATACACATACACATACATATACACATACACAGACACAGACAGAGACAGAGACACAAACACAGACACAGACACACACATAGACACACACACACACAGACACAGACACAGACACAGACACATACACATACACATACAGAGACACATACACAGACACACAAACATACACAGACACAAACACAGACACATACACAGACACATATACACAAACATACATACCCATTCACACACACACACACTTATAAACATGAATACACATACATACACATACATATATACATGCATGATCATACATATACATACACAACATAAGCACACATATAGACACACACACACACATACCTACATACACATACATGTTCATTCATGTACATACACATACACATACAAACATGCACATACAAAGAATTCACAACATGAATATACATACACATTCCCTCATCACATTTTCACATGTATGAAAATACATACACATATATAAACATCCATCCATCCATATAGAAAAAAATACATGTACATACAAGAATACACATGAACATATTTACACAAACATATACATACATATGCACACATGTATATGAACGTACATACATACACATATATATACATACATATACGTACAGACACATATATACACATACACAAACATACATAAACATGTATAAAAATGCATAAATTTATGCTTACATACATATATTTTTGTGTATATACACATATACATTCTTACACAGACTCATACATACATATACATGTTATATATATATATATGTATACACACACACACACACACACACACTAACCCTCAATTTTCACTATTTTATTTTATTTTTTCATTCCATTAGTTTCAAGCCATATCAAACCCACATCACAACATTGATAATTATATTAATATATATATATATTCAAATTTGGAGAAGATATTGTGGGTTAAAAGCTCTCAAGTGAGGAAATTCTGGTTTTCTACTGGCACCCCTTGATTTTCAATGGTGTTTTAGAAGGTTTTTAATTATGATCATAGGATATTAATAGTTGTCACATCTTATACCTAGGATGACTATTTCAATTAGGGTTGTTATCAAGAGAAGATATTAGTTTCTAAGGGGTTTTTTTAAAATTTGGGTTTTCAAGGGGTGTTGTTTTTCTCTGAAGGATCTTTCTTCCTAGATAATTTTTAAGAAGAGCAGAGTTTCTCATGTTTCAACCAAATATGGGGATTTTGATATATGAATTTAATTTTATAAAAACTCTTTTATTGCTTGTATTTATTTTAAAAAGGCATGGATCTTTGTAAGGTCAGTAATATGGTATCTCAGTTACTTTCTATCATGGGATTTAGTGATTAGAAATGTGATTACCTTGGAAATTGTTATTTCCATATCCTTTTCCATATTTTTTAATGGAAAGAGAAATATTAGAGTATCAACCTAGTTAATTGAAAGTTGAACACTCTTTAAATTCATGATTGGAATCATAACATCAATCTGTATGATTATAAAAAAATCATGTGTGCAAGTTTGGGTTAGAATTCATGGTTTTAGTTGGATATTATAGAATCCTAAAATTATTTATGACATAACATATTCAATTGGAATTCATGTTAAAATGAATAATTCTACAAAAATGGTTATTTTTGTTCATTTTGAGAAGGTGTTAGTTAAGGTTGATCTTAGATGCACTCTAATTGATATATTGTTTCTTTATTATCCTTGAGACGAAGTTAATCATAAAATAATTTATGATTGGATATAACCTTTAGGTTAATATTGTAGTATTATTAGGCATGAGTAGCCTAAATGTTGAAATGAAATTTTCTGCTCTAATTTCATCCTTATAGGTCATAAAGAAAATCGACATTGGAAAAAAAGAGGGTATTTATAAATAATAAGATAATGATTAGCCCTATGGAAACCAACTCAATGATAAATCATGGGGCATTGTTGTGTATGCTACTGTTAATTCTAATTCCTCTTTGGAGAAGGAGAATGATAATACTCCAGGTGGGAACCAAGTTGATAAAAAGGTTCTTTTTCTTATTTATCATGTATTTTTACCATTGATGATAGCACATCAGGGTGGAAAATTAATGATCCCTCATTTTCAATGGTTATCTTTAGATATCAAGAAAATTTAGCTTTGAGCACTGATATTGGGACTTCATTTTAGTAACCTAGTTTTCAATTTGTAAGGTTTAAATGGTCTTATAATGATTTAGAAGATAAGGTACATAGATCTATTAAAGGTTATTTCTTCAAGGATGTTCTGTACCTTGTTTTGGAATAGGAAGATAGAGTAGAGGAATATGAGGATGGCCAAACTGATTCTGAGATTTTATAATAGGTAGTTGTTGATCAACAGTTTTTAAAAGAGATTAAATTAGATATTTATAGAGGATTTATATGTAAGATTAAAGGGTTACTAATTATTTTAATAATTTTAATGCCAATACGGGCCCTCAAATTATTGGGTATGTTAAGGATCTCTCTATAGTTATGGTTCAAGAAGAGAATATGAAGGGTGGACCATTCCTCTAGGGTGTTAGAAATTAATTTGAATCATGTTTTGTTTGTTGGTTATTATCTAAATAAATAATTAGTCTATGGTATTGGGGATATGACTACATCTTTCTTAATGTAGGTTGGGAAAGTTCATTTAGATAAAATTATTGTAGGTTAACAAAAGAAGTTGTTATTCCTCCCAATTTGATTATTATAAATACCTAACAGGTTGGTGGATAGAGTACTCCAACCTCTATACTAGCTTGTTCCAACTGAACAAAATCATGAACATCAGTATTAGTTGTTATAACTACTAATTTTGGTAAAGTCCTAACTTTAGATATTGACCCTTCTAGTTGGTGAAATGGTACTATTAATAATTCTCACTTACTCTATTCATGTATGTCTTCTATAGTTCCGTTGCAGGATGGGTCTACAAGTTTGAAACCTCATAGAATGATGAAATCTATGAGTAGTAAGGCTCAGGTGTCTACATCTAATACATTGACACACTTTCCTCACTTGATGATCCCACTGATCAAGAAATGGAAGAGGAAAGGGGTGGTATAGTTCCCATACATGGTGTGGTTATCTCATATTTGGGGATTGTTAACAGCAACAATGATGTAGTTAGACATTTCCAGGTGAAGAGTCCCCTTGGAAAGAAACCAAGAACTAAAGATGATGAGTTCACCACCAAGGCCATTGAGGTCATAGGGCTCACCATAAAATTAGGAACAAATCTCATGCTCAGTCTTAGGAATCTTGTGTTTGGGGTAGTTGGGAGGGGGAATCACAATATGGACCTTTAGTAACATGACGAGTTTTTGGATATTCTTGGTCTCACTCATTAACTTTTTCATTGTGATGTTTTTCTTTTTTCATGATGAGGGCTGTTCTTCCATGTCTGACCGCTTCTACTCATGTTTTTTACTTTCTTTTAAAAAAGGGACAATGAACCCAACATATTATTAATATATATTAAAATTTATTTACATATATCAATATAAATCTACTAAAATAAATATATATTCCTTTATATATTTTTATATTTATTAATTATTAATTTTAATATACTATATTTACATATATATTCTAATGAATTTAAATAGTTTATTAAATATTTATATTATTTAATCTAAATTTTTTATTATATAAATTATAAAACTATAATTGATAATTGTTTTTTATTTTAATATGAATTAAATTTTAAAATATTCATTTCATATGTCAAAATATCTTTATATATTTTTATATTTACTTATATACTTAATAATATATAAACATATATAATCGATTATTAGTTAAATTTGATTTATAATTATAAATATTCATTTTATATGTCAAATATTTTAATATATTTATATATCTACTTATATAGTTTATAACATATAATCATATATATAAATATATATACGTGTGTGTGTGTACTATAAATATATTTACTGATTATAGATTATTTGCAACCACTAATGCAGGAGATAAAACATACATAGGTACATACCCAAGTACATGTTGGAAAAGAATGAGACATATGTTGGGGGATTTAGTATATGTAATGACTTTCATACCATAGGTCCTTTATAAATTTAAATTGTAATGAGTTAATTAGGGAGTGGGTCAACCCTTAGAGGGGTGTGTGGGAAGTCCTTACTGGTGTAGGGGTGTGTTTGTTTCCTTTTCTTGTAACATCCTAGTCCTTAATAAAAAATGTAATATAAATTATATTATATGAATAGAAATATGTAAATTTTTATATAAAATGCATTTAATGTACTTATATATTTATTTATATAGTTCATATAACTATATTTTATATAACGTTTTTTCTTGTGTCGGTATAATCATAAATTTATATATAATTATAAATACATATAAAATAATAAACAAAAGTATAAATGGTTAAATATATATATATATTAGTGAAAAATTCCCATTTATTGAAATAAAAAAACAAGAGAATAAAGAAATGGAAAGATGGGGTCAGACAAGGCATCACTGCCTTCATCCAAAATAGTCAACGACCTTGTTTTCCCCAATCCTTATCCCAATCCTATATTCTGATTTTTGTAAGGAATTCCAATCAATTCCTCAACCTAATCCATGACTATTACCCCTATTATATTTCTATTTTAATCTTTCTGCTTAATGGAGTAGGAATTCAATGTTAGTGTAATACGAGTCAGGATATTACAGTTGCATTTCCTCCTTTTTAGTAGCCCAATCAACACATCCACATCCTCTTCCAAGAATTCATGAATGATGATCCCATTCACATGACTTAAATTGTTGTAAAGTCCCTTCCAGTTCAACCTCCTCCACTTCATATTTTTCTCTTCTTCATTGGGATCAACTCCTTGTTATGGAAATACATAATATCCATTGAGAAGTCACTGACAATATTTATATTTTTGATATGAGAAAAAGATTTAGAAATCATCATATATATAATTTTCCCCTCTACTATCTCTTCCTTAGTG
Source organism: Viscum album (assembly GCA_963277665.1). Classification (NCBI taxonomy): domain Eukaryota; kingdom Viridiplantae; phylum Streptophyta; class Magnoliopsida; order Santalales; family Viscaceae; genus Viscum; species Viscum album. The sequence goes on along the minus strand of OY728158.1, from coordinate 646,635,545 downwards.
ATATATGGATGGACATTATCTAGAAGGGCTGTAATAACATCCACATCTGAACCTTATATAGGACTATCCACTCGAGGTGGGTCAGAATCATCCTAATATCCCTCTACATTACCTAAAATCTCAATGTGTGATTCAAGAACTGCAAAAAAATTGAAGTTGTCTCCTACACATCATTTAATTAACTATAAGAGACCAAGATTCTACCATCCACCAAGCTCTTTTCCTTAATTTTCTTATTTTATTCTGAGACCTAATTAGGGAGCCAAAGGTATACTCTAATCAATCTCAAGCTGAGGAAAGGCTACTACCCCTTTATTTTTTGCCTTTATAGGGTAATATAATTCTATAATTTATTTACCTTTATGGTTTCTTGAGAAAATAACATGTTCATGCAATATATTTTCATCCTCTACATCTTGGTTGTCAATTTCATTGAATTTTTTCTCAAAAAATGGACTATACTCTTTGATGACCTCAAATGCACTTTTTTATTGTCATCATAAGGTAGGGTCACTTTAATCTACATGATATCTATTACCATGTTTTCCTCAGGAACAATATCCGACCATAATTTGTTATTGTTCTTTGAGAGATGAAAAAATAGAATAGGCCTATTGGTTATTAACCTCAATATTCTCTGATTAAGTCCCCAAAACCCCATTTTCTTCATAAATTATTATCTTAGATACATCAACAAGAATCATTCCCTCCCACCTAGGTCTATTTATGGCATGTCCTAAAGTTCTAACATCACATACAAAAATTATCTCATTGATGACCTTTATCATATGACTAGTTTCTAAACATTATTACTGAGATATGGATTGATTAGACTGAATAGAAGTAAGATGAAAAATTCAGAACATTCCCCTTTTGTAGCATAAATTTATATCATGGCCATGAATTGATCAATGATGACAAATAATTTATTTTTTGTAGTAAGGTATCTCTTGTACAACGACCTTATATAAATATTATATCATTATATATAAATATGAATATAAAAAATATATATGAAAGTTAAAATTTTTATATATGTGTATATATATTAATATATGTTTGATACAAAATGTATATATATAATTATAAATATATATGTATTTTATAAACACACACATGTATAATTATAAATATATATCTAAATTATAGATTATATAATAGAAAAATAAAATAAAAATTTAAAAATTTACTTTATTTAATGTATTTATTTATTTATTTATATTATTGATACTATTGTATGTTATAATATATGTATATATACATGTAATTATAATTAAATATAGAATTTTAAATAAATATCAATTAATATATATATATATATTGTATTTTTATAAATATATATACTTATCGTTGTGTAAATCCCATTTACAAATATTTAACTATGCATATATAAATTAAATTATTTCCAGTGACCTTTATTAGTGTTAACAAATTACTAATAAGGGAAGCCTTTATTAGTTCTAAATTAAGAACTGATAAAGGAAGAGCTTTATCATTGTTAAAAAAACACTAAAAAATGGAGCACTTTTATTAGTGCCTTTATTTCATTGATAAGGGTTAACTTTATTTACACTTTTAGTTATCACTGATAGATTAATGACCTTTATTAGTGTTTTTAAGTTATGATAAAGGTTATAATTGAATATACAAAAATATAAAGTAATGTTTCCCACCCTCTCTTTATGTGACACCCATTCACTTTCTTCACTCCCCAACTTTCATCTGCCATCAACACTACTGAAACCCTATTTTCTCAACCCTTATTCTACCATATTTCCATTCCAATTCACTTGTTTACCTTCCATTCTTGGTTATTCAACCCCAAAATTACTTGCACGTAACCACTTTCCCTTACCAATGACTTACCTCTTTGATCTTCTATGAACTCATAGTAGCTAAGATTCCAAAATCCTAGAATCACCTCTCTATAACTACCAGGTTTACATTACGGGTGATGGTTCCTTTGAAAAATTTACTTTTTACTTTTAATTACCATAATATTCACAGAATTTAATCTTAATACATATATTACCACATGATGATTGGTTTTATTTATACCATTAATGAGATAATTTCCTTAAATTATTTTTCACATCAAAAGGTTATAGCAGTTCCCCTCTATAGTGAGAACCTTGAAATGCTATGAAAATATTCTTAAACATTTTTTCTATGGTTTGGTGAAATCTATCGAATGGGACACATATGATGTTATACTATCAGCTTTTGGGGTCTTATAACATATCAATGATTCTTCTCATGAAGTTCAAACTTAGAAATATCAATGAGAGGAGGTTATGAGAACTGAACCACAAATAGAAATTGCATATGTTATGTGTCATTGGATATTCTAATCTTTTAATCTATGTATTGGTCCTTAGAATGGATATTACTGGTAATGTGTCTCATGAGTTTTTAACTTTTATGTATTTATTAATATTGTGATTACATATTCTTGAAGTGATATAGGACATATTGGGCATATCATAAGTGATATTACATTAATGAATAAGTCAAGAAAGGATTTTACCATATATATATTAATGGAATTAGATATCTTAATCACTTTTATTAGAATGTAAATTTATAATTAAATCCATAGTCATGGTGTATTATTGATGAGTTCATTTTAGGGTGTCAAAGAAAGATATATCAAGAATATATCTTGATGAGAAAAATTATGAAACCTTCTTGATGATATATTGAGGAAAATAATATACTGTGATAATTCATATCAATTTCCTATCATTTAGACATTAAATTCTCTATTTATGGGTGTTTTTATGTGTTTCTAGATGCTAATCAGGGACAAAAGACTAGTTTTTCCAATGCTACTAAGAGAGGGACTAGAGGGTCACAACCTAAGTGTATCCAAAGTCTTAGTTAAATTCTATTTGAATTTAATATAAAATAAATATTATTATAAAAAAAATAATTATAATTTGGGTAATATTGGTTGCAAAAAATTAAATCACTAGTTATTCATTTAATATATATTATTTGAATATTAAATAAATATTTTTTCCAGTAATAAAATATATAATATTTATTTATCTATTCATTATCTATAAGGTAAAAAATAATTATTTATTTATAACAATATTACATAAATATTTACTCACAAGTTAGTAAATATGATATTTATTTATTTATTGAATGAATAATATAAAGATATTTATTTAGAATAAATATTTTTCAATCAAGGTTTGATATATGCAGAAGAGGATTAATGGGCCGAGTTAAGGACCCAATGATAATGATATATTTTATTAAAATGATTTAAATAAATATTGATTCACTTATTTAAACATTAATATTTAAATATCCATGAGTTAGTAAATGTCATGGAATATAATAAAGATAATAATATTAATTCAGATGGGGTTTATTTAGAGTTAGAAATTAGATAAAGGCATATATTATATTATTAATTTTCTAACCCTAAGTATATGAATTAACATATATCATGTCTGGGGTTTGATAAGAATTATTCACAAAATAATATTCTATTAAGAGAGAATTCTCTCAATACTAATGTTAACTCTCTCATGAATGAGAAGTGATCCTCCTCATATCTCTCAAAATTGAGTGAACTCCTTCAAACCTATGGAATTCTATTTATGATCAGTGATGAACGGCGCGTGATTATCAGTACCTCTATGCAAACACCAAGTGTTCCATTGACCACTTTAAGAGAATCGTGGAGAAAGCATAGATAGTACTAGAAGAATTATACCATGGATTATTCATTGAAATGATGATATATTAATAAGGTTAACCTTATTGATCCATGACTAAAGAATTATCAAGCTGATGTAATTCTTGATTATAAATAATTTATAAAATATATGTGAAAAGATTCTCTCTCCTAATATTCTGAGAGTATTTTATCCATATTTGATGTTTTTATATGAATAATATGATGAATTTTTTTGGGCATGAGTCCAACCGCTTCTGCTGCATGCCAAAACCTTTATGTGGTATCAGACTTGTCATATAATAATTTATAATTATTTATTATTTGTTGATTAACTATACATTTCATTGTTATTTTCCAAATTTTATTTTTTATATTTATTAATATAAAATTCAAGATAATATGATTATTTAATTTCATATGTCCAAGAATAGATGAATAATGATTGAAAATCCCATATAGAGGTGCCATGGATTTTGGATGGATGGAACAAATATAAGTTTTATGATGTAAAAGCACATTCCAAGTACCCATGGGAAATCAAACCAGGATGATCCATGTAAATCTTGACATATCATGTGTGAGAATAGTATACAACGTTATTATACACCACTTATTGTCTACCAGTTAGCATGCGACCTAATAGGGTTACATAGTGTATAACTGGAGTACAAACTGTATGAAATAGGTTTTTCACAAATTACATATTAAGTGATTTTTAAAAAGTCATATGTGATTTGATTTGAAACGCCCGAGAATTTTATGTTATATAAATCCGCAAAGGAATCTTTTTCTACACAACACTTGCTTGGCTTTCTTTACACGAAATCGCGACCTTCCTCGATAGCTTGCGTCGTACGCAATACCAAGTTTCACTAAACAACGATATGCTATTAAAATATTATTAAAACTAGCCGTTATGAATAGTAATAACAAATTTTTGAAATTTTATAATTTTTATTTTTCAAAATGGACTTCATTTTTGGATTCGGAATATCGAAATTAGCCTAGGGTGAAATTTTGGTATTTTTCTGAAAACTTTCAATTTTGGATGAAAAGTGAAACCACTAAGTGGTAGTTAAAAAAACTGAATTTTTCATAAAACTTAATTTTACCGCTTCTGTGAGTGGAATTTCAAAAATCCGAGAGACACGGTTGATGTCATTATGTAAAATGTGATTCAATGTGGTGAAAATAATTTTTTGGTGAATAGTAACTTTTTACTTTTTTTACCATGGTTAAAAGTAAATAAGGTAATTAAGGGTAAAGATGATATTATTATTACCCTAACACATGTCCTAATTCTATTGTATAAGTGTAATTCGCCCAAAAACAAACTTAGGAATAAAATATGACCATTTAGGCCCACTTGGATTAGATTAGGACATTTATTATTAATTTATTTAAAGAAGGGTTAAAATAGTTAAAATCAAAGTTTAATAAGTAAATAATTTTTAATATGGGGTTATACATAAGATAAATTCGACTATAAATATTAATTAGAAATCTAAAAAGATTTCCTACATAATGGTATTTTATTTGTAATTTTTAGACAGTAAATAATATAATTTATTTATGACACAATGATGATGCAGTAATTATCTTATTAATGAAATATTGAGATATTTGATGTTATAATCACCAAAATAAATGAAATTTGAGACTTTTTATGAATCACACTAATTTTCTAGGTTAATATGACATGTTATTATTGATTTAATTAACTTGGTTCGAACTAATAATTCTGTTATGATTTTTACAAAAATCAATTACTAAATAGTGTCAAAATTGACATAAAATAGTTTTTAAAACAAATATTATCTTGGTAATTGTTATTTTATTCCTAAAAATCTAAGGTTCGGCCAAATGACTTAGATAAGGTTATATATATTAATAATAAACAACTTTGGGTTCGTTTGGCTGCTTATAGTAAGTTTATTAACCTTATAGTATAAGAACACAAGAAGACATGGTAAAAGTAAAATTATTTAATTTAATGTTAAATCTAAATGATAAGGTTAAAATAGGAACCTAAACTTGTCTAAATTATATTGGATGAGAGGATTTCGACCCATCCCCACCTTAGCATCGACATAAATCAATTTGGAGCTATTTAAAACCGAACTTGACTTTATAATAAAAAAATATTTTTAGTTATTCCAAAGGTGCCCCTCTCCTCCCTTATAAAAGGGCACCTCCTCCCTCTCTTCCTCACACCACTTTGAGCCTTCAAGCTTGGCCAACCCCTTCCACTTTCTCCTCTCCACTTCCCTAGAGACATCCTAGAGGTCCTGGTCTTCTTCAAAGACCAATTTTAGTGCCCTAAAAGAAGGTCTCGAAGAAGCACTTCAAAGAAGAATTTGATATTGATTCTGAAATAGTATACAGATACTCCAGTACAATTCCACGATCATAGGAACGATATCATCACTCTTGTGTACATACGGAATACCGTCTCCACGATGTGATGCGGCTCGTTCTACATGATCTTCATTTCATAATGATTATATAAATGAATTGAATGAATGAATATGATATATATTACCCTAATACCATTCTGGAAATGAGGTATCTATAACCTAAAGAGAAGAATAAGAATTTATTCGACAAAACACGCATAAGAACAAAAAGTTATAAACACCCAAATAACAAGTAGCAATGAAATATTACTACTAAGAAGCTAAGAATATGACCATATATGATATCATAAAAATAAGTATGATTCTGGAATAAGTCAATAACATTATTTAAATCATTATACAGGAGGTTCAGACACTTACAAAGCAAGTCGGACCTAAGGTAAGGGAAATATCACAATCTCATTTTTATCCGAGATTGTTTATACTTTGGTATTTACTGGGGTTTATTATTATCATCCACATCCATGTTTCTTCAATATTTAATATTATTTCCATCCACCTACAATTTTTTTAAATCCAATTTTAACCTTAGGTGAGATTTTAGTAAAAGATATGAAAGGAATCTTTTGTCGTTTTTTCGTACGAGGTACTTTTTGACTTTTCCGAAAAAAGTAAGAAGAATTTTTTTTTAACTTATACGGCATGAATGTATTTTTAAAACATTATTTACAAGAATCTTCCTTTACAAGTTTTCAAGTTTATTTTTAATCAAATTCTTTTAGTTTAAAATTGTATGACATGTTAAGAAAAGAAATTGTTTTTGAAGTAGAAAGGATATTTTTCTCAAGAATGGAGTTCAAGTGTTTTATCAAAATTATTTTCCATCTAAGATAATATAGGGTTCTGTTTCTATCCCTATTCTTACATTGATTTGATTATGTTGTGATGGAATTTTTTTATGAATTCCTTTATCTTATATGAATTGTTTTATGATGTCATGATGTTTAAGAATCCCATTTTTATTACATGGGTTATGAAATGATGTATGATTTATGATTTTGTGGCACACATAAGAATGGTATCATTATGAGATGGGTGGGACCTATATCTCCCTCCAATGCATTGGGTAAAGATTTTATATCTCATGAGATAGACATGGCTGGAACGGTAGGTTATACCGGTTCAGTGAAACAGGACTGAAACGAGGGTGACTCGGTTCAGAAAGGGACTTTGTCCACTAAGATAGTATTGGCAATGAGTCTTGACTAACAAGAAATTATTCTCTATGATTATGTGTGTATGCCACAAAGTTTCATGTTTTAAGTTATGATTATTGTGATTACATTTCACTGCCATGATTTATCCCATGTTATGAAATTTTGATCTCTTTTGCAGGTTAAGATTTCAAAAAGTTATGTGCTTGTGTATATGATGTGATTGATATTTCTTTTGTTTACCCTTACTGAGCATTTGAGCTCACCCTTTTGTATGTTTTCTTTCCCCAGGTCAGGAAGAAGGTTATTAAGTAAGATATGCCAAAAGGGACTACATATATGATGAAATAAATTGGAGACAGTGTAGACGCTTTATGAACCAGTTGTTTATGTTTCCCAGTTTCTAAAGACACTATACCTATACGGTCCTTTCGTGGTTTTTGTTATATGTTGTAATAAGTATGCTTTAATTTTGAAGTATTAACAATGTATGTAAAGTATGGGTTGTTATATGATTTATATTTGTCATGACCCGTCCCCCGGGGTCTGTGCTGTGACTAACCCCAAACCTGCCTTCCATAGGCCAGGGGCTGGAGACTAGCACCATAGGCATATTCCCTAAAACTAGAAAGGAATTGCCTTTATAATCGGTAAGCACACGAAACCAAGAACACAACAAGATAGGAACACAAGTAAACCGAACTGTAAACAGATTGAGTGCAGAAAGTAAAAGGGGCCAGAATACAAGCCCAACTAGAAAGTACAAGTACAACTATGATACAACACAACTGAAGAAAAAGAATAGGAAGCTACTGGATCTTCCTCTGAGGTCCCCACCGAAAGGGTAGGTACAGATAGCCTCCTCAAAAATTCATGTCCGTCTATCTCCTCTTTCTACTGACTCGTCGTAAGGTCCACCTCTATGTACCATCCAATCCTGGTACTCTCGTCCTCAGTCAGTATTGTCCGTCATCTACAACCAACACAACAAGGTGCGGGAATATCCCATGAAAGGGTGAGTATAACGATTCTAATTAGGGACCCCAAGACCCTCTAGATCTCACAAATCCTTCAAGGATAAAACACAAAGTATGAAATCAATAGATAAACCTTACATAGTAATATGACCATTCACATACCTAAGTTATCAAGTAATCCAACTCAATCATGAGAAAAACACAGAGGTTATGGATCATCTCACACCGGGATTTATTCTAAGGGTAGTAAAAAGTAACATTCAGAACACAACGTCGAACACCTCAGCTGTTGGAGAACTCCTCCTCTATCGAGTACAGTAGGCCTGTCGTGCCACATAGAGGTGCTTCCCATTAACTTTGGACTACTGAGGTACTCCTCCTATTGAGTACCATGGGTCTGCCGCATCACACAGAGGTGCTCCCCACCGTGGGTTTTCTGCGTCACACAGAGGCGCTCCCCCTCAAAGCCTGCTAATGTACTCCTCCAGTCGAGTACTATGGATCTGCTGCATCATGCAGAGGCACTTTGTACTATGCTCGCTCGTCTCTAGAAGGATACGCTCCCCAAGCTACTAGTCGATTCTCCAACTACCACAACGTACCACGAAGTTGTGTCTCAAAGGTCCGTCATGTCATTGGGGTATCAATGTAATAGACGGTGCGTCAATTGGACGCCTGGTCTGTGAGTTATTAACCTTTTAGTCCGAGGGCCTGGTTAGATTCATGATCGATCCAACCTGATCGTTCCGCCATATTAATCAAAAAAATAGTGGGGTATCACTCAAAGAGACCATCTCACTCCAGGATTTCCAGCACTATTGACGGTTCATCAAACGGACGTTCGGTGCCAAAGTTATGGCCAAAAGAAAGTAATTAGGTCGTAGTGGGCCTGGGTCTGGACCGACCAAGCCCGACCCATCCTAGAACGATCTAGTTTGGGTTGACTCGGCATGACCCACTAGGTCTGGCCCGACCCTCAATGCAGTCTGGCCCATTGGGTCCGTCCGTCCTGATAGGCTGCGAGGGGCTGTGGAGGTCCGCAGATGGCCATGAGGTCGTGAGGCCACTGAGTGGCTCGGCCGAAAGTTTCCATGAGGGAAAGAGGCCACGGGGAGGCTCATCTAGGGTAGCTCAGAGGTCCATGGCCGGTGAGAGCCAGGGTGAATCGGAGGGCTGCAATGAGCGGCGTGAGCTGGGGCAACTTGGAGGGCCATGGGCGGTGCGGGTTGGGGCGGCTCGGAGGGCCACGACATGGGCGGTTCAGTCGGGGTGTGGGGCTACTTCAGCCGAGAGGACAGTTCACCGCGGAGGCATGAGGCTGGGTTGGCCGGGAGGCTGGTGCGCTATGGGGCGGCTCAGCTGGGGTGTGCAGCCGGTTCGGCTGGGAGGCGAGTGTGCTGTGGGTGGCTTAACCATTGAGCAAAGACGGGGTGCGCGGCCAGTTCAGCGGGGAGGGAGGAGCGCCGTGGGGTGGCACAGGTCGCGGAGGCCATGAGTTTCGGCTCTGTTGCCTTCGTCACCTTCGTCGCCTTCCTCCATTTCGAAGAGTACATCAAAGAATAATGGTGGAGGGGTCGGGCCATGTTTGTTCGGCCCGTGCCCTCCACGTTTAGAGTGATATCATGTGGTTCACAAATAACGAAGCATGAACGTGTATGGAAGATATTTTAAAACATCATTTCCCACAACCATCTTTAATCTCTATTCCCAAATCCCACAAAATAATTAGAAGTGGAGAACATGGAATGTGTTAATCAATAAACCCCTACCTCGTTCGCTAGATGAAGTTTATGTGAGGAATAAGGTGAAGTCCTTAACATTCATCTCATCCACCTCACACCTCGAATCCTAGGCTCGTGCCTCAGTTCGTCGCAGTAGAAGACGTTCCTTGTCGACGTTCTTCACGGAGGAAGCATTCTTCGTGGAGGAAGCGTTCTTCATTGGAGAAGTTTTCTCCCAATTCCACCCAAATGTAAAGTCATGCCAAAATAATAGATTATCCATTCTATTATGTTTGTTGGCATAAATTCAAATAGTTTAATTAATTAATTGATCTGTTGGATCATTTAATTAAAGGGGAGGGTTGGCATAATTAATGTAGAGGAATCTCAAGAGGATCATCCACATTAATGAGGGATTTGAAGTGGTTTAGGCCTCTGGTGGTCCTCACAACCATAACCTCTCATGGGAGGTTATGCTCGGGTGGTCCCCACTACCCTAACCTCTCATGGGAGGTTAAGGTCTGGCGGTCCCCACTTCTCAACTTCCACATGGAGTTTTAGTTCCAGTGGACCCAACCTCCCAACACCCACATGGGCGTTGTAAATAAAAATAAAATGTCACACACTTTTATTTTTATTTTATTCTTATACGATAAACCAAAAAACTAAATTTCACTCTTGAACATCTGCCATCGAGGTGAAAGTCTCCTTAAGAGAATATCGGCACTGCGAGTTCAACAGTTCCCTCAGATTTCAATTCTGAGCACCGGTTTAAAAGTAATAAAAACCCTCTTTCACGTTTACTAAATGTACTCGAAAAAAGTTAAAAAATTCATTTCAGGCACTTTGGGCCTCGGAATCATGTGCCGTCAATTTTCACAGAATCTTAAAATTTCCATTTATTTAAAAAAAGTTACATAGAAATTCCGGGTCATTACATTCTCCCCACCTTAGGTCTCTACGTCCCAATAATCCATAACTCAAACTAAGGGAACAAGTGGGGGTACTGAGCATGAATCTGAGCCTCCCAGTTCGATGTGCTCTCCTAGAGGTTCCCATGCTACCAACGAATGTGCACCAGAGGTATCAACCATCCATGAAGGACCCGCTCCTGTCGATCCTCGATCTCTATTGGAACCTCCACAAAAATTTCCCCATTTTCGACATCCAGCTCACCATGGTTGATGATGTGAGAATGGTCGTGCATGTATCTCTTCAGTTGGGACATGTGGAAGACGTCATCCACCTGGTACAACTGATGTGGAAGAGCTAAGCGGTATGCCACCTCGCCAACTCTGATGAGGACCTGAAAAGGTCCGATGAATCTCGGGGATAACTTTCCACCTCAGCCAAATCTCCATAGACCTCATCGAGGTGAGACCCATAGAGAGATGTGGTCACCATCTTTGAACTCCAGAGGTCTCCGTCTCCTATCGACATTTGATTTCTTTTTTGCTCTGTGCAGTCTTCATCTTCTCCTGGATGATCTGCACCTTCTCTGTGGTAGCTCATACCATCTCAGGTCCCACTAGTGCTGACTCTCCTGGGTCAGTCCAGCACAAAGGTGATCTCCAAGGTTTCCCATATAACACCTCAAAAGGTGCCATCCTAATGGTGGAGTGATATATGTTATTTTATGAAAAAACCACCAAAGGTAAGTGATCCTCCCAACTGCGACTGAAGTCGAGGACACTAGAACATAACATGTTCTCGAGGGTCTGAATGGTCTGCTCAGTCTGGCGACCCTTCTGAGTATGGAAGGTGGTGCTCAAATAAATTTGTGTCCCAAAAGACTCATGCAACCCCTTCCATAGCTGGTAAGTAAAATGTATATCATGATCAGAGACAATTGTCGAGGTTACTCCATGTAGCTACACAATCTCCTGCACATAAAGGCATCCCAAGCTCTCTACTAAAACTTACTCTCTTATCGACGGGAAGTGGGATGACATGGTGAGTCGGTCGATGATCACCCAAATCAAGTCATGTACCCTGGATGTATGTGGATGTCCTGTCACGAAGTCCATGGATATCCCATCCCATTTCCACTCTTGGACCTCTTAAGGCTAAACCAAGCCTTCTGGTACCTGATTCTTCGCCTTCACAAGTGAGGCACCAAGAGACAAACTCTGCTACTTCTTTCTTCATTCCCAGCCACCAGTGCCATCGTTAGAGATCCTGGTACATATTCACCACTCCTGGATGTACCGCTAGAGTGGATGTGTGGAACTCCCTCAAAACATCCTCCTGAAGTGACACTGGTACCATGGTATGTCCTCTGAAGAGGATTATGTGCTCCCCAACTTCAGAAAATCCATCAGGTGCATATCCTATATATATCTGTGCACGTCGAGCCTCACAGTTATCTTCCCCATGTTGCACCTACCTGACTCGCTGAAGAAGTGGGGGAGAGACTGTACGAGACTATAGAAAAAATTCCCCAACTCTATCCACAAAGGATATCTATAAAGTGACCAGATGCTCCATTTCCTATCCTAGAAGCTGAATACCAGACCTCCTACTGAGTGCATCTGCTACAACATTCCCATTCGTAAGAGTATAGACTATCTCAAAGCCATAGTCTTGGAGGAACTCAAGCCAATGTCGTTGTCTCATGTTCAGGTCCTTCTGGGAGAAGATATACCTGAGTCTCTTTTGTTCTGAGTACCTTGTAAAATGCTCGGCCATTAGATATTGTCGCCAAATCTTCAAGGCGAAGACCACTGCAGCTAACTCTAGGTCATGGGTAGTGTAGTTCTGCTCATATTATCTTAGCTATTGGGAACCATATGTAATAATTGCTCATTCCTACATCAGGAAACATCCGAGTCTGGTCCCTGATGTGTCACAGTAAACTACGTACCCTACACCCTCCTTTGGAAACCTCAAGATGGGGGCACAAGTCAGCCTCTGCCTTAGATCATGAAAACTCCGCTGGAATTTTTCCAACCAAACGAAGGGTTTCCCCTTCTTCGTCAATGCTGATAGTGGTGCTTCAACTCTGGAGAAAACTGGCACAAACATCAGGTAATATCTATCCAAACACAATAAACTTCGTACATCTGTCACACTCTTGGGTTGCTTCCAAGAAAGTACCACCTTAATCTTCGCTGGATGCACTGCAACTCCATCCTCCAATATGACATGTCCCAGAAATTGATCCTCTCAGATCCAGAACTAGCACTTCGAGAGATTACTATAAAGATGTTGCTCTCAAAGTGTGTCCAGTACTGCCTGCAAATGATAGGCATGCTCCTTCTTAGTAGTCGAGTAGATCAGAATGTCGTCGATGAAGACCACTACAAAGTGGTCATGGTACGGCTGAAAGATCATGTTCATGATTCCCATGAACACTACCAGAGCATTGGTCATGCAAAATAGCATAACCAAGAAATATTAATGGCCATACCGACATCTGAAAGTTGTCTTCTGCACATCCTCATCTCGTACTCTGAGCTGGTGATAGACTGATCTGCGATCTATCTTCGAGAACCACCGTTCCCCCTTCAGTTGATCAAAGAGGTTGTCAATCCTCAGGATTGGGTACTTGTTCTTTACGGTCACCTAGTTCATGCACCGATAGTCCACACAAACCTCAAGCTCCCATCCGACTTCTTGGAAAAAAAATCGCGGCTGCCCAAGGAGAAACACAGGGATGGATGAATCCCTTCCCCTACCAGTCCTCTAGCTGTACCTGCAACTCACGAAGCTCCACGAGAGACATCCGATATGCTGGTGTAGATATCAGTGTCATCCCGGGGTACAAGTAATCGTAAAATTACACTTCTATATGAGGAGGTATAACCGGAACATCATCAGGGAAAACATCCGTGTATTGGTCCACCAATACAGGATAGCTCAAACACTCAACATAAACAACTCAGAGGGTAAGGCTAGCCAACTGATGAGTGATTGACTGCACTCTCCTCTAGGTAAGTCCATCCTGTGATGCAAGGGCTCCCTTCTCACCGGTGAATTTAAACCTCATCCCATCCGTGCAGACACACCACACCTTGCACCCAATACAGTCTATCTGAGCATGGACTGTAGATAACCAGTCCATACCCAAGATAATGTCATTGGACCTCGACACCGCTACTATGAGATCCCAGCTGAAGCTCTCGCTTTGTAGAGTAATCTTACACTGCCGACATTAGTGTGTAATCATCGAATCTTCTCCCGTAGGTGTCTCTAGCCATAAGTATTGAGCCAACGGCTCTGTCGGAATCTCCGAGCTCCGAACGAGGGCAGTGGAAATAGCAGAATGAATGAAACCTATGTCTATAAGAACTACATCTATGGTGGAGTAGACATATATTGTACCTCTTATAATCTCTAGAGCACCGTGATCTTAGGCCTCAGCTTCCTGGAGCTGAGCTCTCCCCTGTCCACCTGCTCCCAACAGTCATGGTGGAGATCCTGGTGGTGGTGGCGGTAACACCTCAAATCGTCGTCCAATGCCATCTGGATGACCAACTCCTCTTCCACGTCTGCCTGATCCCTGTGGAAATCCTCGGTCAAACTTATGTATCTTCCTGAGAGATACATCGATTGTCTACTGATCATTCGAACAGTGGGTCAGAGAGACACGAGCCATGTGACCCTGCCCGCCGCATGCGTAACACTGCCTGCTCCTAGTATAACTCGATCTGCCTCGGGTGCCCCACACAATCGATCCTGAGTCATGTGGTCGTCCACCTATAGTTCTGGTCCTCTTGGACATCTGTGACATCTATTTACTTCCAGCTGTAGAAGACTCCGCTACGTGATGAATGGTAGTGGGTCTTACCAGTGATGACTGCTCAGCAAAGAAACTCTCCACCAAGAGGGATCTCTTTAACACCCCCACCTTCATCGAGATGTTATGTGAGATCACTGAAGCCCTGGTCTCTCGCCTGAGCCTCTGCTCGAAGGTCCGTGCCCTGAAGAAAGAGTCCCGCACCATATCTATGGAGTATCATGGGAGGTCAGTGAACCTCATTGAGTACTGAGCCACAGTCATGCTGCCCTACTACAGATGAAGAATCTCTTATATGCACACTTTGCGAAGAGTCACTGGGACAATCTCTGCCCAAAACATGCTATCAAAGTCTGCCCAGAGAACCATCACCTCATCGTGAAGTTGGAGCATCAAGCTCCACCATCTTCCTACTGCTTCCTTTAGAAGGCTGGGTGTAGAGACCCGAAGCTTGACGTACATATACATTACATTACTTTTTTGGAATACTTAATACATAACAAAAACATACACACAAGGACCGTAATAGTTTAGTGTCTTTGGAAACTCGGTATATAAACTTATAATCATGTTTAAATATCTTCAACAATTACCATAACGATCTTCCCCTTTTTGTTTCCTTACCTAAAACCTTTATTTATTTCCTGGGGAAAATAAAACATAAAAGGGTGAGCTCAAATGCTCAGTACGGGTAAACAAAAGAAAAATCAATCACATCATATTCATAATAACATAACAATTTGGAAATCTTACCCTGAAAAAGAGATCATAATTTCATAACATGAGATAAATCATGGTAGTGAAATGTAATCACAATAATCATAACTTAAAACATGAAGCTTTGTGGAATACACACATAATCATAGAGAATCATTTCTTATTAGTCAAGACTCATTGCCAAGACTATCTTAGTGGACAAAGTCC
This sequence comes from Viscum album, assembly GCA_963277665.1. Lineage (NCBI taxonomy): Eukaryota > Viridiplantae > Streptophyta > Magnoliopsida > Santalales > Viscaceae > Viscum > Viscum album. Next base: position 646,619,917 of record OY728158.1, on the reverse strand, counting down.
ATTTCTGAACTGAGTTCATTCCTCATTTCAGTCCTGTTTCACTAAACTAGTTTAACCTGCCGTTCCAGCCATGTCTATCTCATGAGATATAAAATATTTACCCAATGCATTGGAGGGAGATATAGGTCCCACCAATCTCATAATGATACCATTCTTATGTGTGCCACAAAATCAAAAATCATACATCATTGCATAACCCATGTAATAAAAATGGGAATCTTAAACATCATGCCATCATAACATAATCCATATAATATAAAAGGACATCATAAAAATAATTCCATCATAACATAATCAAATAAATGTAAAAATAGGGATAGAAACAGAACCCTATATTATCTTAGATGGAAAATAATTTTGATAAAACACTTGAACTCCATTCTTGAGGAAAATATCCTTTCTACCTCAAAAATAGTTTTTCCTTTCTTAACATGTCATACAATTTTAAACTAAAAGAAGTTGATTAAAAATAAACTTGAAAAGTTGTAAAGGAAGCTTCTTGGAAATAATGTTTTAAAAATCCATTTATTCCGTATAAGTTTAAAAAAACATTCTTCTCATACTTTTGTCGGAAAAGTCAAAAAGTACCTCGTATGGTAAAAAAAGATTCCTTACATACCATGTAGTAAAAGTCAAAAATGGATAAAAAATACTTTAAACATACATGAAAACACTTTTATAAAACATTGACATGGATGATAACAATAACCCCAGTAAATACTTACGAATGAGCAATCTCGGATAAAAATGAGATTTGCAAAATTATCCCCTACCTTAGGTCTGATATGCTTCGTATGGATCAGAACCTCCTATATAATGATTTAAATAATGTCATTGACTTATTACATAATCATATTCATTGTTTTGATATCATATATGTTTCACTTATGACTTTATATTTCCCGTTCTTTTGTAAATTCAATGTTAAAGTAGCGTTTTGGGTAAAATCATTTCTTTTATCGTATGTGTTTCGACTTGTCGTTTCTTGATATTATTACTTATATCATGATTTACATAATTCCAGAATGTAAAACAAGATTTATATATAATATATATTCATAATATACATATATATTATAGATCGATAAAAGTAATGAAATACACCGTTCATGGAGACGGTATGCCGTACGTATGCATGAACGTTGTTTTCATTTCCTTATTGAATTGAATGAAACTAAATAGATAGCATACATATATATATATATATATACATAAATCCAGTAGAATTATTCTTTCATATATTTCATTATTATTCATTATATAAACTTTATGATCATTCATGTATGGTTAATCATGGAGAATGAATCTCATCGCGTCGTGGAGACGGTAGTCCGTCCGTACGCACGAGTGATGATATCATTCCCATAATTATAGAATTGAAGTGGATGGTATAATATATCAGAATCAGTATGATGTTATCATATATATAGTTATTCTTTTCACCATTATACCCATCCATGTAAGGTGTTGGTGGAAAAACATATTACACCACGACGTGGAGACGGTATTCCGTACGTACGCACGCGTGGTGATTTTGATTTCTCGTAGGATGGATAGATGGTGAAATAGGGTTGTTTCATATTTATAATAACATATCAGTATATGAGGGATACTGATGTTATTACTTCATAGTGAAACAACTAAATAATAGGGAGTAGAAGAAGAATGGAACTTGAAGAAAACGGTAGAAGGTATTACCTCTTTCTCGAAGTGCCTCCTTTAAACTTTCTCTTAGGGCACTAAAATTGGTTTTTGAAGAAGAACATGACCTATAGAATGTTTATAGGGAAGTGGAGAAGAGAAGTTTGCAGGTTTTAGCCGAGATTTAAGGCTCAAAGTTGTGTAAAGATGAGAGGGTGGAGGTGCCCTTTTATAAGGGAGGAGAGGGGCACCTTTGGAAATCTTAAAAATATTAATTTATAATAAATCTAACCCCACTTAAAAACCTCCAAAAATGACTCATATTAAAATATTAGATGATATAGGGTTGTAATATCATCAACAAAGAAAATTTAGACATGTTAGGAATTTATTTTAAGCATTATCAACTTGATTTATCCTTATTTAATCAATTTAATTTTATTTGTGGTAATAACATTCTAAATTTTAAATTATAAAAAAAATAATTACATATTTGTTGTGAATTTTCCATAATTGGATACTTTATAACATTTTATACCATATAAATTTAAATTTATAATTTTTAAATATTTTTGTTATTTTTAAACAATTTTATAATATGTTATTTTTATAAAATAACAATAGTGTCAATTTTGACACTATTCATTTATTTGAATTTAAATAAAATATATATACAGAATATATGTTCGAAATAAAAGCTTTAATAGATTAATAGAAGGACATATATATCTATAAAATTAGTGGAGCACATTAAATAGTTCATATAATATTTATTTTAATATTTTTAAAACCATTTATTTGGTTTATCTCTTAATAAAATAATTACTACATCATTTTTGTATAATTATTTAATATACTTATTTGTTGCATAAAAATTAAAAATAAAATCCTATGATGAAGATAAATCTATTAAATTTCACAGTAATACTTTTACTCGAATTTATCATCTTAAAATCACAATATTTAAATTTTTATATTTATTAAATTATGAAGGTGACAACTTTGGAATAATTTAAAATAAAATAATATAAGTTTCATAATCGCTTTTATAAGGCTCCAAATGGTCAAATATTAGACCATTGTATGATTATGGTTTCAATTTACATTACCAATAAGTTTTGGTCATGGTTTTGTGCCTTTTATGGAAATATTAGTTTAATAAAAACTATATACTTGATTTTCACTAGATAAACAATTTCTGTATCACTATTCTATCACAATTAATGATAATTATTTAATCCCTAAAAATTATAAATAAATTCATATGATGTAGATAATTTAATTATATTTCTGGAGACTATTCATGTTCAAAGTTTCATGAAGTTTATCACTAAATTAAAATTAATATACTTATAAGATTTAAGAGAGTGACATGTTGTCACTTTCTTTGGTTTTAATACAAATTAAGTTATTTTCATGGAAAAAAGTCCAATAAATGATTCTAATCCGAACCTTAGGTGATATGGATCGATTTTGAGTCATCAAATAGGATTTTGACAGGTGTTAGGGTAATTTTATAATCTTATATTTACCCTTAATTACCCAATTTACCTTTAACTATGGTAAATAAAATTTACTGTAGTTACTATTCATAATGCCCAAAAATAAAAAGTAGTCTATTAATATAATTTGGACCCACTGATTCCAAATATGGAATCCATTTTTCCAAATTCAATACACAGAAGTTTCATAAATTAAATTAAAATTAATCCTGTTGTCGAAAGAAAACTGGTTTTTGTTTAAAACATTACAAAAGATTGAATTGATTTAACCTACGAATTCAAGGTAAAATAAATGCTAATGGAATAAATTATATTAAATGTTAAAAATATATTCTATTTATACTTTAAGACCATTCAATATTATAATTTAACCACATAAATTATTACGATAAAAAAAGTTTTTTTAATTAAAATATAGCGTGTTTTTACTATTCATTAAAATATGAAAGTTATCAGAATAACATGAAAATTTTATCCAAGGTAAGATTTTATATCTTTATTCCAAAGAATAATTTTATTTTGTAAAATTGAACTTATAAACATATAAAAACTAGATTTAAAGTGGGTGCGCCATCAAAAGGTGGCAAAACTACATTTTTTGAAAAATACTTATTTTACCCGAAAAATTTATTTTGTTCACATAAAATGTTTTAGAAAATTTATAAATGAATAATAATGTTATAAAATTAAAAATGTGGTTAATTCTATTCATAACGGCTAGTTCGTGATAATATTATAACCATATATCGTTGTTTAGTGAAAACCGATATTGCGTATATCACACGCTATCGAGGAAGGTCGTGATTGCATATAATGAAAACCAAGTCAGGGTTGCATGTAGTGCAAGACTCCTTTGCTGTTTAGTATAACAAAATCCAACCATATTTCATATATATATTGAAAATATATATATATATACACTCAATTTTGCGTAGAATAACTTCTATCAAATGAAGTTGAAATTATGTATAACACGATCCAAGAATTATGTTGCGTATACTGCAAGCTAATACGGTGTTGCGTATAGTGAATGATAATATTGGTGTATCATTCAACAAAAGATATGAAAGAAATTAAAAATAATATATCTTATAAAATCTCAGGTTGTTACATTCTACCCCCCTTAAAATTAATTTCGCCCTCGAAATTCTTCGGGGTTATAAATCGTTTACTATTTATAGAAACCCACATCGTAAAAAGGAATACTAAAACTTAATTTTAAAAACTAAAGTATGAAACGTAAAGATTACCCAAAGTAACTCATCACTGGGTTTCCATACAGGAGAACATAGGTGAAAATATGGATATGGAAGAAAAATCTAACCATCATGTTCTGATGGAGAGTGGTAGAGAGCATGGCTATGAAAAAACCAACAATCACAAAGACATAGATTTGTGATGATCTAATGTGCCATCTGAATCATTGGATATAAGGGCACTAGGACAACATTTTTGGTTTCCAAGATCATTTCCCTAAAGTTGATGAATTAAAAGAAATACTTACATGATTTTGGTACAATCTCACTGTTGTTCATGAATTGAACAATTTCCACTTCATCTCTTAAAGAAATGAAGTTGAATTTGTTATTCGTGAAGCGTTAGAAGATCATGTGATAGAATTATGGGTCATTCCATCTGTTTCAAACAAAAGGTTAGAAAAAGTTATAAGTCCAACTTATGGTGAGATTAATCGTATATGGTTCCAAAAATGAACTTATACTTCATATATCATACCTCTTAATAAAATAAAACTAGTTTCTACTAACCAGGGACTTTCTATAGGCTAGTGGTAGGTGATAAAGGCCAATCGAACTTCGGTTTTGGGTTCAATTCCCACAGCCTTGTCCGACGCGATGGGTTATCGCCCATCCTGCAGGTTTTCCTTTCTCTAAAACTACATTAATATAACATTCCATCAATAATATTGAAAAATGTTCTATACTTAAACAATACTAGCTTATGTCCAACATAATCCATTCCAATCATTAGGCTTATCTAAAATACATTGGTCCAAGCTCATAGTATAAAGAAAATGATTACTTGAAATGTCACATAACAATCACGTGAATTCCATCATTTATCCCCCCATATATCATAAGATATATTTTGTTGGTCAAATTAAAACATGTGAATACCTTAATCATGTATTATCTTGAAGAATGAGTACCCATTGAACCATAGTGAAAACATGAATGCAGTTAAAAGTTAACACTTTCCACATACCAAAATCCTCAAAATTCTATATACTCAAACCATGATATCACTTAGTCCTTTTATCAATCATGAGCTCATGAATACTGTCAAACATTTCATTTTCTCCTTATCCCTTCATTATTCCCATATCATCTGCTTTCCAAAATATTTTAATCACTTTTCATAGTTACCGGTACCATAAAATTATTGAAAACCACAATAGACTCATACAAGAATATTCTAATACACCATAAAAGTACCTCAACAACATTATTCTTAAATACGAATACATAAACACTTCAATCTATCCTCTTCAATGATTGTCATGGAATAAGTACTTCCTTGATTTAGAGGTAAATTTTTAGGTCAGGGAATTGGGTTGGGTAATGCCCATATTCTCCATAAAAAAGACATTGAACTCCATAACAGTCTGTCACCCTATGACCCTTTTCTCCACACAGATAACATATGTCCCTCCATTTGAGGTATTCCTCAAGGTTCTTCTTCCCTTCTTTAGAAATCTCAATCTTCCTTTCTTTATGCTCCTCAACATGCGAACATGCATAAAATTCTATCTTCCTCTTATTTGATGAATTAGGCATACCACTAAATTTCACCTTGTTAATCATATATCGCAATGACTGATTTGACATAATCACAATATCTTTCTCTTTAGGCATTACCCAATTTTGTTGCTCATAGTCACAAATTTGTCCATTGGATTCAATGTTAACCTAATTCCTTATAGTTCCCTCCGTTGACTAAAACACAAAAAGAATTCTCTGAGAGGCAAAAATCATGCTAGAGAAAACAACATAGTAAAGGGGGAGTAACCTCAATATCTAACATCTTAGGTTAAATTCTAAGATCGTTATCATAATTTTAGGACTATATCCTCTACTTATACTTATCCTTAGGGACATCCCTAGACATACCTTAGAAATATCTCTAGGAATCTCACTAAAGTTATCACATCCTAGTTTCCAAAGGTTGACTAAACCTTTCCTCTGATACCAACTGTAGAGAACCGAAGCTTGACGTACATATACATTACAATACTTTTGCGGAATACTTAATACATAACAAAAACAGACACATAAGGACCATAATAGTTTAGTGTCTTTGGAAACTCGGTATATAAACTTCTAATCATGTTGAAATATCTTCAAAAATTCCCATAACGATCTTCCCCTTTTTGTTTCCTTACCTAAAACCTTTCTTTATTTCCTGGGGAAAATAAAACATAAAATGGGTGAGCTCAAATGCTCAGTAAGGGTAAACAAAAGAAAAATCAATCACATCATATTCATAAGAACATAACAATTTGGAAATCTTACCATACAAAAGAGATCATAATTTCATAACATGGGATAAATCATGGTAGTGAAATGTAATCACAATAATCATAACTTAAAACATGAATCTTTGTGGAATACACACATAATCATAGAGAATCATTTCTTATTAGTCAAGACTCATTGTCAAGACTATCTTAGTGAACAAAGTCCATTTCTGAACCGAGTTCATTCCTCGTTTCAGTCCTGTTTCACTGAACCGGTTTAACCTGCCATTCTAGCCATGTCTATCTCATGAGATATAAAATATTTACCCAATGCATTGGAGTGAGATATAGGTCCCACCCATCTCATAATGATACCATTCTTATGTGTTCCACAAAATCAAAAATCTTACATCATTGCATAACCCATGTAATAAAAATGGGAATCTTAAACATCATTCCATGATAACATAATCTATATAAGATAAAAGGACATCATAAAAATAATTCCATCATAACATAATCATATCAATGTAAAAATAGGGATAGAAACAGAACCCTATATTATCTTAGATGGAGAATAATTTTGATAAAACACTTGAACTCCATTCTTGAGGAAAATATCCTTTCTACCTCAAAAACATTTTTCCTTTCTTAACATGTCAAACAATTTTAAACTAAAAGAATTTGATTAAAAATAAAATTGAAAACTTGTAAAGGAAGCTTCTTAGAAATAATGTTTTAAAAATCCATTTATTCCGTATAAGTTAAAAAAACATTCTTCTCGTACTTTTGTCGGAAAAGTCAAAAAGTACCTCGTATGGTAAAAAAATATTCCTTACATACTATGTAGTAAAAGTCAAAAGTGGGTAAAAAGGACTTTAAACATACATGAAAACAATTTTATAAAACATGGACATGGATGATAACAATAACCCCAGTAAATACTTATGAATAAGAAATCTCGGATAAAAATGAGATTTGCAAAATTATCCCTTACCTTAGGTCCGATATGCTTCGTACGGATCCAAACCTCCTGTATAATGATTTAATAATGTCATTGACTTATTACATAATCATATTCATTGTTATTCTATCATATATGTTTCACTTATGACTTTATATTACCCGTTCTTTTGTAAATTCCATGTTAAAGTAGCGTTTTGGGTAAAATCATTTCATTTATCGTATGTGTTTTGACTTTTCATTTCTTGATATTATTACTTATATCCTTATTTACATAATTCCAGAATGTAAAAACATTATTTATATATAATATATATTCATTATATACATATATATTATAGATCGATAAAAGGAATGAAATACACCGTTCATGGAGACGGTAGACCGTACGTACGCATGAACGCTGTTTTCGTTTCCTTATTGAATTGAATGAAACTAAATAGATGACATAAATATATATATACATAAATCCAGTAGCATTATTATTCCATATATTTCATTATTATTCATTATATAAACTTTATGATCATTCATGTATGGTTAATCATAGAGAATGAATCTCATCGCGTCGTGGAGACGGTAGTCCGTACGTACGCACGAGCGATGATATCGTCCCCATAATTATAAAATTGGAGTGGATGGTATAATATATTAGAATCATTATGATGTTATAATATACATAGTTATTCTTTTCACCATTATACCCATCCATGTAAGGTGTTGGTGGAAAAACATATTACACCACAGCGTGGAAACGATATTCCATACGTATGCACGCGCGGTGATTTTGTTTTCCGTAGGATGGATAGAAGGTGAAATAGGGTTTTTTCATATTTATAATAACATATCAGTATATGAGGAATACTTATGTTATTACTTCATAATGAAAAAACTAAAGAAGAGGGAGTAGAAGAAGAATGGAACTAGAAGAAAACGGTAGAAGGTATTACCTCTTTCTCGAAGTGCCTCCTTTAAACGTTCTCTTAGGGCACTGAAATTGGTCTTTGAAGAAGACCAGGACCTCTAGGATGTTTCTAGGGAAGTGGAGAAGATAATTTTTCAGGGGTTTTCCGAGCATGAAGGCTCAAAGTTGTGTAAAGATGAGAGGGAGGAGGTGCCCTTTTATAAGGAAGGAGAGGGGCACCTTTGGAAATATTAAAAATATTAATTTATAAAAAATCTAACCCCACATAAAAACCTCCAAAAATGACTCATATTAGAATATTAGATGATATAGGGTTTTAATCTAATCAACCAATAAAATTTAGACATGTTAGGAATTTATTTTAAACATTATCAACTTGATTTAACCTTATTTAATCAATTTTATTTTATTTGTGGTAATAACATTCTAAATTTTAAATTATAAAACAAAATTACATATTTGTTGTGAATTGTCCATAATTGGATAGTTTATAACATTTTATACCATATAAATCTAAATTTATAATTTTTAAATATTTTTGTTATTTTTAATCAATTTTATAATATGTTATTTTTATAAAATAACAATAGTGTCAATTTTGACACTATTCATTTATTTGAATTTAAATAAAATATATATACAGAAGATATGTTCGAAATAAAAGCTTTAATAGATTCATAAAAGGTCATATATATCTATAAAATTAGTGGAGAACATTAAATAGTTCATATAATATTTATTTTATTATTTTTAAAACCATTTATTTGGTTTCTCTCTTAATAAAATAATTACTACATCATTTTTGTATAATTATTTAATATACTTATTTGTTGCATAAAAATTAAAAATAAAATCCTATGATTAATATAAATCTATTACCTTTCACAATAATACTTTTAATCTAATTTATCATCTTAAAATCACAATATTTAAATTGTTATATTTATTAAATTATGAAGGTGACAACTTTGGCATCATTTAAAATAAAATAATATAAGTGTCATAATCGCTTTTATAAGGATTAAAATGGTCAAATATTCGACCATTGGATGAATATTGTTTAAATTTACATTTCTAATAAGTTTTGGTCAGGGTTTTGTGCCTTTTATGGTCAATATTAGTTTAATAAAAACTATATTCTTGATTTTCACTAGATAAACAATTTCGGCATCACTATTGTGTCACAATTAATGATAATTATTTAATCCCTAAAAATTATAAATAAATTCATATGATGTAGATAATTTCATTAGATTTCTGGAGACTATTTATTTTCGAAGTTTCATGAAGTTTATCACTAAAGTAAAATTAATATACTTATAAGATTTAAGAGAGTGACATGTTGTCACTTTCTTTGGTTTTAATAATAATTAAGTTATTTTCATGGACAAAAGTCCATTAAATGATTCTAATCCGAACCATAGGTTATATGAGTCGATTTTTAGTCATCCAACAAGATTTTGTAAGGTGTTAGGGTAATTTTATAATCTTATATTTACCCTTAATTACCTGATTTACCTTTAACTATGGTAAATAAAATTTACCGTAGTTACTATTCATAATTCCCAAAAATAAAAAGTAGTCTATTAATATAATTTGGACCCACTGATTCCAAATATGTAATCCATTTTTTCAAATTCAATACACAGAAGTTGTAGAAATTAAATTAAAATTAATCTCGTTGTCGAAAGAAAATGGGTTTTTGTTTAAAACATTACAAAAGATTGAATTGATTTAACCTACGAATTCAAGGTAAAATCAATGATAATGGAATACATTATATTTAATGGTAAAAATATATTCTATTTATACTTTAAGACCATTCAATATTATAATTTAACCACATAAATTATTACGATTAAAAAAGTTGTTTTTAATTAAAATATAGCGTGTTTTTACTATTCATTTAAATATGAAAGTTATCAGAATAACATGAAAATTTTATCCAAGGTAAAATTTTATATCATTATTCAAAAGAATAATTTTATTTTTTAAAATTGAACTTATAAACATATCAAAAACTAGATTTAAAGTGGGTGCGCCATCAAAAGGTGGCAAAACTACATTTTTTGAAAAATACTTATTTTACCTGAAAAATTTATTTTGTTCACATAAAATGTTTTAGAAAATTTATAAATGAATAATAATGTTATAAAATTCAAAATTTGGTTAATTATATTCATAACTACTAGTTCATGATAATATTATAACCATATATTGTTGTTTAGTGAAACCCGGTATTGCGTACAACACACGCTATCGAGGAAGGTCGCAGTTGCGTGTAATGAAAACCAATTCAGGGTTGCATGTAGTGCAAGACTCCTTTGTTGTTTAATATAACAAAATACAACCATATTTCATTTATATATTGAATATATATATATATATATACACTCAATGTTGCGTAGAATAACTTCAGTCAAATGAACTTGAAATTGTGTATAACACGATCCAAGAATTTTGTTACGTATACTGCAAGATAATACGGTGTTGCGTATAGTGAAAGATAATCTTGGGGTATCATTCAACAGAAGATATGAAAGAAATTAAAAATAATATATCTTATAAAATCTTGGGTTGTTACACTGGGGGCAAGGATCACCAAGAAATAAGTTGGTGTCCCTACCAGTCGGGAAACTCTCACCACAGCCTCCATCCAATCCTCAACCGCCTGTGGGTCTATCTCTCCCCTGAACCTGGGTGGCCTCTGGCGCTGGAACTCATGCAATGTTTTCAAGAAGCGTGAACCATCTACTACTGGGGATGGTGGGATCGGTGGACCAATGGGTAGTGTTACTGCTGGTTCCTCAGTTGGTCCATCAACTCGAGAAGGGCCCTGCACTGAGGGATCATCGCTCGGTGGGATAAAAATGCGTATAACTCTCGGAACTCTAGCTGGTTGTCTGCGTGGAGGCATCCTGAAAAGATACAGGTGTGTCATGATCAAAAGTTATACTTGGTGAGCTGAAATTTATACCTGGTGTGCTGACTCAAAATATCACAAAGAAAACTTTTGAAAACACACAAAAAATTAGTGTTTTTGTGCACTGAGTTGGAAAATTAGAAATCAGGGTCCTGGTGTATGGATACGTCAGCCACCACACCAACACTGGACTCCCGGAACTAAAAGCCATGCTCATTACCCTTAACACTATTGCTTCACAGAAAAGATCAGAGTCCTAGTTCTACGGTAGAACCGACTCCTCTGATACCAATTTGTCACGACCCGTCCCCCGAGGCCCGTTCCGGGACTAAACCCAAGCCCACCTTCTATAGGCTAGGGGATATCGACTAACACTAAGGTTATATTCCCTAAATCTAGAAAGGCATTGCCTTTATAACCTGTAAGCACACATAACCAAGCATACAACAAGATAGGAACACAAGTATACCAAACTGTAAACAGAGTGAGTGTAGTGAGTATAAGGAGACAGAATACAAGCCCAACTGGAAAGTACAAGTACAATTGTGATACAATAAAACTGAAGAAAAAGAATAGGCAGTTAGGGGATCATCCTCTGAGGTTCCTACGTGAAGGGTAGGTACAGATCTGCTCCTCTGCACTTCACGTCCATCTGTCTCCTCTGTGTACCGACTTGTCATAAGGTCCACCTCCAGGTACCATCAAGTCCTGGTACTCTCAGCCTCAGTAAGCGTTGTCCTTTATTTGTAACCAACACAATGAGGTGCAAGCATAGCCTATTCAGGGGTGAGTATAACGATACTCAGTAGGGACCCCAAGACCCTCTAGGTCTCACAAATCCAACAAGGATAAAACAAAAAGTATGAAATCAATAGATAAACCTTACTTAGGTATATACCCATTCATATACATAAGTTATCTAGTAATACATCACAATCATGAGGAAAACATAGAGGTTCTAACTCAGCTCACACCATGATTTATTCTAGGGGTAGTACTAAGTAACATTCCAAACACAACGTCGTAGACCTCGGTTGCTGGAGAACTCCTCCTCTATCAAGTACAGTGGGCCCCCCACGTCACACAGAGGCGCTTCCCACTAACCTCGGACTGCTGAAATATGCCTCTTGTCGAGTACCATGGGTCTTCCGCATCACACAGAGGTGCTCTCCACCGTGGGTCTACCGTATCACACAGAGGCGCTCCCCATAAAGGCCTATTGAGGTACTCCTCCCATCGAGTAATGTGGGTCTGCCACGTCACACAGAGGCGCTCTGCACTATGCTCGTTCATCTCTGGGAGGATCCACTCCACAAGCTACTAGTCGATACTCCAATTTCCATAAAGTCCTATGAAGATGTGTCTCAAATGTCTTTCAGGTCATAGGGGTCTCAATGTAATGAACACCACGTCAATCGGACTCCCGGTCTATGAGTTATTTACCTTTTAGTCCTGGGGGCCCGATTGGATTCGTGCTCGATCCAACCTGACTATTCCTCGTATTAATCCAAAACACATTGTGGTATCTCTTAAAGGGACCATCTTGCTCCAAGATTTCCAGCGTCGTTGATGGTTCGTGAAACGGACGTCTGATGCCAAAGTTATTGCCAAAAGAATGTAACTGGGTCGTAGTGGGCCCAGGTCTGGTCCGACCCGGCCTGACCCAGCCTGGGACGACCCGTTTTGGGTTGAACTAGTCCGACCCTCTGGGTATGGTCCGACCCGTAGTGAGACCCGGACCGTTGGGTCGGTTCGGACCACTGGGTCTGGCCCGATAGGCCACAAGGGGCCATGGACAGTCGTGGATGGCCAGGAGGGCGCGAGGCCGCAGAGCGGCTCAGCTGAAAGTTGACTTGAGGGCACGAGGCTGCGGGGCGGCTCGGCCGGGGAGGCTCGGAGGGCCAAGCTAGACCCAGCGGCTAGGCCCGAAGTTGACTCGAGGGCACGTGTTTGGAAGATATTTTAAAACATCATTTACCATGACCCTCGTCAATCTCTATTCCCAAATACCACAAAAGAATTAGAAGGGTAGAACATGGAATGTGTTAATCAATAAACCCCTACCTCGTTCGCTTGATGATGTTGGTGCGAGGAAGAAGGTGCAGCCACTGACGTTCGTCTCATCCGCCACACACCTCCAATCCCAGGCTCATGCGTCGGTTCATCCCTGTCGAAGACGTTCCTTGTTGGCATTCTTCATGGAGGAAGCTTTCTTCGTGGAGGATGCGATCTTTGTTGGAGAAGCTTTCCCCCAATTCCATCTAAATGTAATGTGGTGCCAAAATAATTGATTATCCCCTATATTATGTTTTCTTGAATAAATAAAAATAGTTTAATTAATTAATTGATGTGTTGGCTCAATTAATTAAAGGGGAGGGTTGACATAATTTATGTGGAGGAAACTCAAGAGGCTCCTCCACACTAATGATGGAGTTGAAGAGGTTTAGCCCTCGTGTGGTCCCTACCACCATAAACTCTCATGGGAGGTTACACTCGGGTGGTCCCCACCACCATAACCTCTCATGGGAGGTTAACGTCTGTCAGTCCCCACTTTTCAAATTCCACATAGAGGTTTAGTTCTCGTGGACCCCACCACCCAATACCCACATGGGTGTTGTAAATAAACATAAAGTGTCACAAACTTTTATTTTTATTTTATTCTCATACAAAAAACCCCAAAACTAACTTTGACCTTCAACCATCTACCGTCGAGGTGAAAGTCTCCTTAAGTGAATACCTACGCTGTGAGTTCAACGGTACCCTCAGATTTCAATTCCGAGAACCATTTTAAAAGTTAGAAAAACCTTCTTGCACGTTTATTGAACATACCCAAAAAATGTTCAGAAATTCATTCTGAGGACTCCGGGCCTTGGAATCATGTGCCATCAATTTTCGCGTACTCGTAAAATTCTTATTTATTTAAAAAAATTACATGGAAATCCATGGTCTTTACAACCTTATTAATTATTTTTACTATAATACTTCTAATACATGATGAGTATGGTTTTTTGTATATGTCTTTTACTTCATGGGAAATTCCAGTGGCACACGTCATGTATATTCATTGCATTCCATGTAGTCACACAAGCTGCAATGACTATACAACTTGACTCACATAACTACACAATGAATATATATTGACACTCTATATAATAATTCATGTCGTGGAAGTACATTATACTTGATAAGTATCATACACAATATTAGTTAGATATTATGTCATGTTATGGTATATACCGTGTAATAGTTGACCCTAGAAATGGTTTTATTAGAATCATATGGGTACACATTGTACCTACTCTATTACAAATCGTGCACTTATTTAATTTTAAATAAAATAAAACAATTTAATTTATTTAAAATTATAGTGGATTAGAGTCTCAAGTTCTATTTGAATGGATAGTTAAGATAAATGAATGAACTGATTAATAAGTAAATTAATTTATTAATTCAAGAAATATAACATAATAAGGAACAAATTAAAATTATTGATAGCTTGATTATTAAAATGTATAGTCATTTCATGTGTGGTTTTTCATGAGATAGAAAAACCTTTTTATGAATTAGGATTTTGTTTAATTTTATTATTTATTTCATGGTTTATAATGATAAATTTATTATTATGTGAAATATGATGATCCTAGTATCATCCCTTCATCCTTATTATGCTTGGGCCTATGTCCCCACAATTTATTTTACATAACCCCAAACCCTAGTCCCCCTCACATAATGTGAGTAAACATCTATAAATAAAATATCTCCTAAGAGTGATGGGATGGCTCCAGACTGATCCTAGGTGAAACCAACCAAGGAGTTAAACATGTTAAAGGTAAAATACTATTACTCAATCTAAGATTGGATCAAGGATTTATTCCCCTATGACCAAGGGTTAGTTTATCATATTCTTAGTAAACCAATGAGTTTATATAAACTTATGATCATGCCACATTTTTATTTTTATTTTTCCAGGACAAGGTTTGTTATTTATTTACATGATTCTTTTATATTGGATATTTAAACATGATCATAATAATTAAATCGATTAACAAGAATAAAAGATAGAATAAAATAAATAGATTATGCTTAAATTATTTTATCAAGCCTTAGTTAATTAATTATGTAAAATGAACATAATAGTTAAAATTCTATACATGTAAAAAATAAGTAAAATTTACAAATAATATAAACAAATCCCTTAACAAATTATTAAGTCTGAAAATCCTTCCATTAAACATGTTAGAATGAAACCATAGTTCAAAGTACTTGTCTAACCCAAGATTGGGTGATTTCAATTATTAAGGAGTTTTAACTAATGTTTTAGGTCAAATAAATCAAGTTAACATAAAGGGTTAACTAACAAAGTAATACTAGATGTAACTAGGAGGAAAGTGTTGAGGATATTTGAGTCCAGGATTTTAGGATTGGGAAGTCCACTCAACAGATCAACGAACTATGATTTCATATAGTTGGAAAGACCAACTACCTAAACTGCTTTGAATAATTTATCATGACCATATTTTGATTAAGATAAGACAAATATGGACCCTTACGACTACAATATCCATGTGATATGATATTATAAATCTAATAGTGGGGTTCTTGGAATTTGATAAAATAGTGGGAGACTAATAAAATAATATTTATTATGTTATAATCTATAATCAAAATAGTGTATCTAATTTTTTTTACTTGTTGTATAAAATTTCAAGAAAACCCATGGGAACACTATGATAATTCTTAGACACAAACCATGTGTAATGTCCAAACCCATCAGGGCCTAGCTATCCAGCAGAAGACCATGCCGCCAAAATCCCAATACCAACACCATAGTCCAGGGGATGAATATAAGCGTTGATATGGCATAACTAAAATTGGAGATGTTTGACTAATGTAACTATATGCACGTACGAAACCATATCCACAAATAAGTAAATTATAAAAATAGTAATAATTTTTTTAGATATAACCCATGCTTGGAAAACCCTCTAGGGAATATAAGGTAGTGTGATAACATAATCTGAATTGAAAGGGTAAAGATACACACCTGACCCAAAAAGATATCCCAACATAAAAACAACTAGAATAAAGTAAATATGAGAGATAATAGATCCTAATATACAAGAAGAATGACTGCATATGGATAGTGCACATATGTTTCACTATGTTCTTCCATAATCACCACCAATTTTTATGTCATCTGCATAAGACACAACATGTGTAGGAAAAACCCAGGCAGTGGTGAGTTTATACATACACAGGAGGAAACCTCCAAAATTGAAAGGGAGTGATAGAGAGATACAAAAATATTCAACTAAAAACAAATTAATAGGGTAACAAAACCCAACAATATGTATGCTCATAAAAGAAACCCAGATGAGTGATAAAGGGGATCTCCATATCCTAGCCCAACCTAAGAATATGACTCTACTTGCAGCTCCAAAGGATGATCGTCAATGCCTAGAATCTCCCATATCTATCCTATATAGTCATGGGGAGGACTGAAACCTCAACACTAATCTATATTCTAAGGAGGATAAATATAAAATAAAAAGAGGGCCCACACCCTAGTATGTTGGGGGATGCCACTCGTTAGATAGGGGACTCATGCCTATGTAGGGGAGTGTCGTATCTATCTATATAAATAACATGGGGCCCCCATGCCATTGTGCAGTAGGGGGATTCCACTTAGTAAATAGAGGACTCACACCCCTATTAAGGTGTACTATATATATTCGTGTAAAGAATATGGGGTACCCACTCCCTGGTGAGATAAAAGAGTAATGTATCTATAGATAGAGGATCTTTACCCTGAATATGGGAGTACCATCTCTACTTGGAATAATGAGTATGTGGGACCCATGCCCTGGTGCGACAGGGGAGTACTATCCCAATCTATAGAGGACCCTCTCCCTAAACAAGGGATTACCATCTCTACCAAGGTTAACAAGTATGGGGGACCCACACCCTAGTGAAACATGGGATTAGCTTCTCTATAGATAGAGGACCCACTCCCTGAACAGGGGATTATCATATCTACCTAGAATCTCTCTGATGATCCTACTTGATCACTACCATTGTTAAGATTCTCATAAAGAAGCATCAAGATGAGAACATATTTTATCATATCTAAAAATTCACTATAAAGTCCATTATCATGTTATATGTGAAAAAAACTCAGTATAGGCTACTCATAGGACAAAATACGAGTCAAAATTAAGGAGGTATGATAGATAGAAGATTCATATAAGAGTATATGGTATGTAAGGGGCCGAACTAACATGTTTCCCCACACCATTACCTGGTTGTGTTCTCCCTGGACACAACTCAGGAAGCCATGTATCTATACATGGCATTTTTTCTAGGATACATGGCCTAGATGACCGTATGGGTTCATGGTCGTTCATCTCAACCCATACCTAGTGCATTATTTCCCATTCCCTTGAACTTTGGTACATGGAATGTCCATTCAAATGGGGCCCTGGGAATTTGAAACTAGCACACAGCATGGCCACTTAAGACTTTGATGGACCAATTAAACAAAAAATAGCTCTCCCAGAAGATTGTGCCTCCACATCCTTCGAGAAAAGTCTAACGATTACAACTCTAGGTTGTGAGTCACATATTTCTTATCAGTGGGTCTCAACTGCCTCGACACATATGTGATAATTATCTATATCTACATCAAAACTCTGTCAATTCTATCTCTAGTGGCATCACAATACACTATGTACTCTAAATCCTTTTCTGGTAGTCTTAACAGAATATTGCTTGTGAACATCTACATCAACTACTTGAAGGATCTATAACACTGATTAGTCTAGGTGATCTATATCCCTTTCCACATTGGGATGGGCAATTAGGATTCAATCCTATAGAATTCCTACACAAACATCATATAGTACACTTCTAGGTAAAGAAAAATTTGCACCTCTAACACACTCTTTGTTGGATACCAAGAAAGAACTACAACAATCTTGGGTTAAAAAATAATCCATACTAAAAAATGAATTTCCAAGAAATAGAACCTCATAGATCCAGAATTGACCCTCCGAGATATTTTCGTAAAGATGGTGCCCTTTGAGTAAGTCTAGGACCATCCTCAAGTGATCTGAATGATGCTCCTATGAAATAGATTATATGAGTGTTTCATTAATAAAGAAAAACGCAAATTGGTCCAAGTAATGATGGGATATTTGGTTAATCAAATCAATAAACACATCAGGATAATTATTTGCACAAAAAGTCATCACCAGGAACTCATATTTTCCCTAAAGATATCAAAATGCCAGCTTCAGAATGTTAGACTTACGAAACTTCAGATGGTGGTATTAAAACCTAAGATAGATCTTTGAGATGAATATCATTCCACATAACTGATCAAGTATGCCATCAATACTTGATAAGGGGAACTTCTTCTTTATTGTGGACTGATTCAGGTGGTGAAAATCAACACAGATTCATAAAATCCCATCCACATATTTCACAAAAAAACTAGAAATTCCTAGGGGAAACATTGGTTCATACAAAACCCTTATCTCAGAGGTCCTCCAATTTTACCCTTTGCGACCAGAGATGAGTATAGGAGATCATGTATGTTTCAGAAGATAGTAGTGTTTTCCGAAGGTACAAGCCCATGAAAAACTTCATCTCCCACCATAGAGTTTGTCACAATACATCCTTGAGAAATACATCCATAAAATCCTCTACTATTTAAGGAATCCATATTCCTAAACATCCCAATATGATGATGGATGAACTCTTCAACTGATGGGTGATGGGATGAAAACTCTTTCTATCAAGGTTCATCCACTCTGCCATGAGATCTATCTCCCCCATAAAGGTGTATCTCACCTCATCCCCCTATAAGAATTTAACTCATCTATGATGACTGCCAATATGGTCTCACACCATGATAAACCATTATATAACCATGATGGCCTCATAAGGTTTCTTCATGAAGACCAAGAGGTCCCATGAAAAACTCTCACCATCGAGTTATATCTCACACTTCTAGTAGAAAAGTGATATTGAAAAATCATACCCAGTGAGAACCTCTTGAAAAATATGCTATGGTAAGGTCTCAATGGGGAGATCTAGATTTCATATAATGAATATATAAATGAATAAGTTACTCACACCTATCTATATAGGTACTAGAGAAAAATATATTGAATATAGATCATACCTTATATCATTCCATGAATTGCTGAGTCCTAAGACTCCATGTCTTGAAACATCCCATGGCCTCGACTACTAGCTCCATGAACTGGGGGTGGGACACCTAGTGGTGATGGAGGAAGTTTCTTATAGCATCCCCCTCCAGCATCAGATCCTCTTAATGGACCTCAAACTTCTCTTCTACCAGCTCTGACTTCATGGGGAATTCCCTAGCCACACCTCGGAGAACCTCAATTATGGAGTTGTCACTTTTATGGTGTTCCATCAACTTTATTACTTCCCACCTCTACCTGACTGGTAAATAATTATTGTTCAATATGACCACACCCATCTTATTAAGAATAATTCCCCTCTTTGGGCTTCCCATAGTCCTTTTTGTAGTCCATTAACTGTCTGGCCATGTATCTAAATTTGAGAATGGGTTCAACTCCTATTACTCAAAACCTATTATATACTATCCACTATAGTCAAATAATACTTAGTACTACCGCTGGTGGAAATAGTCTCCTTACAACACTCTACTAGAAATATCTTTTTAAATAGAGCCTGATCCAAAACCTCTGCATGGGTATGAAGACATAACGATACTACACTGACTTGAATGGATCTGTAGATACCCTGTTCAAACTCCCTATCTCAAAATAATCTATCTCTCAAAATGTCGATGGAGTTACATTTAAGGTCGGTTTACTTCATAGTATAATCAGTTACTAACATACTATCCTGTTGTAGCTCCAAATGCTTCTTAATTTGAATTTAGTGCAAGCATGAGGGGTAATGCTCCTCACGAAATAGATGTTGGAAGTTATACCATGAGACAACTGACTCACCATGCATCTTCATGACTAAAATCCACCAATGCCCTACTTATTCATGGTAAAGACTGGATTCAAATGTAACCATATGCGCAATCAAGGTGGACCTGAGACTAAAGAAATAGATCAATAACTAAATATATTCATTCACCACCTAGGGATCTGGATCACTATAGAAGCTCAGAGGCCTCTGAAACTAGAAATCACAAAGTGTTCTTATCCTTAACACATTCTAATCCTACCAAAATGGTATAATTTTCTACTCAATATGTGGGAGTGATACAACATGCATTCCTAGAGGAAATACCTTAAGAGATATCACCTAAACTGAGGCCTCTTTACTCATTGTATCATCACAATGATCCTGTATTGGAAATCTGGTAGGCTGTCTTTGCAGATAAATCTTGAGAGTAATTATGACATACCATGGTTTGATTAGAACACACACACACAAGCAAATATATATATATATATATATATGGGGATTTGAATCAAGAAGGATTGTTAAAGGATGAAATTATGTATGATGAATGCATTAATGTTCCTTGCAAACAATTTATAAGTATGCTGAGTCTACAAGTAGGTAATCAGTGTCCTAGTGAATGGATATATCAAACAAAAAAACAACACTGGGTTCCCTATCCTAAAAGATACACTCAAGACACTTTGTTATCATTTCCATAAGTCCCAACTGAATCCTCATAAGGGGATGACTCCAAACACCATCCCAATGAATGAACTTCTCTGATTCCATTTTGTAATGATTGAACTCTTGGGGCCTTCCTGGTCGGTGTAAGACTGGGCCTCCATAACCCCAAGTCCACCTCCATAGGCCAGGGGTTGGCAACAACTGATGATAAGGCATAAATAAATTGGGAGGCTTTTACCTAAAGTACCAATTTACACATAACCAACCATATCTATTAAAAAGTGGATAAGAATAAGAATAAAATATAGTAACATATTGAGAAAAAAAATGAATACAACCTCTAGGGAATATAAAAGAGTATGGCAATATAATCTGAAATGAAAGCTGAAATATACAAACCCAAAAATGAAAATATTTACTAACCTGGAAACAAGTGGAATAAAGTAATATCGAGAGATCTAGGCTCTTTACCACCAAGACTGACCACCGTACATGATCAATTCACCAATGTATCACTATTATCCACCATAATAACTAATGATATATCTGTCATCTACATAAGACATGACATGTGAAAGAAAATAAAATGTAGGGTGAGTATATACATACCCAGTACGGTGCCTTGAAAACTAAAAGGGAGTCATAAAGAGATAATAAAATAGTCTACTCAACCCAAATAAAGAGTAAAATGATACCCAACAATATATATGCTCATAAAATATACCCAAATGAGAGAGAAAGAGGATCTCTATCTCACAGCCCAACCCCGGACAATGAGTCTTCCTGAAGATCTGAAGGTCCATTGTCGATTACCAACATATCATGTGTCTGTCCAAATTATTCATGAGAAGGACCCACATCTCACCACTACTCTACAATCCTAGGTGGAATAATTTCTAGTAGAAAGAGGACCTTCACCCTAGTATGATAAGGGAATGTCAATTGGTATATTGAGAACCCTCACATGTGTAGGTGAGTACCATATCTATCTTTATAAAGAATATGGGGGAACCATTCCGTGATCCAATAGGGGTGTGCCACTTAATATATAGAGGAACCATTCCAATATAGGCGAGTACTGTCTCTATCTATATAAAGAATTTGGGAGACCCATTCCCTAGTGTGATTATAGAGTACCGTCCCTATGGATTGAGAACCTGTTATGAATAGGTGAGTATCGTCTCTACCTAGAAAAATCAGTATGGGGGTCCACACTATATAGAACAATTTTTCCCATGAATGTCTTTTAAATATTTATATATATATTTTTGGAACTAGGTGCTGCGACGATGTGAGATCCTGATGCCTGGTGTGCTCGAAATTAATTTTATAAAAATACTAAAAATATTTTGTATTATGCGCACATGGTTTCTTAAATAAAATGGGATAACTATTAAAAGTATTCTTGTATTATCATTTTAATACCACAATAGATTCCATAATATTATGTTTAACCAATGAATGACCTAAAATGGGTCGGTGTAGGGTGTTCAAATAAAAGCCTCCATGGGTGGTTGAGTTTAATTAAATAAATAAATAATTTTATTTATTTAATTAAATGACCTAACTCTTAAATATTTTATCATTACAATGATATGGGTAATCCTATAGGGTTATCTTTATAAGCCCTGGTAGGACCATGAGCCTTTCTCATCCAACTTCATTGGTGAATCTAATTCAGATGATAATGGAACTCCAAATCAGGGAAGATTAAAATCCAGCGAATGTAATGAATTATCTATATCATTTGAGAAAACATTATTTAAGGAAAAAAGACCCAATATTTATGGAATAATTTTCAATTTCTGGATGAAACCCTTATTTATTAAATTAATTAAGCATAATCATTCCTTCTTGGATCTATGATAATTGTTAGACTTCGCATGCACATGAGTATTTAAACTGAATTGTTCATTCAATTGTTCACTAACCCTTGATATCCTCATTAATGATTTTTTCCAATAAAAATTAGATACTATTTATAAACCTTTTTTATTCATTTCTACCATAATTTCTTGATGTTAGTCATTGTTGGACCATGGGGTTGCAATTGGACATTATTGGGTGGGACTGATCCTGATCGGACAACTGAATTCAAGACATATTCACATGTGAGAGACGGATAAAATAAATAAATAATGGTTTCAGTTGGATTAGAGGATGTGGTTAACCAATTCTATGATCGGAATTGGGAATGATGATGATACGACATGGATAAATGAAATCCTGCAAATGGGTTCAAATAGAAATTAATGGGATTCAATTTTCATCTACTGAATGGATAAAATACATCCTCCAAAGTTAGATCCACCGTTTTTTGTAAGAAATGAGGAAGGATCCAATTGAGAAATGATTGGATCTTGATCATGGAAGATGGATCCAAATTTCTATGAAAATACTAACTATATGCTGTCTAGTTTGGAAGAACACACATCAACTGACCCCTATGCTACAATGGCTAGGGTTTGGGAAAAAGACAAGGATGGAATGATGTGTAGGATGCCTATATGCAATGTAGTCTTCCTCTGGTGGAAAATCCATATTGAATAGAACACAGGAATTATACCATGTGGGGGGACACATCCAATCACACATCGTGTACCATATTAAAAAGGCCCAACCAGGAGCACGCTGTGTATTGAAGTACACGAACACGAAAAAGGTACATGGGTAGGGACCTTGAGTGGCTTGGACACACTATGAAGACTCCCTAAATTCCATGTAGTGATACAAAATTGGTGAGATATGTACCTCTAGGGACATATCCATGTGATGGAGCAGGGCCACACACCATATGGGTCCCCACACACTAAATATACCCCTTGGTTACTTATGAGGAAACATCAAACTCACATATCTCTTTCATTTAGACTCATATCTTGGCCCACAAGTAGCATATCCTGATTTTTTTCCACATAGAATGTGATGGTTCCCTCTATTTTGGATTTTTGGATATGATTTGAGATGATCTTGGTGTGATTCTTATTCAGGTGGAACACTTCAATGAATGTGATCTATAAAGGGATCACTAATGACCTATAGAGTGGTACCCCATATCATCTTGGCTGCAAGTCATTTATCTACCTAGTGGAACCCATATCAGATAGCGTGTAGGTCCTTATGAAAAAAGAGTGGACCCCCTAACACGCAAGGGCTTGGGTCCTCAACCCATTGGGTAGAACCCCCCCCCCCCCATTAGCTTGGGCGTGGGTCCTCTATCTACCAACACTACTGAAAAAATGACATATACCCCCATTTCAAAACCGTGGGTATAGCCTATACCAATAGTTTTGAGAACCGTGGGAAAAACAGGCATTAGGATAGGTTCCTAACCTATACCGATGGTTTTTCAAACCATGGGTATATCTTTTTGGCCATCATGTCAAAGCCTTAAACCCCATTTCCATGCTTCAAAGCCTTGTTCCCACTGTTTAAATAGAGAAAAAAATGTGCACATAGGTATTGATCCCATGAAGTCAGTGACTTGTACAACAAATTCCTTACATCTAACCACTTAATCTATGTGACTTAAAATTATATATATCTATATTTTTCTAAATATATTAATCTGCATCCATATTAGGAAAAAAATTACAGTAGGTTTTGATCCCGCATCTGACTGTCAAACTTTCCCGCACCTAATAAACTAATATACATTGAATTCAAATAAATATAGTTTTATTTAGTATACTATATTAATCATGCACTCTTTATTAGAAAAAAATGGTATGTGGGATTCAATCATAGGACCTCTGACAGTAACAAAGAATTCCTGAACAATCGGTTTATGAAATTTATATGTTTATATATTTCTGTCTACAAAAATATTTTAATTCAAACTGTGGGTATAGGAGGGAAAAACATAGGTATTGGTTTTCCCACCAAATATATATTGTGTCCTGTGGGTTTTTTTCTTCCATAATGTGAGAAAGATATAACCATATTTTTACAGAACTGTGGGTACTGGTCTTCGAAAAAAAACCCTATACCCACGGTTTTGAAAAAACCATGGGTATAGGACTTGAAAAAAACACATATACCCACTGTTTGGAGAAAAACCATGGGTATAGGTGTTTTTTCCCCATGATTTTTGAAATTTTTGGGAATAGGCCCTAAAAAACCTATACACATATTTTTGGAAAACCATGGGTATAGGTTCCCATACTATATCTATACCCATGATTTTCTAAAACTGTAGGTATATGTCTCCTCAATACCAATGGTTTTCCCCAAAACTATGGGTATAGGGATATTTTCTAGTAGTGCAAGTGCCCCCCCCTCGGATGTGGTGCGACTCCTAATGAAAAATAGGTGGAACCCCCCCCCCCTAACGCACTAGGGTATGGGTCCACAACCTATAGAGTGAAACCTTATATAAACGTGGGTGTGATTCATCTATTTATCGAGTGGATCCCCATATCTTACAAGGATCAGGTCTTCATGACACCAGATAGGAACCACCTCATGCACCAAGGAATAAGTCCTCAACTTATAGAGTGGAACCCCCTGAACGCATCAGGGCGTGGATCCTCTATGAATACATATTGAGTGGAACCCATAGAACACTAGGGATAGGGTCCTATATGTGGATATTATGCCTCGTTGAATTTTCAACTTAGTGGTGAGGTGTGGGCCTCCACATTGTTATGTCTTTGGATAAAGGTGCGAGATGTAGGGAATCATTGATGGACTTTTAGAATTTCTGGCACACTTTAATTGGGTTGGGATTTGAGATGGAGATCCCATTATTTCTCATTTGGGTTTCTTTGATTTGATAATATATATATGCTTATCAATATTGTTGGATTTTGTTACTCTCTTTCTATGGGTGGTAGAGACATTATGTGTAGTCTATATACACAATATGTTGAGCTCCCGTGGTTAGATGAGGTTACTTCCTTTCATTGGGTTGAGATATTTTATCTTTGCCTATATTTTTTTAATATTTCTCTTAATAATCCTCCTTTATATTTCTAAGGAAACTATTGGGTATGTATATACTCACCCCTAAATGATATTTTTTCACATAAGTCGTGTCTTATGTAGGAAATAGACATGTCAGTTGTGATTAAAGATGAGCTTATGGATACCTTGGTCCATTAACCACATATGGTGGACATAGCTCAGAGATTCAGAGTTGGGATCTAAAAATAATTTAATTTTCATTTTTTTTCAGGTTGGGACATATTTTTGGTTGGGCATTTATTTTCCCCCGTTTTCTTTTAGTTTTTATTGTAGTACTCATATACACCCTAGAGGTTTTTCATGCTTGGATTATATTCTAGCTATTTAATCTTTTTTATTATAATTCCTATGCACTTATGAATTGATATGGTTGGGTGTGCTTATATTGGTATATTAGTTAAAGGTACACCCATGTTATACATGGATTTCAATGCTTTTTTTCAGCCGCTGGATAATGGAGGTGGGCTTGGGGTAGATGCGGGTCAAGCCCCGTTGGGTCAGGTCATGAAAGATTAGTAATATAAGAGGTTCAATCCTTAGGAAGAAGTTTGGATTATTACCCCCTATGAGGATTTGGTTGGGATTTAGGGAAAAGGTGTTAAAGTGTCTCAAGGTAGGTTCTCAGGCTAGGGAACTAAGTGATGTTATGAGCTGCCAATGCATCTATTCACGAGGACCTTGACTACTTGCTTGTTGAATTTGAATACTGAGACATTAGTTGCATGGATAAATGGTATGTTCATAATTTAGGATTGAGTCTTTGACGTTAATTCTTGATTGATCATCCCACTGTGTATATATATATATATTCATCTGAATATGGAATGTCTTGATTAAATTTTCAAAATGCCTCTATGACGCCAGCCATCCAGGTTACGAGTTCTAAATCATGATGACTATCCAATGAATGATTAGGCATTAGTTTTGGATCCATCCCATGAGATACTTTGTCCAGGTGTATAGGTAACAACACCCCCACCTATGGAGAAGTAGATGAAATCCACAGGGTAGGCTGAGGATGCCCACAAGATTAGTGCGCTCCTTGAGTTCTAGCACTAGTGGACACTAAGGTTTCACAGTGAGCCAGATCCCCAGGCATCAGAGGATTGGATAGGGTTGATGTTATGTGTTTTTAGGATCATCTGGACACTAAAGGATTCGGTGGTTTCACTAGAAGATAGAATTTTCCATGGAGTATCTTGTTGTTAGTGGATTCTTGTTACCATGATTAACAATGAGTCGACACTCTCATGGTTTGACTTCCAAAAACTGTTTCAAGAGGGTTATCATCCTATTTGTTATTTTTCAGATTTAGGATCCGTTGAAGTCATATTAGGGAGGGATGAAAGTGTCTGAGTATGTGGAATGGTTCCTAGACCTAACAGAGTACTATCTTGTCATGAACCGGGATGGTTGCATTTGAGAAAGGAAGTTTGAGTCGGGTCTCTGTAGAGAGATCCAAGCAAGTGTGGTACCCCTATACATTCCCACCTATCCTGGGGTTTGAAGAAGGTTCTATTGATAGAGAGTTTCCTATCATAGGAATTCCAACTAGCTAAAGATAGAAGTGAGAAATATAGGGATGTGTCATCTGTAGCAGCTATCAAGTACCTATTGATAGTATATTTATGTAGTAGACCTTCCTCTGATCAGAATCAGGCACATGGTCATGTAATACAAGAACAAAGCATTTGACTAGGGAATCCCATAGAGGGGTGGTGCTATGATTGTATAAAGAGAGGTCACATAGCACATGACTTCCTGACCAAATATGCTGAGGAGAACTGGAAGATATCAGACATACCACAATGGAAGAGACATCTCCATGATCAGGGATCTCCTAGGTAATGATAGGGTGATCCCTTGGAAGGTGTAACTGACATAGGAGAAGTTGGATCTTTAGGAGGAGGAGTTATGGGTGTTGGATGAGTCTATGATATCCTTCCATCAGCACCGCCAGACATCCCATGTTAGGGTTAGGGAGTTGGCGGTTGGGGGCATGGATTTCTGCAGGCGATGTATGCTTAAAAACTAGTGGCACATGAGATTATAAGAGGTAAAATATATGATTTTTCTACTCTTTTATTATTATTAGTCAACATAGGTTACAATTATTCTTTCCCCTCTATACTCTTGGTGTGGGAGCTGGAGCTCCCAGTAGAGTCTTTAGACCAACAAATTTATCTTGAGGTTCCTATATAGAACAATTATTCTATATCTTTTATCTTATATTATTGAGAGCTATCTATTGGTGGATATAGGTTTATGTGGGACCTTTTGTTCATCACGATAGAACCATATGGTTTCATCTTCAATATGGATTTGTTTTCCATGGTCCAATTATAAATTGACATCTATCTTAGATGAGTAAGATGACTTCACACAGATTGGATGAGATCCTCATTTTTGGTCAAGACAGTTATCATGGAGAGATGAGTGTGTTCAGTGATCAGGAGGCTAAAACCCATCACACATCTGTTGGTGAGTGGGGCCCTTAGTGAATCTGGAACTATAGGCATGTGGATTCCTTCAATTGAAAAGGATTTTATGGAAAACTTCCATGAGGATTTTCTAGGACTACCTATGAATAAAGAGATGAATTCTTGTATCGAATTTCATCCTTAAAAAAATAAAATATCTTCTGAAGCATATCATATGACCCTTACCGAGCTCTGAGAGATGTGGTTTCAGTTGGAGTACCTTTGAGGGAAGGGTTTCATCAGGCTTAGTGGATCCCCCTAGTAAGCACTAGTGTTGTTTTTGAAAATGACAGATGGGATATTTTAGATTTTCTTGGATTATCATCGCCTTAAACTATCCATGATAAATAATAGGTAACCCTTATTGAGGTGTCATAACCACTTAAACCAGTTTCGACGTGCAAGATAGTTCTTGAAGATCAACATCTGGTCCATCTACTACCAATTAAGGGTTCGTGAGGTTGATATTACGAAGCTGAAATTTTGATACCACTATGAAAGCTATGAGTTACTGATGATTCCATTTGGTGTGATGAATACCCCTATTATGGTTATTTCTTTTATAAACCATGTTTTCCAATCGTACTTATACTAGTATCTAGTTGTATTTATTGATGACAACCTCATTTAATCTGCATCCGAGGAGTATCATTAAAGGCACCCGAGGATGGATTTATATTTTCTTCCTGAGAACCATATTTATGAAAATATCTCAAAGTACGAGTTCCTGATACGTAATTTTTTTTAGGGATTTCATTTATGATCATGGTTTAGTTGTGGAAGCAAAAAATATTGACGTAGTGCTTGCTTAGGTGCCACCCAATAGCGTGTCATAGGTGCATAGTTTTCTTTCTCTAGTTTGGTACTCCCAGAGGTTTATGGAATACTTATCTAGGATTTTATCAAGTTTTACTACCCAAATATGGAATGGGATGACTTTTACCAAGATTTAGTAGTTCTAGAGGGACCTCAAGAAGTTGTGGATGAGGCCGAGGAGTGATCATGTGTTCAGACTATCAAATGATTCTATGGATTACATAGTGTATTAAGGTGCCTCAAGATATGGTCTTGGTTGTGTGTTGATTAGTATTAGGCAGTTATCACATATGGGTCGAGACGGTCAAGACCCCCATGAGAGGAACTACGTGACTCACGATTTGGAGCAGGAAGTTATATTCTTCTCTCTGAGGATGAGGAGGCACAATCTTCTATGATAGAACATAATGGTTTTATCATACCATCAAAGTATTAGTTATGTCTTCACACAGAGATATATAAACCTAAGATAATGGAACTGGCTGGAGTACCTACAGGAATATGGCTTTGAGATAGTCCATAATATAAGAAGGGAAACATGGTAGTAGATTCCCTTAACAGAAAGTCCCATGATATCTTAGTGAAAGAGGCTTTTGAGAAGTTGGCTACCTTACAACTAACATAGGTGGAATAGGAGGGTAAAAACTTTATTCATTCAATGGTGTTGAGTCTACCACTTCTCCGGATTTTGAGAGAGTCATATCTTTGATAGTTTAACTGTGATGTATTTTATGACCAGATATCCTCAATAGATTTACCTAATGGATTTTATAAAGGAGAAAATCACATTATCCTTTTATAGGGATGGATGCAAGTCAAATTTATGATGTGGGAGGGGGTGATGTGATATTTTCACACATCTCTATTAATTGTACGTACCATGTAGGGAAGATGTACAAAGACCTTCATCGATTGTTTTGGTGGTATGGCATGAGACGTAGTATGGATGAATTCATCTCCTGGTTCCTCAATTATTAGTAGGTGAAGGTTATATACCATGATTTAGAAGATTTATTACAGGTCCTTGATATCCCAAAGTGAAAGTGAGATGACATGTCCAAGGACATTATGATAGGTAATTCACAAAAAACAAAGAACTATGCTTTCATATGGGAGATAGTTGATTTAATCATAAATTTGGAACACTTTGTTTCAACCAGTAAGAAGAATTCAATAGAGAATTTAATGTATATGTATATTTTTTATATTTTTCTTCTATATGGGGTGCCCTTGACTATTGCCTCTTATCGTGATGCATGGTTTACATCCAAATTGTGGAGAGTCTTGTAGGAGGCATTAGGGACCTAGATGATGATGAGTACATCCCTCCATCCCATATAGATCAGTAGACTAAGATCACTACCATTGTGTTGGAGGATATGATGTGGGAATGCATGTTAGACTTAATCTAGAGATCATAGGACCACTTTACCATGGTAGAATTTGTTTATAACAATATCTACCACTCTATTATTGTAATGAAACCTTTTGAGGCCTTATATGTGAGGCCCTTCGAGTCACTCTTTGGATGGATAGAGATTGGAGAGGCATATATTTTGGGTCCATAGTTAGTGTAGGAGATTAAAAATAATATCCAAGTCAACCAAGAATAGATGAAGAAAACTTATAGTAGGTATAAGTCTTATACAGATCGTCATCATATACACTTGGAGTTCAAGAATGGATACCATGTTTTCCAAAGAGACTCCCTACGGTGAGTATTGTGGTGTTTTTTAGAGAGTCATTTAATCCTAGAGTTTTATTGAGCAATTCAATATCTTTTAGCATGCTAGATAGGTTGCGTACCCCCTTACCCTACCCCCATAGTTGGAGCAGGTACATGAATTCTTCCACGTGTTACAATTGAGAATATACATGCATGAACCAATGCATGTCATTGACTAGAGAGATATGAACATCGAGGATGGAGCCACATTTGTGGAGCACCTAGTTGTGACTGAGGATTGATAGTAGAGGACCATGTGTGGATGGAACATTACCTTGTTTCGTGTAATGTGGAAGCATGAGAGCGTGTATAAGGGATCCTTGAAGGGGGAATTCCATATGCGGGCTCAATATACTAAGCTATTTGTGTAGTTTTACTTTTTGGGGATTAAAATCGAGAAATAGGAAATGATTTAGAAACTATGTTTTTTCTCAAATACTTTGAAATATTTATATATATTCTTAGATTTAGGAATAGAGACAGCGTGGGATTCTGAGGCCCGGTGTTCCCAGAATTAACTTTATAAAAATATTATATATGTTTTCTATTACATGCACATGGATTCCTAAATAAAATGGGATAACTCTTAAATATAATCTTCGATTATAAATTTAATACCATAGATGAGTCTAGAACACGATGTTTCCCTAGGCATGACCTAAAATAGCTCTGAATGGGGATTTCTGAAAAAAGAGGTCAGGGGTGTGTGCATTTAGTTTAATAAATAAATAATTTTATTTATTTAATTAAATAACCTAATTATTAAATATCATATATGTACTACATTATGTAAAATCATCTACGGTTAGACACAAAAACCTTGGGAGGATCGTGAGACATTCTTCTCCTAGGTTGGTGAATCAAATTTAGATGATGATGGAATTCTGGATTAGAGAAGATCGAGATATATAGAAAATAATGACATATCTCAATTATTGGTGAGAATGTTGTTAAACAAAAATGAACCAATCTATAGGTAGTGATCTTAAATTTTTGTATTATTCCCTTATTGGTTCAATTGGAAGAGTAGAATGATTACTTTTTTGATCTGCACCAATGTTTTGGACTTTCTATGTGCCCAAGTATTGAAATTAAATTACTTATTCAATTTCCCCCTAACATATGATATCCAAGTTCATTATATTTGGAAAATAATGTTTATAAATGATATATAAACCTTTTTTATTCCTTTATACCACAATTTCTTCACGTTATCCATCATTGGACCATATGGTCGTGACTCGATATTGCCTGGTGGGACTGAGCCTGATCAGACCCCCGAATTCATGAAAGATTCATGTGCATGGGATGGATATAAAAATAGAGGATGTTTTTTGTTATATTTCTATATGTTAGTGACCGATTCGATGATCATAATTTGGAATGATGATGGTTAGGCATGGACGTGTAGTGGCATGGGTACGAGTTCACATAAGAATGAATGGGATTCAGTTTTCAGCCACTGAATGGCTGGAATAAATTGTCATGAGTTAGATCCAAAATTTTTTAGAATAAATGAGGATATATCCAAAGATAGAAATACTAGATTGAGTGTGTATAATATGGATTCAAAATTATAATAAAATCTTAATTCCACACCATATTGTTTGAAAGAACACATGCCGTGTGACCCATATTCTACGAGAGATAGTGTTTGAGAAAAAGATAGGGATTGAATGACATGTAGTCCACTAACATACTATGTATTCCACCTAGGATGGACATTCCATGTGGTGGAGTACATGGGAAAGTCCCTATGTTGGAGGACACAGACAAGTTCATACCGTGTACCATAGTATATGAGCATGACCAGGTTCCTATCATGTATCGATGTACATAGACATAGTAAAGTTGCACGGGTTGGGACCCCGAGTGGCTTGGACACACTGTGTAGACTCCCTAAAAGTTATGTAGTGATTCAATGTTAGTTAGCTGTGTACGTCTAGGGATACGACCAAGCCCTGGAGTAGAACCACACACCATGTGGGTCCCCTCACATGCCATGTACCCCTTATTTCTACTTGATGAAAATTCAAACTCTTTTATCCCTTTTGTTTGGAATCATATTTTGGACGTCAAGTATCCAATCCTAAGTATTTTTCAACGTAGAATGAAATGTTACCATGTGTTATTAATTTTTTGATATGATGTGTGATATTCCATACCTAATTCTTATTTAGGTGGCACCCATCAATGGAACTGATCAAGAAAAGAATCACCATTGAGTTATAGAGCGGTACCCCCCATCATCTTGGGCATAGGTCCTCTATCTATTAAGTGGAACCACCTAACAGATGGGGTGTGGGTCCTCATCACAATTAGTGGAACCCCCATGATGGATCTAGTTGCAGGTCCTCTACTAATAAGTGGAACCCCTCTCACATTATATTAGGCACATGTCTACTATTTACCAAGTGGAACACCCTATTTAATAGGGTGAAAGTCCTCATGAAACTAGAGTGTAACCCCTTGATTCACCAAAGAATGATTCTTTGACCTATATAGTTTAACCCCCATTAACTTTTGTGTGGTTACTATATATATGGAGTATAATCCCCTATGAGATAGGGTGCGGGTTCTCATGACACTATAGCGGAACCCCCTAATTCACTAGGGTGTGGATTCTACACCTATAGATTGGAACCCCCCTAATGCATTAGGTCACAAGCTCTCTACATATACATGTTGAGTGACACCCCCTAACACACTAGAGAGTGGGTAATATACTTGGATATTTTGGTCGGTTGACTGCGTGGAACAATAGCATGGCATTATCCTCCATTCTGTTAAGACCTTGGAAAAACATGAGAGATGTTGGGAATCATTAATGGACTTCTAAAACCATAGGAACTCTTTTCTCAGACTTATTTGTGATATATATACCCCCTTCTATCTTATTTTTGTTCCTTTTGTTTGAGAATATATATATATTTCCATGTTTTTTTATTTTGTTACTCTCTTTCCATGGGTGGTAGAGACGTGACATGTAGTCTACCTATATGATGTATTAAGCTCTATGTGGTTAGATGAGGATACTTCATTTAGTTTTGTTGAGTTATTTACTATTTTTATTTATTTTCCAATTTTATCACTTAATTCTATCCCTTAAGATTTTAGGTAGTCGTAATGGTTATGTATATACTCACTCTTTCATGGGCTTTTCCTTCACATGTTGTGTCTTATGAAGATGATAGATAGTTTTGCGGTGATTATACAGGATCATAGAGATATATTGGTGCGTTGACTACATTATATGTTTAGAGATTAGATATTTGAAGGTGGAATATATCAATAGTTTACTTTTATAGTTTTGTTTGGTTTGGATTTATTTCAATTTGGGTATGTATTTCTCCCTTTTTCTTTTAGTTTTCACGGTAACACTCTTGTACACCCTAGAGGTTTTTTATGCTTGGGCTATATTCAAGATGTTTCATATTTTTATCATTAATTATATGTACTTATTCACTGAGATTGTTGATTTTTTTCATAGATGTACATTAGTTAATGGCCTCCCCATGTTAAATATTTAATATGGAACTTGTTACTAGCCCCTGACCTATAGAGGTCGACTTGGGGTAGTTATGGCTCGAGTCCTGTTGGGTCGGGTCGTGACATGCACCCTGGTGAGATAGGAGAGTACCATCCCATTAGATATTGGACCCTTTCCCCTAATAGGGGAGTACCCTATATAACTATAATAATGAGTATGCGGGACCCATTCCCTAGGAAAATGGTGGAGTACCATTCACCTTGGTAGAGGACCCACACCCGGAATAGGGGAGTATAATCTCTATGAGGAATCTCTCCTATAATACCTCTCAATAACTACCATAATTTAGGATAACCTAAATAAGTGTAACAAATGTAAAATATTCCATCATATGTCAAGATATAATTCTAAGGCCACCACCAAATTCTATATAGAAAAAAACTCTGGATAGTCTACTCACAAACCAATAACTGAGTAAAAAAAAGGAGATACGAGAGGTAGAAGATTCATATAGGTGTACAAGGCATGTAAGGGCTCCACACGACATGTTTCCATTCTCTATTAGTTGGAAACATATCCCTTATAAATATCTTCTGAATCTAGGTTTTTATAAATTGTGTTTCCTTTGGGATAAAAAATGTTTTGACAACCCATGGTCCTTGTTGCGCATATCAACTCATGCCCATGTATTATTGCTTGTTCCCATGTACTCTGGAACAGATGTGGCCATCCATATAGAGTCCTAGGTGTGTGAAACTTACACATAAAAAGTACACCTTGTTTGGGTGACATGTAATATAGTCCAACTACATGGAACGTGATATTTACCATCAGCTAAAACCCGAGCTGTTGTGAAAATATGAAGAACACACTATGTGTTCTTATGCACTCCATGAAGTGTAGTAAAATTTTATGAATAAAGATCATATATCCTCAGGCCTTTTAGACCCTTCCTTACCACCATGATATGTTCATTTTCTTTCCCAAAATTGGTGGTGTCTAACTCCATCCATCAATTCCAGCCCTCCAGTGGACAGAAATAAGATCCCGATCACCCACAGTGGTCCGCAATGCGTCCCATGGACCTCTTATCGCTTGTCGATCATATTGGACCCTATATCTACATAAATAATCACCCATATCCTATAATTAATATTATTCTATCAAAAAATCTCCATCCCACTTTTTTTTCAGAACCTCCATGAATTTCGGGTTTCTAATCCACTAGAACCGACCTTGAAAAAGTTGAACCACAACCTCATAGGACAATGATAAATAATGTGAAGAATATTGGGGAAAAATTATAAAAAGTTTGATAAAAATTGTTTTCTAAGTTTTATTTGATAATTATTAAAAATTGGAGAAACCAGGGTGATATCATGGAATAAAATAATAGACTGAATAAAACAATTTATTATGTCTACATGCTCATGTGAACGGTGGGAAAACCCATATGAAACATAGAAATAATAAATAATAAATATTTTAATAAGATGGTTGGAAAACATAATTTACTATACCTAACATGATTATGGATTTATCTTTGAGGAATAATGTGTTTTATAGTGATGAATATAATCTACAACATCTGTTGTATGTCGATCCACCTTGATCTGATCACCGATTGTTGTCTGATATTGATTCATCAATGAAGGTCATCATATCAATTATCTATTATTCCAAGTTTTATACAGATAAAAATGGATAATTTTTATAATATATTATTTAAACATTATTAGATTTATTTCACATATATTAAAATGGTTAAATTATTCTTTTATTTTTATTAATCACACTGGCCCCTGGCTCCCTCATCAGAATGTCTAGCACTGACCAATTTTAGGTAGTTATTTGGGTAAAACTCATGTTATAGATTCACCCATGGTCTAAAATTTTCAATTAGAGACTCCATTAAAGATATATTTCATTATAAACAAAAATTTGTGTGTGTGTGATATTAATATATTTTATACTTTTATAATATAAATTATAGGCTCACCGGGCCTCAGAATCTTGATCCTTCTCTAGTATTGGCTCCAAAAATATTTCTTAATATATTTAAAAGTCTTATAATGAAAAAAAGAGTATTAACAACATATTATTACTCGTAAAAATTTCATACATTGTTTGTTTTTTTTATACACTTCATGAATACATAATTATTTTACTATGTGCTGGAGTCCCCTATTCTCGATCATGCACTTTAGTGAATGAGAGTAGGTAAAAAGGAGGCCTATGGGAGACATATATCGAATGTATGTAATATCCATTGCATCATTCAATTGTCTATTCATGGAGATCTAAAGATAAAACATAAAGACTTGGTCACATACACCATGATATCTCATCTCATATCTCCGAAGAAGAAGAACAAAAGGCCAAAGATAAATGGGATTGTCACCACACTATAACATTATAAGTAGGGATTTAGATCTTTGTTAGTGATCATTCCTTCAAAACACTAAATCTTATTAATTATTTAATGAATTTTTGACTCAATTTGGATACTAAAGTATCCATTAATCTTATTTTATTATCCTCATCACCTAGATACTTATTATTCATTGAGTGATAAAACATGATAATTATGGAGAAACCACTTATTAGTTCTTTAAATAGGAATCACTATATAGATATGGAATTGTGGGAATATGGTTTCTCACCAGTTTTGGTGAACATAGTGAAATAAAGGTCTGAAAATAACATAACTAATACAAGTTGATAACACATTTACAACATTCTTACATGATACAAAAGATTCTTTGGAAGGGTATAGAGCATGGGGATATTTTCTTCTCATGTAGTCAGAAAGGTCACTGGAAGAGAAACTGTAATGAATTGATGAAGAAGTGAAAATAATATTCTACTTCAGGTATATTCATCACTTCATGTAGTATTTTTATTTTATTTTTTGGTATTAAATACAATATAAAAATCACTTAATTATATTCAAATATAGGAACCAAGAATGTTTAGAAGCAATATAAGAAGTAAGGTGAAATATTTAAGTAGTTGATAAATGATAACTCTTAATCCATCCAAAATAATAACATGAATTCATATTTCACTAGGAATTTATTAATGTTAAACTTTTATTTTGTATCGATAATTACCAAAACATTTATCTCAGTGTCTAGTTAGATAGAAAAAGACATTATTTTCTATTTGTAATGAATATTTCTATGGTATTTCTCATTTAGATAATAGTTAAATAATACATGAATATTAAATATCCAAATCGGAATTGAATGATGAATATAAAATATAAGAATCATACATAGTTGTGGAAAGATAATTTTTTTTCAAGTAAAAACCAAAAAATATTTGTCAAGGATATACCAAAAAATATGTCTAGACTCATTGGAGATAAAACCCTTAGATATTATTGAAATACCTACTTATTAAGTTTTCGACAAATAAAACTTTAAAAATAAAGATGTCATACATGATTTCGAGAATAATTTCATCCATACTACATAGACTATTCTAAGAAGAAACTAGATCTATGTTTTTATACTTCATGAGACCCCTTTTATGAAATTTTAATAATTCTCAATGAAGAAGTAAATAAACTTGGTAAAAGATATAAGATCCTCCCAGTGGTATTTTAGAGAATATATTTTTTAAGTATTCATTGATAATTTAAATATCGAGTAGAGATAATCTATAAATCACATTACCTTATATAAATGAAATTCTAGATGTTAGTATAATGTGGATCAATGATATGTCTTATATGTATTATAACTCTTCTATGATTCCTTTCCTAAGATGTTATAACGATAGTAGTATAAAAGCTAAACATATGTCAACCTTATTCACTAATGGTGTTATATAATTCATTATATGAAAGAAGTAAATTATTTAAAAGATTCATGTGTTTTGATGATAACATTTTTTTAATAAGGATTTAGTGACAAAATTTCATCAAGGAAACACACTAAGTGATTGTAAAATAATTATTCTATTACTACCAAATATTTTAACATCCCTAAAATAGAAATGTGTTATTTCAGAACTATGACTATCTAAAATATGGAATCAATTATATTTTGAAATAGTGGGAGAAATATAGAATTCAATATATAATAGGATCCATATACATGTGAGTTAACATAGGAACTCTAAACTCCAGTAATTTTAATAGGAGTTATTCTAGAGACATATACAGCATAGAAAAGTTAAAACCAAATAGGAGGTTTTTATTAACTGAAACCAATGATATATTATATAATTATAATAATTAATACCAAAAGGAAGAAATAAATGGAAACTTGATTAGATTGGAAAGTACATATAAATTCTGATATGTATTCCATACACCAAATACTAGCCCTGTATTTTGGTTGATTCTATAGTTGATATAAATCCATTATCATTAAATCAAGAGAAATAATACATGAATGGTATAATATAGTACCAATAAACATTAAACAATTATCAAAGGTTTAAGTAATTTCTAGATATAGTGAAGCTCAAAATTTGATATTGAATAATTTTTAATAAGAGTGATCTATTATTTTAATATATCAATGAAGAATTAATTCCAATATATGTTGAGTATTGGGTGATGTATAATAACTCAATAAATTAAGATATTTCTTATACAAAAATTGGTAAAGGATTTTGTATTTCCGTATGGAATACTTGAATGATTAAATTCAAGGGAGAACCTTTTTTAATCTGATGATTGGAGAACTAGTTTTCAATGAAGAGTCAATACATAGCCTGCAAGAATTGGAGATGGAGTTGTGAGTAATTGGATAAAGGTTAGATTTAAAACTAAAATTAAAATGATAATGACATGGTTTGATTTAAAGAGGTAGTGAATCTATTTGGAAATAATCAAATATGAGTATTTAAATACTTAAAGAATTTTGAAATGAGGATGAATAGGTTTTAAAATTTTCTGGTAATTTTTAAATATATTAAAATTGTTTTGGATTTAAATTAAACTTGCTGAATAAGTATTTCAAAGAGTTGAATACATTACGATTTAATTTAAAATAGTCTATAAATTTTTTCTAGATTTATAAGAAAATGGTAAAGACTTAGGCTTCATAAGTTTGTATAAGAACATTACAAGGTTTGTTTTGATATCCTCATAAGGTTATCATTGGGAAAAGGTTTGGTTAAAATGAAAAAGGGAATACTTATTAAGGTTCCTTAGAATATTTATAAGTTTCATTGGAATCTTTGCATGGTTTATCTTGAATACTTAGTACGGTTATTATCAAATTTACAAGGTTGATTTTCAAGTTTTTAAGATTATTACCAACTTATTATGGTATATTTAAATGGCTAAGGAAGCTTCATAAAGTTCATAATAGTACACTATAGGGTTATACTAAAATCAATATAAGGTTAACCTAAGATCATTGTAAGTTTAACATACTACTTACTGTTACTTAAAACATTATTGGATTCCTTGATACTTCACAATGTATAAGAACTTCATAAGGTTCACCACATGGTTTTCTAATGTTACTTCATCCATTTTTGAAATATTACTTAATTATTGAGACATCTAGAAAATCATTAAGCTATTAAATAATGAAATGTTATGAAGAAATTGAATTAAACTAGGAATTTAATGATATTATTCATCATGATAATAAATATCATGATCACTGAAAATAATTGTCATTATATTTAAGAACGGATTGAGTAACCTTTACACTATGGATCATTAAACAAAGCTATGTAATCATGTGATGATCAAAATAATTGAATAACAATTGGTGTGGTTTAATTAGTTATTTCCTTTTTACAAATTTCACCTTTAGAAAATTTATCCACTATAACTTTTTAGGGTTTCTTCCTTATCAACTTTTAAAAAACTCTAGTGTTTGTAAAAATAGAAAATTAAACAAGGAACACACGATTTATATGGTTTATCCTATGTGTGAGAACATAAATCTTTTCTATATCCACTCCCATGGGTATATAGAAATTTGGTATTATGAAGAAGTGAATATAACTTGTTTTAACTCCCATTAGACACCTTCTATATCTTGATAGGAATGATTACA
Organism: Viscum album; assembly: GCA_963277665.1. Lineage (NCBI taxonomy): Eukaryota > Viridiplantae > Streptophyta > Magnoliopsida > Santalales > Viscaceae > Viscum > Viscum album. The sequence continues at coordinate 646,579,337 of OY728158.1, read as the reverse complement.
ATGATTATCATCAGTTTACAAGTTTTTTATTACAATAAAAATTGAACCAAAATAAGAAAAGTAACTTTGAAACATTCTTCTCCAAGAAAGACAATCTAGAAAATCTATTTGATCTTCTAGTGTCCAATATCCGTGCATCCAATATGCTCATGCCGATATCACTTTTCTCAATCTATGTTTCTCAAAAAAATTCTAAACACTCGTATTGATTTCATCAATCTTATTATATCTATTCTATAATTATAAAAATATTTTGTCTGATATTTTGATCAGAACCCCTATTCTATAACCTCTTCTTTATCATGAAACATCTTCGGTAAGAAAAATCACTTCTGACACCAATTTTGTAAAGTAAAAACTTTTATGCATGGGTGAACAATTTTTAGTACCATTGTACTTTCAACATTAATTTATAGGTTCTCAGAAAATAGTAAAGGTGGGAAACTAAAATATTTTCCCGCCCACAATAATTCAACAACAATGAATTTCACTCACATTTAAACTTCATTTTGACCACTTCAACCTTATAGTCTCTTCTTGTCTCTTCTCAAAACCTTTTGATTCTTCACATCACTTGTTTGATTTTATTATATTAAAACAAGATATAAAACCATTTGAAAAAAAATCCAATCCAGAAATGTTGATATGGAAAAATATTCACCTATCTAATCAGTTTCTCCCAATTGAAACACACTCATCCATCATATCACATGTTTTAAATGCTCTACCCAGAAATTTCAAGTCCAAAACATCTCTTTCTAAAACTTTGTTCATAATTCAGATTATTTTTACCTAATTATAATACAAAACATTTAATTAGTCTAATCAAGGTTTCTTAGCTCAAACATTTTAAATAGATTCAATCAAATGGATATTAATAAAATTAACAACTTATAACTTTGTCATTCCATTTCTAAAAAATCAAAACCCAATTAAAAAAACTCATATTTTTTTCTCTTGATATACTAAAAATAGAAAAAAAATCTCACAATGATTCTTAAATTCAATTGAAAATTGTTGACTATATTGTTTCAAATTATAAAGTATTTTGAAACCTGTAATGATAATATATTTAAAAATTCAACATTTCTAACATTTTATTTATTCATAGACTTTTAACTCTTATTCTTATTTCGTAAAAAGTGTTAAAAAATTATCTTTATATGATCAAATTATGCTTGATGTAACTATACATATGCAAAATTTTCTTTGTAAAATACACATTTGATGGATCCATGTCATTATCTTATCTGATGGATTAATGTCGTTAACTCATCCAATGAATCAGTGTCATCAAATCATCTAATTAATCAACATTAGATTGACTTTATAGTTTTTCCACCTTTTTCAAAACCACACAATCTCAACAACCACCAAAATTTTAGCATTCTAACAAATTCTATGTCTGGTGCCTCTTCATATGATAATATGTATCCAAAAAATACCAACTTTGGAAATTCTAGAAATTCACATTTCTCTAATCTTCTACAAACTTCATCTTATATAATGACTTCTTCATGAAGTTCCCAGAACATGAAAGCGTAGAAAATAATCATATTAATTATTCATGAAAGTTCTATAAATTCTCGTTGATAAATTTCGAACTTACTTCATTTGATTTTTTTTTAATTTTCATCAATAATACACTATGACAGATTGAGTTTGATGGATCATCTGTTGGATCCTATAATCAATAACATTGGAAAAAAATTTCATATTTCTAGAAACTTCTCAACAAACAAAATATAAAAATCCAAAAAAATATATTTCACTTGATTTAAAAAACATTATTTTATAAAAAATTACTTGTCAACAAAAATGTGTTAAAATTAAAACATTGAAAAGGATACTTAATTCCCCCCTTTGGATTTTTTGACAACTCTTGTTAACAAATTAATCAAGTCATCATTTTTAAAACACTCAAACATTTTCATAGCTCATTTTTGGATCATTAAAAAACAACTTTTCTCAAAACAGGGTTTCCTAACACCAAAATACTTGAAAAATTAATGATTTTTAAGAAATTACATCCCTTGGTGATAAGTAAATTGTGAAAATGTTATGAAAAAACTCCCTTATATTTTCCTTCCACTTTTTTCTCTCACCAATTTTATGATAACCACAACTTTAGATTTAGTTGAGTAAGAATTATTACTTCTCTATTCCTTGTAGAATAAAGTTGTAAAAAATATCACCCTTTTTAACATAAAAAAATGATGGTGGGGGACCTCTATAAGATGTTTATAAGGTCTTCCGTGGAGGATGATCATTGAATTTCATCATTAATGGTTCAAATCTATCCCTTGGAAAGCATTTTTTAAAAACATCAGAAATTTTATATTTCATAGAAATGTATTATACCAAAACATATCAACAATAAAATCTCTCTTTTATGATGTGAAAATTAATATCAAAATATTTTGGTCTTTAGTTTTATAATGTATTTACATAAAGATCAATTGATCTATAATTATCTCAAATTATTTTCAATGGTTTGAAAACATAGCTAAAAAATATTGTGATTCAGTTGTCCTAAAAGTTTCTGAACTCTGTTTATTGCTATACTAAGTCACGCAACATTCTCCCAAGAAAAATGTTCCTCCTAAAGATGATTTTATATCATTTCAATCTCGAACCCAATCAATATCAGTATAACCATGAATGTTCATATTACAACGTTTTTTAAATAGACCTTGTGAAGTTGTTCCTTTAATATATCTTAGTATTCTATTTCCCTCCAACATATGAGATTCTTTCATATCACTTTGGTATTTGACACTCAAATTAATAGAATAATAAACAACATGTCATGAGGATTTTATATAAATCAAACATCCTTTTCGCTTCCAAAAATCATTCTGATTCACTATTTTATCAGTTTCATCTTTAATAAACTTCGTGCTCACTGAAATAGGGGAATGAACTTCTTTAAAATTTTCTATACTAATCTTTTTTAACAATTCACTGACATATTTTCCATGAGATTGGGAAATTTATTTATCCTTTTATTGAACTTGTAATACAAGGAAGGATTTAAATTATAACAATTTTGAGATCTCAAGGTTCTTCTTTATATCATCAACAAATTTTTTGTAATCTTTTTCTTTATCTACACTAATAATTAAATCATCCATATAAACAATTATAATTAGGGTGCAGAATTTAACTTCTTTAACATACAAGTTTTTATAAAACATTCCTTTTGAAAAATATATCTTTTTCAAAAAACCGTGAAGTTTGGAACACTTGGTAGATGGGACTTATTCAGTCCCCTGAAAAGATTTCTTAAATTTATAAACACTTATTTCATCATTATCAAGTATAACACACATGGTTAATCAATGTAAAATTCTTCTTAAATATCACCATTAAAGAAATATGTCTTTATATACATTTGATAATATTTTTAATTACGATATTCAACTCCTACTATAAACATATTGATAGTCAATTTATTACTAATATGTTTGTTAGAAGGATTCATTCTGAGGCCGTAAAAGGTAGTATAAACTAGAAGGAGGCCACACTAGTTGCGAGGAATAAATATTATTTAATATAATTTAAATTTATTCAAGTGTGATGTTGGAACACATGGTGGGAAGTTGTGTAAGCCTGGTATGAGGCTATTCATGGTGCATAAAGAATTATAGGGTTCATATTGATTATTTAACATAATAAACAATGGAAATAATGGTGGAATTATCTCTGAGTGGGGTGAGTAAACAATTATGACAAGGTGTAATCCTTTTTCAAAGGGGGTAGACCTTGTAAAATTGATTGTATCCTATGACATTTTTTTCTTCCAATATTCACCTAAGTTTGAGAGATGCACATCAAGAGAATTTGAATTTAAATATTCTTAATGGTTTATTTGAAAATAATAAATAATAATATAATACCATTGATTTACCCCCTCTATCTGTCAATGATATAACTGATTCAAGGAACTTTAAGTTGTATCAGAGCTAACTCGGTTCCCTATAAAATATCCAATCAAACGGAATAATTAAGTGATACCTCTACAAGAAAATAAGGAAGTTATTCATATTAGTAAAACCATTATTGTTTCAAATAAAAAAATAAAAAAATATAAATAAAAATTTGGTGGATAATCGTAACAAAATTTCAAAGTAGAAGTAGAATTCACCACTCTTGAAGGTAAATTGATTGTTAAATGTTTAGCTGGATCTATTGATCATGATTCTTCTGATGAATCAAGTTTTAGTTATTAAGATTTTTTGATTAATGAATCACTTAGTGAATTTATCTCTGGTGTTAAAAAATTGATATTATTACATACATTTTAGAGTTTATCTAGTGATTATAGGTTGAAAATTCATAGTTATAATAGGAAACTAAATTTATAGATAAAGTAATGATTGATAATATGGAACTGTACAATGATCTCATTAAAGAATAAAAAGATAAGGAACAAATTATAATACTATAAAAATATAATGAAAACTTTTCTGAAGAAAACCTATAGAGAATAATTAATGATAGGTATAATTTTTTTCAAATTAGTAAAGGAATTTTCAATTCTATAGATGAATAAAAAAATGCTATTATTGGTGTCAAGAATGCCAGGTTTGTTGTTAAATAAATAATGATTAAGAAACTTTTAAATTTAATATAATAAAGTATATAGTTTCATGAAGAATATATTATTAAATATAATAATTAATGGGAATAAAATTTTAGATTATCCTTGGATGGGAAGAATTTATTCATCAAGAATTATCTTGAACCAGAGGCAAAATTGAGAAATCTAGAGTAAACAAAAACTAGAAATACTCAGAAATGAAAGAATAAAGAGGTTACCATACAAACATATGATGATATTAATATCCTTAAAAAGACAAATATATGTGTCATGATGGTATTTTAATCAATTTTTAATCAATCTACTACAAGATCTTAGAGGAAGAAAATTAATTGTCCCATTAACTATGTTTATACTAATGTCGTTTCCTCTTCTATTTTGGGATAAAGATAAAACTTTATCCAAGCATGGGTAACAAATGATGAAAAATACAACACAATATCAAGGGTGGACAATGATAAGTGTAAGAATAGAAACTTACCAAAGAAATATCAAAATAATAGTTTTATTGTCCAAAAATAGAAAGCTGAAAAAACTATCAAGATTTCATCTACAATAAAATTAAGAAGATTGATTGTAAATTACTAGTTATTTTAGAGATTTATATTCATTTCCATTGAATGTTGGAGTAATATGTTAATTTATAAAAATTACATAAGGCCTATATTAAGGGGCAGTAGATGTGGACTAAATAGGAAACCTATTTACTATATATTGATATCAATAAAAAATAATCATTTTTCCACCAAGAACATAATTAATATCTTGGATAACTTTTATGAATATTAAAATAAATATGGTAATAATTTTGAAGGGTTTTGGTATATACCACCCACACAAAAGTCATATGTGGATGTGAATAGAGGGCAAAAATAGTACAAAATTAGGTGAGAAATAAAGAATAATCCTCCTTAAAAAAATAAAATGAAATGATCTAAGTAAAATAATCCCACGAATCTGGAGAATAAATATTTAATGGTTTTCAAATCCAAGTAGAGATGCTTTTATTATGGTAGGAAGGGCCACAATATGGATTATTGTAAATAGGCCATGGAAATTAGAGTTAGTGGAATCAAGCTGAATTAAAAAATAGAATCAATCCAAAAGATAGATAAGAGGATTGGTTTATTGGTTTTCTTTATATATGAAAATTTGTTGGATAATTCTAAGGAGGGTAACATTTAAGTTACAAATAAACCATGTGAAAACTCTAAGAAACCTGATTATGTGAGGAAGGATTACTTGAATATATGGACATACCAATTTTAAATATATATATATATATATATAGAAAGAGCGTAATTAAGTGAGAAAGATTCAAGTGAATAAAAAAATAATGAGAGGTTTTCTAAAAGTGATATTCTATGAGTTGTTGAAATGAATTTTTGTAGATGGTAGAAACAAGCTAGACATGTTAAAAATGATTACATGACTATCCTAAAATTTCAAGAAGAATTATTGAAAAATATGGAGCTAGAATCAAGAGTTTAATTTTCAATGAAAGAATATATAAAGAAAGAAGTTCTACATAATAATAAATATAAAAAAATAAAATATTCCATGCTAACATAGACTGATCAGATTTAAAAAAAGGGAGTAAAAATATAAAAAGTTTATAGGAATTTGGATCTATAATGAGTAGATTTTCTAGGATGGGATACAAGTTTTATACCTACCACTATTACTAAATAATGTGATTGAAAACTAGAATTATTCAATTGTATCTTCTTGTATGTGCTTCTATGTTAGTAATTTAATGTGATATTTAAAAATTAAAACACGATAATTGATGTAATTCCTATACTGTAAGAATAGATGATTATAATGGAGTTGGTAGTTACCATGATTAATAATGAATTACATCCCTTATGGGGATCTAATATGAATAATGTTATTCCAAAGATGTATTATACAAACATGAAATCCCAACAACCCTTAAAAAATGGAATCTGAGGTATGTAAACAATATTGATTATATTTACATTGATTATAAAATATTCTTATTAAGGGGGAGAAATGGATGATGAGAAAGATAAGTGTAAGGGGGAATCATCTATCTTTAACTTGAATATTTTTAATTTTTTTTCTGAATATGTACATTGGTTACATTCTTCTTGATGAACCTAGTTATAAAACTCTTATAGTGGTAAATTTGATATGGTAACACATGATGGAAAAGTTAGTGAAATTTTTTTTCTCTAAGTTTGTCTATCTTGTTTTATAAATTGAGTTACCCACATAGAATTTTAATTGAATAAATAATTTCTAATTGGTATTATATATGTGATTTCATCCTCATCTCAAAGTGATGAACTAGTCTGTAACTCAGAATAAATGAGGGAGATGAACATTCTTTCAAAACAAAATAATATGTTTAAAGATAAGAGATTCCTTGCCTTATATTTCACCTCTTAATCTATTATTAATAAGTGGGATAAGAACACTAACTTCATATGGTGAAGTGGTATTGAAAAAAAATCCAAAGGGAGATATTGAAGAGCCCATGTGGATGTTAATGGTAGTTTATGAAGATTGTTTTATTTGTTGTGAATATTCCAATGAGAATTAAATTAAATATATAGTAAGTATTATGTGATGTGGAAGATATAAATATATTGATATTATACCAATCCATGAATTGGAAAAGGATATTGTACTATGATTTGGAGTACATGGACAATTTTATTCAAGGGAGAAAGAATTATAAATATGATGATTAGGGAATTGGTTTTAATGAATTAATGTTAAGCACTAATGAAGTTTGAATTCACCAACTGAAATTATTTCATAGGGATTTGTGTGTAACTAGATGAAAGTAATTTTAAAAAACCAAAATTAAATAGATAAATAGATGGTTGGAGTTAAAGTGGTAGTGAAATTATATAAATATAATAAAATATTGGTATTTAAATTCTATATGAATTTAGAAATAAAGATGGAGAGGATTAAAAATATTTTAGTAATTTATAAGTATATTGATATTTTTTATATTTTAATTATAGTTTCTAAAGAAGTCCAGATAAGGGTTAAAGGAATTTTAATTTAATGTTAAATAGTTTGTAAATTTTTTGTTAGAGTATGAGAAACTAGAAAAGCCCTGGAATTCATAAGGTTGTTTAGTCACTTTATAAGGTTGATCCTAAGATCCTCATAAGGTTGGATATGAGTATATGTTTGAGGAAAAATGACAAATTTAATACTTCATAAGGTTCATTAAAATCATTATCTGGTTCATTATAATCTTTATAAATTTTATTTTAATGACTTTAAAATATTTTTATCAACCTTTTTAAGGTTTATTTTTATCGTTTTTAGGTTGTTTACAATATTATAAGGTACATATCATAGGCAAATGGAACTTCATAAACATCATCACATGGCTTAGTAAAGTTGTTCTGATAAATACATAATGTTAACTTTAGATCATCATATGGGTGAGAAACTTTATAAAGTTCTTTAAGGATTCATAAGGATCATTGAGACATCCTAAGGTTGAGGAACATTATAAGGTTCCCCATAAGGACTTCGTAAGGTTGTTCTCCACCCTTTTGAAATTTCAAGGAATTATTGATATTTCTAATAAAAAAATTATTGAGTAATTCTTAAAAGAAATATTATAAAGAATTGAAATTTAATTAGACTATCCATGGGACTATTGTTTATGATAATAAATATCACAAACAGTCAAATGATTATGATTCAATATAATAATTTACAAAGTTATCTTAAAACTATAGACCATGCCACAAAGCTATGTAAGGATGAAATAAAATTTTACACCTTAAGAAGTAAGTTCTATGTCTCAATACTGTATACAAGGATGATGTTTAAATAAATTAAAATTCAAGGAATATATGAAACCTTTTGATGAAGGAAATATAATGAATATCTTGGTGATTAAATGGGAATATTGATCAGGAATTTATCTAAGTTTAAAATGATAATTCAAACTAGAAATATCTACCATATTTAAATTATAGGATAACCTAAAATTTATTTTTATATAACTTCCATTTCAAATAATGGAAACAAAATTCATTGCAATTTTATGAATATAAAATCATTGTAGAATTAAAAGAATAGAGTAAGAGAGAATCTAACAATAAATTCAAATAGAGAATAATTTAGTGTATCTAAGAAGATAGTATAACTACATCCAACAGAAATATCTTGTATAAGAAGAAGGAGAATAAGACATGCAACTGTTTTGATGGAATAAGAGACAACTGTGGTGATTTTGGTTTCTCCCAACAGTTGATTGTGAGGGGTTCAATTTCTTAAAAATTATTTGATGTTGGGTCACCATTTCTATTCTTAATGGAAACTCCCAATAGTTATTACATCCATAACTGGGTGCATACATGCTTTCCAAAGGTAGGTGGTCTATTAGGGTTTCATACCCAATGATAATTCGGAACTAACATTTTTTGAGAGTATGAGAGGTTGGAATAATCACAACCTTTTTGGGGGATTTTTTTCTACTTTAAAGTTATCTTATAGATTTAATACATGTTCACAAATATATTTTTAACGTTGATACATGATGAGTTACCCTAAAATGACCATGGTCTAAGACTCTTTCATAATCCTTATACAATATTGTTTTCTCTAAAAATATAATCATAGGTTGAATATCTTTTATACATGATAGGAAAACATTTGGGGAATCCATATCTAAGTATTCTAGGTTCATCATCCACACCCCATAATGGGTAGATTCTTATAAATGAAATCCTTATACCCTAATTCTTATCAATTTACTACCATGAAGGGGGTTGTTTAATATGTCTAGGATGGGATCAAACCATTATGGGGAATCCTACATATCCTATTTATAGTAGGAATCAAAACCCACATAGTTCGTTAATTCCCATGTAGTTTATTTTCAAATGAAAATGAAATATGCATGGGAACTTAGGCACTAGGTATTTAAGATTGAGTCTCAATGATATGCCCTATTTATCGTTGTTAGGGTTGGAATCATAGTATTCATAGTTTATTCACACCCTTGGGACTATGACCAAGGTAGATGCCTTATATGGTGGTAATCATATCATGCCACTCATTGGGGTTTACACACTAAGTTTCCCTTAGCTGGTGGAGATTTATGATGTGAATGATTTGACCATTTCAACTCCATATTCCCACATGAGCCATGCTTGGTGTGCGAAACAAGGGATAAAAATTAGTCTGTCTCACTGCATATAGATGCAAGACTTATATAATAGGAGAGTAATTGGGTAGTTTAATATAGATATCATACCATAGGAATTTATCCTATATATGATGATTATTGAAGGATTCAGAGTTCATGTAGATTAGTTGGATTGGGTCTTACGCATTGAGGTTTCCCTTTGTGAATGAAATTATCATTGATTTTTTTTAATCATAGATGAGCTATGGTCAGTATGGGGAACAAGGGATAGAAAATTACCAATCTCGTAATTTGTGGATGTGGGACTTATGTGTCATTATTTCCCTTTATAAGTTTATTATGGAGCTTAGACTTAAGAAGGAATCCTACATATCAAAGTCATAACATTAATTAGAGTCATCTTAGTTAAATTAAATAGGGGCATACACACAAAGATTTACCCTTAATGATGCTGGACAAGGTTATCATGTCCTGTGAATCCCTATTGACTTGGACTTCTTGTTTTCCTAACATATGTTGTGTTTTTACTTGACATGACTTTTTTGTATTCTTTACATGAAAGAGGATGTTTTCCTAACATATCCAAATACAATTTCATGATCTAGTTGACTTGTCTAAGAGTCATCACATAATATGGAAGGCATTTCTAAAGGCCATCACTTGACCACAGCTAACTTTTCTAGAGGACATCACAAGACTTTGCTGGTTGATCCTGTAAGCCATTGCACGATCTCAAAAGACATTCTTAGAGGGAATCACATTATTTATCCGACTTTCCGTGGTTTCATCATGAATGTTGGAAGAAAATATTAGAGGGTATCATCAAATTCATTGTGATATTTCTTGAGGGTGATACATGTATTGGATGACTTGTTTGGGTGTCATTTAAAAAGACGTATGACATGCATAAAGGAATTTTCAAGATCAATATGGATTTTTCATAGTATTTCATGAGATCCATTCGACCTGTGCCGATTCCATTGCAAGACTTAGCCAACATGTATTAGTGTCTACTTATGATCTATAAGACATGTCTAGAGGAATTCACAAGTTCTAGACCGCATGATCGAAGGGTTTTCTGAGATTGGGTGGAATACTCGGGGGTTTCATGTGACATTCACTAACATTTTCATGAGACTTATCGTGATCTGAACATTATACCGTAGGAGCATCACATGGTCTGGGTGACATGCTCTAGTGCTGTCGCATGACCTGGGTAGTTAATTTGAAGGGAATGAGGATTATTTTATGTGTTATTCACATAATTGTTTCACATATTTAGCTTTATTTATATCCTTTTATTTCATATATATCAGATTTGTTAAGTGTTATCTTGTTTAAGTCCCACGTGACTGACCAGGTATGAAAGATTTATTTCATGTAACCCGACATGAGTAATTCGTGTGATCTATGAGTGATCACACAAAGTGCTTATGGATGTTCCACGATCCATTCAGGTGGTTACTTGTGTGTTTGTGTGGGGGTGGATTTTTAGGGCTCACCACCCCAATTATTCACATATTTTCAAGGTTTGTATCATTAAAATCCATGATACAGTCAGTGGAGGGATTTGATGTAATCAGTTTCTCAAGATCATTTTTTAGGTCATTCCGGCGGAGTCATATGATTTTCAATGACCACAAGACCATCCCTTCAACACCCCATTTATTGGAATATAACCAGTTAATTGGGTCTTGCCTAATCATGTGGGGAAGCTAAGGGACTTCCAACTTATGAGGTCAATATGTCCAAGTTAATTTTTTAGATTATGGTGCTTATTGAATGGACTTTGAATGATCATAGGAAACTTTTTTGGGGCCTTTTGTGAGATAAAGATAACCTGACATGGGGATTTCATGAAATAAGATAATCATGTTGAAGGAATTTTTTTAGGTCTTATGGATCACATGATCACATCGCCTAACGTTTGTGACTGAAAGAGGCTCCCACCTTTCCTATTTTTATTTCATTTGATTTTTTTACAATGGTTATGGATCTTGTGAGTTTGTACGAGTGTTTTTGTAGACAACGACTCTACCAATAAGGTTGAATCACATGCAGAAAAATAGTTCTTAAGGTGATGGGAGAACATTTTATCGAAAAATCCTATTGTTTGTTTTAAGATCCAATGGGGGAGTGAGAGACCTCCTGGACATGTATGAATTCCTTCATGTGATAGGGGTGGTATACTAGAAGACAATTTCCTGGTGAGGTTTACATGTCACCGAGACTTTAATGGTGTCTCGTGAGCTTCATGGGTGCATCACATGATGTTTAAAACTGAAAGAGTCTCTCTCCTTTCCCCCATTTTATTTTCTTATTTATTTTACAAAGGCTCGATGTCTCATAATTTTGCTTGAGTTTTTTCAAGTACAATCATTCTCTCTATAGGTGATGCATTGTGTGACAAAAAAAGGTCTTATAGAAATGTAGGAGAATTATAATGGAAATAACCTTATGCTTGATTATTTTTTATAGCCAAAGGGGGAGCATGAGACTGTCTGGACATTTATGAATCCCTTCATGTGGCTAGGGTGACATGCCAATGGGTTATTACATGACAAAGAGGACATGTCATCTTGGACTTGAAGTTTATTATGAAATTCCTGGGTGAATTGTGTGATATTTATGATTATTAGAGGCTCCCAAATTTTGGATATTTTTCTACTTTTTTCCATGATTTTTTGTATGTATTGTCAGGCACCTACCACCTAAAAATTCACATGACCTGGGGGTACTCATTTGGTAGTCATTGTGTGATCACCGATTGTTCAGGATACATCCTAAAGAGTAAAAGGGCTTGTCAAAGGGTCTCCATGGTATCTTCTAAAAGTTTTACACCGTTTATGGTTCCTTTTTATTGACCTTTCTAATGTCTCAAAATCACATTTATTTTGGAGGATTATGTGATCTGTGAGTTCTGGCCACCATTTCTTCCTTGGGGGGGGGGGGGGTAAATAATACCCATATTGAGGTATTTATTCCCTTGAAAATTTTCTAATTATCATTTGGAAGGAATTAAATAATACACCCCTCATGAGTTAGATTTTCAGGCACAAGGCATTACTTTTGAGAAAAGTAAAGAGCCACATAAGGAATTGGCACCATTTCCAATTAGTTTATTTGGTATATTCTAGGTCTACTAAGAGATATTTGGTATTCTGTAGAATTACTTATAAATTGGGGATTTGATAGGGGTTTATTCATATGCTACCCTACTTCTCATTGTTATTGTACCCTACATCCATCACATAATCTTTTTTCAAGACCCTTCTATAATAACTGATCAAAGGATCTGTTCATGAGACCTTCCCATGAGAACTTCTTCCCAAGATATGTTTTCCAAAGTGATTGTTTGAATCAACCACTTAATAAATTGTATTAATTTATTGAAATTCATCCATGGGGATTCATGAAAATATTTTAAGTTTTCATGGGATCTAATGGCTCAATAAAAGGATCCTTTTCAACTATTTTTAATCTCACGTGACCATGTCAAGGTCACACGCTCACAAATATTCAGAGGAGTCCCACAGTTGTGTGATGTTTTATGGGTTTATGCTTTCATTGAGATATTTATAAAACATGAAATTCAAAAATACTTAATTAAATCATGAATTCCCAACTGATTCATATTATGTGAAAGAAGCTTCAAGAATTTTATGTCATTATTTTGAAAACAACATTATTTTATCTTCCTAACATATGCTACTTCCCTTGGTTCATATGGCTTCCATATCTTAGAATACTACCTCTACTTTGGATAATCAGAGATCCATGATTTCTAGAAACAATACTTCTGACCCTCGATACCATGTTAATTCTGATAATGAGGTTCTGAAATGGATTCTTCCATTCAAGATCCATAGTTATCCTTTATCACACTGATTTACTCTATACAGGTTTGTCTTGCAAGATGATGTTTTAATTTCTTATTTGGACTAATATCTTTAAAATTGTTGGGTGTCCACTTATCTAGATTTTATTTAGATGAACATTTATATGCATGACTAACTGGTTACACATCAATACCATGTGTTGTCTTATATGTTGTAAAAATATCCATTGGGCTAGGATGACTATGATTTCTCTCAACATACCATAACTTAGTGATATTTGAGTATATTGATCTATTCTATAAACAACTTGGGTAGAGTTTAAATCTTGTAATGGAATATCTATCCTCGTGGTAACTATTCTGATAAATTGGCATGACCATTCTAGGTCAAGAATAATTTCTTAGAGTTTTTGACCAGTTATACATTGTCCATATTTATGGAGAAGTATGGATTTTCCAATTTATTTTTTAATCTGAATCTAATCTTCTCAATGAATTCGCAAGTCATTGGTTCCCTAGAACCAGATCATTTCATCTATCCCATGGTGAGGTAGAAATTAGTCTCTAGGATATTTATCAACTAGGTGGGATCCTCCCTCTTGGATAAAGGTATGATTAATTACTTCATTCCATATATTTTTGGGATGGACCATTTAAAAATCTATTCATAGAGAGGAACATGATCTTCACTATTTAAGAAATTATAAGAAATGAGCTGACTATGTGCTGACTTATATCTTTAAAAGATTGTATCAAAATTTCCTTTTATCTTAGAGGACCTAGGCTGACTTGTATACACACCCATTGGTTCCCTTATGGGATGGTTCTTGATAGTGTTGGTTTGTGTTGGGATATTTTGGAGGTCGGGGATCATACTTCATGGGGATATCGAGTGAATCTGAAGATCTATTCAAGCCTTAGGCTGGATGGCTTCACGGACATGTTCCTAAACTAGCGGATTTTCCCAGCTAAGGATGTGCATTATAGAATCTAGGTCTGTACACGGGTGATGGATATGTGGCTAGATAAGTGATGACACCTTAATATGAAGGTTCTAACCCTCTCACATATTTAGAAAATCTTGGTCCACATTAAATAGGGTATCATCCCAAATATGATCAATGGTCCTTTACAATTTTTATTGGGCTTGATAGGGGATCATTCTATTGCTACAAATACAAAAATACATCTAGGACCCCTTGTTCCTTATCTATTCCAAGGATGCTAAACATATCCAGGGTTGGGTCCATGTCACTATACTCTAATGAGGTTACCGATGTGTTGAGTTGATTCGATAGAATTTATTTTACCCCTTTTTCTATACCGAATAGGCCAATAATTTATAATGATAGAATCTATCTTGAAGAAATTTCATAAAAGATATCCCTTTTGAATGATTTTCTTGCCACCAGGTTTGATGAGAAGATCATCTTTGAGATATGTACACCTTATCAGTTTGATCTTCACTTCAACTACACAAAAAGAGTCTCCCCTCTTCCTTCAGCCGGAGTGCAAGGAGAGAGACACCTTGGGATCATGATATAGTTTTGTATAATGTTGTAACAAGAAGAAACCGATATTGAGATAATTATTCTTTATGATTATTGTAATTCCTTTATTTTATGGGATTATTCCTAGGATTGGGTAGTATACTACCCCGATGGTGTTCTAAGATGACTAGTTTATCATGTGGAAAAAACCATTTGCCTCACCAACCCCTCTATTTGTAGTAATTATAGAGTTGATTTAGGACGTGGGTGATACATAAAGTATGCTCCCCCATACTAGCAACAACTATTGTGATAGCGAGGAAGAGTCTATTGAGGAAGTTAGCCTTATGGTAGAAGCAATGTGCGTTGCCTCTATTGAGGGAAGAATATAAAATACATTCTCCCCTGCTTCCTTGGAATACATTAAAGATCAAACATATTGTAAACTGATATGGAAGTAGATTCATGCCTTGATCACTGAGACTCCTCTAGAAATGTTTTTTTTACCAATAATAATGCCTTCATTATATATTTAATGACATGGGAGATGATTTATTTGATCACCAACCACTGTATGAAATCATGAGACCAATTATACAATTTTGGAAATATTTGTCCACAAATGAGTGAGGCTTGCATGATCTTGAAGATGAGGCTTGCCTTGCCGAACCAATGAATGAATATAGGACTGAGGTTAATATTGGGTATGAATATAAGCCACATTTCTATGACAACTACAAAATCATTGGTCATACTGTTAACAACTGTCGAGTGATAAAAAAGAAAGCACACCCCACTAATGAGAAGGGATGGACTGAAATTATGTGGAATAGGAAGGATAACAGGATTGACTTATAAAAGGCTATCCTTCATTTGCAGAAAAAAGAAAAATGGATTTGGAAGGGTGATGGAACATCTACTTCAAATTCCACTCCCAAATAGTCATGGGCATAAATAGTTGACTTGGAGGAACTTTAGAAGGAAGAGAGCTCCATTTTTGAAGAAATATCCTCCATGGTTCTAGACACTGTGGACTATGGTATAATAACTAATGACCCTTGGCTGCAACTAAATGGAAGGAAAAGCATAGATGTGAAAATAAAAGCAGCATAGGTTTTTCATAGACCCGCAGAAACCATTACTCACCCTTTGGAAGATAAGGCACTGAATCATAGGTTAAATGTTCTACCCACTGATTCAGAAAACTCAAATACACATAAGCAGATAAACTCTTGTTATGATAATACTCAGTTTATAAAAAAATATATTTCTGAGGAACCAACTAGCCAAAGAAACCTTGTGGCTGTTTCTACTCACTTTGTGCACTGTACCTGCAACTCCAAATGATGCAACTGAAAAGGGACTAATGTAGAGGGGATTTGGGAACCTATAGAGAGCAGTGAATCCCATTTCACTATTGGACAGGGGGGATGAAACCAACTCTAAAATATAGGGGATATGTGGCCCTGCTCACAAGATAATTACAACTCCTACACAGATCAATCAGGCTTCTAGGAGAGACAAAAACTCGGTTCATAGCACCTGCAACTCCAAATGCTACAATTGGGATGGGACTAATGCAAAGGGTATTCAGGAATGTAAAGGGTGCAGTGAATCCCACTGCTGGACAAGGTGCTACAATCAACTCTGAAACAATGGTGTTATGAGGCCCTTATCACAAGACAGATTCAGATCCCGCTACACTGATCCTACAAGACAACAAATAGAACAAACCACTTGAAGGCAGTGCACTGGATATGCACAGGAACCCCCTGACTTTAACCTGGAAGGTCACTCCAACTAATTAAAAAGGTAATATGGAGTTAAATAACTGTGAAGACAACAAAAATATTCACCAGAAGAAGGGATTGTCGGGTATAAAAAATACTAATATCTCTACTAACTCTTCCATGAACATGGAGGAAAAAAGTGCCATGCTAAACAAGGATTTTGTTAAAAAATTGAGGAATTATAAGTGGGGAAAGGACTCCAGAAGTAACAAAAATAAGTGGCCCAACCCCTAACATAGGTATACATGAATATTTTTTACTATAATTGTTTGGTAATTGCCAACCCTGACACCATGGAAACTTTAAAAAAAATATTTACGCAAAAACCTATGATTTTTTCTATATCGGAGCCTAAAATCACATTTTCTTCTATATTTAATTGTCTAGATAAATACAGTTACAATTTTATTGGAGCCAATTATAAAAATAGCAATTGTGATTCTTTATGGGTCTTTTCTCATATCACTATAAGTAATCCACATATTTATATAACAGATTCTCAATCTTTGACATGTGAAGTTTAACTACATGATGACACCTTATTCTGTACTTTTTTGTATGCATGCAATAGATATCCGGATAGAATAACTCTATGGAACAATATATCCTCCTTCAACAACTAAATTCAAGCAAATTGGACGGTCATTGGGGATTTTAATTCCATTCTCAAACCTAGTGAAAAACTGGGACACTTGCAATAAAATATCTCCACTAAAGAGTTCAAGTTTTGTATTGATGTTAGAAACCTAGTATAGATTAATCTTGTTGGTGAAAAATACACTTGGAATAGAAAACCTCATTATAGAGTCTCAGAAAGTAAGCTAGATGGAGCTTTCTCAAATTTCAAGTCCCTTGATAAATGGAATACCATCTCCAGTATCACCTTGCCTAAGATAAATTCTAATCATCATCCAATTTTGGTGAGTGTAAAAACTAGAGACAATAAGCCTATTTTTCCTTTTAGGTTTAACTATTCCAGGAACACTGTTATAGATTGTAATAAAATTGTCGAAGATACATGGAATTCACTTCAATCAAATGATGCCTTAGCTTGAATTATGATGCTGAAACTCTTGAAAAAAAAATTAAAGCTATGGTGCAAAGACAGAGTCCAACAAACTGATAATGAAATTGACTCCATTGAGTATAAGCTTAATCAAATTCAAACTGACTCAACCGATAATGATTTTACTATGGATTCGATATAATAAATATAGATTAGTAATAAACTTAACTCTCTTTTGGCCTTGAAAGACATCCTCAAGAAACAAACACTTAAAAGAAACTGGCTTAAAGATGGCGACAAAAACACTAAATTCTTTAAAACTCTACAAAGATCTAGAAATGATATTAAACCTCTCGCTTTACTTACGTATGGGGATAATATCATTGATAATGAAGATACTTTGGCCAATAAAGTCACTACTTACATTAGTAACATTTTTAATGGACCTACTTTGAATAAGGACATCAAGCCTGACATCATTCCCCTCCTAGTGGGGCGTAATGATAATGACATCTTGAATAATATTCCGATTGAGTATGAAATTAAAGAGGTTATTTTTTTCTTAAAGCATGATAGTGCCCCTAGCCCAGATGAATTCCCTAAAGCCTTTTTCTAACATCATTGGGACATTATTTTCAATGATTTTTGTCGCCTTGTTAGATAATATTTCATTATTTGGTTCCTCCCTTATGGTATAAATGTGAAATTTATTAGCCTCATTCCTAAAGTTGACAATGCTTTAGAAATTAATCTTTTTAGGCTGATTTCTCTTATTAACACCATATATAAAATTATTTTCATGCTTTTAGCTTTGAGAATGACCCATATTACCAAAAAAATTATATAATGGAACCAATTTCGTTTCCTTAAGGAGATAAATATCAAAGATTGTATATGCATTGACTTTGAAAGTACTAACCTGTTAAAAAATAACCAAAGAGGGTGATGTGTTTCTATCAAGTTGTATATTAACAAAGATTTTGATACCATTGATTGGAATTTCATCTTCAAAATTCTTTCTATCTTTGGCTTTAATGATAATCTTGTCAACAAAATAAAAACTCTTTTTAACTTTGCTCACATTTGTTTTCTTATCAATGGTATTCAAAATGGATATTTCTCTTTTATAAAGGATGATAGATAAGGTTACCCCCTCTATTCCATCAATTTTGTTATTGCAGAAGAATACCTCAGTAGACTCATCACTGATTCGATTAATTCGGGTACATTAAATCCCATCTTTTCTTCTAGAACTTTAACTGTTCCCTCTCATATTTTATATGATGATGATATAATTTTATTCCTCCAAGTCGATAGGAAAAATATTAAAAAACTTAAGGATATCCTCTAAAACTATGAGGAGGTCTCTGTTCAATCCATAAATTGGATCAAGTCTTCCATTTTCTTTAGTAAATGTTTCCCTACCATCTAAATAATTGATGTGAGAAATTGAACTAGGGATAAAAGAAGGATTATTCGCTTTTACCTATCTTGGGGTACCCATATTCTGGTTAAATCCCAAAGCACTTACTTCCTCAACATCTTTGATCAAATCAATAAACAACTGTCCTCTTAGAAGGGAAATATATTTTGATGGCCAGTAGAATTTTCCTTGTAAAACACACCATTGTATCTAAAATGGAATACTCTATGATGGTGTACAAATCGAACACTGATTTAATTAAAAATATCAATGGAAGAATAAAATATTTTGTCTACTGTGGCATCACTCTCGAAAGAAAACTTTTCACTATTTTCTGGAAAACATGCTACACTCTAATTGATATTGGGGGTCTTGGTATTAAAAACCTAAAGAATTTTAATGAAGACCTACAATCTAAACATACCAGGAATATTGAGAGAAAAAACTCTCAGAATTATGATTTCCTTTGTGGTAGATTTTATAATTACCTTACGAAAGGTATGCACACTTTTATGGACTCATCAATATGGCCTTCCATCAAGCATAATTTCTCAAAAAAAAATTATCCAACTATTGTTGGATAGTCAATAGGAATTATTCTCTTATCTTTTGGTATGATAACTGGAATGGAATGCCTCTCTGTAACATCATAGACCCCATCCCTTTTTCTAAGATTTCTAATATCACTATCAATGATTGTGTGAACTCTCATGATTTGGATATACCTGAAGAAATCTCTTCTATTATCAACAACTACACTTTTGTTAACACTAATAATTTCTTAGTTTGGCAATGAGCTCATAATGGTCTTTTAACCTCTAAAATTTACTATAGTCATAATGTCACTACCAGAAATAATAGTTTTTCCTGGTTAAAGAATTTCATAAAAAGATGGATTAGACCCTCACGTCTCACCCTAGTTTGGAGAATTACTCACAATAGGCTCCCCACAGATTTCAATATTCAGATGTGTGGTATAACACATTTTTCTAAATGTTCCATATGTAACCAACATAGAGAGGACACAAACCACCCATTTAGAACATGGGATACTGCTTTGGCTTTATGGAAATACATTTTTGACATTTTGGATCTCAGATGGATAGGTTTAGACTCTATTGGATCACAGCTTCAAAGATGGATTACTGTAGCTGCCTCTCCACAAATTCATCAGCTCTTAAATGATGTTGTGAAAGAACTGATTCATCTTATTGGTTTGAAAGAAATCCAATTAATCACCAAAACAATTCATTCAATTTTTTTTAGCACAAATAAAAATTAACATTGCGATCAAGGAAGATGGAATCATGAAAACATAGACTTTCCACAACTCAATCAAGGATTTCTGCATCCTAAGGAAAATTGGGGTCAAAGGAAGATATAGCCCGATGAGAGGTTTATTAAAATTTTTCTGGAAACCACATATTCCAGGATCAATAAAAATTAATTTAGATGGTTCTTCAAAAGGAAAACCAGGAAATGCTGGCTTCTATATCATATGTAGAGGTCACGATGAGGGAATTATAGGATACTGATGTGGTTCATGCGGTCATGCCTCCTCCCTTGAAGTAGAGATGTACAACATCATCAATGTAGTTGATTTTATAAGGCAACAAGGATGGAAAAATGTTTGGATTGAAAGTGATTCAACTACCATCGTTCAAGCTCTTAGAAATGGAAGATCTCACCTAGCATGGACCCTTTCTGCTAAAGGAATTGTTTGCCTAAAACTCCTATTAAGACTCAATCACATCATCAATCACACCTACAGAGAAGTGAACATGGTTGCATTTTTTCTTTCCAAAAAGTTTGTCGATATAAATAGTACATACATGGAGAACCTACCTGCTGATCTCAGCCCTCTTTACCAGAATGATTGTAATAAAACCCCCACCTTCTGAATTTTGTAAGTTTTATTTTTATTTATTTTAGTACTTTTAAAAAAACTAGTTTATATCTGATTTACAAGCCCAGATGGATGACTTGACCATATAGGTATGGTGATATGAGAAAATCATATCTCACATGAGGTTGGGCCTCTCAGAATCATCATCATCATTAGAAACTGCTCAAAAACTTGTAGAGGTTGTGACTACTTTAGTTGAAACCCATCACCTTGGGTTAGAATTAGAAGAGGAATGGAGAGCAGTTCTTTAATGTTCAATTGAAGATTATCATTTTTCTATTTTCAACTTGGGCAGCTCATCCAATTGAATCTTATTATAG
Source organism: Viscum album (assembly GCA_963277665.1). NCBI lineage: Eukaryota > Viridiplantae > Streptophyta > Magnoliopsida > Santalales > Viscaceae > Viscum > Viscum album. The sequence goes on along the minus strand of OY728158.1, from coordinate 646,557,806 downwards.
TTCGATCATTGACATGAATTTTTTTTGACCAAATTTTTAGAGAGACTCAGAAATGCAGTGATTACTCTTATTACATGCTATTGATGAATGAATTTTCTAATCCTTTCATATTTTTTGTCATTTTATTCTTTCATTCATGATGTGCATGAAATTTCACTAATTAGATGTTATATGAATCACAAACAATACCCATAATTTTTATAATATTTAAATCATAACCAATTCTCATTGAGAAGTGCTCATGAGTGCCCACTTACGTGAGATTTTTTATTGATATATCCTCACCAGCAATCTTGAGAGCACCTAGTTCACGGAAGGATAATTTCGGTATAATATATGTCCCGGAGGGAAAATGATAAATCTTTTCCCAAAGACAATATGGTTGGTGAGCATAGCTTGATTCTTTCTAAGGACATATGGTGGTCTTTAAAGGCTTTTAAATTCTTATAGACTAATTAACTATTGTGATGTTGTTTATGGTCCTTTATCTTGGACCTTATATCGCTTTAGTTTAGAGTATTTTAGCTCAAAAAATCTATCACTTTAGATTAATGTCTTTTTGCTCGGACTATATATCATTTTAGTTTAGGGTCTCTTAGATTGTACCTTATGTTTATATGCAATTTAAATTCTTACTTCCAGTATATGATTGATGATAATAGAATATGGTGGATAAATTCCAAGAATGAGCCAAAATGGACTAGGGTATTGAGTTATTCCATGGTTTGTTTTAGGATCACAAGGATTAGATCTCCTTTCCTACATAAAAGGATTCCTATGGTAGGTAATTAAAATTCCTTTTGTGTTGGTATCATTGTAAAATAGTGGTGTCTCTACTCTTTTACAAGGGTCATTAAAAACTTTTGGGGGTGATATGGGCCGCAATAAAAATACTTGGGATTCAAGGTCCTCATGGATAGTTGGAATATAGTTGATATAAGTCATAACTCAAATGTTTGAGTCAGTGAATATGGAATGGGGGAAACATGTCAGGGATGAACCATAACACCTTGAGGTTCTAGTTTCCACCATGATGTTTCTAGGTTTTATAAGAATTGAATCTTCTTTCTTGATTGGAGTAGATTCCTCTAATTTGTAGGTTAAATTAAATTTGTTTTGATATAATGGTCAAGAAAAGATGAACTCCACTCCTTTATGAGGGCCATGAAATATTTCTTAAGACTCAAATGACTAAAGGTTGAAGTTGGGTATGGGAGGAAAGCTATCCAGAAAGGGTTCTTACACTATAGGGAAGTTCAAAGATTAATTATGAAGTTCAATTCCTACACCCTATGGTTTAAAATTATGAGGAGTGGGACATAAAAGGTTCTTTACTAGAGTGTCACATTCCTTCTTTCAGAAAGGGTACAGAACAAGATGATGTAACATCGAGGATTTTGAATATGCTTGGATAGTCAGGTATGGGGATTGAAAATAATGGTCTAAAGAAACCACATTAAGAGAATGACATGTGACAATCATAGTGGGAATGTACCATAACACACTAAGGGGCTGAGTTCTATCATGATGAAATCATAGCTCAAAAGGATCGAAAAACCTTTTTGTAGAGTAACACATTTTACTTAAGATCATAGGTTCATATGGAGGAGCCTTTGGCATAAATTCATAGTAAAACAAAGGGTCCCTTGAATCCAAGGTCTATGGAAGGTGTTTGGTGATCTGAGGTTCTCAAATCATGAAGTGTGATTTGTGGAAATTTTAATATTGAAGAAGGGTTTGAGAACCCTAAAAGTTGTGTCATCAGTTAGAGAATATATTCTCATGGTGAGGGGATGTGACAAGTCATTACTCTAACTTTTGACCAAACCAGGGGGTCCAGTGAGCATATATTCTATTTTACTAGGTCTATAGTGTAGGCTCTATGAGATTCATGCTATATTTATTTTGGCCATATTTTTTTTCCTAAACTCTGGAGATGAAGATTTTTACGTATGAAGACATGAATTTTTATCAGGCCTCCCTTTATGGGTTTTCATCCTAACAAGTACTATGTCTAATTCATCAGCATCTTATGGTCTTGTGATTTGGACCATTATAGGCTAGAGTTTAAGGTCATACAACTTTGACCAAAGTGTAGGCAATTTAAGGTCATGGCACACATGGAACCAATATAATGGGATGTTACACAAGATCCCAATCATGAAACCTAGGGCCCCAACATCATTATAAGTGGGATATGAAAATGTTTTAAATCATAGTGCTAGGTTCTCAGTTCATGGGAAATGTTATGGGATAATTGTACTGGGGATAACCTAGAACACCCTTAGGATATGAGTTCCTCCATAGTGGCATCAATGTTTCAAGTATTAGAAATCCATCCTTATAGAGCCAATATTTCTCTGGTTGGTAGGTCTAATCCCTTATGCATCTATGGAATGGTCAATCAGCAAGATATATTTTCCTTTCTATGGGCCATGATAGGTTTGAAGAAACTTGAGGTGCTCAAGTCATAAAGAGTGATTTATGAATTTAGGAGCTTAAAATATGTTGGAATCACCCCATACTCTAGAAGAATGGGGTAGGGATCTTTTGGTCCTTTGATAAGAGACTATAATGAGTGATGGACTACACATTTTAATTCCATTTAATGAGGATGTATTTATTGTGTATTTTTAATGTCATGTGACCAGGATGTTTTCTTTATAGTTTAGCATCATAATATAATGAAATATTTGTTCTATTTCATTTTAACGTCATATGGTACAGATGTTGGAATCAAAAATGGAAATTGTTCTTGATATATTACATGAAAAATAATCCTTCATGTATATCTGACTCAAACATAGTAAAAATTGTCTTGAATGGATCCACCCATATAGATTTGGGTTTCATTTTTATCGATTGTTGTAGACGGTCCCATGATTAGAGATTAGTGCATCAATATATATCATGTTATGATATTAATCAAGACATACATAGTTCTCGAATGAGAAACTCTCTTTGTAGGTTTGAACCATACAAAAAGGTGGGATTTTTTTTTGTCTGTTTTTGAAGGTGGGACCATTATTGAAGATACAAGCATCATTATGTATCCTGTGATGATAGGAATCAAGCAACAAGTAGTTATTGAGGAACCATGTAGTTTAACATCATGCAACAAGGATATAAGATTCTTGACATGAAAAGGGTTATTATGTGTGAACCCTAGGATAAAAATATGGGTTCCACTATATATAATATCATAATGGGAATCAATCCACTCATAGTTATTGATGAAGGATCTTCCTACTTAAGATTGACGTATGTGCATGGAGGGGTAATTTTTTTACATAGTTATTGTGATTGGACTTGAGGTTGGATATTTAGGCATCAAAATGTATCATGTGATGTTAGGAATCAAGTTATACATAGTTCTTGAATGCATGTGTGGTAGGAGACCAATCACCAACAATAGTGGTTCTCTCTATCGACATAAACTATGTTGTTTAGCATCATGTGGTGAGGAATCATGCTATGCCTTTTATGGTATTCTATTCAAGACAATGAAGAACGTATCATGAGATTTTATAACTTTTTCAAATGAGGAATCCTTTAATGAATTAAGAATATCATATGAATTATGTTCAGTGGGAAAGACAAGGAATGGAAATGGTTCCTCTCACCATGTATAAGCGATTAAGGATAAGTAGGGTCATTTTGTAACTTGTTGTGGATGAACCACGATATTAGATTATGGCAACCATTTATATATCATTGAAATAATAATCAATCCATACATAGTTCTAGAAAACTGTTTAGTTTAATATCGTGTGGTAAGCACATCATCCGTAAAATTTTACATCTTGTGGTAAGGACAAGGGACACCCGATGTGAAAGGGAATTAATAATGTGAATGGGCCCAAAAAATAGAGGTTCGAGCATCACTATGTACCCAATGATGCTAAGAATAAGGACTAATGTAGTTCTTAAGAGGAGAGATTCCATATGTAAATCAGAATCCCACCTCAAGATGAGGCCATTTCATCCCTATTTCGCCCGAATCTAGCTCATGTGTGGTGAGTCGTTAGTGAGATGTTTCTTCCCATGTAGTTTAATTTCTTGTGGTGAGGTCATATTCCATGCAGGTTAACATCATACGGTACGGACTTGTTCTATACTATTTATCATTTTGTGGTTATGGTGTGAGATATTGTTTAGATTAAAGTCTTTCTACTAGGATTTGGGTCACCTGATATGAATGGAGATGAATCATTGGGGGATCCATGCAGTTTAACATTATGAAATGAGGATGTTATTTATATAGTTTAGTGTAATGTGATCAAGACATGAATGCATAATTTAACATCATATGACTAGGATACCTTTTTTCACTTTAATGTCTTACAAATAAGAAAAATCTGTAATGTTTAACATCATAAGGTCAAGACATGAGAAGTTTTCTAGTTTAAATTCTTACTTTCAGTTTATTATGTTTGATGAAAACAATTCAAATTATATATTTATAATCTTAACATTGGTGGGGGGAGGGTGTGACATGTTCTCCATCTATTTTGTACAATGTGTAAGCTCTATTTTGATAGAACTTTTGTATGAATATGTAACTCTCCATTTGGGTTATAGCTTTGGATGATTCTTCCCTGGTGTCATTGGGGTTCAGGGACCCAACCCCAATTCTCCTAAGAGTAATTCATAGTGGAAGAAATTTTTCTTGAATGCCTATGTGGTCCGATACTGATGGAATTAAAGGTTGTGAAATGTATTCCACTTATTCTCATCATGTTATTGATGAACATCCAATGAATTTTATAATTTCTCATCATTAGAGAGTTTTCTGTAAATAGATATTCAATGTGAGGGAAAGTGTACTTCTATGGTAAATATGGCCTTAGTCTCATACACTAATGAGTATAGAGTTTATTGTGTAGTAGTACGTGTGGTGGTACGATATGCACCTGAAGTATGGCTATGTTTATCCGGAAAAGAAATATTGTTTTTATTCACCATCATGTGGAGTATATTTAGAAAGGCCTTTTTATGGCCGATATTTTTCCATTTCCACTGTATAATATTAGGATGAGTGATTTTATTTGATCTTCTAATCCTGGTAAAATTTCTTCAATTCGATAGAAAATAAGTTGGTGTTTTTCCCTCATTATAGTGTGAGGGACCCAAAACTTTGTGATGAAATGTGACATTAAAAAGTTTATGATATTATTATTTCCAACTTACTTGAGGATTATTTTATCATCCAATTTGGATAATAAGTTATTTTTAGTAAGGATGTACTTAAACTTCTTAGTTGTATATGGGAGATATTTACCCACAATATCCATTCCTCAAATACAAAACTGACAGGAATATTTAGTAGTATGTAAAAATTTCAGAGGCTGATTGATGAACTTTTCATGGATCTGGCATGCATGAAATTTTCTAGTGAATTCAACATAGTCATGTATCATTGTTTATATTAATAACCTAACCTCCTAATTTTATGAGAGTTCCTTGTCCCAGAATGATGATAACCATAGGAGCTTGCATGGACTTCTTCAATGATGATGTGAATCTCTCTTTCTGATTTGAATCTGAGGAGTATTCTGTCAAATCCTTGCTTGTAGAGGGATTTTTCATTATTTGGTTTATCCAGAAGGGTAACATTCTCTACATGACATTGAATCTTTCACCTTTCAGTTCAGTCTATTGGGAGAGTCCCATTTTAGAGACAACTGATTTTGGCCTCCATCCATCCAAGGGTGGATACTGGCTCATCATGCTCTGGGGGTGGTGTTTACTAGATTTATTTCATCAATATCATAGGTGATGATTGATGAGACCATTATTTAGTACATGATATAGAATATTTATTCCTCCTGATTAAGGATATCGAGGAAGGTTCATGAATTTTAAAACATTTTAGAATGATCATTTTGTTACTGGGAAACATGATGCAATGTGGGTTCAAAAGGTAATTCTACCATTAGACCTATAAATAAGCCACTGAGAGGGTCTAATTATTCTTTTTAATGAAATATTCTCCATTGAACTTCTTTATCACTAGTTTCGAATTGAATTTGATATTTAGGGTGGATATTTGAAACTATTTTTCCAATTCCAAGTGAGTGATGAGGGATTTTTATTCTACCTCATTATTTTGGAAACCTTTGGATAGTGAGAAAAAGTAGGAAAATTTATTTTTGAAGAAAAACAAATAAAATCCCAAATCCAACCCAATTAAGCTTTGTATTTCCCATATTTTTTCTGATATGACTTCTGTATGTGCCATTAAAATACATCTCCCATGTCTAAAGTGTGTCATGGGAATAGAAAACCTATTTTCTAGGAGTTCAGTGTCTACTAGTGTACTTTCCATAGTAGATTGTTCCATGAGGAAATCATCCAGGGATTTCCCTTTCACCACATTGTTAGACATGAAATAGAAGTCATATTATTGTAGAATGACTTCCAATCAAGCAAGATTCCACGTTAGAATGGTTCTACCAATGATGTAATTGATAAGATCAATAGAAGAGACCATATATAATTTATGGTGCTATCAGTAATGTCTCATCTTCTTCACTTCAAAGATGAGTATGAGGCAGTTCTTTTTGACATCCGAGTATTGGGTCTTAGTATCTAGAATTGTTTGGCTGAGGTAATAGATAATTTTATCACCCACCATATCATTTTTCTCTGTAAAGAGGGAACTGATTTAGCATTCCATGGTGGCCACATATATAATGAGGGGCTTTCCTTCCACTAGTGGCATGAAGTTTAGTGGAAGTAGTAGATACTGCTTGAGATTTTGTATGGATTCTTGGCAGTCCTCGTCCCATTAGTAGGTGATTCCATTCTTCATTATTTTGGTGAAAGGGAGAGATTTTCTAACCAAGTTGGCTATAAAACACATAATGTAAGATAGTTTCACTTATATTCCCCTTATTTATTTGATATTTCTAAGGGGTAACATTGCTAAAATATCACTAGTATCTTCTAGATCGACCTTAATGTCTTAGTTGCATACCACAAAGCTTGGGAACATTCTTGATGTTACTCTAAAAGTGAATTTCAGCAGATTCAACTCTATATTTTGATGTCATAGCTTATTGAAGACTATTTTATGATCCATGAAGTGATCAAATCACTATTGGGATTTGATTTGCAGGTCCTTGGAAAAAAATTAGGCTATTGTCCCAAAAAACGACTTAAATATATGATGCATGGTGTATTGATAAGTGGCACCAGTGTTCTTTAAGACAGAGGGAATGACTTGATAACAAAATATCCCTTAGGTAACTCTGAAGGTAGTGTCTTCTTCATCTTCAAATGCCATATTTATCTAATTATACCTTGAATACCTATTGATTAAGGCAAGGTCTTGGAATCTAGCAGTTGCATCGATCATGAGTTTTATAATTAGAAATGGGAATTCATCCTTTGTTAAATATCGATTAAGGTCTTTCAAATGATTATAGACCCTAATATTCAAATTATTATTCTTGATGAGGACAATATTTGAAATCTATATTTGTAATTTCACTTTTTAGACAAATTTATATTTGATCAATTTTTGAACATCTACCTCTACATCTATAGAAAGTGAGGGGTTCATCATCATGGATAGTTGTTTAAATACTTTGTTATCATTAGGTAATACTAGATAGTAAATATCAACATTTTTATTCATTATGACCATTTATGTATAATTCCAAGCGAACACATATCGATGTTTCTTTAGAAATTTGATGTATATCTTTTGCTACTCAAGAGTCATAGAGACACTAATCAGTTTAGGCTATGATTCTTATTTGGTTCCTAGATTTACCAACTTAGGCTCATAAATGGGGTGTATACACCTTCCTTTGATATGGGAGGGTAATTCATAAGATCATATGCTTATTCTTCTAACTTTGAGTCTTTGGAGGAATTCTCCAAAAGAGATAAAAATATGGGGTCATCTAAATCACTTTTACAGTGAGAGAGGCCATGAGAAGAGACATTATCATCTCATAATACTTGATCTATTATGAAGAAGTGATGAATTTGGATGTTGTTTACATTTTCACTAGGGAAAGAAGGGTCTTGGACCTATAAGAAATGTTCTATCACTTCAAATAGATTTATGGAGAAAACATAGTCACTGTCAAGCATACTCTAGGGATTTATAGGGGTATCCCCCAATTCTTTGTGGGCTGAAACCTATATATCATCATTTTAAATTTGTTTTTTACCTTTCCTTTTGTACAAACATGATTTATTATAGGTGTATTCATAAGTATCACTGGGGGAACATTCATCATGGAGTTTGCCAAGTTTTCCATGAATAGGGTATTTTAGACACTGATGGAATGTTAAAGACACAACCATGTCTCTATGGATCCATGGACTTCCAAGAAGGACATTGTATATGGTTCTATGATGTATAACAATAAACTAATCAAAAAATGTGAGATCCCCAAACAAAGAATTGACTTTGATCATCCCTAGAATTATTTTCTCACGCTTATCATACCCTTGAATGTATAGATTTGTGGGAGACAAATCCACTTCACTATATCCTAAAAATCATCAGGTTTTAATTATAATGATATTAATTTGATAAAAATTATAAATTATATCTCTTTAGATATCAAAATTACCGAGTCTACATGATACATATAGAGGCCTAATGTTTCCTAGGATGACCTCCTTCTGATCATGTTCAGTACATGAGATGGAGACATTAAATTTGGATGGCATGGTATCCAATTGATAGACCTCAGCTGTAGAAAATTCTATCTTATATTTATGTGGGGTTGGAGGGATTTAATGAGTGCCTCTATGAGTTATTTTGAAATATGGAGGGAATACACAATGGATATCTTGGTTGGGATAATCACGAGTTGTTTAACAAAGTCATGTGTTTTCTACAAGGGTCAGCACTTCCTAGGATGGGGATTCTCCCTGACATGTGGCTCAGGAGATGAATAATTTAAGGTTTAATGTCTTGGTTCTTGTGTAGAGGTTGAGGGAGAATCTTCTACCAGTGTTATCTGTCATTATAGCCTTCCATGTTTACTAGGATGATTAGGTAATCACACCCCTGTTAGGGGTTCATGCAATACAACTTGGCTCGAATGATAAATAGAGGGTTCTAAGACACCACCATGGCACTATTGGGCTTCATGGAGAACATTCCCATGAGTCTTAGCTTTATATATGTCCTATACTGGGACGTGATCAAAATATTGGGTCCAGCCACACCCGTGTTGTCCTATGTATCCTCGGTTCTTGTGCATGCAGACTCCTATGCCCTGGTATGGTGTATAAACTCATAATTAAAGGCATATTCATCATCAGAGAAGGGGTATTCCAAGTGTATCACATTGATTGAACCACATATGAGGTATTAATTTGATTAGGGTTTCATTTGGTGGGGTGGTGCCCTTGTTTCAGACATTTTATGAAATAAATCTATAGGATTCAGAGATTTTATTAGAGTAGTATATGACTCTTCCTCTTCATTATCTTCATGTTTTTGATGGTTGTGTATACCTTTGGGAGATATATCTGATTCCACCTTATTGGGTGGTGGATATTTTGTGGGTTTATTCAACTGATCTCTTATGTTGGCATGATCTTATTCAACTATTTTCTGAGTCATATAGTTGTTGAAATTCTATCCATTCTTAGTCAACACTTTTTTTCAATCACCATTTTATTCTAACTGGGAAATAGTTATGTAGTATACCTACTAAGAGGAGTTATCTAACACCAATTTTTCTTAATTAACCATTCCCTGAAGGACATCTTTGAAGACAAAACAATCATGGGTTTTATGACCCCAACATCTATATAAAGGGAATTAGTCGGGTTGGTTGGTGAGGTTGACATGATTCGGATTCAAGGGATGTGGTTGATTGAGTAGGTTATTGTCCATGGATGCAAGGAAATAAATGGGGACTTGTTCATTATGAAATTATTAGGCTTTATTCATTCATTCCTCAAATATAAAGTGACCCTAATTTCTATATGCTTCTAGATGAGGGTGATTTTTTGGTTATTTCTAATTGATTGGATCCATTGGGTGGTTCGAGACCTATTTTGGTACTTAAATTGGCACTGATGTTGGTTTAAGGTTAATAAAATCATACTCATCCTTGATAATTATTTTCCCTTTGTTGAGGGAATGAGTGGAGATTTAGTTTAGGATATCTAAATGGAATCTTACAAATGTTGAGCTATTTTTGGGAACTCATAAAACCAACCTAGACACATCATTGGTATCATAGGTGCCTTTAACTCTTATTAAATATTTTCAGAATAGATTTCCATTAGTTTCTCCTATGAGATATGGATGCTGAGTTAATAGGTTAAACCCTTCATTCTGTATATGAAATTAGAAACCCTATGTTTTTTCATTTCTTGCGGTTCGTTAGGTAAAAAACTGTCAGTTTCTTTACCGTGGAGCTGAATTGGTAAAATAATTGATGATAAAGGTCTTCTCATCTGGCAACAGATCTTGCTGGAAGGAAAATATACCAAACAGAAGATGGATCTATCAGAGTCTCTATAAAAAACCTCATCTGGGCCACCTCCTACTGATCTCAAGGGCCCATTATCAGACCATATTGGTATATAAATTGAGTGATACGCTGTTTAGGAACTCCCATGTTGTCAAAGGTGGATAAAGCAAGACATATATAATTTTGTGGAGGTAAGGTTTCATCCACCATTCAGTATATGGATTATTTTTAGGCTAAATGGGTTCATTTTTCTCCTCCATGTATTCCATTCCTATAACTAGGGACTCGATGATTTTGAGGAATTCAATAGGTAGTACTATTTGAGTCGCCTCTCCTCTATTGGGAGTAGTTAGGGACTGATGAAGTGGACATAGTTTCTTCTCCCATTGATTCTATATTCATGAAAATATTGAATGATTATCATAGTGAGGGAGATATTATCACTATAATGGAGGGAAGTCATGATTATTTTTGACTTCCTCAATTTTTTAGATTAGTTTCATGGATATAGAGATTGTATGATGCTTAGATTCCATTTTTGAGGTGGATCTTCTATTTATAGGTGTATGTGTGAAGGTATATTTGTCTCTAAGCAAAGATAATGACCATTGTGAATTTTACCCCAGAGTAACTCCTCATTGAGTTGTCTAAGTTTTTGAATCTCATTATCATATTGTGTCATTTTTTCTTCCTTGGAAGGAACTGCAATTCGTTGGGGCGGTGATTGGGATGTATCCACACATTTCCCATTATCTTTGGTAGTGTTTTGTCATACTAGTGACAACTTGATATTTAGAGTTGCCATGTTTTAGAGCCTCATATGGTTTTGGGTGCTTGAATCCTCTATTGGTACATCCAGATCACCCTCCTCTCATGGTAAGTATTCCACACTGTGTCCTTCTATATTTGTGTCTTGATCCAAAATATATGTTATTTTCATAGTGATGAAATTTATATAGGTGTATTGGGTAATGGTGTTTTTCCATTACATTAAATGAAAAATTATGATTCTACACAGCCTTCATCAGGATTGATTCTCAAACCCTTGGCCATATTGAGCCATTTGGACTTGTGACCCCAGTGGGGTTTGATTTCATTTTTTACGGTTCTCGGGTCTCAGCTTGTGAGTAATGACCTTGAGGTAGTTTCCAATCATTATTTATGAATGATCCCCAAATAGAATAGGTTTTTCTTATGGAAGGAAGAACAAATGGGTTTCTGACCATTGATTTCTTCCTCCCAACCTAATAAAGACTGATTCTCTCTATGGTGATGATGATGTTGAAAATACCCCTAGCTCATTAGGCTAGGGTTTATCCAAGGACATAATTGTTATTTACTGATCATGTTATTGAAGATATGATTATTCTAGTTGGGTATTTGATGAATTTAGATATGGAAATAGAGATATAAATTCCCCCATCCCATTAGCATGGGTTGGTCTGGAACCATAATTGATTCCACAAATATATTCTCAGAAGATGAAGAACCTAGTGGTATAGATTGATATATAAATCAATCTATCCCAGTGGGATAGGGTTTTCTTTTTCATTTTCTTCAAAAATTTCCAAAATCACCACAATAATTGATGATCAAAGCGGTGGAGGTGGTAAATATTCACTCAACCCAAAGGGATGGATTCACTCCTGGATAGCTGATATGGAGGCTACTACTATGATCTGTTAAATGCGTCATAACTATTCTTGTGTAGGAGTTGGGTGTAATGGCATCCCATGATAGGAATCATTCTTTACATGTAGTTCTTCAGTTGGTCTCAACTTCAGTTTACATGTTTTAAATACATTCTCATTTCTTTGAGGGGCATATTTAAAATATATTTTGGTTATCTTGTTCATCTTTTCATGATTTATTAGCATCATTTTAGCAAAGGAAATTCATTGTATTGACCATCTAGACAAATCATTACCCTCCCCCCAAATTTTTACAGAGTCTATAATGTAATGCCCTGACCATAGTTACCCAGAGTCGTTGCATTATTTTAATACATTGGCATGATTACAAGGAATCAAGTCCCAAAGGACCGGCCAGTTTAGGAGTCTTGGAAAATAGATTACATACATGAATGTTACGTTACACATTATAAAATAAAACACAACATAAATGATCCTTAATGAATTTCATTATTCCATTAGCTTATCCCTGCATATCAATCACAATACACTTGGAATCCTAGGAAAAATAAAACATATAATGGGGTGAGCTCAGATGCTCAGTAAGGATTACAATATAGAAGAAACTCTCATAAATAAGGATCAACATTTAATGAAATGTATAACTAAAACAAAAGCCTTTTAAACTTAAACATTAGCATAATATGGAAAATATAAAATTAAATAATTCCATTTACTTATTCAAATCGATATTCTACTAGTAGAATACTCACATGCAATATCAATAACCACTTTCATAATGATGGAATCCATAATTCCAGACTATCATAACCACATAGTCAAGGTATTGTGCCAAGACTATAAATAAGATTTCTTTAAAGCCTTGTGCTAAGACACTAGTTTTTTTCATGAGACCTACCGATGCATCGAGGAGCTATAGTGGGCTCCACCCATCACTTATTAAGTCCAATGCATTCCTCATAAGAAAAGGTTTAAACATAACCTAAACATTCATATTAAAACTAGCATACAAAATTTCAATACTTTATCCATAAACCATGAATGGTATAAAAATAACACATCCACAGTTTATCATATCTTCAATACACTATGGAAGATTTTATCATAATAAATCATCTTTAAACAAGTTTAAAATCCATCAAAGGATGTTGACATAGATGAAAATGATTTGTAAAACTCTTTGAGAGAAATATACCTTTTCCATGAAAACATTTAAAATTCACACAATTTAGAAAGTAAGAAATTTAAAAAAAATTGAATCAAAGTGTCCCATACCACTTTGAAACTTTTCAAAGTAATTAACATTTTAAAAAACATTCATGTCCATATAGATAAATCCTTAAAAACCATTTTGAAAGCATGGACATTAATGAGAATGATTTACATATTTAAAACATTTAAAATGATGTTTTAGTAAAACAAAGTCCCTTAAAAGAATCCCTTCGAAAAATATTTCATGATTAATGGATATGGGTAATAAATATGTCCCAGTACATACTTACATAAAAACAACCTCAGATAATGAAGAGATTCTGAAATTAACTCTTACCAATTTGGTAAATTATGAAACATACACCCCAAGAAAGTGGTATCATACAATTAATATGTAAATACACATAAATTAAAGTGTATTACACAAATAATACAATAATGGGAAGTACATACACCACACAAAAGGTAATATTGTCAATATGGCACGAATCTCATGGGAATAAGGAGTGAGATGAAAACCCCTTACCTTACACTTTCCTTTAGTCGAGAGTACGTTTAACCTCCTGTATGAAGACCATAGTGTGTTATTAAATTATACCAGAACCATATTAATTTTTATTATATCATACATTATTCATTTATGACTTTATACTACCCATTTAATAATAATTTCCATGTTAAATTAACATTTTGGGTAATAATCGCTTTCTTTATCGTACGTGTCTTAACTTGTTACTCTTGATTGTATCACATAGATCATGATTTAAATACTTCCAGAATATAAAACATGATTTATATATCATATATATTTAGAATATAAATATGTATAATAAACATATATATATGAAATGGAAAACGCCGTTTATGGACATGGTAGTCCGTACGTACGCATAAACGTTGTTTCCGTTTTCATATTGTATTGAACGAATGTAAGTGAATAAGATATATGTATGTACATAAATAAATATACATATAAATATATATATATCTCCAGTATAATTATTATGTCATATAATACATACTTATTAGTAATATATTTTTATAATCATCGATGAATGGTGAACTTGGAAATGAATCTCAACGCGTCGTGGAGACGGTAATCCATACGTACACACGAGCGGCAATATCATTTTCTTAAAGGTGTGGAATTGGATGATATATCATATATAAATAATCATTATCATGTTATATGTATTATTTACATCAATTACACATCATTATTATACCCATCCAAATAATAATGTATTGAATAACAATTACACCACAACGTGGAGACAGTAAGCCGTACGTACGCACGTATGGTGACATGTCATTCAAAAGATGGATACAATAATGAATTTAGTTGTACCATATATATAATAACATAAAATTATATAGAAGATATTGGGGTTATTATTTTAGAATGGAAACAATAAAGAAAAAGGAAGTGGAAGAAGAAAGGAACTTGAAAGAGGTGGTGAGATATTTAGCTCTTCTTCGGGATCTTCCTTTTGTTTTTATCAAAAGGGATCTTTAGGTTGGCTTTATGACTAAATTAAGCCCTCTAGGATGAGGGGAGTATAGTTTATAGGGTATTTGGTTAGGTATTGGCCGAACCAAAAAGCTTTGAAGGTGTTAATTAGAGAGAAGGGTGAGTGACCTTTTATAAGAGGGGTGAAGGGAACCTTCAGAAAAGCTAGAAATATTATTTTATAATAAAATTATATTCGATTTATAATGTCTCAAAAATGTATTATTTAAAGTATAAGGTGAGGATGGGTCTAAAACCACTCAAACAATAGGTTTTATACATGTTTGGGGCACTATATTAACCGTATCATTTGGATTTAACTCTTTGTTAAATAGTTTGACATTTACCATGTCTCTTTGTATTTTTATATTATATGGTTAAAAAATATACTATATACTTCCAAGAGAACCCCAAGTGGTTCATTAATGATACAAATATCATTATATAAGTCCTTTGGATGAACCTTATATTTTTAGTTATAGAATATGAATTAATCATATAATATTTGTTTTAAAAACACTTTTATGTAAATTTTGATTCTATTTCGTATTTTGTTTTTTTCTAAATTCATAACAGAATTATTACTTCAAAAAAAATCATATAATTAATACTAACATGTAATCATAACCTATAAAATTCGTTTATGGCAGCAAAATTTTCAAATTATATTTATTTTAACATCTATAATACCATTTATTTGATTCTTTCATTAATGAGGAAAATACTACATCATCATTGTGTCATGAATAAATATATTTATTTTATGTATAAAAATTATAAATAAAATATCATGAGGTATAAAATATTTTTATCTTTCTAATGAATATTTATATTCTAATAGATCAAATGTATAACCTCATATAAAAATCAGTTTACTAAAAGATATTTGCTTTTGTTATTTTTGTCTCTACTTTAAATTTTTTAATATATAATGTAATTATCACTTCCAAGTGGCTCAATGGGGTCCTAAAATCGACCCAAGGATTCCCATGGTCGGAAATGACTCATCCAATAATGTCAGGACAAGTGTTAAGATAATTTT
Organism: Viscum album; assembly: GCA_963277665.1. Classification (NCBI taxonomy): domain Eukaryota; kingdom Viridiplantae; phylum Streptophyta; class Magnoliopsida; order Santalales; family Viscaceae; genus Viscum; species Viscum album. The sequence continues at coordinate 646,541,930 of OY728158.1, read as the reverse complement.
TTATTATTATAATATTATTATTTAACCTTATTTATTGGATTTACCCTTTTAACCACAGTAAATAAAATATTTACTGAAGTAAATATTCCTAATGTCTAAAAATAAAAGTTTCATATTTACACAATTTGGACCTACTAATTCCAAATATTGAATCAATTTTTCTAAATTTAAAATACATAAGTGGTAGAAATTAATTTAAAATTAATTCTATTGTCAAAACAAAAAAGCGCGTTTTTATGAAATAATAACTATAAAAAGATTGACACTTGCTTATGTCTAGTTTAAATGTGAACATATGTAAAATTACTAGAAATGTATTAAATGGTAAAAATATAATATATTTAGACTTCCAAACCATTACAATTTATAATTTATCACTATAAATTATTTTTATTAAGAAAGATGTTTTCAGTTAAAATATAGTATTTTTCACTATTCACCCAAATATGAAAGTTATCAAAAAACACCAAAAATTTATTGAAACTAAATTATTATGTCTCGATTCTAAATAAGAAGTTTATTCATTAAGATTGAATATATAAAAGTTTCAAATACTGTATTAATAAAAGGTTCACCATTAAAAGGCGGTAAAATTGTATTTTTTAAAAAATACTTCTTTTATCTGAAAAAAATGAATTTGTTCCAAAATTATATCTAAGAAACTGATAATATTGATTATAAAATTATTAGGATTATATAAACTTTAAAATTAAGTTAATCCTAGTCATAACCGCTTTTGAACGTCTCGTTTGGTAAGTCATGGTGCGCTAGAACTCGGTGTTGCGTGTAGTGAAAGTTATTTAATTACTTTAAAGAAATAATGTACTATGAAATCTTAAGGTGTTACATATAACATTACAAGATTCCATTTCTAAGGGCTTATCCTATTCTATGTGTGTGGTGAAGTGTAACGCTTCATAATTTACCCATCCTTAAACTAAAATGCATGAAATGGATTGTAAGATTAGTTCCATAAGAGTTATGAAGCAATGGAGAGAATTGTGTTGCATATTTAGGCTATTATTTTTTGTTTCTGGATCTTAGGACCTAGAGAGAGTAGATATATCTAGCTTAAAATACAGTGTCTTCATGGTCGGAAGGTGACCCTAATATCCTAGATAATGTATGTGTCTAATCTTCAGTTTTAGATGAGTTTCCCACATATTTTGGCATAGATAATGAATGCACTCATTTTCTAAACCATTAAAGATATAATATTTAGAAGTGGAAAGAGTGCAATACATGTTGGGGAGGTTTTTTTACATAACTCTCTCTATATATCAATGTCATATTCCTCTTCATCGGACTTATGTTCCCTTATATGATCATATAGTTGAAGGTTCTTCTTGGGGTCACCTGCTAACCAGAGTGGAGTGAAATTCAAAGTTGATCGGGAGCTATATATAGTTGACCCCAATGTTTAAAGAACCTCTTTATATTAAGGCATATGAAATTTGAACACCTCTCTAAATGAAGGTATCTTATAAAGGGGAAGATTTCCTTGTTTGTGTAAGATATCACCATGGGGAGTTTGACCATGGAATTTGTCAGGAGTAGAGTCCCTTTGATCTATACCCACACTAAAACAAGGATGACTATTATGTTAACGATATTCTTCTACTTTAGTTCAATATTTGACGGACCACTAGGGTGATTATATTATGTATCTAACAACCTAAATGATGTTGGAACTGAACATATTATGGATATGATCATCTTTATACATCGTTTCTAGAATATCCCAACCTACCTTCGAAAATTGTTATAGGATGTTAGAATGATACATGACAGTTGTTAGAACTTGTTTATAACTTTCTAATGCTACTAGAATATGAGCCTCCTACTGAGAAGTTTCTAGAATATTCCAAATAATATTCCTCATTTATGAGAGGAATATGAGCCTATCCCAAGGAATTTTCCTTCTCGCTCAATGATCCTCTATCAAAATTAGGGTATGAGCCTAATCCTAAGCCTTTGGAACATTCTATTGATCTTTTCCAATCATGATATTATCCTTACTTGAGGTATTCGTCGCTATCACATGGTGAGTCCTGATTAGAATAACAATATGAGCTAGGTTTGAATATGAATTCCCCACTAAAATATGACAATAGACCTCCAGAATGGGAGAAGGGGTATGCACCTCATCCTATATTTCTTCAGAAGGATGCTAGTGTAGTTTTCATTAGCAGAAGTAGAAATATGATCCTAACTTACACGATCTGCTAGAATATTCAAAAAAAATTCACTACCATGAATACAAGCCTATCCCAAGGGATGTGTGATTCTCACTTGGTGACCCCCTCCCTTGATAAGGATATGGGCTCGATCTTGGGACTTTGGAGTTTGTTTCTAGCTATATCTGAGAGGAATATTGTCCAGTATCATGGAATCTTCCCCTCTAACTTGGTGATCACTAGCTAGAATGGGGACATGATCATGATCCTGGGACATTATAATATGCTGCGGTGCTTTTTGATAGGAATGTTCCCCTTTCCTGAGGCTTGTTCCCCTCTCACCTAGTGAGCCCTAGTAAGAAAAAGATTATGAGTTCTATATAATGCTTCATACATTAGCTAAATATGCAATTAATCCTCCTGCATGGGAGTAATAATGTACACTTTATTTAGAGAAAAAACTTATTCATAATGGTTAGAGTGTTGATATTCCCTTGCTATAGGGATAGGAATATTCACCTATCCCTGTATACATACTAATGTTGGAATATTCCTTTGGAGTTGTTCAGTGATTTCTAAGATGTAATGGAATGTTATAAAAGTGTGCATTAGGATATAAGACTACACGTTTCCATATGCACTATATACCAGTAGATATATTCGATTAAAGTGGGGGATATGTGACCAGTTTTGTTCTCCATGATCCACCATATAATGCTGATGGTCTTCATGAATAGGGTAAGGGATATCCACCTCCCCCATGCCTGCTATAGGAATATACCCATAGACTTGTTCTGAGTGAGGTGGAATATGAGTTTTCTTTCTAGTTATCATTAGAATATACTAGAGGGTTTTTCAGTGGAAGTGTGTATCTGAGACCACTTCGAGTTATCTGGATCATTTTGTGCCTGATGTGTCTTCATTATTGACCATTCATGGGTGTCATAGGTAGAAGTGTGTCTGGTGATACCCTTAATAGATGATTAATGGTTACAAACGTGATGGATTTAGTGACAAAAGTTGATAAGAGCCCTACTTGATATCCCCTAAAACGAGAGGAAGACAAAGGCGATTCCCTGATACACCTTTATTTCATACTGAAGGTGGTGATTATCACACTCTAGGGTTAGTCCCCTGAAGTAGTAGGATGTGGAAAGGAGGGACATTGGATTTAAATCATATTTTCTTAGATGAGGCGATCTCATCATTTTTAGTGCTTGTGGAACCTCATGGGAATCCTCATGGGTTAGTATCATACCATAATGATGGTATTACCCGACCATTTTATTATTCACCTTATTCTAAATATTTAGGGTGGGCAAGGTCATTTTGAGGCCCGCATGAGTTACAGTTGCGGCTGATTTTCTAGAATGGTTGTTGGATGAAGACATGTCAGATTCGGGTGTTGTTTATGAGAACAAGATATAGAATCATAAATATAAGTGAATCATAGTAGGAATGATATTTACTAAATCAGATATGCATGGGTGACATAATTTTTATTTTACTCCCAATCCATCCATTCTTCCCACGTGGACTTGTCAAAGAGAGGATGACATTATTTTATAACAACCCCGGTTATATAAGATCTTATATAAAATTCATGTAAGGTTTTCCATATATGTATATGTTTTTAAAATAAAATGGTCTGACCCATGGTAAACATATAATTCTTTTATTTGAGAGATTCACATTGGGTTCACTATTTTTGTCTGTGTGTGGTGTGAAAATAAAATGGCCCAACACATGGTCAACTTTTCATTCTTTTAATTGAGAGATTCACATCGGGTTCACCATTTTTTTTGCATATGGTGTGCAAAAAAAGGCCAGACACATAGTCAATAGATCATTCAATTATTTAAGATATTCATGTCTAAGTCAACATTTTTTATTTCAACAGGAAAGGCAATGACTGATGTAAATTTGGTTTGTCCTAATAGTTAATTGTGAGGGGTTCAATTTCTTTCACAATCATATAAATCAGTTTACCAATGTCATTATTAATGGAAATTCCCCATGGTTCTCACATATATAATTGGGAAAAAAAATTTATTTCCAAAGGCATGTGGTTATTTTGAGGTTTAGACCCAATAACACTTAGGAACTAAAATTGTTTTAAAGGATGGGAGGTTGGTCTCATCACACCCTTTTGTGGGTGATTTTTTCTTACTCTAGGAATCTATTATAGATTTAAGACATGTTCACGAATCTCTTCCCAATCTCGATACATGACCTATTACCCTAGATAAATGACCAAAGGTTAGGCCTCTTTCAGAACCCCACCACAAAATTGGTTTCACTAACAAAACAAACATAGGTTGAATCTATTTTATACAAGAAGGGGAATATTTTCATTAATTTATATGTATTTATTCAAGTTTATTCATCCATTAACATAATGGGTAGCTTCTTATATGTAAAATCTATATACTCAGACAGTTTATAATTTACTTCCATTCAGGAAGGCATTTAATATTTTGAGGATGGGATTAAACCATTATGAGTCATCCTACATATCCTATTCATATAAATAATCCAAACCCAAATAGTTCATTGAATATTATAAAATTCAATTTCACATAGAAATGAAATATTTTTGGGAACTTGGAAATCAAGTATTTAAGGTGGAGTGTTAAAGTGATGTCCCACATATCCTGATTATGAAAAAAATATGATTTATCATAGTTTATTCTATTCCTTTGGACTAGAGCCAAGGTAGGTTCCCTTATATGGAGGTAATCATATCATTCCACTCATCAGGGAATACACACTAAGGTTTCCCTAGCTGATTGATATTCCTGATACAATTTATATAAACATTGAAAATCCCTAAGAACACATGATCTATGCTCGGTTTGAGAAACAAGTGATAAAAAGAACTTAGTATCTCTATATTTGTATGCAGAGAATATGTACTAGGACAACTCTTTGGATGTTTAATATCGATCATGGGACTTAAGAAGGAATCCTATATATCATGGCTATAGTAGGAATCAGAGTTCTCATAGTTTAGTTGTCTCAGTGCATACACACTAAGGATTCCATTTATTAATGATATGATCATTGAAATTTCCTACGTCCACATAAACTATGTCCAGTGTGGAAAACAAGGGATAAAAAATAACCAGTCTCTATATTTGTGGATACATGAATTATGTTTGAGGAAATTCCTTTGGATGTATATTACAGAACTCGGCCCTTAAGAAGGTGTCGTATATAAACTAGTTCTATCATGAATCAAAGTCATATTAGTTCAATTAAAATAGAGTTTACACACCATGATTTCCCCTTATAGAGTCTGGAAAAGGTTATTAAGACCTTGGATTCACAATTGACCAATTATGCTTCTTTGCCTGATATGTATTGATTGTTTTTATGACATTCCATGATTTTCTACTTAAAATATCAGAGGACGTATACCTAACTTGTATAAAGATAATCCCATGACCCAGATGAATTGTCTGATGAACATCACATAATCTAGATAGAATGTCTAATGGTTTTCACATGAACAAGATGGAATTTACAAAGAAAATGGTAATAACCTGTCTAGTTTATCTAGTAATACGTAGCACAATCGTGAATGACATGCCTGTAGGGCATCGCATGATCCAGAGAACTTTCCATGGGGTCATCACAAAGGATTGATTAAATTCTTGGAGGGAATCACGAGAGTCTGTGTGATATATCTAGAGGGATCTACATGTCCAGAATAACTTGTTTATGTTTCATCGCGAAAGCAATATTACATGTCGAGAGGATGTCACAAAATTTTAATGTCTTACACAGAGGATGTCGTGAGATCCAATCGACCTGACATGATCACATTGCGATACTTAGCTGACATGTACTATTATCAACTTATGATCAAGGTGACATGTCTGGAGAACATCAAAAGGTTTGGATGGTGAACTTGGAGGGTTTTGGGAGGCTTGGGTGGAATACCTGAAGGGTTCCATAAGACTTTCCCTAACACATCCATGACACTTTTCATGATCCCAATAGTTTACCAAAGTAGTGTCACATGGTCTGGGTGGAATGTCTTGGTTTTGTTTCATGACCTGGGTGGTTCATTTAAAACACCTGAGGATCAACATATGTGTTATTCAAGAAAGTATCAGGTCTTTTTAGTCTCAGTACCAACCATTTATTTTATATTCCTTATAATTTTTCAATGATATCTTGTTTAAATGTAATGTAACTAATCTGGTATGTGGGATTTCATTTTAAATTACCCTCCATGAGTCTATAATGTGATCTTGAGGGATCACACAAAGTGATTAAGCATGTCACAAGATCAGCTTAGGTGGTTTCCCAGATTATACCTATAGTAAAACCATTATGATCACAATATTATCCCCTCTAATAAATCTACTATGATACATGAGTTCACCAGTGTGAGGATCAAAAGATGCAATTTTTTTATGATGGGGTGGTGGATTTATAAGCCTTTCCATCCCAATTATTTGATTATTTGTCTGGTGTGAATAATGAAAATCTAAACTGGAGTTGGTGGAGATATTTTAGGTATTTAATTTTTAAAGATCTTATTTTAGGTCATTCTGGGGGAGTCAGATGATTTTTAGCAACCATGAGAACATCCTATCAAGAACCCATTTATTGGATAGTATCTAATTGATGGGATTTTTTCTAATCCTGTGGGAACATCAAGGGACTTTCACCTGTTAATTCCAATATATCGAAGTGCCTTCGTAAGATCTGAACACTTGTCTAAAGGCCTTCAGATGATCTTAAGAAACTCTTTTGGGACCTTTCATGAGACCAATATGGGTTATCCGGGGGATTTCGTAAAAACATTTCATCATGCCGATGGGATTTTGTGAGGTCTTGCAGAGTGCATGAGTGCATCACATAAATATTTTGACCGTAATAGGCTCACAAATTTTCTATTTTTATTTCAATTGTTTGTTTTAAAAAATTTCAGTATATAAAGATTTTTTATGAGTGTTGTCAAAGACAACTACTCTACCCATAAATGATGTGTCACATGGACAAAAAGGGTCTTACGGTGATGGGTGAGTATTTTATGGAAAAACACTTTTGTTTGTTTTTGGATTAAAAGAGGGAGATTTATAATGCTTGGGCATGTCCAAAGTTCATAGCATTATGGGGGTTACATGCTAGCGGGATCTTACATAGTGAGGTGGACATGTTTTTGGGTCTTTCGTGGTGTCTCATGAGATTCATATATTAGAATTTTGATTTTCATGATCGCAGGAGGCTCCATTTATTCCCCCTTTTTATTTCTAATTTTACTTTAAAAGAGACTAGGGTCTCATGAATATGTTTGAGTGTTGTTAAGGAAAATCATTTTCCTCATAGTTGATGTGTCATGTGAAAAATAAATGTCTTATGGTGATGCACAAGAATTATAATGTAAAAATCCTCATGTTGGATTTTTTTAGCTAAAGGGGGGCATTGAACTGTCTGGACATGTTTGAAGCCCTTTGTGTGGTGAGGTAGACATGCTAGTGGGTTCATTCATGAGAAGGATGAAAGGTCTTCCGGGGATTACAATTTCATGTGAACCAACTGGATGAATCATGTGATATTTATGACTGCAAGAGGCTCCAACCTCCTGGATATTTTTCTCATTATTTTACAAGGATAATTGGATGGCTTGTCAGGTGCCTATTTCCTGAAAATTTGGGTGACTTCGGGAGGATTGTATGGTATCTATTGTCTGATCACCAATTTTATGGGATGCCTTTGAAAGATCAGAAATACATGTCAAAGGGTCTTTATAGGATCTACTACATGTTATGCACTACATGCGGATCTTTCATGTGACCTTATGAATGTATCATGATCACATGTCACTCGGAGGCTTATGATATCCTCAAGTTCTAGCCACCTTTTCTTCCCTTTTTTGGGGAAAATAATACCAATATTCAGGTATTTCTTCCCTTCTTGATTTTTTGATTCTCATTTGGAGGGAGTAAAAAATGACACAAATATATATTTGAAGGTGATTGTGTAGAATATGAAGGCCGATAAGCTGGTACAACATGGAGATATAATTAGTCAGTGTCCTACTCAAAGGTTTGATGGAAGGATCCAATTAAAGAATATACAAGGTAATACATGAATTTTGAGAGTTTATAACAGTTTTGAGGATTGAATATGATTTGATTTTGTATAATGATCTTTTGAGAGATTATTGAACACGTAGTCGGATGGTGTGTAAGCATGGGGAGAGGCTATGCACAGTTTGTGATATACTATAGGGTCCATGGACTATATCCTATTGAAACTACTTATATTCATAGTAAAATAATCAGTTATTAGTGTTGAATAACCAATCACATCCAGGAGAAGGGTTTCCATGAAGGTTTTGAACCTTTTAAAAGTTAATCAAGTCATGTTCAATTTATTTCTTGAAATATTCAGGTTAGTATGAGAGAAACACATAAAGAGGATCATACTTTAACCAGTTTGAGAGGTTGAATTTAAAATAATAATACCTAAAATAACATCATTGGTTCTCCCCTACCCATTTTGGTGACGCAACAAATTTTTTTGACACTACATAGTCTATGAATAAACCATAATATAATTATCATTGTAAAACATGATATTTTAGATCCTTTAAATTAATAATATCTTTAATAGGTTGTGTCACATGAAACGTCAAAATAATGAAAACCCAAATAAAAAAAACATAAAAAATTAAAGAAACATGAATAATATAATCATTAGTATATAATAGGATATTAATAAATTATAATAATTATATATTCTTATTCTATTTGATTAAAATTTAAAAATGGTTTCCTTTCCAAGAACCATTTTTTTAAAAGTGTTTTGAATTTTACCTTAATAAATTTAATTGACCATAGGTAAAATATAATGATAATTGGTAGTATTTAGATTTGTGAACTAATATATAAATATTCAATTATCTATAAATATATTTTAAATAATATTAAAACTCTTGAATTTTTAAAAAGGACGTTTTTAAAAAAAAATTAGTTCTTCTTAATAAATTCGATTTTCATTCAAAATATAATTAAGAAATTTTAAAATTTGAATGTGAAAAAAATAAATTTAATTTTTTCTTAAACATGTCAATATTAGCTTAAAATTAATTTTTTTTATTTTTTCTAAAATTATTTTTTTAAGTGAATACTGTAAAATACCATGTTTATAAATAACATTACTTTTATGATATTACTAGTATATAAGTATTAATTAGAAATTAAGGAAATATTTTTATATGAAAAAATATGTCTAATATAATTTAATTTACTATTTTAAAAAATATTTTTTTAATTTACAATCCCATATTTTACATTTTAGAATTTATGTTATATTTTTCATAATTTTTAATACATTATACATTTATTATTTAAAAAATATTTTTTATAATTTCTATAAATTTAATCATATAAAATGTATTTAAAATTTTTAATCAGTGGGTCCAAATTATTTAATAAGTTCCATTTTATTTTTAGTTATAAAGGATAACTTACCCTAGGTAAAAACGAGTTACCCGGATAATAACTAAAATGTTAAAAATGAGTAACCATAGATTTAATGGGACAAAACTATTTAAAAAATATTTATAATTGGGTGTTTAAGGCTTTTATTGAACTTATAACGTCTTATTTACATTACGTATCAGTTTTGGATCATCTTTCCTTGAGTACGGCTTCACATTATTTAATATTTTGGGTATTTATAATAATTCCACTAATTTTCACTTTAAAAGGGGAACAACCCTGCCCACTTCCCCTCACTAAATAACACCATTGGTTAGCCCTAAAATATTTCCATTACTCTCATAAAAAATCCTAGATACTTTTAGAATGTTCTGGTCTGGTTAAAAGACCATACCTCAAAGGATTAATCCCCTTTGCAAAGGTAATAATCCAAGAAGTGAGTTATAAGTTTCTAACCTTTATTTCTTTTCATCTATAACTTTATATTCCATTCTTATTATTCAAAATTATTTCCCCTATATTATAAGGCTAAAATTATTATCACAATTATAATGATGTGTTATTAAAATTATTTTATAATAATTAACCACACACCCCTTTTCCATTAAGAAAAACAAAAACATGAACCGTGGATTGTGTAGACTACCGTCTCCATGACACAACATTTTTTGTTTTCCTTCACCGACTTACTAGGATGATATAAAAATTTAATTTAATAAATATTTATTATTTTTATATCATATTTATGATTATTAAATAATAAACAATAAATCTTATTTCTCACATTCTATGAAAAATGAAATCATCAACCATGCGTATGTGTGGACTACTGCTTCCATGAAATGATTGATTTTAATTTTAATTTTAATAACCTATTTACATGGCCAGTCAAGAGGAAGATATTAAGAGATAAATATTAATTTTTTGATATCATTAATTTTTTGGTATGAAAACATTGAGAACCTATTAATGATATTATCAACAAAATATTATCTTTAATTGAGTTGTTTAAAATTAGCGAACTAAGTGGAAGGTAATACCTATTTTCTATGTAATGTCTTTATATTAGTTATATTCTCTTTATAATTCATTAAAATTATGATATATCACACCAATAAACATTACATAAGATCATTATTCTTATGTTATAATTATATTCAAACTAAACCATCTCATAATCATCTATTAATCATGGGAGGTCTATTATACACCTAGTTTCATTTATGGAGTTTATATACTACTATTTTGAGATATATTATCATTTATTATACGGTAATAATGGTATTTCATGTTCAATTACAAGCTCCCTCTTTCAAGGGGGTTTTTATTTGAATGCTTCTAAACCTATAAGGGTTTTTTACATCTCAATTTCTCTTCATTGAGACACATTTTAATGTTATGCACCAATTTATTATATACATGGTATGTATAATACCCAATAATGTATTTTTTATTCATACAAGATTTAATTCATGTGATATAAAAATCTATGTTATTCTCAATCTTATAATAACATTTGATTCAAATTTTAATAAATCTCTAATTGATTTGATAACCCAATTACCCTTTATTGAGTTACAATTTTACCTTTTGAGCTTTATTGTAAAGGTTTTATTCTAATATTTCTTATTATGATTTTATTTTATTAAACGTCCTTCATTTTTTGGTAATTTTTTATAACCATGTGTTCTTCCATGATCATTTATTTTATAAAGTGTGATATTGGAACGAATAATTTATGTATTTTATAGTGATACTTTCTTTTAGAAGTCCATATTTTACAATTCCACAAAAATTTTCCTTATTATTTGGAAACCCATTATGATTTATCTCTTTTAAAATTTATATTTATCATTATCACTTTTAACAAAATTGCTTTTATGAACTCTTTAAATGACGTGGGTTTATAATAATGTATATTTTTAAAATAAAAGGCAATTAACTTGAAGATCTAATATTTTATATCAAAACAATTCCTATAAAAAAAATTATTTTTTTAGGATTATTTATTTACAAAAATAATTTTAAATGAAACTTTTTAAACATTATGAAATATATTTACGAAATGATTTTAAACTTTTCTTTATAAAACATTTACATGGGTTTTAAAGAAATACACTTTAAAAGTTTTAATTTTAATTTCTTATTGATATCTGAAATATTTACCTCCAATAGAGTTGTGTTTCATGGTTAAACATCTATATTATATTATAATACATTTAATTTGGTTGAAAAACATTTATAATCATTTTATTTTACTTTTTATGAGATACAATTTGATAATTCCATGAAACTCGTTTTTTATGATTAATTTTATGATACGATGATTGTTTTTTCAGAAGGCACAAAAATATATGGATTATGAGATGGTTGGGAAATATATATACCTGAAATACATTGATAAAAATATTATATATCTTGATATATAAATATTATGTGAACAACCTAGTGAGAAGCTAGGTTCATAAAGAGTGAGTGTGATGGCGTCTAACATTACACACGATTTTATGTGTGAACAGGTTAGTAAGTATCTAGGTTCAAAAAGGGTGAGTGTAGTGGTGTTTATATTTAACCACAACTTTTAATCTAAACTTTTTAGTGAGTATCTATGATCACAAAGGTTTAGTGTAATGGAAATTATCTCTACTAAAAAATTTACATGTGAACAGGTTAGCGAGAAGCTAGGTTCACAAAGGATGAGTGTGATAGTGTTTATCTCTACTCACAATTTAATGTGTGAATTGGTTGGTGAGTAATTGGGTTTAAAATGATAATAAATCCAATGTTTATTATTGTTACACTTTCTTTCCAACATTCCATGGATCGTTTTATATCCTTCATGTCTTATTTTCTCGTTCTATGGTAAATTTTTTATCATTTTAGTTGATATTTCCATCATTTTATGTTTATAGAAACATGTTTTATGATATTTTTTTGGAGGTATAATATTAGTATGAATATTTATTATAACCAGATCATCATATTATGCACACTTATGAAATTTCATTTTTTATCTCTTATGTTTACCCTTACTAATCATTTGAGCTCACCCCTTTCTTACTATTACACTTACCTAAGATATAGATAAAAGTAATATATAATATGTGTCTATAAGTCTATTATATGAGAATAATTTGTGGGATATGTTGAATAAATGTCATGGATTAAGATGTTTCTCATATAGTGGAATGAAAAATTTCTATTGGTTGAAAAATACATGTGTTTTTTTATTTTTATTTTTTCATAATTCTCTACAACTATAAATATAAAAGGTAATGGGAATGAGTTGTAATGAAATATTTTCTTTAAATCATGTAATTACGGGACAATTAGGTCTAGGGAATCATAGTTGGTATATGAGCAGGTTTTGGATAATTTTTTAGATTAGTATAATATTAGTTGAGGAAACATATTAAGTTATAAATGTCCTCAAAGTTTGATATGTTTTGATTTATGCTAAATTCAAAGGTGTATCTTACACTTTAGTTTAGTTGTGGTAATATTGAATATTTTCAGGGATTATGATAATATAACTTTAGTGAAAACCAAAGGGATAAGTCTGTGTATAGGATAACATTATGAAGTATTAGTAAAGTTGAGATTGTGTCGTGTTCCTTCAAATAATATCCCTATCTAGATACTATAAGTGGATTCACAATCTATCATAGATGTACCTAGGGGTAATAAACCTAAAAGGGTTTATTAAGTATTAAATCAGTCATCACTTGATATATAACATAGAGTCTTATCTATACGCATAGTTTGACACTCCCTGGGGATACGTTTTGGTCAATCACACTATATTTATGAACCATTATGAATGACATATTTCCTAATTACCTATGGGATTTGGTTATGAATAATGATATAAGAAAAGTTTTAATTAATCAAGGTAGAACCAATTGAGTTATAGGATTATCCAAGTATAAATAATTGGAATGAAAGTATCATAGGTTGAAATAAAGGTGTAATTGGAGAATAAATATTATTATTGATATTCCATATTCATATTCTTTTGGATATTATATTAACTATTTTTTTTAATAATTTATGGAAAATTGGAGCATACTGAAATATTTTAGAATCTTAGTGCATTAATGTTATGATATAAAAATAATGTTTCCTATTGTTTACTAATATAGAGAGGTTGACACCATAATATAAGTAAATTTTTTGATAATAATAGCTATTTTTATTAATGAGGGATATTTATCAATGGTATTTTTAAAGTTATGGGGGTTATGTGAAATATATATGGATTGTTATTCATCTGTTCTACATTAATGGTTCTGAAACTCCTATTAAATTGAATTAATAACCTTGAAAAGTGATTTTATGACAAGGTTATATTTTTAGGGATAACTATTTAAGAAAATGTTATTGAGGTATGAAAAAATCTTAGGTTTAACATACAATTGAGGTTGAAGTTACAAAGAGTTGATTATTTTTTAATAAGTATGTTAGATATTATTGGTATCCATTGGATTGATAATTGATTCATGATATTTTTAGTGATGTTAATCTCATTTTTGGGATTATTATGATTACATATGATTTTAAGAACTAGTTGTAGAATATAAGAGTTAATTTTGATGGAATATATTATTTCTCTATGCTTTAATTTCTTTGACATTTAAATTGATTTGTGAAATGTATACTCTAGATAATATATGATTAGGGTATAAAAATAAATGTTTTTTGATGAAAGATAAGTATATTTATCTAGATAAAGTTAGTAAGGTAAATGTCACATTGGATGTAATATCTAGAATAATAAATATGATAAGAATACCATCTCCAACATTCATAAGAGTTTTATAATTAAAATTTTGAAGGTAAAATTTATTTAAGGGGGGTAGAATTTAACGACCTATGATTTCATATCCTTTAAATTAATTATATTTACAATAGATTTAGTCACATAAAAAACTAAACAAACATAACACCAAACTAAAATAATCCAAGAAATATTTAAAAAAACTTGAATAATATAATTATCATTATATAAAAGGATATTAATCAATTAAATTAATTATATATTATTATTCTCTTTGATTATGATTTTAAAAAGGATGCCCTTTGAAGAACCATATTTTTTAAAAAAGGTATTTTAATTTACATTAAGAAATTAAATTGATCATAGTTAAAAGTTTATAACAATGGGTAATATTTATATTTATAAAAAAATATATAAATATTAAATTATTTATAAATATATATCAAATAATATTACAAACATGTGAAGTTTGAAAAAGTTATTTTTTAATAAAACCGATTTTATGATGTTTTGTATTTTCATTTAAAAGATATTTTATACAATTTAAAATTTTAATATGAAAAAACTACTTCATTTTTTGGTCTATAAATTATAATTTTATCAAAATATTATTTTTTTGTGATTTTTCTAAAAATATTAATATTTAGTTGAATAGTATAAAATACCAATTTTATAATTAACATGACTTTTAAGACATTGTTAGTATATAAGTATGAATTAGAAATTAAATAAATTTTTTTATAATAAAAAATATGTATTTTATATTTTTATTCATAATTTAAAAAAAATTGTTTTAATTTACAAACCCACATGGGACATTTTAAAATTTAAGCTATAATTTTCAAAAAAATTTCTTTAATACATTATACATTTATTATTTTAAAATTATTTTCTAATAATTTTAGTAATTTAATATTATAAAATTAATTTCAATCTTGTAATTGGTGGTTAAAAATTATTCAATAACGTATATTTTATTTTTTGGCATAAAGGATAAGTTACCCTAGGTGAAAACTAGTTAACATGATAAAAGCTAAAATTGAAAAAATAAGTAACCTTAGAGTTTAATGGAATAAAATGATTAAAAAGTGCTTATAATTTTTTGTTGAGGTATATATATATCTTATCACTTATTATACCTATTATTTTCCAATTTTGCAGCAACTTTACTTTAGCGTGACTTCCTATTATTGAAATTTATTGGGTGGTTAAAAATTGTTATTCCTTTGCAATTATAAAAAGGTAACTCCTCTCCTCGCATCACATCCCAAAACAACCCAATTAGTTAAGCCAAAATTTTGACCCATAATAATCTACATAATACTATACAATTTTATTTTCTTCATGTCTTTTGAAAATTCCATCCATGAAAAGTTTAATCCCCTTCGTAAGTGATATAATCGAAAAAGTGAGGAATAACTTCAAAACCCCTATTTATTTTTTATATATACTTATCTGCCATTATTATTCCTGAAAATTTATTTCAACATATTATAATATTAAAATAAATATAATTTTTATAAATATATTTTATTATAATTATGGTACAATCATTAAACACCCATAATTTTTAATTAAGAAAACAAAAACGTGAATCGTGCATTGTGAATACTACAGCCTCCATGACGTCACATGTTTCATTTTACTTAAAAAACCTAAAAGGATAATATAAAATTGTAATTTAATAAATAATTATTATTTTTATATAATTTTTAATATTATAAAGAAATAAACCATATTACTCTTTTCTTCTTCTCTATAGAAAATGAAATCTTTAACTCTTCGCACGTGTGAACTACTGCCTCCATGTAATGATGGATTTTAATTTTAATTTTAATATAATAATTATATGTTTGGTAGTGAGGATGATATTAAAATATAAATATGGTGTTTATTATATCATTAAATTTATTTCTTGTAAAATTTTAAGCCTATTAATGATATTATTTTTAAAATATTATCATTAATTCAATCATTTAAAATGAGTGAACTATGAGGACAATGATCTATTTTTATAATTAATTACATTATATAAATTATATTATCTTTATAATTATTTTCAATTATGTTATATAACACTAAGAAAAACAAAATAAAATAATTATTCTTCTAGAATATTTATATTAAAACTAAACCATCTCATAATCGTTAATTAATTATGGTAGGTTCATGTTTGGCACTATTTATCCACCCACATGAATAATAATGCAGACTTATTTCATAAATGAACATGAGAAATCATTTTATTATATAATATTATATAATTATGTTCATAATTTTTTTTCTGGGTTTTATAGGGTTTGTAAATATTTTATTCGTTAATTATGGAAACACCTTTCATTCACTTAGTGTACCCAAAACATGATCATTTAGAATTTCATCTTCATTGATCGTAATAAAAACTACCCTGAAATGAGATTATATATTTATAAAATACCATTAAAATATATTTTATTACCTTATATGATATAATAATTATGGAATTTTTCAAAATAATAGATATCGATAGAAATTTTATTTAACTGGTTCAAAGAGATAAAGATCAATTACACTCGGTGCTAAAAATGGGTAAAAATTGGGTAATATATATATATATATAAAGATTATTAATGACAAGTATGACTGATTATATTTATTAATAATTTTATTTTTTATGTATTTATTGAGCTTAATTTAATTATTCAGGGCATGATATACAAGTGAAGAACATTTTAGTACTAAGGTAATGGTTTTCATTTCAAAGTCCTCTCTTTGAGAAAAGTTTTGTATTATAAACCTAATTCCATTGATATGGTTAATATAATAACTATTTGAGATATCATATCATAAATTATATTTTATTCATGGTATTTTATGTATATTTATAATCTCTCTCTTTCAAGGGGGGTTTGATTAAAAATCTTCAAAATCCATAAGGGGTTTTTCTACATCTAAAATTCTCTTCATTGTGACATGTTTTAATAATATGAACCAATTTGTTATATATATTGTTCATATAATTCCATGGAATTTATAATTTAATAAACCATTATTTAATGAATATTATTTGTAGATATATTTTATTTTAAACCTCCCAATTAGTTTTGATTCAAAATTACTAAAGTTTCAAGGGTTTAGATAACTCAATTACCTTTTACTGAGTTATACTCATATTTATTGAAACTTATCATTAATAGTTAGTTATAATAATCCATTTTATGATATTATGTTATAAAACCACCTTTTTATGGAGAATTATCTTTTATATCCATGTATTCTTCAATAATTATATCATTTATAAAGTTTGTGATTTTAATGAATAGTTCTCATATTTTATAATGAACATTTATTTTCCAAGTCTATATTTTCACTTTATACCAATGTTTTAATTATTATTTGGAAATAAATTATGTTTTTCTCTTTTAACCCTCATATTTATGAAGACCACTTTTTGAAAATATGTTTTATCAACTCCTAAAATGAGGCGGGTTTCAAAACAAAAGTATGACTTTTTGATATAAAAGGCTTTTAGATTAAAGATCTTATATTTTATACTCTAACCTAGATTTTATTATATAATAAAATAACTATTTAATTATTATTTACTTCATAAAATAATGTTTTAAAAGAATCTTTTGAAACATTTTTAGAAACATTTTTGGAAATTATTCTAAACTATGTTTTATAAACAAATTACCAGGGTTTTAAAGAAATACTTACTTTTAGTTTTACTTATAATTTATTTTTGGTCTCTAAAATGTTTACCTCAAATGGAATTGTGTTTAATGATTCACCTTATATTATCTATTATAATATATTTCGTTTGGGTGAAAAGGTTTGGTATCATTTCATTTTAATTTTTATGAGATACAATTTCGTAATGTCATGAAACCCTTTTTTTTATATGTGTTATTTTATATTGTGATGATTTATTTTTCAAGATTAATAAAAAAGTATGGATTATGAGATGATTGGTACCTATATCTTATTAGGTATCAATGGTTTAATGAAAATGGAAAATAATGTGGGTGAATTTTATTTCATTAAAAACTTAATTAGATTTTTTACTCTTTGAGGGGAAAGTTATAACTTTAAGTATTAAATAATTAAACAACATTAATATAAGAAAAGAGAAAAAAATAAAATGTATGAAATTAAAATATGAACATAAGAATTTTTTATTATCTCAAACCTAGATTATCATAATCTATTCTCACACACTAACCCAGGGGATGTCACCTAATGTAGTATATCAATTTTGAAGGTGTGTGGAAACTTATTATATCTCTATTTTCACACCCGGTGGGTTAAACCAATTCCTCTATCATTTATGGGTTAAGAAAAAACCCAAACTTTTATAGGTAAAGATTCAAACAATACACTTGTAGGTTCAAAACCCTCATCATTCCTTTTTTAGGTTTATAAGATACCCAATCCTTTATTGGGGAAAAACACATTCAGAATTTTATAGGTGCATACTCAACCTCTAATTTTGCAGACTCAATATTAACTTATTCTATGTTACTTGTAAAGTGTAACCTGGTATTATAAATGGATATAATAAACCCTAACACTTTAAGAGTGATCCATTCATCCATTTTTATCTGTTAAGGGGAAACTAGTATTCTAAGGGGATAGACTAAAACCAGTCTTCTATAGGGACAAACTAAACCTAGACACTTACAAGATCGGTCATTTCATATACTACTTTATAGGTTAAGTGGAACCCAATCATATAAGGGAATAGAAAAAACCCATTATTATAAGGGGATATAATAAACCCATACATAAAAGTTTTTATTGTAGTATAACTCCATGAAATACACACTATGTTTGATGATATATTACAAAAAATTAAAAAATAAAGAAAGAATAAAACAATTTAACCTAGTGAATGATTGTCAATGAATATGTTGGTGTATGGATAAGATATAATTCCATAAATTTAAGATTTTTAGATAATAAAGCTAAAAAAACTAGCTATTTACATCACCACGAAGTCGAACAGTGAAACCTTGGGACATGGTTACGATCTATGAAGCATGAAAGAGTTGAAGCTAAGTCACATCTACTCGATTCTTCACTGCATGTCACAGTATTTTTATCCAAAATAGAGATGATTATTTTTTCTACTTTAAATACCATTATTATCTTTCATAAATTCTTTTAATAAAATATTTACATGGATGTAGCTTTTGATATAATATAAAAATGAAAAGTATGTTTTACAAATAACGGCATTAGGATGACAACTAAACAATTAATATAATAGTAAATACGTCCATAAAATTGGATAAAAAACACTTTGAAACACAACTATAATTCTTGTGAGACTAAATGTTCATATTCCAATATAATTAAAATTTAAACATTTCATTTTCTATACATTCGAATATTTCATACTTATTTCCCAGATAAATCTTTCATGTGTATTTTAAACGAGAGATAATTAATGTCCAAATGATTTTACTATCGATATTAAGTAATGAAATACATGTTGTACAATGATTCAAGTTTAAAACTTTGAATATAAATTAATAAATATTAATATTCATGAGAAAATACTTGGAAATATTTGAGACACACTATTCTTATTTCAAATAGTTTCATATTGAATATCACATTTTCCAAAATTATATTATGAATATATATACATGATTAATACCATGAATATTTCAATTAATTCACCATAAAAAATTTAAAGAACGTTAACATGAATTGCAGATTATTAATAAGAAATTTTAAAATAAATAAAATGATAAAAATATTCATAATAAACATACTACAAATGGACATAGAAAAAAAGTAGAAAAGCAGAGAATATTTCCAGTTTTATGAACAACCTAATGAAACTTGAAAAACATAATAAGAAATTTTTTATATTTAGATAATATTCATATAAAAATTTTCATGTAGGAGTTTTCAAATAGATTATTCTTACTACATATCCAATTCAATCAATGTAGCCTATTATTATGTAAGAAGATTATTCATGTATTCGAATATATTACATAGGTGAATTTTGGAAACCCTTATTTAAACCATACCCGCTGCATAAAGTGGAATACTTTTTCCCTTATTAAAGTATTATAATAAATTTATTACCTTTACATAATAATATAGTTACACTTAAATGGATAATAAAAATTCTATGGTACCATTACACAAGTATTCAAAAAACACTAGTACCCTTATGTGAGTACATTACCCTTACATAAGTATACTGGTACCCTTATGTAAGTTTGGAGACACCCTTACACAAGACATTACAAAAGTATTTTACCTTGAAATAAGGTTTAATATCCCTTATGAAAACCTCAGTTACCTCTACATGATATTTAGTTACCTTTAAGAGAGATTAGTTACCTTTACATGATATCATTTACCATTAAACAAAACGAGATGTAGGATTTTACCATTATGCAAGTAGGGAGTACCCTTACATGAGGTTTAGGTTTCTATTACATAACTAATAGAATTATCTATTTACCTTTATATAACTAATATAAATCATGGGTTACCATTATGTTGTTCTCAGAATAATTGGGTTACCATTACATACCCCATAGAAATTTAGTTACACCTTTACACAAAAACAAAAAATAAATAAATATACCCTTACATAACCTTTGTAAACCCAATATAACATTTACACAACACCATAAATATCATAATACCCACATGTAACATTTGTAAACAAAATTTTACCTCAACACACCACCATAAAAATTAACACACTCTTACGTGACTTATATAAAAATAGTGTTTTCTTTACATAATGCTAGAAAATTATTTTTAAACATCATAAATGACATATCTAGCCTAGGATCTCAACACGAAACATATAAAACATGTTATAAACAATAAAATATTGAAATATAAATATATTTTAAACAAGTTAATTTTGTTAATCAGAGAAAATTATTCTTTAATCAATATAAAAGATAAAAACCAAAAAGTAAAACTTAATAAAGTGGTGATAAATTTTAATTGCACAAATAAATGTTTTTGGACTTATTCTAAATAAAACAAGTAATTATTTTTATTTAAAAAACACATGAAGTGGTTTAAGGATCCATTCAATATTCTCCCACTTTTTGATAATTAAAAAACCAAGTATAATTTCAAAAAAAATCCCCCATTTTATAATTATAAAAAAGATAATGTTTTAATAGAAAAATTCTCCATTTGATTAAAATACTATCAGTATAAACCTAACTTCATATAATTAAAATAGACATAAGTAAAATTTTATTAAAATGAATATAATAGAAATAATGATCTTTTTATACCATAGTGACTCAAAAACATATTCCAATGATCCATTATAAATATTTATATTTTTAATACATTTTGTTGTATAAACTGAGCATATTTGAAAACCCATTTGTGAAAAATCAATGAAAAAACCCTTCATAAAAAAACTTCTCTTGTATAGTGGAATTTTGAACAATAATTACACATCAAATAGAATATATGATATAATTTAAATGAATAATATGATTAGAAAATGTTTAGAGAAATTAAAAAATGGAAAATTGAATTAAATATCCCATATTTAATATATATTTCATGTCAATACAAAATATTAACATTCAAACAAACTCAAACTCTTTCCTAAATTTGAAAATATTATTATCCAATATTGTAAATGAATCAAAAATTGTTTTTATAAGGTAAAACAAAATTAATTTCAGTATACACAATTTTTATAAACTGATAATATCTAATCAAGAGTAACAAATTTGAACTTTTCTTTGATTTTTCATATTATTACCACATGTATATATTTAAAATTTCATCATTCCCAGATGATAATGATAATTATATTCATTCCTAAAAAATATTTTTAAAATGAATAATTTTATAGTAAAATTACAAAAACTGAAATAAAGTTTTCTTCTCCTTGATTGATTTGTTCTATATTCCAATTAAAATAGTGAAGAAACCTTTTAGGAACACACATTTTACATGATAAATTATATTTAAAATCTAAAACCAATAAATATTTGATTATTGAAAAACAATTTTACACTTTAAAATACAAAACATTTAACTAAAAATATTTTAAAAAACAAATTAAAAATATGTAAAATGAATATTTAAATAGGACAAAAGTTTGGAATAAATAAAAAAATTCGAAACAAATATTTCTTCCCCTTAATTCTTATTTGATTCTTATCAGAAATAAAAACCCAATTCATGTGTATTTAAAATCTAAAAATTTAAATCTGTACTTATTTGGAATTTAAAGTGGACTTAATATTTGAAAAATAGAACATATAAAACAATGTATAATATGTTACTATAAATAAAATTTTCATGATTAATTTGGAATTAAGATAAAGAGTAAATCCATATAAATTGATTCATTTGAAAATAAAAATATCAAATAAGTACATGCATAATTTTTATTTTAAAAATTAATTCCTATCCAAAAAAACATTAATGTCTCAAGAATTCGTGAAAAATGTTATAATATATTCACAGAAATTTGAAAGTAATCAAATGATAATAATATACAATTAAGCTAGAATTTATAACTAAAATAAATATTCACTGACCTTTTAGAAAAGAAAATTCAAGATCATGGAATATAAACAAAGTTTACTCATGTTTACTATCCCAAATGATACAAGAAATTTAAACTTATAAAAAATAAAATAATAATTTTTTAATTCTAATGCCAATATTGTAAGGATAAAACTATAATGACATGTATAATAGACATAAGAATAGAAAATTAAAATGATATTACATAGGTATAAAGAATGATTTAATTTAATATTAGTTAAAATACATACCTTTAGGTACTAATGTAGTAAAATGTTTAGAGAGGTTTTCCTTGAAATCAGATTTTTACATGAAATTTATATTGTGAAAAAAATATTGAGTGAACTTCAAAAGACAAAGAAAAGAATAATGACTGTAAGATCAATAATTAAATTAATTATCCAATGAAATTATAGTATATTTTACTTTTATAAAATTATTTCTAAACATAGTAGAAAAAAAAATTTCCAAAAAATCTATTATTTTTATTATAAAATTTCTTAAAACAATCAGTCGTGTCAATATTGGAATTTTATAACATTTATTATAAATCTTCATTTTCAAAACAAAATTTTTATTCAGAAATTTATCTAATTAATTTTCAACCTTTAAATTTTTTTAAAAAATTACAAATTATCATAATCCTTTTCATGTGATGAAGTAGCTATGTTTCAAAGATTTTCATTTAACATCTCATTTTCCTCCTTAATATTTAAAATTTTTGAACCTACAATATTTAATTTAAGAGTTGAATTATTTTTATTTTCATGAATATTTATATATTTTCCTTTTATTGGAACATGTATAGAGGCCATTTATTTTATTTTATCATTATTTGAATCACATGATTCATTTAGATCTTCAATACTTGTCTCATCATTTCCATAATTGATAAAAGCATGAGATTCCAAATTAAAATCACTATATTTAGTTATAAATATCCCAAATATATTTCCAAATATTATTTTATATAAACCAGGATCATTTGAACAAGACTATGGTGGTGATACTTTTACCGTAGAATATTTTGAAAATAGAACAACATTAGTTTTTATGCCCACAAAATGAGCATTAAAAATTTTAGAACCATAGAAATACTTAAAGCATAGTTATTATTTTCACTAAAAATGTAATAAGGAATAGCATGGATATATAGTGATCAGGAGGATAGGTTATAGAGATCGTGTGACCCCTAAAAAGATAAGTAATCACTTGACCTTGGGGAAACTTCCACAAAATTGGGTTTCTGCAGTGCCACCCTTTATCAACGGTTTTTTTGGAGCTATTAAAGGTGACCAATTTTTCAGTGCTTTTTTAGTAGCACTGATAAAAGAGTGGATTTATTAGTGCTGATAAAATTTTAAAAAAAATCATGAGAAATAATATATTTTTATATAAGTATATTTATATTCATATAAATATAATATGTATTTTTTAAATATGTTTTAGATATGTATAAATAGTATATTGCATTTAATATATAAGAATTTTTTTGAAAATGACATTTAAATATTTTAAAAATATTATTAATTAATAATTTTTTAATTATAATCGATTAATAATCATTTAATAAAAATATAAAGACACAAAAAATAAAAAAAAAGATCTAAAATAAGTTGAAAATGAAACTCAATATTCAAAAAAGAACAAATTTTGATCCAGGTGTCCATTTGAGCTCTACATCATATAAAATTGTGGTTTGCGATAAGATATACACGCTAAGGACAAAAGGGAACCTTCTTCCACATTTTTAAAGTCCCCAAAATGCCCAAAAGGCCTCCAAAACTGAGTTTTTGATACCGTGATTTTTTGACATTCAAACAGGTATAACTTCTGATCCAGATGTCCTCTAGGACTATACCATATATCATATCGAATAATGTTTCATTTTCTTGTATTTGAAAGGTTTTTGTGTTGAAACAGACTTCTGGATTGGAAGTTATGGTCATTTTAACATTATATGGCTTTTTAGATGCACATATATATGTATTTATCCGTAAATATATGTGTGTGTGTTTTATATATTTATGTATTTATTTATTTATTTATTTATAAACCCGCATAAAAAAACATATCTTATAAATGTATTTAAAACTAATTATATAAATATATATTAATATATAAATAAATATACGAAAAAAATTATAACTATATATATATATATAAATATATATTAATAGATATATATATGAATAAATATATATGTTTTATTATATCTAAATAGATTTATATTAATATGAATACATATTAATATACGAATAAATATAACTATATATATATAGATATATCATTAACTGGAAAAAAAACTAAATGGACTAGTGGTAAAGGTGCAGGCGTGCAAGGGGGGAGGTCTCAGGTTCAAGTACTAGTAGAAGTACGGTTCGCTGGTTCAAGTGGGAGGGGGTTGTGCGACAAATTAAGTGTATAGTGAGAGGTAGGGGGCTCCACCTAGTGCTGATAAAAGGGGGGTTAAGATCTGTTTAAACCCCCCTCACATTATATATTCTTTTTAAATAATTTTATTTTTTGACTTTTATCAGCACTAAAAAAAGCACTGATAAGGGAACTTTTTTGAGTGTTTTTTAGCGGTGATAAAAGACCCCTTTTATCAGCACTTTTTTTAAGCACTAATAAAAGGGGCCTTTAAGAGCACTTTTCAGAGCGTTGATAAAAGGGACACCCCTTTATCTTCACCTCAATTAATAGTTCTTTTCTAGATCTGTTAATGCCCTTTTCTAGCGCTGATAAAGGCCATATTTTTAATAGTAAAACATCACACAAATGATTCATGCACTCCACGTGCTCTGTTGATGATCATGCGAAGTCCCTATGATAGGTAATCATGATCATGTGAAGGCATCCTGATGATTTCCTTTAATCATGTAACATGTTAACCGATAGATTCTTGAAAATCACCCAAAGGCACTTATGAAATTGAAGATAAAAAATACATTATCTTGATGAGATGGATGTTATGTTGATTTTCACATGATGGGATCGTATTAATCACATTATAAGTTCAAAGATCATAGGATATCCCTAGTGTCATGTCAGTCATTCCATGAGAAATCCTTTAGGTATGTCCCCTTCATCATGTGAATTCCCTGAGGCACATCAATGCAATCATGGGATGCCCCTTCGTATCCATACACAAGAAGAATGATTGTCTCTAACAATTATCACATGTCTTCATGAGATAAAACATTGAACACATGATACACCATAAATAAGAAGATCTCCCATTTGTGAAAATGATCTCATGCCTTCATGGGATCCATTAAAAATCATGAGACACCCTGATGGGATACCAATGGGAAAGAGTGAAAGTTATTTTAAAGTAGATGAAAAAAATACTGGAAAAGACTTAAGACTCATGTAAAAGAATATTATATTTTTTTCATGGGAAGGATGGATGTGTTCAGCATGATTATACCATTGATCATGAAAATTACCTTCAATATACCA
Organism: Viscum album; assembly: GCA_963277665.1. NCBI lineage: Eukaryota > Viridiplantae > Streptophyta > Magnoliopsida > Santalales > Viscaceae > Viscum > Viscum album. The sequence goes on along the minus strand of OY728158.1, from coordinate 646,515,516 downwards.
GATTGATCTTCAACAAGCATCCTAACCTCACAAAGACTGCCTATCATGATAGCCTGATCTTGTGAATTCCCTTTGAAATTTCAATTTCATTATGAAAAACAACTTTAACAATATATAGTTAAACAAATGTAGATATGGTGAAATGCTTTCATAATAACTGTTTATCATGCGATATAAATATGATCCCATGGATGAACCTTGATAGGTTCATTCAAAATGCATGATACTTTATACACTTAATCCCATATGTGCACTATACATAACATGCAAGAAATCATTGAACAGAGGTAGCGAGGCTTATAAATTCTCCCACCTCGACATAAATAATAGACATATAGATGTATAGTGTAGATATAATACTTCTCATATTAGAAATCCACACAATCTCAAAGGTATTCCATCTGGTAAACTCAATGAATGACATATGGGATTAAATATATATATGCTTCATCTGGTTAACCTATTGATCATGCTAAAGACTTATGGTTCATCAGTTTGATTATTTAAATAATTTTCTGAATATAAACTTGAGCATGAAATGTCACAATAAGATAATGTCGGATTAACAATGAGTCATTTATGAGATAAATAAGGATAAAGGTGGAAGCCTTATGCGAAGATGAATAAATTAATTTTCATGTGAAGGGATTATGTGCTTCACATGCCCTATTCATTTGTCATGTGACATCAACTAGACATACCAGGCATGTCATGTGGTGACCTGTAGACATATCATCATTTCAATACTACAAAAGAGGCATTTAACAATGCTATAATAGGACTTTATCAGTGCTAATTTTTTTTACTACTATAGCATGGTTGAAAGGCCAAGACTTTTATCTGTACCATCACTACCACAAAATGGGGCAAAGCCAGTGCCACCCTTTATCAGCGCTAATGAAAAAGCGCTGATAAAGGGGGAGTACCTTTATCAGTGCTAAAAAAGCGCTGATAAAAGTACCCCTTTATCAGTTCTTTTTTCAGCGTTGATAAAGGTACCCCCTTTAACAACGCTTTTTCTAGCACAGTTAAAGGGTAGCCCTTTATCAGCGCTTTTTTTAGTAGTGCTGATAAATGGGGTCTTTAACAACACTTTTTTTTAAAAGCGCTGATAAAGGGTCTACTTCCAAAAAAAATCATTACAAAAAATATATTAATATTTAAATATATATATAGAGTTATATTGATATTAATATAATATATATATTTTAAATATAATTTTAAATATATTTTAGATAAGTATAAATATACAGTTACACTTAATATATAAGATATTTAGTGAAAATGACTTTTAAAAAAAATAAAAAAATATTTTTAATTAATAATTTTGCAATTATTATGGAGTAATATTCATTTAATAACAATTTGAAGACTAAAAAACATAAAAAAATTAAAAAAAAGATCCAAAATATGTTGAAAACGCAACTCGAACTTCAAACGACCATAAATTTTGATCTGAGTGTCCGTTTGGGCTCTACCACATATCAAATCGAAGCCTCTGACGATCTCTACACCCAAATTATTTCGAGAGACTACAGTTAAGGTTTTTAGTGGCCAAAAGGCCCAGAAGGCCTCTAAAACTGAGTTTTTAGTTATGATACCCCTATTTTGTTTTACGTTTTGTGGATTTTCAACCTCGTTTATGGGGGTATTATTGTATTTTTTGTTGGGGACTAAATTTATTCCTAGGTATTACATTCATATTGATATTATGTCTTTGAAATTTTATCATGTTTTATAATGAAATGCTATTTATAATCAAATATATAACAACATATACATATTTTTTATATATTCACACATAAAAATTTAATTATAAATATAAATAATAAAATATATTTACATATAAAATATATTAGCTTTATATAAATAATAACTAATATCCATTTTATTTAAAATACCAGTATATGAATATTTATATACCTATCTATTAATCTAAATATATATATATATATATTAATATAACTACATATATATATTAATATAACTATAAATATATATATTAATATCACTATAAATAAATAAATAAATATATATATATATATTAATAGAACTATATATATATTAATATAACTATATATTACTATATGAATAAATATAACTAAATATATATATAATTAAATAGATATGCCATTAACTGGAGAACGAATCAATATGGCAGAGTGGTAAAGGCTTTAGGCGTGCAAGGAGGACGTCTCAAGATCAAATATTGTTGGAGGCAAGGGCGCGTGCATGGGGGTGGATTTGGGGAGATAGTGCTGATATAGGGGGTGGTTGTAGTGCTGATATAGGGTGGAGAGGGGTGCATGTGGGTGTTGGAGGGGATGTAAAGCGCTGTTAAAAGGGGGTCTCAAGCGCTAAAAGACCCCCCCGATTGGCATGACTTTTGTTATTTTTTTTAAAATTTTATTTAATTTTTTATATTTTTTACTTTTATCAGTGCTAAAAAAAGAACTGATAAAAGCGGTCTTTTATCAGGGCTAAAAAGAAAGCACAGAAAAAAGACCCTTTTATCAGCGCTTTTTTAGCACTGATAAAAGGGGTATTTATTAGCGGTTTTTAGAGTGCTGATAAAGGGAACCCCTATCTATGTCGGCATTAACAACACCTTTCTAGCACTGTTAAAGGCTATTTATAGCGCTGATAAAAGCATTATTTTTAGTAGTGCATAAAAGTGCTGATAAATGGTGATTTTTCTTTAAAAAATAAAGCCCTAATAACTCACACTTTTATCCGTGATTTTAGAAGCACTGATAAAAGAAACCTCTTATCAGCGCATTTATTTAGTGCTAATAAATGGACTCTTTATCAATGATTTTACAAGCAATGATAAAGGAATCCTTTATCACTTCTATTAAATGCACTGATAAAGGAAACCTTTATCTGCTCTAGTAAAATCATTGATAATGAGACCCTTAATTAGTTCATTTTGTAGCATTGATAAAGGAGAATACTATAGTTTTATGGTAGAACAGACTGCTTCTCCAGAAACATGCAATATAGTGTGCTGTAAGAACACATTGCATCACAAAAAAAACACGAAAATATATATTATAAATTATCAAAATCAGATTAAAATAAAAAATTAAAATAAAAAAATTCCAATACAAATACAATGAAAAACTATTATAGAGTATGTTAGTTGTTTTTTTTCAAAACCTTAATGTCAATTTTGAATAAAAGGGCACACTATGGGTTATACCGGTCAGACCACAATTAAAATTGATGTACGACTAATTCCTACATGTTACAAATAATTTGTGAAACGTTTTTCTAAATTACTAAAAAATACAAATGTGATTGCTTGATTTTTAGTATGTTAATTGTTTTTTATTAAAATTAATGTCAATTTTGAATAAAATGATTCACTTGGAATCATACCAATCACACCATGCATCATATTGAGGTGTGAATAGTTCCTACACATCTTAAATGACATATGGATATCTATACAAAAATATAAAAACAATCCAAATTTATTTAATCATTTTTTAGTATGCCAATTTTATTTACCAAAATGTCATTTTAAATGGGAATAAAGAACTTTGATTCTTACATGTTTCATCATGTGTGAGTTTAACATGATACCGATTTATACATTTTTCAAATAAATTTTTAATATTTTCCATAAATTATCCAGAAAAACCCAGATAATTTTCTTTATTTTTAGTGAGTGACACTTTTTTGTATTGAAATTTTAATTTTAAACTAATAACGGAAATTTTGAGTCATACATGTAACACCATGTGTAAAATTGAGGTGAAGTTGATTCCTACAAATCAAAAATTACTTATGATCATTTTCCTAAAGTACCAAAAAATATAAAAGTGTTTTCTCAATTTTGAGTTTGTTGGTTGTCTTTTTACCAAAATTAATGTTAATTTTGAATAAAAATATTCACATGAAGTCACATTGGTCACACAATATGTCATATTAAGGTTTGGATGGTTTCTATATCTCCCAAATTATATATGGATCATTTTACAAAAGTTTCAAAATAATCTGAATTCTTTTCCACAATTTTGTGTACGATACTGGATTTTACTTGCTAAAATGTAATTTTAAACTGGATACAATCACTTTGAGTCATACAAGTTGCATCATGTGTGGGGTTTATATAATAATAATTCCTACACATCAAATATGAATTATTAGTCGTTGTTCTAAATTATCATGACAATCTGAGCATGTATGGAAATTTTTCAGTAAGTGACACTTTATTATATTAATATGTCAATTTTAAATTGATAACAAACACTAAGAGTCATACCAAGCATATCATTTATCTAACTAAGGTGAGTTTGATTCATACACATCACAAATGTCGTGTTGATCATTTTACTAAAGTCCAAAAAATCCAAATTCATTTTTTATATTTTGAGAATGCTAGTTTTTTTCCTAAAATGTAACATCCCAGGTAAATAAAGAAATAATACATTTTAAATTTGATTAATATTTTGTGAATTAAATATTAATTTTACTTTAAAGGGGCTACTATGTTTGATGGCATAGATGATACGCAACAATGGGTTTTTTTTAAATCTTACATTCCAAAATAATAATATAATATTATTATTTTAAATAGTAGTTAATGCCTAGCCGTTGTATTGGCGGGAATGAATATAACTAACTAAAATACTATTATACATGTTTGTTAAATTTTTTACATTTATCCAATAAATTTTAGCGGATTAAAAAAAAGAATCTGATTTTAGGAATAAATACTCTAATAATCATTAAAAGGTCGATTTACTGTGTTTTGATGGAGAACCCTTTTTTAATATAGTTTTTTTGTCACTTTTATATGTTCTATTTTATAAAATAAAATGATTCTTTAGAATTGGGACATAAAAATTCACTTTAGGTAAAATTTTGGTTTTTTTCTGATAAAATTCAAATTTTGATGAATAATGGAAAATACTGTATTTTAATTCAAACTGTCTTTTAATTTATTTTATTTATATGATTCTATTATCTATTTAGTTGTTTTTAAAGTGTAATTAGATTATATTTTTATTATTTAATCCAGTTTTGGTCATTGGAATTAATTTCACTTTCAAATTGGACCTAAACATGTGTCAATCTTTTAATAGTTAATATTTCTTTAAAAACACGCTTTTTTATTTTGACAATGGGAATTTATTTTAAATTAATTAATCCAACTTTTATGTTTTTAATTTGGTAAAATAGACATCATTTTTGAATTCATAATATCAAATATTTCTTAAGCTGAATTTTTGGTATTTTTCTAGAAAACATCAATTTTTGATGAATAGTGAGACAACTAAGTAGTAGATAAAAGCAGAATTTTCCATTTAAATGAAATTTTACCGCTTCTGTTAATTGAATTTAAAAAATCCAACATAATTTTTTGTTATTATTATCTAAAATTTTGTTCAATAAGATTAAAAAAAATTGGTGAATAGTAACTTTTTACTTTTATTTACTGCTGTTAAAGATAAATAGGGTAATTCAAAGAAAAAAGAATATTATAATAATACAAAATATCCTTAACAATTGTCCTAACCATATTGGATGATTCATGGACGACCTGAGCATCCTTGGGTCTATTTTGGGACCCCATGGAGCCATGTAAGAGTGATAATGACACATTATATTAATTAATTTAAAGTAAAGACAAAAATGTCATAAACAAATATATTTTAGTAAATTAATTTTTACATGGGGTTATATAAGTTATCTCTTAGAATATAAATATTATTTTTAAGGATAAAAATATTTCCTACATCATGGTATTTTTTTTATAATTTTTAGACATCAAATAAATAAAATTATTTATGACAGAATAATGATGTAGTGTTTACCTCATTAATAAATGATTTAAATTAATAATATTATAAAGATTAAAATAATATCCAAAACCGATTCAATTCTTATTGGATGATTTTATTTCAACCATGAGTCCGGTTATCTTCAACTTTAATATGTTTTTTACCTTTAGAAACCTAAAATAATTATATCATAAAATAATATTTTCACACTTTCCTAAAGAGCCCCTCCTCCCCCTTATAAAAGGACACCAGTTCTAACCCATTCCTCGCACCTCTCAAGCCCCTTGTCTCCCCCAATCTCTACCCAAATTAGCTCTCAATATCCCTCTCTTCCACTAAGAATCCTTAACTTAGGCCAAAGGCACTTCAAGAAGTCCTTTTCGTTCAAACCAAAGGGAGTTACCCAAATTAAATGTAATGGTTTCTATTAAATTATTTTCTTTTATTTTACTTCTCCATCCCCTAAACACTTTTTATTCATTTATTTTATAACAAAAAGAGTATCCTAAATATACTAGTATGTTTTTATGAGAATTATTAGAACTATACTTTCACAGAGCTCCATCTAATGAGTAAAGAACATGTTGTTTCTGTGGATGGGAAACTAACGCCTCACGAAACGATGGTTGTTCAATTATCTTCTATCACCTCTAATAGTGGACATTATTATGGAACTATATTTATATATGATATATATTATTTATATTTTTTCTTTATGCTTCTGTATTTTTCATTTATAGAATACCTTTATGGTTTCCATTATGGGTAAACGGGGTAATTTTATTTGAGCAAGTGCAGACTACTGCCCCCTCAAAGTGTTATGACTCATTAATGCCATATGTGGGACATATAAAGGATTAAGTTAATGATATTATATATATGATATTATACAGTAATTATAATATAACTATGTTTCATTATGTTTTAATTTCATTAAAATAAGAAATAGAAATGAAAGTAGTGTTCATGCGTACATACGACTTACCGTCTCCATGAATGATGCATTTCATTTCTTACCTCCAAATGTTATGTATTATTATAAATAAATATATATACTGGATATATAATATATATATGATATCTAAATCAGGAATATCATTCTGGATATAATCGGATTTTTACCACATGGACAACTTGTAAGTAAAAGAAGTTCATTTTTTGACTCAAGTACCAAATATCGACAAAATGACCATTATTAACTTAAATGATTACATAATATTTATAGCAAGGTAATAATTGATATAAAATGATTAATAAACATGATAAATGTTCTTAAGAAAGTAGAAATTAACTTTATTTTTTTATTTTGGAGATTAAATAACAAATTGGTCAAGTCGGACACGAGGTAAGGGACTTCGTCTCAATATTCTTTGATTGAGACATATTTTGTTTTAATACACGACTTTATTTTATATGTTTTATAAACACATTTTAGTTTTTATTTAATTCAATGGGAATATTTTTCTATGAATCATTTTACTAAACTACAAAAATAAATGTTTCTTTTTAACGTAAGCGGTGACAACGACCTTTTCTGTTACCGTGAGTATTATTTGATCTTCGCTTCCTTGACAAGCTGTAAAGTTTTTAAAATGGAAGTAAATAACATTTACAATTTTTTTATGTATATTGGTACTGAAAATGGTTTTGATAATGGATTTATTATTTCAATATATTTAAATTATATATTGTGATTGAAATGTGGAAATGTTATCTTTCCTTTATGTTTGTTTTATGTGTTATGAACATGTTATGGTTTTTAGGAAATGTTATGTATACGGGTGGTTCCCTGATAAATCTAGGGAGGGTGAGCCCAAGATAGCTCTACAATGCATTGGGTGATGTGATGGAGGTAAACGTGAATGTTTCTCCTAAGTGATTTAGGGAATATACTATGATGGGTATTTCAAATGTAACTCCCTATGTAGCTGTGATAGCTACAATGTAAGTATGGTATATATGCCACAAGTTACCTTTATGATTTATGTTTTCTCTGTGTTATTCATAAATCTTATGACTCCATGAGTTATGTTAAAGATCTTATGTTATGTATGTAATGATAAACTAATGTTTTCTTTCTTTGTTTTATAACCCTTAATAAAAATTTTATGCTAATCCCATGTTTTGAAATGTTTTTTCACAGGGGTTAAAGATGAATAGGGCCAAGGATGAGATCAAAAAAAGTCATGTTGTCTAAAAAATGGGATTAGACATGACTTTTTTTCAATAGTTTTTATTTTATGAAAAAAATGGAAACTGGGTAGAAGTGTCTACCGTGAAATTTTTGAGATGTAATGTAATAGTTATAGCCTAATTCTTTAAAACTCTAAACCTAAAAAGATCCACAATGTGAATTATTCATTTAATTCATGATTATGTAATGTTTAAGGTCGGGTCCTTATAGTTGGTATCAGAGGTCGATTTAGATAAATTTATGAGTTAGGGTATTGTTAAATTAATATCCATAAATTAATATATGTTAATATTGAAATGATAGAATTCATAGATTACCATGTTGCTTTGCCTAAGATATCTCGGTGTTCAGAATGGTTTTCTAAAGAGGAAACGAGGAAGCTATGTTGGGACGATATTGGGAGGTAGGAAACCTTCCAAATCATCATCCTGAGATGGTCGGAATCAAAACTGAATAGTTTGTTATAGTGATGGAACAATTGACTCGACCTATAAATAGTGGTGGTATCCATGCATGAGATCAGCTAGATCAACCACAGAGGAACATGTCAGTAGTGGATAATTTAATGAGGAAACATCCCCCATCATTTAGAGGATTATATGATCCTATGCTGGATGATGGGTGGATTAAAGCACTAGAAAATATTTTTGATGTCATGGGGTGTTCAAAACATCAAATGGTTAGGCTCACAGTTTACCATTGTGAAGGTGAAGCTGATCATTGGTGGTAGATGGTGAAAAATATCAGGGATAGTGAGGAGATTTATTCTCTCGATTGGGATGAATTCAAAGGAATGTTTCTTGAGAAATATTTTCCTAATGTGGTTCTTCTTAGGATGGAAAAACAATTCCCAGAATTGAGGCAGGAGGATGACTCAGTGGTTGCTTATGAATCAAAATTCACTCAACTAGCAAAGTATGCTCCAAATTTCATACGAGATATTTATAGTAAAATAAATAGTTTTTAATCACGATTAAATCTGAAGTATCGAAGGGCTTTAGAATCTCATGAGTTCAAAAGTTGTGAAGAACTTGTTCGATGTGCGGAGAAGGTGGAAATAGATTTTGTTGATGATCAGGTGTTCTTCGACAAATAACAGAATTGGAGGTCAAGGTGGCAGGAGAAAGGGAATAACTCTTCAAAAAAAAATCTGATGGTAAGAAACTTAAGTTTATAGTTTATGAAAATTGTGGTAAAAATAATGCTGGGGAATGTCTTTTTAATTCTAGTAAGTGCTACCAATGTGGTAAAATGAGACATAAATCTCATAATTGTATTGAAAAAGAGAAGGGTAATGGTTATAAAAAATCTGATTTACAATTAGTAAAATGTTTAATGTTTAATGAAATAGGTCATTATGCAAATGAGTGTCCAATGAAGAACTCAACTAGGGGAAGGAAACTAGAAAACAAGAAAAAAGGGGTGGTGAAGTCCTTTGTAACTACTTCAGTAGATGTTGGGCCATCAAATGAAGTAGTACCAGGTACACTGTTTGTTTGTTCAGATTATGCTATTGTGTTGTTTGATTTGGGGTCTACACATTCGTTCATTTCTGAGAAGTTTTCTAGTAAATTAAGAATTTGAAATCAATATACACATCCTGAACTTATGGTAAAAATACCTGGGGGAAATGTTGAAAAAAACAAGTTATAAGAAACTTCATGTCCTTGTGTCCATAAAGAATCTCCAAGAAAACCTTATTGTTTTCCTCTAGTAGAGTTTGATGTTATTTTGGGTATGGATTGGATTTATATTTATCATGATAAGATTCACTACTGAGGTAAAGAGGTTTCTTTTCAAAAATATTTTCATTTTGCCTACAAGAATGAACCCTTAATTTTGATAACATATCAAGAAGCGAAGAAACTAGTAAAATATGGAAATGAATGTTACATTTCACATATTGTTGAAAATAATAGAACTATTCAGATTAATGATGTGCTAGTGGTAAATGAGTATCTTGATGTTTTTTCTGATGAGTTTCCTGGTATGATACCTGATCGGGAAGTGGAATTTACTATTGACTTAGTTCCTGATGTTATGCCAATTTCAAAGCCCCCTTATTGAATGGCTCAACTTGAACTTTTAGAGTTAAAGAAGAAATTGCAGGATTGATTAGATAAAGGTTTCATTCGACCTAGAACATCACCATTGGGTGCTCCTGTCTTGTTTGTTAAAAATAATGATAGTTCAATGAGACTTTTCATTGATTATAGATCACTGAATAACATCACTATTAAGAACAAGTATCATTTTCCTCATATCGATGATTTGTTTTATCAGCTCCAGAGAGCATAGTATTTTTTGAAGATTGATTTTAGGTTGGGGTTCTATCAGTTGAAAGTAAAGGAAGCATACATTCCAAAGAACACATTTCATACGAGATATGTCCCTTATGAATTTTTAGTTATGCATTTTGGTTTATCCAATCCACCTACTGCACTCATGGATCTTATGAATAGGATTTTCTGTGAGTTCTGGGATAAGTTTGTGGTTGTGTCCATTGATAATATTTTGGTTTATTCCAAAAGTAAATATTAGCTTGAAATCCATTTAAGGGATGTCTTGAAAACCTTAAAAGAAAATAAACTATTTGGGAAATTCCTCAAGTGTGAGTTTTGGTTACAAAAAATTTCTTTCTTTGGTCACATTATTTTAAAAAATGGCATAACTGTTGATCCTGCTAAAAAAAGTTGTTGAATAATTTCCAAGACCCACAAATATAACCAAGATCCATACTTTTCTTGGTTTGGAAGGTTATTACTGGAGGTTGGTTGAGAATTTGGCATGGTTATCTAGCACACTAAAAAAGTTAACATGAAAAGGTGTTAAGTTCATTTGGGAAAAAGATTGTGATGATTGTTTTCAGGAATTGAAAATAAGATTGGTGAATGCTCCAATTTTGGAACTACCTTCTAGAAATGGAGAGTTTGTTATTTACAGTGATGCTTCATTGAAAAGACTTGGATGTCCTTATGTAGAATAATCAGGTAATAGCTTATGCATTACGTTAGTTGAAACCACATGAGTTAAATTACCCTACACATGATTTGGAATTAGTTTCTGTTGTTTTTTTATTTAAAATTTTGGAGGCATCATTTTTATAGAGTAAAATGGGAAATATATAATGACCACAAAAGTTTTAAGTATGTATTCACTCAGAAGGAGTTGAACATGAGAAAAAGAAGAGTTTTGGAATCAATCAAGGATTATGATTGCATGATCCTTTACTATCTAGGAAAATCACATAAAGTGGCTGATGCTTTGAGTCAAAAAAGTAATTCCTTATTAACCATTATATGTTTGGAATGAGATCCTTTGGTTTTTGATTTGATGAAATTTTTCATAGAAGTTTTTGGTGTAGGAAATTATTCTATTTTGTTTCAGGTTTCAGTGAAATCATATCTATCAGACAGAATTAAGCAAGTACGGAAGGAAGGCAGTGAGTTACAGAAAAAGGTAGAGTTGGTTCAGAAGGGTAAGTTTCCTGATTTTAACGTTGATAATGATTGTGTTTTGAGTTTTTGTAAGAGATTATATGTGCTTTGTGATTCATAGTTGAAGAAAGAGTTCTTATGTGAAGCTCATAGTTCTCCATTTTCAGTTCATCCTAGCAGTACTAAGATGTAAAAAGATCATTGAGAGTAGTACTAGTGGGATGGAATGAAAAGAGATATTGCTGATTTTACTGTGAAATATTTGACTTGTCAGCATGTTAAATCAGAGTGGTAGTTACCTAAAGGGGTTCTTCAGTCTTTACCTGTGCCAGAGTTAAAATGGGAAAATATATCTATGGACTTCATTGTGGGATTACTGAAGAAATCTCGAGATAATAATGCAATCTGGGTTATTATTGACTGGTTGACTAAATCTGCTCATTTCCTTCCAATTCGAGACACTTTTTCTCTATATCAACTTTCATAGTTGTATGTTAAAGAGATAATCCGGTTGCATGGAGTTCCCCTCTCCATTATATCTGATCATGATCCTAAATTTACTTTTAACTTTTGGAAAGGACTTCAAAAGTTGTTGGGTACTGAATTATATTTTAGTAAAAATTTTCTTCCACAATCATATGGGTAGTCAAAATGAAAAATTCATACCTTGGAGGATATGCTACATGTTTTTTCACTCGATTACTAGCGAAATTGGGACCGACAAATTTCTTTGGTTTAATTTTCTTATAAAAACAATTTTCATTCTAGTATACAGATGGTTCCAATTGAGGCATTATATGGGAAGCGGTGTCGAACTCAATCTTTTTGGGATGAAGTAGATGAAAGGAAGTTGATGACACCAAAATTTGTAGAAAAGATGGCATAAAAGGTTCAGTTGATTCAGAAGCACATGAGAAAAGCTCAGAGCAGAAAGAAAAGTTATGTGGATAATCAAAGGAAGGATATTTCTTTTGAGGTAGGTGATCATGTCATCCTCAAAGTTTCTCCATGGAAAAGTGTGATGTGTTTTGGTAAGAATGGAAAGTTGAGTCCGAGGTTCATTAGAACTTATGAAATCCTGGAGAAAGTTGGATCAGTTTCTTACAGAGTGGATTTACCTCCAAGATTTTCTCAAGAACACAATGATTTTTATGTTTCAATGTTGAGAAAATATATTCCTGATCTATCTCATGTTTTATGTCCAGAGGTAGTTTAGTTGGAAGAGAATCTCTCTTATGAGGAACAACCAGTCTAGATTATTGACCGAAGAGAGAAAGTGTTGAGGAATAAGGTAATTCACTATGTAAAGGTTTCATGGAAAAACCATATGTTTGAATAGGCATCGTGGGAATATGAAAATGTTATGAGGGATAAATACCCATAGTTATTTGATAAGTGAATAAAATTGTGAGGAAGCAATTTCTGAAGGGGGGAAAGGCTGTTACATCCCAGGTAAATAAAGAAATAATAAGTTTTAATTTTGATTAATATTTTGTGAATAAAATATTAATATTACTTTAAAGGGGTCTCTATTTTCTATGTCATAACTAATACGCAACAACGTGTTTCTTTGAAATCTTACATTGCCCAATAATAATATAATATTATTATTTTAAATGGTAGTTAACACCTAGCCATTGTATTGGTGTGAATGAATAGAACTAACTAAAATATTATTATACATGTTTGTTAAATGTTTTTACATTTATCCAATAAATTTTAGAGGCTTAAAATATGAAAGAATTCAATTTCAAGCATAAATACTCTAATATTCATTAAAAGGTGGATTTATCGTGTTTTGATGGAAAACCCTTTTTAAATCTAGTTTTTTCCAATTTTATATGATCTATTTAAAAAAAATTCTTCTTTATAATTGGGACATCAAGATTCACTTTGGGTAGAACTTTGGTATTTTTCTGATAAAATTCAATTTTTGATGAATAGTGGAAAATACTGTATTTTAATTCAAAACTGAATTTTAATATAATTTATTTATATGGTTAGATTATATTTTTAATTTTATTAAATCATAATTAGATTATATTTTTACCATTTAATTCAATTCTTTTCATTGTAATTAATTCCACTTTGAAATTGGACATAAACAAGTGTGGATCTTTTGATATTTAATATTTCTTAAAAACACGCTTTTTGTTTTGACAACGAGAATTAATTTTAAAAATAATTAATCCAACTTCTATGTATTGAATTTTTTAAAATAGAAATAATTTTGGAATTCAGAATATCAAATATATCTTAGGCTTAATTTTTAGTAGTTTACAGAAAAACTTCAAATTTTGATGAATAGTGAAACCACTAAGTAGTAGTTAAAAACTAACTTCCATTTAAATGATATTTTACCGCTTCTGTGAATTGAATTTTTAAAGTACAAAATAAATGGTTTTTATTATTAATTAAAATTTGGTTCAATAATATGAAAATAATTTTTGGATAATAGTAACTTTTGACTTTTATTTACCGCGGTTAAAGGTAAATAGGGTAATTAAAGGTAAAAAAAATATTATAAAAATAAAAAATTACCTTAACACTTGTCTTAACCTTATTTTATAAATCATGGAAGACCATGGACATCCTTGTGTCTATTTTCGGACCCCATAAAGCCACTTAAGAGTTATAATGACACTTTATATTTATTAATTTAAAGTAAAGACAAAAATGACATAAAACAATATCTTTTAGTAAATTAATTTTTACATGGAATTATGTAAGTTATCTCTTAGAATATATATATTATTCGGAAAGATAAAAAATTTCCCTACATAATGGTATTTTGTTTATAATTTTTAGACATCAAAAAAATAAAATTATTTATCTCAGAAAATTGATGCAGTGTTTATCTCATTAATAAATGATTTAAATAAATAATATTATAAAGATTAAAATAATTCCAAAAACCTGTACAATTCTTATTGGATGATTTTACTTGGACCATGAATCATCAAATCTTCGACACTAATATGTTTTGGATCTTTATAAATCAAAAATAATTATATAATAAAATAATACTTTCACACTTTCCTAAAGAACCCCCACCCCCCCATAAAAGGAAACCACATTAACCCATTCCTCACACCTCTCAAGCCCCTGGCCTCATCCAAAAATTTCCCCAATAATCTCTAAATATCCCTATCTCCCAAATATAAGCCTTAACTTAGGAATAAGGCACTTCAATAAATCCTTTTGGTTCAAACCAAAGGGAGTTACCCGAATTAAAGGTAACCGTTTCTCTTAAATTATTTTCTTTTTATTTTACTTCTCCAACCCCTAAACTATTTTTATTCTCTTATTTTATAACAACAATATTATCCTTAATATACTAGTATGTTGTTATGATATGGATTATAACTATATGTTCACACACCCCCATCTAATGAGTAAAGAACATATTGTTTTTGTGGTTGGGAAACTAACGCCTCACGAAGCGATGATTGTTCAATTATCTCTTACCACCTATCTTGTTGGCCATTATGATAGTAATGTATTTATATATGATATATATTATGTTTATTTTTTCTTTATACTGCTGTATTTTTTCATTTATATCATATCTTTATGGTTTCCATTATGGCTAAATGCAATAATTTCATTTGAGGAAGTGCGAACTACCGCCCCTCAAAGGGATATGACTAATTAATGTCATATGTGGGATGTATAATGGATGGAATTAATGATATTACATATGATATTATAATTGAATTATAATATACATATGTATCATTATATTTTAATTCCTTTAAAATAAGAAATAGAAATGAAAGCAGTGTTCATGCGTACATACGGCTTACCGTCTCGATGAACGGTGTATTTCGTTTCTTACCTAGAAATGTTATATACTATTATAAATACATATATATACTGAATATATAAGATATATATGATATATTAATCATGAATATTATTCAAGATATAATAAACTTTTGACCACATGGACAACTTGTAAATATAATAAGTTCATTTTTTGACTCAAGTACGAAATATCGACAAAATGACCATTATTAGCTTAAATATTTATATAATGTTTATAACATTGTAATAATTTATATAAAAGGAATAATAATATTGAAAAAGTTTCTTATTCAAGTGGACTTAACATTAGTTTATTATTCAGGAGATTAAAGAATGAATGGGTCAAGTCGGACATGAGGTATGGGACTTCGTCTCAATATCCTTTAATTGAGGCATATTTTGTTTTAATTCACAACATTCTTTTACATGAGGAATGTTTCTTTTAAGTTAAGTGGTGATAATAACCTTTTCCTCCGCCGCGAGTATTATTTGACCTTGTATTCTTTAATAAGACGTAATGTTTTTAAAAGGGAAGTAAATACTATTTACACTTTTTTACGTATATTGGTATTGAAAATGATTTTTCTAATGGATTTATTATTTCAATATATTTAAATGATATATTGTGATTGAAATGTGGAAATCTTATCTTTCCTTTATGTTTGCTTTATGTGTTATGAATTTGTTATGGTTATTGGGAATTGTTATGTATATGGGTGGTTCCTTGATAAACCTAGGGAAGGTGCGCCCGAGATATATCTCCAATTCATTAGAAAACATGACCGAGGTAAACATGAATGATTCTACTAAGAGATTTACGGAATTGGTATTCCCAATGTAACTCCCTACATAGCTGTGATAGCTACAATGTAAGTATGATATGGATGCCACAATTTACCTTTATGATTTATGTTTTCTATTGTAACACCCCAGGATTTCAGAGTGTGTTATTTCTTCAAAATAATTCAATAACTTGCACTACACGCAACACCGAGTTCAATCACACCATGACTTACAAAAAAATCCATTCAAAAGAGGTTATGAATAGTATTATCTAAATTTTAAACTTTATATAATCCTTATAATTTTAGAATCCATATTATGAGTTTCTTAGATATAATGCAAGAACAAATTCATTTTCAGTATTGCACTTTTATCAACTTTTAATAGTGAACCCTTTTTAAATACAATATTTTAAACTTTTTGACTAAATGGGGACATCAAAAATTTAAAATGAAACATCCCAAGCTTCCACGGTACACTTTCTTTGAATAATACCGTAGCGTGTGTTGTACGCAACCTTGAGTTTTAACACACACCACAACCAATCAAACTAGCCATTATAAATAGTAATACTTACTTTTTGAAATTATATATATTTTATATTTGAAAATGGACTTCATTTTTGGATTCGTAATATCAAATTTAGCCTAAGGTGAAATTTTGGTACTTTTCGGATAACTTTAATATTTTGATGAATAGTGAAAATTACTAAATTTTAATTAAAAACAACTTTTTTAATCAAAATAATTAATAGTGATAAATTATTAATTTGAGTGGTTTTAAAGTATATTTAGAATATATTTTTACCACTTAATATAATGTTGGTCATTGGACATAATTTTACAATTAAACCGAACATAAACAAGTGTCAATCTTTTGATAGTTATTATCTCTTAAAAACACGCTTTTTGTTTTGACAGCGGGAATTAATTTTAAATTAATTTCTGCCACTTCTGTGTTTTGAATTTAGAAAAATGGATTCCATATTTGGAATCAGGATGTTCAAATTGTGTAAATAGGTAACTTTTATTTTTAGACATTTTGAAAAATTACTGCGGTAAATATTTTATTTACCATGGTTAAGGGTAAATCCGGTAAATAAGGGTTAAAAAAATAATATTATAATAATACTAAATTACCCTAAAACGTGTCTTAACCCTATTGGTTGATACATGGTCGACCATGGGCATCTTTGTGTCTATTTTGGGACCCCATGGATCCACTTGTAAGTGATAATGACACATTATATTAATAAAGTTAAAATAAAAATAAAAATGGCATAAGCTTACATCTTTTAGAAGAACAATTTTTACATAGGGTTATACATGTTGGATTTTCGATTATAAATATTCATTAGAAAGATAAAAAGATTTCCTACATAATGATATTTTATTTATAATTTTTAGACATTAAATAATTTATTTTATTTATGACACAATGATGATGTAGTAATTACTAAAATAGTGAAAAATTAAAATAATTGATATTATAAATACCCAAATAATTATAATATGAAACTTTTAATGAATTAAACTAATTTTCTATGATAATATGATATATTAGGATTGATTTAATTGACTTTTTTCGAAGTAATCAATCTGTTAGGAGTTTCACAAAAATCAACTATTGAATAGTGTCAAAATTGACATAAAAGAGTTCTTAAAACAAATATTATATTATTAATTGATATTAAATTCCTAAAAATCTAAGGTTCGGCCAAGAGACTTATATTATGATAGGTTCCTCATTAATGGACCACTTTGGGGTCTCTTGGATGTATATAGTAAGTTTATTAACCATATTATATAAAAATACAAAGAGACATTGTAAAAGTGAAACTAATTAACTTAGAGTTAATACTTAAAGATAAGGTTAATATAAGTACCCAAACCTGTCTAAATTCTATTGGTTGAGTGGTTTTCGACGTATCCCCACCTTAAACTTTGAATAGTCAACTTTGGAGCCATTAGAAACCGAATATGAATTTATTATAAATTAATATTTCTAGCTTTTCCAAAGGTGCCCCTCTCCCCTCTTATAAAAGGGCACTCCTCCTTCTCTTTTCCTCACACCTCTCAAGCAACTTGGCTCGTCCAAACTCTGCCCAACTAAGCTCCCCACATCCCTCTCCTCCTCCTTGAAGCTTCCCCTTAGGCAGAAAGCATTTCAAGAAGTCCTTTGGTTCCAACCAAAGTGAGTTACCTAAATTAAAGGAGGTTAACCTACCCCAACAAAGGAAAAGTACAAGGTAAGGGTTATTTCACAATCTCTTCATTATCCGAGGTTGTTTATACGTAATAATCTACTGGGATTTCTTTATCATCCACATCCATGTTTCTTCGAAATGTATTTCAAAACATATTTATTATTTACAAGAATATGGTTTAAATTCATTTATACCCTTGTTTGACTTTTTGTAAGAGGTTTATAAAGGAATCTTTCCGTCGTTTTCAAAACAAGGTCCTTTTTAACCTTTTCGACAGAATTAAGATAAGAATGTTTTTTTTAACTTATACGGCGGGTGCGGTTATTTTCCGCCGTTATAAAATCGTCGAAGCTTTCCATACAAGCTTATAAGAATATTTTCAAAGAAAATGTTTTATTTTATATGGATCTTAAATGATTTCAAAATAAAAGGAGATACTTCTTTAAAAAGAATTTTGATTTCATCTATGTCAACATCCTTTGATGGATTTTAAGATTATTTGAAGTTGATTTATTATGATACAAAACTTCTATATTGTATTGAAGGTTTTGTGATATGTTTGACTGTGGATGTGCTATTTTTATACCATTCATAGTTTATAGTGAAATTATTGACATTTCGTATGCTAGTTTTAATCCGAATGTTTATGTTATATTTCAAACTTTTCTTCAGATGAATGTGCTAAACAAGTATGTTCCGGGTTGGGGACCGGTAAAAGTAAGCCCTCCAGGTTGGGGACTGGTAAAAGTAAGCCCTCCAGGTTGGGGACTGGTTAAAGTAAGCCCTCCAGGTTAGGGACTGGTAAAAGTATGCCCTCCGGGTTGGTGTCCGGTTATTAGAGGCACTCCGGGTTGGTGTCCGGTTATTAGAGGCACTCCGGGTTGGTGTCCGGTTATTAGAGGCACTCCGGGTTGGGTTCCGGTTAGAAGTAACCCCTAGGTCTTGGGATGAGGCCTAGACAATGAAATTAACGTTTAGCATTATGCATTCCAACATTATGAAAGTGGTTATTGATATTGCATGTGATTATTCGATTAGTAGAATATCCATGTGAACAAGTAAATGGCATTATTTCATTTTACTTTTGTCATACTATGTTAAAGTTCATGTTTAAAAGGCTTTTGTTTTAGTAATTCATTGCCTTAAATGTTTATGCTTATTTTGAATGTTCCGCTATATTGTTATCCTTACTGGGCATTTGAGCTCACCCCTTTTCTATGTTTTATTTTTCCCAGGTAGTGAAGAAGTAATTTATGAATGACTTGCAGGGATATTATGAGGGGTTAATAGTGTGGATATGAAGACTTTGTTGTTGTAGTAGTTTTTCACTTTGAAATGTAATGTAAAACTTTATGATTATATCTAGTGTTTCCAAGGCTACTAAACCAATCGGTCTTTCGAGATTTGATCTTTCTTATGTTCATGCCAATGTTACGAAGTAATGCACCGACTCTGGGTAGCTGGGGTCGGGGCGTTACAGTTGGTATCAGAGGAAGTTTAGTACAAACCTTGGAAGCTAGATTTAGATAAACTCTGATTAGAGCACGTAGACCTAAGATGAACTTTGAGGATTAGTATAGAAGAACTTCCTAGAATTTTGGTATTGTAGAGATTTTGTGAGTTTTCCGAGCAATACATCCCTGTCTGGATACGAGCAGGTAGAGGCGGCTCTGGCACAGATGTACCTAGGGGTAAAACCCGAAAACACCGCTTTGAGCTAGACTCGAACGGGAACTGGTGCACGACAACGGGCCTTGCTGCACTCTTGGTTACGACACTCCCGGGGGATATGCTTAGGATAACTCTCATTTTCTTTACAAATCATTTTGAAGGGATTATGAGTATATACTTCCTCAAAGAAAACATTCTTATGATTATGGATTATATCCATAAATAGTTCAATTTATGTTAAGTGTTTTATAAGTATGGGATTATGTATTTTGATTCATAAACATATATAGTTTATGCCATTGTTTAGAAATGGCGCCCAGTAGAAGGAATGAGAACTCCAGAAATGCACATGATCCAAAGAGAAAGAAGGATCATATATTTTATGGTCTTAAGCCAAAATTTACAAGAGAAATAGTCTCCCATGTATTATCATCATATGAAGAAATAATATCATGTGTTGATAAGATAAGTAAAGAGTTTACTGAGTCCTATGGCTTTGAAGGGAAGCAAGAGAAGAAAAGGATAGAAGAGAGAAAGATGGATAAAGGGAAGAGGGAAAAGAAGAATTTTCCCATATGTGGTAACTGTGGAAAGAAACACCCTGGAACTTGCCTGAAAGAAATGGGATTTTGTTATAAGTGTGAAGGAAAAGGGCACAAAGTACATGACTACAAGGGTAAGAAAATGGTTTCAAATGTACAATGCTTCATTTGCAAGGAGTTTGGACACTACGCGAACCTATGTCCCAGTCATCAGACTATGCCGCAAATGATGCTATTGGATAATAATCAAGTTATGATACTACCACAGATTAAGAGGAATGATTAGAGTTATTATGTTGATTATATCAATTGAGTGTTGTATCAACAATGTACTTGTTATAATAATTATGGAGTATATAAGGATTGTACTGCAGTACTATTTCATTAAGGACTTGAGATGGTGTGGAACAAAGAAAAGTGACCCAGTAGCAGGTTAAATGTTTGGAAAATATATGGTTGAGAGAAAGATAAACCATAATATGGTTCAGATACCGAGGTGGTGATTTTAGAATAATACATGATTGATTTGGATAAATTATATTGGATATTATTGACTACCTTGAAGCTGATTAATGATTTGTATATTCCATCATTGTTGGGTTTAAAACATTTTTGGATTAATGAAGTATATCCAGCATTCTATATGGAATAAGGGAACATGAATGTAATCAATAAGGAATATGGTAGTACATGATGAAGGTATTCATATGCTATTACGGGGTAAAAAGGATCTATATTATGTTTACCTTCCTTATAAATGTTGGACTGTGAGTTTGGATAGAAGTATTTTGGATAGTTCTAGTTTGGATTATTTTGGATTTCCATAAAAGGACAACCCGGAGGTCGGGCGGCAACCCGTCGCGTCCGGCAAGGCTGCGAGACTTGAACCCGCAACCGAAGGGCGACAAGGGTGTATCACCTACCACTGTCCCACGAGATGTCCTGAATTAAATAATGTAGTTTTTTTTAAAAGATCTGGTAGATGAATTATAAATTCATTTATTTTGGAACCCTGTACAAATAGTATAAATAGAAAAAAAAAATTACGTTCTAGAGTGAAAGATGAGTTTGTGGTAGAAATTTATTAATGGGTAAAATTCTAATTATAAAGTAAGTATATCTCCTTATTATCTTAGACAATCTCATAAATAAATTCCTCAACATTAATAATAGAAACTTAGAACAAAAATGTTGTCCTAGATGGTACCTTAAATCATCACAAATTTATGGCTTTGGGATTGTTGTCCTTTTCATAGCCATGTTCTCTACCACTCTCCATCAGATAATTGATGGTTAGATTTTTCTTCCATATCCATATTTTCCTACATGGAACCCTAGTATGTGTTATTTTCGGTAATCTTCATACTTTCGACTCTTTATTTTAAATAGAGGCCGTATTAATTCATTTTTCGATGTGGGATTTCAACTAAGATATTTTGAAACGTCAAAAATGTGTTATCCTAATACCCTATGTTTTGTTGAACCGATGGTATTTCAAATCATCATAGATTGATGAATTTAAGGACCTCAATTTTACACTTGTTTGTGATTGATGACCTCAATCACTACCTATAAATATTTACGTTTTTCCTCCAATTATATGTCTCTAATTGCCACCAATGTTCTCCTAATCGAGATCATAATTTGGTGGTGACCCTTTGATTTCTCTTTTCCTCATATTAAGACTAAATTTTAGTAACCCAATTTCCGATGTGGGTTTTCCCACAAATATATTATCTATTTTCAACCTTTTATTTTCGAAGAACAATTTCAAATTGCGAGGACGCAATTTATTGAAGGAGGGGAGAATGTAACACCCCAGGATTTCAGAGTGTGTTATTTCTTCAAAATAATTCAATAACTTGCACTACACGCAACACCGAGTTCAATCACACCATGACTTACAAAAAAATCCATTCAAAAGAGGTTATGAATAGTATTTTCTAAATTTTAAACTTTATATAATCCTTATAATTTTAGAATCCATATTATGAGTTTCTTAGATATAATGCAAGAACAAATTCATTTTCAGTATTGCACTTTTATCAACTTTTAATAGTGAACCCTTTTTAAATACAATATTTTAATCTTTTTGACTAAATGGGGACATCAAAAATTTAAAATGAAACATCCCAAGCTTCCACGGTACACTTTCTTTGAATAATACAGTAGCGTGTGTTGTACGCAACCTTGAGTTTTAACACACACCACAACCAATCAAACTAGCCGTTATGAATAGTAATACCTACTTTTTGAAATTATATATATTTTATATTTGAAAATGGACTTAATTTTTGGATTCGGAATATCAAATTTAGCCTAAGGTGAAATTTTGGTACTTTTCGGATAACTTTAATATTTTGATGAATAGTGAAAATTACTAAATTTTAATTAAAAACAACTTTTTTAATCAAAATAATTAATAGTGATAAATTATTAATTTGAGTGGTTTTAAAGTATATTTAGAATATATTTTTACCACTTAATATAATGTTGGTCATTGGACATAATTTTACAATTAAACCGAACATAAACAAGTGTCAATCTTTTGATAGTTATTATCTCTTAAAAACACGCTTTTTGTTTTGACAGCGGGAATTAATTTTAAATTAATTTCTGCCACTTCTGTGTTTTGAATTTAGAAAAATGGATTCCATATTTGGAATCAGGATGTTCAAATTGTGTAAATAGGTAACTTTTATTTTTAGACATTTTGAAAAATTACTGCGGTAAATATTTTATTTACCATGGTTAAGGGTAAATCCGGTAAATAAGGGTTAAAAAAATAATATTATAATAATACTAAATTACCCTAAAACGTGTCTTAACCCTATTGGTTGATACATGGTCGACCATGGGCATCTTTGTATCTATTTTGGGACCCCATGGATCCACTTGTAAGTGATAATGACACATTATATTAATAAAGTTAAAATAAAAATAAAAATGGCATAAGCTTACATCTTTTAGAAGAACAATTTTTACATAGGGTTATACATGTTGGATTTTCGATTATAAATATTCATTAGAAAGATAAAAATATGTCCTACATAATGATATTTTATTTATAATTTTTAGACATTAAATAATTTATTTTATTTATGACACAATGATGATGTAGTAATTACTAAAATAGTGAAAAATTAAAATAATTGATATTATAAATACCCAAATAATTATAATATGAAACTTTTAATGAATTAAACTAATTTTCTATGATAATATGATATATTAGGATTGATTTAATTGACTTTGTTCGAAGTAATCAATCTGTTAGGAGTTTCACAAAAATCAACTATTGAATAGTGTCAAAATTGACATAAAAGAGTTCTTAAAACAAATATTATATTATTAATTGATATTAAATTCCTAAAAATCTAAGGTTCGGCCAAGAGACTTATATTATGATAGGTTCCTCATTAATGGACCACTTTGGGGTCGCTTGGATGTATATAGTAAGTTTATTAACCATATTATATAAAAATACAAGAGACATTGTAAAAGTGAAACTAATTAACTTAGAGTTAATACTTAAAGATAAGGTTAATATAAGTACCCAAACCTGTCTAAATTCTATTGGTTGAGTGGTTTTCGACGTATCCCCACCTTAAACTTTGAATAGTCAACTTTGGAGCCATTAGAAACCGAATATGAATTTATTATAAATTAATATTTCTAGCTTTTCCAAAGGTGCCCCTCACCCCTCTTATAAAAGGGCACTCCTCCTTCTCTTTTCCTCACACCTCTCAAGCCACTTGGCTCGTCCAAACTCTGCCCAAATAAGCTCCCCACATCCCTCTCCTCCTCCTTGAAGCTTCCCCTTAGGCAGAAAGCATTTCAAGAAGTCCTTTGGTTCCAACCAAAGTGAGTTACCTAAATTAAAGGAGGTTAACCTACCCTAACAAAGGAAAAGTACAAGGTAAGGGTTATTTCACAATCTCTTCATTATCCGAGGTTGTTTATACGTAATAATCTACTGGGATTTCTTTATCATCCACATCCATGTTTCTTCGAAATGTATTTCAAAACATATTTATTATTTACAAGAATATGCGTTAAATTCATTTATACCCTTGTTTGACTTTTTGTAAGAGGTTTATAAAGGAATCTTTCCGTCGTTTTCAAAACAAGGTCCTTTTTAACCTTTTCGACAGAATTAAGATAAGAATGTTTTTTTTAACTTATACGGCGGGTGCGGTTATTTTCCGCCGTTATAAAATCGTCGAAGCTTTCCATACAAGCTTATAAGAATATTTTCAAAGAAAATGTTTTATTTTATATGGATCTTAAATGATTTCAAAATAAAAGGAGATACTTCTTTAAAAAGAATTTTGATTTCATCTATGTCAACATCCTTTGATGGATTTTAAGATTATTTGAAGTTGATTTGTTATGATGCAAAACTTCTATATTGTATTGAAGGTTTTGTGATATGTTTGACTGTGGATGTGCTATTTTTATACCATTCATAGTTTATAGTGAAATTATTGACATTTCGTATGCTAGTTTTAATCCGAATGTTTATGTTATATTTCAAACTTTTCTTCAGATGAATGTGCTAAACAAGTATGTTCCGGGTTGGGGACCGGTAAAAGTAAGCCCTCCAGGTTGGGGACTGGTAAAAGTAAGCCCTCCAGGTTGGGGACTGGTTAAAGTAAGCCCTCCAGGTTAGGGACTGGTAAAAGTATGCCCTCCGGGTTGGTGTCCGGTTATTAGAGGCACTCCGGGTTGGTGTCCGGTTATTAGAGGCACTCCGGGTTGGTGTCCGGTTATTAGAGGCACTCCGGGTTGGGTTCCGGTTAGAAGTAACCCCTAGGTCTTGGGATGAGGCCTAGACAATGAAATTAACGTTTAGCATTATGCATTCCAACATTATGAAAGTGGTTATTGATATTGCATGTGATTATTCGATTAGTAGAATATCCATGTGAACAAGTAAATGGCATTATTTCATTTTACTTTTGTCATACTATGTTAAAGTTCATGTTTAAAAGGCTTTTGTTTTAGTAATTCATTGCCTTAAATGTTTATGCTTATTTTGAATGTTCCGCTATATTGTTATCCTTACTGGGCATTTGAGCTCACCCCTTTTCTATGTTTTATTTTTCCCAGGTAGTGAAGAAGTAATTTATGAATGACTTGCAGGGATATTATGAGGGGTTAATAGTGTGGATATGAAGACTTTGTTGTTGTAGTAGTTTTTCACTTTGAAATGTAATGTAAAACTTTATGATTATATCTAGTGTTTCCAAGGCTACTAAACCAATCGGTCTTTCGAGATTTGATCTTTCTTATGTTCATGCCAATGTTACGAAGTAATGCACCGACTCTGGGTAGCTGGGGTCGGGGCGTTACATCTATGTTTTATTCATAAATCTTATGATTTCATGAGGTATGTTAAAGAGATTATGTTATGTATGCAAAGATAAACTAGTGTTTTATTTAATTTTTTTATAACCCTTACTGATATTTTTATGCTCATCCCCTGTTTTGAAATATTTTTCACAAGACATAAAGATGAATAGGGTCATGGATGAGATCAAGGAAAAGTCATTCTATCTAAAACATGGGACTAAAGATGACTCTTTTTTTCAATATATTTTATTTTATGAAAAAAATGGAAACTGAGTAGAAGTGCCTACCTTGAAATTTTTGATATGTAATGTAATAGTTATGTCCTAATTCTCTAAAACTATAAACCTAAAAATATTCTCAATGTGGTTTTTTCATTTAATTCAAGATTATGTAATGTTTAAGGCCGAGTCCTTATATAAAATCAATGTCAATTTGTAATAAAATGATTCAATTAGTGTCATATTGGTCACACCATGCATCAGATTGAGGTGCGACTAATTCCTCTACATCCCAAATGACTTATGGATCATTATCATAAATCATACAAATAATATTAATTTCTTTCCATGGTTTTGAGTATGCGACTTTTTTTTATTAAAATGAAATTTTAAATAAGAATAACGCACTTTGATTCAAACAAGTTGTATCGTGTGTGTGTTTGACATGGGAATTGCTAATACATGTTAAAAATTAATTATGAATCATTTTCCCTAATTATAGAAAAAATATGAGTGCATTTTCTAGGTTTTTATTGAGTGTCACTTTTTATATTAAAATTTCAATTTTAAAATGATAAATAACACTTTAACACCAGCGAATTTGGTTTTTAATTACACACATATTTATTCAAACATTGTGGTTAGATTATGTACCTGTTTAATGATTGGGAGTTTTACAGATGTTTCATCAACAACACTAGTGAAAATATTGAAATTTTCAACACAAAATTATCTTATTGGTAGATTACTACCCTATAAAAAAGTACTTAAAAAGGTTGGGAAACAAATTATACCAAAAACCAACCTAAAACACTTGCACAATGTCTCTTATCTTCTATGAAAATTATTGTGTAAACATTTCAATAATTGTTCTCAAACACAATTTTTGAATGATCCTAATTCTACTTAATTTCCCAAAAAACTTATTCTTAGCAAGACAACCCTTTCTCTCCTCCTCCACCTGAATCTACGCCTCAGTCTCCAGCTCTACCTCCTCCTCCACATTAGTCTCTAACTCTAAATCTGCCTCCACCTCTGACTCTTCCACCGCAACCACCTCCACCTATTTTCTTTCCTAATAATTATATGGTTTCCAGGCCATCTTTCTAAACAAATTTATTTCCTCCATTATAATTATCCTTGATAAATAGATAAAAAACAATCTATAATCATTCTAACACGAATGGTTTGACCAAAAAATATATTTAGAAGGCCATAACACATACTAGATAAAAATATAATAGGTAATCACCTAAATTTCTTGTCGGCATATAATCTAACAAAAAGTATGCTACCAAAACATCTCAAAACAAATTTATTTTTCTTTTTATTTTTTAGGTTGTAAAAAAAATTGATAGTACTAGTAAAACATAGACTATAAAATTATTATGAAATATTGTTAATGAAATTATAATTAACTTTGGAAATTATCTATTGCGGATGATGGTCTATTAATTCTTTATGATCACTCTCAATTACCCACCTGAAACACTTTCACAATGTCTCTTATCTTAAGTGAAAATGTTGTGTTCACTTTTCAAAAAAATTCTCAAACACAATATTTGTATGATCCTCATTCAACTTCATTGCCCAAAATTTTTCTTATTTACAATATATCCCTTTATCTCCTCCTTCGCCTCAGTATATTACTCAGTATCCACCTCTGCCTCCTATTATTCTTCAATCTCTGACTCTGAATCTTTTCCACCTCCTCCTACACCTCCACCTTTTTCATTTCCAAATAATTTTACTCTTTTCATGTCATCTCTTCTAAAAAAATTGATTTCATCCACTATACTTCCCCTTGATTAAGAGATAAAAATTAATATATAATCATTCTGACACTAATGTTTCACACCAAAAATATATCTATAAGGTCATAAATCATACTAGATCACAATAATAGAAGGTAATCACTTAAATTTGTTCTCAGAAAAAATTATTCTACCCACTCATCTCCAAAAAAAAATTATTTTTCTTTTGAGTATCTAAGTTGTCATTAATATTGATAATACTGATAAAATATAGACAATCAAATATTTATGAAATATAATTAATTAAATTTTAATTACCTTTGGAAATTATCTATTAGGGGATAATAGTCTCTTCATTCTTTAAAATCACTCTTATAAATCTAGAAACATAATAGCCATGATCGATTTTATTATCTTGTCTCTCCATCAACCAAATTATCTTTTCCATAGAAATGATATAGGGATTAATTAATCCAAATCTTGTTTCACACAATATTCCCTTTATATTGTTGTAATATAAACTTATGTAGAAAATATTAATATTTATTAACTTTAATAAACATATTATCTAACTATTTGGATTGACTTTTTATAAAAATGTACCTTATATATGTGTTAAAAATTGAGACAACCAAACTATTAATGCTTGATAATATCATTTAGAGTCTTGAGACTAATTATAAATGTCAAGGTATTTGAACATTTTTATTCTAAATATTAAATATAATACATAGTTTTATTTTTAATTGTGGTCTCTGTATGAATTTTTGAAGATAAGAAATGTTGATCTCGAACTGGTGGGTAGAAGGTGCTCTGAGAAGGCCATTTGGTTTTATTGTTTGATTCACTAGATTTTCCTAACCGACCTTCTATTTTCCAAAAAATTTATCCATCTGTAATAGCATACCTCACTTTAAACATTTTATCAGTAATGATTATAGGTTTTTCATATGAATAAATTTGTTAAATACATACCTCATGTATGTTTATATTATTATACGGTCATGATATGAAATATCCAATAACATCATTGACCATTGTAATATCTGTACCATCAAGTGGAATATAAAATTCAGAAATTGGTCCTAGGATGCTTAAATCCCCACTATCATGTGATATTTTTATGGTATTGATGGTGTATCTTTTCTCCCATGATAGTATACATTGTACCCATTATAATATGGAATTCCATGGGTGTTGAGAGATACAAATCAAATACAATTATACCCTACAAAATTTTAGTAATATAAATTTATTATAAGTTGTTTTATTCACATTTAGGAGAAAGATTATTGAAAAGAAATTATTACCATAGGTGAGGTATATAGTTGGGTGGAATGACTAGACTCAAATCTAGTTGGACCATTTGTTTCATGTGCAGATCATTGCTCTACTTTGAGTTATCTTTTATAATTTCTCATACATTGGTATGCCAAACTAGACTGAAAATAATATCTTATATTGATAAAATTTGTGTATAAAATCATTCCATCATATTATATATATCTTCATGTGGTTTTATCTTCCAAAAATATGTTTTATGAGAGTCTCTGAAACCAAATCCTATGATGCGACCATATTGTTTAGACTGATTCAAAGCTACTTAAAGTATCTTTTATTATAGTACGATCATTTCTAATTTTGTTTCTAAACCATACACAAAAAATATGAACCTAAATATATATTTTTGTAATATTTTTATAAATCATAAAAAATAATAATTATTTCATAAATTAACAATTTTGAACCAATATGGATAAGATAAATAATTTAAAATAATATATTATTGACAATAATGAACCTAAAATGATTTATCATTGCAAAGATTGATGAGATAAGTCCACGTTTCTATATTTATAATGTGTGCATAACTAAATGGTGGGTGGGGATTAAATTTCCTCTCGACATACATAAGATGTAACTTCGTAAGAAGATTCTGGAAGCCTATATAGGATTTTACAATGGACATTAATATTATTTTCATATAGAAATATTCTAAAAAAATGAACATTGTAAGGAATAATGAAAATTAAACCATCCTTTCAATATATATATTTTTCAAAATATAGAGAACTATATCACAACATTACTATTATATCATTCTAAATGATTTCCTTTATTACAGGTTAGACGTGTAACCATTAATTAATATCAATCATAACATTCATCCTCGTTTTGTTCCCAAGATAGTTAGTGTACATTGAGTTGTTGGAGTCAATATGTTGGCCACATTGATTCCAATCAACATAAAATTTTATACCTAACTTTTTTCCTTGATAATTTTATTTAACATTGTGATGTTGGATCATTTTTGTTTTTTTCATCAACTGGTTTTTTATCCCCTAATAATTCCATTGTTCCATCATCAATAGTATATTCTTCCTTAGTATTGGTAATATCATCATGTGAAGAATACATTGTCTTCATGAGTGGTCAAACATTTAATATGTACTTAATAAGAAAAATACAATGCCCTCCATGCATAAAATTCCACATTTTCATGCATCTTGAATGAAAATTATTACTATTTTGACCAAAGATATAATAATTCAACACTCTAGTACAACTAACCTCCAGTAATTTTTTTTATCCATCCTCATATGCTTGATTGTGTTCCACATCATGATGATGGATTGGACTCCCTCTTTAAAACCATCCTTCATCCACCATTGTGGTTCCAATGTCCCCTGATGGCATACCTCCCAAACAATCAATATTGCATTTTGTTTCATGATAACAATCCCCTATCTTTTGTAGACAAATACATATGTTTCTTGAACTAATCCTACCAATATTCATCCCATGCCAGGTATTGGTGATCATTTTGGATGACTACTACTCAGATTAGTTCAAATAACATTGAATATATGGGGGATGAGTCTCAAGAAAAAAAATTAAAAAAAATAGTTTGTGAGATTAAAGGTCCATGACACTACCATGAGAACATAAACCCATCCCCATTAAGCTGAAAAAACTCTAACCTATGTTACTAGTCCTTATCCCTCACCTGTATCTCAAATATAAGTGCTTTATATCCATTGAGGTTCAAAAATAACACAAATTAAATTTTAATTTTGGCTTCTAAAATATTTTAATTCAAAAATGAAGGAATGAACATTCAAATCAAAATGGCTTCCAATCGTAGTCATTTAAATCCACTCACAAACATTTACTCTTTTCCACTTCCTATGAAATGTATTTTTTGAAATAGATTAGTGGAGATATATAGTTGTGGTGGTATTGGTGTGAGGTGGATGAGAGAGCTTTGAAAATAACCATTTCTCTAAGATACCATGAGAAGGTGTCCTAATGATTAAGCCAAAATAAGGGATGGATATATCTGCACATTGTGGGTGGAATACCTTTGACAATTAGATTGGAACTCTTTTAAATTTATCAAGGTTGAATGGGAAGATAATCAAAAGGTGAGTTTGGATTGTTTTTTTCACAAAAAATGTGCAACATGAGTATTTTTTGGAGGTAACCCATCATAATAGTATTCTCATCCAAATATGCTTAATTGTGGAGTTATAACATGATCCAATGCGACTTCACCTAAATTAAAATTATTTTTGGATGAAGTGTTGTGAAAATTAATTGAGTGATCAGAATAAGAAAATTGTTATCAATAAGCCAGACAAATTCATTAATTATGTTTTGATTTATGGTTAGGTGTCATTTTTTTGTTCTCAAGAAGTAGTAAATGAGGAGGATGAATGGCTAAAAGAGTTTAATAATGAGTTTAAATATGTGGTACTCAAAGTCATGGTAATCGATTTGATGAAGATTAATGAATACATTCCAAGAGGTAGGAATGTCATCATGGGAATTTTGAACCACAATGGTGGGAGGAAGGATAGTTTGAAAGAGGGAGTCCATTCCATCGTTAAGATATAGAATAAAATCAAGCATCTAAGGACGGATTAAATAAAGGTAGTGAAGGTTAGTTGTAGTGGAGTATTGAGGTGTTATATATCTGTTCAATATAGTAATTATTTTCATGCAAGATTCATGCAAATATGGAATTTTATGCATGAAGTGTTCTGTATTGTATATCTATCTTACCAAAATGAATCCCTATTTACACATACTTATTTGTGAAAATTTTCATCCTCTTTTATGAAATGTTATTTATGTTGATTACAACTATTATGTGTTGTAGTCTTTTTTCAAT
Source organism: Viscum album (assembly GCA_963277665.1). Classification (NCBI taxonomy): domain Eukaryota; kingdom Viridiplantae; phylum Streptophyta; class Magnoliopsida; order Santalales; family Viscaceae; genus Viscum; species Viscum album. The sequence continues at coordinate 646,483,583 of OY728158.1, read as the reverse complement.
TATCATACATTAGGAATATTTTAATAAAATTAAAAATAGATACATGGTTTTCATGTGGATCAGGGGTATGTATAATCATTAGAGAAAACCTACATAGTTATTTTAATTAACCACTTTATATGAATATTGGTGCACATGTAGTGAATGTTTCATTGGGTCAAAGGTTGTAAGGATTATTATTTGTTAGAAGGGATAGAGTAATAAATGATTTCTAGTGGAGACTTATGGAGTTTGAGTCTGTAATGGTAGGTTGGTTATTCATATAGTATTTTATTTTTAAGTAGTATTTATCAAATTGTTATTGTTTTTATTCTTGTATGCATTTATCTTCATGAGATACTATTGTGTACTATTTTATATATATTCACTTTTTATGTGAGTCTTTTAAACCATTTATCATCGATCATGTTGAACATTACAATTTATTATCAATCCTTTGGAAGTTGGTTGATGATTCCAATGGTTGGGTAATATTTTCATTCCTCTTAGGTCAAGTTATGAATAGTTGAACAATATTTTGATGTTATAGTTTTATAAAAGAAAAATTTATTCATAAGATAAAACACACACACAAAAATAAAGAAAATGAATTTACTTAAATCACATCACTTCATCAAAAATCACTTCATTCTTGGGGAGGAATTTATTTATAAAATAATTTGATAGAAAAGTAAACTCATATAAAACATATTCTATCAATAAATCCACATCTAGAAACACCTCTAGTAGAAACTGATGTAGTGTGTTTTGATGTGACATGTTTTCATTTATAAATTTAAAATAAAGTAATTTCATAAAAATCTATTTAATACTAGTTTATTAAAATAAAAACATTATTTTAACAAGTTATGAATTTATTGGACATGGGTAATTATTGGAAACCATACATTGATAATGGAAATAAATTGTATCTCCTTTAATTATATTCGTAACCCATTGAATATCATCTTCTCTCATTATTGTAATGTTTTAGTGAATATATTTTTCTATATGTGTACTAATATTAGGAACCTATCAATCAATTATAAACACACATATTTTTGACAATATATCAAAACAATTGAGTTTGGATGAAATAAAAAAAAAGTATGTTTATTTTGATTTAAATAAAAATTTAAATAGTTCGTTCCATATTAAATTATATCTATATAAAATTTTGATAATGTTAACTAATATGAATAGGAAAATTCAAACTTTAGTTACCCGAATTAGATTAACGCATTCAAATTAAAATAATATGTATATTAAGAAACTTTATATTATTCATATCTAATAACATCGCTATAAAATTAGTCCAATATAATTTTATACTTTTTTCATTTTAATGTGCACATAATACTTTGGGAAAAATATTTAAACAATGATAAACCACACCATATAAAAGTTAACAAGGAAAAATATAACTGAAATAAAAAAATCACCATCAGCTATAACAACAGATGGAGATGCAGTTCAAAGTGGTATCATATGAAGCTTGAATGAGTTTACATAGTAGGGGTGGAATTGTATAGGTATAGGTAAGTGATAGAGAAATAGAGATGATATGTAGGGTTTGTTATATTTAAGAACAATTCAAGATCACAAACCACATAACCCAAAAAATAAAACAAAGAGATAGGAAAAGGATAAAATAACATAAATTGGATTCTCGACTCGATTCGTCCAAGAGAACATGGAGGAGTAGTGTTAGATGTAGAGTAGTTCCACAAGGGCTAGAGAATCATGAATGAATGAGTTGCGGTTAGGGTTCTTTTAAATAGATTGGGGACAATTTTTGAGGGTTTTCAAAAAAATATTTGATAAAGATCACTTTTATCAGTGATAAATTAATAATTGATCATAAAAGGTAACTTTATTAGTGCAAAAAAGAGATGATAAAATACATCTTTATGAGAGCTAATGTTTTAGTGCTGATAATGATTTTTTATCAGTACCTTTTTAGCATTGATAAATCTTGATCTTTATTAATGCTAAAAAAGAGTTGATAAAAAAGAACCTTTATCAGTGATCAAAATTCCGTAATAATAATGGGTTTATAATTATAAATAAAAATAAAAAATTTGTAAAAAAATTATATAATTATATATTTGTTTATTATAATTTTATAATTATTTATTAATAATTATATTAATACTTTTTAAAAAAAATATTATATTATTTATAATTATAAATATATAATTTTATAAATGTAGTAAATATACATTTATAAATATATTTATAATAATTTATTTATAAATAAAAACATATTTATATCATCATATATATTTATATAATTATATAAATATTTGATAAATATATATAAATATAAATGTAATAAAAAAATTCTTTATTTAAATATATTTATTATAATTTAATAATTCTAAATACATTTGTATCATTATATATATATTTATAAAATTATATACATAATAAATATATATAAATATAAAAATATTCATTATCTAAATATATTTATTATAATTTTATTATTATTTAAATAGATAATTATTTATTTATAAAAACATGAATAATATTTAAAAAAATTATATTTTTATATTTATATAATTATTTAATTTTCTCCTAGGGTGGAACTCATTGGTTGCTTCCCATGTGGGTCTTGATGAAGTCTCAAGTTGAAGTATCATCGGGTACAATATTTAAATAATTTTTTTATAATTTTATAATTATTTACATATAGATCATTATTTATTTATAATTATATAAGAACTTTTTTAAAATTTAATATTTATTTGTTTATAAAAATTATAAATTTATAAATTTATAAATATACTAAATACACATTTATAATTATATTTATTTACAAGTATATTTTTTTAACATTATTAAATGATATATAATCTTAAATACATGCATTTTAAAAATGAGAAAAATTGAATAATTCAAAATGAGTGCACTTTAAAAATATTGAAAAAATGGATACGTTTTATTAATTAGATATAGATTATTCAAAAAATATTGATATATATATTAAAGTAAATATGAATAAAAAATAAAAATACAAAAACATAGTAAATAAATAAAACTAAATAAATAATAGAAAGTGATCATATTCAAAAACATATTAAATAGTAAATATTAAGAAAGAATAAATAATACTTAACTGTAATAATATTAAAAATAAATAAATAAAATTTACTAATTAATAACATAATATACAAAATGTATCATGTTATAATGAAAGTCTTAATTATAATAAAATTTGATTAAATTACATAGATATTCGGTATATGTGATTCTATATAAAATTTCATTAATTGCGTAAATATTTTTGTGTGTTTGTTCTATACGAAAATGTGTTATTTACATATTTGTATGTGAAATCAATACATCACACAACATTTGATATATGTTAAATTGAAAAATTAGACATCATCAAAAATGAACAACACATTAATATATTTTTATTTATTACATTCTATTAATTTTCAATATATTTATATTTAATATATATTATTTATTAATATTTATAATTAATATATATATATATATATATTATACTTATTCTTTTTTATAGATAATTGTTTTAGTAATAAATTTTTAAATACTTTTCTAATTTATTATTTTTTATTTTTTATTTAATTATTAAAATTTATTTATTTTTTATATTTATATTTTAAATATTAGATTTATTAATATTTATAATTTTTATATATGTGTATAAAATTTATTCATTTTTATGAATAATTATTTAATTAATAAAATGATTAATATTTCTCTTAATTTACCATTTTTTTAATTTTTGGTCATTTAATTATTTCATTTTATTCATTTTAAAAATCTATATAATTAATATATACTATTTATTAATTTTTATAATTTATATATTATTATATTCAATTTATTCATTTTCAGCAATAATTTTTTAATTAATAAAGTTGTCAATATATTTTTTAATTTTTATTTGTTTAATTATTCTATTTTGTTACAGAACTTTGTCTGTGCTAAAAGGGTGATGATACAGGCAACCCTTTATTAGTGCTAAAAATATAGTGCAGATAAAGGATACCCTTTATCATCACTAAAACTAAAGCGCTGATAAAAGGTACCTTATATAAGTGCAAAAAAGAAAGGTTCCATAAAGGTTAAGCTTTATCAATGCTAGAAAAAGCACTGATAAAAGGTACCCTTTATCGACACTTTTTTTAGCACTGATAAAAGGTTCCCTTTAATATCACTTCTTTTATTAATGAAAAAAGTTCCCTTTATTAGTTCTTTTCCTGGTACTGATAAATGATAGGGATGTTAAAAGCCTCTTTTACTATAGTGATTGATTACATAACACCCTTGGATGTGTCTTCATCGATCATGTGAAGACTCCTCAGACATGTTAGCTAAGTCAAGAACACAACCATGACATATCAGACAGAAACCCAAGGTATGTCAGGAAGAAAAAAAAGGTAATTTTAGGGAACCCCCCCCCCCCCCCGAAATATTGACCTTTTCTAGAGGGACTGTTTGGGAATGCTCCCTCGAACCATGTGAACTCCAAAACATGAGTCTTTGGTTAGCTATTCCCCTTTCAAATTGGAAGTATACATAACTGGTTTGGAATGGATACTCATACATTCCTATGGTTATTATGGGATCTTAATACAATCTAGTCATGTTCAGCTGGCCACTCATGGTTCCTACTCTTTATCTATCATAGAGTAAGGGTCAGATAACTTCCAATAGTGATACACAAGGATATAAGCCCCTAAATTTCCTAACCCTCATGGATATCAATTTTTTTCATAATGTAATAACACATTCCAACCCCTCAGTGGGTTAATTACAAATTTATCTATGAGGACTCTGATTCCTGATATAAAGAGGATATGTAGGATGCCTTTATAAGCACCTAGCTCAATATTGAACACCCTAATATGTCCTCCCCAGTACATTAGTACCATACCTATATACAGTGAGTTTGATCATATGTTATCCCTTGTTTCTCACATCGATCATGGCTCAATGTGCTTGGGGATTTGTCATGATCACATCACTCACATGATAAGATTCCCCCAGCCAGGGAAACCTCAGTGTTTGAGCCTCATTCAGTGACATTATTTGATTGTCCCCATACAAGAGAATATGACTCGATGTATGTCCCAAATGAATTCCCATAATGGTAAACCCTTGAGAAATATACCTCATGGTAATTGATTATTTTTCACCACCTATCAGCGAGTCGAGGGAAGATAAAACTATGATGAATCCAATTCTTGTTATAAGCTGGATACATAGGATGCCTTTTTTAGTCTCGATCTCCATACCAAGTTTCTAAGGGCCTTCAGATATGTCCTTTACACATGATGTTAAATTACAAGGCTTAGTCTTAAACAAACTATATAGGTTTTGATTATTGTTATGAATAGGATACATAGGATTTTTTATAAAGGTTTAATCTCATACTTGAAACAACAATCACATCCATAGATGGTTGTAAACTCTATGGTGCCAGGTTATATGCCTTCAAAATATAAAAATATTTCCATTGAAAATAAATAATGAGAAATAAAAAGAGAAACTATGATATGTTCTTATGGTATCACTAATAGAAACCCATCTACACATTGAATGATTCAACACTTGATCATTTTATCAGTGTAGCATATCTTGTATAAGGATTTGGAAGGGATCCACATATAGGATTTGAAAGGGATTCAATAACTTATCTAAAATCCACAAGAGAGTCCTATAATATGAAATAATTCCACCCAAAATGGTGTGATGACCCTGAACTCCCATCCTCTTGACCAATGTGAGTTTCTAAGGGCCATTTGGTTTGGAACCCCAAATAAACACCAACATTTGGAAATCATGTTTGTACCTTTTTATATGTGTGGGAGCCATGGGGAGTTTATATAGAGATGGAAATGGTAAACATGATGTGAATTTTTATGGAACCATAATTAACCCCCCCCCCCCCACAATTAGTCAAAAAAGATCATATCTACCTGATTGAAACAAAGATAGTGAACCTGATGCAAAATAAGTATATTCTAATAATGAAAATTCCATGCAAGAAAAGTTTCCCAATTTGGAATTTCAAAGGTCAATTGTGTTACCCATGCATATCTGATTGATAATGTTACAATATTATGACAATGACATTGTTACCTTTTGTTTTTATGACTACTAAAATTTCCCTCACAAACATCTTGACTCGACATCTTGTATTCATCAAGGGAATGTTATGGAACATACACAATGATAGTATTCTCTGTGGGTCACAAAGAAACCTCACCCACCCAATGCCTTTAGAATCAGGTGGAGAACATTATTGTTCAAAAATACCATTGACATTGTACAATACCATCCCTCAAGACTATGCATAAAGGTATCTAGATGTTGAGGCCAACAAGTCCATCTAATTCAGGGAAAGTTGCAATGAAACCATTGGAACCTATCACCACCACAAATATCTTAAAAAACTTATCCTTAGAGAATGAAAATCAACATATTTCATATCATAGGACGGTGGATGAAGGAGTCAATTAAAACTCCATACTTGTATAGAAGCTTCATAGGATGTCTCCTGTCAGCAATCATCACTAACGTCATCCCGCTAGTTCCCATCAATTATCTAATGAGGACACCACCCAAAAACTTTCCACCTTGGAAACTAATTTATGGGTATGATAGAGGTTTCATTGGGAATGGAAATCTATAGATAAGTGGGAGTGGGATCATATCCTCACTTCTAATAAAAAATCCCATAGCCATATTCCTTTGGTATGTAGTGGAAAATATCATATCCCTACTCACTCAGATCAAGCCCGCACACATATTCTTTCAGAAAGCATAGGGGAGGCATATATACCTTCCCCATAAACGAAGCCCATTTACATATTCCAAAGTTAAAATGAGGATAGGAGTGGGCTTATATCACTGCTTCAACCTAAAACATGTTGAAGAATATCGTAGATACTGTGAATGTACAAGCCTATATTCCTACACACACTTGGTTAAAGTGTAGCTACATTATAGAAAAATAGAAGATCTCTACTTGTATATTATGGAACTAGTATAGATACAAGGATAGATGCATATTCATATCCTGATAACCATAGAAGCATATCACCATGACCAGTAAAAACATGTTGTTAATTTAGAGAAAGTTCACATTCTTGTTCCCATATCGAAGGATTATAAATATATTCTGGTAAAGGATGAGGCACAAGACCTGGATCATATCTCCATTTTGACCAGGTCTTACTAACCTAGTTTGAAATATTCCTTAGGGAAAGAGCACATTCTTATAGAAAAAGGTTGGTGAATTCTCCAAAGGTGTAGTATATGGCTCATATTCCTATTCTGACCAAATATCACCAGCTTAGTTTAGCACATGCCTTGGGATAAATATAAATTCCAATCAAAAAAGATTAGTGGAATAATACAAAGTTATTGGATCAGGATCATATCCCTCTCCAAATAAGTTTTTTAGCACAATATGGCAATATCCTTAAAGAAGTTTCATATCATTACCGATGTAGCTACTCAGTATATTTTGATAGCTCATGGAATTCAGGATCATATCCCTACTTCCACCAATGAACGAATGCACTGGCATCCTTAAGAGGAAATATAGAAGGAGTATCATATTCGTACTCCCATTATGGAGGTTCATCATCATATTCTAATGCGGAATTCATATTTTAGTCAGGTTTATACCCAACACTTCATCCATGATTGACCGACATATTATGGAAACAACCCACAGGTAGATACACTGTCATACAGAGAGTACATAATCTCACCAACATAGTCCAATATATTCTCATCAATAGGGTCATATGCCTATAACACTTTATGGTTATCAACATATTCTGGAAACTATCATAAAGTTGGATCATAACCATGATTAACCCCAAAAGGAAGGTCAATATATTCTGTCCATGACATGGAATAAGGATCATATACATGATATACTCGTTTTTAGTTTCCTTGAGGATATTCAAAGAATATACACAAAACATCATGGGTCTGTTGAACCTTCAGTCGAAGAGTAAGGAAATCACTACTTTGATATTCCTTCTTTTAATAGTACAGAGATAGATCACAAGGACTATACTCTTGATATCCTCCATGGTCAACCTCCCCATTATTATATCTCTCTTGGACAAGGAAATCCCCCACATTCCTAGACACATTCTTATATAGAGGTCCTTAAAACTCAGATATGTTCATATAAAGAGGTGATTGAAACAATGGGGTTAACTATATATAGTTCCCCATAAACTATTTAAAACACATCACTGTGGTCAAATTTTGATCTAGAGAAGCAACCTCTATGTTCTGACTAGGTGGAGGCATATAAATCTAATTTAGAAGAGGTCAAAATGTATATATGTAGAGAGTAAGATGAAAACAACTTCCCAACCATGTTTTAGGCTATCCCCACTTTTGACTATTAGATCCAAAATGAGCTAGAGAAGGAGTACATGCCTTACTTATGGTAGAAAATTTTGGTGACTCATCAATGGTTTAAGGAGAAACACCTACTTTATCAAGGATATTAACGTAATATATAAATAAAACATACCCTGAATTGTTAGCTAAATATGGCCACATTCTCTACTGTCTAAAACACAGGGATGGAAGAACATGAAAATCTCTTACAAATTGTTTGTATCTATATCAAAAAAAATCTTCAATAACTAATTCCTAGAACCCTATCAGACATACGTATATGAGGATGGGGAAAGTATTTAGCACTGCACTTCACTATGTACCCAAAATAGGAAATCTCTCAAGATAAAATGTAATGTAATGCTGTATCAATAGGAGAAATTATGGGACTAGGTAACACATGGAACATTTGGTCAATATAGTGATATTCCCCACTTTCAAGGCATGAAGACATCATAAACAGAGGTAGAGGGCCTCCAAAAGTCTCCTAAGATAGGCCCCTCAAAAAAATGGGAAAACATTTCAGAAACAGAAGATGAAGTCATAGAAATTCTGACAGATTCCCATATAAAATTACACCCATCATAGTAATCCATTGTATCCAACTCATACACGATCCCAATTGTGCTGAATAAAATGGTTCACAACCGTATCTTCCATAACAGTCATCTAGTAGAAAAACCAGCCCACAGGGTTGGAGGTATTTTCACCGCCATCTCCACCCCTTGGGTGTTCAAACCCGAATAGGATATACAAATTATTAATGAAATATACAAACCAACCCCATCACATAGGTCTATGTGCATTTTTATCTCAATCACCACAACTAGGTTTGTCACAACCTAAGGGGATCCTGGGTAAATCAATGGAGGTTCTAGATCAACCCCACACCATAGGTATTGGGTCATTTATTTCCAAATTTATGTCTTAGAAACCATCATATCCTCAACTAGAATCATCAAATCCTTAAAAAAAATATCAGAGAGTTCCAATGCTAGCCCCAAATTATACCCATCCCATAGGTTTGGGGGAATTTTTATCATTATCATCTTCCTATAAGAAATCATTTTTCTCTAGTATGTGATGTAAATATTGATGGTTGGTATCCCATATATTCCCCTCACCCCAAGACATACACTTTCTATTTGGGGCCTATTTATAAAACACAATTAGAAAATCCCTTAAGGTCACTATTTATAGGCCAAGATCGAGGGGACATACAATGATGAAAATTAATCCCTATAAAGTTAATAAGAAAAAAAGTGTCTAATATAACTAGCGGTCAGAGAAATGGCCCTGATGCAACCCTAAATGGAGGAATAATCGATGGAAAATCACCATATTGTATGGAGAGTAATGGGATAACTATCATTTATTGATAAACCTTTATGAATGTCATCTCCATTAATATGAAGAATTATGTATACCAAGATGAAAATGTAGAGGGGTGAAATATAGAAATCATGTATTGATAGGTATGCAATTTGGATTAACCAATTGAAGAAGTGTGTATGTGGAATCAGAGATAAAGCCAAAATTTATCACCTCCAAATGATGAATTACCGCCCCTACAGTGGAACACTACCAAGGATAAAAATAAAGGTGTGTCTAAATCCCACTTACCACTATGAGGAGATGAAATCCCCTATGTGGAAGAATGGATGGCACAATATGAGAATGAGATATAGAATCTTAGACATATCAATGAGGACCTACTTAGGGGAAACTTTCCTACCATGTATATTCTTTAAAAGAATAAAATATCCCTCCTCCCACACATTATGATAGAGATAATTTTCCTAAAAGAGAATGATTTAAGAACTAGGATGGAACTAGATCCCAGAAACTAGTCTAAATTAATGGGGAAGTTGAGTATGATTTTGAATTTCTTCCATTATTGAGGAAAAATCTTCCCCATTAGGGTGATAATTTAGTACTATAAGTGATCTAGAATTAGTGGGATATGAAAATGGCACCACTTCATCAATCCCCACCCAAAACCTATAGAAGAAAGGATGTCCATACCTTGGTACCTCTAGAACTCCTCAACACCATTGAATCCCTGGTTTCTTAAATGGAAGACATGGAAGGGTGTCCCATACCTGTAAAACCTAATAATATTCCATATCTCAAATGTGTGGATGAAACATTTACACCTTTAAATTTGGGAAATCCAATATTCATAATATTTGATAGTGTATGACATACATAAAAACACCTCACATGCTTTGTGTTTTGATGTGGCTTAATGATGGGCCCTCTAGATCAGTAGGAGTTGAATAAACTGTGATGTTTTTTCCATTTTCTGATACGTAAAACCTTTATTTGGTACAATACTCTTCCAGTAGGATCTATTATAGGATGATAATACCTTATTTGTTAATTCCTTTATTATTTTGGCTCTATGTTAAAGAAAATGACAATTACCGACCTTAAAAACATAAAAAAAATTAGAAAATGAGAAGGTTTTTAACTTTTTCACTAGATAGAAAGGTTTAGCCTATTCACTCAGAATCCCTCTCTCATAAGAGAAATATTTGGAACTCTATTCTTAAAATCTTCAAGATGAGCTACAAACACCTTTGATCATGTTGATGTATCCAGATAGATTCCATGAGTTTGTAGAAAAGGAAAAACACATAGAATATTATATTTAGTAGACTTGAGTTAAATCATAGACCATGCCCTCAAAATAGAAAAGAAGTATTGGTAATGTAGAGATGAATACTATTACACTCAAACCAGTAGAAGTTACCATTTAAGAACCTTTTTAGGACTAGGAAACCCAATGAGGCTATCCTCAGGTATTTTCTTGACAACTTACCATACCATAACAGGCTTGGTCACACCAACTAAGACTAGTTTTAATTCAAAGGTGTCCTCCAAAGAACGATTGATTATTGTAAGGTGATACTATAGAATTAACCGACATAGGTGACTTGTGTGACCATCACCAAACAAGAATAATAGGGTGAATAGAAAAAAGTTTTGTCTATGCATGGAAAAAATTTCGATAATCAGATAAATTGAAAGATAGTTGACAAAGATCAATCCACCATGAGAGCATAAATCGAAAAAACCAAAAATGATCCCATTGTCTATGGAGGTTTCATTGTATACACCTCCAAAATGTAAATGAAATCGTCAGACATAGGAAAAGGCAGAAGAGAAAGAGTCATATCTAGCTCAAGCAGGAGATCCAAATCTTAAAGACTTCTTTCCTTCAATATCTAGAGAACTGGAACCATCCCAAGAAATAGAAACCTCATCAGATGAACACCTCTTTTTGGTCTTATTAACATAGGGATCTCAATAGTCCCCTTATATAATGATGAATACACCTTTGATTATGAGTTCTCCATACCTGTTCGGAGATCCAAAGGTAGATGATTCAGAATCCAAGGATATATTGGACAACATGGGCATAATCAAACCCATGTTTCAGTCACATCCCCATAGAATCATTATATGCATCCCAGACACATGGAAGAGAACTCTAGAAATACCAACATAAACATTAAGATTCCTCAGATCCCTTTAGTGTTCATTCAATCCCAATCATCTTATATGATTGACTGTTAGGGGTATGATTTTCTAATCAACCAAGACAAAGGGGAAATCCAACATGACCCTCACCACTGGCATCAGATGCACCATTCATCTATTCTCAATAACTATGCTCTTCCACCTCAAACACTACAACTATTGAGCCAAAAAATATAGAGAAACCCCACCTTGGGATATACAAACCATTAAAATAGAAATATTACATTTTGAAATAGTTTTCATTAGTTCTAGACAAAATTTCAATCATGGATTCTCTATATATTTCAAAAGATCTCACTGAGGCACAAACCAAGTCCATTCCAAGACCATATGAGTTATAGACTGAATTATATAAAACTATGGTTTACCCAGTGGATACTATTCCATAAGAATGTCATATCACTATCTCATTCACATAAAAGGATTAGAAAAAAGTTCTCTAGGGACATATCATGCCCTTGTATGTTTCGAGAAAACTTGAAAATGTTTATATCTAAAGGTACTGGGATGAAAATGGTTCTAGGATCAACCTCATCCTGATTCAGACCCTTCGATGATTAGGATATATCACGAGAGATTTATCTCTAACAAAGATAAGCATTCAAGGGTATATAAATAAAGATAAAAGTCCTACTAGGGATATCAATATCAATACTTAATTTGGGGACTTCAAATATGTCACAGAGTTCATGGTCATCCCAAAATACACATCATATAATGTCCCTCTTATAAGACCTTGGTTTCATAGAAATGTAGTGGTTCTTTTAACAGATCATCGATACTTGAAATACCCAATCGATGTAAAGGTATTCATATTACATGTTGACAACACCCCCTTATAGCCTTGTTAATACATATATATTGATGTAGGTTTATATAAGAGGGATGAAAAATAAATAATGGTGGATAATGATATACAGGTTGCATCCCCCAATAGATCGGGTACAACCACTATGAATCAGCATATTATTCTTGATAGGGATTATGAACTACCCACAAACTCAATTGAGGTAGTATATTTAATCCCAGTAAGCTATCATGAGCTAAACAATTCACTGGATCAAGTCCATTTGATGGTAGTTGAATCAGTTGAAGTGGACTCATCAAAAGTTGATTTATACAATTATCTATCGAGATCCGATTATTCCCTCATTCCATTAGAAAAATTTGATGATACCCCCAACACATTCTATACAACTCAAGATGTCCAGAATCATATGGTAAACAATAACAATATATATGAAAACAACCATCCTTATATTCACTCTATGATGACTCTGGTAGTTCGGGATGAAAATGTTTCTTCCCATGGACTCCTTACTCTACTGTCGCATACATCGCAATAGATTACCTACAACCTATAATAATTTCTCCATGGAATCATATATGGTAGTAGAAGAGGATGAATTCAAGAATTCCCCTCCTACATTTGAGGAAGGAATCTCCACCACTATCGATGTGCTTAGGCTAATAAATTTTTGAATAGGAAAAGACATGGGGCTATATTAATTAGTCGACCATGAACCCTAAGGAGTTGGACTTGTTTATTTCATTTCAAAATCAACATTGATACATGTTCTCTTGGAATTATATAGAAATTCCTAGGATGAACTCTTATGTGACTACATATCACCAATGCTTACCCAATGACTATTGAGGTTTCAAGAAAGAATCTATGTGTATGAACCCCTCTCATGATACTAATGTGGGATCGAATATTGAAAATTTTATCAATGAAAACCAGGTATGGGAAGTTTAGTACCCAAAATGGATCAGCAACATCATTGTTATCAAGAAAAATAATGTCAGTATTTTGGTCTGTATTAATCTCAGGGACCTTAACAGACACTTTATGATGGATAATGTACCATTACCGATCACAAAAGTTTTGATTGATGAAACTACTATATTCCAAGACCTTTACTTCAATAACGGGTATTCAGGATATAATCTGGAAATTATAAAACTTGAAGATGAGTAAGAAACTGCCTTTAGATCTATATCATCCCTAACTCAAACATCCACCCATACTGTGATAATGGTATGGGTGCCACTGGCCTTAGCCCCACCTCCCAGAACACCAAAGGCTTCCAACTAGTAGTGATGGTGTAAGTAGGTATAGTGGGGAGGATATACCCTCTAGGAATAGATAATCTACTTGTTTGGGCATAATAGCCACACATAAAGTAGACATAAATGACTTAGAAGACTCAAACTGGACCTGAAAATAGAATCACATGTTATAGAAATAAATAGCATAAGAAAAATATAAACAAAAATAGAAGAAAGTAAACAAAACAGGTCATAAATAGCAGGTCATACATGTCAAACCAAGCATTCATGCATTGCAGGTCATACATATCAATATAAAAAATGGATCCCATGGCTAACCACTGTAGATACATATTCTATAATCATGATGATACAAGAATATAATCTAAATGGATGTAAAAAATCTATCTAGTAATGACCTCAAGGTCCATTCCAATCTTCATTCCAAACGGTACTACAATCTAGCTCCTGAGGCTGATCCTTTACCTATACATAAATCTATAATATCTACAAACATCCTGAAGGACTCATGTAGGGTGTGAGATAAATATCAGTAGGATACCACCCAATGGTGTGTACCTATTATATATGTTTGAGTAGACATGTGTCTCTAATAAAAGTAAATAGTATTATGCAATAATAAATACAACCTATGCTGGTGCTCAGCAGCCACTAGGGAGTGTCACCTCCTTCTTCCATCATTGAAATCTTAGAATCAAAGAGAGTCATTGGTACATGGCCCATAGTACGCATGTAGTAAAAAATTCCTAGGGAACACTTAGGTTCCACCTTAATCAGATAGCTCGACACCACATGCCTCCTGACTCCTCGTGTCTCAAAGTATCGATGTACCGAAGGCATGCCCAAACAATAGTGTCCCGGTCTCAAGGACCCCTACTCAAAAGCTCACGTTATCCCATGGCATGAAAACCAGAGGAACAGTAACGGATATCTTAAAATAAATATCCAAGCACACAGCCTCAGTCACAGTGATCCTCTTCCCCCAACGAGATAGCCTAATGGCTACCAACTGATGGATCCTCACCTTCCACGTGGATTTCTACAGTAAGCACACCCCAAACCATAAATACCTAAAACAAAAAAAATTGGGGAATCTACCCACACAAGTCGTCGAAAGCACCTTATCACAGGGTCAAAATATGTGCACATGACTCAATCATCACTCTGGATATCATGGGTGAGCAGAAGTCACCAAATAATATTCAAATTCACGCCATCTCTGGCACCTCGTGCCCCTGGGACCATATCGCTCAAATTTGATGGCCATGCCATCCATGTATCTCGGGCCTTTCCCAACTTAACAGTCACACTGCCTAAAACTAACTTCTACGATGCCCAATCCTTTGGTTAAAACCACTCAGTGAAATCTGTACCAATCCCAATCAGTGATCAACATCGATTAATCTTGATGGACATGACATCCCAATCTCATCTCGATCCACACTTTTCAAAACCCCTTGGGTCCCATCTCAAGATATTCAACAAATTTCATATATAAAATTTAAAAAACACATTTTAAAAAAGAAATTCAATTGAGATGATTGAATTTAATATCTCAACAATCATTATAATTTAACATGAAGGCCTTAAATGCATGTAAGAAGATTAATCAATAAAATTAAAATTAGCAGTTTAAATAAAAACAATTCATTTAAAACCAGTTTGGAACATCCAACCAAAATATCCCAATGAGAAACAACCACTCACTCGGCCTCACTCAAGTATGACATGTATATGGCATTCCCACAACATCCCACATGTCCTAATATCCAGTTTAATCTGCTATAGGAGAGTCTCTCTCAAAACCCACCATTGCACTAAAAAGTTGAAACTCCCAAAAGTCCACGAAAACTCAAAACATGGTACGCATCACCTACCTTAGACTCCAAGAAGTAGGCACATCCATTATCAGATTCCAATTTGAAGTGAATAAACATAGATCTATTTTTCCATCTTCAACCCTAAAAGTGGATCAGATAGAAACAGTGGTTATTAAGAAGAAGAATCAACAAATATGTGATATGCAAGGGGTTAGCCTTACTAATACGATCTTGTAGCTTCTGAAGGGTTGAAGAATAGAGGCCCGACATAAGTGTTAAATCAAATATTATTGAAGGAGAAAAGGGGTGTTTCTATCCTTTTGTGTGTGACCAAGGAAGATAAAAGATAGAGTGGGGGAATTAAATAGGGAAAGGAAAATAAAGGGAAAAATCTAAAAAACTTGTACAGGCCACTGGGTTTGCCAAACCATGTGACAACTATTTGGAAGCCACAACCTGAGGAACCAGGATCACACAACCAACCCACACAGTTTTTCAAACCATGTGAAAACTATCTAGAATCCCTCTATAATTCTATAGACGTATCCCCATGGTCATGGACCCCTGACTCGCATGATCACCCTAAACCATGATCCTATAGCTACTTTACAAAAACCAAGCCTTCGGGACTCTGATAATCTAGAAAACCCTATGAACACTCAACACAATCTCCTAGCCTTGAAACCAACCCAAAAACACCATTTAAGGACAATAGACCACTCTTAATTTATTTTTTATCAACAAAAAAATAGTATCTCCACTGGTTGAAAAATTAAAATTTTGAGGGGCCTTTAAACCGACTCAAAAACTCAAGTCGTTATAAGTGCACATCAAGGGAAATTTTACTATTTGTTAAATCCCTTTGGATTAAAGAAGACTGGTGCTACATACCAAAATTCCATACATCATATATTTAATCCCTTATTTTTCCATATAGAAGAATGTTGTTCCAATGACCTAGTAGTAAAATCTCAACAGTGATGTGGCCACCTAAGGAATCTTCAAATAACCATCAAAAAGTTGCAAAAACATAGTTTTATGACAAATTCGATCAAATATGATTTCAGGGTAACAACAAGGAAATTCCTTGTCTTTGTTTTATTCCAGCATGGGATCATGTTTGATACAGAAAAGACTAGTTAAATACTAGCAATGTCACATCCTTGGAATCTTGAAGTACAAATGGGGTCTCAAGGAACCTTGCTAACATTTACAGCTTCATAAAAAACCTAGATGTAAAATCCCTCTCCATCACTGTGTTCCTGAAGAAGGGGGTAGCCTAATGATGGGATGAAAACTACCTAGAATACTTTTAGAATATAAAGACATTCTTACTACACCCACCAGTATTAATTCTATCGGTATAAGTAAAGCCTCTTATCTTATATGTCGCTACCATGGAATGATTGTTTGGTTCTCTCCTCATATAGAAAAATGATATGGGTAATTAAAAGAGCCTATAACACCTCATTATAAAAATTATAGGTACTGATACCTAGTATTCTTATATAAATAATAAATGCCTCACACTCATCTGTATAGTGAAAAACATGGGACATTACTTGAATCATCATGAATTCCACTTGGTCTCTCGTATTGAACCACTAAAGTACATCCTTTTCCTTCCTATGTTTATTGGGTTTCTATCCTGATGGGTAGTTATTTTGTAACAATATTAATTATAGATAATGAATTATAAGGAAGATAAAGGGAAGGCCCTGGTTGATTTCCTTAAGGTACATCCCACCTTAGAAGCACACCAGTGGACATTGAGCTTCCAGATTATGAGGTTTTCTATTTCCATGTCATCTCTAAAAATGGGAGATATATTTTGGTGACAACATTCAAAGTCCTATTTGTAAGGGGATGGAAAATCTGATACTTAATCTGCCTAGTCGAGATTTTTTTTGTTTCCCTAAAAAAGAAATTTTATGTTACTTCTTCTCACTATGCATAGGATGCATTAATAATGAGTAGAATACCAATACCTCATTAATTTCTTGGATATATTCGTACAACTACTGATATCCTAGCTTAATATCAAAGGGGATTCTGAGATAGTGATAAAAAAAATCAACGGTGTGTATCCCATAAAAAAGGAAGAATTATCCCCTATCGTCTATTACATAAGAGGAATGATTCTATAATTTCCTTTTGAATGAACAGTGCATCATATCCCTCAATCACAAAAAGATCATGTCGACACACTGGATAATGTAGTCATAGTATTGCATAACCCAGATCTAGATGAATTAATATTTTTCATTATTATCCAAAGAATGATCTCATCATTCATCATCTGTGACATAGAGAAAATCAACCAGTTCAACACTTCTCCATAGAATAATGAACTAATATGCACCCCTAGATGGATGGAGCATATAATTGATTTCCTCTAAAATGGGATCATACAATTAAATCAATCCAAAAGGGAATATAATTGATGCAGATTAGATAACTTTACCCATCAGGATATACCAAATGAGGCAATGTCCCCCTAAAAAAGTGGCTTTGATGGAATCCTTCTTAGAAGCATTGTAGATAAAGAGATTCCCATGGTCATGGAAGAAGTCCATGCGGGCACCTTCAGTTATCATTAGTATGAGACCAGAATCTCTCATCAAATTATGATTATTGGTTACTACAAGAATACGATGATACAAGACCATGTTGATTTCAGCATGAAATTTCATGCATTCTAGATTCATGAATCCTTCAACTATCAATCCCTAGAGTTTCTACATACAATTAAATATTCATGGCATGTTTTCGTATGGGGAATGAATGTTGTTGGGCCATATCCCCCATTCACAGATACGTAGTTTTAGTACATCCTTCTTACTACACAATTCTTTTCTAAATGATCTGAGGAAATACAACTAAATGAAGTCAGGACGGAGAATATCGTTTACTGGTTAATTTCCAATAACATCACCTAATTTGGTGTCCCTCAAAAGATATAGAAGGAAAATGAAAAAAAAATTCTATTATAAAAAGTTGAAGAAATTATATCAATATTAAAAAATTGAGTCCAACAATTCATATAACTATTATTCCGTATTAAATGGAAAAATATAGGCCAATAATAAGTGTTTGTAAAATATACTCCACAAAATGGAAGATAAGAACAAGAAGTCCTAGCCAGAAAAATACATCATTCTTTATGGGGCCTCAATACCACCATATGCACTACCACATAAGCGGCTCCATATATGTTGGTGTACAGAACTGAAGAAGTGTTTTCAATTGAAGTATGGTTTCCCTCACTCTTTACAGTGATCTATTGAAAACTCTTAGATGATGATAAATCAAAAAAGAGGCAATATGAGTTGGAATGACCCAATGAGAAAAGGTTGCATAGAATAAAAAACCTTGAAGTTCATCACAATCAGATTTTGTGATCCTTCAATAAAAAGGTTCATCTTTACTCATTCTTACAAGGAGAATTGGTATTGGTTATCATAACCCCCATGATAAAAAGAAAGAAACCTGCAAGATAGTACCCATGTGGGAATGAACTTACCCCCATACATAAGGTCTATTCCAATGGATCATAATCATTTTCCAAAATTGATGGGGAACATGTTACTCCCCCCGTGTATATAATGTTTCTCAAAAGGTACTTTTCATATATTCCTTAAGCACCACAAAGTACTAAAAGAAAAACATTAAACTACATAGAATATTTCTACTATATCACATGATATTAAACTACACGGAATATGTCCTTACCACATGACTTTAACTTCACAGAGAGTGTTACATCATTGATTTTTCACTACAGATGAGCTATATCTTTGTGAAATCAAAATGAAGTACTCCCATCCTCAGGTGTGAGTTATATCAATACAGGGAAAATTTCCATTCAAGAACTACATGTGTCTTGATTATTTACACCATAAGATATGTAGTAAATCCCAAATATAAAATCATGAGTATAGCCAAAATATAAATGAAAAAAATGACCCCATATGCATATGGAAAAAACGTACATGGAGAATTTCCACTTCAAGAACTATGAATGTATTGATTCCTTCTATCATAGGATACATAGTGACACCCAAATCTCAAATCGAGTGTCCATACACAATATAGATGGAAAAATTTATCATATGAAGATGGGTCAAACCTATGTGGAGTGTTTTACATTTAATAACTATATCGGGATTGATTCTTACCATTACAAGATATGTAGTGATACCCAGATATCAAATCCTAGGTCAAACTATAATATAAATAGAAACATTATCCCTATACCTATTTTTTACACCTGCATGGAGTGTTTTCGGTTGAAGAACTATGTGTGTCTTGATTCCTTCAATAATAGGATACAAAGTTAAGCTTAAATCTCAAATCCTTGGTCTAGCCACAATATAAATTAAAAATCATTCCCCTTTTCTTATGGGATAGACTTACATGAAGATTATTCCATTCAGGAACTACACATGGCTTGATCCCTTCCTTCAAAGGATACATAGTGATACCCATATCTCTAATCCAAGGTCCAACCATAATATACATTGGAAATTTCTCCCCCTATGTATGTGATAGACTTTCATGGAGATATTTCCATTCAAAAACTATGTGTTCCTTGATTTCTACTATCATATGATATTTAGTAATTCACATATCTCAATTATCCCTCTACATATGAGTTAGACCTATATAAATAGTTTTCCATTCAACTATGTGTTTCTTGATTCCTTACATTAAAGAATACATAGTTATACCCATATCTCAAATACTAGGTCCATCCAAAATATAAATTAAATGAATTCCCCATCGGTGTATGGGTCAGGCCTATATAGAGAGTTTTCTGTTAATGAACTACATGTGTCTGGATTTTTGCTATCAAAAGATACGTAGTGATGCCAATATCTCAAATCCAAGGGTTTAGCTGTAATATAAATAGAACAAATCCCCCTACACGTATGTTTTAGAACTTTGTGGATAGTTTTCCATTTAAGAACCGTATGAATCTTGATTCATTCCATCACATGATATATAGTGATGCCCAAATATCAAATCCTATGTCTATTATAATATAAATAGAAAAATTTACCCCTATATATATGGGTCAGACATGGGTTGAGAGTTTTTGAATTATGTACTTTGTGTGGCTTGATTCCAACCATCACAGAATACATAGTGACACCCATATCTCAAATCCTTGGTCCAGCCACAATATAAATAGAAAAATCCCCCCTTTGTGTATGGGTCAGACTTATGTGGAGAGTTTTCTAATCAAGAACTATGTGTGTAATTGTTTCTTCTAACATAGGACATGTAGTGATTCCCAGATCTCAAATCTTGGGTCCAGCCATAATATAAAATAAAAAACATCCCCTATACATATAGGTTAAACATGGGTGGAGATTTTTTCATTTAAGAACTATGTGTGGATTTATTTATGCAATCACAAGATACATAATGACACCCATATCTAAATACTGGGTCCACCCACAATATAAAAAAAAATTCTCTCTAAAAATGGGCCAGACCTGTGAGGAATTTTTCTTAAACAATGTGTGGCTTGATTCCTAATAGCAATGGATACATAGTTACACCCATTACACAAATACTGGTTCTAGCCATATTTTTTATAAAAAAATGCACCCCTACATATGAATGGGCTAGAAATATACTAGGAACCATCTACGAACTACATGTAGCTTTCTCCTTTCCATCATAAGATATTTAATGATGTATGTATCCTCTATTATGGGCCCGAACTCGATATATCATCACTTCCAATCATATCCCTATGTGAGAGTCAAATACATGTATTTGTCATAGTCCAAAATAAATCATGAAAACCCTTATATGTTTCCCAACACGTACCATCCCATGGCCTAATTAGCTTCATAATTATCCCTTGTTTCTCACACTGAGAATGGATCATGTGAGATTTGGGGACATGGAAAGCTGCTTTGTCCAGGTGACTTAGATGTATCATGGAGAGGGAAATATGTTAAAGTTTTATGATGGTAAATGGTACCACCTTATCCTAGTCAGATTATGTTAAACATCAAGACACATCCTAGTCCCATGATTTTAAACTAAAAGGCAACACCCAAGTCACATGATATTAAACTTCATGACACATGGTCCATCCCACAAGAAATAAAATTTATTAGAGCGGGAAATCCTATACAAGAATTTATTATAGGGTAGAATTGTTCACCTCCATACTAGAATGAGGTGTCAAAAATTTCCTATCCCAGCATATGAGCTGGATCAATGTAGATGACCCCTTAGCTAACCATAGTGTCAAGACCCAAAAAGGAAATAAAATATAAATCCCCTCTCCTATACATATTAATCAGATCTATATGGAGGGATATATTTAAATGAACTGATTATGCAATGATTCCTTCCCTTACAATATGTATGGGGAAACCTCTGGAATCCCAGATATAAAAATTGCACATGCCTCTATTTAAAATGGGAAAAGTTATGTTGATTCTTAATAAATATGTTCAAGCTAGATCTATATATGGATAGTTTTCACATGAGATAAATCTACACAAGAAGGGATCCATCATATGAATACCCATTAACTTAGTGAATGATTATAGATGAATATGAAGGTGTTTAGATTCTTTAGTGAGCGGGTTCTTCAAGATTTTTAAATAATTAATATTAGGAAACATGCACTTTACATTAGAAAGTAGTTGAATGGTGAAGCTCTAGGACTCATTTGAAAACTATTCAACACAAAAGTGAAAAAAGAAGCATAACATCTATCCACTTCATCATTTCATGCTTTGGTATTTTAATACCCAAAATATAAATGAATATTTTCTTCAAATTAATGACCATTATTATTCTTCATAAATTCCATTAATAATATGACAGATATTATTTCTAGTAATTTTTTGTTTTTTTATGTTTTTTGTGATTTTATAATTCTTGGATTATGTTTGGGAAACTTTAGAGAGGTTTTGGCATGTTTGGGAGGTGTTTCTTGATGTACATTGTAAATACATGATTAGTAGAAATATTTTACCACCTTCTAAAAACCATGAAACATGTTTTGGGAGTCACTGGGTAGATAGATAGTTTGGCCAACCCATGAGAGTGGCTAGGGGAAATCGTGCAAATGAAAAATATGGAAAATATATATTTGTGTACAACTTGTCTAAATGTGAAAGCAAACCAAACAAGGAATGAGATTAAGGTGGCAGAACAGCACAGTTGGCACGCTATTTGAAAAACTATGTGGCATAAACCATGTGGATACTTGGCTTGTCTAGTATCACATTCACGGTTGGCGCATAGTGTGAAAAAACTGTGTGACCTAACTATGTGATGTGAATTTAATGCCTTAAAAATTATGGTTTAATATATATTAGGGATCTAAAACTCTTATTTTTTCCTTATTCTCCTATGGTGTAAAATTACTCTTTCTTCTTAGTATCCCATGGTGATTCCTTTGGATATAGATTCATCTTTTTTTGAATCAAATCACATTGGAGATCTAGAATCATTGGAAATTAATTGTCCCCCCTATTCTTTGATATAATCTACTCCTCTTTCTTGAAACCATAGAGCTAGTTTGTTATGGATAGATATATTTTCTAGGATGGGAATGTTGATTCTATATGATTGAATATATTAAATGGGAGGTGTTTTGATCTAGGATTTATAATACCATAGTTCCATTCTTCTTTTTCACCATCTTTTGATAGGTAGGTGGCTTCTATCACATTTTTACTATTCTAGGAAATAAAGGATTAGTTTTTATTATATTTTTTTCTTGATTTTCTTTGAAAATCATGGGTGATCTTTGATGGAATCCTATTTTATAGTTATGTATTATAGTTTTAGGAAATTGTATGGCCTTTTAAAATCCCTCATTATTTATAATTTCAAAATGATGATTTTAAAACTATATTATAACTTTTTCACAAGTAAATTGTTTGATGATATACTTCTAATAAATAATGGTTTATTGTAATTCTCTTGGAATGGATTTAGAAAAATTGGTTTGTATGAGTTAATAGATTTTGACATGATACAGAAGAAGGGGGGTGGTTCATTGGGGCACCTACTTTTCTTGGATGTGACCCTGGATAAGGAGCGTGTTCCATTGGGGAACATTGATATTGGACACCATGTGATAAATTAGTGAGTTGATGAGATATCTATAACTGATTATGGAACATTCACTTGGAATCAATTCATGCATCTGTGTTTCGAGAAACTGGAATGGGTATGCCAAATAATGAGAAATAATTCAAAGGATTTATTTATTAATTTTTAGGGAAATTGTTTTTGGTTTTGATATAAACTATTTTAGATTATTAAAAACTATTTTATATGAAATGTGATGACCAATTATTATCCTATTATCATGTTTTGGGAAGTATTATGTGAAATAATACTGAGTTTATAGTCCCCCCACTACTTGTGAACTTTGGTGCATTTTAGATGTCATCTATTGGGACATAATAAAGTTTAAGGTATTTTATTTCCCACGTGATGAATATTGATACCTTGGGCATGTAATGTGGAGACTCTT
Source organism: Viscum album (assembly GCA_963277665.1). NCBI lineage: Eukaryota > Viridiplantae > Streptophyta > Magnoliopsida > Santalales > Viscaceae > Viscum > Viscum album. The sequence goes on along the minus strand of OY728158.1, from coordinate 646,459,226 downwards.
TGAAATGAAAACCCAAAAAATTGATTTTCCAAAACAGAGTGTATTCCCCATGCAATGACATTTTCCCAATGTGGCGTTTATACCCCATGCACCACATTTTCCCATATGAATTATCTTCTCCACATGCATCCATTCCAATTCTAATATAGATTTTAAGGTCTCATAGTTTTCAGTTTATTTTTCCTTCAATTAAATTATTGTGATGTAATGTATTTTAGTCTTTTCATTTACATTGGAAGAGCCTATAAATGGGTGCATATGTAATCTGTGGTAAAATATATGTGCAATATAAAGCTTGAAAAGTGACTTTATTGTGTTTTTATCCCATTTTTTTCTCATAATTTATAGCCTGTATAGCCAAAAAACTTGTATCAGAGGAAGGATTAGGGCATCCTCAATTTTTTTCCTAAGATGGCCACCATAATTCAACCACATGTTCTGAAGTTTTCAACCAACAACTATGAAAGGTGGTGAATCCAAATGAAGGCATTGTTCGGATCATAAGAATTATGGGAGATCGTCATTTATGGGTATATAGTACCCACTAAGGTGGAAGAATCCTCCTTCATTAATTAAGAAAAGAAAACCCTCAAAAATCAAATGAATAATGATAACAAGGTGTTGTTACTCACCTATCAAGGGTTGAACAAATCAACGTTCGAAAATATTTTTAAAGAAATGTCAAGAAAGCAATCTTGGGATACATTTGGAACTATCTTAAAAGGTTTTGATTGAGTTAATTGGGTTTGACTTCAAACACTATGAGCATATTTCAAAATGGCACACATGAAATATGGTGAGAGTATCTCTGATTACTTCTCACATTTAATTGTTATTGTTAACAATTTTAAAATAAATGGTGGAAAGTGAAGGAAATTATAGTAATTGGAAATGTACTTCAATATCTCACAACCAAGTTTGAGAATGTGTTTGTGGAAATAAAATAATCAAGGGATTTGGAAACACTTTCCATTAAATAAATGATGGGTTTGTTGCAAGTGCATGAGTGATGAATGAAAAAGAATGCATGTTAAATGTTTGAGCATGCCTTAGAGTCCAAGTTGACTCTATAAGAAAAAAATAATGTACAAACATAATGAGGTGGTCATTCTGTAAGAGGTATAGAGTGTGGATATTACCAAATTCATCAATAAAAGAAACAAAATTTTACCAAATTCTGTGGAAGAGGAAATGGTGGAGTTCAATTCACGCATGGTCGTGGAAACTCAAAGAACCTCTAATAACACAATTATATGATATTTGAACATTTTGACTCAGTGTGTTGGAGAAAAATGGGTCAAGATGAACAATATAAGTACGATGAAGAATCTCACCATGGAGAAGATGTTACCACACTCCTCCTCATACAAGAAAAGGCATGTGAATGTAAAAATGTGTGGTATCTAGACCTGATTGAAAGCAAACACATGAGTGGTAACAAAGAGCTATTCAAGGAACTCACCGAAGAAGTTCATGGAGAATTGAGTTTTGGAGGATCGCCAAAGGTACCTATAATTGGAAAAGGTAAAATTAATTTTTTTAGAAGAATTGTGATCCAAATTACAACTCTAATGTGTATTACGTACCAAACATGAAAATTAATATCATATATATTGGCCAACTCCTAGAAAAAGGTTATGTCATACACATGTATAACTCTTCTTCGTCTATAATATATTCTCATAAGATACTTGTTTCTCAAGTAAAAATGGAAAATAATCGAATGTTTTCATTACATATCAACACAAAGGATGAGAAGATTCTCTTTGGACTCATGAATAATGACTCATGGATATGGATCTGTGTTTGGGGCATCTCTATTTCAACAACCTTAAATATTTATCTTCATTGAAAATGGTTCATGGATTTCTAGTGATTGAAGTTCCAAATAATATATGTGAGGTGTGTACCCTGGGTTAAAAAAAGGAACTCCTTTCCCCGAGGAGTGTCCAAAAAAGAAAATGAACCACTTTAGTTGGTTTATACTGATATCTGAAGACCACTAGAAACACCTTCACTTAGAGGTAACAGGTATTTCATTACCCTCATTGATGATTTTAGTAGATGACTTTGGGTGTATTGTATCAAAGAAAAATCTTCTACATTTATGATTTTTAAAACTTTCAAAGATCCCGTTGAAGTTGAAAGTGTCTACAGAATCAAAGTACTCAGATCTGGAAGAGTTGGATAATATAATTTAAATGAATTTCATGATTTCTTTAGTGAAAAAGGAATCAAGAAATAACAAACTACTTCCAACACAACACAAAATAATGGCATTGAATAAATAATGTACCATACAATCCTCGACATGACGAGGACCATGATTAAGGAAAAAGGCCTTCCAAAGAGATTCTGGGCAGTGGAAATGGCATGTAATGACTACTTAGTCAATCAGTGTCCAATGAAGAGAATCATAAATTTGACACTACAAGAGGCATAGAGTAGATAAAAACTAATTATGGTGCACCTAATAATCCTTGGTTGTGTTTCCTATTCTCTAGTTCCAGAAGCAAGAATAAGAAAGTTTGAAGAGTGCGGTGTAAAGTGAATCTTCATCGGCTACAGTGAAGTGTCCAAAACCTTCAAGATCTATAATCCACTATCCAATAAAGTAGTGGTGAGTAGAGATACGGTTTTTAGTGAGGAAGTAGCTTGTATATATAATGATGAAGAATAAAACAAAAATATTTTAGTCGCAACAGAAGATCCAACACCCGCAACACCATCCATGGGTGCATCATCAGTACACAGGAGATCAGGAGGTCATTCCATCACTCCAAAAAGTACCCCATAACTTCAAACTTTTTCCTACTTGTCCACGCCTAGGGTGCCTATAGAGATGAAAAACATGATTGAAATCTATAAGAAGACTGAAGAGGTTAATTTTTTTTTCTTCTATTCAGATCATTAGCCTTTGACATTCAATAAATCCATGAGGGAAGAATGTTGGAGAATAAATATGGAAGAATAAATTCTTTCAATAGAGAAAAATGACACATGAGATCTGAACACACTTTCAAATAGCTATAAAACCATTGGAATCAAATGAGTGTACAAGATAAAGTGAAATGATGATGGAGAGATCAATCGATATAAGGAAATTATTATAGGAAATGGGTATAAACAAAAGTGTGGGGTTGATTATTACTAATTATTCACTTCTGTTTCATTCCTTGAAACTATGAGGATGGTTATCACCCTTATTATTAATTAGAGTTGGATGATCTTCCAACTATATGTGAAGTTTGTATTCCTGAATATAATTATTGAAGAAGAGGTTTATGTTGACTAGTTTTAAGGATTTGTTATCCAAGGAGAGGGAGAAAAGGTTTATCATCTGAATAAATATCTCTCTATAGGTTGAAGAAATCTCTAAATTCTTAGAATGCATGCATCAAAAAATATCATCAAGAGAACGACTTCTACCATTGTTCATATGAGCTTATATTTTACATCAAGAAGAATGATGATGGTGATATACTTATTGTGTGCTTGAAAGTTGATGATTTTTTGTTTATATGGAATAATAGATCAATGTTTGATGAATTCAAAGGGGCCATGTTCAAGGAGTTCTAAATGATGAATGGATGTCTAATGTCCTTTTTTCTAGGCATTTAATTAAAGAAACAACATGGTGGATTCTATATATCTCTGAAGAAGTATTCCAAGGAGTTACTTGAAAAATTAAAGATGGACAATTACAATGTTGTAAATAAACCAGTTCAAACAAGCTTAAAATTGAAAAAATATGGATAATAAAAAAACATTGACTTTAATTTGTTCAATAGCCTGATTGGAAGTCTAAGGTATCTCGCAATCAAAATGAAAGATATTGTCTACAGTGTTGGGATTCTAAGAAGGTACATAGAAGTGCCAAAAGAATCACACTAGATAGATACAAAAAGAATCCTCAGGTATGTCAAAGTTACAATGGATTTTGGTTTTTTATATTAATACAATGGAGAAAGAAATATATATGGTTAATCTAACAGTGATTGGGGAGGTGACCAAGATAAAGGAAAAAGCACCACTCAGTATTTATTTTTTCTTAGATCGACTTCTTTCACATGGAATTCAAGAAAGAAGAGTGTGGTTGTCTTATCCACATGTGAAGCAGAGTTCGTGGTGGAATAATCCCCTATTTGTGATGGAATTTTGTTCAGAAATTTACTGAACGATCTAGAGAATCAACAAGATGGATCCACAGTCATATGTGTGGATAATAAGTCAGTAATTTATCATGCAAAAAATCTAGATCATCATGGAAGAAGCAAACACATGTATAATTGATTCCACTTTCTAAGAGATCATGTGAAGAAAAAATGATAAAATTAGAATATTTTCATACTAAAAAATAGGTGTAAAATACTTTCACAAAGGTACTTTTGATAGATGCATTCGAAAAATTAAGTACAAATCTTAGAATGAAGCGAGTTTTGGTTTGAAGGTGAGTGTTGGAATTGGAAACCCAAACCATTGGTTTTCCAAAGCTTGGTGTATTCCCCATGTAGTGAAGTTTTCCTCAAATGGTGATTATTACCCTTGCACCTCATCTATCCCACATGTCTTATATTCTCACATGCATCCATTACAATTTCAATGCATCTTTTAATGTCTCGTAGTTTTCTCTTTATTTTTCCTTCAATTAATGTATTGCACTGTAATGTATTTTAGTCTATTTATTTCTTTTGAAAGATCCTATAAAGGGGTGCATTTGTAATCTATGAAAAAATATATGTTAAATATAAAGATTTAAGGCTTCCTTTATTGTGTCATTATTCCATTTTTCATTCTCATAATTTTTGGATTGTATGGACAACATAGAATTGGTGCATGAAGCATGTTTGGTTGGTACTTTGGATTGTGAAATGGGGGGGCATGGATTCAAATGAAGAGAATGTGCTTCTCAATATTTCCATTTTATCTTCTTCTATACCAACTACTATGATTGATATTCCTATGGAATTCTTTCTTAATGACCCAAGAAGTGGTTGTATTCCTCCTTGATCTGTTGTCAATGACAGATCATCTCACATGCGGTCTTTTGTTAAGGTGCTTAAAGAATCTTCTAGATCATCTCCTCATATGATTATTTGTATTCCATTGGTAGATATTTATCCCCAATGCTTAGTAAAGTTATAAGGGTGTCCTATGGTAGATTTTTTGGAGGAGGGACTCAGAGAGGCAATGAAGTTCCATAATCTCACTCTAGTTGCTAAATTTGGGCATGATAAACCAAATATCACATTCTTTAGGGCCTTTGTTATTTTGTGGGGATTAGAACATCAAGCATCTGTCTAGGTGCACTTCATATAAGAATTATACATATGCCTGATGATGTGTAATGACTTAATTTCAACATGGTCTATAGAGATTCACAAGTGTGGTTGCTGGAGATTCACATTATCTATATAGACATGGGATAACCACTCTTTAAGGTAATAGATATTGGAAATGCTATGAAATAAACTACATAGTATTCCATTTCCATTTTATAACCCCTATATGCTTCAAGCCTAGGGTAATACCTTGGTTAATACATAGGTTCTCAAATTCATCTCGTTCACCCAGACTGTTAAAGAGAGATCCATCGACTAACATACCTTATGTGGATTATCTTAATCATACATTGGTGATGGAAGAACCCTCATCCAAAGAATGTAATTCAGATATTTTAAAGACTAAGTAAAATGGTAATATGAATGTTAGAAACTCCCATGTGAGATGTAGACCAATGACTTGTACCAGGTACAAAGATATCCTTACATCTAATTCGGGTAATAAACTTGGATCAGTTTTAGGTTGCAAGCCCACTTCTTTCCAGTTGAAATCAACATAGTAATAATATGGAATTAAAGTGGTATCAAGATGAGGGATATATCTTCATATATTTCTTTTGAAGTCTAGACGCTTCAAATTTCCTTGCTAGCTATTCTTTAACCCAATCAAGACATGTATCATTTACCTAAAATTGTGAGGGGTATGAGATTCTCAAAGTACATGCATGAAGGTACATGCAACTATTCTATTTATATTTTCTAGAAATGAAAATACTAAATGTAGTATGTTGAAGCTTCATTTCAAAACATTACAGTGATGGTGAATATAATGGGAATGTGGGTTTTCTTCAATTTTATTTCTATAAAATTAAGTGTTGTAGATATAATAGATTTTTTGAAACAACTATCTAACATTCAATATGGTGGTTGAGTGAGGTATATTAGAGGGGAATTTAATATGATTACAGAAAAATAAGAGAAAATAAGAGGGGATTATTATTCTAGTGTTACCATTAAGGACTTAAAATACATTATTTCCACTAATTGTCTCATTGATATTGGTTTTTTTGTAGAAGATAAACCTAGTGTAACAATCAAAAAGTGAATAGTAGGATATGGTGTAGGTTAGATCATTGTTTGGTGAACATGAAAGGTATAGACTACTTTCATAAAACCCATGTCACTCATCTCAACCAATATTTATCAGATCATAAACCTATAGTGATTATAATCAATAAGGATACTATAAGGCATATTAATTTTTTATACTCAATCAATTTGTCCAAGTTGGAAGGATTTCAAAAAATGTTCTACAAATCATGGGTCAATCTAATAAAGAGAAATCATTGGGTGGATTTTACTCATCATCTATAGTGATTAAAGAAAGAGATCAAGGAATGGATTGCTAGAATTTTAGTTAATGAATCCATATTGGAATGTATTAATGTGGATATAGAGAATATGGAATTGAACCAACAATAGAATCGGGATGATGATGTTTTCATAAGACTTAATGTAAATAGAAGTGAATTGGATGTAAAACAATTTTGAAATTGAAAGTGTCTATAGAGAAAGATCAAGGGAGGCTTGGATAAGATAGGGGGATGTAATAAATCTTATTTTCAAGTCAGCCTTAAGGAAAAGTGTTCAACCAGTAAGACCAATATGATGTTGAAAGATGTGTCTTATATGGGAGATATTGATGTTTCATGCAAGATGGGTTTAGGTAATTTTATGGATTTATTGGTAGGCCTGAGAGCATATGATGGACCTACCATGAGAGATTATACTACTGAACTTAACATAATGAGTTTCATTGCAAGATTGGTGGAGGTGGAAGGCAGTGAATTATTTGTTGGCAAGTTTTAAGAGGAGAAAATCAAAGGAGTATTCAACATGAAACTTGATAGTGTAGTTAGACCAAATAGTTTTGCAAGATATTTTTTTATAGCCACTTGGGACATCATTAAAGAGAAGATTAAGGTATTTATTTTGAACCAATTCATAGTTGGGGATCCCTTAATAGTCGTGTGTTCTTCCATGGTTGTTATAGTGATAAATATTCTTCAGCATGACTCAATCAATCAATACTTCCCTATTTGTATACACAATTACATTTACAAGATCCTTAAAACTTCATCAATAAAATAATCATCTACATCATTCAAAACATAGTATCTAAGAAACAACATGGGTTCATGTAAGGTAGGAGCATTCAAGGTGTATTGGGGATAGAAATGGGCATGGTTGTAGATATTAACAAGAAGACAATTGGTTCCAATGTTATCATCCAAGTTGATATGAACAAGGCGTATGACAGTATTGAGTGAGGATTCATTATTAAAGTTATTAGAAGGTTTGTGTTCTTAGAATAATCTTATGATCTTTTTTTCGGATTCTTATCCACTACATGGATTTAATTATCTTTAATGGGAAATATTTTTTGGCTTCTTCAAGACATTAGGGGGTCTAATAAAAGTAACCCCTCTTTCACCATGTTTATTTATTATTTTTCAGGATACACTCATAAAGAGGATCAAAATGGTTTTAGAAGAGGGATAATTATACCTTATAAGAACAGGTCTGGGTATAATACTATATCTCATATCATGTTTTATGATGATATTTTTTTTATTAATGATATATTAAAATCTATAAATGGGATGAGTAATATTTAGAAGAATATAACTCTCAAAGTGGTCAAAGAATTGATCAAGGAAGAGAAAATTATACATTTCCATAATGTGTTTAGAAAAGAACAATAGGAGGATCTAATGTAAACATGGAATGAAAGGAAACAACTTCCTAATGGAGTATTTGAGGTCTCTTATTTTGGATGGAAGAATTAGAAAATACATCTTCGAGGGCATCATTAACAAGATTATGGGGCGTATTTTCAATTGGAAAAATATAATACTCTTTTATTGAGGTTGTATAACCCTGATAAATAGCATTCTCACCTCAATTCCAATGCATTTTTTGTTAGTGATCAAGGACCTGAAGGGAATGATAGAACGAGTTGAAAAAAATCAAGACTAATTTCACATGGGATGAAAATCAGAATGGTTGATGTCATTGTAAATTGTGTAAGAGGATGGAGAAACCCTTAGAGGAAGGAGGAATAATTTTATGAATACAATGGAAACTATGATGTCAATGCATGATAAACTAGAATGGGAGATCATCAAAGGTAGTTCCCTTCGGTATTATTTTATGAGAAATATACATGGAAAAGACTGGTTGGAGTGGATGGACAACTCTAACAAGATTTTAAGGCTGGAAAAAAAATCACAGTATATCATTTAGAGACTTTGAAAGAGAAAATTTGATAGCTGGTGGGTTGTGGCAAGATCAAATTTTGGAAAAATAATTGGGTTGTGGACCTGTTTTATTTTCTAGGATGCCTAGTGTGTGGGATCAGGTTTAGGGAGACCATATTATTTCTGAATTTCATAAATTATATTCTAAATGAATAATATAAAATTGTGTTTTTCAATATTTTCATGAACAATAAGATAGATAGGTGTGTATTCATCAAATATCTATTGGTTCAATTTAGTAGAAGAGCTTTCTGGAACATGGTGGGTGCACGAAGCAGATATAATGATTGGTCTATAAACAAGTGGAGTAAATAAATACCTTTGAAGATAAATTTTTTTGGTATGGAGGCTAAGGAACCACACAATTCCCAGGGATAAAAATGTTCATAAGAAGGGAGTGATTCGTATTTATTGAATCTAGTGATAAATTTCCCTGACTAAAAAAATATGGAATTTATACTTCAAAGTTTACTACGATATTTGTATATGGAGATATATCAAATAGAGAACAGGGTTATCTATACAAGTTCATTGATTATAGAGGATATAGAATTCTGACTATAAGGGAAAGACATTAATATGGTGGAATAAAGGTCTCATAGAATGACTTTTTCAAAGGAATTTTTGGTTTTATGGGAGGCTAGAAATAAAGAAAGGGAAGAGAAATTTAGCTAAAAATGCCTTAAAATTTTCATTTAAGATCTTTAGTGGTTCAACCGAGTATTCTCCTTGACAACAAAAATACATCAGTTTCCTTGCGATGATGTATTCCAAGGGTAGTGCTAAAAAAAGAAGGCAGAATGATGACTAATCGAGGGATATGGTTCACATTGGATCCTCCAAGGGTTGGACTAAAATTGAATATTGACAGGTCATTCTTTTTAGGTGTTATGAGAGTTGGTGGGATAGTGAGAGATGAAAAATCATCTTCCTTTTTTAGGTTGAGTTGTCATTATGGCCCATGTAACTCATTAGGAGTAGAAGAAATGTCCATGATAAGTGGACTTAATATGTGCATGCATTTTAACATTAATATTGTAGAGGTGGATTCCAACTCCAAAGTGTTGGTGAACATCACCAAATTGAGGACCAAATATTTGTGGTAATTTTTGCACATAATTCTGAAGACTAGGATGTTAATTATTCAAGGTATTAAAGTGAAGGAAAATGGAGAAAAGTTAAATTTCTAGAAATCATATTTGCAAGAAATGGGGATCCAGATGAGCCTAGTATTTTTTACTTTTTCACTAACTCTTTTCTGAATGATTGTTTGATGATTTTTAAGGGGGAATCATTTGGTATTCAACACTTTTTTCCCCTATGATATGTCTTCTAATACTATTCCATAATAATAAAAGGATAATTTTCAGGCATGGATGGTGACTTGATGTCTTTGAGTCTTGTTATATTTTGGATTATTATCTCTCATTTCCACTATCACTCTGATATTTTTATATTATTAGTCTACATTTGGTTTTTATTTTTTATCATGAATCATATAGTTTTTGTAATTTTTATTTTATGTTGTTATATAGTTTTATTTTATAGGGAAAAATATTCCCCAAATGTTTCTTATGCCCTTGAAATTTATTACCAACCTTTGGAGTCTTGGGGATGTCTCATAAGGCTCTTAGAACCCCCCATATCTTACCAAGACAATGGAAGAGGGTTGGGATATTACAAATGGTATTTTCCTTGTTTGTAACATTTTTATTTTTTGGGATGGTATAAAGGTGATAGGAATGTCATAACTTGAAATTTATAACAAAATATTTTTATACTGAACTTCATGTTACCCAGGTGGTTTGGGTACATAAGTGTAATATGAAACATCTAAGTGATTTTTTGTATCATTATCATGGCATTAGTTGATAGGGATTTAATATCTTCAATCAGTAACGAGAATTCCCATTCCAATTGCATTGATCAAGTTTGGTTTTATGATTTTTGAAAATTTTTAAAATTATTACAATAGTTGGGATTTGAAAAGATATGTTGTGGTAACTGTTGATATAGTAATTTGGAACTTCTAATAATTCAATTTATATTTAGTGAGACTAAATAGAGTTCAATTCATTTATATAAATCTTAACTGATTATATGTCCCATGAATGAATCAAAATAGGCACTAGAAAATGTGGTTGCACTTAATCCTCATGTGAATCTACATCTTGTCTTGAGTATAGTTCATTATTTTCAATCCATTTATAAAGGAAACATTAATTATGGGCCTCAATAACTCGATCACTCCATCCATTTTTATAAACAAATTATACCCATCTTTTAGAGGGATTTAGATCCTAAAAAAGGGGAGCTGTGGCTGAATTGGATGAATCGAATCATCATTTTCCTTGGAACACCAGTCGAAACAAATAGAAAACTATCTTATTTCCATATATTTATTTTCATATATTTTTAGAATCATTACAATAAGTTTTTAAAGACAAATTTTTTTTAAAATCAGGTAAATACCCCTGAACCACTCTCGTCCTCTTCATGCGGTACCATTCTCTTCTTCTTGTGGTTTCCTTATCCTCTTCACACAGTTCCCTTTAATGTGATCGAGCCCAAACCATTGCATATCTTACTCAGTGATCTTCATTATCTGATGAAGCTATCCCACCTCTATCCTCCGAAGATATTCCTCATTTGACATGGTTCCGACACAACCATCCCCCCTCCCCACCCATGTGGCTCTAATTCGACTCTGGCGCAGCCTCACCACCTCCTTATTGATTCGGTTCTGATATGGCCTCCCAACCTCCCGTATCACTCTTCAAACCGGTGAAATATATCGGCATCACTCTCTAATATATGGAACAATAGGTATTTTATTCTACACCTATAATAGATCTCCCTTCATATTTCATCATGAAAATTACCCTACCTCCATATACATTTCACAATTTCTTGCCATGGTACTCTAACTTATCCAGTTTCGCTCTCTATTCTACAACACCAATGACATAGACTCCTAATCTGATCCACCAAAACCTAGGGTTTCTTTTTTGCAACATGAACTATCCCAATATGAATTCTTGAAACTATAATTTAAAAATCCTATTACTCTAAACTTTCTTGATATTAAAAACTTTTAATTTCAGTTGTTTAAATTATTTTTTAGTTCCAGATAATGGCATCTGTCATTGTTATATTAAAACCTTCTTATTTTACATCTTAATGCCTTAATATGAAATAAAAAGGATGTCTCTTTCAATATATAGTATTGTACCTCTCATAACCATTCCATTTAAATGATTCAGTATAATAATGTTTCATATCTATAATACATAATTTATATTTCATAGGGTGTCTATATCATGCACTCTATCCCTCTTACCATGTTGGTATAACAACCCTCTTTCACTATAAATATTATATGTACAAATTATGTATAAATTATTCAGTATACGAATGATATTTATATATTTTTAAATAATACATTCAATATTTTTTTATTACACTTCATTTTAATTTTTTTTTCAAAACATTATTTCTTTTTCTCCTTGATTTTAATATTTATATACTGCACTTCATTGTTGATACATTACAACATGTTATACTATGAAACACTTTTGGTATATAATTCACAATTAGTTTTAAATTTTACTTAATATTTATAATTATCTATAACATACGGTTTAAAATTCGTTATTTATCTAAAATATGCATTCCATGTGCATTCAACTTTTCTTTATTTGACTATGTAATTTTAATAAGTTTCCTCATTTTCTGCAGTATACAGTTTTAAAATAAAATTTATATTCAATAAAAAAATAAATTACACCTTAATTGGATTTTCTTATTAATCACTAATTTTAAATTTATAAAATTCATCATTAGACAAATTTTTTACACTTTTTTTTATATTTAATACTAACAGAACATCAACAATATATTAATGATTTACTACACATATATAACATTTTATGGACTAAAATATGTTCATTATTATGTTATAATCTAATGTCACTTCATTATTTTTTGTCTATAAATCAACAAAATTTATTATATTTTCTTATTGTTTTTGTTTTTTATTCATCATTCTTGAAGAAAATAAGTTTTTTAACTTTCTATTTTCTCTGTTTAATCATATTTAAGGATCCTTCTTTCTCTGAAAAAACAATCTATTACTTTTTTAGTTTTTATTTTTATTTTTACTACTTATATTTTTTTAATCAATAAATGAAAGCATCAAATAAAACTTCAATAAAATGATCTAATATGTTTTTCTCCATACAAGAAGGATTATTTTATGTCATTATCTTCTAACTAATTTTTTTATTTCTTTGTTTTCAATTTTGATCATCCTATAATAAAAACATTGATTTTATATTTTTTATTTAATTATACTTAGATATTGGAAATCCTATCAACTTAGGAATGTATTTTCGTGATAAATTTTTATTTAAAAAAATAATTAAATTTTTTTTATAGACACTCCATGGGTTTTTTTTTCTTTTATGACTAAAATTGATCATTTATAAATTTGTATTTAAATTACCTTAAGAATTAATTACTATAAGTTTGCACATTTATACATTAATGGAATATTCATATTGAATATATGTGTTGGTTAATGAAATGATGATCATCAATATTCATTAATTAATAAAACTTTGTATATGAATGTATATCAAATTGTCCATATTCAATTTTTTATCAGCCATCTTTTTTTATTTGATTGGATTCATGAAATGTGATTCCAAAATTATTTGAATCATAAATTTACTTCAAAAATGAATTTAATTTTTTATTATAGTATTTTGTATTTATGAATTTCAGATAAATTAATTTAAATTCAATTTTATTTTATTTTATTTTATTACACCATCTGTAGGATCCCTTGTGAATTTTCTAGTATTCAGATATTATCATGGTTCTAGATAATATAATATGTGTCATTTGTTTAGGTCAGTAAGCCTCAACCCCTTCCAGGTCATTCAATATAACATCAAAATATAGGGTTTCATTTTTATTAAGTCCTATTAGGTTTAATGTTTTTACTTAGTTCTACCCAGGGTGGCAAGGGGGGGAAGGTATCTCCTCATGGTTGTTCTTCTACAGGATATATAGTGCCTATTTACACCTCTATACTAAAATATGCTAAATATTTACATAGTGGGTTCACGGATGGTTCATTCTCATTATCATTAAAATTTGAATATAAATTATCCACATGATATTTTCTAATAACTAGGTTGGTAATCTAGTCCAGATAAGTACATAATAAAAAGAGATGCATGCTTGTACAATTAGATTTATCTGCTTATGTGTATTTGAATATTTGAATATTTACTATATGAAGACCCAAATAATTTTATAAAATCCGAACACACTGTATTCTTCTTTACCGATAAAAGATATATTATTGGGAATCTTGACGTTATAAGAAATTCTATGAAAGATTATAGTTCAAATTTTATAAATCTAAAATTCTAGTAAATAAGATTTCAAAACTCCATTGGATATATACCATGAAGGTGTTTGGGAAGTTCACCCACATTATAATAGTTTTATATTTTCATTTCTAAATAAGTAACATCTAACATTTCATAGAATGACGTTGGATGTCTCTACAAAGGGTTTTCTACTTAATTCTTCTTCCCTAAGGTATAATAAAGATTACCCACAATTTCAATTGATCTCAATTCCAATTTTATTCCTATCCACATCATACTCATGATATGAAACCAATAGGGAAAAAATAAAATCATATAATTAATAGTGTTTACTGAAAAAATAGATAATATTTGATCAATATGGGTGGAAGAGATACAATATAACCTTTTCTAATTGTCAGTGGGTTTCATGTAATAAATAACACTCTAATTTTAAATCACCTTCTGGTTGTGATATGGTCAACTATTCAAGGTAAGAACTTGTTTATTGCTATAAGAGATCTAGAATTCACTTGGTCATGTAGTTTTCTCCCTTTATCAAACATGCCAATACATCGATCCAAATAAATGTGGCCTAAAAAATTTATTTAATGATCTTGGAATTCAACATACATTGGTGCCATGATATTTACCTTCTCATATATATCCACTCAAAATTTAAAGTTAGACCATATGTTTTTAATGATATTTCAACCCTCTATCCATTCCACCCTTCCAATACTATTGGATATTTAGTATTGTCATGTCTATTTTACATTTATCCTATAGAATCTGTAGATAATACCAAATCATAATATCTCAAATTTTAAAATGTTTTAACCACTACCATTTTAAAATTATCTTCCTCTTCGTGTGATTGAATTTATTTTATCATTATATTGATTTTTCTTCTACCACTAGTAAGAAATATTACAATAATAACTAATCCTCTCTTGATTAATATTGTGGATTTTATAATACTAGATGTTGGGATTTTTTTGATTCATGGTATCCTCGCCTCTCTAGTATCTAACGGATCTTTAACACTATCTACATTGAAAGGCTATGAAACCTTATGAGAATATCTATTAAGCTAACTTGAAACTAACTCTTTTGATATGGAGTTTGAATAGAATCTAATACATAGTCTTTTATATTCATAATATATGACTATCATATAATTTTACAACTAAAAATGACCTATTTCTACACATCTATTGCATTTATTTATTACCACTATAGAAATAGGTCATATGATGCCACTATTTATTTTACCTCATGGAAATAAATCCAGATATATTAACTCTCACCCTAACTATTTATGATCAAGACTCCAACATAGATTCTTCTGGTTTTCTTTAATTTTGTTTCCATCAAAATTTATATTTTTATAAATTCTAAAAAAAATTAATTCAATATGTTGAAACATGTTTTAAAATTATCACTTGAGTAATTTTATTTTAACTATTCCATTCCAATTAACTGTACAATGTTATTTAAATATTTTTATCATCTTCTTTTAAATAGTTATAGTTAGAGTTAATTTCATATATTAGATTATGAAATATGGTTGAATCAACTAAAAATATTTTTTCCTTTCAATTTTTTATTAAATATTAATTTTCTTTAATTATATTAATTTATCTATAACTAAATCTGTTAGGATTGAAATTATTATTTTATTATGTTTAAATTTTCAGTTTATATGGGATCCCAGGGGTAGTAAAAGGAATGGTTCTTAAATTATATTTGATATATAATGTGGTATAATAAGTTTCTACAAAAGTATAATTCACTTTAAAATCAATACACTTTCAGTTTCTATACATGTACAATTAAATTAAATAAATAACATCTATACCATATTTTCATTAACACCACTTTTGTGATTTAATATAAATTATTTTTTATAAGAATAATGAATGTAATTATGATATATATAAAATAGATATTCTGATATATATACATAATGAAATAAATTTTATAGAGGAAATATATATAAATACTTCACTTATACAATTCATAACATATATTGTATGTATATGTTTTTAATAATTAATTTATATATTATTTTTCATTATATTTCTACATTTAAGTATTCAGGGAAAGTTTTTATGTAATTGTATTTGTTATTTTTTATGATTTAATTGATATTTTACCAATTTGAATGTATTATATTTCATATTTAAATAAAGTGAATTTTGAGATTAGAATCCCAAAATCTAATGTTGTAAAATGTTTACTATATGATTATGGTGAAAAAATTTACATTACATACTCAAACAATTATTTCATATCAAATAGATATCTAAATTTTTCCATTATCTAGTACACTATAAATAGTAACCTCTTATTGTTGTTAAGAAAAGTGGTGTAGATGAATTTATTATAGATTACATCAGGAATCTAGTAAATAATAAAAAATATAACATAGGTAATCATGAAAAAGGGTATCTAAAATAGTTATTTTTCACTATAATAGTGTAGTAAAATCTCATCTTTATTATTTTAACAACCTTATAATGTTTTTTATCATCGACTACATTTTGTACATTATTTTTTAATTAACATGTCTATTGAATTTTTATATTATTGCACCAGCCTTTATATATTCATCTTCTTGGTAGATTTTACTTTAATATATATATATATATATATATATATATATATATATATATATATAATTTTTTTATATTAACAGATTTCATATTTAATAAATTTAGTCTAACCCTATCTTTCTTCATGCAGGTTTTGACAACATTGTTTAAACTCCCAATTCTTATCTTTTTTCAAAACAAGAATAAATTTTTATTTTTATATGAATGATTGTATTTTACTATAAAAAATTAAATTATGTAATATATGATACAGTGATTCCTAATGGATGTTTCAAAAATTAATAGTCAAAAGATTTAATTAGTGGATGATATATTATAGTTTAAAGTCAGAATATTTCTATGGAAAATACTGTATTGATTATTATTCATTGTTATCACAGATTACAGCCAATACAGATAATACGTTCAAAATATCTTGAATTTTTTTCTAGTTGAAAATGATATAACATCATAATAGTGTGTGTAATTGTGAATTTTTAAATGATAGTGTGCTGTTGTAAATGATAGTTTACAATTGTGTTTGTTCATTTTCATTTTAAATGGGAATGATAGTATGTGGTTGTTCCATTGTACAACAAATACTATAATATAAAAATACTATAAAAAATTCAATAACATATAAATCAGAACAAATGAATTTTCTTTTGCTTATTCTTATATAGAAACTTTATTATTTACATACATATAATTATGTTTACAGTCCTTCATTTTGTTTTATGTTTTTAAAATTTTTATTTCTTTTCCAATAAATCCTCATTGACTATTAAAGATAGGTTTTCCCCTTAATAGTATAGTGATATCATATGATCAAGTGGATTAAATTCTTGGATACTTACCCTTAAAATCCAACAGTATTTTTAAAAAAAAATTATTATTGTTAAATCACATATTTATATTATAAAGGTTTCTTACTAGAGATATGAAAATTGTGGTGCTCAAGGAATAAGTAGTAATGGGGTCCTATATAGTTATTTTTGACACATCTATAAAAAAATTCTGGAGTTTTGGAACCCACAACCTTCCCAGTTGTTTCCATCTTAATGAATAATACATTCAACCAAGTAGTGCATGTGGTGACATATCTCCTCTTTTTGAAATTCAACCTTGTTCCATTTAGTTTTTTCTCTACTATAATAACTACATGCATTATTTTTTTGATACATAAAGCCATTGATCTATAAAATTCACATTATAATTTAATGTAGAGATACCAATAGTTACTTTCTCTCTATGACCGACTCAATTGTAAATGGATGTGAGTTTTTTAGATGTACTAGCTATGAACTGATGTTTTTCATCAAATACCATAGATTTTTTCATGGAATATTTCCCAGTATCTAAACCCTTATCCCAAACAATAGTAACCACTCCATGGGATTCGGTAGTAAAATCTATTCTATTGATAGGAGATCTAGATATGGTCTCCTAAATATTTTGAGAATCATTATCAACTGGTTCTATACTTGACCCATTGTCGTTATTCCTCAAAATCATGTTCCCAGTTTTCTATGCCTACTTTTCAACTGGTCTTACTATCATCACCTGGTCTACTATGGTTTCACCTGATAATAATAGTGATATTTAAAGTGATTTTCATTGTTTAAGTGTCACTTATGCAAGCTTTTATTTTTTAGAATCATAGTGAATCAGGAAACTCTTCATGTCATTAGAAAATAATAAAAACTCGTCAAACTCTTCCTCCCTAGCTAGACCCAACACACTGCAAACATAAACAGTTCGGTTCTACATTGGAATTCAAGAAAACCAATGCCTCTATAAAAATTTCTCCCTCACTATCCCACTTATGTTTATCTTCACTATTACTATAATTCATATACTGATACTTGAATAATACAAATTTTCATGATGTTAGTGAATAATATTTATTATTCTTACAAATATATTGTAATATTTATAAATTTTCAAGTTTACAATTCTTATGCGTATTCTTCAAGAAACACTACAATTCATTATCAAATATTTTAATATACAAATTTTAACATTACATCTATGTGTTTCATTATATTATAATTTCTTATACTACAATTCAATTTAAAATATACCAACATTCTAAACATGTAAATATAGATATTTATGTATGATAGATCACCATGATATTCATATGTGAATAATTTTTTCAATTGAATCATGTTTTATCTTTTAGTGATATTATTTTTTTCTTAGAGTTATATTTGTTTCTAGACTTAGATGATAAAGATTCAATATAATCTACTCATTAGAGTAATTTATTTTTAATATTTCAAACATGTTATTTATATTTTATTAGGTATGATACATTTATGGAATTATATATTTATCACAACTCTGAATCATTGTTGACCTATTATTGAAAAAAGGACCCATTTAACATCGAATATTCTTAATAAATTCATTTTTTTTCAATTCACCCAGAATACCTTTAATAAACATTTTTATTACCATATTTACATTTACTCATAGGTTTTACTAATGTTTATTAATAACATTTTTAATTCAATGTTACTCTTAAGCATTATTGACATTTTTTTCTTTAGAATTTATGGAATATTTTTTTCTTATGAATATTATTTACTCTAGTTAAACTATTTCTATCAGTTCTCTTATTTCTATCTACATTTATTACTCATGTATATCAAATTAAAGTAGGTATCTTTCCTATTTTATCTAGTCACTTTCTACTTATCATCTTCTATATACTACCATCTATAAACTAATTATAAACTTTATTTTTTCGTTTTTTACTTTCATTTTATATAGAAAATAGTGCTTTGGCGAACCTTGGATTCTTTAACTCCTGATTGGAATAAGTCTCCTAATTATCTTCCACTTTTCTGGGTTTTATTTCAAAATTATTCAAAGTAGTTTTTCTATTTTTAGCATTAAATTATCTTAGAAATATAGTACATTCTCTATGATCTTCTTTTAATCTCAATTGAAGTATAAAAACAAGGGGACCAAATATTCCATCTCATTATTAATATTTCCACCTCATTCCAACTCCCATTTCCTTGTTTTTTAGATTTTAACCCTTCCAGAAATTTAATTTTAGCGCATTTATTCATTTATAGAATTTCAACTCTTATTTCTTTATTTTCTTCTAAAAGAGTAGTTAGTTCTAAATGTATAAATTCAATGTTCATTTCATAATTTTCCTCATTAATGAAAAATTTCCCAAAATCAAGTATTTCTATGTGTTTTCCTAAAAAAATAGCTTCTCGTAATGTTCTTTTGGGATGAATTTCCTAAACCCTTTTACAAGTGTAGATGAATTTATTTATAATGTTTTAGTGGGACCTTTATCTACAGAAGATCATAAAAACCATCCAGGGGATTTTCAATTTCAATATCCATTCCAATGAGTATTGTGATTTCTATAAAACACTCCATAAGATGGGTTTAATTTGGATTGATATAAATTCTTACTCCATTTAACATTTTTATTACAAAATTATATCCACTTGATATTAAAAACTATTAATATATACTCTGGTTTTATTAGAGAGATTTGTAATCCCTGTTTCCATACTTGAGAAGATGTATTGGCTTCCCTTGATCTTGTCCTTGGTGATTTGAATCTTATTCTAACTTTTAAACATTACTTATGACCTTGGATTGAATACTGTGATGATGTTCCACAATCATACCAATACTATTGTTCTTATATATTGAAATTGGTCATTTTTAATCATTTATCACTTAAAAACTTAGTGTTAGGAACAAGCTAATGATGAAGGTGTTTTTTATTCAAGTTTTTTATTTTTTTAAAGTTATTTTTTGAAGAAAGGAAATAAATTACTTTGTTTGTTGAAACAATTGTTTTGGGTTATATTTTGAAAAGAATCAGACCCATTTTTTCTAACTATTAGACTCATTAGTTAGAAAGTTTGATTGCAGGATGAGAAGGAAAGAAAGAAACTTGAGTGAATGGAAATTTATGTTACTTTTTGATGTAATTGTGATGATGATTTATTATTACTATTTCATATAAATAATTATTTGAAGTGATAACTTGTGATGAAATCTTGATAAAATAATGTGGGAGTGAAATAGATGCTACCAAGAATCGTATTCAAATTTATCATATCTGAATGTCAGATATAAAGAAGTGGTGTCAATTGTTTTTAAAAACAATCATATATAGATTGAAGCGGCAGTCCCAATTGAAAAATATTTACAGATAAGAAGAGAAATATACAATATTGATCATCTTTCAAAACAATTGGATATCATGTGTAAGTAAAAGATCTAGTGCCGATTTGTTATTAGGTGGTTACTATGAATGTTGTTTCTAATGGAATAGGTGATTCCGATTGAATAGTTGGTGATGATGAAAATTATTTCAAATGAAAAGTGGTTCCAATAGAAGATGATGTTGATGAAAAGTGGTGTTGGGGAAAGGTGGTGTCGACAGAAGGTGGTGTCGATTGGAAAGTGGTTCCAATTGTAAAGGGGTGTAGATAGAAGAGTAAGAGATTGTGCTGATTGTTTTTCAAAATGACTGTATCTGGGTTAAAGTGTAAGAATAGACATGGTACCGATCAAATACCATAATTTTCATATTGTATTTGATCATACTTAGAAAATTATTGTACCCATAAATAATCGTAGTCAGAAATGATCATACCCAGAAAATGATAGTACCCAGGAAATGATCATACCTAGAAATGATCGTACTCAAAAATACTCGTACCCAGAAAATGATTGTACCCAAGAAATGATCATACATAAGGAGTGTTATCAGATTTTAATGTATCTTAACCAGTAACCATTGAAATAATTATCGTATCTATGATGATTTTAACCAGAAATGATCATAACGAGAAACGATCATTACTAGAAATTATCATATTCTAGTATGTTTTCAAATGAATTCATCACGTGGGGTAATATTTTTATTATTTTGTGTTCTATTCAATTTTAATTTCAATGGGGTCCAAGTGCCATCAATAGAATAAGATAAGAAGAAGTTTTTATTTGAGGTGGATCAAGTGTTGTATAAAGAAAAGAGTTTAGTGGAATGAATGGAAAGTTACAATACTTTCTATTAGAAGTCAGACAAAGCTAAAGTCGATCCTCAATGGATTCAAAGTCATGATTTTTGTCATGATTCAATCCCTAGTTTCTGAATGAATATTTTTTCTCAAGTGTTTCAAGAGAAAATAGGAGAGATTAATATTAATGAATGATTTTTCGAGGGGGAGATAGAATTTTATATACAAGATTTTTATTCAAATCAGTTATGAGAATCATATTCAGTAATCAGCAAGAGGAATCAAACTTGTTTGATCGGACCCATGTATTCCTAACAATTGAAATCAGTCATAGAAATTGAAGTGGGATTCTAAATAATAATAGGTGAATATTGTAGAAGTTTTGAGAATATTTGAGATGAGGTGAAGAAGTCAAAATGCATTATGAGATTTCTGGGGAAATGGAATTTTGGGTGAATTTAGGTAAGCAGGAAAATGTTTTGGAATTCCCACCTAAACTAGTTTTGGGTCACTTATAAAAGGGGTGTAACGACCCAAAAATTCATTAATGAAAATTACTTTGGGTCTATTTAAATGTCTTTTTATGGTTATGTAAAATGTATGCACTTATTTGGTTTTATGTTTTAGATTTTAAAAAACCATTAAAAAATGTGACTATTGCTAATATATCCATTGAATAGTGATCATGTGATTTGTATAAATATAGGGCTTTAACAAATCCTATTTACTCAGACAAAGGAAGAAATGGCCTCATCCATTATAATTTCCCCATATGAAAACCATTTTTCAAAGCTTCGAAAGGAGGTGGCATCATTGAGCTTCTATCTTGACCAAGCCCAAGCCGAGTTTCAATACGTTAAGCTCGAGCGGAACAACCTACGAGAGAAGTGGAAGTTGATAGAGATTACCACTTGATCAATTTTATCCAAACCACCCCAAGAGTCTGTCACCATCACACACCTTACCATAAGGTCTTATGTGGGTGTTTTAAGGGGTTATGTAACAATACCCTAGTACTACGATTATGTACATTTTTCTTGTATAGAGAATATACATTCTTTTAATTATTGTTACTTTGTAAATAGTTTTTAAAGCACAAATAGTATTTTTATTTAATATTCAACTAAAAAACTATTTTGATGAATTAATGGATTTTTTAATTAATTAATATTTTAATAAAATATTATTATTATTATTAAATTTCTTTTTATTAAATATAAACGATAGTATAATTTTATGAATGAGATTGTAATTTTTATTATGGTTTGAAAGTTGTTTTTGTCAAAACCCATGAATTTTCTATAAATGTTGGTTTTTTATTTTAAAAGTAAAAATTACCATATTTTGAAAATTATTTAGATAAAATTAATATTATTTTTGTAATCAGGAAATTGAAATTATTCAATGGTTAATTTTTAATAATTTTCTGAGACAGTCGAATTTTAGGGTAAAAATTGAATATTGTTTAAATATATATTGTATTTTTATGACATCATAATGACCCAATATTGATGTAATAAAATACTATAAACATTTTTTCATTCAATATATAGTTTACCATTAAAATAATGTGATTTTTTGTTTATTGTTTTTATTTTACAAAGCCTTAGTGGACACTTCAAGACTTATAAAACATTTTGTCTTTTAAAATTATTTTCCTTGAGAGTGTGACTCAAATCCACATAAGTAACCCAATTATTTTAAGAATTTCGGACATTGGAATTACAAAATATTTTTTTCCACTCCCCCTGGGAAAAACCATAGGCATAAACCATGGTCGGGTTTGTGGTTTTGATTAGTTTAATGTGTGGTGTCCCAAACCTAAATAATAAATAATTCCTTCTCCTTTACTATATAAACCCACAGAAGCTCCCACTTCCTCTTCACTCAAAGCCTTTGGAGTTCTTCCAAATTTTACCTTTATCTCTCTGTAATCCTCCCAAGGTTCCCCATGATCCCAATAAGCCTCTTTCAATCCCCTCCCAAGCCATTGGGATCACACTTCCAAGTAAGGGATTCCTACCTTTCCCTTTTTATCCAAGTTTTTTAATATTGTTATTCAATTTTATTTTCAATTATAAATGTGGGGGTATTATTTCTCACCTCCCCCATAATTCTCTATTTATGTTTGAATGATTATATACCCCTTTCTCTCGCATTAAATGTCTCTCATGTACACTAGTTACCATGATGAAATTCGGTAAGGAATTTCTCTCTCTTCATTTACATTCAAGTAATTATTTAGTATCTTGAATCTAAATTCCATTACAATTGTTGGGAAATATATCTATATGAACCCCTTACAATCCTTTTCATTTACTTATGATGAGTCACCCCTTTCTCTCTTGTCAACCATTTTTATGAGTTCTTATGTCACATCATTATGCTTCCGAAATTGCACCGTGATTTTCTAAGCCAAAATCATTGTGTAGTGAATACCATGCCCCTTTCTCTATCAAGGGTATTTAAATTTATTCTCATTTACTTATTGATTATAAATTTTCATGTATGAATTACACATTCATATAATGTAATAAATGATGATGTTTTATGTATCCATGTTATATGATCCATGTGGAACATTTATGCATGAGATGAAATCTCTATGAAGGGTGAACCCTAATAGCGGTCCAATGCATTGGGTAAAGTATAGTATTAGGATACGTCATGAGAAATGAGGGTTGAATCATGCTAATTCAAGTGAAATGAGGGTTTACTTTTGCTTCTTGTAAAATGAGGGTTGACTCAGGCTCCATGTGCAACGAGCCTTGGCTCTTGGTAATTCCATGTTAAGTGTTGTTGCCACATTTCCATGTTATGATAATCATTCTATAACATGCCTTTATGTGTATGTTTCTCTTCTTCTCCATTGATATGCCTATTGTCTAACATTTATTGTATTCCTCATGTTATTCCTTTTTCATTCCCTTAATAATCTTTATAGCTCACCCTTTTCTTATGCATGCTAAGTACGAGGGATTGTAGTGGCCAGGTAAACAAAGTTTTCAATAAGATGTTGCATTCCATGTTTTAAGTTGTTATGTAATGTTCCTAATACCAAAAGACACTAGACCTCTTGATCTTCCATGTTGTATCAAGTGAATATTTTATGTAATAAATCATTTTTAAGTGTGTAATAAAGAGTAGGGCTGAAATATGGGAAAAGTACTTTGTACTTTATAGCACATTCACTATTCACTGTAGAAGAGAGAGAGGATCTAGATTTCTAGAGAGAATAATAGATCAATTTTATTCTGCTTGACAATTGTTTTCATGTGGTACTGATTGGTTCATATTCTATTCATATTGATAATGGTATTTGAGAATTGAAGTGGTGATGATTCTAATCTATTGAATTCTAATGAATGAAAATTGGATTGAGAAGATTTAGTTTAGTGGGAATTTTACTCAGAGGAATTGTAATGGGAGAAACAGTATCAGGCTAAGTAGACCAAGGTTTTATATCATATTCCATGATGTTTTTACCTTTATTATGTGTGATTAATTTATGAATTGACTTTAAATTGAATACATTTAGTGAATTTAAAAGAGAATCATGTAACATGAGATATTACAAAATAATTGTATTAACTCTTTATGATAATAGGATGCACATGCATTAGTTGTATTGTTTCATTGTGCTACAGGAGTGAAAGGGTAAATCCTACTTGTTGTAATCCAAGGATTTATTTCTAGTGGATTTTATGGTATTGGATCATTTCCAAACCATACCAAGGATGTAACTATTCTTATTAAATAGTGAACCATGTAATTATTTGTGTTCCTTTGGATGTCTGTTGATTTGTTTCTCAACAGGGGATTAAAATCCTTAAGAGAAGGTGAAGGTTGTTTCAATTTAAAATAAACATAAAAGAAATAGAGTATCACTAATTCACTCCCTCCCCTGCTCAGTGATACAACACTCTAACTGGGAACATTCAAGTGGTCTCAGAGCCAGGGTCCCTATGCTATTCTTTGCTCTTGGAGAACATGAACTGTGTGAATAGTAAAGGTATTCTGGAATTTTATGGAATGAACTATCATATCTGGAAATATAGAATACTTTCATATCTAATGTCTATCAGTTATGGTGTTCTTGAAGCTACAATAGTTGGGTTTCCTCCCAATGATTATAGTGCTCCACTTACACCTGTTCATAAGAAGTTTCTTGAGAATGATAGAAGGGACCAGAATGTTTTATTATCTTCACTTTCTAAAAGTAAATTCTTGAGAGTGAATGGGTTTTCCACAGCTAAAGGTATATGGGATAAATTTGAAAACATATTAGAAGGAAATACAAATGTAAATAAGAAAATATTACAAATATGATGATTGAAGTATGAATATTTTAAGGTATGTGAGCATGAATCTATTGGGGAATTCTTTAACAAGGTGAATGACATTGTGAGTACTATCAGATGTCTTGGTAAAAAGTTGAATGAATTTATAGTTTTGAAATGATTTTGGGAATCCTACCTAAAAAATTCTATTCAAAATTTTCTTCTTAGAGGATAGAGATCCTAAAAATATTATCTATTGATGATTTACATAGCACTCTTATCACTTATGAAATGAGAAGATAAATGTTGTAAAGAGAAAAAAAAGTTGATTAAGAAATTTCTTTCAAGGTTATGAAGAAAGAAAAGTCAAGGAGGATTGTTATTGAAGATGAAGCTGCTGATTCTAACTTTAAAAATGAGGTTCGTAAAAATATAAATGAAATCATATAGTTTTTTCTAATTATGTGAAAAGTGGTACAAGGAAATATAAAGGAACAATTACCTTGAAATGTTTTTAATGTAGAGGTGTTGGTCACTTTGTGGCTAATTGTCCTTAAAGATAGAAATAATAGGATAGTGATATTGAATAAATAAGGACAACCAGATTGTGGAATAAAAGTGGGGGAAAGGAAAAGGAAAAGAATTTATTTAAATAAAAAAGAATAAGTTTATTGTACAATGATTAAAAGGAAGAAGGGAGTGATGCTGAATCTAAAAAATGTACTGTTTATGGTATTGAAAATGATTTTATTGAAACAATGAATGATGATGAATTCAGATGTTGTAGTTCTAAAGAAGAAGAGACTCAATTTGAACATCATTTGAACGAATAATTTAAAGAGTGTTTGAGAAAGATTAGAATGCTTGAAAACAAAAATAAAAAATTTAGAAGATAAATGTTCATCAATAAGGAAAATAGATTTTTTTTATGATGAAAAACTGAATCTGGTGAAATAAATTGATGAATTTAATAAATATATTGAAGAAGAAAATAATTGTAATGAGCATATAGAGGTGAAGTTGAATGTAAAAGAAAAAGAGTTGGAACATTCTCAACAAAAACTCCCATAAGATGAATTGAGAAATGAAACTTTTCAAAACACTATCACTAATCATGGTGAATGTCCTCGATATGAGAATCGAAATAATATTAAAAAAAAGTTACCCTCAAAGGATGATAAGAAGAATGAAGTTGTTTCTTCAAAGAAGAATTCTGGAAATTTTGATGTCTTATAGAAACCAATGTCTAAAAATGTTTTGAAACAATCTAAATCTGAGAAAGTTTCAAATAATTATGAATCCAATAAACCAAAAAATAAGTACAAGACCCTTGTTGATAATAGAAAGGTTGGTGGATCAAGAAATAAAGTGTCTGAGAAACATATTCATTATCCTGATCAGTACAGAAGCTTTAGAGGAAAATACGCTTTCTATGGCTATTGATGGTATTGTGGTGGATTTGGGCACAGAACAAATATGTGATGGTGTACTCAATAGAATTTCTATTTTCCCTCAAGCTAGGGAAGGCGGAGATTTATGGGGATTCAATCTCCACAAATAAGTAAAAATGAGAAAGTTTTCTTGAATAAATATGAAAATAATGAAGTAAAGATTAAAAATATGTTCTAATCCTTGGAAACTATTTGTGAAATATGTGAACAACCTAGACACCTTGCAAAATTATGTCTTTTTTGTTACCATCTTAGAAAAATATTCTCAATTCTCAAAATCCAAAGGTTAAGAATTAAAAGTATTGAGAAAAGGATCTTGTTGTTGAAACTACATTAAAATCCATGAAAGGAGAACAAACCTGGATACTTGATAGTGGTTGTTCTTCTCACATGACATGAGACATGAAATTATTGAAGAATTTGAAGGATTTTAAAGAAGGAGCAGTGACATTAAGAAATGATGAGTCCTTAAAAATCAAAGGTGTTGGGTCAGCCATTTTTGGAAGATAAAAAATAAAATCCAATAAAACATTGTATGTTGATGGGATAAAACATAATTTTCTCTGTGTTTTACAATTGTTCAATGAGGGAAACAATGTTGTCATTAGAAAATATGTGTTTCTTGTGATGAGTGAAGTAAATTGAATGATTATTACAAGAGGCCAACATGCAAAAGGGAATTTGTTTCAGGTTGGTGAAAAATAAAACTCTTGTTACAAGAGTATGGTTGAAGAGAATTAGGGAATAAAAGGCTTAGAAACATGTTTTAAAGAAACATGAGAAAGCTGTCTAAAAGAGACAGTGTTTGAGATATTCCTGATTTTCCAGGAAGAAGATATTGGTGTTGCACTATCTTCTAGAATAGAAATATAACAAATGTTGTTCATAAGAAAGGTGATATTTGTTCAAAACAACCCCTGGAGCTGATACACTCTGATATATGTGGGCCAAAGAGAAAACAATCAATAAATAGAGATAAGTATTTCATTACTTTCATTTATTATTTTAGTTACATTACTTGTGTCATGTATATGAAACAAAAGTCATATTATTTGAAAATGCTTAAAAGATTTAAAAGAAAATAAAATAAGGAATGTGAGGATTTGGTGAAAAAGTTGCGAAGAGATATTAGTTGTTAATAAAAATTAAAGTGTTTAAAGATTATCTTAAAAAGCATGGAATTCAGAATGAATATAGTTCCCCATACACCCCCAAAAAAATGGAGATCTTGAAAGAAAGAATAGATTCCTGGCGGAGATGGAAAGAACCACGTTACTTGAACATGACCATTCTCATCACTTTTCAATACATGTAATAAGTACAGATATTTATATTCAGAACTATTGTTTCTACAGTCTCCAATCATGTATGGACCCATATGAACTATTTTATGGAAAACTCCATGTTTGAAACACTGGATAGTTTTCAAGAGTCCATATATTATAAATAATAAGGGTGGATACTATGGTAAATTTGAGTAAAGAGGTAAATATGGAATATTTCATGGATATTCGCCAAAATGAAGAGGATATAGATGCTTTGAAAAATAAACATGAATAATTTTTTATAACATTGATGTAAAAGTTACTAAAATATTTGAGAAAGATAAACATGTCCAAGAAGAAAAATAAGTTGAGAAAGTTGAAGAAGATAATTCTGGAGAGGATACAAATTATTGTAATCCTAAAAATGGTGAAGAATCAGACTCACCTATTTCCATTTATGATGAAGACAATAAAAATTATTATCCAAGGATGAGGAATCATGTTGAAGAACAGAATATAATTGGTCATCAACATCATAATGTTCAAACAATAAGAACAAACAATTACATTACACCTACTTATTTGCATTAAAAAGTGAAACCAAATAATGTAAAAGAAGATCTAGAGCATCCAGAATGTGTTCAAGATATGAATGAAGAATTGGGTCAGATTGAAAAGAATAATAAATGGGTACTCGTACCCAAGTCTGAAAACAAAAACATCATCAACGCAAATGGGTTTTCTGGATCAAGCTGAATGAAAAAGGTGATGTTATAAGAAAAAATGCAAGATTGGTTTGTAAATGGTATTCATAGATTGAGGGTATTGATTTTGATGAAACTTTTTCTCCCATGTAAACACATGAAAGAATATGAATATTTCATTATATTTACAGAAAAAGAGTCTATAAGATCTTTTAAATGGATGTTAAATCTACATTCATAAAAGTCGATCTTGAAGAAGAGTTTTATATTGAAAAACCTTGTGGCTTTGTTATTGGAAAATATGAAGGTTATGTGTATAGATTGAAAATGTAATTATATGACCTAAAACAATTTCTGAGGGCATGGTATTCCAAATTGGATACATGCTTAAGAAAGACAATTTTTAACAAAAGAAGAGTGGATAACAATATTTATATCATATAAAGTTAAGAGTATTCCCTAATTGTAATTTTTTATGTCGATGATATTATCTTTATTGGGAATGATGAAGGAAGTTGTGAAATATTTCTGAATAAATGAATAGTTTATTTGAAATGTTCATGCTGGGAGAAATGAAATACTTTCTTGGGTTACAAATCCAATAAAAGAAAGAATAAATTTTTCTCTCCCTGGAAAAGTATGAAAATGTACTTCTCAAGGGGTTTGGAATGTAAAATTAAAAACCTTTTTCCACACCCACTTCAATGGAAACAAATATGATGAATGATTAAGAAGGAATATAAGCTGATCAAAAAGAGAATTGGAAGCTGATTGGATATCTATTGTATTTGACTACCTCAAGACCCAACATAGTGTTTGTTGTTACCTTATGTGAAAAATTGTTAAATTGATAAATAAAGAATCACATTTAATAGCTAGAAAAATAATTATCATATGCATAAAAGGAACAAAAAACTTTAGTATCAAATATGATAGATCAAATTTTATTGAATTTTTAGGGTATTCAGAAGAGTATTGGGTTGGAAATATTGATGATAGAAGATCCACATCTGGTGATGTATTCTTTCTAGGAAATAATTAAGTTAGTTGGAATTCAAATAAATAAAGTTTAGTAACTCTCAGTATGTCGGAAGCTGATTATGTTTTTCTTACTCAAGCCACTACCCAACTTATGTGGGTGAAAACACAATTGCAATATTTACTTGTTGAAGTGAAGTTACACTTTAAATTGGGTTTTGGCGATAAAATTACAATAAAAATCCCCAAGAATCCTTTCCAACATTCTCATTAAAAACATATTGATATCAAATATCATTTCATAAAAGAGAATGTGGAGAAGAATGAATTAAATCTGGAGTATGTTACAACATCGGAACTAGTTGCTGATATTTTCACAAAAACATTATCGAAGGAATCACTCTCAAAAAATGAGGTTGAACATGGGTTTCCAACTTCTTTCTCTTAATGGTTGAGGTAGGTGTATCTACATCCACTATCATCTTACCTTTTTATTTTTTTTCAAGTGGGAGTATTGTATTGTTTCATAATTTTTTTTCATAAAATAGAGATGTGTTGGTCAGCTGTAAATTCAGCATTGTTTTGTGATTGAACTATTCTAAATGTCTGTTGGTGTGGTTATAGGAAAGTAATTGTTTTCCAGGTAACATGGACAGATGATTTTAAGTGATGGGAAATAAGAATTAATTGTTAAGGAATAATTTTTATACAACATGGATTTTCTATCAATGATTCCTGTTTCCTACAATTTTTTGTTATTGAACTATTCTAACTATTTGTTGGAGTTGTTGTAGGAAATGAATTGTTTTCATGGTAACCTGGAAAGTTCAGTTAATGTGATGGGAAATAATAGTTATTTGTTAAGGAAGAATGTTCGGAAAACATGTCTTTTCTATCAATGATTCTTGTTTTCTACAAATAGCTAGATCACATAGGCTTTGAATTATTGATATGTAATCCATTTCATGAAAATACAAAGTTCAGTGATTTATGAAACTTGTTTGACAACAAAATCCCAAGGGGGGTATTTTTAGGACCAAGCTAGTGATAAAAGAGTTTTTTATTAAAGTGTTGTATTTTGTTGTCAAGGTATGTTTTGATGAAATGAAATCACTTCACTTTTTTTATGGAAAAATTGTTTTGGTTTTTGTTTTGAAAAGAATCATGCCCATGTTTTTTAACTATTTTACTCATGTATTTAGAAAAATTATTCTTAGGATAAAAAGGAAATAAAGAAACTTGATTGACTGGAAATTTATGGTACTTTGCGATATAATTGTGAAGATGCTTTTCCAATTTTTATTTTATATAAATCATGAGTTAAAGTGATAACTTGTGATGAAATATTGAATGAAGAAAGTGGGAGTTAAGGAAATGATACCAATAATCATATTCATATTTATTTTATCCGAATGACATATAGAAAGAAGTGGTATCAAATATTTTTTAAAACAATCATATCTAGATTGAAGAGGATGTGTCAATTGAAGAATTCATACCAATAAGTAGAGAAAGAGACAATATTGATTTTATTTCAAAACAATTTGATACTGAGTTGAAGTAAAATATCTGGTGCTAATTTGTAATCATGTGGTATCGATGAAAGGTGGTGCTGATGGAATGGGTGGTACCAATTGAATAAGTGGTGCTTATGAAAAGTGGTGCTCATGAAATGTGGTTCTGATGGAATATGGTTGTGATGAAAAGTGGTTCTAGTGAAACGTGGTGTCGATGGAAGGTGGTGTTGATTTAAAAGTGGTGTCGATTAGAAAGGGGAGTTAACATAAGAGTAATAGATGCTACTAATTGTTTCTCAAAATTACCGTATTTGGGTGAAAGTAGATGAATAGTAATGGTACCAATCAAATATCATCATTTTTATATTGTATTTGATTATACTCAGATAAATATTGTACCTATAAATGATCATACTCAGAAATGATCGTACCTAGAGAATGATCATACCCAGGAAATGATCGTACCTAGAAATGATCTTACTCAGAAATGATCATACCCAAAAAATGATTTTACTCAAGAAATGATCATATATACAAGAAAAATCATCATCATATTATAATGTATCATACCTAGTGATCATATATAGAATGATCATATCCAGAATAATCATAACTAGAAATGATCGTAACCAAAAATGATCGTATCCAGAAAGTATCATACTCTGGTTTATTATCAAATTAATTCATTAGTGGGGTAAAAGTTGAATTTTTTTTGTTCTCTTCATATGATATTTCAATGGGTCCCAAGTTCTATCAATAGAATAGGAGAATAATAAGTTTTTTTTGAAGTGAATTAAGAGTTTTTTGAAGAAAAGAGCTTACTGGAATGAATGGAAAGTTATGATACATTCCAATAGAAGTAAGATTATTATAAATCTGATCCAAAATGAATTCAAAGTCATGAAGGTAGTCATGATTCAAGAACTGGTTTTGGAATGAAGTATTATATCTCTATTTGTTCAAGATAAAAGGAAAAAATAATAATATTTCTCAATGATTTTTTGTTGGGGATTCCCTGTATCACCCTGACCGCAGTTACCTAGAGTCAGTGCATTATTACATAACATTTACATGATCACAAAATATCAAGTCTCAAAAGACTGATTAGTTTAGTAGCCTTTGAAACACTAGATATATTCATAAGTCTTATGTTACATCATGAAGTAAAAAAACTACAACAATATCTTGTATTCATATCCCCTCATACTATCCCTGCATGTCATTCATAAAATACTTCTTCAAATCCTGGGAAAAATAAAACATTGAAAGGGGTGAGCTCTGACACTCAGTAAGGATAACAATATAGCGGAAACTTTCATAAATAAGCATAAACATTTAAGGCAATGTATAACTAAAACAAAAGCCTTTTAAACTTTAACTTCAGCATAATATGGAAAAGATAAAATGAAATAATTCCATTTACATATTCACATGGATATTCTACTAGTCGAATAATCACATGAAATATCAATAACCACTTTAATAATGATGGAATGCATAATCCTAGACTATCATAACCACATAGTCAAGGCCTTGTGCCAAGACTACAAATATGATTATGTCAAGGTCTTGTGCCAAGACACTTGTTTTTCTCATGAGACCTACCGATGCATCAAGGAGCTATAGTGGGCACCACCCGTTACTTATTAAGTCCAATGCATTCCTCATATGAATAGGTTTAAACATAACGTAAACATTCATATTAAAACTAGCATAAGAAATGTTAATACATTATCCATAAACAATGAATGGTATAAAAATAACACATCCACATTCAAACATATCACAAAACCTTCAATACAATATGGATGTTTTTAATCATAATAAATAAACTTCAAATAATATTAAAATCAATCAAAGGATGTTGACATAGATGAAATCAAACTATTTGAGAGAAATATCTCTTTTTTTGAAATCATTTTAAAGTCACATAATTATAAAATAAAAATTTACTTTGAAAATATTCTTATAAGCTTTCAAGGGAAGCTTCGACAACTTTATAATGGCGAAAAATAGCCGCACCCGCCGTATAAGTTAAAAAGAAAATCTTACCTTAATTCTGTCAAAAAGGTTAAAAAGGACCTTGTTTGGAAAATGATAGAAAAATTCCTATATAAAATTCTTATAAAAATTCAACCAGGGTATAAATGACTTTAAACCATAGTCTATAAAATAGTAAGAATGATTTGAAATACATTTTTAAGAAACATGTATGTGGATGATAACGAGGTCCCAGTAAATAATTACGTATAAACAACCTCAGATAATAAAGAGATTGTGAAATAGACCCTTACCTTGTACTTTTCCTTGGTTGAGGGTAGGTTAACCTTGTGTATAATAGTGAAATAATTTTTATTAAATTATATAAGAATCATATACATTAATATGATATCATATATGATCTTTAAACATTGATTGTTAGTAATATCTTAGTATTATAATCGTTTCGGGTGTTAACAGATTCATTTTACTTTATATTATTTGTTATGTGAGCCGTATCTGTTATCGATGGGATGTATATTATTCATATCCAGAATTATTTCATTTCTCTAAAAATGATTTTTAACCATCAAATGAAATTTAGTCTTGAATGGATTCGATGGGGAATGAATCTCATCGCGTTCGTGGAGACGGTAATCCGTACGTACGCACGAGCAACAATATCATTATTTTGATATTAGAATAATATATAATTGGATGGTATATCATATTTAAAGAATCATTATCATGTTATATTTATTATTTACATGAATTACACATCATTATTATACCCATCCAAATAATAATGTTTTGAATAACAATTACACCACGGCGTGGAGACGGTATGCCCTACGCACGCACGTATGGTGACATGTCATTCAAAGGATGGATAGAATACTGAATATTGTTGTACCATATTTATAAAAACATAAAATTATATAGAAGATATTGGAGTCATTATTTTAGAATGGGAATAAAAAATAAAGATGAAGTTGAAGAAGAAAGGAACTTGAAAGAGTGTGGTGAAAACATTACTTCTTAATCGGGTTCTTCCTTTTGATTTGATCAAAAGGGCTCCATGTGTTGGATTTTTTATCAAAATAAGGCCTCTAGGTAAAAGTTAAGGAGGTTGAGCGAATATTTGGGCAGGGTTTGGCCGATCCAAAAGGCTTTGAAGGTGTGAATTAGAGGGAAGGGGAAGTTCCCTTTTATAAGAGGGGTGAGGGGTACCTTTGGAAAAGTTAGAAATATTTTTTTATAATAAATTAATATTCGGTTTCTAATGGATCCAAAGTGGATTATTTAAATTTTAAGGTGGGTATGGGTCTTCATCTTTTCAACCAATACATTTTAGATAGGTTTGGGTCACTATATTAACCTTATCAATTATATTTAACTCTTAGTTAAATAGTTGTACATTTACCATGTCTCTTTGTATTTTAATATTATATAGCTAATAAACCTACTATATACATCCAAGAGACCCCCAAGTGGTCCATTAATGATACACCTATCATGATATAAGTCCTTTGGTCGAACCTTATATTTTAAAGAATATAATATAAATTAATAATATAATATTTGTTTTAAAAACTCTTTTATGTCAATTTTGACACTATTGGGTATTTTGTTTTTGATAATTTCAAAACAGCATTATTACTTCGAATAAAATTTATATAACCAATAATAATATTTCATAGGAACCAATAAAATTATTTTAATTCATAAAAAGTCTCATATTAAATTTATTTTAATATTTATAATATCAAATATTTTAATATTTCATTAATAAGGTAATTACTGCATCGCCATTGTGTCATAAATAAATTAAATTATTTAATGTCTAAAAATTATAAATAAAATACTATTATGTAGGAAATACGTTTATCTTTCTAATGAATATTTATAATCGAATTTATCTTATGCATAATCCTATATTAAAAAATATTTAGTTATTAAACATTGATTTTAAATCTTTTAACTCTTCTTTGAATTAAATAATAATAAATGTCCTAATCTAATCCAAGTGGACCTAAATGATAATATTTTATTCCTAAGGTTGTTTTTGGTCTATATAAACTTGTACAATAGAATTAGGACATGTTTTAGGGCAATATTAATATCATTTTTACCCTTAATTACCTTATTTACTTTTAACCGTGGTAAATAAAAGTAAAAAGTTACTATTCAAAAAAATTATTTTTATCTTATTGAACCACATTTTACTACTTTATATTAACCATGTCTCTTGGATTTTTGAAATTCCACTCACAGAAGTGGTAAAATTAAGTTTTATGTGAACTTCCAAATTCTCCTAGGAGGTGGGTAAAAGACGATAAAAAGTTCAATAAAATTTTTATATATCTAAAATTATTATAAACAAACTCCAATTAATTAAATTGATCTTATATAGGTATTATGTATCTATTTTTAACTTAATTAAATTTAAATAAAATAAATAATTATTTAAATAAAAATTCGGTTTTAAACTATAACTTAGTGTTTTTTACTATTCATCAAAAATTGAAAGTTTTCAGAAAAATACCAAAATTTCACCCTAGGCTAATTTCAATATTCCGAATCCAAAAATTAAGTCCATTTTGAATGATAAAATGTATAAAATATCCAAAATTTGGTATTACTATTCATAACGGCTAGTTTGATTGGTTGTGATGTGTGTTAGAACTCGAAGTTGCGTACAATGCAAGCTATTGCATTATTCAAAGAGAAGCTTACTGTGGAAGCTTTGGGTGTTACATTCTCCCCTCCTTCAAATAATTTCGTCCTCAAAATTTCTACAATACTACTGCCTGAAAACACTCAGGTGATTCTTCATCATAAGTTCTCCGGGTTCACACATTGCCTCTTCCATTTTATTGTTTCTCCATAGAACTTTTACTAGACGAGTATTCCAGTTTCTCAGCACTTGTTCCCTTGTATCAAGAATCATGATGGGCTCTTCGCAATAAGATAGATCAGGTTCCAGTTCTAATTCCTCATAGGTGAGTACATGCGTTGGGTCTGGCATGTATTTTCTCAACAGTGATACGTGGAACACATCATGAACTTTGGAGTGATTTGGCGGCATTGCCAAATGGTAAGCTACAACACCAATTCGTTCTAGAATTTAGAAAGGTCCAATGAACCTGGGACTCAGTTTACCTTTCTTACCAAAAAATTAAACTCCCTTCCATGGAGATACCTTCAAGAAAACATGATCTCCTACCTAAAATTCAAAATCCTTCCTTCGGTTATCGGCATAGATCTTCTTCCTACTTTGAGCTGCTTTGATGTGGTTTCGGATTACCTTCACCTTTTCCATCGTTTCCTCCACCAGTTTTGGGCCTACAAGTTTTCTTTCACCAACGTCATCCAAACAAGTTGGGGTATGACATCTTTTTCTGTATAATGCTTCATATGGTGCCATCCGAATACTTGAATGGAAGCTATTGTTATAGGAAAATTACACCAGAGGTAAATATTGATCCCACATACCCTAAAAGTCAAGTGAGAATGATCTCAACATGTCTTCTAAAGACTTCCAGAATCTTGAAGTAAAATGGGGATCATGATCAGAAACAATCGATAGGGGTACTCCATGAAGTCTCACAACTTCATTAATATATATCCTTGATAGACGTTCAAGTGGTAAATCTTCCCTTATAGCAAGAAAATGTATTGACTTGGTAAGATGATCAATAATGACCCATATTGCATCGTTCCTTCTAGGAGTCCTTAGTAGTCCCATGAAAAAGTCCATAGTGATATTATCCCATTTCTACTCAGGTATGGTAAGAGGTTTCATGACTCCTCCAGGCTGTTGCCTTCCAGATTTCACTTGTTGACAAACCATACATCTTGACACAAAATCATCAATCTCCATCTTTATGTTGTCCCACCAAAAATGTTCCTTCAAATCCCAATACATTTTGGTGCTCCTAGGGTGTATAGAGAAATTGGAACTATGATCATCATCTAATAATTTTCTTTTTAGATCAGGTATATCGGGAACACAAAGCCTCTTCCCAAATTTCAAAATTCTATCTTCATACACAAAGTCACTCAATCTCCCATCATTCATAGCTTAAATCTTCTTTTGAAATTCTTCATCATCGGTCTGAGAACTCTTTATCCTTTTTAGTAAATATGGTTTGGAAACAATTTGAAAAATTATTGATGTTTCATCTTCCATGGTGATTCCCATATCCATCTTTACTAAATCCATGTATATAGGATCCTTTTCAACTCTCATCTTGTTCAAAACTCCATGATCCTTTCTGCTCAAAGCATCTGACACCTTATTTGCCTTCCCCGGGTGGTAGTGTATCATGAAATCATAATCCTTGAGTAGTTCAAGCCATCTCCTTTGCCTCATGTTGAGTTATTTCTATGAGAAAATATACTTCAAACTCTTGTGATCAGCATAAATCTCACATTTTTCACCATAGAGATAATGTCTCCTTATCTTCAAAGTAAAGATTACAGCAGCTAACTCAAGATCATGAGTAGGATAGTTTTGCTCATGAATTTTTTGTTGTCGTGATGCATAGGAAAAAACTCTATCATTCTGCATAAGGACACAACCAAGTCCTTTCTTCGATGCATCACTATAAAAAATGAATCCATCATTCCCCGATGGTAGAGTCAATATAGAAGCATTGACTAATCTTCTCATCAGTTATTCAAAACATTCTTTGCACTTTTTGTCCAAACAAATTTAACCCCTTTACGTGTGAGCTTCATTAATGGGTTGGGAAAAATTATGGATGAAACGTCGATAATAACCTGCTAAACCAATAAAACTGCGTACCTCAGTTATACTCGTCGGTGCTGGCCATTCTCTTGAAGCCAAAATTCACACTTGCTAAACTTCCCATATAATTCATGTCTTCTTAGAGGCTTAAATATAATGCGCAAGTGATTTTCATTATCTTCGTAGCCTTTGGAGTATACCAAGATATCATCAATAAATATCACCACAAAATCATCGAGGTATTCCTTGAAAACTCTTTTCATTAGATCCATGAATATAGAGGGTGCATTAGTCAATCCAAAAGGAATTACAATAAACTCATAATGCCCGTACCTAGTTCAAAATGATATCTTCGGAATGTCTTCCATCTTCACAAACAATTGATGGTATCCAGATCGAAGGTCAATCTTTGAAAAGTATTGAGATCCATGCAGTTGGTCAAATAAATCATCAATGTGAGGTAGGGGATACTTGTTCTTTATTTTTATAGATTTGATCTCCCTGTAGTCAATGCACAACCTCATAGATCCATCTTTCTTCTTAACAAAAAGCACAGGGGCTCCCCATGGAGAAACACTATGGAGAATAAATCCCATATTACACAATTCCTCTAGTTGTTTCTTTAGTTCCAATATTTCTACAGTGGGCATTATATAAGGGGTCTTTAATATAGGCCTTGAACCAGGAATTAAATCAATGGAAAACTCAATTTCTCGTTCTGGAGGATGTCCACGTAAATATTCCGGAAACACATGTACATATTCTTTCACAATAGGTACATCCTCTATTTGAACATTCCTTTCCTTACCCATAGTTATTTCATTCTCTTCCTCCCTAATAATTGAATTTAGTTGAGCTATTGGGGGTGGATCTAGATAAGAATTAGGTGGTGAAGATTCTGCACTAAAGATAAAGTGTTCCTTATCATCAAAAATCATAACCTCTCTCTTACAATAAATATTTGCATCATGGTCTGAAAGCCAATCCATACGAAGGATTATATCAAACTCAATCATAGGTTTGACGATGATATCAGTAGATAAAGAACATTTTTGTGCTCTAATGGGGAAGGATCCACAGAACTTTGTAGAAATGATACTTCCCTTAGGAGTTTCAACTGAAAACTCCCTTGTTAAATAAAATTTAAAATATCTAATTTTCTTAGAAAACTGGGAAGATATGAATGAATGAAATGATCCAGAATCAAATAAAGCATTGTCTAAACTTGAGGAAACCATTAAATTACCTTCTACCATGTCTTTCAGAGCTTCAACCTTAGCTGTAGTGATAACATAAGCTTGGCCTTGATCCCTTGGCCGTTTCTAAGGTAAGTTCCCCTGACGCTTAGGAAATTCATTTTAATAATGTCCCATCTCCCTGTAGTTGTAGCATTGAACATCAGAAGCTTCTTTCTTACCCTTGCAATCATGAGCTTGGTGGCCTTTTTCACCACACTTGTAACAAACTCCCATTCCTTTCAATCAAGTACCGGGGTGTTTCTTCCCACATTTACTGCAGGATGGATATTCAACTTTTCCATTCTTTTTATTTTTTCCATTTCCAGAGTGATCAGCAGATCTCTTCTTCTCTTGCTTTTCTTTAAAGTCGTAAGACTTAGAGAATTCTTTTTCTGACTTGATAGCACATGAGACAATATCTTCGTACGACGAGAAGGATTGTGCGACTAATGATTGATGAAGAAATGGTTTTAACCCATCAAAGAAACAATCAATATTAATTCTTGGGTTATGTATATAATCTCTAGCATACCTTGATAACCTTGTAAAGTTAGCCTCATACTTTGCAACATTCCCATCCTCCTTTTTCCTCAGACTCAGAAATTTCCTTTCCATATCTTCTCGATGGTCAAGAGTAAAGTATTTTTCTAAGAAAAGATATTTGAACTCCCTCCATTCTATATTTGATAATTCATCATCTTCCTTTGTGTTTTGAATCGATGACCACCATTGATCAGCATCTCCAGTGAGGTGATAAATTGCCATGATAAATTTTTCCCTTTCACTACTCCCCAAATCCTGAAATATTTTCTCTAGGGAACTTATCCATTGCTCAGCTACTAAGGGATTTTTACTCCCATTGAAAGTTGGTGGTTGTTGCCTCATGAAACAATCGTACATTGATCCTTCATGCTGCGGATCTGGGTGTTCTATACGGGTAAGGTTATTATTCCTAGACTGAGTGAGTTGTCCCAGTATGGTGATTAACTGGTCTGCACTAGTTTCATCACCAACTCCACTATAATTATCTTGAGCATGAGGGTAATCCCTACAAGGAGTGCGTGCATTGATACAGTTTCCATTCCTTCCACTAGGCGCCATTTATAAATAATGGAATAAACTAGATCAGTTTATGAATCAAAATACATAATTCCATACTTTTAAAACAGTTAACATAAATTAAACTATTTATGGATATAATCCATAATCATAAAAAAAATTCTTTGAGGAATTATATACTCATAAACCCTTCATAATGGTTTGAAATGAAAATTATAATTATCCTAAGCATATCCACTGGGAGTGTCGTAACCAAGAGTGCAGCAAGGCCCGTTGTCATGCACCAGTTCCCGTTTGAGCCTATCTCAAAGCGGTGTTTTCGGGTTTTACCCCTAGGTATATATGTACCAGAGCTGCCTCTACCTGCTCGTATCCAGACAGGGATGTATTGCTCGGAAAACTCACAAAATCTCTACATTACAAAAATTCTTGGAAGTTCTTCTATACTAATCCTCAAAGTCCATCTTAGGTCTATGTGCTCTAATCAGAGTTTATCTAAATCTTTCTCCCAAGGTTTGTACTAAACTTTCTCTAATACCAATGGTAACACCTGACCCCAATTACCCAGAGTCGGTGCATTATGTGAGCCATATTTGTTATGGATGGGATGTATATTATTCATATCCAGAATGATATCATGTCTCTAAAAATTATTTTTAATCATCAACTGAAATTTAGTCTTGAATGGATTCGATGGGGAATGAATCTCATCGCGTTCGTGGAGACGGTAATCTGTACGTACGCACAAGTGACAATATCATTCTTTTGATATTAAAATAATATAAAATTAGATGGTATATTGTATATAAAGAATAATTATCATTTTATATTTAGTATTTCCATGAATTACACATCATTATTATACCCATCCAAATAATAATGTTTTGAATAACAATTACACCACGACGTGGAGACAGTAAGTCGTACGTACGCACGTATGGTGACATGTCATTAAAAGGATAGATAGAATAATGAATATGGTTGTACAGTATTTATAATAACATCACAGTATATAGAAGATACTGGAGTTATTATTTTATAATGGGAATAACAATGAAAGAATAAGTTGAAGAAGAAAGGAACTTGAAAGAGGGTGGTGAAAACATTACCTCTTAATCGGGTTCTTTATTTTGATTTGATCAAAAGGGATCCTTGGGTTGGCTTTCTGATCAAACTAAGGCCTCTAGGTCGAAGTTAGGTAAGTTGAGAAAATATTTTGGCAGGTTTTGGCCGATCCAAAAGGCTTTGAAGGTGTGAATTAGAGGGAGGGGGAAGTGCCCTTTTATAAGAGGGGTGAGGGGCACCTTTGCAAAAGCTAAAAATATTATTTTATAATAAATTCATATTTGGTTTATAATGGCTCCAAAGTGGATTATTTAAAGTTTAAGGTGGGGATGGGTCTAAATCCTTTCTACCAGTATATTTTAGACAATTTTGGGTCCCTATATTAACCTTATCATTTATATTTAACTCTTAGTTAAATAGTTTGACATTTACCAAGTCTCTTTGTATTTTTATATTATATAGTTAATAAACATACTATATACATCAAAGAGACCCCCAAGTGGTCCATTAATGATACACCTATCATGATATAAGTCCTTTGGCAGAACCTTAAATTTTTAAGAATACAATATCAATTAATAATATAATATTAGTTTTAAATACTCTTTTAGGTCAATTTTGACACTATTGGGTATTTTGTTTTTGATAATATCATAACAGCATTATTACTTAGAATAAAATTTATATAACCAATCATAATATGTAATATTAACATATAAAATTAGTGGAATTCATAAAAAGTCTCAAATTACATTTATTTTGATATTTATAATATCAATTATTTTAATATTTCATTAACTAGTTAATTACTGCATCACCATTGTGTCATAAATAAATTAAATTATTTAATGTCTAAAAATTATAAATAAAATACCATTATATAGGAAATTGTTTTAGATTTCTAATGAATATTTATAATCGAATTTATCTTATATATAAACCTATATTTAAAATGTTTTAGTTATTAAACTTTGATTTTAACTCTTTTAACTCTTCTTTGAATTAAATAATAATAAATGTCCTAATCGAATCCAAGTGCACCTAAATGATAATATTTTATTCCTAAGGTTGTTTTTGGTTAATATAAACTTGTCCAATAGAATTAGTACATGTGTTAGGGTAATATTAATATCATTTTACCCTTAATTACCCTATTTACTTTTAACCGTGGTAAATAAAAGTAAAAACTTTACTATTCACCAAAAATTATTTTTATCTTATTGAACCACATTTTACTCCTTGATATTAACCGTTTCTCTTGGATTTTCTAAATTCCACTCAGAGAAGTGGTAAAATTACATTTTATGTGAATTTCCAAATTCTCCTAGGAGGTAGGTAAAAGACGGTGAAAAGTTCAATAAAAATTTTATATATCTAAAATTATTCTAAACTAACTATAATGAATTACGTTGAGATTATATATGTATTATTTATCTATTTTGACCTTAATTAAATTTAAATAAAATAAATAATTATATTAATAAAAATTCGTTTTTAAACTATAACTCAGTGTTTTTTCACTATTCATCAAAAATTGAAAGTTTTCAGAAAAATACCAAAATTTCACCCTAGGATAATTTTGATATTCTGAATCCAAAAATGAAGTCCATTTTGAAAGATAAAATGTATAAAAGTTTAAAAATTGGGT
The DNA here is from genome assembly GCA_963277665.1 of Viscum album. Lineage (NCBI taxonomy): Eukaryota > Viridiplantae > Streptophyta > Magnoliopsida > Santalales > Viscaceae > Viscum > Viscum album. Next base: position 646,415,696 of record OY728158.1, on the reverse strand, counting down.
ATTACTATTCATAATGGCTAGTTTTATTGGTTGTGGTGTGTGTTAGAACTCGAATTTGCGTACAATGCAACATATTTAATTATTCAAAGAGAAGTGTTTCATGGAAGCTTGGGGTGTTACATTCCCACCTTAACTTGTTTGGGGTCACCTATAAATGGTAAAAGTACATTGTACTTTCTGACGCTTGCACTGTTTACTAGAGAAGAGAGAGAAGCACTGGGTTTCTAGAGAGAAGAAGAGATCAATTCTATTTGTCTTGATAATTGTTTTCAGGTGGTGCTGATTCATTAATATTTGATTTAGCTTGAAAATTGTATTTGGGAATTGAAGTGGTGCTAATTCTACTCTATTGCATTCTATTTAAAGAAAATCAGAATAAGAATATTTGGTTTTGTGTGAATCGCACTCGGAGGAATTGTAATGGGGGAAATTGACTTTGGATAAGCAGACTAAGGTTTTATATCAAAGTCCAGGAAGTTCATGCATTTATTATAGGTAAGGAATTGATGAATTTTGTTAATATTGAATACATTTGGTGAATTAAAAAGAGGCATAGGTAACATGAGATGTTACAAAAAAAATTTATTATCCTTTTGTGCTAAGAGGATGCACATTCACTAGGAGTATTATTTCATTGTCATATCTGAGTGAAAGGGTATATCCTACTCATTGTAACCCAAGGATTTATTTCTAGTGGATTGTATGTTATTTGATCATTTCTAAACCATTCCAAGGACATAGATATTCTTATTCAATAGTGAACCTCATATATCTTTGTGTTCATTGGGATGTGTGTAGTTTTTTTCTCAGTGGGGAATTGAAATATTTAACAGGAGGTGAAGGTTGTTTCAATTTAAAAGAGCCATAAAAGAAAAAGAGTATCACTGATTCACCCCTCCCCCTCTCAGTGATATAATACTTTGACTAGACACTTTCAGTTAGGTGATAAGTACCAATTTAATTATTATTATTATTATGTTATAGGAACTCTTTCTCCATTATAGGACTTTCATATTGATTCCTCCAATATAGGTATTTTTTTTTGAGAAAACAAAAAACTTCAATGTTCTGCAAGCTAGAAAACCCTAAATTTACCATGAATATTTTGAATTCTAAATGATTTTTATCCTAATAGATATGGAAATTAGTGTTTAATAGGGATAGGAATTTGATGCCTAATTTTTTTAATGAACATCAAGATTAAAATATTTATAGGCATTCAGAGGATATATTCAGTGGATTATACAAAACAAGAATAGTATATTTATTGGTGAATAAACATATTGAAAGAACATAGAGTTCCTGGGGTGTTAAAAATATGCTTGAGCTTAGCAAATTGTAAGATTCGTATGCTTTAAATTATTTTCTTAATGCTTTGATAAATTTTCAAGAGCAATATGGTATTTATTTTAAGAGGTAAAGCATGTCCAATTCATATTGAAACTGAATGTGTGATGATGTTCTTTCACTATGGTTGTTAAGGTGTGAGTTACATGATGAATTTATATGTAATGAATTTGGAAATTATTCTTTAAATGGTCATATAAACTAAATAATTGAGGAATGGTTGGTTAATTAACCTTGAGATGAAATATTGGATATTGATACCTTGTTAGAGGTTCTTTACATTTATGGGGTTATAGAAGTTGTGATATTTAATATAGATAATGGATTTTTATTTCCATAAAGATTTCAAATTCTATAGATGGGGTAAATTGAAAACATGAGTTGTCATGGGTAAGAAATGATGTTATATATTTTGTTTTTAGTGATGTATAAGAGGTTTATCACTAACCTTATTGTGCTCTATTTGATCTATGGTAATGGTTAATTATAGGTGGATTATGGTGGGTTCTGTTATGAAGTTCCATGGTATGGAATAATTGTCCCTAAAATTAATGTCCCCCTCTTGAAATTACACTGTTATTTTTATATTCACATACCAACACCTTGAGTTAATAGAGGTTTTTTTGGTTTTTACTAAGGATTATTTTCTCACTTACTATACATAACACACTTTGTGATTAAAAATTTAATGTATGATGTTTTTAGAAATGTAAAGTTGCCTTTGTATTTGGAAGTTGATTTTTATCTACATTTTAAAGCTTAGTTTGTAATCTTAGATATTTTTAAGGATTGAATTGTATACACATACTTCCATTATATCTTTCAGTTGCATTGCTTATGTATTGGTATGTATAACTTACCTTTGAGTTCAGTTTTACTATTTGACATCTTTGTGTTTGTCAATATATTATGTAATGCCAACAACATGACTAGTGATACATGTGCATCATGATTTGTGGAATGACTTGGAATACCTGATATTATATAGAATTATTTCACTACATAAATTTTAAGTTATCATAAAACTATTTAAAATTATTTTATTATTCATTAAAGGTATTTCTAATGGTTATTAAAATCATTTAAATGCTAAATGATTTTTTGATGCCATCCTGATGATATGAATTGTGCTATGAGCTGTTATAACCTGCAACTGCTATGAGATATGATCTTGATATTCCATTATTTTTATTGAATAAACACTATGATAGTTTCTTCTTATTTTAATCTCTTAGATCATATAAGATCAATCTAATTAATTATTTCTTATATATTAAGGTATTGATACTTTTGAAAAATACCAGCAGAACATGCTAGAAACAATGTTAAACATTTATCATAAGTGCTAAGTGTTATGAATACTTATTTTAAATGCATTAAAATGGAAGATTAACAAGAATTCATCTCTTTTAACTGATAATAATCTACCCAAATATATTTGACTCAGTGAAAACTCTTATTCTTGAACATTTTATAATTTTTGTTTAGGTTATTAGGATAGCCCAATGGTCTATACTAAAAAATTATATAAATTTCTAACTATTATCCTTATTCCTTTCCTGTGAAAATTTCCTCTTGAATTGATGATAATTTGGACATTTTCTATCATGTTTTGTAAACCTTCATCATTCTCTTTTCTCTATTTTTCTTTATACCTCAACCATGTTTTTTAATACATTTGGAAAATTAATTAATCATTAATTAAGTATTGAATTTTGGGCATAGGTATAATGAGATGTGCTTCTGATCTTTTGTACATTTGATCATTCTCTCAATGACTAATTTCCTTAAATTCTACGATTTCCATAGGTTAAAAGTAAAACATTAATTTTTGAGGAAAAATATTTATTTTTGAAAATATCATTTTTAATAACCCCCAAAAAAAGAATGATGTTTAGAATGTGTAGTTGCTATTTAGTAGATAATAATAAAAAATCTATTGTAGAAAGAATTATTTTTATTTTGAAATATAAAATTATTTATATGCTCATCATAAAATTTTATTTGATTCAATGTATTTATGGGATGTATGTAGAGACCCGAAGCTTGACTTACATGGAAATTACATTACATTTGCGGAATACTTAGTACATAACAAAAACACACACACAAGGATCGTAATAGTTTAGTGTCTTTGGAAACTTGGAACGTAATCTTCTAATCGTGGTGAAAGTTCTTCAATATCTCCCATAAAGGTCATCCCCCTTTTTTTACCTAAAACCTTTCTTTATATCCTGGGGAAAAGAAAACATAAAAGGGTGAGCTCAAATGCTCAGTAAGGGTAAACAATAGAAATATCAATCACATCATATATATATAAGAACATAGCTTTTGGAAATCTTAACCTGCAAAAAAAGCTCATAATATCATAACATGAGATAAATCATAGAAGTGAAATGTAATCCCAATAATCATAACTTAAAACATGAAACTTTGTGGAATACACACATAATTATAGAGAATCATTTCTTGTTAGTCAAGACTCAATGCCAAGACTATCTTAGTGGGCAAAGTCCCTTTCTGAATCGAGTAACCCTCGTTTCAGTCCTGTTTCACTGAACCGGTATAACCTACCATTTCAGCCATGTCTATCTCATTAGATATAAAATCTTTACCCAATGCATTGGAGGGAGATATAGGTCCCACCCATCTCATAATGATACCATTCTTATGTGTGCCACAAAATCATAAATCATACATCATTGCAGAACCCATGTAATAAAAATGGGATTCTTAAACAACATGACATCATAAAACCATTCATATAAGATAAAGGAATTCATAAACATAATTCCATCACAACATAGTCAAATCAATGGAAAAATATGGATAGAAACAGAACCCTTTATTATCTTAGATGGAAAGTAATTTTGATAAAACACTTGAATTGAATTCTTGAGGAAAATATCCTTTCTTCTTCAAAATCAATTTCTTTTCACAAAACATCATGCAATTTTAAAATAAATATATTTTATTGAAAATAGTCATGAAATCTTTTGGAGGAAGCTTCATGAAAATAAGGATTTATAAAACCGTAAAAACCCGTTCGTGCCGTATAAGTTAAAAACATTCTTCGTACTTTTGTCGAAAAAGTCAAAAAGTACCTCGTACGAATAACGAAAAAATATTCCTTTCATATCTTTTACTAAAAACTAACCAAAGGGTAAAATTGGATATAAAATATTTTATAAATATTACATGTTGAGGAAACGTGGATGTGGATGATAAAATACACCCCAGTAAATACCAAAGTATAAACAATCTCGGATAAAAATGAGATTGTGATATTTCCCTTACCTTAGGTCCGACTTGCTTTGTAAGTGTCCGAACCTCCTGTATAATGATTTAAATCATGTTATTGACTTATTACAGAATCATATTCATTGTTATGATATCATATATGGTTCACTTATGACATTATATTACCCGTTCTTTTGTAAATTCCATGTTAAAGAAGCGTTTTGGGTAAAATCGTTTCATTTATCGTAGGTGTTTTGACTTGTTGTTCTTGACATCATTATTACTTATATCATGATTTACATACTTCCAGAATATAAAATATGATTTATATATATCATATATATTCAGTATATATATATATATAATAGGTAGATAAATAAAATGAAAAACACCGTTCATGGAGACGGTAGTCCGTACGTACGCATGAACGATGTTTTCCTTTCCTTATTGTCTTGAAATGGAAGTAAGTAGATGACATACATATGTATATATATACATAAATCCAGTAGCTTTATAATGTCATATATTTCATTATTATTTCTTATATATACTTTATAATCATTCTTAAATGGTTAACATGGAGAATGAATCTCATCGCGTCGTGGAGACGGTAGTCCGTACGTACGCACGAGCGATGATATCATTTCTATAAATATTGAATTGAATTGGAGTGGATTATACAATATATCAGAATCAATATGATGTTGTAATAGCTATGTATAGTTATTCTTTACACCATTATACCCATCCATGTAAGGTGGTGGTGGAAAATAGATTACACCACGGCGTGGAGACGGTATTCCGTACGTACGCACGTGCGGTGATTTCTTTTTTTCCGTAGGATGGATAGATGGTGAAATAGGGTTGTTTCATACTTATAATAACATATCAGTATATGAGTGATACTGATGTTATTACTTCATAATGAAACAACCTAAGAAGAAGAAGTGGAAGAAGAAATAAAGATGAAAGAATTGGTAACGGTAATTACCTCTTCTTTGAAGTGCCTCTTTGAGACCTCCTCTTAGGGCACTAGAATTGGTCTTTGAGGAAGACCAGAACCTCTAGGATGTTTCTAGGGAAGTGGAGAAGAGATTTTGGGCAGGGTTTGGCCGAGCTTGAGTGCTCAAATTGGTGTGAGGAGGAGGGGGAGGAGGTGTCCTTTTATAAGGGAGGTGAGGGGCACCTTAGGAATATCTCAAAATATTATTTTATTTGAAAGTCAAAATCGGTTTATAATGGTTCCAAAGGGTCTTATTTCGAAGATAAAGTGGGGATGGGTCGCAATACTATCAACCAATAGGATTTAGACAAGTTTAGGTTATTATTTTAACCTTATCAATTAGATTTAACTCTAAGTTAAATAATTTAACTTTTACCGTGTCTTTTTGTTTTCTTTCACTATATGGTTAATACACTTACTATAACATGCCAAAAGAACCCCAAATTGTTTATTATTAAAATATATATCCTTATCTATGTCATTTGGCCGAACCTTAGATTTTTAGGAATAAAATAACAATTAATAATATAATATTTGATTTAAAAACTATTTTGTGTCAATTTTGACACTATTTGATATATGATTTTTGTGAAAGTCATAACAGAATTATATGTTCGAAACAAGTTAATTAAATCAACAATAATATATCATAGTAACCTAGAAAATTAGTGGAATTCATAAAAAGTCTCAAATTATATTTAGTTTGGTGTTTATAACATCAATTATGTCAATATTTCATTAATAAGATTATTACTGAATCATCTTTGTGTCATAAATAAATTAACTTATTTGATGTCTAAAAATTACAAATAAAATACCATTATGTAGGAAATCTTTTTATCTTTCTAATTAATATTTATAATCTAAAATCCAACATATATAACCCTATGTAACAATTGTTTTTCTAAAAGATATATGCTTGTGTCATTTTTGTATTCATTTTAACTTAATTAAAATAAAGTGTCATTATCACTTACAAGTGGATCAATGGGGTCCCAAAATCGACCCAAAGATGCCCATGGTCGACCATGTATCAACCAATAGGGTTAAGACACGTTTTAGGGTAATTTAATATTATTATAATATTAATTTGTAACCTTTATTTACCGGATTTACCCTTAACCATGGTAAATAAAATATTTACCGCAGTAATTATTCAAAATGTCTAAAAATAAAAGTTACCTATTTACACAATTTGAACATCCTGATTCCAAATATGGAATCCATTTTTCTAAATTCAAAACACAGAAGTGGCAGAAATGAATTTAAAAGTAATTCCCGCTGTCAAAACAAAAAGTGTGTTTTTAAGAGATAATAACTATCAAAAGATTGACACTTGTTTATGTTCGGTTTAATTGTAAAATTGTGTCCAATGACCAACATTATATTAAGTTGTAAAAATATATTCTAAATATACTTTAAAACCATTCAATATTATAATTTAACCACATAAGATATTACGATGAAAAAAGTTGTTTTTAATTAAAATATAGCGTGTTTTTACTATTCATTAAAATATGAAAGTTGTCGGAAAAATATCAAAACTTTATCTAATGTAAATTTTTACATCCTGATTCAAAAGAAGAATATTATTTTGTCAAATTGAACATATAAACATGTCAAAAACTATATTTAAAGTGGGTGCGCCATCAAAAGGCGGTAAAACTGCATTTTTTGAAAAATACTTATTTTACCCGAAAAAATTATTTTGTTCTTATACCATGTTCTAGAAATGTGTAAGATGAATAATAATGTTATAAAATTCAAAATTTAGTTAATACTATTCATAACGGCTAGTTCATGACAATATTATAATAATATAGCATTGTTTATTAAAACCCGGTATTGCGTACAACACACGCTATCGAGGAAGGTCGCGATTGCGTGTAATGCAAGCCAAGTCAGGGTTGCGTGTTGTGAAAGAATCATTCATTGTTTCGTATAACAGAATCCAACCATATTTCATTTATACATTTAATATATATATATATATATATATACACTCAATGTTGCGTAGAATAACTATTATCAAAATTGTGTGTAACACGATCCAAGAATAGTGTTGCGTATACTGCAAGCTAATACGGTGTTGCGTATAGCGCAGGGTAATCTTGGTGTAGAATACAACATAAGACATTAATGAAATTAAAAGAATATTTTTCATAAAATCTTTGGGTGTTACATTCTACCCCCCTTAAAATGAATTTCGCCCTCGAAATTCGTCGAGGTTATAAATGGTTTACTATTTGAAAGTTTCTTTGATAGAAACCCACATCGTAAAAAGGAATACCAAAACTTATCTTTAAAAACAATAGTATGAAATATAATGGTTACCCAAATAAACTAATCACTGGGTTTCCACATAGGTGAAAATATGGATATGGAAGAGAAATCTAACCATCATGTTCTGATGGAGAGTGGTAGAGAACATGGCTATGGAAAAGCCAGAAATCACAAAGCCATAAATTTGTGACGATCTAAGGTACCATCTGATTAATCAGATATAAGAGCACTAGGACAACATTTTTGGTTTTCAAGATCGTTTCCCTAAAGTTGAATAATTTGAATTAGAATAAATACTTACTTTATTTTGGTACAATCTCACTGTTGTTCGTGCCTTGAACAATTTCTACTTCAGCTCTTAAATAAATGAAGTTGAATTTGTTATTCATGAAGTGTTAGCAGATCATGTGATAGAATAACGGGTCATTCCATCTGTCTCAAACAATAGGTTAACAAAAGTTATATACATAAGTCGATCTATAATGAGATTAATCATATATGGTTCCTAAAATGGACTTATACTTCATATATCATACTGCTTAATATAATAAAACTAGTTTCTACTAAACAGGGACTTCCTGTAGGTCAGTGGTAGGCGATAAAGGCCAGTCGCACTTCGGTTGTGGGTTCGATTTCCACAGCCTTGTCCGACGCGATGGGCTGTCGCCTGTCCTGCAGGTTGTCCTTTTTCTAAAACTACGTTACTATAACATCCCATCAATAATATCGAAAATCTTCTATCCTTAAACAATACTAACTTATGTCCAACATAATCCAGTCTAATCTTTAGGCTTATACATAATACTGCAGTCCACTCTCATAATATAGTGGCAACGATTACCAGAGATTTAATACTGTCGTTGATCCCCACATATCATAAGATATGTCTTGTTGGTCACATTCTAAACATTCAAAGGTCTTAATCATGTATTCTCTTGAATACCCATTGAACCTTAGTGAAAACTTGAATGCAGTTAAAAGTTAACACTTTCCACATACCAAAATCCTCAAAATTCTATATACTCAAACCATGATATCACTTAGTCCTTATATCAATCATGAGCTCATGAATACAATCAAACATCTCATTATCTTCTTATCCTTTCATTATGCACTTATCATCTACTTTCCAAAATATTTGAATCACTTTTCATAGTTACCGGTACATTAAAATTATTGAAAAACACAATAGACCAAATCATAAAAGTACCTCAACAACATTATTCTTGAATACCAAAACACTTCAGTCCATCCACATCAATGATTATCCTGGAATAAGTCCTTCCTTGATTTAGAAGTAACTTTTTAGGTCAGGGCATTGAGTTGGGTAATGCCCATGTTCTCCACAAATAAGACATTGAACTCCATAACAATCTGTCACTCTATGACCCTTTTCTCCACACAGATAACATCGGTCCCTCCATTTGAGGTTTTCCTCAAGGTTCTTCTACCCTTCTTTAGAAATCTCAATCTTCCTTTCTTTATGCTCCTCAACATGCGAACATGCATAATAGTTTATCTTCCTCTTCTTTGATGAATTAGCCATACCACTAAATTTCACCTTGTTAATCATATATCGTGATGACTGATTCGGCATAATCACAATATCTTTCTCTCTAGGAATTACCCAATTTTTTTTGCTCATAGTCACCAATTTGTCCATTGGATTCAATGTTAATTGAATTCCTTTTGGTTCCCTCCATTAACTAAAACAGAAAAATAATTTTGTGAGAATCAAAAATCATGCTAGAGAAAACAACATAGTAAAGGGAAAGTATCCTCAATACCTAACTTCTTAGGTTTAATCTAATATCGTTACCATAGTTCTAGGAATATATCCTATACGTATACTTATCCTTAGGGACATCCCTAGACATACCTTAGAAATAACTCTAGGGATCTCACTAACGTTTTCGCATCCTAGTTTCCAAAGGTTGACTAAACCTTTCCTCTGATACCAACTGTAGAGACCCGAAACCTGACGTACATGGACATTACATTACATTTGCGGAATACTTAGTACATAACAAAAACACACACACAAGGATCGTAATAGTTTAGTGTCTTTGGAAACTCGGAACGTAATCTTCTAATCGTGGTGAAAGTTCTTCAATATCTCCCATAAAGGTCATCCCCCTTTTTTTTACCTAAAACCTTTCTTTATATCCTGGGGAAAAGAAAACATAAAAGGGTGAGCTCAAATGCTCAGTAAGGGTAAACAATAGAAATATCAATCACATCATATATATATAAGAACATAGCTTTTGGAAATCTTAACCTGCAAAAAAAGCTCATAATATCATAACATGGGATAAATCATAGAAGTGAAATGTAATCCCAATAATCATCACTTAAAACATGAAACTTTTTGGCATACACACATAATCATAGAGAATCATTTCTTGTTAGTCAAGACTCAATGCCAAGACTATCTTAGTGGACAAAGTCCCTTTCTGAATCGAGTAACCCTCATTTCAGTCCTGTTTCACTGAACCGGTATAACCTACCATTTCAGCCATGTCTATCTCATGAGATATAAAATCTTTACCCAATGCATTGGAGGGAGATATAGGTCCCACCCATCTCATAATGATACCATTCTTATGTGTGCCACAAAATCATAAATCATACATCATTGCATAACCCATGTAATAAAAATGGGATTCTTAAACAACATGACATCATAAAACCATTCATATAAGATAAAGGAATTCATAAACATAATTCCATCACAACATAGTCAAATCAATGGAAAAATATGGATAGAAACAGAACCCTTTATTATCTTAGATGGAAAGTAATTTTGATAAAACACTTGAATTGAATTCTTGAGGAAAATATCCTTTCTTCTTCAAAATCAATTTCTTTTCACAAAAAATCATGCAATTTTAAAAGAAATATATTTTATTGAAAATAGTCATGAAATCTTTTGGAGGAAGCTTCATGAAAATAAGGATTTATAAAACCGTAAAAATCCGTTCGTGCCGTATAAGTTAAAAACATTCTTCGTACTTTTGTCGAAAAAGTCAAAAAGTACCTCGTACGAATAACGAAAAAATATTCCTTTCATATCTTTTACTAAAAACTAACCAAAGGGTAAAATTGGATATAAACTATTTTATAAATATTACATGTTGAGGAAACATGGATGTGGATGATAAAATACACCCCAGTAAATACCAAAGTATAAACAATCTCGGATAAAAATGAGATTGTGATATTTCCCTTACCTTAGGTCCGACTTGCTTTGTAAGTGTCCGAACCACCTGTATAATGATTTAAATCATTTTATTGACTTATTACAGAATCATATTCATTGTTATGATATCATATATGGTTCACTTATGACATTATATTACCCGTTCTTTTGTAAATTCCATGTTAAAGAAGCGTTTTGGGTAAAATCGTTTCATTTATCGTAGGTGTTTTGACTTGTTGTTCTTGACATCATTATTACTTATATCATGATTTACTTACTTCTAGAATATAAAATATGATTTATATATATCATATATATTCAGTATATATATATATATAATAGGTAGATAAATAAAATGAAAAACACCGTTCATGGAGACGGTAGTCCGTACGTACGCATGAACGCTGTTTTCCTTTCCTTATTGTCTTGAAATGGAAGTAAGTAGATAACATACATATGTATATATATAAATAAATCCAGTAGCTTTATAATGTCATATATTTCATTATTATTTCTTATATATACTTTATAATCATTCTTAAATGGTTAACATGGAGAATGAATCTCATCGCGTCGTGGAGACGGTAGTCCGTACGTACGCACGAGCGATGATATCATTTCTATAAATATTGAATTGAATTGGAGTGGATTATACAATATATCAGAATCAATATGATGTTGTAATAACTATGTATAGTTATTCTTTACACCATTATACCCATCCATGTAAGGTGGTGGTGGAAAATAGATTACACCACGGCGTGGAGACGGTATTCCGTACGTACGCACGCACGGTGATTTCTTTTTTTCCGTAGGATGGATAGATGGTGAAATAGGGTTGTTTCATACTTATAATAACATATAAGTATATGAGTTATACTGATGTTATTACTTCATAATGAAACAACCTAAGAAGAAGAAGTGGAAGAAGAAATAAAGATGAAAGAATTGGTAACGGTAATTACCTCTTCTTTGAAGTGCCTCTTTGAGACCTCCTCTTAGGGCACTAGAATTGGTCTTCGAGGAAGACCAGAACCTCTAGGATGTTGCTAGGGAAGTGGAGAAGAGATTTTGGCAGGGTTTGGCCGAGCTTGAGTGCTCAAATTGGTGTGAGGAGGAGGGGGAGGAGGTGTCCTTTTATAAGGGAGGTGAGGGGCACCTTAGGAATATGTCAAAATATTATTTTATTTTAAAGTCAAAATCGGTTTATAATGGTTCCAAAGGGTCTTATTTAGAAGCTAAATTGGGTATGGGTCGAAATCCTATCAACCAATAGGATTTAGACAAGTTTAGGTTATTATTTTAACCTTATCAATTAGATTTAACTCTAAGTTAAATAATTTAACTTTTACCGTGTCTTTTTGTTTTCTTTCCCTATATGGTTAATACACTTACTATAACATGCCAAACGAACCCCAAATTGTTTATTATTAAAATATATATCCTTATCTAAGTCATTTGGCCGAACCTTATATTTTTAGGAATAAAATAACAATTAATAATATTTTATTTTATTTAAAAACTATTTTGTGTCAATTTTGACACTATTTGATATATGATTTTTGTGAAAGTCATAAAAGAATTATATGTTCGAAACAAGTTGATTAAATCAACAATAATATATCATAGTAACCTAGAAAATTAGTTTAATTCATAAAAAGTCTCAAATTATATTTAGTTTGGTGTTTATAACATAAATTATGTCAATATTTCATTAATAAGATTATTACTGCATCATCTTTGTGTCATAAATAAATTAACTTATATGATGTCTAAAAATTACAAATAAAATACCATTATGTAGGAAATCTTTTTATCTTTCTAATGAATATTTATAATCTAAAATCCAACATATATAACCCTATTTAACAATTGTTTTTCTAAAAGATATATGCTTGTGTCATTTTTGTATTCATTTTAACTTAATTAAAATAAAGTGTCATTATCACTTACAAGTGGGTCAATGGGGTCCCCAAATCGACCCAAAGATGCCCATGGTCGACCATGTATCAACCAATAGGGTTAAGACACGTTTTATGGTAATTTAATATTATTATAATATTATTTTGTAACCCTTATTTACCGGATTTACCCTTAACCATGGTAAATAAAATATTTACCGCAGTAATTATTCAAAATGTCTAAAAATAAAAGTTACCTATTTACACAATTTGAACATCCTGATTCCAAATATGGAATCCATTTTTCTAAATTCAAAACACAGAAGTGGCAGAAATTAATTTAAAATTAATTCCCGCTGTCAAAACAAAAAGCGTGTTTTTAAGAGATAATAACTATCAAAAGATTGACACTTGTATATGTTCGGTTTAATTGTAAAATTGTGTCCAATGACCAACATTATATTAAGTGGTAAAAATATATTCTAAATATACTTTAAAACCATTCAATATTATAATTTAACCACATAAGATATTACGATGAAAAAAGTTGTTTTTAATTAAAATATAGCGTGTTTTTACTATTCATTAAAATATGAAAGTTGTCGGAAAAATATCAAAACTTTATCTAATGTAAATTTTTACATCCTGATTCAAAAGAAGAATATTATTTTGTCAAATTGAACATATAAACATGTCAAAAACTATATTTAAAGTGGGTGCGCCATCAAAAGGTGGTAAAACTGCATTTTTTGAAAAATACTTATTTTACCCGAAAAATTTATTTTGTTCTTATACCATGTTCTAGAAATGTGTAAGATGAATAATAATGTTATAAAATTCAAAATTTAGTTAATACTATTCATAACGGCTAGTTCATGACAATATTATAATAATATAGCATTGTTTATTAAAACCCGGTATTGCGTACAACACACGCTATCGAGGAAGGTCGCGATTGCGTGTAATGCAAGCCAAGTCAGGGTTGCGTGTTGTGAAAGAATCCTTCATTGTTTCGTATAACAGAATCCAACCATATTTCATTTATACATTTAATATATATATATATATATACTCAATGTTGCGTAGAATAACTATTATCAAAATTGTGTGTAACACGATCCAAGAATAGTGTTGCGTATACTGCAAGCTAATACGGTGTTGCGTATAGCGCAGGGTAATCTTGGTGTAGAATACAACATAAGACATTAATGAAATTAAAAGAATATTTTTCATAAAATCTCGGGGTGTTACAATGTATAACACACACATCAGGTCAAATGGTTTTAATTTTATCTACTCCATAAAATTAGAAGTGATATTGATAAGAATATAGAGTAAGAAGATGATGTTGATGTGAAGGCTAAGTACCATAATCTGGTTACGAGTTCCAAATTTAAATGGAACTTAAATTTTTCGGTGTCGTGCTAGTGTTAGAATGAAAGGTTATGATTATATTCATAAAATTTCTTTTTAATATTCATGACATGTTTTTATATGTTTTTAATCCAAACATGGGATAAAAAGAGGGTTATTGGTTGTTTGCAAAGATTCATTTTTCTATCTTTGATTTTTTATCACAATCAACATCACATCTAATTTTTATCATGGTCCTATTTTTTAATGTTTTTCAAATTAATTCATTTTCTTCACATCTAGGGAAAAACTATATAGTTCTACTAGCAGCAGAGGTGCAGTGGGATGTTGTTGAGAAGATCCTAGGAGTGAAACCATGTTTTTTTTGTCCTGTAAACTCTATAGAAATGGTTTAAAAGTTTTTAATCATTAAAAATCATGGCACTGGAAACATTATAGGTGGTTATCACATAGCCATGTTCTGGATCCACTTCATTTTATAATCTTAATGAAAGTTACCTCAATTTTTATACCATTACCATTATGAAAATAAAAAACTACTTGGAAACTTGATGGTATTAGTGTAATGATATAACATATATCATCTGATTTATTTATGAAATATAAAGGATATTTAAAAAGTTAAAACCGTTTTAGTTGCCTCTGATTTACAAGATTAAACCATTAATTTAGCTTTCAATTACCATGGTTCAAATCTTGGATTTAGACTATCTAATTCCATTATTTAAACCATGTTCTTAAAGTGAAATTTCCATGGTCATTCCATGGATATGGTATACAGTTTACAAGGTATAAACATTGAAATTATGCCTTAATATCCATGGTTTAAACTATGGAAGTATTCTTAAATAGATCTGCCCAATCCATAGAGATACCAAGTTATTTCCATAGTTTAAACCATAGAAATATATTTCATACTACCATGTTTTAAACAATAGTATTAGGCATAAATATCCATGGTTAAACCACTAATATATCTAGATATTTCTACAATTTAAACCATGGTAATAGATTTCTATGACCACTGTCTAAACCATGGATATAGCAGAACCCTATTACAACGACAAGATCAGCCACGATTTTCTAAAACCATAAACATAATTTAAAACCATGAATTTTTTGGCTTATTCCATGGTTTCAAACCATATAAATATACTATTTTTGTACTTATGTGAGTTGAAAGTCAATTTAGTATCGTATATGATTAAATATCTTACACATTAGTTGTGTGATTTAGATATCCAAGATAAAATCGACCAATAAATCACATGGGAGGAATTTGATCAAATAATAAAAAAGTAATTATAACCTCACACCTTTTAGATTTCTATAAAAACAGATTTTTTTATCTTAAATAAATACAATTTCTTGGTGATAGTATATGCGGCTATGCTTTTGAACATAGTTAAATTTTCACTAGAAGTAGTTGGAATTTGGTCATTCAGGGGACAAATTTTCAAGTCCGGTCTATGATGACAAATTCACTCAAATATTATCCTTATTTTTATTATAGAATATAAAGATATGATTATTAGAGTGACTATGGGAGAGAGGGATATACTAGAAAATATAGTGTAAGGGAGCATGTTTATACCCACTATAATTGGTGGGAACTCAAATGTTGGGAATAAGAAAAAGAGGGACACATACTTCCAGAGTGCTGATATATATCAAAATCAAACCACAGGATTAATAAACTTTCCTCCTCAAACAAAAAGAAATCCAGGAATTTTTCTATGTGTTTTCTTTGACATATAAAGTGTGACTGTAAGGAACTACCTAGATCGTGTAATGATTGTAACAATATGGGACATCTAAAACATTAATTTCATTGCACTCCAAATTTGGGTGCTAGGAATACAACTCATTTATATCAAATACATTATGTTTGAATGGGGTGATATCATCAATATATCCCCCATTCATAGAACTAAGTGAGTCCAGGTGATTCTAAAAACACCACAGATCATTGGAAAATAAAATACCAATAGGGAAACAAAGATAATGTTATAGAAACTATGAAATTGAATGGTTTTGAGAAGGTGACAATGGATGATCAATCTAGTCCTTTAATGATGCGAGGAATGATTTTTTTTTGTAATTTTCACCCTTATGTAAGAATTATTTGATATATGTTCATCCCACTCTTTCATTTCTTCTCACATCATTAATCTTATGGAATTTCATGTAGAGATGATGGATTCTATTTTGAAACTGAAAACTCCACTTGTCCACAGGCAGGATCAAGATTTTTTGTGTGCATATTTTATGATGACTATTGATGTGAATGAATTGGTATGAGACTTATTTATCCTTAATATGGACATATATGACTTAATATTTGGAATGTATTGTTAGAAAACATCCCCATACCATATTTACTATTATACACAAAAAGTGATTTTCATGTTTCCAGATAATGTTAAACATATCTTTAATGACGATTGGGTAGCGGATAAAATATGAGCATTACCTTTATTACTAGTGGTTAGAACTATATCTAATAATTTGGTAGTGTTTATATTGTCATATGTGCATAAAATCATAAATATAGATTTTCCAACCATATAAAATCTTTTTCTAAATGTGTTTCCTGATAATTTGTCCAGGTTTCCACCCAAAAGGAAAGTGAAGTTTATGACTGATCTCCTACTATGGACCAATAATATTTTAATTCCCTATTATAATATGGAACCACTGGAATTGATAGAATTTATTGTTATACTTGAATAATTAGGAAGGAAATTGTTCATTCGACTTACCACGTCCTCATGGGGAGCACTGGTTCTTTTTGTAAAGAAGGCAGATGGAACTCTTTGACTTTGTGTGGATTATTATATTCCTGAACAATTTATAATAAATAATAAGTTCCATATTCAACACATTGATGAAATTTTTAATGAATTTTGGGATTCCAAATTTTTATTTAAAATTTATTTATGAACAGGATATCACCAAATAAAATTTTTAAAAGGGGATATTAAGAAAATAGCCTTTAGAATTCATTACAGTCATTATGAATATGAGTTTATTCCCTTTGGATGAATGATGCTCTAAAAATTATTATGGAACAGATGAATTATATTTTTCAAAGGTATGCTAATTATTTTTTCGTGGATTTTGTTGATGATATAATAGGGTATTCAAGAAATCAATCTCATCAGGCACAAAACTATGCTGTAGTTTTTAGTATATGGGAGGAACATTGATTTTATGATTATTGTTACAAGTTTGATTTTTTGATACAAGAGGAATGTTTCCTTAGTCATGTAATTTACAAGAATGGAGTTTCTATAAATCCTAAAATGATAGAATATGTTATCTCTTGGAAACAATTGAATAATTTCATTGAGATATGCTATTTCCTAAATGATACTACCAACACTTTGTTCTTGATTTTAAAATTTTCCGTCACCAATGTCAGATTTTAAAAGGATGGAATTTCTTTTGAATAGAATAATAAGTGTTATAGATATTTCCAAGGGCTTATGTTTCACTTTACATCATCACCTGTCCTAATATTAATGTAATCATGATATGGGTATGTTGTCTAATATTATGCATTAAGACCTAGGTTGGGTATTATTATCATGAAAGGATTTCATGTCACATTTTATGACTCATGATAGTTATGGATATATAATTATAACTACCCAATGTGTGATTTGGAATTAGGTTCTATAGTCTTTATTTGATTAATTGAAAACATTATCTATTTAGTGATAAATTTATTGTTTTTACCGATCATAATAGTTTGAAACACATTTTATCAAATAGGGATTTGAATCTAAGGAAATGAATAGGGATGGAATATCTTTAAATGTTTGAATTTTACATGATATATAATTGGGTAAAAGGAACTCTATAGATTATGCATTAATTATGAAGTCATATAATCATATGGACAAAAAATATTCAGATTGATGGTATCTAATTTTAGTCATAACATTTATGAATTTGGAGTGTGTTGATAAAGGTTCCATTATAACCATCATTACAATTTCTTATGTTCTTAAATTAGTTGAGAAGGTCAGATATGCTCAGACATACAATACAAAATGTTTGAATTTGAGGTCAAAACACAATAGTGGAGAGATGATTGAGGGGTTGGGGGGAGCTAGATGGGAAATTTATACTGTGGATTAGAGATCAGATTATATTTCCTCTAACTTTTCAGGAACAAATTATTTCTTCTAAGCACCACTCAAGATAAGTTATTTATCCTATAATAAAAAAGATGTATAAAGTATTGAGAGTATAATTTTGGTGGGATGACACTAAAATAATAGTGGAGGAGTTAGTTTTGAGAAGCCTCACCCATCAGTAGGTCAAGGAGGAGCACCAACGACCAACTGGTATGTTCCAATATTTTATGATCCCCAAGTGGAAATTGAAAAAAAAATAGCTATGGATTTTTTGATAAGTATTATAAGAATGGTTCAGAAACATGATTCCATGTGGGTGATTGTGGATCAAATAAAATATGGATCACTTCATCACAATTCGTGAATCCAATATGGTGAATGATTTTCCCAAAATCAATATTCAGGAAGTGGTAAATATGCATGTATTTCCAATTTAAATTGTTTCTGACAGGGACCCAAGGTTTACATCAAGACTCTTTAAATCCTTTCATCAATCCCTTAGAAGTTAGTTGACAATGATCATAGCTTATCATACTCAAATGGATAGACAATCCAAATAGATTATTTAGACATAATAAGAAATGTGTATAGATTTTGTTATGGATTTTGGAGGCTCATTAGAAGATAATTTATAATTATTAGAGTTTTCATACAATAATGGTAATAACCCCATGTTAGATATGGATTCTTTTTAATAATTGTGTGAATATCCCTTTTTTCTCTATATTTTGTCTGTGAAAATTGGTGATAATTCATTTATTAGACAAAGTATTTTAAATGTGACAATGGAGAATATTAAA
Organism: Viscum album; assembly: GCA_963277665.1. Classification (NCBI taxonomy): domain Eukaryota; kingdom Viridiplantae; phylum Streptophyta; class Magnoliopsida; order Santalales; family Viscaceae; genus Viscum; species Viscum album. The sequence goes on along the minus strand of OY728158.1, from coordinate 646,396,404 downwards.
ATGACTATAAAGAGAATGGATATGTCGTAGAGCATTCAGAAATAATATGAGAACAATTTCCAATGACTGTTATCATTTGTGGTAGTTAATCAGTTTTTCTTGATTATCTCACCCAGAGTAGGGAATCATCATTTTAGTAAACAAGTAATATTGTCTCCATGGTCCATTTTCCCTTTTTATGGGTGGGTTATATGGATTATAATTTTTCATTACCACTAATGTCCTGTTCTGTGCATAATGTGTTTCCTTTTTCTCAATTGAAGCAGTACCCACCTGATCCATAACATCTTATTTTTTGGAACCATATTAATCTTCAACTTGATTCCATGTTGATTCATATGTTGATAAAAATTTTGGATAGGAAATAAAATATATTTAATTGGAAACGTATCTATTTAGAATGTGTTTTATGGAATCATGGTCATATTTTGGAATAAACATTGGAACATGAGTAGAAAATATTGGAACAATGGACCATTTTATTCTAGAAAAGTGCATGTTTAAAATATTTTTGAAGATATAAATACCAATGGTGGGGAGAATGTTACATCTCTAGTTTCAGGAACATGGAATTTTCTTTATATGTTTTTAGCCTATATAAATATTGGGTTATTTTTTGGGATGTTTGGGGATCATTCAACATGTTTTGGAGGTTTTTATGGATGTGCACGTCTAGTGGAAACCATACACCACCTCTAGGAAAATGTGCAACATGTTTTGGTACTAACTGTAAGGTGAACATTTGGACTTTAGTTTTGAAAAAACCTAAAAATTAGTAGGGGAAACGTTTCAAAGGAAAACATCAGCAACAAAATATTTGGTGCAAATTTTATCTAACCGTGTGAGCAAACCATGCAGCATGAGGGATTGAGAAAATAGAACCACATGGTTGGTGCACAGTATAAAAAACCTTATGGCCTAGATCGTGCGAATACAGTTATTATCCAGTTGCATGTGCTCGGTTGGTGCATGGTTTGAAAAATTATGTAACCTAACAATGATACATGTAGTCAATACCCATAAAAATGCAGTTTAATTCAGATTAAGGACCTAAAACAATTATTTTCCACTAATCTCCTAGGGGCTCGAGAATCATCAGTATGTTATTGTTCTTCCCCATTTTTTCTAGATATACTCTTATCTTATTTCCTATAACAATAGATATAGTATGTTACAGATATATTTATGCCCTATCCCAAGAATATTGATGTGATATGATTAAAAATATTGATGGGAAGTTGTTGTAATCCTATATATTGAAGGTATAAGTGACATTCTACATTGTTTCCATCCACTGAGAGGTAGGTGGATTCTCTGTCATATCCGCCATTCTAGAACATGAAGGATTAGTTTTTAATAAATGTTTTTTTTTGAAATTTTTCTAAAAACCATTTTTTATCCTTAAAGGAAAATCCTTTTTGTTTATGGAATTTGAATTATTGGAAATTGAGTGGAATTTAGAAATCAATCTTTATTTATAATTTTAAAATTATTGTTATTTATACAAAACAGTGTTTTATGATATGTTTCCATGAAATAATATTTTATTGTGAATTGTCTATTTTTGGATTTATCATGCTTGATTGATGTGAGTTTATTTTTTTTAAATGATAATGAAGAAAGGGATTATTCTATTGGGAAAACATAATTTATTGGATGTGACCGTAGATATGGGGTGTATTCCATTAAGTCACCGTAATATTGTTCACCATTTGATGGCTTGGTGGATTAATGATAGATTGGTCATTAGTATGGAAATATAACTTGGAATTCATGCATTTTTGTGTGTTTTCATGTTTGAAAAAATGGGAATAGTTATTCCAAATAATGATAACTATTTCAAAGAAATTATTTATTAGTTATCAATAAAATTTTCTTGTGGTTTATATAATCTTTTTCAGATTCTTCAAAACTATTTTATATAAAATTTCCTAACTAATTATTATCCTAGTGGAATGTGGTGGGATGTTTTTGGGAAATCCTACTATGTTTATAATCACCCCTTTATTGGGAACTTCGGTGCATTTTCAAATGTCATCTATCAGGACACAGGAAAGGGAAGGTATTGTATTTCTCTAGAGATTCATCTTGATACCTTGGGCATTCCAAGTGGAGTTGGATCTTGGATATTTTTCTGGCATACATGGGATTTTTACATGAAGCATTTGAGACTTTTCATCTTTCAAATTATTATCTCTCATTTCAATTATCACTTAGATATTTTTGTACTATTGATTTTTATTATTTTATAGGGAATTATAGAATTGTTTTAATATTTATATCATGTGTTTTTAGGTAATTTTATTTTATAGGTAAAATCATCGCCTAACAATTTTTTAATCCCTTGACAATTATTTCTATCCATTGGTGTATTGGGGATGTCACCTAAGGTTAGTAGCACCCCTACCTATTCCCAAGACAATTGGCGTGGTGAGGGATATTACAAGTAAAATATTCTTGTGGATGTATATTTTTTATTTACTTTAATAATGAAAACCATACGTTACAAATAATATCACTAGGATAATAAATAAAAAAATTAATATAGTAGTAAATACATCGATAAATTTTTTAATGAACTTGTTGAAATACAACCATAATTCAAAAAAGACTAAATATTTATATTCTAAGATAGTAATAATTTTAACTTTTCCTTTTCCATACATTCATAGTATTCATGTATATTTCCCAGATAAATGCTTCACGTGTATTTTTAAAAGAGATAAAATTAATATCTTTCTGGATTTAATCTTGATATTTAATAAAACCAAATATTGTCTTGTACGATGAAAAAGTTATAAAACATTTATCTCTTGGGGCCGACACCACCGTGAAAAATTTAAGCTGGCGGATTGCGCCATTGCAATTCCATCAGAAAAACACCCTGAAACGACTACTCATTCACCCCGAACGGACGTACGATGAAAGAGTTATAATACATTTCACACAGCACGGATGGCGGCCCGTAGGGGCCACACCTCAACTCCTAATTAAGTATCCAATTTTGGACTCAAAAATATTGTCTCATTGTCAGGACTACATAGCCGCAGACGACGTGTCAAGCGAACACTATATAGGGGTTTTATCTCAGAAGAACCACTTATTAATCTCATGAAGATCAGAATTTACAGAATTTCAGCATAAATATCTATACATGATTAATCTCATGAAGATCTCATTTACAGAATTTCAGCATAAATATTTTAGACTCACTTTTGGATTTCAAATGGTTTAATTTCTAAGATCAGAATTTACAGAATTTCAGCATAAATATCTATACATGATTAATCTCATGAAGATCTCATTTAATTCATTATAAGACATTTTAAAAAAAATCATGTATTATATATAATTAATATGTAATTTAAAAATAAATAAAACATTAAAAATATTTATAATAAACTTCTAGAAAATTGAAATATAAAATATACAGAAAACTAGAGTATATTTATAATCATTTCATTAACATATAGAAACTTGAAAAAATCTTGTATGAAAACTTTTCTATAAATATGAGCTGATATTCATGTAGTAATTTTAATGTAGGAGTTTTCACATAGCTAATTCTTACCATGTAACATATTTTAACCACATAGAAAGTTTTTTGATAAGAAAATTATTCACCAAGTTGAATATATCTTGTATGTGAATTTTTATAAACCTTATGTGCACTATACCTGCTACGTAAGAGTATAAGACTTTTCCCCTTATTCAAGTATTGGAGTAACATGCTTACCATTATGTGAGACTAATGTTACCATTAGAAAAATAATATAAATACACTAATACCCTTACGTAATTACACTATAACCCTTTCTTAAGAACATAGGTACCCTTATGTAATTATTGAGAAACCATTATGGAAGAAAATCTTAAAGAATTTTACCTTTCCACAGGGTTTAGTTACTTTTATACAAAGAATATTTATGTATACCTGATCTTTAGTTACCTTTATATGAGTTTAGATACCTTTAGGTTAGCTCTGCGACCTTTACATAAAATAGTATGAGGGTTTTACCTTTACTCAAGGGGGAGTAAACTTATATGAGGTTCGGGTTACAATTAAGTAACTAATATAATTCTCTCGTTACCTTTACATAACAAATTGAATTCATTGGTTACTTTTATATAGTTCTTAGAATATGTTGGTTACCTTAATGAATTCCATAGAAACCTAGTTTATACCTTTACAAAAATCCATAAATATCAATCTATAATTGTGTAACCTTTTTAAACATAATTCCACCTTTATTCGAAAATAGAAAAATCAATCTACCCTTGCATAACCTTTGCATACCCATTTTTACCTTTACAAAACAACATGAAAATTAATCTACCCTTATGTAACCTATATAAACTTACTATTACCTTTACATAACACAAGAAAATGATATTTAATGTTGTTAAATGATATATTGTTCCAAGAAAATCAACACGAAACTTAAAGAGTACGTTATAAAAAACATGTCCTGAAATCTAAAGATATTTTAAAGGAATAAACATATGAGTCCAAGTAAAGTATACATTAATAAAAATAAAATATAACATCTGAAAGATAACACTTAACAAATTTATGAGAAACTATAATTTAAAAAAAATCAATGTATTAAGATTTATGCTAAATAAAATAAGTAATGTTTTGTAATTATCAAAAATATGAAGTGGTTTAAGGATAAAATCAATATAGCTCCCTCCAATGAATTTGGAAAATGATCTTACCTCATGAGAGAGAAATATTATGTGAATAGGTTATTTAGTAGCTAGGTTCACTAAGGTTGAGTGTGATGGAAATTGTCTCCAATAACAATTTCATGTGTGAACAGGTTTTTTAGTAGATAGGTCCACAAAGGGTGAGTTTGATGGAGTTTATCTCTATTGACAATTTTACATGTGAATAGTTTAGTACGTACATATATTCACAATGGGTGAGTGTGATGGTGTTTAGATTTACTCACAATATTATGTATGAATAGGTTTACGAATAACTTGGTTCACAAATGTTGAGTTTTATGTAATTTTTCCCAATTTACAATTTTACATGAGAATTGGTTGGTGGGGATTTAGGTTCACAATGATAATAAATTCTATGTTTATGATTATTCCACTCTATTTCTCACATTCAATGGTAAAAGTGTTATTGTTTGAGATTATATGTCTATCATTTATGTTTATGGAAACATATTTTTTAATCTATGTTTAATCGGGGTATAATTTCCCTATGTATATTGATTATACCAATTTTATCAGCTTATGTGTGCTTATGATCTTTGTTTTTTTCACTTATGTTTACTCTTACTAAGAAACAGATCTCGCCAATTTATTATGTTTTTGCTTCCCAAATTCTAAAGAATCGTAATATGCATGATGTGTTTAGAAGTGTGTCATGTGGGAAATATTTTATGAGAGTTATTGAATAATTGTTATGCATTATTCTGTTATCGTTATATTAGAAAGAAAAATGTAAATTATTTTCAAAATATATGAGTTTTTTTAGTTGATGCCTTTTCATAATTCTCTAAAATTCTAAACCAAAATTTTCTAGGGAATTTTCTATAGTATAATATTTTATTTATGTGATGTTATTGCTAGAAAATTAGTTCTAATGTGACAAAGGCATGCTAAAATTCATTATAATTATACTTTTCATAGAAACTTTCTATAATAATTATATTGATAATTAAATGTCAAAGACACCTCCATTTGAGAAAATATTATGAGAGATGTTTATATGACAAGACCAAAAGGGTTGAAGACACCAAATAATGCTAATATGTTATGAAATTCATAGTAGATTAATGTAATCATCATGAACATAAAATATTTATTTCATTAATCCATCAAATATTTTGTTTTTATTAATAATGAATGTGTTCAATGTGACTTTAAGATGCTTGTCGGAGAACTATTTTTTTCATATATAAATATGAAGATTACATGTTGAAAACATTTGATTAGTCCTATAGTTTATTAATACCATGGATAATTAATCAGGGAATGGCTTAAAATAGTGTTCTAGGAAAATATATCAATATATATGGATCTATGAGGGTGGGTAGATGAAGTCATGGTATATACATTGATATGATATTGTAATATACAATGTAGAACAATTTAAGACTGAATAATTTTCCATATCACATGTCATAAAATATCTCTCGGTTGATATGTATAAAAACAGAATGATATTCTTATGATGAATATGCTACATATTCCAATGATTACATTATAGTCCATCTCATATTCCATGATATTTTCTAAGGTTTGATATTAATTCTATGTAAACAATAGAGATCATATTTCAATTATAACTGGGATAACTATACAAATTATTGTTAGATATTTCTGATAGTACTTGATAAAGTATAGGTGGATGAGTTATTGGATTCAGAGATATAGTGAAACTAGTTATCCAAGTGATAAAAAACTATTCCTATTTAAGAACATCATAACTGAGGATCATATTTATGATAAGGTAATATGTTATAGAAACATTTTACAACCATTGGTTTCCATATTTAGATAATTTTAGTATGTTGATCCTTCTGATGAAACTTAAGAATCAGATTAGAAATGATTTATTCTAAGCTATAGTTTTATAGAAGATGTTAAATTTTGATATATGAAAATCGATTAATAATTAGTGTGATAACATCTCATGATATTTTCTCAATGGTTTTCCAAAAAAATAAGTAGAAAAAATGCAATAATTTTGTGGGACTAGGGGATATATCCGTATCTCCGAATAATTTTGAATATCATATAAGAGATAGAATATTTTAAGTTATTAGTAGTTTGATCCAATGTAAGTGGAATTCTGTGGGAGTTTTCCCCTAAAAATAACATATATTTTACATTATATTAGAATACTATTAAAAAATCTAGATATTAATAAATATATTGTCACATATTGATTTATGTTCTATATAACATTAACATGATGTTTTCCTTAGTGTTTTTATCACATCTAAAGGTCATATAAGTTCCTTGATATAATGATAAACTTGAAATTCTTTAAAAATATTTATAAAAATAGGTTTTATGGTTTAATGGCATCAATCATAAATGATATATAAGATATTATACTATTATTTGTTGAGTTCTCATAATACACTACAAATTATTCCCATGGGTTTTGTACATAGTAATATCCATAATTAAAGGTTATGAGAACTGTCCCATTGATAAAAATTCCACATATTATATGTTATAAAAATTACTATATTGAAATGTGTTTATTGATCCTTATAAATGAGATTATTATTAATGTGTATCATGAATTATGTGCATTGATTTTTTTATGAAAACCATGATAACATATGATCATGGTGAGATAGGGTACACTAAGTGTATCATAAGTGATATAATATTAATGAATATTTCAATAAAGGATTTACCATTTTTTCTTAAGAGAAGTATATATCTCAATCCCTTTGATAGGAATGAAATCATATTATTATATCCATGTCAATATTTTATTTTCAAAGAGTTAAATTGAGGAAGTCAAATACATATATCTAAAGAATATAGGTTAATGACACAAAGCATTAAACCTTCTTGATGAGATATTAAGACAATGCGATTATATTGCATAGTGATCATTCATAGGTGGTAGTTTTCATTTCAATGTCAACTTATTTATCTATGGATGAATTCACATGTTACAATATGATAATCATGAAAATTAATCTTGTTTAGATAATTACATAGAGAATCAGGCCTAAAGGGGTACCCCTAAGTGTTTTGAGAATCTCAGCTAAATTATGTTTAATTTTAATGTAGAATGAATATTATTCTAAATATAATGCCCTGACCCCAGTTACCTAGAGTTAGTTCATTATTACTTAACATTGGAATGATACAAGGAATCTTGTCCTGAAAGACCGATCACTTTAGTAGCCTTGTAAGTACTAGATACAATCACATATTTAAAATTAAATTATAAAATATAAATAAACAACAACATTGTATCCTTTGAACACATTCATATCCCTTAGACTATCCCTACAGTTCAGTCATAACATACTACTTTGCATCCTCGGAAAAATAAAACATAGAGAGGGGTGAGCTCAGGTGCTCTATAAGGATAACAATATAGTGGAAACTTTTAATAAATAAGAATAAACATTTAATGAAATTTATAAGACTAATACACAAGCCTTTTAAACATAAACTTCAGTATAATATAGCAAAGATAAGTGAAATAATTCAATTTATTTATTCACATGGATACTCTATGAGTCGAATAATCACATGTAATATCAATAGCCAATTTTATAATGTTGGAATTCATAATTCAAGACTAAAATATCTTGATGTATGAAATATTTTTATACTTATAATTACTATTTATAGATGAATAGATCAATTATATAACCACATATAAAAATTGTTTTACTAAAAGATACATGATTTTGTTATTTTTGTATTTACTTTAGATTGTTTAATATAAAATTTCATTATCACTACCAAGTGGCTCCATGGGGTCCCAAAGTTGACCCAAGGATGCCCATGGTTGAACATGTATCAGCCAATAGGGTTAGGACATGTGTTATGGTAATTTAATATTATTTCATTATTATTGTTTACCTTTATTTACCGTATTTACCCTTTAACCATGGTAAATAAAATATTTACCGAATTAATTATTCATGATGTCTAAAAATAAAAGTTACCTATTTACACAATTTGGACCTCCTGTTTCCAAATATAAAATCCATTATTTAAAATTAAAAACATAGAATTTGCAGAATTTAATTTAAAATTAATTCCCATTGTTGAAACCAAAAAGCGGGTTTTTAAGAAATAAAAACTATCAAAAGATCGACATATGTTTATATACTATTTAAATGTAAAATTATTTCCAATTACCTACATTATGTTGAATGATAAAAATATAATCTAATTATACATAAAAAAACACAAATTTATAATTTAGCACTATAAATTATTTTGATTAAAAAAAGTTGTTTTCAATTAAAATTTAGTATTTTTCAACATTCATCAAAATATGAAAGTTACCAGAAAAATATCAAAATATCACCCAAATATAATTTTGATATTCCGAATCCAATAATGAAGTACATTTTAAAAAATGAAAATTATAGAATTTCAAAAAGTGGGTATTACTATTCATAACTGCTAGTTTGATTAGTCGTGGTGTGTAAGAACTTGAAGTTGCGTACAACGCAAGCTATTGTATTATTCAAAGAGAAGAATATCGTAGAAGCTTGGGGTGTTACACTCTTCCCTCCTTCAAATACTTTTTTCCTAGAAATTTCTAGAATATTACAACATAAAAATATTCAGGTGGTTCTTCATCATAATTACCACAGGTTCCCACATTGTATCTTCCATCTTATGGTTTCTCCATTGAACTTTCACAAGACGAGTTGTTCGGATTCTCGAAACTTGTTCTATGGTATCAAGAATCCTGACAGACTCTTCACAATAAGACAGATCTGCTTACAGTTCTATTTTATCATTGGTGAGTACATGGGTTGGTCAGGCATGTATTTTATCAACAGTGATACATGGAACACATCATGAACATTGGAGAGACTTGGAAGCATTGTTAAATGATAAGATACAACTCCAATTAATTCTAGAATTTTGGAAGGTCTGATGTACCTAAGACTTAATTTTTCTTTCTTACTGAAGCATATAAAACCCTTCCATGGAGACACCTTTAAGAAAACATGATATCCTACTTGAAATTCTAAATCATTCCTTCTGTTATCGGTTTTCTCTTTTTCCTAATTTGAGATTCCTTGATGTGGGTTTGGATAACCTTCACCTTTTCTATTGTTTCTTCAACAAGTTCTAAGGCCTACGAGTTTTCTTTTACCAACATCATCCCAACAAGTTGGTGTGCGATATCTATTTGAATATAACGCTTTATATGGTGATATATTAACACATGAATAGAAAATATTATTATAAGAAAATTCTACCAGAGGTAAATATTGATCCTACATACCTTGAAAGTCAAGTGAGAAAGATCTAAATATGTCTTATAAGGTTTGAATAGTCTTTTCTGATTGTCTATTAGTTTGAGGGTGGTAGGCAGTGTTCAAACGAAGCCCAGTATCCTAGGCCTTCTGAAGAATTTTCCAGAATCTTGATGTAAAATGGGGATCACGATCAGAAACAACCGATAGGGGAACTCCATGAAGTCTTGCAACTTCATTAATATATATTCATTCTAAACATTCAAGTGGGAAATATTCTATTATAGCAAGAAAATGTGTAGTCTTGGTAAGATGATCAACAATGATCCATATTAAATCGTACCTTCTTGGATTATTTTGTAGCCCTAGGACATAGTCCATCATAATATCATCCCATTTCCACTCAGTTATGGGAAGAGGTTTCATGACTGCTCTAGGATGTTGTATTCTATACTTAACTAGTTGACAGACTATACATCTTTACACATAATCAGAAATCTCCCTCTTCATTTTGTCCCACCAAAAATGGTCATTCAAGTCTCTATACATATTAGTGATACTAGGGTGTATAGGGAAATTAGAGCTATGAGCATCATCAGACAATTTTCTTTAATATCTATTATATCATGAACAGAAAGTCTCTTCCCAAATTTCAAAATTCCATCTTTTTATATGAATTCAATAAATCTCTGATCATTCACATATTTAATATTCTTTTGAAACTCCTCATCATCATTCTGAAAAAATTTTATCCTTTCCAAAAAAATATGGTTTGGCAACCATTTAAAAAATTATTGATGTTTCACCTTCATGATTATTCCCATATCCATTTTTACTAGATCCATGAACATAGGATCCCTTTCAACTCTCATATTGTTCAAATCCCCATGATCCTTTCCCCTCAAAGCATCGTTCTCCTTATTTTCCTTCCCTATGTGGTAGTGTATAGTACAATCAAAATCATTGAGTAGTTTGATTCATATCCTTCACCTCATGTTGAGTTATTTTTTGTGATAAAATATACTTCAAGATCTTGTGATTGGTATATCTATCATATTTTTCACCATAGAGATAGTGTCTTAATATATTCAAATCAACGATTACACCCACTAACTCAAGATCATGAGTGGGATAGTTTTTTTCATGAATTTTTAGCTATCATGATGCATAGGCAATAACTCTATCATTCTACATAAGGACACATCAAGTCCTTTCATTGAAGCATCACTATTAATAACAAACCCATCATTCCCCGATGATAGATTCAAGATAAAAGCATTGACTAATCTTCTCTTTAGTTCTTCTAAACATTCTTCACACTCTTTTTTAGAAACAAATTTAACCCCTTTACGTGTGATCTTGGTTTATGGGATTTCCAATCGGGCAAAATTCTAGACAAAGCGCAGATAATAACCTGCTAAACCAATAAAACTGCGTACCTCAATTATACTCATCAATTCTGGCCATTATTTTATTGCTCTTGTATTAGAAGGATCAACAGAGATTCCATCCATAGAGACAATATGTACAAGGAAAAAAAATTCATGAAGCTAGAATTCACACTTGCTAAACATCCCATATAATTCATTACTTCTGAGGTTTTTTAGAATAGTGTGCAAGCTATTTTCCTGATCTTCTTATATTTTTTAGTATACTAAGATATCATTAATAAATAATACTACAAATTCATCAAGATATGCTTTGAAAACTCTATTCATTAGTTACATGAAAACAGAGGGTGTATTAGTCAGTCCAAAAGGCATTACTATAAACTTGTAATGATCGTACCTAGTTCAAAATGTTGTTTTCAGAATGTATTCCTTATTCACACACAACTGATGATATTCAGGTCGAAGTTAAATATTTGAAAAATATTGAGCTCCATGAAGTTGGCCAAATGAAACATTAATGTGAGGTAGGGGATACTTGTTCTTTATTGTTATAGCATTGATCTCCCTATATTCATTGAATAACCTCATAGATCCATCTTTCTTCTTAACAAAAAGAACAGATTCTCCCCATAGAGAAACAGTAGGGTGAATAAATCCATTATTACTCAATTCCTCTATTTGTTTCTTTAGTTCCATTAATTCCACTGTGTCCATTCTATAAGGGGTCTTCGATATGGGTCTTGGACAAGGAATTAAATCAATGGAAAACTCAATTTATCATTCAGGAGAATGTCCATTTAAATCCTCTATAAAGACATCAACATAATATTTCACAATAGATACATCCACTATTTGAACATTCTTTTCCTCACCCATAGTTATTTAATTCTCTTCCACTAGGAATCATTTCTAAAACAATGGAATACACTAGATTAGTTTATAAATCACAGTATATAATTACAAACTTTTAAAACACTTAACATAAATTAAACTTTTTATGGATATAATCCATATTCTTAAAAAAAAAATCTTTGAGATGTTATATACTCATAAATCCTTCATAATGGTTTGTAAATAAAATTTGAATTATCCTAAGAATATCCCCGGGAGTGTTGTAACCAAGAGGGTAGCAAGGCCTTTTGTCATGTACCAAGATACCCCATGTGAAGCCCAAAACTCTTTGTCAGAGTTCTCACTCCTAGGTACATCTATGACAGAGCCGCCTCTACCTTCTTGTATCCAGAAAAGGATTTATTTCTTTTAAAATACACAAAATCTCTACATTACCAAAATTCTAGGAGGTTATTCTATATTAATCCTCAAAATCTATCATAAGGTAATGTTCTATAATAAGAGTGTTTCTAAATCTACCATCCAAGGTTTGTACTAATCATACATTGATACCAACTATAACACCTTGAACCCAGTTACTTAGAGTCAGTGCATTATTACATAACATTGGCATGATATTAGGAATCATGTCCCAAAAGACCAATTAGTTCAGTAGCCTTGGAATTACTAGATACAAACATAAGTTTTAAATTACATTATAAAATGAAAAAAACATTGTCTCCTTTGAACACATTCATATCCCTTAGAATATCCCTACAGGTCTATCACAATATACTCCTTCACATCTTGGATAAAATAAAACATAGAAAAGTGTGAGCTCAGGTGCTCAGTAAGGATAACAATACAGAGGAAACTTTTCATAAATAAGCATAAAAACTTAAGGCTATGTATAATACTAAAACACAAGACATTTAAACTTAATCTTTATAATAATATGGCAAATATAAATAAAATAATTCCATTTACTTATTCCCATAGATACTCTATGAGTCGAATAATCACATGTAATATTAATATCCAATTTTATAACGATCGAATGCATAATGTCGGACATCATATCCACATAGTCAAGGCTTGATGCTAAGACTACAAATAATATTTTTTCAAGGCCTTGTTCCAAGACACTAGTTTGTCTCATGAGACCTACCGATGCATTGAGTATCTATAGCGGACTCCACCAGTCACTTACTAAGTCCAATGAAATCCTCATATGAAAAGGATGAAATATAACATATACATTCATATTAAAACTAGAATATAAAATGTTAATTATTTAACAATAAACCATGAATGGTATAAAAATAACACTCCCAGAGTCCAAAATATCACAAAACCTTTAATAAAACATGGAATATTGTATAATAATAAATATACTTCAAACTAGTGTCAAATTCATCAAAGGATGTTGACATAGATGAAATCAAAACTATTTGATAGAAATATCTATTTCTATTTTGAAATCATTTAAAAGTAAAATAATTATAAAAGAATAAATTTATTTTTAAAATATTCTTATAATATTTTATGGGAATATTTTATGATGTTATAATGGAGGAAAATATTCGTACTCTCCGTATAAGTTTAAAAACATTCTTTCCTTAATTTTTTAAAAAAAGGTCGTAAAGGACCTTGTTTGGAAAATAACAAAAGGATTCATTTTTAAAAATTCTATAGAAATTAAAACAAGCATATAAATTACTTTAACTGATAGTCTAGGAAATAATAAAAATGTTTTGAAATACATTTTTAAGAAACATGACTGTGGATGATAAAGAGGTCCCAGTAGATACTCACGTATAAACAACCTCAGATAATGAAGAGATTGTAGAATTAACCCTTACCTTGTACTTTTCCTTAGTTGAGGGTGAATTAACCTTTTTTATAATAGTTAAATAATTGTTATTAATTTATATAAGAACCTCATATATAAATATGATATCATATATGTTCTTCTAATATTTCTTTGTTAACAATATTTCATTAGTATCATTATTTCAGGTGTTAACTGATTCGTTTTCTTTTATATTTTTTGTTACGTAAGTCATGTTTTATATGGATAGGATTTATTTTATTCATATCCAAAATTATATTAAGTTTTCAAACATTATTTTTAATCATAAAATTAAAATTATTCTTGAATGGTTACGATGGGGAATTAACTTCATCGCGTTCGTGGAGACAGTAATTCGTACGTACTCACGAGCGACAATATAATTATAGTGACGGTGAAATCGTATATAATTAGATGGTATACCATATATAGATAATCCTTAAAATTTTATATTTATTATTTACATCAGTGATACTAATTGTTAATCCCATCCAAATAAATAAGTGTTTGAATAAAAAACTACACCACGACGTGGAGACGGTATGCCGTACGTACGCATGTATGGTGACTTGTCATTAACAGGATAGATATAATAATGAATATTGTTGTACCATATTTATAATAACATAACATTATGTATAAGGTATTTTAATTATTATTTTTTATGGAAAAAACAAGAAAATAGTAAGTGGAATAAGAAAAGAACTTTGAAAGAGGTGGTGAAATTATTACCTCTTCTTCGGCTGTTTCCTTTTGAGTTGATAAAAATACTCCTTATGTTGGATTTATGATCAATTTAAGGCCTCTATGTCTATGTGAGAGATGTTTGGAGGATATTGGAGTAGGGTTTGTCTGAGCCAAATGGATTTGGAGGTGTGATTTTGAGAGAAGGTGAAATACCCTTTTTTAAGAGAGGTGATGGTCACTTTAGAACAAGCTTGAAATGTTATTTTATTATATAATAATATTCGGTTTATAATATCTCAAAAATGATTTATTTGGAGGATAAGGTGTGTATGGGTAGACAACATATCAACCAATCTGTTTTAGATAGATTTAGGTCACTATATTAACCTTATCTTTTATATTTAACTCATAGTTAGTTTAACTTTTTTTATGTATTCTTATATTGTTATAATAAATGGTTAATAAACTTACTATAAAATTTCAAGAGAACATAAAGTGGTTTATTAATGACATATATATTATTATTATATAAGTATGTTTTCCAAAACTTATATTTTTAGGACTATTATATCATTTAATAATATAGTATTTGTTTTAAAAACACATTTATTTGAATTTTGACATTATTTAGTATTTGGTCTTTGTGAAAGCCATAACAACTTGATTACTTCGAAATAAATACATTGAGTCAATAATAACATTTAATATGCACATATAAAATAATTGGATGTCATTAAAACATTAAAATTATATATATTTTAATATTAATAATATCATTTATTTGATTATTTCATTAATAAGGAAAATACTGCATCATTATCGTATCATGTATAAATATATTTATATTATCTCTAAAAATTATAAATAAAATATCATGATGTAGGAAATAATTTCATCTTTCTAATTAATATTTATAGTCGAATATATCAGTTATATAAATTCATATAAAAGTTGTTTTACTAAAAGATACATGCTTTTGTTATTTTTGTCTTTACTTAAGATTATTTAATATAAAATGTCATTTTCACTTACAAGTGGCTCCATGGGGTCCCAAAATCAACCCAAGTATTCAAATGGTCGGACATGTATTTTGAATTAGTGTTATGACACGTGTTAGGGTAATTTAATATTATTATAATAATATTATTTACCCATATTTACCCGATTTACACTTTAACCATGATAAATAAAATATTTACTAAAGTAAATATTCATAATGTCTAAAAATAAAAGTTACATATTTAAACAATTTGGAACTCATGATTAAAAATATTAAATCTATTTTTCCAAATTCAAAACACAGAATTTGTAGAAATTAATTTAAAATTAATTCCCGTTGTCGAAACCAAAAAAGCGGGTTTTTAAGAAGTAAAAACAATCAAAAGATTGACATTTGTTTATGTATAATTTAAACATAAAATTACTTCCAATTACCTAAATTATATTAAATTATATAAATATAATCTAATTATACTTTAAATAAACTCAAATTTATAATTTAACACTATAAATTATTTGGATTAAAAAATTGTTTTTAATTAAAATTTAGTATTTTCACTATTCATCAAAATATGAAAGTTATCAAAAAAATAAAAAAAATTAACCCGAAGATAATTTTGATATTCCAAATCCAAAAATGAATTCCATTTTGAAAGATAAAATTTATAAAATTTCAAAAAGTGTGTATTACTTTTCAAAACGGCTAGTTTGATTAGTCGTGGTGTGTTAGAAACTTGAAAATGCGTACAAAGCAAGCTATTATTTTATTCTAGGTGAAGCGTATCCTGGAAGCTTATTTTGTTACACTGAAGAACAAGGAATAATAATAATTCAGATTATGTTTACCTTATAAAATTAATACACTAGTTATTCATATAATATATGTGAGTTTAATATTAAATAAATACTATTTTCTCTCTAGAAAATATATAATATTTTTTTATCTATTTAAAATTTTCAAGTTAATAGATAATTATTTAGTTATGTGAATATTAAAATTATATCTATTTTCAAGTTAGTGAATATAATATTTATTTATTTATTGAATGAATAATATATATATAAATATATATAATTATTTAGAATAAATATTAATTTTTCAAGGATCGATATATATCAAAGTGGATTAATGGTATGAGTTATGGTCTTAGTGGAAATGATATATTTTATTTAATATATTTTAAATAAATATACATATATTTAGTTTAAAAATTTAATGTAAATATCCACGAGAGAGCACAAGTTAAGGAATATAATAATAATAATATTATTATTATTTTATGTAGGGTTTATTTAGTATTAGAAATTATACGAGGGCCTTTGTGAAACTATTAAATTTATAACCCTTGTTATATGATCCAACTTATATCATTTTTATTTTTTGATGATAATTGTTTGTAGAATGATGTTATCTCAATTTTGAGGAGAACTATCTCAAGAATGAGAGTTTAGCCTTATACTCCCTCTCAAGACTAAAATAAAAACTGATAAAATCATTTAATCTTGAATATATTCTTATTGTTATCAATGATGAGGAATGGATTATGATTAGTACCTCCATTCTAGGACACAAATTTCAATGAGGGATGTTCGAAGAATCCTAGAGCACATTTGGTTACCACTAGCGGAATTCTATCTTGGATTGTTTATTGCATTGATGGTATGATAATAAGTCCAATCACAATCATGAGTAACAGAATAATTATTTATCCTAGGGAATTATATTTCAAAAATTAACTATAAATTATATGTGAAAAGATCCACTCTTCAAATATTTGAGGGTTTGTTCATCCATTTGGAGGATTTAATCTAAAGAAACCATTGAAACATTATTGGTCATGAGTCCAACCACTTACATTGTACACCAGAACCTTTATAAATCACTAAGGTAGGTTTAACTTATTTTATTTTCCTTTTTAGATTGAAATTATTAAGCCCTATACATTATTAGTATTGAATCATCATTAACATGGACGTTTTCATGGGACTCAACTATTTCTTATCTCATACCATAATATTTTTATTCACGATTCTATAGTCCAAATGGTATGGTGTCTACAATATAGTCTTCAACATATTCAATATTCTCTGATTCTATTAAATAATGAAATCTATGCTCTCATTATAGTCTGCTAGGGTGATTTCTCTACCTTCAAATAACTATAACTGTCAACATGAATACTGTAGCATATAAATTCATAATTATTTTCCTGAACTATGATGATCACTTATACATATTATAGTTGATAATTTTTGTACAATTTTTAAATATATATATTCTAAAATATTGTTCATAAACTCCCATTCTCTAATAATTTGTTTCTTCCAATTAAAACATACCATGTCGCAAATTCATATTCTCTAAGAATATTAATCCACTCTCTACTATAGCAACACCTATGTCATATGGTACTTTTCATTCCAAGTAAACATTATATGAGAAGCCATTACATTCTTATATCATCGTTATTATAGTCTTATACCAACATTAACCAATCTTTCCAAACTCATATTACTAAAAAATAATATTTGATATGTGTATAATATTAGAAACAAATTTCAAAAAAATTATTCAACATTTTAAATTTTTAGTGATGATAATGTATGTGATTACCTAAATCGATACCTCTTATCAATGTACTGGATAGAGATCCACATAACCTTAGGAACACTTCCCCACATGCTATAGGATATAGAATAAAAATGATAATCTAAATCAAATGTTTGGGAGACTATTCCCAATAAATCCCAACCACAAATTATAAATAAATTACCAAGAAATATTCACAAGGAATAATCAATGAATGTAAAATATAATAAACATATCCATGATATAACAAATGAAATAAAACATATATTCATATATACTAAATGATTGTCCATTGAATTTATGGTATATAAATAATAAAAAAAGGATTAATAATACAAAGGAGGCTCAACAGTCATCCCCTTACATCACCTTAACCTAGCATTCAAATCCCCAACAAGCCACTTTCTCCTGATCCACTACAAAATAAGTGCTAAACCAAAAATTAGACTTAATTTCTATAAATTATCAAACATTCTTATGTATGGTGTGAGAAAAATATCATAGCAGGTCAACACTAAGTTCCCCTAATAAATTCCATCATACACATGTGTATGCATCAGGAAAATAAACAAATAAACATTCACATTAGTTCACCATGTGCTAATTAGGATAAAACAATACCTAACCATAGTTACTTCATCATATACTATAAATGAGTCATTTCATGGTAAAAATTATGACCCATTCTTGAAGATACAAGGTAGGGTATAACACCATACCTTGTCCTCTACCCTCATCCTCGGGGTAGAGTCCATATCAATTAATGATGAAAATATCTCATAGCTAAGGATGTAAAATAACTATCTATGCCAATCCCCCTAAATGATAGCTTCTCATCGTGTACCCAACTAATTCCCTATCAGGGGAGGATATACATAAAGAAAACTTATCATCTCTGTTCACTCAGAAGATTCTACACATATAGAACCCCAACCATCCCAACATAGCTAGAAGATTATACAAAAATAATACACAGCCACCATCCATTGATGCAAGGAATAAATCTCATAATATTACCTAACTACTATTAGCCAATGGAGGGTAGGGAACTCATAATAGTACCCAACCTTTACCCACTGATGTATGGTATGGTGCACAAAATTGTACCCAACCACTACTCACCTATGAAGAGTTGGGTACACATCACACTACCTAACACAACCTCTCCCAAAGGAGAGAACATAATAAGGCCCTAACTATTATGTCTTCTTCATGAGAGGCCTTCCAAGAAGTACCCAACCAAGCCCCTCTCAGGGGAGGGTGCACATAAAGCCTTAGGTCTTGAAATCTTTCTTCAAGGTTGACCTAGAGTCTATCATAATAATCTAATATACACATGATAGGGGTTCACCTAAACAATAATAAAAAGGGTATACAACCATCCCACAAGCCTATAAAATCTCCACTAGGGCACTAGTAACTCAAGATATATCTCTATATATTGAACACATATCTATTCTAATCTATCCTTAAAGTATAATCTTCACAAGACCATATTGATTACACAAGAAAAACATATAAATCTTATCAATATTCTCATATCACCCATGAGAAAATTTATTAGATTCATCATACCCATATTGGTATCTTCTTATAGTTACCATGATATATCCAATACCCCATGGTGTTATCCTATCTTGTATTCCATTTCGAAACCTAGCTGCAAAATTCTAGTCCAATATTTATCAAAACATTACACTATATTCTAGACCTGAAAATTGGGTACTATATCAGGCTAACTCACTCTAAGCCTCTTGGAATCTCAATACCAAGTCATGTAATAATTTTCATGGCCCATTATTGGGTCCTATATCACATATCACCTTGAATAAATCTAAATCCCCACATCTAATGGAAACCCTTCAATACACATTAAATCAGGTTTTATAGGACTCATTCTACTCATAGATGACACAATGAGTATGCTCTACCCTCAAGAGCGGGTTCTCTATCAGTTTTGATATGTATTATTATCTCACTTGTTTTCACTAGGACCAATACTCTCATTCCATCCCAACTAGACCTAGTAAAATAAATTAGTATATCCATGTATCATCCCAGCACAATTACTCACTCTGAGTATCTCGTAATCCCCTCTAACATCTTTACCCGTTAGAGACATAGTCAGAATGTGTCTTTATATTCCACAATATTTACTGGAGCATTTGATCCACATATAGGATGCTAGCAACCACCCCTCTAATTAACTAGGAAAAGCTATTTCCCTATTCTTATACATAAAGGTACACAACATGAATTCATCCATATTCCATTAGAAACATGCATATTATGAGGTAGTAAATGGACCACCCACATCAAAAATGAAGTTACCACCCTCTACAAGCTCTTATTATCCTCAATCAAGCCTTCCCATCCTTTATCCAAGCTAATATCATCATTTAATCCCCAATATCAACCCAAATTATAAAAATAACTAATTATAATAATTTATTATTTATTATTTATCTTAAATCAAAGAAACATAACACCTAAACTCTCCCCTGGCGATGTCACACCACTGAAACAACACAAAACCTAGCGTGTTCATCCTTACGGTTATCCTCTTTACAATCCAAATGAAAGGCACATATTCCTAGTGTAATTTGTACTATAATCTAATGAAACTATCATTGAAACCCAATTGGGGACAATATAATTAGTGGCTATCATGGGAGGATAATAACATATGGAATAAAAGGAAGAACTCGTCCCAAAACACCATAAAAACATTTAAAATCCTCCTTATCATATGGTAATCAAATGTGGGGAAGAAAGTGGGTGGATTTACCCAAAATGGACCTATTTAAATCAAAAAATGACCCAAAACTAAATGGTAACTGATGCTAAATGGGTCTGCCCTATTTTCAAAAACAAGAATGGGCCCCTATTATGATATAGCCTACATAGGTCACAACATGACACCAGTGGTTAGCACGTGGCATAGACCCCCCATTCATAAGAAATGATTCCCTGGCCTCCATGGTGTTGTGTCATCTATTTAAAAAATGGCTATTTTCTTTCTTGTTGTGATTCCACTCACAAAAATCTATCCTAAAGGGACACTCCTAGTTAAGGTGTGACCAAACATTCCTCTATAAAAATTTAAAAGTAATATATAAGGATTTTAAAAAATATACATAAGATTTTTTTATCATGGTTTGATTCCCTCATCTATAAACTGACACTCATATTTTTGGTTTTTCTCTTATCTAAAAACCTTCACAAAAAAACCACCATTCCCTAACACCCACTAGTCATGACATATCCCCACTACTCGCAGATTTCATCCTAACCTTCACACCTCCACCACATTGTAAAACCCACTAGACATGGTGTGACCTCCAAACTCTATTCCATAAAGCCTCCCTTTCCATTGATTTACAACTCAACCAACACCTCGTCATAACATTACCTACCCCTATTATGGTGTGATGATCCATATACATTAGAAATTTAAGAGTGAGGTTACCCCAGCCCTACTCCATCACTCACAGAGGAACTTGATACATCTACGAGGCCACTATTTATATTTGAAAAAGTCTCCATGAAATGTTCCAATCACTAAAATATTGATATGAATCCCGATTCATGAAATTCACCTTTTCTAGGAGAAAAAATTCAAATTCCCTTTAAATTTCATAACTCATAATTATGTGGGTCATTAAAAACACTCTAATATAACACTTCTTAACCTCAAGAAGACATAATGTTCCTCCATCCATTATTTATAACCACCCTTGGTTATAAATCCATAACTAAATCATCTCATTTTATCCACGAAAATTGAATGCATTTCCTCTATGAAACTCAAAAATTAGGGTTCTATATCCACTAAAATATAAGATATACGCTCATCAATATAACTGATAGTGATGTGGAAATCAACCACACTCATCTAACCTTGACACTGAAATGAAAATAATTGATTTATCTCCTAGATTATGATGCTACCCACCATAAGAATCCACTCACAATGGATGATATTGGGTTATGGTGCTCTCCACCATTGGAATAAAATTCCAAAAATTCATTTCAATCAGTCCCCAGACATACAAAACATAGTTTTAAACTTACCGTACTGAATTTAATACAAAACAACAGAAAATCCTTCATTTGAAAACTTATTCTGAAAAATCTCTATTGCCCCCACCTATGCATCATTATCTCATATGCTGATTACAATTCATTAATTCCTAGAGGGATCAAAAAATCTTCTATAAGTACACAAATAAGTACAAACCATAAACTCAGTTCCATTCCAAGATTGGTTCTTAACCAAGAAAACCAACCATCATACCACCCCATGAGCACTAGTTCACCTTCGATATGATTCACTGTCGTATCACATTAAATCCATCCCAATTCTGACACAAACACTCAAACTCTATTTGACACCACATCAGAATTAAAAATCCCATATTTTCAATGGAACCTAATAAAATAATATCTACCTATACATCCATATCCTTGTTTTATCTCAACCATCCACCACCTGGTCTCATTATAACCATAACCCCACCAATATGAGGGTTAAACATGTACAATTTATTTGATACTACCCACAATGGGATCATCCTTATTATTTACCTAGAAAACAAAAATTACCAATATCCAAAGACAAAATTTCATCCATTATTGAACATAATAACTATACATGACCAACCAGCTCATACCCATGTTCTAACACTAAACACCATACACTACCTGCTTCAGTCTTATTAGGAAGGTAGTTCGCAATATTCACCAAAATATATATATGATGCGGGATACACCCTCTAAAAACCATTAATGTTCTCCCCGCCATATGGATTCCAATAAATTACTATGTAATTTAAATACCTTATAGATTCTATCATTACATTCACTTCATTATTCCAAATCCATAAAAGTCCAATCCCAGAAACTCCTTTCAAGAACCAGACCCATATTGATAGTACCCTTATACACCAATCTGTCAATGATGTCACCTATTATAAAAGGGAAAAACCTTTAATCCTCATAAAAACCTAAAGTAACAATTCCCAAAATCCACTCACAAAAACCATTGGTCCTATACACATTACTAAATGATCAACAATTCATAAACCCAATGGGAACTATGCATAACTAGCATATTCATGTCCTCATACATAAAGTATTTTCTCATATATCCCTTCCAACATCCCCTCACATCTTCATATGGTTGAATGAACCTCTAATATCCATCTTACATGTACTTTCTTAGAATTCATGTCCATCTTATCCAAACGAAGTAGGTGAATTCTCTAGTACTACCCAATTGTATAAGTAGATTCATTATCCCATGATTGTTATCTCATTGAACCTAGGATTGTTCCTAGAAACTGACCATGATCCTATCTATTATAAATTTCATTTATACAAAATCATCCTCAATACTTTCATTCAAATAGGACTGATGCATCTCAATCATAGCTAGGCCTAACACACGATCACCTTCCACTTAGGAATCATTCCAAAACCACAACCATCAACCCACCCATACCCATTTTAGATCAGATAATATTAGATCACCATCAAATAGAGACAGGACTCTAATCAATCCATCCATATAGATCCCAAACACAATACCATAATAAATATAATAATATCAAATACAAATAACCCATGGAATTTACACATTCCTTTTCTTATACAACACATGGTATCTACATGCATCAGGAAACCAGTGCCCATCCTCAGATAATATCCAAGGTATCCAATGCCTACTCATCCCTTGAACAAGGGGACTATATACTTGGGATTAATGCATATTTCACTATAAGATATATATGTCCTACCATCAAAAAGAAAATATAGTGGTCCATTTGAGTAAAATGTCACAAAAAAGTTATAAAAAATATATTAAATAAGTTGTTGAATCTTTAAAAAATTTAACTCCCCATAATCACTAAAATCGATTTAATACAAGCACACATATGTCATGTGAATCCTACATTCCAAGAATGATGTATCTGCATATTGTTCTTTACTCTATGTGCAATTTCCAAAACCATAATAAAAAATATAAAATTCCCACATCATACTAGAATAAATATTTTAACTATAAAAATAATATCCAAGAATAATAATCTCGTAAACCATAGAAACATAGATTTTCCACCAAAATGGAGTTTAGGAATCACTATTCTAGGATTCCTCAAAAGTTCAAACATGAAACTATTCAACATCAATTATACACCAAACAATAATAAAAAATAAAATAAGCTATGGTACCATTTTGTAATTCCCCATCCATAGGACACTCGTTAGTGTCCTAGATAGAGATCCACATGACCTCAGGTATACCTCCCTTTATTCTAGAGGTAGTTTAATAGTAACAAGGGCCTAAATAACTTGTTTGATAGACTATGCCCTTGATATCAAAACTTATAATAAAAAATAAATATCCAAGAAATCCATAATTAATAATCAACATACACATAATGAAATAAATATATTTATTCAAAACTAAATTAAATGCAGTATATAGTTATAAAACCAAATTGATCTCCAACTAGACTGATCACATAAAAAAATAAAAAATGAATAAAAATAAAAAAGTGTCTCAACTACAATTCTCACGATTCGCCTTAAATTAGCTTCCAAAACCTTGTCAAGATACTCCAATTGAATACACTATAGATTCTATTATAAACCTAACAGTAGATGTAAGGTTTTTACGTCTACCCGAGTGACTATTCTTGGTGGGAGAAATACATTTCAATAAGGTATCACCAGGTTCCCGTAATATGTACCATTGTATATGTGTGTATAAATCAGGAAAATAAATAACAAAAAATAATCTTTCTATTTTGATCATCATGTTCTAACCATGCCACCACAACACCTGACCATACCTACTATAGCCTATATCAGAAATCATCCATCACATGCCATAAATCATTACCCATACCTGAAGATATGGGGTAGGGTACCATACCATAACTTGACCGCTATCCCTATCCTTATGAAAAGTTCCATATAAAGTAGTAGTGAAAATCGCTCATTGGGAATGTTCACAATATGTATCAAATATAATACCTTATAGGAAAGGCTCACCACATAACCAACCCGACCCCTCTCAAGGGAGAGAAGATATAAAGTACTTTAGAGATCCTTGAACACTCAATAGATTTTGTGCATATAGTACCCAGGTCATCCCTACATATGTAGAATATTCCACACAAGTAGCACCAAGCTGCTGCAATCCACTACAGGGAATGATGCTCATCATAGTACCCAACCACTACCTACCGATGTAGGGTAGTGGCTTATAATTTTACCAAACCACTATATATCGATGAGGGATAGGGTTCTCAAAATAGCACCCAAAACCACCCACTAATGCATGGTATGGAACATATAATAGTACCCCAATCAACCTCTCCCAAACGAGGGATCACAATAAGGCAAGGAAAAATTCATCTTATGCAGGTGAGTTAACTGATTAATGATCCAATCCAACCCCTATCATAGGATGGTGTGAATCAACCATTATGGCCTGAATATTTTACTCAAGGTTCGAATGACACCTATTATATTCATCCAGTATACACACAACCGAGAAAATGGATGAAATAACAAGTAAACATATAACCAATCCCATGAGTTCATCAATTTTTCACTAGGTAACTAGTGACTTGATTTTTATCTCCATGTATTAAATAAAACTTGATAATCATCTTGAATTATTGGATAATATTATTAATTCCATCATGGATTCACACCAAAATATAAAAATCATCTCAGAACTCACATCTCACAAATGTGGGAATCTACTTTATATCTCTGTATTTTCTCATCAGAACCAACCAATATCTAATATCCCATAGTTTTCTTCCAACTTTTATTCCTTATCCAACACTATCCTTAAGTGGATAGAACAATCCTCATCAAAATCCCATGCTGAAGCCTGACCCGGCTAGTCAGGGAAAATCTCATGTAGGCCTGTGCATAGCCTCTAAGAATCATGATATCAAGTCATCCAATAATTCTATCCATAAATACCAGGATCCTATAGCACATATCCCTTTATAGATATATCAAACCCATCTTCTAGAGGAATACCTCTATTACACACTTCCTATAGGCCTAAATGATTCATCCCTCTCATAGTGAACACTAAGATCCCACTCCACCCTTAAGAGGATTTTCCCCATTTTGTCTGAGATATAAGACCATCTCACACATCACTATTAGGAATAAACCTCTCATGCCATCCTAAGTAGCCCTAGAAAACCAAACATGGCCACATATAACTCATCCCAACCTCATGACTCACCCTAGGCCTCTTATAAACCTATCCAGAAACTCGATATTTGGAGATATATATATTGAGAATATTTATTCTCCACCACCATAACTAGAGAACCTTCCCTATATATAAGAGGTTGTATTCCACCCTATCTCTTTAACAAGTGTGTTCTCAGTCTCTATTCCACTACTCAAGTGTAAAAAAAATTTAGGCATGCACAATCATACTTGAAAATGAATATTATTTTTTATATAGGGGAACACCTACCTCAACTATGGAGTTACCATCCCAAATAATCTTCACTCATCCTAGTTTTATCTTTTCTATACATCATGTAAGCTCATATCATCACCTGATCCCCTATCTGATGATACACCATCTAAATAATTTATTATAATATTTTAAAATTAATTATTTTACTTTAATCAAAGAGGTATAAAACCTTAAAATTAAATTAGTGATGATGCATCACTAATATCAAACTAACCTTAGTGTATTCATCCTTTTCGAGATGTCCTATAACTATGATGTTCTAAATTTTGATTATATTAGCTTGATTTCCAAAATTCTCCTGTGTAATTATCACTAAAAACCTAGTCCATGCCACTAAAATCAATAGATATAAAAGTAGTAGAATAATGGTTGTAAGTATAAGAATAAACCACATAAAGTTGTGATTGAAAACAAAAAAAAATTACACCTATCCTTGGGGGATTGAATTGTATAAAAATATTAGAAGGATCAAAAAACATGGCATGCACTATGTTGATCCCTGAACTAAAAATAAAGGGGGGGGGGACCCTGAAAATATAGGCTTTCCTATATTTTTAAAAAAGTGAATTGGATCCTATCCTGGAGTAACCTACATGGGTTATAATATAATTCCCATTACTTGGAACCTATTATAGCATG
The DNA here is from genome assembly GCA_963277665.1 of Viscum album. Taxonomy (NCBI): domain Eukaryota; kingdom Viridiplantae; phylum Streptophyta; class Magnoliopsida; order Santalales; family Viscaceae; genus Viscum; species Viscum album. The sequence continues at coordinate 646,368,941 of OY728158.1, read as the reverse complement.
GCCCATTAGGTAATAACATGAAAAACCTCCCCAAATAAGAATCAAATTTCTCCCATAACTTTCTCTCACGGTGTGACCCTTCGAGTCATGGTGTGGAATAACCCCCTCAGTAAAAAGAAAAAACTACTGGCCCTAGAATCAAAGACGTGTCTTTCTCTCCCAATATCATGGGCTTTGTCCTCCAAGACATGATTCCCCTCAGGAAATGACTTAATGGTGTGAAACTTCTATTCACGATGTGACCAAACATTACTCATAAAAAATGGAAATGGAATATATATGGTTTTCCAAACCCATAGAAACAATTATCTTTCATGGTGAAAATTCATATTCTATAGATTGACACCCACATATAATTTTTTTCTCATTTGATTGAAAAACCCACACAAAAACCACATGATGCCATAATATCCACTAGTCACAACATAACCCCACTACCCATGACTAACATCTCAACCTTCATAGATCTATCTCACCATGACACACACCATTCATGGGATGACTTCCTACCTCCGTTCTATGGTATCTACCTATACATGGAATGACTCCTCAACCAAAACCTCATCATAATGAGACCTTACCCTATAATGGTGTCACAAGACATCTTCAAAAACAAAATTTTCAATGAGGATACCCAAACCCTACTCCAGTACTCACTTTATCACTTCAAACATCTCCCTAGACTCTAATCAATAAAAAACATCCCCTTGAGTTGTATACTTTCTATATTCCAAATATAAATCTTGATTATAAAATCCCCCTAACCTGGGTTTAAAAATTAAAATTTACTATGAATTTTAAAACTTGTAATAATGTAGGTCCTTATATTATAGCTTTAATTATCATTTATTTAATAATTTTATATCAATTTAATATAATATATTTTTTGGACAATATAACTATGACAGAATATTAATATTATATATTAAATGTTTAATTAAATTTATTATAATTGATACCAATGGATTGTGTTATTTGGTATTAGAATTTCAATAAACATTGAAATTATGAAATTAAATTTAGAAACACTAGGTAAATATAATCACATTAAACTATTTAAAAATTCTATCTATTTTTATTACTTTTCATTACATGCTACTATTTGTTGGGACCACTTTGTGTATGAAGATTGTATTTGTTTTCAACAGTTGTCAATGGTGGTCAAAATGAATAAGGAGATCAATAAGGACATCCAAGTTAGGGGAGAGATCAATCATTGCATTAGATTTCATGCTTGGGAAATTCTCCAGGAAGTAAATTCACGCAATTGTTGAACTGATCCTAAGTTCAAAGAACTTGTGTCAAAGGTGATTCATTATTTACAACAGTGAAGAATGGTGAGGTATCTTCCATAAAAGGTTGATTGAAGAAGAATAAGTATTTGAAGAAGACAATGAAACTCTTCATGATTTCATGAGAACCATGCAATAGCTTACTTGAAGAATAGAATCATACGATTTGAATTAAGTATATAATGATGGTTGAAGAAGAAGAGAGAATGTGGAAGAGCATAGATTTCTGAGGTAGCCATGCATTTCACATTGTATTATATCAGACGATGCTTTGATGATTTTTCTTTCACCAATATCATAATTTATAAGAACTTATGATGAAAGTATTATGAATTAAAGGGGGAGTAAAGGTGCTACCAGTCATATACAATTTTGATTGGAAGGAAAGATGCTAGTGGAAGATAGGGAAGTTATAGTACATTCCATAGGAAATCTGACGATGCTAAAAATGTAGGACCCCGAGACACCCTGAGAGGGGAGGGGTTAATTAGGGTGTCAAATTTTCTATTAAATTGATGGATATTGTTCTCATGTTGGTAGGAACTAGTCAAACCTGTATGATGGATATGATCAGAAATCAAACATTCACATACAAAGGGATGACACAAAACTTTTTACTTGGTTCACCACTAAGGGATACATCCAAGGGGCATACACCGACAATTTTCCGGTCGTACCAAATTCCACTATTATTCATGAGTTTTGGATTACAAAGGTTCGGGAATAGTCACTCTGTCCCAGGCTCACTGCCTTTAGAAAATTTTAGGGATAGCCCACTGTGTCCCTCGGGTCACTCCCGTTTACTCCCCTTGGCTCACTGCCTTTGGTGAATTCCTAGTCAGTTTATAGATGTGAGGGTCTCTTCAATAGATTTTCATTATAGTATTTTCCTCTCCTTATCATGAGACTCTTCTTACATCGAAGTCCGGAAATGATGCACTTGTTCGCACTGAACCACTGAACCAGATAACTGAAACGTGCAAACAAGTTTCACTGACAATTGCGCGCAACACTAACCCTTTACGCATAAGGCATTACTATTTCGTGAAATATTTCCTTGTCATGTGGAAAAATATTTCGCACAACAACACCCTTTTTCACACAGACCATAATTTTTCGTGCACCTCATATTTTTTGTGCAAACAAGAATACTTCGCGCAACGCGGAATTTTTCGCGCACCTCAGATTTTTCACGCCAGCTGGAATATTTCGCACAGTGTGGAATTTTTCACACTAGCCCACTTACATGAATCTTTAAAGCGCATCAGACCTCAAATCTTTTCTAAGTCTACAACCGTACAGAATGAGGGGGGTCACCTCTTATTTATAGGCGTTTCAGAACCCTGCATGCAAAACCCATCTTGGCACGAAAACCCTCTCATTCGGCGCACAATACTTTTCATGTAGGAATAGTTTTTCACGAACATCTCCCGATTTTTCACGTAGCCCATGTCTTTTCCATTTTTCGACATTCTGATTCTGAAAAACTATTTGCGTGAAAAAACTTTCTCCACTATTTCGCGCACCATGCTATTTTTTGCACACGACCCAAATATTTCACACACAACCCATACTTTTCGTGCATACCGCTATTTTTCCGTGCACGCCATTATTTTTCTCACATGCCTCATTTATTTCGCACAAGAATACTTTATTTTTTGCACCACTTCCTTTTTGCGCACACTTATTCTTTCACCACCTTCAATACTGTTGTCCGCTTGAACTCTATGATCACTTTACCGGTACGCATTCTGAACTTCCACTGAGGATTTACAACAAACACAAACCATACTCCAATTCATGCATAGAACGACCATGGTTCTAATAGAAACTGTTCGATCAAAGGATACATATCATGATAGTGGATTTTATGATGAAATATGATGAATGGTTATGGGATTAAGTGAAGAGAGAAATGACAAGTGGATTTCCATTATTCAAAAATAAAAATATGTAAAATTAGAGGCTTGCACAAAATATTGTTTTTGCGGTGCGAAATATTGGTTTTTGCACGCAAGATTGGTTTTTGCACGCATGATTAAAGGGAGTTTATAATGTTGCGCAGAAGGAGCGATTTGAGATCCAAACATAAAAAATGGAAAAGTAAGGAAGTGTGAGAATGATTCAAGATGTGTGTGAAATATAAGGTTTGCGTGAAAGAGACTTATGTTCCCAATGAGACGTCAAATGGGTTTTTGCGCGCAAGGAATGATTTGAGGCGAAAACATCAAAAAAATGAAAAGGCATGAACTGTTCTAAAGATTCAAGAAGTGCATGAAATATGAGGTTGGCATGAAAGAGTCTTACGTTCCCAATGTGACGTCAAATTGGATTTTACATGACACATAATAATCTTTCCCAAAACATCAGGGTTTTTTCACATGGGGGTTGACGAGGCCTATAAAAAAGAGGTGACCCCCTCACATTTGATGATCTCAACACTTAAAAATAAATTAGAGCTATGAAGAGCATAAGAAATATATAAAAATGTTGTTTCACGAATGAAGTAAGAGTTACGCGCAATAAAGGATAGTTGCGCGCAAGAAGAGAGTTGACAGAAGATTGAAGTTATGTGAAAGAGGTCTTCCATGACAAAAGTTGAATATTGCATGCAAGTCGTTAACATTGCACACAAGTCACCCAAAAGGGGTGTGTGAAATATTGGAGTCCCACATGCCTTCGACAAGTTCATAGCACTCTCGAAGTGACTTTGAAAAGAAGGAAGTACTGTGAACCATTCTGTTTCACAATTAAAAGTTGTACCACATTCACATGGCCGATTTTTATCACCCCTATTGTGCTTTGTGAAGTGAAGATGAACTAGATGTGCAATTCAACTCATATCTACAAAAAAGAATAAGTTTGTATACTGATAAAATCAGGTGTTGGTATTGAGAAGAGAAGAATTAATAGAAGAAGAAGAACAAAATGTGCCCAACTGAAGACTGGCAATTATATAGGTAAGTTGAACTGTTTTGATGATAAAATGAACTAGATTTCATAGATATAATAATCACAAAGGGAGTTTGTGATTCTGTAAAAGAAGAGGGGAATTGATATCAATGCAGTTGATTTTGGACTGAAGGATTGTGTGTGAAGAATAACAGGTTTTAGTGAAGCAAGTTGTTCACATAATAAGTAAGAGAAGAAGAGTTTGTAGATTTTAGGTTTGCTGCAGAGAATGAATTAGTTTTTTACTTGCATGCTGCTAGGAAAGTAACAAGTGAAGAAAGGAAGAATAAAGTAGCACTGTGACAACCAACAGGTCTCAAAAGGTGGAAGATTCTATTAGTGTTTCAAACCCTTATCAATAGAGATAAGACTGTCTTTAGAGGCAGTATAAAGAACCAGTTAGAGGCTAAAAGAGACTGTCTACATGGGCAGTATAAAGAACTAGAAAGTGTAAGGGCATATCCTACTTGTTGCAAGTTGGAAAAGGATTATCTCCCTTCCCCCTCCAAGTGTAGGGAGCCACTCAGACTAGAGGATTGTTTTCCTAGTCTATCCACTATAATAGAATATCACATTACAGTGAATAATCCATGCACTATTCATTCCCATGCATGGAATGGATGTAGCTTCTCTTATTGAGTGGTGAACCTTGTAAAAATATTTTATGCATTTTTACTACTTTCTATTATTGGATGTGATAGGGAAAAGAGAATAAGAGAATCAAGATCCTAACAGGTCAAGAGGTACAGGGATAGAAAGTTGGAGAATTGGTTTCAAAATTCCCCAACACTGATTCACCCCCTCACAGTGTTAGGTATTTCCCAAACTGGTCCTCTCATTATTTTCATCAAAATTATTAAAAATACTAACTATATATCATTTTTTCTATCAAAAATAACACTTCATATGATATATACCTAAAATTTGAAATTATGATACTTTCATTAGTCTAATATATATATATTTTGTATTTTCATAAGTCATTTTTAAGGGAAATTGTGAACCCAACACAAATCCAGATAAAATAAAATCCTTCCCACTGAAAAATCCATCCCAAATTCCACACCCTATAAAATAATTATTAACATATGAAATTAAAATTTCTAAAGGCAACACCAAATGTGTGCCATGTGGATTCATGATCCCCATAACTATCGACTGTTAACCCTCACTATCAAAGAAAACCACCTCCCTAGACAACACTATAATCATCGCATGCTGACCTTATCCATTTTCCACCCATACCGTCGTCACCTCATTTAATCAATGTCGACGTCATATGAGTCATCACCATCGACCAATTTGCCTATGAGCTATCGCCTCAATGCCCACAATAAACCACCACCTTTGACTCACCATACAAAAAAACTATCATATTCGTCGTCCAAAATAAATTAAAGAATGAAGTATAAGAGGCCCAGCCACAATCATCAATCCTCATCACATTCTAGTCTCTAGAATCCATCTGAGTAATCTTACTTTCTCGTGAAATATTGTCCCACTTCACTATCAAAATATTAGAATAATAATGTCTCATTTAGTACCCAAGTTCCATGAACACCCAATATAGGTGTGAATAAAATTTGGTAGGGAACCACTAATGGAGTAGAAAATATAACACAAAAATAATTGTATAAATAAGTGATTTTCTCATAAAACAAGGAATGAAAAAAACATAAATTTATAATACCATTAGAGGCTGAGTTCTAAAGTGACAGAGATGATTGAATATTATGTTATATCTAATAATATATGTCTTTAACAATGTTACATAATCATCATAGAGATACATTTACTACCCCTAGATCAAATGAATTTATTCTTAGTAATAAACACTAGATCCTAGGTAATATCCTAGGAATCCCATACAATACATATCAAGTAAAATTCAATCAAGGTTAAATAATTACCTGAGGTGATAGGTATTTCAGATTTTCCCTTAATAAAGGAATACATGAAGTGTTGAAGGATTCAATGCCATGTATTTATATTGATAATTGGTTTTAAGTGGGAAATTTGGATGATTATGTTTTCATTCATTCAATAAAACCCAACCTCTTGACCCTAGGAAGATCCCAGGTGAATTTGGATCCTTCTGTTTTATTCCAGATGTTCTGTTTCTATATTTCATCACTTGTAAGTTGATCTTATTAGGTTTTACCCTCTCTTCTTCCATTCTACATTGTTGTAGTGGAAATCCTTGGACTGCAATTGGTTTTAATCTTGGCCTAGTTAGATTTAGGTTTTCCTTGTGATCATATTCACCTTCTTCCACATTGGCATAATCTATTGGAAGCATTGTTTTAATTAAAGGATAGAGGAGTGGGGTCTAATCCAAAAATAATGGTTTGTTAAATTGTAAAGTATATAAAATATTGAGATTTTATTGACGTAACATGTTATCTAATTTATTAATTTTTTGATTGATATTAAAATCATGGATTGGAATATTTGTTGGATTACTTTGGATCCAATTTTTGATGTGACATGGATTATAGATACCCATTGGGTGTACAAACCATTAAACAACAAGAACATGGTTAATGGTTTAATGTTTTTTTTATCATTACATGATATTAATGGTTATTTATTGAAATATAATCTATTTGGTAATTACATGTGGGATATTGATATGGCTGTTGATAATTTGATATATAAATGAAAGTGTAATTGAAAGAAAAATAGTGATTTTCATCATTATCCATTAAGTCTTATAATGGGATATTGTGGTATCCTATCTATTATGACTTGTTGAGTACATTATGAAATACTTATATACTGAGATATTCCCTGTCTCATGCTGAAAGTATTGTATAAAGGGATATTCTTAGTGACACGTGATGAAATGATTATATATCGGGCTATATTGTGACTCATGATGAAATGCTTTTATATCATAGGCTATGCCTCGACTCATGCTGAAATGCTTATCTAGTGGCTTGTGCCAAGTGACAAGTGATAAAATTATTATATACCAGACTATTCCCTAAAACATATAGGATTGATTATATATAGGGCTCAGCATATACATCTCTGTTTTTTATATAGATATATGGTCATGTTTTGCATGGTTGTTTATATTCTTAGAGACATTATGACATGGTGACAAAGCAGGTTGATAGATGTATTATTTCAATTACTAAATTATTACACCCATTTATTGCTCTACTATATATTGTTATTATCAAAATGGGTTTTCCTATATATGGCAGCATTAATAAGCTAATTTTTACTCACACCCTACTCGGGTCGGCATTTGGTACTTGAGCAGATTATGGGGATGTATGTTTGGACATGGGCAAGGGACCTTGTTACTTATTATTGATTTGTAGTTGGGATTGAGTTTAGATATGGGTTCACTATGGGGTCTGGGACTAGGGACTTTGTGTTTATTTTGTGTCATCTAATTCTGTTACTTTTATTTCTTTCAGTTTTAATTTTAAATGCATATCATCCTACCATTACATGGTTCATTATTATTTTATTTTTTAGTTCATTATTTTATTTCACAGTTGTATAGTATTTTTTTTTCCTCAATGTTTATGTTAGTCTAACATTTATTTATATTGTTTATTTTCACTATATTGTAACTCCATAAAAGGGGTATATTATATCTACTATACTAATCACAACCCTGATGCTATTTGGCAGCCTATGACATATGGGTAGGTTCACTTTGTGATAACCCAAGCTTCCACGGTACGTTTCCCTTTGAATAATGTAATAGCTTGCATTGTACGCAACTTTGTGATTCTAACACACCGTGACCAATCAATCTAGCTGTTATGAATAGTAATACCCACTTTTTGAAATTTTATAAATTTTACATTTAAAAATCGACATCATTTTTGAATTTGGAATATCTAAATTATCTTAGATTGAATTTTTGGTATTTTTCTGAAAACTTTCAATTTTTGATGAATAGTGAAAAACCCAGCGTTATTGGTTAAAACTGACTTTTTATTGAAATAATTATTTATTTTATTTAAATTTAATTTAGGTAAAAAATAGATACATAATACCTATATAAGTTCAATGTAATTCAATGGAGTCATTTTATAATATGTTTAGACATATAAAAATTTCATTCAACTTTTTAACGTCTTTTACCAAACTTCTAAGAGCATTTACAAATTTGCATAAAACGTAATTTTACTGCTTCTGTGAGTAGAATTTCAAAAATACAAGAGGCACAGTTAATATTAGTTAATAAAATGTGATTCAATAAGATGAAAATAATTTTTGGTGAATAGTAACGTTTTACTGTAATTTACAACGGTTAAAAGTAAATAAGGTAATTAAGGGTAAAAATGATATTATAATTTCCCTAACACATGTCCCAATTCTACTGGATAAGTTTAATTCGACCAAAATAACTTTTGGAATACAATATTATCCCCTTTGGTCCACTTGGATTAGATTAGGACATTTATTATTATTTTTAAGAAGAGTTGAAAGAGTTAAATTCAAAGTTTAATAACTAAACCATTTTTAATATAAGGTTATACATAAGATAAATTAGAATATAAATATTAATTATAAGGATAAAAATATTTCCTAAATAATGGTATTTTATTTATAATTTTTATAAATTATATAATTTATTTTATTTTAGACACAATGATGATGGAGTAATTACCTTAATAATGAAATATTAAAATAATTGATATTATAAATAACCAAAAAATGTAAATTGAGACTTTTGATAAATTAAACTAATTTTATAGGTTAATATGAAATGTTAGGGTTGCTTAAATAAATTTTATTCTAAGTGATAAAGTTTTTATGAATTTTCAAAAAATCAAATACTAAATAGTTTCAAAATTTACATAATTGAGTTTTTAAAACAAATACTATGTTATTAATTTATATAACATTATTAAAAATATAAGGTTCATCCAAACGACTTAGACAAGGTAATATATATTAAAAATTAACCACATGGGGTTCTTTTGTCTTTTTATACTAAGTTTATTAACCATATAATATAAAAAATACAATGAGCCGGGGTAAATGTCAAACTATTAAACTAAGAGTTAAATAAAAAAGATAAATTTAATAAGGCGCCCTAAACCAGTCCAAAACCTATTGGTTGATAGGTTTTCAAACCATCCTAACCTTATCCTAGAAATAAATCATTTTGGATCTATTAGAAACCTAAAATTATTTTATTATAAAATAATATTTCAATCTTTTCCTAAAGTGACCCTCACCTCTCTTATAAAAGGGTACTTCCACATCTCTTAATTTCACGCCTCCAAATCCATTTGGATCAGCCAACCCCTGCCCAAATTTCCTCCCAAATTTACTCCCTTCATTCTAGAGGCCTTTATTTGGTCATAATTCCAACCAATGGATCCCTTTTGATCAAATCAAATGGATGAACCTAAAGAAGAGGTAAATATTTCACCACCTCTTTCAAGTTATTTTCTTCTTCCACTTACTCTGTCTTTGTTGTTTCCAATATAAAATAATAACACCAATATCTTCTATATTCTGTGATGTTATTATAAAAATGGTACAACCATATTCATTTTTCTATCCTTCTTATAAATGACAAAGTCACCATACGTTCGTACGTACGGCTTACCATCTCCATGTCATGGTATAGTTTGTTATTCAAACACATCATTATTTGTATGGGTACAATAATGAGTATAACTGATGTAAATAATAAATATAACATGTTAAGTACTATTTATATATATTATATTATCCAATTACATATGATTTCTCCATCAATGATATTGTCGCTTGTGCGTTCGTACGGATTACCTTCTCCACGAACGCGATGATATTCATTTCCCCAAAATAACCATTCATGAATAATTTTCATTATATTATTAAAAATAATTTTTAGGAACTTAATATCATTCTGGATATTAATCAAATACATCATATCCATAACAAACATGTCTTACGTGACTAAGCATATAAAAGAAAACGAGTTAGTTAACACCCAAAATGATGATAGTACTAAAATATTATTAATAAAACAATATTTGAAGATCATATATGATATATTATATATGTAAATTGTTATTTTATAATTTAATAAAAAATTTCTAACTATTATACAGGAGGTTAACATATGATCGACTAAGGAAAAGTACAATGTAAGGGTTAATTTTACAATCTCTTTATTATCTGAGGTTGTTTTTACGTAAGTATCTACTGGGACCTCTTTATCATCCACATCTGTGTTTTCATAAAAATATATTTCAAAAAAATTTACTATTAACAAGACTATGGGATAAATTTATTTAAACCCTTATTTTAACTTATATGTTTTTAAAGGAATCTTTCCATCATTTTCCAAACAATGTACTTAATGACCTTTTTGACAAAATCAATGTAAGAATTCTTTTTAACTTATACGGCGGGTGCGGCTATTTTCCACCTTTATAAAATAATCAAAGCTTCCCTTTAATGATTATAAGAATATTTTAAAAATAAATGTTTTCTTTTATAATTTTGTGACTCTTAAATGGTATCAAAATAGAAAGAGGTATTTCTTTCACATGGTTTTCTTTTCTTCTGTGTCAACATTCTTTGATGGATTTTAAACTTGTTTGAAGTTGATTTATTATGATAGAAATCTTCCGTATTGTTATTAAGGTTTTGTGATATGTTTGACTATATATATGTTATTTTTATACCATTCATGGTTAAATTATTGACATTTCGTATGCTAGTTTTAATACGAATGTTTATGTTTTGTTTTAAACTTTTCATATGAGGAATGTATTGGACTTGGTATGTGATATGTGGAGCCTGCTATAGCTCCTCGATTCATCAGTAGGTCTCATGAGACAATTATATGTGTAATTGGATGAGGCCAATCCAAATTTAATATATGGTTTTGAAAAAGGCCTAAATCATTTTAGACGTCTTGGCCAAGGCCTTGACAAGATTTTTTAGAATTTCTGTCATTATACATTCCTTAATTATGAAAATAATATTGATGGTTCATGTGGTTATTCCATTAGTAGAATACCCATGACTATGTTTTATTATGGAATTAGTTAATCACCTCATATTCCTTCCATAAAGTGTACATGTTTATTATTTTTAAAGGAATGTTTTTTCAATTATTCACCATGCCCAATGTTTATGTTATCTTCCTCTATATTGCTTACTCTTACTGAGCATTTTAGCTCACCCCTTTCTTATGTTTCATTTTTTCAGGATATGAATAAGTTAGTTATGAGTGACTTGTGGGCACAATCTTGGAGGATTGGATGTTTCTAATGGAATAAATTAGTGTTTTATCTCTTTACAAGTTGTAATGTTGAACTTATGTTTATATCATGTTTCCAATAATACTAAATTGATTGGTCTTTCGGGATTTGATCCCTTGTGGTCATGGAAATGTTAGGTAATAAAGCACCAACTCTAGATAACTGGGTTCTGGTCGTTACAGTTGGTATCAGAGATAGTTTAGTACAAACCTTGGAAACTAGATTTAGAAAACCTTTGATTAGAGCACATTACCATAAGAAAGAATTTGAGGATGTGTATAGAAGAACTCCCTAGAATTTTGGTACTGTATAGATTTTGTGAGTTTTACAAACAATACATCCCTGTCTGGATATGAGCATGTAGAGCCGGCATTGGCACAGATGTACCTAAGGGTAAAACCCAAAAACAGTGCTTTGAGCTAGACTCGAATGGGAACTAGTGCATGAAAAATGGGACTTGTTGCACTCTTGGTTATGACACTCTCAGGGGATATTCTTAGAATAATTCTCATTTTCATTACAAAACATTATGAAGGATTTATGAGTATTTACCTCTTCAAAGAAAAACTTTTTATGATTATGGATTATATCCATAAACTGTTCAATTTATGTTAAGTGTTTTACAAGTTTAGAATTATGTATTGCAGTTCATAAACTAATATATTGTATTCCATTGTTTATAAATAGTGCCTAGTGGAAGGAATGGAAACCGTATAAACTCAAATAATCCATGTAGGGATTGTCATCATGCTAAAGATAATTATAGCGGAGGTGGTGATACAACTGGTGCTGATCAGATTATCACCATACTGGAAAAACTCACACAGGTTATGAATAATATCCTTACCCATATGGAGCACCCTGATCCAGAGCATGGAGGGTCAATGTTAGATCTCTTCTTGAGGTAACAACCACCATCATTCAATGGCTCTAAAAATCCATCTGTAGCTGAACAATAGATAAGTTTCTTAGAGAAAATATGTCTTGCTTTGGGAGTAGTGAAAGGGAAAATGTTTTCATGGCAGTTTATCGCCTCACGAAAGATGCAGATCAATGGTGGTCGTTGATTCAAAACACAAAGGAAGATTAATAAGTATCAAACATGAAATGGAGAGTGTTTAAAGATATTTTCTTAGAAAAATACTTTCCTCGTGACCATTGATCTGATATGGAAAGACAATTTCTGAGTCTGAGGCAAAAGGAGGATGAGAATGTGGAAAAGTATGAGGCTAACTTTACAAGGTTATAAAGTCATGCTACAGATTATATATGTAACCCAACAAGTAGGATTGATCATTTATTTGATGCGTTAAAACCATTTCTCCATTGAGAATTAGTCTCAAAATCCTTCTTATCATAAGAATATATTGTCTCATGTGCTATCAAGAAAGAAAAGAAATTCTCGAGGAATTGCTACTTTAAAGCTAAGAAAGAGAAGAAGAGATATGCTGAACACTCTGGGAAAAAAAATAAGAAAATAGGGAAGAAGGGAAGAGATGAATTTTCACCCTTTGATAATTGTTGAAGGAAGCACCTTGGTGCCTATCTAAAATGAAAAGGATTATGCTAAAAATGTGGATATAAGGGCCATCTTTCTAGTGATTTTAAGGGGAAGAAAGAAGATACCAATGTTTAATGATACAATTGTAGGGATATTGGATATTATGCAAATGAATTTCTAAGCATTCGAGAAACTTACCTCAGAAAAGGCCCATGAATCAAGGCCAAGCTTATGCGATCACTACGGATGAGGGTGAATCTCCAAAAGACGTGGTGGAAGGTAATTTAATGGTTTCCTAAAGTTTAGCCAATTGTTTATTTGATTCTGTATCATCTCATTATTTCATATCTTGCCATTTTTCAAAGAAAATTAGATATTTTCAATTTGACTTAACAAGGGAGTCGTCAGTAAAAACACCTAAGAGAAGTATCATCACAACAAAGTTTTTTTTGAATCAGTTCCCATTAGAGAATATAAATTTCATTTATCTACTGATCTCATTGTCATACCCATGATTTAATTTGATATAATCTTTGGAATGTATTGGCTTTCGTACCATGATGCGAAAATTTATTTTAAGAAGAAGGATGTTACAATTCTCGATAATGATAAGGAGTACCTAATCTTTAGAGAAGAAACATCACCACTGGATTCTTATCTAGATCCACCCCCAGTAGCTCTACTAAATTCAATTATTGGGGAATAAGAGAATGAAATAACTATGGGTGAGTTAAAGAATGTACAAATAGTGGACATACATATTGTGAAAGAATATGTTGATGTGTTTCCAGAGGATTTACCTAGACATCTTCTAGAACAAGAAATTGAGTTTTCCATTAATTTAATTCCTGGTTCAAGGCCTATATCAAAGACCCCTTATAGAATGGCCACTAAGGAATTAGTGGAACAGAAGAAACAGCTAGAGGAATTGAGTAATAAGGGATTTATTCACCCAAGTGTTTCTCCATGGGGAGACCTTGTCCATTTTGTTAAGAAGAAAGACGAATCGATGAGGTTATGCAATGATTATAGGGAGATCAATGCTATAATAATAAAGAACAAGTATACCTTACCTCACATTGATGATTTATTCGACCAACTTCATGGAGCTCAATAATTTTCAAATATTGACCTTCGATCTGGATATCAACAGTTGTGTGTGAAGAAGGAAGACATTCTCAAAACAACATTTCAAACCAGGTACGGGCATTACAAGTTTACAGTAATGACTTATGGATTGACTAATGCGCCTTATGTCTTCATAGATATTATGTATATATTTTTCCTGGAATATCTTGATGACTTTGTAGTAGTATTTATTGAAGATATCTTAGTATACATAAAAAGCTATGAAGGTCAGGAAAATCACTTGCGCATCATTCAAATGACTCTTAGAAGAAATAAATTATATGGGAAGTTTAGAAAATGTGAATTCTATATTCAAGAGATTTATTTTCTTGGCCACATTATCTCTAAGGATGGATTATCTGTTGATCCTTCAAATACCAAGGTAATCCAAGAATTTCCAGCATCAACGAGTATAAATGAGGTATACTATTTTATTTGTTTAGCAGGTTATTATCGACGTTTCATCCATAATTTTTCCCGATTGACTAACCCATTAACCAAGGTCACACATAAAGAGGTTATATTTATTTGGACAAAAGAGTGTGAAGAATGTTTTGAAGAACTGAAGTGAAGATTAGTCAACACTCTTATCTTGACTCTACCATCAGGGAACGATGGGTTTATTATTTATAGTGATTCTTCAAAGAAAGGACTTGGTTGTGTCCTTATGGAAAATGATAGATTTATTACCTAGGCATCACGACAGCTAAAAAATCATGAGAAAAACTATCCCACTCATGATCTTGAGTTATCATTTTTAATCCTCACTTTGAAGATATCGAGACACTATCTCTATGGTGAAAAATGTGAGATTTATATTGATCATAAGAGTTTGAAAAATATTTTCTCACAAAAAGAACTCAACATGAGGCAAAGGAGGTGGCTTGAACAACTCAAGGATTATGATTGCACAAGACACTACCACTCGGGGATGGCAAATAAGGTGGAATATGCTTTGAGCAGAAAGGATCATAGATTTTTGAACAATATAGGAGTTGAATGGGATCCTATTTTCAGGGATCTAGTAAAGATGAATATGGGATTAACCATAGAGGGTGAAACATCAATAATTTTTCAAATGGTATCCAAACCATATTTACTAGAATGGATAAAATATTCTCACTATGATGATGAGGAGTTTCAAAATAAGATTAAAGCTGTAAATGATGGGAGATTTAGTGACTTTGTATATGAAGATGAAATTTTTAAATTTGGGAAGAGAATCTGTGTTCTCGAAATACCTGATCTAAAAAGGGAATTGTTGGATGATGCTCATAGGTACAATTTCTCTATACATCATGGGAGCACCAAGATGTATAGAGATTTGAAGGAACATTTTTGGTGGGGCAACATGAAATGGGAGATTTCTGATTTTGTGTCAAGGTGTATGGTTTTCCAACAAGTGAAAGCTGGAAGACAACATCCTAGAGGAGTCATGCAACCTCTTTCCATACCTGAGTGGAAATGGGATGATATTATGATGGAATTTGTCATGGGGATACCAAATACTCCTAGAAGGAATGGTGCAATATGGTTCATTGTTGATCATCTTACCAAGTCAACACAATTTCTTTCTATAAGAGAAGATTTACCACTTGAACTTTTATCAATACTATATATTAATGAAGTTGTAAGACTTAATGGAGTACCCCTATCAATTTTTTCAGATCATGATCCCAATTTTACATCAGAATTTTGGAAAAGTCTTCAGAAATCCCTAGATACTGAACTTCATTTGCGCACTACCTACCACCCTCAAACTAATGGAAAATCAGAACAAAATATTCAAACCTTAGAAGATATGTTAAGATCTTTCTCACTTGACTTTAAAGGTATGTGGGATCAATATTTACCTCTGGTAGAATTTTCCTATAACAATAGCTTCCATTCAAGTATTCAGATGGCACCATATGAAGCGTTATATAGAAAGAGATGTCGCACACCAACTTGTTGGGATGATGTTGGTGAAAGAAAACTCGTAGGACCAGAACTTGTTAAGGAAAAGATGAAAAAGGTGACAATTATCAAAACCTAAATCAAAGCAGAAAAAAGTAGGCAGAAGAGCTATGTCGATCACTGATAGAAGGATTTGGAAATTTCAGGTAGGAGATCAAGTTTTCATGAAGGTATCTTCATGGAAGGGTGTTATACGATTCGGTAAGAAGGGTAAATTAAGTCTTAGGTACATAGGACATTTCGAAATTCTAGAAAGTATTGGGGTTGTAGCTTACCATTGGGCATTGCTGCTAAGTCTCTCCAAAGTTCATGATGTGTTCCATGTATCACTGTTGAGAAAATACATGCCTGAACCAATGAATGTACTCACATATTAGGAAATTAAACTGGAACCTGATCTGTCTTATTATGAAGAGCTAGTCAAGATTCTTGATACCAGAGAACAGGTGTTGAGAAACCAAACGACTCATTTGGTAAAATTTCTATAGAGAAACCATAAGATGGAAGAGGCGGTGTAGGAACTAGAGGAACTTATGAGGAAGAACCACCCGAATCTTTTTGCGTGGTATTATTCTAGAAATTCCTAGGATGAAATTATTTGAAGGAGGGAAGAATGTTACACCCCAATCTTCCATGGTGTGTTTCACTTTGAATAATGCAATAGCTTGCATTATATGCTACTTTGAGATTCTAACACACCACTACCAATCAAACTAGGTGTTCTGAATAGTAATAACCACTTTTTGAAATATTATAAATTTTATTTTTCAAAATGGACTTCATTTTTGAATTTAGAATACCGAAATTATCTTAGGGGAAATTTTTTTTATTTTTCTGAAAACTTTCAATTTTTGATGAATAGTGAAAAACACTGCGTTATTAGTTTAAATTGACTTTTTATTTAAATAATTATTTACTTTATTTAAATTTATTTTAGTTCAAAATAGATACATAATACCTATATATGTTCACTGTAATTAAATGGAGTCATTTTATAATAAGTTTAGGTATAAAAAAAATTTATTGAACTTTTTAGCGTCTTTTAACCACCTTCTAGAAGAATTTACAAATTTGCATAAAAATTACTTCTACCACTTCTGTGAGTTGAATTTCAAAAATCTGAGAGAAACAGTTAATATTAGTAAGTAAAATGTGCTTCAATAAGATGATTTTTTTTAAAAAAATAGTAACTTTTAACTTTTATTTACCACGGTTAGAAGTAAATAGGATAATTAAGGGTAAAATGATATTATAATTACCCTAAAACATGTCTTCAATCTATTGGATAAGTGTAACTCAACCACAAAAAACCTTATAAATAAACTATGACCCCCTTTGGTCAACCTGGATTAGATTAGGAGATTTATTATTATTATATTTAAAGAAGAGTTCAAAGAGTTAAATTCAATGTTTAATAACGAAACCATTTTTAATATAGGGTTATACATAAGATAAATTCGACTATAAATATTCATTATAAAGATAAAAATATTTCCTACATAATGATATTTTATTTATTATTTTTATAGATTAAATAATTTAATTTAATTATGACACAATGATGATGCAGTAATTACATTAATAATGAAATATTAAAATAATTGATATTATAAATATCCAAATAAATGTAAATTGAGAATTATTATAAATTAAAATAATTTAATACTTTAATATGTCATTTTATGGTTGGTTAAATAAATGTTATTCGAGATGATAAAGTTTATATGTCTTTCAAAAAAATCAAATACTAAATAGTGTCAAAATTGACATAATTGAGTTTTTAAAACAAATACTATATTATTAATTGATATAACATTCATAAAAATATAAGGTTTGGTTAAAGGAATTATATAAGGTTATATATATTAATAATTAACCACATTGGGTTTTTTTTTGGAATGTTATTGTAAGTTTATTAACCATATAATATAAAAATACAAAGAGACATGATAAATGTAAAACTATTAAACTAAGAGTTAAATCTAAAAGATAAGGTTAATATGGTGAACTAAAACTATCCAAAACCTATTTTTCAAGAGGTTTCCAAACCATCCTCACCTTATATTTTATATACATCATTTTGGATCAATTTTAAACTGAAATGATTTTATTATAAAATAAGATTTCAAGCTTTTCCTAAAGTGACCCTCACCTCTCTTATAAAAGGGTACTTCCCCTTCTCTTAATTTCACACCACCAAATCCATTTGTCTCGGCCAAACCCTACCCAAATATACTCACAACATTACACCCTTTATCCTAGAATCCTTCCTTTTGTCATAAATCCTACCTAAGGATCCCTTTTTATCAAATCAAAAGGGAGAACCCGGAGAAGAGGTAAATATTTCACCACCTCATTCAAGTTCTTTTCTTCTTCCACTTACTCTTTCCTTGTTATTTCCATTATAAAATAATAAATCCAGTATCTTATATATACTTTGATGTTATTATAAAACTCATATAACTATACTCATTATTCTATCCATCCTATAAATGACAAAGTCACCATACGTGGGTATGTATGGCTTACTGTCTCCACGTTGTGGTGTAGTTTGTTATTCAAACACTTCATTATTTGGATGGGTATAATAATGAGTATAACTTATGTAAACAATAAATATAACATGTTAATGATTATATATATATTATATAACATCCAATTACATACGATTTCTTCATCAATGATGTAGTTGCTCGTGCGTATGTACGGATTATCGTCTCCACGAACGCGATGAGATTCATTTCTCCATCATAGCCATTCAAGAATAATTTTCATTTGATGATTGAAAATAATTTTTAAGAACTTAATATCATTCTGAATATGAATCAAATACATCATATCAATAACAAACATGGCTTACGTTACCAAGCATATAAAGGAAAATGAGTCAGTTAACACCCAAAATGATGATACTACTAAAATATTATTAAGAAAGTAATATTAGAAGATCATATATGATATCGTATTTATGTATGTAGTTATTTTAAAATTTAATAAAAATGTTTTAATTATTAAAAAATTGGGTTAACATACCATCAACTATGGAAAAGTACAAGGTAAGGGTTATTTTCACAATCTCTTTATTATACGATGTTGTTTTTTTGTAAGTATCTACTGGGACCTCTTTATCATCCACATCTGTGTTTTCTTAAAAATGTATTTCAAAACATTTTAACAATTTACTATAGTATGGGATAAAGTCTTTTATACCCTTATTGGAACTTATAAGTTTTTAAAGGAATCATTCTGTCATTTTCCAAAGAAGGTACTTTATAACCTTTTTGACAAAATTTAGGTAAGAATGTTTTTTTAACTTTACGGTGGGTGCGAATATTTTCTACTATTATAACATCATCGAATCTTCCCTTACAAGATTATAAGAATATTTTCAAAATAAATGTTTTTTGTATAATTATGTGACTCCTAAATGTTATCAAAATAGAAATAGGTATTTCTTTAAATTAGTTTTTATTTCATCTATGTCAATATCCTTTGATGAATTTTAAACTTTTTCGAAGTTTATTTATTATGATACAAATTTTCCATATTGTATCAAAGGTTTTGTGATATGTTTGAATTCAGATGTACTATTTTTATACCATTCATGGTTAAATTATTGTCATTTCGTATGCTAGTTTTAATACTAATTTTTATGTTATATTTCAACCTTTTCATATGTGGAATGTATTGGACTTAGTATGTGATGGGTGGAGCCCACTATAGCTCCTTGGTGCATCGGTATGTCTCATGAGACAATTAGATGTGGAATTGGCAGAGGCCTTACACAATTTGATATATGGTTTTGGCCGAGGCCTAAATCATTTTTAGACATCTTGGTCGAGGACATGACAAGATGTTTCATAATGTCCAGCATTATACAATCTCTCATTTTGAAAATAATATTAATTGTTTATATGGTTATTAGACTAGTAGAATATCCTTGACTATGTATTGTTATTGCATTATTTACTCAGCTAATATTCCTGCCATAATGTGTACATGTTTATTATTTTTAAAGGTTTGTGTTTTCAATTATTCACAATGACTAATGTTTATGTTATCTTCTGCTATATTTCGTACTCTTACTGAGCATTTGATCTCACCCCTTACTTATGTTTCATTTTCCTAGGATATGAAGAAGTTAGTTATGAGTGACTTGCAGGCATAATCTAAGAGGCTTGGAAGTTTCTAATCAAATAAATTAGTGTTGTATTTCTTTACAAGTTGTAATGTTGAACTTATGTATATATCTTGTTTCCAATAATAATAAATTGATCGGAATTTTGGGATTTGATCCCTTGTGATCATGCTAATGTTATGTAATAAAGCACTAACTCTGGGTAACTAGGGTCAGGGAATTACACACTTGAGGTCTCATAACCAACCCATTCTACTGATGTGAGAGAGTTCTCGATTAGGGGATGCTACGAAGTGTCATCAAAAGAAAGTTTTCTTTTTTGTTACTCTACTGTTTGGGAAAGATATAAAGGATACTATGATTCATTTGGACTTCCTAATGAAATTATTCATGGGAGTATGTAACCCTTATATAGGCGAAAATCTGTGTTCCCAAGGATGGGATTGCAATTTATGTTATTTGTTGGTTATAGTTGATGTTATTTCTAACTTATTGATTCATATGTTGGGTGACGTTATCATTTATCAATATTTTTATTCATGACTCATTATGGAGTGACATGATCATGTATGCATCACGATAGGCACATGGGGATCTAAATGCTCAAAAAGAGTGGATCGAGGGGGGTGTGTCTCATATAGGGAAGATGTCACACCATGAAGGTTGATCTGGACACCTCAAAGGCTGGATCATAGGCTAATTGGGTCCCAGAAAACGATAGGCCAAGGTTTACCATTGGATGGGATTTCACTTCAATGAGTTTTCCTATGTACTCAAAAAGGGATCAAAACCCATGATGTTTAAGAGGGTAAGACATGGAATCTGGGTGCACACGAAAGAAAAAGGACTGGAAACATGATGGGTCTTACTTCTGGCTAGAATCCCATGATAAGAGGATAAATCTTGGATGGATGAATATGGATTATGTTGGTCATATTCATGGTTTGATACCCAGGTGATGCTAGGAACAATGGGAAGGAGGGTAGCATGACATCACCAGAATGTGGTGGACTAGGTAAGAATTAGGATCGATGATAGAGGAAGTGTCGAAGGATGAGGATGAATGGATTGGAACCGATGAGAGGAGGTGGTACTGGGATTGAACCTCATGGTGGTTTCCTACATATATTAATGGATAGTAATAGAAGTCTACATAGTCCTAGAATAGGGTGATGAGTCACCAGAGTAGGTGACTCGTGAGAATGGACACATAGATGCGGACCCAAAATAATTTGAACTAACTAGGTAGGGAATAATCTTCTTGAAACACAAAGGCTCAAGGGAAAGACCAGGATGGAAAATGGGTGATGCGATTGGACATTCAAAGAGGTTTTTTACATACCATATTTAGAATATTGGGATAAAATTATACATAGTTCAAGATTGGGGCATAGAATTGGGGTGAACCTAGAGGATAAAAACATGAAGAAATAATGGTTCTTACACATGGTTAGATTCCCATCACAAGAGGGACACCCTTGGTATGGTGGTTGTGTATTGTGTGGGGATTATGCATGGTTAGCTACCAGGGTTCATAATACCTCATGGAGGTAGATCCAGGAGATGCTTCCCAAAAAGGGAATATATCGCATCAAGAGGGAACATCCCTAGGAGGGAGAAATAGATTTTACCATGCATTGGGATTGAACCTCGAAGAGTCTTCCTACGTACCCAAAAGGGATAAACACCAATTTAGTTATGTGATACTATTAAATGTCATGCGAGATTAAAGGATAAGACAATTTAACATCATATGGGTCAAAAGGGGCATACAGTTTTACATCATGCGGGATGACGGTGGACTGACTTGAAGTGGTTGGGACTAATGGGTGATGGGATTGAACCTCAAAGAGGCTTCCTATATATCATTCTTTAAGAGGGTCAAGGATCAATGTCTACATAGTTTAGTAAAGATGGGATTTGGGATTGGAAAAGGTTATTATCCCATAGAGTATGTCATGGCCCATGCTTACTCTATGACTACATGATCCATGCTCGGTGTGGGAAACAAGAGGTGGAATGAAACCTAATAATCGTGTCATGAGAGGAGCGGGCATGAGTAATGATGTAGTGCTTATGCATGGTTAGTAGCCGAAAGAAATAAAGATTGTATCTTTCTTGATTAGGGATATTGGAGTAGGCATCGAGACGTACAAGAAGGATATGGCCACCATACATGGATAAGCTTATCAAGGTGTGTTGGGGCTTATGCAAGGGCTACCCAAGACACACATGGTAATAAAGTGCAGTGGGAGAGGAGAAGAAAGAGGGTGTTGGTACACATTCCATTCGCTGTTCTCACAGTCTTTTCACTAATGTGGTGATCACAATTTGACATCATGTGTTGAAAATGTAGATTCTTGAAAGTTTAGCATCCTTCAGCTCGGACAATGGGAACTCACTCCTTACCCCTATGACTTACATAACTGGCGCACTTTAAACCTTGGTGAAGGGAATTCACCAGCAATGTCATGGATCAACGTGGTGGGGGAGTGATATATTGTGGGGTCCATGATAGTGTGGATATGAAAAGAATCAATATCCAATAGTGTTCCAATGTGAATAAGCAAGATGATGGGAAATGCCACCTAAATCACTCATCAGGGAACTTTGAAATTACAGTGTACAACCTCGGAGGGGTGCACGAGAGAATTATGCGCAATATAGGGGGGTTGCGTGTTAGAGGGGCTAAAACATGGTGCCTTTGGTTAAGGATGAAACATGGATCATATAAGGAAGCGCACATGGAAGGATGAATTTTTGCGTGCAAAATGAGGGTCTATGTGAAAGATTGAGTGGTTGCACATAAAATGAGTGCTTGCGCACAAGGGAGACCCTGCGTGCAGGATTGGAATGACATAAGGGAAACCTTGCATGAAACAAGAATATTTTGTGAACAATTACATTGGCATAAAATGAAATGGAAAAGGGTCAATACCTAGTGGTCCCACCAAAAGGAGGAACTTTGGGAGACCTGTTGTGCTAGATCCAGTACATTGAGTCCATGGATTTCCTGCGATCAAAGAAGGTTCATCTTTCCCATAACTGATTAGTGTTTTTTCTTCAATAACATTTCCCCATAATGTGGGGGTAAATTTCTATTTATAGAAGAAAAATTTTGTGGAGGTTTTCAAGGTGTCCTGCACATAAGGGGAATTTGACCTCACATTGGGCACGAAAGATCTTACACACCAGCTGATTTTCTTTAGCGCTTCTGACTTGGAGGTTTTTCAGAAGGTAGCCTTAGAAGAAATGTTTTGATGATTCATTGGGCACGCAAAATCAAATGAACCATCACTAGTCTTTCACACCAACCTCATATCTTGCATGCACCTCACTTGGGCATCTTGGGATTGTTCGCTGATTCAAAATATGCCATCAATTTTCTCAAAAAATGTCCATTCATGACCTTAATCGAAATTCGGTGCCAAACAATCCCCCCTCAAAATCAAAGTTGAAAGGGGACCTGAAGGTTAGATTATGAGGGAAATTCCAAAGAGTAGAGTGCCTAATATTGGCGTGCACAAAATTTCTCATTTGGCAAGAAAACCACTTCCGCCCGCGTGAAGGGTCATTCCACACCTATAAATATATGGGGGGAAACACTACACACTTTGAATTTCCCATGAAATAAGAAACTTTTCTCTCATGTGTGAAAGATCTTCCTTCCCACATGAAAGATTCTGAATTTGTTCAGCACCTAATGCGCAGTTTTTGATTCATTCACGCCTCTTCTGAATATTGTGTGCCCCCAACTTTGCTGAATTTTCCATGGCTAACACCCATCTTGCGTGCAACCATATGTCTAATGCACCAAAACCCAATTCTTTCATGCAAGACCATTTAAAAATTCTATTGTCTGATGGAAATGGCTTCTCAAGATACCGATGTAGGGAGGGATGCTACTACTGCTTTAAGGAGGACTCAAATGATCACAGACCCTCAGATTATTCATTCATGATGAGTCGTGTCTGATAATCAAATGCTTCTCGATGGGCTGATGCATGCTCAAAAGGTTTACATTCTGAGTGTCAGTCTTCTGATACGAATTTTTTGTATTCTAGAATAGGTTTTGATGCTAGTCTTCAAGACTGATACACTGCGTTCATTTCTAACATGTAAGGATAGCCTTCCCTAGTACAACATCACATGCAACGATTACCCTTCTTGGGAGACACAAAACATGGTTGTTTATATCCTGAATCCAAAGACTAGGACTGTTGTGGGGAGTGATCTGGATCATGAGGAATCTCCATCTCATTATGTGAGAACCTTCAAAAGTATCATTACTGATAAGACCAAAGGTTGAAAGGAATGAGACTTCAATTGTGGGGGAATTTTTACGATTAAATGGGCATGGGCATACGGGTTACTCTAGACATGTGTGGAGTTTAGGGAAAAGCTGCAGTCTATCAGGCTGTTTGAATCTATGTGGACATCACAGTTTCATTTCTACCATAAACTACTACAAATATGGCTTTTATCAGCACTAAAAAAGGCCTTTAACAGTACTAAAAAAGCGATGTTAATGCTAGCGAAGATAAGGGGGGTACCCTTTTTCTGCGCTGCAAAAAGCGCTGATAAAGACCCCTTTTATCAGCGCTAAAAAAAGGGCTGATAAAAGGTTCATTTATCAGCGCTTTTTATAGCGCTGATAAAAGTTAAATTTTTTTAAAAAAAAATAGACAAAAATCTGTAAATCGGAGGGGGCTTTTAACAGCGCTTGCACCCCCCCCCCCATTTATCAGTGCCACTGCACCACCCACTCACCTGCAAGCCCCATCCATGATGCCCCATATTTTAACAGTGCTTTGTAGACCCCTTTAACAGCGCTATATCCCCCTCCCCAAATTCACCCATGCGCACGCCCCTATCTGCCTCTACCAGGTTTTGAACTCAAGACCTCCCCCCATGCGCGTTAAGTCTTTACCACTCCCCCACTCTGATTTGTTCTCCCACTAGTGATATATCTATTTATATATATATATATATATATATAGTTATATTTAGTTATATTTAGTTATATTTATTCATGTATTAATATAAATTTATATAGTTTTATTAATATATATATATACATATATAGTTAGTTATATTTATATATGTATATATTTATATATTTATATATTTATATATTTATTTGTATATTAATATTAAGTTATATCTATTTATTTATATATATATTTAGTTATATTTTTTTATCCAATTATTTATTCGTATATTAATATAGATTTATAAGATTAGTTTTCAATGCAATTATAATTTTTTTTTGTGTGTGTAAATAAATAAACATATACAACACACACACGCATATATATCTATGTGTGTGTGTTTCTATAAGTATAATTATATATATATATATATACATATGTTAGAATATATATATATATATAATATCTGTTTTTTAATATATAGACACACACAAATAGACTCACACACATTATATAGGTACATATATAGTAAGATTAATATATAGGTATATAAATATTGATATATTGGTGTTTTAAAGAAAATGGATATTAGTTATTATTTAGATAAATATAATATATTCTATATGTAAATATGTATAATTATTTATTTAAAAAATTAATTTTTATGTGTGAATATATAAACAAATATGTATATATTGTTATGTATTTGATTATAAATAGTAGTGCATTATAAAAAATGATAAAATTTCAAAGAAATAATATCAATATTAATGTAATACCTTGGAATAAATTTAGTTCCCACAAAAAATGCCAATCATACCCCTTTAAATGAGGCTGAAAATCCACAAATTATTAAAAAATTGGAGTACCCCCGACTAAAAACTCAGTTTTGAACGCCTTTCGGGACCTTTTTGGCCTTGAAAAAACCTTTATTGGCGTCTCCCCGGGTCACAGCGACGTATAGCTCATCGCAGGCTTTGATTTGTTATGTGGTAGAGCTCAAACAGACACCCGGATCAAACGTTTTGGCCGTTTGAAGTTCGAGTTGTGTTTTCAACATATTTGGATCTTTTTTTAATGTTTTTTATTTGTTTAGTCTTAAAATTGTTATTAAATGACTATTAATTCATAATAATTAGCAAATTATTAATTAAAAATATTTTTTTTAATTTATTTATAATCCATTTTCACTAAAAATCATATATATTAAGTGTAACTGTATATTTACACTTATCTAAAATATATTTAAAATTATATTTAAAAAATAAATATTATATTTATATCAATATAACTATATCTATATATTTAAATATTAATATATATTTTTTAATGAATTTCTTTTGGAAGTAGACCCATTATCAAGGCATTTAAAAAATTCACTGATAAAGACCCCCCTTAATGAGCGCTATTAAAAAAGTGCTGGTAAAGGGGTACCTTTTAACAACGCTAAAAAAAGCGTTGTTAAAGGGGGTACCTTTAATAGGGCTAAAAAAGTGTTGATAAAGGGGTACGTTTATCAGCACTTTTTTTAGCACTGATAAAGGTACCCTTTATCAACGCTTTTTTTTAGCGCTGATAAAAGTACCTCCATTTGTCAGCATGTTTTCATTAGCACTGATAAAGGCTGGCGTTGGCATTGCCCATTTTTGTGGTAGTGATAAAAAAATGCTTAGTACCAGAACTATTTTCTCGGTGGTCTCCTAAAAAAATACATTCCACCTCCACCATGGGGAGGTAGGCATCAGTCAGTGGTGAATCAATTGCATTGGTAGAATTCCCAAGAAGGGTACCAGTATGAAGATTTCCTTCCAAAATAGAACATTTTGGGGGACCAAACGTGCACCACCATTCTGACATGGCATCTGTTGGAGCAAGCCAAGGAGAAGCTAAAAATAAATCAAATCCTGAAGGATATAACCTATTAGAGATGGTTTAGTTTTTTATGTAGGATGAGGTAGTGAATGTTCTAGGTCGAGGGAAGAAATACTTGAACACGTCCTAGAGGCATAGGGTGGGATCATACCAGATGGTCCACGAGGAAGGTGAGTACCGATCATTGGGCTTCATCATAAATGAATTTCGGGACCTGGATGTATGATATGTTAGAATTCTTACTGCATTATTGAGTGGGTGGAATCTTCCACTAATGTACACAATGATGGGGGTCCATCCAGGGATGTTTGTGACAGATGAAATCATGGCTCCCAAGAACAAGGTCAATCTGGGAGTGCTCGTGTTGCAAGGCTATATGATATTTTGAGGCCTATCTTTAGAGGTGGTATTTCCAAGATAATATTCATTCAATTCTAGATTCTTCATGGCGGGGTTACAACTCAAATTGGTGGGCATGATTTTCTGAATCCCCTTCGTCCTCCAGGTGGAGTTCTGCAACCATCCATATTGAATTTTTTTGTAATTCTCTCATAGATTCTTAAATAGGAAGGGATAAAACTCTTGATAAAAAAATGAAAACATAAAATTTCATCCATTTCAGACCCTATCTGTCTAGATATTAAATTACAACCAAGGCCCATTAGAGTAATGGGAATATTTAAAAATCATCTGGGATGGCGTGCATGTAGCCTGGATCGATGGAAAAATCTTTTTCGAACCGTATTTGCTGATGAGATTCACCAGGATAATCGGGTGAATAAAGTAGATTCCAAATAAAGTATATACAGAGGTTTAAGAAGAGTGATATCCTTGCATCCTTTTCCAACTATGGATCATTTTCATGAATATAGGTTTCGGTGAAGTCGTCACCCTTCCCCCTACTGATGTCAATGTCGGACTATCAACAGAGTAGACAACCATTAGATAAAAATGTACCCAGAGGTGATTCTGTGGAAACACGTTGGGAAAATCAATTCAACCAGTGTGGAATATGGAAAACGAGGGAGAAAAAAAGGAACTTCTGGGGAAGTGAGATAAAAAAATAATCATGGAAGTTGGAACGGTGCGGTCTGGAACTTAATTGGTAGGAGCGTCATAAGGTGAGAATGCACCTCTTCCTTATGAAGAGAGGTGGTTCCATGGGCGGCCTCATGGGACATCTAGGGAACTCACTAGGAAGCAACTAATACAACTTATAAATATGATATCTTACACCATTTCCCCTTCTCCATGGTCTTCCCATATTATTTTGCGATAATCTATGTCCACTGAAGAGCTGTGGTGGATATTGGTGCACACTAGTTTTGACCTACCAGACATAGGGCACATTTAAGTGGCAGGGAGGGTTAACTTTCATTGCTGACATACATACCTAACATCCATGAGTATTTATGCATGTTAATGGGGGATGAATGAAGAACCGAATATCCTAGTTAAAGTGATGCTAGGCCAGGAGCATGACCCAGAAAAGCTGATGCCTGATGAGGATGATGATGAGGAAGTATAAAGGAAGGGGAAGAAGAGGATTAAGAATACCAAGATGAATATGTGGAAGTGGGAGAAGAGGAAAAAGAGGAAGATGAAGAATTAGAGGTTAGGGGTGAAGGTCCTAGAGGTGAGAAACCTTAGTAAACAATCATCCTCTAGGGAATCCCATGTGAGAGTGGAGAAATCACAATATCTAATGTAGAACAAGTCGAACAACTCGTGGTGAGTCTCAAATATTATTTCTAATGGTATTTATATATTCATAATTTGAATCCACTAAGAAATCCTTTCCCTTTTTAGGAACACATCGATGATGATATCCAGGAATCTCCCAAAATGTTCCCATGGATGTGGTAGAACATGCTCGTGAATCTATATCTGGGATCAAGAAGGGATGAGGACTTCTCACAGTTAAAGTGTTCGAAGGACCATCCATGATTGAAGTGGTCAGCGACAATATAGTAGGAGGGTCTGAAATGACAACCTCAGAGTTTCAATCTATTCTTGATCTTCCAAATCTAGTGAATGTCATTGAATTAGAAAGTGTCGAGGGATATCTTATGGTGGAAAATCCTACCATGACTTAGGCACTAAAAACTACTTAATTTCTCTCTTGTATGTTTCTTCTTTTTTAGGATCACATATTCTCTTGGGGAACTCAACTGACTAAGATATTGGTTCCTAGTGCAGTGATAATAAGGCTATATATTGGGAAAACTATCATCTCTGAAACATATGAGGGATCTCTACATGTGATTTCATCAATTCTCACGGAGTCAATCATTAAAGTTGGTCCAGCCCTAGAACCCAATGAGCAAGAAGCTAAAATCATGGGTGATGTTGTTTCTAGGGTTGAGCTCTAGGCTGGTAGGGGTGAGGTCATTGAGGAAGAAAGAGTGACCCAAGAGGACCCTACTGCTGAACTCCTAGTTATTTTTTCTGCGTATAGGCCTACAAATCCCGAGGAGACGGATGAATCTAAACTTGACATGGCCGAAGAGAGTCATATGTCACAACGCAGGGAATTTAAGTGCACAAAAATTTTCCTCAATCATTCATAGACATAATGGATGAGCTGGATGTGGTCAATTCACACATGGCTACGTATTCTCTACACCGGAGGTGTCGACGCTTACCATCTTCATATAATTATCCATGTTTATATGGATGAGAAGATATGAGAGAGTAGCCAATGATCCAATATTTACCTGTGTCGAAAGGAATTAAAGAATTCCAAAAAGCTTCTTGGGGTTGAGTAGGAAGTCTGACACCTTGAAGAGCAGAAAAATAAAAGAGCAACATTTATCAAAAGAATATCTGAGATCATTGAACAGTTGAAATCCCAACTAGTGGATACCCAGGAGTACGAAGTGTAACAATCAATCAAATGATTAAATTTCAGGCTGAGTGGGAGTGAATATAGGTCAGATCAAACAAGATCCACATTGCATGTGCTGATGAAGAAAAGGATCTCGGGGAGCGGGAGGCAATTATGGAGGCCACATGCAACAAAGTGGAAGTTCCGAGACATTCTATTGAAGAGAATGATCCATGTAATTCCCTGACCCCAGTTACCTAGAGTCAGTGCATTATTTTAATACATTGTCATGATACAAGGAAATCATGTCCCAAATGATCGATCCGTTTAACAGTCTTGGAAATATATTACATACATGAACGTTACATTACATTATAAACTGAAAAATAACAACAAAATTGTCTCCATTTACCACATTCATATCCCTTAGACCATCCCTACAGGTCAATCATAATACACTTCTTAGAAATCCTGGGAAAATAAAACAAAAGAAACGGGTGAGCTCTGATGCTCAGTAAGGGTAAACAATTTAGTGGAAGATAACATAAACAATTGGCATGGTGAATAATTGAAAACACATGCCATTACAAATAATAAACATGAACACTTTATGGAATAAATACATGCTGAGTAAATAATGACATAATAAAACATAGTCATGGTTATTCTACTAGTCGAATAACCACATGAACCATCAATATTATTTTCATAATGAGGAAATGTATAATGGCTGACATTCTGAAACATTTTGTCAAGGACTCAGCCAAGTCATCTAAAAATGATTAAGGCCTCATCCAAAACCATATATGAAATTGGGAAAGGCCTCAACCAATTCCACATCTAATTGTCTCATGAGACCTACTGATGCATCGAGGAGCTATAGCGGGCTCCACCCATCACTTACTATGTCCAATACATCCTTATATGAAAATGTTGAAACATAACATAAACATTCATATTAAAACTACCATATGAAATGTCAATACATTATCCATAAACCATGAATGGTATAAAAATAAAACATGCACAATAAAACATATCAAAAAACCTTCAATATAATATGGAAGATTTGTATCATAATAAATCAACTTCAAACAAGTTTAAAGTCCATCAAAGGATGTTGACATAGATTAAAATGATTTGTAAAAATCTTTAAAAGAAATATACCTTATTTATGAAAATAATTAAAAGCCACGAAATTTAGAAAGGAAGAAATTGAAAGACATTTTTTAATCAAATATTCTCATACCACTTTGAAACTTTTGAAAGGAATTAACATTTTAAAACATTCAGTTCCATATAAATAAATCCTTAAAACCATTTTGAACACATGGACATTAATGAGAATGGTTTTGATGAATAAATCATTAAAACATTTAAAATACTGTTTTAATAAAAGATTCAATTCAAATTAATCCCTTTGAAAACTCTTTTTTGAAACATGGACACAGATAATAAATCTGTCCGAGAAAAAACATACCCATAAACAATCTCGAATAATAATGAGATTGAGGAATTCACACTTACCTTGCAATTTCCTTACGTCGAGGGTAAATTTAACCTCCTGTATAATGACCATATTATGTTATCAAATTATACCAGAACCATATTCATATTTATTATTTTATACATGATTCATTTATGACTTTATACTAATCATTTAATAATGATTTCTATGTTAAATTAATATTTTGGGTAATAATCGATTTCTTTATCGTATGTGTTTTAACA
Source organism: Viscum album (assembly GCA_963277665.1). Taxonomy (NCBI): domain Eukaryota; kingdom Viridiplantae; phylum Streptophyta; class Magnoliopsida; order Santalales; family Viscaceae; genus Viscum; species Viscum album. The sequence continues at coordinate 646,337,372 of OY728158.1, read as the reverse complement.
TGTTATTATTGATTGTATCGTTTAGATCATGATTTACATACTTACATAATATAAAACATGATTTATATATATCATATAAATTTAGAATATAAATATGTATAATAGATATACATATGAAATAGAAAACACCGTTTATGGGGACGGTAGGCCGTATGAACGTATAAACATTGTTTCCATTTTCATATCGTATTGAATGGAAGTGAATAAGATATATGTAAGTACATAATTACATAAATATATCTATTAAGTAGAATTATTATTTAATATATTACATAATAATTAATAATATATATTTTTATAATCATCATTAAATGGTGAATGTGGAAATGAATCTCATTGTGTCGTGCAGACGGTAATCCGTCCGTACACACGAGCTACAATATTATTATATTGATGGTGAAATTATATATAATTGGATGTCATATTATATATAAAGAATAATTAAAATGTTATATTTATTATTTACATCAGTTGTACTCATTATTATACCCATCCAAATAATGAAGTGTTTGAATAACAAACTACACCACTACATGGAGATGGTAAGCCGTACGTACGCACATATGTTGACTTTTCCATTTATAGGATGGGTAGAATAACGGATATGGTTGTAGAATATTTATAATAACATAATAGTATGGATAAGGTACTGGATTTATTATTTTGTTATGGAAACAAAAAATAATGGGGAAGTGGAAGAAAAAAATAATATGAAAGAGGTGATGAAATATTTACCTCTTCTTAGGGTTTTTCTTTTTGATTTGATCAAAAGGGCTCCATAGGTTGGCTTTAGGACCAAATGAAGGCCTCTAGGATTAATGGAGGAAATTTTGGGGGATATTTGGGTAGACTTTGGCTGAGCCAAATGGCTTTTGAGGTGTGAAATTAAGAGAATGAGATGTACCCTTTTATAAGGGAGGTGAGGGTCACTTTAGAAAATGATTGAAATATTATTTTATAATAAAATAATTTTTGGTTTATAATGGCTCAAATTTAATTTATTTAGAGGATAAGGTGTTTCTGGGTCTAACACATCTCAACCAATAGGTTTTAGACAGGTTTAGGTCACTATATTAACCTTATCCTTTAGATTTAGCTTTTAGTTAAATAGTTTAACTTTATCCATTATTCTTGAATTATTATAATAATTAGTTAATAAACATAATATAAAATGAAAATAGAACCTAAAGCGGTAAAATAATGATATACCTATCATTATATAAATTCTTTGGAAGAACCTTAGATTTTTAGGACTATTATATAATTTAATAATATCATATTTGTTTTAAAAATTCATTTATGTCAATTTTGACACTATTTAGTATTTTGTTTTTATGAAAGTCATAAAAACATTATTACATATAAATAAATACATTTAATCAATCCTAACACGTCATATTAATTTATAAAATTCACAGATGGCATCAAACCATTCAAATTATATTTATTTTAATTTTTACAATATCATTTATTTGATTCATTTACTAATAAAGAAAATACTTCATCATTATTGTGTTGTAAATAAATATATTTATCTTATGTCTAAAAATTATAAATAAAATACCTTAATGTAGGAAATATTTTTACCTTTAAAATTAATATTTATAGTCTAAGAGATAAATTATATAACCCCATATAAAAATGTTTTACTAAAAGATACATGTTTTTGTAATTTTTGTCCTTATATTAGATTAATTAATATAAAATGTGATTATCACTCCCATGTGGCTCCGTGGGGTCCCCAAATTGACCCAAATATGACCATGTTCGTACATGTATCATAAAACAGGTTTAGGACAAGTTTTATTGTAATTTAATATTATTATAATATTATTTGTTACCCTAATTTACCGGATTTACCCTTTAACCATGGTAATAAAATATTTACTGAAGTAAATATTCATAAAGTCTAAAAATAAAAATTACCTCTTTACAAAATTTGGACCTAATAATTACAAATATGGAATCCATTTTTTCAAATTCAAAACACAGAAGTGGTACAAATTAATTTATAATTAATTCCCGTTGTCAAAACAGAAAGCGTGTTTTTAAAAAAATAATAACTATCAAAAGATTGACACTTGTTTATGTCCTGTTTAAATGTGAAATTACATCCAATGACCTAAATTATATTAAATGATAAAAATATAATCTAATGATACTTTAAAACCACTAAATTGAATAATTTAACACTATAAATTATTTCGATTAGAAAAGTTGTTTTTAATTAAAATTTAGTGTCTTTCATTATTCATCAAAATATTAATGTCATCAGAAAAGTACCAAAAATTTATCCAAACTAAATTTTTATGTCCCTATTCAAAATATGAATTTAATTTCACTAAATTTAATATATAACAGTGTTAAATATTTTATTTAAAAAGGGTTCTCCATTAAAAGACGGAAAACTGCATTTTTTGAAAAATACCTCTTTTATCTTAAAAATTGAATTTTTCTTATATTATGTCCAAGAAACACAAAAGATAAATGTTAAAATTATATAAGATATATAAAATTTATAATGTGGTTAATACTATTCATAACCTCTTTTTTGAACGGCTAGTATGGCAAGTCATGGTGCACTCAAATTCGGTATTTCCTGTAGCGTAAGTTATTGAAATACTTTAAAGAGATAACATACTATGAAATATTGGGGTGTTACATTCTCCCATCCTTCAATAAATTTATTCCTTGAAATTTAAAAAAAAAATTGAATATAAAAGGTTAAAATAGAAAAATACCTTTGTGGAAAACCCACATCATAAATTGGGTTAATAAAATTTAGAATTAATAAGAGGGAAAGGGAAATGAAAAAGTCACCGCCAAATTATGATATCGATTAGGAGAACATTGTTGGAAATTAGAGACACATAATTGGAGGGAAAATGTAAGTATTTATAGGGAGTTATTGAGGTCATCAATCACAAACAAGTTTAAAATTGAGATCCTTAAATCCATCAATCTAAGATGATGTAAAATATGATCGGTTCAACAAAACAGAAGGTGTTAGGAAACACATTTTTGGTTTTAAGATCCATTCCCTAATGTTTAAGAATTAATTTATTCATAGAATAAGAGGGAAAAAATATACTTGACAAATAGAGTTTCATCCTTCAAAAAATTCCAACCACAAACTCAACTTTCACTCTGAAAGATAATATAATTCAAAAGTATTCAATTTATCCTAATCATATAAGGTTCCAAATATAATTAATTTATAACTGATTTGTCAGAATATTTAATAAAAACTACGTTATAAAAACTAGGACACCACGTAGGCTAGTTGTAGGTGATGTACCCTTGTCACCCTTTGGTTGCGGGTTCAAGTCTCACGGCCTTGCCAGACGCGATGGGTTGTTGCCCGACCTCTAGGTTGTCATTTTTATGACAATCCAAAAATAATATGAATAAATCATTTAACCTTAACAATAGTATCCAACTTCAAACTTAATCGATTCCAACCATTGGACTTATCCAAAATACTTTTGTCCAAACTCACAATACAAAATATATAATGAAGGTAAAAACAATGAAGATCCTTTTTTCCATGTAATAACATGTGAATACCTTCATCATGTATTCCTTTAAAACACTATAACACCCTGAATTACTATAAAACCTTGTTGACTACATTCATGCTCCCATAATCCTTATAGAATACTGGATATACTCCTTCTATCCAAAAAGGTTGTAAACTCCAACAATGATGGAATATACAAATCATTAATCAGTTTTGAGGTAGTCCAGAATATTCAATATAAATTATCCAAATAAATCATATATTATTCCAAAATCACTACCTCAATATCAGAACCATATTATGATTTATCAATCTATCAACCATATATTTTCTAAACAAATTAACCTACTATTGAGTCCATTTTCTTGGTTCCACATAATCTTAAGTCCTCAATGAAATAATAATTCATTACAATACTTATATACTTTATAATTATTATAACATGTACATCATTAATAAAATACTCAAATGACACAAAACATTAATAACAACATAAAAACTCTAATCATTCTTCTTCATCTTTGGTAGTATAATAACTTGATTATTATCCAATAGCAGCATTTGGGGTATACTCTGATGATCTGTACATTGATTCCTATAGTGTCCCAACTCCTTGAAGATGAAGCAATGTACATTAGAAACCTTTTTATTACCCTTGAAATCACGTACTTGGTGTCCTTTTTTCCACACTTATAACAAACTCTCATTCCCTTCAAGCATTTTTACCAAGGTGATTCTTTCCATAGTTATCTCATATGGAAAAAACTTTTTTCCCCTCTCCCCATTATCCAACTTTCTCTATTCCATCCTTTTCTTCTCTTGCTTACCTTCAAAGCCATAAGACGTAGAGAATTCTTCACTTATCTTATTAACACATGATTCTATTTCTTTATATGATGAGAATACGTGGGAGACTATTTCCCTTCTAAATGATGGATTAAGACTATGAAAGATATGATCCATTATAACAACCCATACTTTACATACATTTTTAATACTTCAAAATTGAAGTATACTTATTACAACATATAACAAAAACCACGAAAGGACCGTATAGGTATAGTGTCTTTAGAAACTGGGAAACATAAACAACTGGTTCATAAAGTGTCTACACTGTCTCCCATTTATTTCATCATATCTATAGTCCCTTTTGGCATATATTACTTAATAACCTTCTTCCTGACCTGGGGAAAGAAAACATACAAAAGGGTGAGCTCAAATGCTCAGTAAGGGTAAACAAAAGAAATATCAATCACATCGTATACACAGGCACATAACTTTTGGAAATCTTAACCTGCAAAAGAGATCAAAATTTCATAACATGGGATAAATCATGGCAGTGAAATGTAATCACAATAATCATAACTTAAAACATGAAACTTTGTGGCATACACACATAATCATATAGAATCATTTCTTGTTAGTCAAGACTCATTGCCAAGACTATCTTAGTGGACAAAGTCCCTTTCTGAACCGAGTCACCCTCGTTTCAGTCCTGTTTCACTGAACCGGTATAACCTACCGTTCCATCCATTTCTATCTCATGAGATATAAAATCTTTACCCAATGCATTGGAGGGATATATAGGTCCCACCCATCTCATAATGATACCATTCTTATGTGTGCCACAAAATCATAAATCATACATCATTGCATAACCCATGTAATAAAAATGGGATTCTTAAACAACATGACATCATAAAACCATTAATATAAGATAAAGTAATTAATAAACATAATTCCATCACAACATAGTCAAATCAATGTAAAAATAGGGATAGAAACAGAACCCTTTATTATCTTAGATGGAAAATAATTTTGATAAAACACTTGAACTTCATTCTTGAGGAAAATATCCTTTCTACTTCAAAAATATTTTCCATTCATAAAATGTCATAAAATTTTAATCTAAAAGAATTTGATTAAAAATAAGCTTGAAAATTATTAAAGGAATCTTCTTGGAAATAGTGTTTTAAAAATCCATTCATGTCGTATAAGTTAAAAAAAACATTCTTCGTACTTTTGTCGGAATAGTCAAAAAGTACCTCGTACGAAAAACGACAAAAGATTCCTTTCATATCTTTTACTAAAAACTCACCGAAGGGTAAAATAGGATTTAAACAATTTTAGGTGAGTGGAAATAATATTACATATTGAGGAAACATGGATTTGGATGACAAAATACACCCCAGTAAATACTAAAGATAAACAATCTCGAATAAAAATGAGATTGTGATATTTCCCTTACCTTAGGTCCGACTTGCTTTGTAAGTGTCCGAACATCCTGTATAATGATTTAAATAATGTTATTGACTTATTCCAGAATCATACTTATTTTTATGATATCATATATGGTCATATTCTTAGCTTCTTAGTACTAATATTTCATTGCTACTTGTTATTTGGGTGTTTATAACTTTTTGTTCTTATGCGTGTTTTGTCGAATAAATTCTTATTCTTCTCTTTAGGTTATAGATACCTCATTTCCAGAATGGTATTAGTGTAATATATATCATATTAATTCATTCAATTCATTTATATAATCATTACGAAATGAAGATCATGTAGAACGAGTCGCATCACATCGTGGAGACGGTATTCCGTACGTACACACGAGTGATGATATCATTCCTATGATCGTGGAATTGTATTGGAGTATATGTATAATATTTCATAATCAATATCACTTTATAATAGTCATATATAGTCATTATTTACACCATTATACCCATCCAAGTAAGGTGGTGGTGGAAAATAGATCACACCACGGCGTGGAGACGGTATTCCGTACGTACGCACGCGCGGTGATTTCTTTTTCCGTAGGATGGATAGATGGTGAAATAGGGTTGTTTCATACTTATAATAACATATCAGTATATGAGTGATACTGATGTTATTACTTCATAATGAAACAACTAAAGAAGAAGAAGTGGAAGAATAAATAAAGATGAAAGAATCGGTAACGGACATTACCTCTTCTTTGAAGTGCTTCTTTGAGACCTTCTTTTAGGGCACTAAACTTGCTCTTTGAAGAAGACCAGGACCTCTAGGATGTCTCTAGGGAAGTGGAGAGGAGAAAGTGGCAGGGGTTGGCCGAGCTTGAAGGCTCAAAATGGTGTGAGGAAGAGAGGGAGGAGGCGCCCTTTTATAAGGGAGGAGAGGGGCACCTTTGGAATAACAAAAAATATTATTTTATTATAAAGTCATGTTCGGTTTTAAATAGCTCCAAATTGATTTATTTCGACGCTAAGGTGGGTATGGGTCGAAATACTCTCATCCAATAGAATTTATACAAGTTTAGGTTCCTATTTTAACCTTATCATTTAGATTTAACATTAAGTTAAATAATTTTACTTTTACCATGACTTCTTGTGTTCTTATACTATAAGGTTAATAAACTTACTATAAGGAGCCAAACGAACCCAAAGTTGTTTATTATTAATATATATAACCTTATCTAAGTCATTTGGCCGAACCTTAGATTTTTAGGAATAAAATAACAATTACCAATATAATATTTTTTTTAAAAACTATTTTATGTCAATTTTGACACTATTTAGTAATTGATTTTTGTGAAAATCATAACAGAATTATTAGTTCGAACCAAGTTGATTAAATCAATACTAACATGTCATAGTAACCTATAAAATTAGTGGTATTCATAAAAAGTCTCAAATTTCATTTATTTTTGTGTTTATAACATCAATTATGTCAATATTTTATTAATAATATAATTACTGCATCATCATTGTGTCATAAATAAATTAAATTATTTAATGTCTAAAAATTACAAATAAAATACCATTATGTAGGAAATCTTTTTATCTTTCTAATGAATATTTATAGTCGAATTTATCTTATGTATAACCCCATATTAAAAATTATTTACTTATTAAACATTGATTTTAACTATTTTAACCCTTCTTTAAATAAATTAATAATAAATGTCCTAATCTAATCCAAGTGGGCCTAAATGGTCATATGTTATTCCTAAGTTTGTTTTTGGTCGAATTACACTTATCCAATAGAATTAGGACATGTGTTAGGGTAATAATAATATCATCTTTACCCTTAATTACCTTATTTACTTTTAACCGTGGTAAAAAAAAGTAAAAAGTTACTATTCACCAAAAAATTATTTTCATCACATTGAATCACATTTTGCTTACTGAAATCAACCGTGTCTCTCGGATTTTTAAAATTCCACTCACAGAAGCGGTAAAATTAAGTTTTATGAAAAATTCAGTTTTTTTAACTACCACTTAGTGGTTTCACTATTCATCAAAAATTGAAAGTGTTCAGAAAAATACCAAAATTTCACCCTATGTTAATTTTGATATTCTGAATCCAAAAATGAAGTCCATTTTGAAAAAAAAATTATAAATTTTCAAAAAGTTGTTATTACTATTCATAACGGCTTGTTTTAATAATATTTTAATAGCATATCATTGTTTAGTGAAACTCGGTATTGCGTACGACGCAAGCTATCGAGGAAGGTCGCGATTTCGTGTAAAGAAAGCCAAGCAAGTGTTGTGTAGAAAAAGATTCCTTTGCGGATTTATATAACATAAAATTCTCGGGTGTTACATTCTACCCCCCATAAAATGAATTTCGCCCTCGAAATTCGTCACTTTGTAACAAATAGATGAGGATACCTCTACCTCATCATATCCTCAAGCTCCCATGTAGCTTCTTCTAATTGGTGGTTCCTCCATAAAACTTTCACCAATCGAGTGGTCTTGTTTCGTAGGACTTTTTCGCTACGATCCAGAATCTCTATCGGTTGTTCTTCATAAAAAAGATCTTGCTCCAGCGGTACAACTTCTAAGCTGAGTACATGTGAAGGATCAGGTATGTACTTTCTCAGGAGAGATACATGGAACACATCGTGAACTTGAGAGAGATTCGGTGGAAGCGCCAATTAGTAAGCTACCTTCCCAACACGATCCAGTATTTCGAAAGGACCGATATATCTAGGGCTCAACTTCCCCTTCTTTCCAAATCTCATAACCCTCTTCCAGGGCGATATTTGTAAGAACACTTTATCACCCACTTCAAACTCTAGGTCTTTTCTTCGATTGTCGGCATAACTTTTCTGTCGACTCTGAGCTTCTCTTATGTGTTGTTGAATAGATCTGACCTTTTCTGCCATTTCATCAACGAGATCATGTCCTAATAGCTTTCTTTCCCCAACTTTATCCCAACAAGTTGGAGTCCTGCATTTCCTTCCATAGAGAGCTTCATAAGGAGCCATCTGAATACTGGAGTGAAAGCTATTATTATAAGAAAATTCCACCAAAGGTAGGTGTTGATCCCAACCTCCTTTGAAATCCATAGAGCAAGCTCTCAACATATCTTCTAGGGTTTGAATTGTTCTCTCAGACTGACCATCTGTCTGAGGATGATAAGCAGTGTTGAAACTCAACTCTGTATCCAGAGTATGCTGAAGACTTTTCCAGAACTTCGAGGTAAATCTCGGATCCCAATCAGATATAATAGAAAGTGGTACTCCATGAAATCTTACCACTTCCTTTACATATATCCTGGCAAGCTGATCCAGAGAGAAATCCTCTCTAATAGCAATGAAGTGTGCAGACTTTGTAAGACGATCAACTATGACCCAGATAGCATTATTGCCTTTGGATGTTTTAGGAAGTCCTGTGACAAAGTCCATAGTAATGTTTTCCCATTTCCATTCGGGTATCAGTAATGGTTGTAAAATCCCCTTACACTTCTGTCTCTCAGCTTTAACTTGTTGACAAACCAAGCATCGAGAGACATATTCAGCAATATCTCTTTTCATGCCATCCCACCAGAAGTACTCTTTCAGGTCCCTATACATCTTCGTGCGTCCAGGATGAATAGAGAATGAAGAACTATGAGCCTCATCCAGCAGCTCCTTCTTTAATTCGGGGATGGGAGGAACACAAACCCGATTCCTGAACTTTATTATCCCATCACAATCAAGGTTGAATTCAGGACATTTCTCACCTTCTTTTGTAACTCGACATCTTCTTTCTGTGCCTCTTTAATCTTCACATGTATAGATGGTTGAACATTCATTTGATAAAGATAAGATTTTTCCCCTTCCATTATAATTCCAAGATCCATCCTTTGTAAATCCATAAATATTGGATCTTTTGTGATCCTCATCATGGATAAAAAAGCATGGTCTTGTCGACTTAATGCATCTGCCACCTTGTTTTCTTTCCCAGGGTGGTAATGGATTGAGCAGTCGTAATCCTTAATCAGCTCCAACCATCTTCTTTGACGCATATTCAGCTCCTTTTGTGTGAAAATATACTTTAAACTTTTATGATCAGTATAAATATGAAACCTTTCACCATAAAGGTAATGCCTCCAAATCTTTAATGCAAAGATTACCGCAGCTAACTCCAAATCATGTGTTGGGTAATTTTGCTCATGGATTTTCCACTATCGTGAGGCATAAGATATCACCATATCATTTTGCATAAGAACACACCCTAATCCCTTCTTGGATGAATCACTATAGATCACAAACCTTTCTCCACTACAAGGCAGTGTGAGCACAGGTGCACTAGATAACCTTCTTTTCAACTCCTTGAAATTCTCTTCACATTCTTCCATCCAGACAAACTTAACTCCTTTCCGAGTCAACTTGGGGAGTGGATTAGATAATCGTGAAAAATATTTCACAAAACGTCGATAATATCCAGCCAAACCAAGAAAACTTCGGATCTTAGTTACTGTTGTTGGTCTCGACCAGCTTTTGATAACCTCTGTTTTTGCTGGATCCACCGATATCCCCTCTTTTGAGATTATGTGACCCAAAAATGCAACCTTTTGAAGCCAAAATTCACACTTGGTAAATTTGGCATAAAGCTTCTCCTTTCTCAGGGTCTTCAATATAATTCTCAAGTGATCTTCATGCTCTTCCTTGCTCTTTGAATAGAAAAGAATATCATCTATAAAGACTAACACAAATTGATCAAGATAGTCTCTAAAGACTCTATTCATTAGATCCATGAAGATAGCAGGGGAATTAGTAAGACCAAATGGCATCACTATAAATTCATAGTGTCCATACCTTGTATGGAAAGCCGTCTTTGGTATATCCTCCCTTTTGACCATTAATTGATGATACCCAGAACGAAGATCAATCTTGGAAAAGTATTGAGATCCACTTAGTTGGTCAAATAGTTCATCAATGCGCGGGAGAGGATATTTGTTCTTGATAGTGATCTTGTTAAGTTCTCGATAATCAATGCAGAGTCTCATTGATCCATCTTTCTTCTTAAGAAATAGAACAGGTGCTCCCCAAGGTGACGCACTAGGGCGTATGAATCCCTTATCAAGATTCTCTTGGAGTTGCTTCTTCAATTCCTGCAACTCAATTGGGGCCATTCTATAAGGTATCTTTGAAATAGGCAAAGCACCCGGTACGAGTTCTATTGAAAACTCAACTTCACGATTTGGTGGAAGACCCGGTAATTCCTCCGGAAAGACATCATCAAACTCCCATACAATGGGAATATTCTTAATCGTGAGTTTCTCACCAATCATTTGAGATAAATAACCTTCATTTAGTGGAATCAATACCCATAAAATGGAAGAAAATTCCACTGGAAGGTTATGTTCATCCTTGCATTGATAGACGATCATAGATTGATCTGGAATATGAAATGTGACTTCCCTTCTTTGGCAATTGATATGAGCTCCATATAAAGAAATCCAATCCATGCCAAGAATCACATCAAATTCCACTATAGGAAGGATCACAAGATTTGCAGGAAGCACTTTCCCACAAACTTCGATCGAAGAAGAATTGTAAACTTTTGATGCGACTGTTGTGCCATTAGGTGTTGTCACAGCTAACTCAACATCTAATTGTTGAGGTAATACGGTGATACCCTTAGAAAATTCTTCAGAAATAAAAGAGTGGGTGGATCCAGAATCAAATAAAACATTTTCTACTTTAGAGTGGATGGTAAGTGTACCTTTCACCACATCGTTATCATAATCCACATCACTGATAGAAATTGCATGTGACTTTCCTTTGTCTTTAGCCTTAAGAGTTTGTTAACGTCGACCATCATCATCAACCCTTGGATTAGGGAATTTATTGGAATAATGCCCAATCTCCTTGAACTTGAAACATTGAAGTGTAGTAGGTTCATTCTGTGTATCCCTTCCTTTGTTTGCATCATTAGACATCTTTTTCCCATCATCGCGGCATTCAAATTCCCGATGACCTTCATTTCCACATTTGAAACATTTACTTGTCCCTTTAAGACAACTCCCTCCATGTTTCTTTCCACACTTTGAGCATAAGGGAAAGCTCATCTTCTTTTCAGTGTGCTCTTTAGATTTTCTTTTGAATTCCATTTTCCTCTTCTTATCAAACCCATATGACTGATGGGTTACTCCAATCTCCATCTTGAATTTGAGAGCACATCGAACAATTTCCTCGTAGCTATTGAAGTCCCTTATGGCTAACGCCCTTCGAAGACTTGGTTTTAAGCCACTAAAGAATCGATCGATCTTACTCTCAGGTTGGATAATAATACTAGAAGCGTACCTTGCAAGTCTTGTAAAATTTTCTTTATAGGTACCAACAGATTAATCATCCTTTTGCTTTAGTTCAAGAAACTCTTTCTCCATCTTTGTTCGGAGAATATGAGGGAAGTACTTATAGAAAAATTATTTCTTGAACTCGTCCCATTCGATGGACTCAATTTCATCCCTTTGCCTCGTATTTTTAATAAGATTCCACCATTGATCAGTATCTCCTTCCAAACGATACACTGCTAGGATGACTTTATCATGATCAGAACATTGATGAACTGAAAATATCTTTTCAGTAGTACTAATCCATTGTTCAGCAACTAATGGATCAGTAGACCCACTGAAAGAAGGTGGACGCTGCCTCATGAAGGATTCAAGAGAATGTTTCTCCTTCCTTTGCTCGTTTGGAAGTCCTGCATGATTCATAGCTTGAGAAAGTTGTGTGAGCATGGCTACAAGATTTTTCATTCCAGCTCCCATAATGTTTGGTTGCTCAGGGGGACAATCATTGCATTGCCCGTCGCATTCCGCATTAACACGATTCCTTCAGGTTCCAGCCATTGACTAAAACCAAGAAGAATAGTGTGAGCAACACTAATTATAATAGGAAAACCACATAATCAAGAATAAAATTTCACACTTAAGGTCTTATCCTAGGTTATTCATGGCCATTTCTAAAACACTATGATTGTGTTCTATGCTTAGACTTATCCTTAGGGTTCTTACTAAGGCTTTTACATCCTAGTTTCCAAAGGTTGACTATACCTTTCCTCTAATACCAACTATAATAACCCATACTTTACATACATTGTTAATACTTCAAAATTGAAGCATACTTATTAAAACATATAAAAAACCACGAAAGGACCGTATAGGTATAGTGTCTTTAGAAACTGGGAAACATAAACAACTGGTTCATAAAGCGTCTACAATGTATCCCATTTATTTCATCATATCAATAGTCCCTTTTGGCATATCTTACTTAATAACCTTCTTCCCGACCTGGGAAAAGAAAACATACAAAAGGGTGAGCTCAAATGCTCAGTAAGGGTAAACAAAAGAAATATCAATCACATCGTATACACAAGCACATAACTTTTGGAAATCTTAACCTGCAAAAGAGATCAAAATTTCATAACATGGGATAAATCATGGCAGTGAAATGTAATCACAATAATCATAACATAAAACATGAAACTTTGTGGCATACACACATAATCATAGAGAATCATTTCTTGTTAGTCAAGACTCATTTCCAAGACTATCTTAGTGGACAAAGTCCCTTTCTGAACCGAGTCACCCTCGTTTCAGTCCTGTTTCATTGAACCGGTATAACCTACCGTTCCATCCATGTCTATCTCATGAGATATAAAATCTTTACCCAATGCATTGGAGGGATATATAGGTCCCCCCCATCTCATAATGATACCATTCTTATGTGTGCCACAAAATCATAAATCATACATCATTGCATAACCCATGTAATAAAAATGGGATTCTTAAACAACATGACATCATAAAACCATTCATATAAGATATAAGGAATTAATAAACATAATTCCATCACAACATAGTCAAATCAATGTAAAAATAGGGATATAAACATAACCCTTTATTATCTTAGATGGAAAATAATTTTGATAAAACACTTGAACTTCATTCTTGAGGAAAATATCCTTTCTACTTCAAAAACATTTTTCCATTCTTAACATGTCATACAATTTTAATCTAAAAGAAGTTGATTAAAAATAAGCTTGAAAGCTTTTAAAGGAATCTTCTTGGAAATAATGTTTTAAAAATCCATTCATGTCGTATGAGTTAAAAAAAACATTCTTCGTACTTTTGTCGAAATAGTCAGAAAGTAACTCGTATGAAAAACGACAAAAGATTCCTTTCATATATTTTACTAAAAACTCACCGAAGGGTAAAATAGGATTTAAAAAATTGTAGGTGAATGGAAATAATATTACATATTGAGGAAACATGGATTTGGATGACAAAATACACCCCAGTAAATACTAAAGTATAAACAATCTCGGATAAAAATGAGATTGTGATATTTCCCTTACCTTAGGTCTGACTTGCTTTGTAAGTGTCCGAACCTCCTGTATAATGATTTAAATAATGTTATTGACTTATTCCAGAATCATACATATTTTTATGATATCATATATGGTTATATTCTTAGCTTCTTAGTAGTAATATTTCATTGCTACTTGTTATTTGGGTGTTTATAACTTTTTGTTCTTATGCGTGTTTTGTCGAATAAATTCTTATTCTTCTCTTTAGGTTATAGATACCTCATTTCTAGAATGTTATTAGTGTAATATATATAATATTCATTCATTCAATTCATTTATATAATCATTATGAAATGAAGATCATGTAGAACGAGTCGCATCACATCGTGGAGACGGTATTCCGTACGTACACACGAGTGATGATATCGTTCCTATGATCGTGGAATTGTATTGGAGTATATGTATACTATTTCAGAATCAATATCACATTATAATAGTCATATATAGTCATTATTTACACCATTATACCCATCCAAGTAAGGTGGTGGTGGAAAATAGATTACACCACGGCGTGGAGACGGTATTCCGTACGTACGCACGCGCGGTGATTTCTTTTTCCGTAGGATGGATAGATGGTGAAATAGGGTTGTTTCATACTTATAATAACATATAAGTTTATGAGTGATACTGATGTTATTACTTCATAATGAAACAACTAAAGAATAAGAAGTGGAAGAAGAAATAAAGATGAAAGAATCGGTAACGGACATTACCTCTTCTTTGAAGTGCTTCTTTGAGACCTTCTTTTAGGGAACTAAAATTGGTCTTTGAAGAAGACCAGGACCTCTAGGATGTCTCTAGGGGAGTGGAGAGGAGAAAGTGTCAGGGTTTGGCCGAGCTTGAAGGCTCAAAGTGGTGTGAGGAAGAGAGGAAGGAGATGCCCTTTTATAAGGGAGGAGAGGGGCACCTTTGGAATAACTAAAAATATTATTTTATTATAAAGTCAAGTTCGGTTTTAAATAGCTCCAAATTGATTTATTTCGATGATAAGGTGGGTATGGGTCGAAATCCTCTCATCCAATAGAATTTAGACAAGTTTAGGTTCCTATTTTAACCTTATCATTTAGATTTAACATTAAGTTAAATAATTTTACTTTTACCATGTCTTCTTGTGTTCTTATACTATAAGGTTAATAAACTTACTATAAGCAGCAAAACGAATCCAAAGTTGTTTATTATTAATATATATAACCTTGTCTAAGTCATTTGGCCGAACCTTAGATTTTTAGGAATAAAATAACAATTACCAATATAATATTTGTTTTAAAAACTATTTTATGTCAATTTTGACACTATTTAGTAATTGATTTTTGTGAAACTCATAACAGAATTATTAGTTCGAACCAAGTTAATTAAATCAATAATAACATGTCATATTAACCTATAAAATTAGTGGCATTCATAAAAAGTCTCAAATTTCATTTATTTTGGTGTTTATAACATCAATTATGTCAATATTTCATTAATAAGATAATTACTGCATCATCATTGTGTCATAAATAAATTAAATTATTTAATGGCTAAAAATTACAAATAAAATACCATTATGTAGGAAATAGTTTTATCTTTCTAATGAATATTTATAGTAGAATTTATCTTATGTATAACCACATATTAAAAATTATTTACTTATTAAACTTTGATTTTAACTATTTTAACCCTTCTTTAAATAAATTAATAATAAATGTCCTAATCTAATCCAAGTGGGCCTAAATGGTCATATTTTATTCCTAAGTTTGTTTTTGGTCGAATTACACTTATCCATTAGAATTATGACATGTGTTAGGGTAATAATAATATCATCTTTACCCTTAATTACCTTATTTACTTTTAACCGTGGTAAAAAAAAGTAAAAAGTTACTATTCACCAAAAAATTATTTTCATCACATTGAATCACATTTTACTTACTGACATCAACCGTGTCTCTCGGATTTTTGAAATTCCACTCACATAAGCGGTAAAATTAAGTTTTATGAAAAATTCAGTTTTTTTAACTACCACTTAGTGGTTTCACTATTCATCAAAAATTGAAAGTTTTCAGAAAAATACCAAAATTTCCCCCTAGGCTAATTTTGATATTCCGAATCCAAAAATGAAGTCCATTTTGAAAAATAAAAATTATAAAATTTCAAAAAGTTGTTATCACTATTCATAACGGCTAGTTTTAATAATATTTTAATAGCATATCGTTGTTTAGTGAAACTCGGTATTGCGTACGACACAAGCTATCGAGGAAGGTCGCGATTTCGTGTAAAGAAAGCCAAGCAAGTGTTGTGTAGAAAAAGATTCCTTTGCGGATTTATATAACATAAAAGTCTCGGGTGTTACATCCATCTTACCCTTTAGATCATGCATATTGTAGGAGTTCGCGTTCCTTCCACTAGGTGCCATTTCTAAATGACGAAACACACTAGGTTAGATCATATCATACTGTATAATCCAAAAACTAGAAAAATTATCAACATTAATTGAATATTTTCACACGTCTAGTCTCATAATCATAAAAATGGTTTCTTTGCTGGAATATTTACTCATATATCCTTCATAATGGTTTGTAAATAAATTGTGAATTATCCTAAGCATATCCCCCAGGAGTGTCATAACCAAGAGTTCAGCAAGGCCCGTTGTCATGCACCAGTTCTTGTTCAAGTGTATCTCAAAGCGGTGTTTTCAGGTTTTACCCCTAGGTACATCTGTTCCAGAGATGCCTTTACCTGCTCATATCCAGAGAGGGATGTATTGCTTGAAAAACTCACTAAATATCTAGAGTACCAAAATTATAGTAATTTCTTATATACTAATCCTCAAAGTCTATCTTAGGGTAATGTTTCCTAATCAAAGTTTATAGAATTCTAGTTTACACGGTTATTGCAAAACTTCCTAAGATAACAACTATAACACCACAACCCCAATTACCCAAATTTGGTGCATTATTTTAATATATTTTCATGATACAAGAAAATCATGTCCTGAAAGACTGATCAGTTTAGTAGTCTTGGAAAAAGATTACATACATGAACGTTACATTACATTATAAAATGAAACACAACATCAACATTGTCTCCATTGACCACATTCATATCCCTTAGACCATCCCTACAGGTCAGTCAAAATATACTTCTTGGAAATCTTGGGAAAATAAAACATATGAAAGGGGTGATCCCAGATGCTCTGTAAGGGTAAAAAAATTAGCAGAAGATAACATAAACAATAGGCTTGGTGAATAACTGAAAACACATGCCTTTAAAAATAATAAACATGAACACTTTATGGCAGAAATATGAGATGAGTAAATAATTCCATAATAAAACATAGTCATGGTTATTCTAATAGTAGAATAACCATATGAATCATCAATATTATTTTCATAATGAGGGAATATATAATTCCATACATTCTGAATCATTTTTTCAAGGCCTCGTCCAAGACATCTAAAAATGATAAAGGCCTCAGCCAAAACCATATATCAAATTGGGAAAGGCCCCATCCAATTCCATGTCTAATTGTATCATGAGACCTACTGATGCATCGAGGAGCTATAGCAGGCTCCACCCATCACTTACTATGTCCAATACATTCCTCATATGAAAAGGTTGAAACATAACATAAATATTCATATTAAAACTAGCATATGAAATGTAAATACTTTATCCTTAAACCATTAATGGTATAAATATAACACATCCACAGTCAAAAATATCACAAAACCATCAATACAATATGGACGATTTGTATCATAATAAATCAACTTCACACAAGTTTAAAATTCATCAAAGGATATTGACATAGATGAAAATTATTTGTAAAACTCTTTAAGAGAAATATCCCTTTTTCATGAAAAAATTTAAAAGTCACGCATCTTTTAAAGGAAGACATTTAAAGACATTTTTGAATCAAAGTGTCCCATACCACTTTGAAACTATTGAAAGGAATTAATATTTAAAACATTCAGGTCCATATAAATAAATCCTTAAAACCATTTTGAACACATGGAATTTAATGAGAAATTATTTGAAGAATAAAACTTTAAAACATTTAAAATTATGTTTTATTATATCATGATTCATTTATGACATTATAATATAGTTTTAATAATTATTTTGATGTTAAATTAACATTTCGGGTAATAATCGCTTTCTTTATTGTACGTGTTTTAATTTGTTATTCTTGATCGTATCATTTAGATAATGATTTACACACTTCCAGAATATAAAACATCATTTATATATATCATATATATTTAGAATATAAATATGTATAATAGATAGATATATGAAATGTAAAACACCATTTATGGAGATGGTAGGCCGTACCTACGCATAAACGCTATTTCCGGTTTCATATTGTATTGAATGGAAGAAAGTGAATAAGATATATGTAAGTACATACATACATATATATATCTATTAAGTATAATTATTATGTAATATATAACATAATAATTAATAATATATATTTTTATAATCATCGTTGAATGGTGAATGTGGAAATGAATCTCATCGTGTCGTGGAGATGGTAAACAGTATGAACGCATGAGCGACAATATCATTATATTGAAGGTGAAATCATATGTAATTGGATGATATATTATATATAAATAATAATTAACATGTTATATTTATTATTTAAATTAGTTATAGTCATTATTATACCCATCCAAATAATGAAGTGTTTGAATAACAAACTACACCACGACGTGGAGATGGTAAGCTATACGTACGCACGTATGGTGACTTGGTCATTTATAGGATAGAAAGAATACAAAATAGGGTTATACCATATTTATAATAACATCATAGTATATAGAAGTTTCTGGAGTTATTATTTTGGTATGGAAACAACAAAGAAAGAGAAAGTGGAAGAAGAAAAGAACTTGAAAGATGTGATGAAATATTTACCTCTTCTTCGGGTTCTTTCTTTTGATTTGATCAAAAGGGCTCTTTATGTTGTATTTTTGACAGAATTAGGTCCTTTAGGATAAATTTAAAAATGTTGTTACGATATTTGGGTAGGGTTAGGCCTATCCAAATGGATTTTGAGGTGTGAAATTAATATAAGGGAAAGTACCCTTTTTAAGAGAGGTGAGGGTCACTTTAGGAAAAGTATGAAATATTATTTTATAATAAATTATTTTTAGTTTTTAATGGCTCAAAAATTATTTATTTAGAAGATAAGTTGGGAATGGGTTGAAAAAATTTCAACAAATAGGTTTTATATAGGTTTAGGTCACCATAATAACCTTATCTTTTAGATTTAACTCTTAGTTAAATAGTTTAACTTTTACCATTATTCGTGAATTATTATAATAATTGGTTAATAAACTTACTATAAAATTAAAAGAGAACCTAAAGTGGTAAATTAATGATATAAATTTAATTATATAAGTTATTTTGCAGAACCATATATTTTTAGGACTATTATATAATTTAATAATATAATATTTGTTTTAAAAAATCATTTATGTCAATTTTGACACTATTTATTATTTGGTTTTTGTGAAAGTCATAACAACTTGAGTAATTCTAACCAAATACATTTAATCAATCATAACATGTCATATTATCCTATAAAATTCTTGTATGGCATCAAAACATTCAAATTATATTTATTTTAATATTTACAATATCATTTATTTGATTCTTTTATTAATAAGGAAAATATTGCATCATTATTGTGTCATAAATAAATATATTTATTTTAATTATAAAAATTATAAATAAAATATAATAATGTAGGAATTTTTTTTATATTTAAAATTAATATTTATAGTTGAATAGATCAATTATATTACCCCATATAAAAATATTTTACTAAAAGATACATGCTTTTGTTATTTTTGTCTTTACTTTAGATTAATTAATATAAAATGTCATTATCACTCCCAAGTGGCTCCATGAGGTCCCAAAATCGACCCAATGATCCCCATTTTAGAAAATTTATCATTTAATAGGGTTATGACTTCTGTTAGAGTAATTTAATATTATTATAATATTATTTGTTACCCTAATTTACCGGATTTACCCTTTGACCATGTTAATAAAATATTTACTAAAGTAAATATTCTTATTGTCTAAAACTAAAAGATACCTATTTAGAAAATTTGGACCTAATGATTCCAAATATGGAATATATTTTTCTAAATTCAAAACATATAAGTGGAATAAATTAATTTAAAATTAATTCCCGTTGTCAAAAAAGAAAGAGTGTTTTTTTAAAAAAAATAACTATCAAAAGATTGACACTTGTCTATGTCAGTTTAAATGTAAAATTACATCCAATGACCTAAATTACATTCAATGATAAAAATATAATCTAATTATACTTTAAAACCACTCAAATGTATAATTTAACAATATAAATTATTTGGATTAAAAAGTTTTTTTATTTAAAATTTAGTATTTTTTCACTATTCATCAAAATGTGAATGTTATCTAGAAAAGTACCAAAAAAATTATACAAACTAAATTTTTATGTCCCTATTCTAAATATGAATTTAATTTCACTAAATTTAATATATAATAGTGTTAAATATTGGATTTAAAAATGGTTCTCCATTTAAAGTCAGAAAATTTCATTTTTTGAAAAATACCTCTTTTATCTTAAAAATTGAATTTTTCTTATATTATGTCTAAGAAACACAAAATATGAATTTTAAAATTATACAGGATATATAAAATTTAAAATGTGGATAATAGTATTCATAACCTCATTTTTGAACGGCTAGTTTGGTAAGTCATGGTGCGCTCGAACTCGGAGTTGCGTTTAGCGCATGTTATTGAAATACTTTGAAGAGAAAACATACTATGAAATCTTGGGTTGTTACAATCCATAGGGTCCATGTTTTGTCCAAACTCATTAAACATGTTTTATCCCTTATTTACTCATCTTGAATTGCGTGCATGGATATACTATTTGTTTTATTTTTTTAATTAGCTCATCTTTATTATAACTATATATTAATTTGAGATAAACCCTAAGCTCACATGGGTCATACCCTATGTGAGAAACAAGGGAAGAGTTCATAATCATTTAATTTTTTCTATGAGAGTTCCATATATCCATTAAATATTTTGGGGTATTCCATTGTTGATCAACCTCCCATAATATTTAGGTTAATGGAGAGACCACAACTAGAGGATAGGGTTCTCGAAAAAACCAATTTACTTTTCCCAACATGCTCTAGTGCATGAACGGGGTAATACCAAGGGTGTTAGAGTCAATCTGAGCAAAGGGTAATGAGAAATCTAAACCTTGATACTAGAAATTCAGAACACTGCGAGAGGCGGCATAACGATGGAGGATAACAATTGACTATATTTGAGAAACAACCTCTATATTTCGTTAGCCTGAAATAGAGACAAACAAATGAGGGCCATCCGCTGATCGAATTAAAAAACTTCTAGACTAACTCAAAACGTCATCCTATATCTTTTGGAACATTGACCCTAAAAAAGAGGTGATCTGAAAGGTCGAGCATCCATGTCATTTGGGGGGCCCTTTAGATTTGAAAGAGGGTGAGGATCCAAATAAGGGGCATGCAAAGCGTGTAGATGGAGTGATGATCTTCTCAAAAGGATTCCAACACTTTTCAAATTACCCCACTGTGATGAAAGAACATTGGATGGGTGTATTGTTATGAATCAGGATCAAACCTATTTCTAGATGGGACCTCTCTAGTGAGGACCTAGAATACCTTGTAGTTTAATGTCATGCAAATGGGGACGATAGACACACTATTTTAGCATCATATGGTGAGAAAAATGGGAACTCGTGCAACACGGTACATATCCCAATGTGATTGGGGACAAAATAAGTCCACCTGCCACATCACACATTCCTGAAAGGGGGATAGGTCCATGAAGCTAGAAATATTAAAGGGGTTGTGGGTGGACCATAGATGAGGAGTCTAGGTGTCACTCGTATCCCATGAGAATGGGGATCAAGCGATACATAGATCTTGAGGATGGTATCATAGGTAGAAAATACATAAAGGATAGATATCCTCTCTGGCGAGAAAAATCGTAGTTATTATGCATTTTATTGTCATGAAAACTAGGAAACTAGTAGTCTCAGTTTAAAGGTCCTAGAGTTCAGAGCGTATGGAATAAAGCGGTGCATCGTAGTACCTTTGAGGAAGAACAAACATGGATGAAGACTGAAGATGTTCATACCAAATCACACCCTTCTAATAAGAAAGGACCCAAACCCAGGAACTGGCTGATGAGGTTCATAAATTTGTGGCAGGACCCAAAGGGAAAGTGCATGGGTGTTTCTATGTATCCCACAAGGGTGGGAATCAATCCACATGTAGTTATTGAATGTTTCATGGAAAAGGGCCAATGCTTGAATGAAAATTTATTCTCAAATGAAGACATCATATGGATTGGTAGTTATCAACACAAAACCTGGATGAAGAAGATTTAGTTTAATTTCATATGATAAGAACATAAAATATCTTCGTTTATACTTGCATAGCTCAGATTAAGAGACATGTGGTTCTTCCGTGCAGGCACAAACCTTACCCATATCCCTTATCCCACATAATTTATGCGTGGTGTGGGAAAAAGGGTGGAGAATATCTTTAAAACACATTGAATAATCAGTAGGGGGAGATGGTGTGGGTTTGAAGATGACCCTATGATGTCAATTCATCCTCTTAATGCGCAAAGGTGCATAGAGGGATAACACTGAGTGTGTTGTAATTCTGGACCAACATGATGGATTAGTAAGGGATTTGAATCATGAGACTAATATTTAGGGATTAATGGGGTGGTGTAATAATGAAGTATAAATGTTGAACATGTCTAAAACACATCATCCATAACGTTTGACTTGAAATGGTAACAACAAAAGATGGTCAACCACTACCCAAATTCGCTACATGGGGCCTGTCTAATAATTTTGTTCGAAATCTTCTAGGATGTTGGCCCAAAGCGGTAGGCGATCCATCAGGATGAGAATCCATACCATCTGGGGGTTTATTCGAATGTGAAAGATTATGGAAACCCAAATAATGGTAAGTGTGAAGCATGAAAACAGATGGAATTAATTCCATGCGTAATCCAACACTCTAAGTCCTAAACCACAGTGTATCTGATCACATTTGTGAGGCATAAAAAGGGTCGAGGGGTCCAGTTAAGGGAGGATGACTCGAGGAGGTGAGTGGAGTAAAAAGGGAAAATGGATTGATGAACATGGGGCTGGACCCAAAGAGAAAATTTCTGGGTGTTCCTACGCGTCCCATAAGAATTGTAGTCAAGCAACATGTAGTTATAGAAATGCCATGTCGTTTAACATCATGCGGTGAGGAATAAGATGAAAGGAGAAATCCCATAGGGGGAGTGTACATGGTGTGGATATCATAGACCCGACGTGAATGAAGACATAAAAAATCCACACCACACAATATTATTCAAAAAATAATTTCAGGTTGTAATTGTAACACCCCAATATTTCATAGTACGTTATTTTTTCAAAATAATTCAATAACTTGCACTGCACAAAACAGAGATTTCAAGCGCACCACAACTTACCAAACTAGCTATTCAAAAGCGGTTATGAATAGTATTAACTGAATTTTAAACATTATATAATCTTTAAAATTTTAGAATCCATATTATTAGTTTCTTAGACATAATGTAAGAACAAATTCATTTTTTCAGATAAAAGAAGTATTTTTCAAAAAATACAATTTTACCGCCTTTTAATGGAGAACCCTTTTTAAATTAAATATTTGAAACTTTTATATATTCAATTTGACAAAATAAACTTTTTATTTAGAAATGGGACATAAGAATTTTGTTTCAATAAATTTTTGGTGTTTTTCTGAAAACTTTCATATTTAGATGAATAGTGAAAATTACTAAATTTTAATTAAAACAACTTTTTTAATCAAAATAATTAATAGTTATAAATTATGAATTTCAATGGTTTGGAAGTATAATTAGATTATATTTTTATCATTTAATACAAATTAGGTCATTATAAGTAATATCACATTTAAATTTGACATAAACAAGTGGCAATCTTTTGATAGTTATTATTTCATAAAAACGCGCTTTATGTTTTTTCAACAGGATTTAATTTTAAATTAATTTATGCCACTTCTGTGTTTTGAATTTTGAAAAATGGATTTCATATTTGTAATCATGCAGTCCAAATTGTGTAGATAGGTAACTTTTATTTTTATACATTATGAATATTTACTTCCGTAAATATGTTTTTACCGTGGTTAATGGGGTAAATCCAGTAAATAAGGTTAAAAAATTATACTATAACAATATTAAATTACCCTAACATGTTTCATAACCCTATTGGATGATACATGTCCGACCATGGTTATCCTTGGGACGATTTTTGGACCCCATAAAGCCACATGGGAGTGATAATGACATTTTATATTAAATAATCTAAAGTAAAGAAAAAAATAACAAAAGAAAATATCATTTAGTAAAAAAAATTTAATATGAGGTTATATAATTTATCTATAAGCCTATAAATAGTAATTATAAAGCTGAAAATATTTCCTAACTCAGAAAATTTTATTTAAAATTTTTAGACATAAAATAAATATATTTATATATAACACAATAATGATGCAATATTTTCCTTATTAATGAAACAATCAAATAAATGATATTATAAATACTAAAATAAATATAATTTGAAATTTCGATGCCATAAATAACTTTAATAGGTGAATATAACATGTTAGGGTTTATTAAATTTATTTATCTTTTATTGATGAAGTTTTTAGGACTTTATAAAAAATCAATTATTAAATAATGTGAAAATTGACACAAATGAGTTTTTAAAACAAATACAATATTATTTATTGATATAATAATCCTAAGAATCTAAGGTTCATCCAAAAGACTTATATAATGATAGTTTTATAATTAATGACCCACTTGGGGTTCTAATGGATGTTTATAGTAAGTTTATTAACCATATAATATAAAAATACAAGGAGACATGGTAAATGTCAAACTATTTAAATAAGAGTTAAATCTAAAAGATAAGGTTAATATAGTGATCCAAACATGTCTAAAACCTATGTTTTGAGTTTTTTTAGACCCATAACCTCCTTATCCTTTAAATAATTCATTTTGGAGCCATTAAAAACCTAAAATTAATTTATTATAAAATAATATTTTAATTTTTTTCTAATGTGCCCCTCACCCCTCTTATAAAAGAGAACTTCCCCTTCTCTCAAATTCACAACTCCAAAGCCATTTGGATCGGCCAAAACCTGCCCAAATATCCTTCCAACTATCAAAACTTCATCCAATAGGCCATAATTTGGTCATAATTTCAACCTATGGAGCCCTTTTGATCAAATCAGAAGGAAGAACCCAAAGAAGTGTTAATGATTTCACCACCCTCTTTCAAGTTCTTTTCTTCTTCCACTTAATATTTCTTTGTTATTACCATACCAAAATAATAAATCCAAGACACTATATAAACTGTGATGTTATTATAAATATGGAAAAACAATATTAATTATTTTATCGATCTTATTAATGATAATGTCACCATGCATGCATACGTACGACTTACTGTCTCCACGTCGTGGTGTAATTTGTTATTCAACAATATGTTATTTGGATGGATATAATGATGAGTAATATGTATATAAATAATGAAAATACCATGATAATTTCTCTGTAAAATTAATATACCATCCAATTCCACACCTTTAAGGAAATGATATTGTCGCTCATGTGTACATACAGATTACCGTCTCCATGACGCGATGAGATTCATTTCCACGTTCACCATTCATCGACAATTATAAAAATATATATTACAAATAACTATGTAATATATGACAGAATAATTATAATGGAGATATATATATATATGTATTTATGTACTTACATATATCTTATTCACTTACAACTCTTCAATACGATATGAAAATAGAAACTGCGATTATGCGTACGTACGGCCTACCGTCTCCATAAATGGTGTCTTCCATTTCATATATCTATCTATTATAAATATTTATATTATAAATATGTAGGATATATATATAAGGCCCCATGCCTTAAACCTTACTTAATCTTGAGTTATTACAAGATTACACATTGAGGATCTTTTCAGGTTTAGAGTTTTAGAGAATTAGATCATGAAACTTCCATTACATTCCACATTTAAACAAAGTGGTTACATAAAAGACAGTATTTATTCTTCCCACTAACGGAAACATATTTAAAATATAACACGGATTCTTTCTTGAAACATCCTTGACACTATCATCACATCATGTACCTTTCCCTTGACCTGTGAAAAACATTTCAGAAAACTTGGGATGAGCATAAAAAGCTCAGTAAGGGTTACAAAAAATATGGAAAGGAAACATGAGTTCATATATACATGAGAATGAAATCATACTTTACCCATAAAACATAGGCACTTTAACATACCTCATCAAACCATGAATAAATCATAGAAAACATAAGACATAAAGGTAACTTGAGGCATTCATAACATTCTTACGTAGGGAGTAACCCTCTTGGTTACGTTTGGAATACCCATCACAGTATATTCCCTAAATCTCTTCGGAGAAACCTTAACGTTTCACTCCTTCGCGTTACCCAATGCATTGGAGAGCTATATCGGGCTCAGCACCCTAACGGCGCCACATAAAACTTCCGAATATGGATTGATGAGATCAAATAGAGTATCCCATCATATTACAATAGAATTTACAGCAAGTGGAATATAAAATAAAATCCCCCAACATTGCAAGGAGGAGTTTAAAAGAAGTGACATAAAGGAGAGTACTAAAAAAGAAAGAGAGAGGTTAGATCTCTTACGAATGTTCGGCAGCCTAACGGCGCCACTCAAAACTTCCAAAATGGATTGATGAGAGAGAATA
Source organism: Viscum album (assembly GCA_963277665.1). Taxonomy (NCBI): domain Eukaryota; kingdom Viridiplantae; phylum Streptophyta; class Magnoliopsida; order Santalales; family Viscaceae; genus Viscum; species Viscum album. Next base: position 646,310,340 of record OY728158.1, on the reverse strand, counting down.
GGGTCTCTAATCACATGAACATAAAAATTACAGTAGGAGTAATATAAAAGAACATCCCAATAATAAGAAAGATGAGCTTAAAAGAAATGACATAAAAGAGTGTACTTAAAAAGAAAGAGAGTTGTAGGATCCCTTACCTCGGGTCCGACTTGACTCGATCGTTCTTTAATCTCCTGAATAATAAACTTGAGTTAATTTATAATTCCTTAAGAACCTTTTTCAAGTTCATTATTACTTTTATACCACTTATTACCATGTCATAAACATTATGTAATCATTTAAGTTAATAATATTTGTTCTGCCGATATTTGGTTCTTAAGTCGAAAGTGGACTTCTTACAATTACATGTTGTTCATGTGGCCAAATGTTTATTATATCCAGAATTTTATTCATTATGTAGATATCATATATTTCATATATATCTAGTACATGCATGCATTTATAACATTACATAATCATTTAGAGGTAAGAAATGAAATGCACCGTTCATGGAGACGGTAAGCCGTACGTACGCATGAACGCTACTTTCATTTCTATTTCGTATTTTATAGAATGGAATAATAATGATATAAAGGTATATTATAATTCCAGTATAATATCATATATAATATCATATTTCCATCCTTTATACATCCCACATATGGTATTTAACGAATCAAATCACTTTGAGGGGGCGGTAGTCCGCACTTCCTAAAATGAAGATATCGTGTATACCCATAATGGAAGCCATAAAGGTAAGACAAAAATGAAAAATACAGAAGAATAAATAAAACATAAACATATTATATATCATATATAAAAATAGTTACATCATAATGTCCACCTTTGAAGGTGTTAAATGAGTATTGAACAATCATCGTTTCGGGAGGCAGAATTTCACCATCCACGGAAACCGTATGTTCTTTAACCATTTGATGTAGTTGTGTGAGAGTGTAGCTCGAATAAATCTTATAAAAAAATCCTAGTATATTTAAGATACTGGTGTTGTTACAAAAGAAGTAAATAAAAAGAGTTTAGGAGGTTGGAGAAGCAAAATAAAACAAATGAACATGAGAGAATGAATTACCTTTAAAAGTGTAACTCCTTTTGATTTGAGCCTAAAGGCTTCCTTTGAAAGGATTCTTCCCAAAGGGAATCCTCTAAGGTGAGGAGAGGGATGTGGAGAGAGTAAATGGGTAGGGGTTGGCCGAGCCAAAGGCTTGAGGATTGTGTTAAATGAGGTAGAGGTGGGGGCCTTTTATAAGAGGAGAGGAGGGGTACTTTTGGAAAGTAAAGAAATATTACTTTATTTGAAAATTTGTTTCGGTTTCAAAAGGTCCCACGTTGATATAATTCGTGGATAAGGTGATAAGGCTTCTAAATCCTCTCATCCAATATGTTTTGGACATGTGTAGTTCATAGATTTTACATTATCTTTCCATTTTAATTAAATCGTCAAATAATGATGTCATCGCTGCATCATTATTATGTCATAAATAATTTAATTTATTTAATGTCTAAAAATTATAAAAAAAAATACTATGATGTAGGAAATCTTTTTATCTTTCCAATTCATATTTATAATCAAAAAGATGACTTGTATGACCCCACTTAAAAATTGTTTTAGTAAAACATATCATGTTTGTGTCAATTTTACTTTTACATTAAATAAAATGTTATTTATGTCATTTCAAAACCAAAGTGGATCCATGGGGTCCCCAAGTTGACCCATGTCTTATCTTGGTCGGCCATGATACAAACAATAGGTGTAGGACAAGTGTCATGGTGTTTTCACATTCTTATAATATCATTTTTACCTTAAACTACACTAATTACCTCTAATCGCGATTAAAAACTTAATAAGTTACTATTCACCAAAAAATTATTTTAATCTCATTGAACCACATTTTACTTCTTAATGACAACCATGTATGTCAGATTTTTGAAAATCAAAACACAATGATGGAAAAATTTCATTTAAACGGAAAATCAGTTTTTATAAGTACCACTTAGTGGTTTCACTATTCATCAAAAATTGAAGTTTTTCAGAAAAATCCCAAAAATTCACCCTAAGCAATATTTGATATTCTGAATTCAAAAATGAAGTCCGTTTTACAAAATTCAAAACATATAAGTCACATTAATTAATTTAATAATTAATTCCTACTGTCATGACAAATAGCGTGTTTTATGAAACAATAAGTATCAAAAGATTGACACTAGTTTAAGTCTGATTTCAAAGTAAAATTGATTCCAACGACCACTATTGGATTTAATGGTAAAAATATTTTCTAATTTCACTTTAAAACCAATTCAAAATATAATCTAATCATATAAATAAATTATATTAAAAATTGGTTTTGAATTAAAATACAACATTTTACACTATTCATTAAAAAAATGAACTTTATCGGAAAGATACCAAAAATTTACACAAAGTAAATTTTGATGTCCCGATTCTTAATAAGAGTTTTATTTGGTCCAAAAGAATTTTTAAGAGTGAACAAAACTATATTTAATGACGGTTCTCCATCAAAAGATGATAAGTGAACCTTTAGTGAAAACTAGGGCATATACGCCTAAAATTGAATTCTTTCCGTATTTTAAGCCATTATCTTTTATTGTATAAATGTAAAAATATTTAAGAACATATATAATCATATTTTAGTTATTTCTATCCATTCCCGCCATTACAACGGCTACATGTTAACTACCATTTAAAATAATATTATTTTATTATTAGAGTGCAACGTAAGATTCCCAAGAAACTCGTTGTTGCGTGTTGGGTACGCCATCGAGCATAGCGTCCCCTTTAAAGTCATAATAATATTTTATTCACAAATATGGATAAATATGAAAATTTCATATTCCATATTTACCTGGGGTGTTACATCCTTCCCCCCTTTTGGGAATTGCGTCCTCGCAATTTTAAAATTGCGCTTGGAAACATCCTTGAACGTCCCACATCGGAATAAGAGTCGGTAAAACAATCACTTTAAAATAAAGAAAGATAAGCACAGAGGTCACCCGAGTTAACCCATACTAGGATTCCAAGTATGAAAATATGGACATGGAGGAGAAAACATTGGGTCATGTTCTGATGGAGAGTGATAGAAAACATGTTTAGGAGAAAGTTAACAATAAGAAAATCACAAACTTGTGATGGGTTAAACGGTGTTGGGTTCCCCAGTAGGAAAAGTTAATAGACAACATTTTTGTATTAAGTTACTTTTTATTGAGGAATTTATTCATAAGGAAGCATAATCACTTATCATGTTGACTTTCAACTTTTACTAGATTCCTTAGTCAAACTCATATTTTTTCCAAAAGAAGAGTATTTAGGGAGACTTTTTCGCATTAAGAGTACTATAATCAACTTCTAGAGAATCACCTAATCCCCAAAAGAGAACTATATACATCCCATGTATTTAGGATTTAACCAAACCAAAACCAAAAAGGTTAGTACAAGATCAGATAATCCAGAAAAGGATAACCCATTATAAAAAGAAAATCTATTCTTAATCTCCAAAATTTGTCCAACAAAACCCAAAGTTCAACGAGGACCATCCGATAAACAATTTGTCCATAAAATTCTTCAAAGTAAACCAATATAAGATTGAAACCCAAATATTTGAAGGATTTATTCACATAGTCTTCCAAGTTAAATCGTAACATTTATCTCCAAACAACATCAGTTGCTCCTAAAGTCTCACATTGAAAAGTAATTATCCTAATCACATATCCTCCAAAATCAACTTACTCTTAATTCATAAAATCATATAACTAAAAAGAATCAGTCAAACTAACCAGGGACTTCACGTAGTCCAGTGGTAGGCGATAAATACCAGTCGCACTTTAGTTGTGGGTTCGATTCCCGCAGCATTGTCCGACGCGACGGGTTGTCACACAGTCTGCATGTTGTCCTTTATCCAAAACTATATAATTCTCAAATCATTACCCAAAAAGGGATAAAATCATCAAAAATAACCATAAAATAATTTAACCTCAATTTTATCTCATGCCTTTCACTTCAATCATAACATATGGTAACCCATAATTACCTCAAAAGTAAGGATCATATAAACCCAAATGGTTCTTTATAACTATGTCCACAAAAGAAAAGATAACTATTACTTGAATAAAATTTGCATATATTAAACATCAGGGTTACACATAATATAAAAAGTCTTCTAATGTAACCCCATCATCAAAAGAGACTTAATACTCTTAAGAATTTCACCCTAACTCTTGAAGCCCTTATATGTTGACATCTTACTCATTCAACATTCTTCATGATCCATTATCCATTCCTTTCCAACTTATTCCGAAATACATCTTTCCTACAAACAAAATCATGAATCATATCCTAAGATTCCAAAATAAGAAAACAATAGTCATGAAATAGTACATACCTTTGATTGGTCATTGTCAGTTTCTTCATCCTCAATCGGAATGGCATTAGGTATTGGTAAAAGAATATTGGTACGCTCTTGGTGACCCCATTCACGAAACTTCTTCTTAGGACATGTGTTTGCATAATGACCATGCACACCACATTTAAAACATTCAATTGATCCCTCAGAAAGAACTTCTTTCCCTTTCCTCGAGTCAACTGGATGCTTCCTTTTTCCATGGCAGGTTCTTGCTTTATGACCTTCATTTCCACATCTATAGCATATTTCTGTCCCTTTGAAACATTTTCCTAGGTGTTTCTTTCCACATCTTTGACACATAGGTTTTTGAACACACTTACCTTTATGACTATTACCTGTACTTCCGTAGGGATTTTTTTCTTGCATATATGATGCCTTAGAGAAATCTCCAAGGTTTAGGTGGTCAATCATGACTCCAGATAGTTGGTTGAGGATAATCAAAAGAGTTCTCATTACAGCTCCCATATCATTCAGTTGCTTGCTCAAAAAACTGTCACAGTTTCCTTTACATCCACTGTTTCTTTGGTGCCTGCTAGATCCAGCCATTTACTAAAACCAAAAAGGTCAGTGTGAGTATATCAACAAAACCATCATGTACTAATGAGTAAGATAGACAATAAGATATACTTACTCATTCACTTTATCTAAAACTAAGACTCTTTCTGAAATCCTAACCATTATGGTAATTGTCAATTATGCTTAAAGAATACCCTAACCTCTAAAGTTATCTAAACCGACCTTTGATACCAACTATAAGGCCCCATGCCTTAAACCTTACTTAATCTTGAGTTATTACAAGATTACACATTGAGGATCTTTTTAGGTTTAGACTTTTAGAGAATTAGATCATGAAACTTGCATTACATTCCACATTTAAACAAAGTGGTTACATAAAAGACAGTATTCATTCTTCCCACCAACGGAAACATATTTAAAATATAACACGGATTCTTTCTTGACACATCCTTGACACTATCATCACATCATGTACCTTTCCCTTGACCTGTGAAAAACATTTCAAAAAACTTGGGATGAGCATAAAAAGCTCAGTAAGGGTTACAAAAAATATGGAAAGGAAACATGAGTTTATATATACATGAGAATGAAATCATACTTTACCCATAAAACATAGGCACTTTAACATACCTCATCAAACCATGAATAAATCATAGAAAACATAAGACATAAAGGTAACTTGAGGCATTCATAACATTCTTACGTAGGGAGTAACCATCTTGGTTACGTTTGGAATACCCATCATAGTATATTCCCTAAATCTCTTCGGAGAAACCTTAACGTTTCACTCCTTCGCGTTACCCAATGCATTGGAGAGCTATATCGGGCTCACCCGCCCTTAGTTTATCACGGAACCACCCGTTCTTCATAACAATGCCCAAGAACCATAACATAATCATATCACATAAACATGAATAAAGTAAACATAACATTTCCACATTTCAATCACAATATAACATTTTAGGATATTGAAATAATGAATCCATTCAAAAAGAAACCATTTCCAAAACCATTTAAAACATTTAATAAAGAGATTTTTGAATCAAAGTGTCCCATACCACCTTGAAGATTTTAACATTTTAAACCATTAATATCCATATAAATAAATCCTTAAAACAATTTTGAAAACATGGATATTAATAAGAACAAATAATTAAAACATTTAAAACGATATTTTGGTTAAAGGGGTTTTACCAAAATTAGAGACACTTGAATACAATAATCGAGGAATAACATTTAGTCAGAACTTTATAATATCATGAGAATAAAAGGATTCATGATATAATACTCCCAAGGATAGTATATATACCATATAAGAGTGAATTGGTGTATAACAACAATGAACCCTCAATAGAAATGTCAAATGTGATGAAATCCCTTATAAAGAAGGTATCCTTAAATTAAGGACAAATAAATCTCAAAAATATGTGTGACAAATATATATACACCCAATATAAGTGGATATTAAGTGTAAAACAATAAAAGGCCAATCCCACATATTCAATGGATGACATATTCAATGACTACAAGTTGAACCCAAAGAAATCGAAATTGGGTTAAAAAGTTCCCTTGACAGCCTAACGGCATCACATCAAAATGAGTTGATGAGAGATAAAAAGTGTATATCATCACTTGGACATAAAATTTACTTCAATAAGGATGTATGAGAACATATCCCAGCATAAAAATATGTAAATTAAAAGACCCAATAAAAGAAGTCTTTTAAAAAAGAGGAGGGTGAAAGGTTCCCTTACCGACTTGGGTATCTTTCAAAACATACACCCCATGAAGAAAGACAATAGGTCATTGAGGTAAATACTCATAAACGAAATTATATTACACAAAGAGTAGAATAATGGGCATTACATACACCACTCAATGGAATTTGTGGCAAATTTAGTATAAATCTCACGGGAATAAAAGTGAGATGAAAAATCCCTTACGAAAACTCAGCAGCCTAACGGCGCCACATAAAACTTCCGAATATGGATTGATGAGATCAAATAGAGTATCCCATCATATTACAATAGAATTTACAGCAAGTTGAATATAAAATAAAATCCCCCAACATTGCAAGGAGGAGTTTAAAAGAAGTGACATAAAGGAGAGTACTTAAAAAGAAAGAGAGAGGTTAGATCTCTTATGAAAGTTCGGCAGCCTAACGGCGCCACTCAAAACTTCCAAAATGGATTGATGAGAGAGAATAGGGTCTCTCATCACATGAACATAAAAATTACAGTAGGAGTAATATAAAAGAACATCCCAATCATAAGAAATATGAGATTAAAAGAAATGACATAAAAGAGTGTACTTAAAAAGAAAGAGAGTTGTAGGATCCCTTACCTCGGGTCCGACTTGACTCGATCGTTCTTTAATCTCCTGAATAATAAACTTGAGTTAATTTCTAATTCCTTAAGAACCTTTTTAAATTTCATTATTACTTTTATACCACTTATTACCATGTCATAAACATTATGTAATCATTTAAGTTAATAATATTTGTTCTGTCGATATTTGGTTCTTAAGTCGAAAGTGGACTTCTTACAATTACATGTTGTTCGTGTGGCCAAATGTTTATTATATCCAGAATTGTATTCATTATGTAGATATCATATATGTCATATATATCCAATACATTCATGCATTTATAACATTACATAATCATTTAGAGGTAAGAAATGAAATGCACCGTTCATGGAGACGGTAAGCCGTACGTACGCATGAACGCTACTTTCATTTCTATTTCGTATTTTATAGAATGGAATAATAATGATATAAAGGTATATTATAATTACAGTATAATATCATATATAATATCATATTTCCATCCTTTATACATCCCACATATGGTATTTAACGAATCAAATCACTTTGAGGGGGCGGTAGTCCGCACTTCCTAAAATGAAGATATCGCGTATACCCATAATGGAAGCCATAAAGGTAAGACAAAAATGAAAAATACAGAAGCATAAATAAAACATAAACATATTATATATCATATATAAAAATAGTTACATCATAATGGCCACCTTTGAAGGTGTTAAATGAGTATTGAACAATCATCGTTTCGGGAGGCAGAATTTCACCATCCACGGAAACCGTATGTTCTTTAACCATTTGATGTAGTTGTGTGAGAGTGTAGCTCGAATAAATCTTATAACAACATCCTAGTATATTTAAGATACTGGTTTTGTTACAAAAGAAGTAAATAAAAAGAGTTTAGGAGGTTGGAGAAGCAAAATAAAACAAATGAACATGAGAGAATGAATTACCTTTAAAAGTGTAACTCCTTTTGATTTGAGCCTAAAGGCTTCCTTTGAAAGGATTCTGCCCAAAGGGAATCCTCTAGGGTGAGGAGAGGTATGTGGAGAGAGTAAATGGGCAGGGTTTGGCCGAGCCAAAGGCTTGAGGAGTGTGTTAAATGAGGTAGAGGTGGGGGCCTTTTATAAGAGGAGAGGAGGGGTACTTTTGGAACGTAAAGAAATATTACTTTATTTGAAATTTTGTTTCGGTTTCAAACGGTTCCACATTGATATAATTCGTGGATAAGGTGATAAGGCTTCTAAATCCTCTCATCCAATAATTTTTGGACATGTGTAGTTCATAGATTTTACATTATCTTTCCATTTTATTTAAATCGTCAAATAATGATGTCATCGCTGCATCATTATTATGTCATAAATAATTTAATTTATTTAATGTCTAAAAATTATAAAAAAAATACTATGATGTAGGAAAGCTTTTTATCTTTCCAATGAATATTTATAATCAAAAATATTACTTGTATAACCCCACTTAAAAATTGTTTTACTAAAACAAATCATGTTTGTGTCAATATTACTTTTACATTAAATAAAATGTTATTTATGTCATTTCCCAACCAAAGTGGATCCATGGGGTCCCCAAGTTGACCCATGGCTTGTCTTGGTCGTCCATGATACAACCAATAGTTGTAGGACAAGTGTCATGGTGTTTTCACATTCTTATAATATCATTTTTACCTTAAACTACACTAATTACCTCTAATCGCGATTAAAAACTTAATAAGTTACTATTCACCAAAAAATTATTTTAATCTCATTGAACCACATTTTACTTCTTAATGACAACCATGTATGTCGGATTTTTGAAAATCAAAACACAATGATGGCAAAATTTCATTTAAACGGAAAATCAGTTTTTATAAGTACCACTTAGTGGTTTCACTATTCATCAAAAATTGAAGTTTTTCAGAAAAATCCCAAAAATTCACCCTAAGATATATTTGATATTCTGAATTCAAAAATGAAGTCCATTTTACAAAATTCAAAACATATAAGTCACATTAATTAATTTAATAATTAATTCCCGCTGTCATGACAAATAGCGTGTTTTATGAAACAATAAGTATCAAAAGATTGACACTAGTTTAAGTCTGATTTCAAAGTGAAATTGATTCCAACGACCACTATTGGATTTAATGGTAAAAATATTTTCTAATTTCACTTTAAAACCAATTCAAAATATAATCTAATCATATAAATAAATTAGATTAAAAAGTGGTTTTGAATTAAAATACAACATTTTACACTATTCATTAAAAAAATGAACTTTATCGGAAAGATACCAAAAATTTACACAAAGTAAATTTTGATGTCCCGATTCTTAATAAGAGTTTTATTTGGTCTAAAATAATGTTTAAGATTGAACAAAACTATATTTAATGACGGTTCTCCATCAAAAGGTGATAAGTGAACCTTTAGTGAAAACTAGGTCATATACGCCTAAAATTGAATTCTTTCCGTATTTTAAGCCTTTATCTTTTATTGTATAAATGTAAAAAAATTTAAGAACATATATAATCATATTTTAGTTATTTATATCCATTCCCGCCATTACAATGGCTACATGTTAACTACCATTTAATATAATATTATTTTATTATTAGAGTGCAACGTAAGATTCCCAAGAAACTCGTTGTTGCGTGTTGGGTACGCCATCGAGCATAGCGTCCCCTTTAAAGTCATATTAATATTTTATTCACAAATATGGATAAATATGAAAATGTCATATTCCCTATTTACCTGGGGTGTTACTATATAAATCAAGTTTTATATTCTGGAATTATTTAAAGCATTATATAAATGATACGATCAAGAATAACAAGTTAAAATATGTACGATAAAGAAAGCGATTATTACCCGAAATGTTAATTTAACATGAAAATCATTATTAAATTAGTAGTATAAAGTTCTAAATGAATCATTTATGATATAATAAATATGAATATGGTTCTGGTATAATCTAATAACATACAATGGTCATTATACAGGAGTTTAAACATTCCCTTGACCAAAAGAAAGTGCAAGGTAAGGGGTTTCTTATCTCACTTTTAAATCTGTGAGATTTCCATTGTTTTCTGCTTATTTATTGCATGTGGTGTATTGTATACTGACATTTGATATATATTATAATTATTATATTTATATTAATGGTATTAAATTAATTATTTGGTGGTTATTAACTTTTGGTCATACGACTCGATTGATTACAACGTGGTTAGGGGTTTTCATCTCACTCCTTATTCCCATGAGATTCATGCTATATTGCCACTATTTCCTTTTGTGTGGTTTATGTACTGACCATAATTGTATTCTTTTTGTAATAAAATTTAATTTATGTGTATTTACATCTTCATTTTATGATGCTTCTTTCATGGGGTGTATGTTTTTTAAGTTACCAAATTGGTAAGGTTTAATTCCTCAATCTCATTATTATTCGTGATTGTTTATGTGTATGTTTTTACTGGGACACATTTATTATCCGTATCCATATTTCATATAAGAATTTTCAATGGGATTATTTTTAAGGGACACTTTTACTAAAATATCATTTTAAAAGTTTTAAAGATTTATTCTTCTAAACCTTTCTCATTAATGTCCATGTTTTTTAAAATGGTTTTAAGGATTCATTTATATGGACATGAATGTTTTAAAATATTAATTCCAATTAAAAGTTTCAAAGTGGTATGGGACACTTTGATTCAAAACTATCTTTTAAATGACTTCCTTTATAAATTATGTGACTTTTAAATGATTTCATGAAAAAGGGATATTTTTCTCAAGGATTTTTATTCATCATTTTCAACTATGTCTACATACTTTACAGGATATTATTTTTGATCAAGGTTGATTTATTATGATACAAATATTCCATATTTTATTTAAGTTTTTGTGATATGTTTGACTGTGGACGAGTTATTTTTATGACATTCATAGTTTATAGTCAAAATATTAACATTTCTTATGATAGTTTTAATACGAATGTTTATGTTATATTTCAACCTTTTCTTATGATGAATGTATTGGACTAGTATGTTCCGGGTTGGGTATTGGTAAAAGTAAGCCCTCTGGGTTGGGGTCTGGTTACAGCAGACTCTCCGGGTTAGAGTATAGTTACATAGGCTCTCCGGGTTAGAGTCCGTTAACATAGGCTCTCTGGGATGGAGTCTAGTTACAGAGGCTCTCCAGGTTTGGGTCCTGTTACAATTAGCCCATAGGTCCGGGCACGAGGCCTTGACATAGAAATTAAAGTCCAGTACTGTACATTCCCTCGTTATGAAATTAGTTATTACATGTGATTATTCGACTAGAAGAATATCCATGTGCATGTTTATATGGTAATGTTTTATTTATTTTTTCCATATTATGTTCAAGTTTATGTTTGAAAGGTTGTTGTTTTTTTACACATATTTCCTAAAAAGTTTATAGATTCTGATAAATTGTTTACCCTTACTGAGCATTTGAGCTCACCCCTTTCTTATGTTTTATTTTTCCATAATATGAAGAAGTTAGTTATGAGTGACTTGAAGGTATAATCTAGTAGGCTTGGATATTTATCATGGAATAAAAAAAATTTGTTTGTATTTTCAAGTTTTAATGTTGAACTTCATGTATCTAATATCTTTTCCAAGACTACTAAACTGATCGGTCCTTCTGGAATTGATTCCTTGTAATCATGCCAATGTATTAAAATAATATACCGACTCTGGTTAACTGGGGTCAGGACATTACAGTTTTTATCAGAGGAAGTTTAGTACAAACCTTGGAAACTAGATTTAGATAAACTCTGATTATAGCACATTATCCTAAGATTGAAATTGAGAATTAGTATTGAATAACTTCCTAGAATTTTTTAACTGTAGATATTTTTTGAGTTTTCCAAGCAATACATCCCTGTCAGGATACGAGCAGGTAGAGGTGGCTCTGGCACAGATGTACCAAGGGATAAAACCTGAAAACACTACTTTGAGCTCGACTCTAAGGGGAACTCGTGCACAACAACGGTCCTCGCTGCACTCTTGGTTACGACACTCCCGGTGGATATGATTAGGATAACTCACATTTTCATTACAAGCCATTATTAAGTATTTATGAGTATATACCTCCCCAATGAAGATATTTTTATGATTACGGGTTATATATATATATAATGTTCAATTTATGTTAGGTATTTTACATGTTTAGAATTATTCATTGCGATTCATAAACTAACCTAGTGTATGCCGTTATATAGAAATGGTTCACTGTAGAAGGAATGAGAACTCCAGCAATACGTATGATCCAAAGAGTAAGAAGGATCATGTCATTCATGGTATTAGGCCAACAATTAGATGGTAAATAGTCTCTTATGTATTCTCAACATATGAAGAAATAATATCATGTGTTAATAAGATAAGTAAATAATTCTCTGAGTCCTATGGCTTTGAAGGGAAACAAGAGACAAAAAGAATGGTAGAGGGAAAGATGGATAAATGGAATAAGGGAAAGAAGGATTTTCACATATGTTATAACTATGGAAATAATCTCAATGGTAAATTATTAAAGGGAATGAGTGTTTGTTATAAGTGTGGAGATAAAGGACACCAAGTACATGATTTAAAGGGTGATAAAATGGTTTCAAATGTACAATGCTTCGTCTGCAAGGAGTTGAGACAATACACGAATCCATGTCCAAATCATCAGATTATACCCCAAATGCTGCTATTGGATAAAAATCAAGTTAGGATACTAATGAAGATGAAGAGGAATGATTAACAGTTTTTATTTTGTTATTAAAGTATTCTGTCATTTGAGTTTTGTATCAATGATGTACTAGTTATATGAATTATGGAGATAAATAAGGATTGTACTGCAGTACTATTTTATTGAGGATTTGAGATTATATGGTTCTAAGAAAAGTGACTTAATTGTAAGATACAATTTTTTTTAAAAATACATGGTTGAACTAAAGGTAATCCTTAATATGGTCCGGATAATGAGGTAGTGATTTTGGAATAAGAGATTGTTGATTTGGTTAATTTATATTGGATATTCTTGACTTCCTTGGAACTTATTAATAGTTTGTTTATTTCATCATTGTTGGAATATTCAAATATTTTGGATATAAGGAATATATCCAGTATTATATAAAGTATAAGGGAGAATGAATGTAATTAATATGGTTTTATGGTAATTCAGGGTGTTACAATGTTTTAAAACAATACATGATGAAGGTGTTCACATTTTATTACGTGGCAAAAATGATCTTCATTTTATTTAACTTCCTTATAAATTTTGGACTATGAGTTTGGATAGAAGTATTCTGGATAAATCTAAAGTTTAGAATGGATTAAGTTATAAATTGGATACTATTGTTAATGTTATTTTGGGATTGTTATAAAAAAGGAGAACACGCATACCATGTGACAATCTGTCGTGTTGGACAAAGCTACTAGAATTGAACCCACAACCATAGTGCGATTGGAATTTATCACCTACCACTGGACTACGTGAAGTCCTAGATTGTATAATGTTGTTTTTAAGGGTATGATAGGTGAATTATAAATTCATTATTTTTGGAAACCTATAATATTAGGATAAATAGAATATTTTTTTGAATTATTTTGGAGTGAAAGATGAGTTTTGTGGTAGGAATTAGTAAAAGGATGTGACTCTACTTTTCAACTATATATATATATATATATATAATTTCCCTATTATTCTATGACTAAATTAATTATTAAACTTTAGTTAAAGAACTTCGTCTCAATCTCCTTTCATTGAGGAATCCTATGATTTTTAAATGAATTTGTTTTATACGGTGTATAAAACCCTTTGACTTTTCATTTTAAGGGGAATATTTTTCTACGAAGCATTTTACTAAATGACAAATAAAGGAATGTTTTTTACGTAAGCGGTTACAATGACCTTTTCTCCGCCATGAGTTTTATTTGATCTTGGGCTTTCTTAACAAGCCAAAATATTTTTTTAATAGAAAATATATACCATAAACACTTTTTACGTATTTTGATATTGAAAGTGGTTTTGATAATAGATTTGTTATGTCAATATATTTAAATGATATATTGTGATTGATGACCTCAATCACTCTCTATAAATATTTAGGTTTTCCCCCCAATTATGTGTCTCTAATTACCACCAATGTTCTTTTAATCGAGATAATAATTTAGTGGTATCCTTTTTCATTTCTCTTTTTCCTCTTATTAAGACTAAATTTTATTAACCCAATTTCCGATATGGGTTTTTCCACAAAGGTATTTTCTATTTTCAACCTTTTATTTTCTAAGAACAATTTAAAATTGTGAGGACACAATTTATTGAAGTATGTAAGAATGTACCACCCCAAGTTTTCATAGTACGTTATTTCTTCAAAGTAATTCAATAACTTGAACTACACACAGCACTGAGTTCAAGCGCACCACGACTAACCGAACTAGTCATTCAAAAGAGGTTATGAATAATATAAACATAATTTTGAACTTTATTTAATCCTTATAATTTTATAATCCATATTATGATTTTCTTAGACATAATGTAAGAACAAATTCATTTTTCCAGATAAAATAAATATTTCTCAAAAAATAAAATTTTACCGCCTTTTACAGGAAAACCCTATTAAATTCAATATTTGATACTTTTATATAATAAATTTGAAAAAATAAAATTATTCTTTAGAATCGGGACATAAGAATTTAGTTTCAATAAATTTCTAGTGTTTTTCTGAAAACTTTCATATTTGGATGAATAGTAAAAATTTCTAAATTTTAATTAAAACAACTTTTTTAATCAAAATAATTAATAGTGTTAAATTATGCATTTGAATTGTTTGAAAGTAAAATTAGATTATATTTTTACCATTTAATACAATTTAGGTCATTATAAGTAATTTAACATTTAAATTTTACGTAAACAAGTGTCAATCTT
The DNA here is from genome assembly GCA_963277665.1 of Viscum album. Classification (NCBI taxonomy): domain Eukaryota; kingdom Viridiplantae; phylum Streptophyta; class Magnoliopsida; order Santalales; family Viscaceae; genus Viscum; species Viscum album. Next base: position 646,295,168 of record OY728158.1, on the reverse strand, counting down.
TTGATAGTTATTATTTCATAAAAACCAGCTTTTTGTTTTGACAACGGGAATTAATTTTAAATTCATTTCTTCCACTTAAGTTTTTTGAATATGAAAAAATTGATTCCATATTTATAATCAAGAGGTTAAAATTGTGTAGATAGGTAAATTTTATTTTTATACATTAGGAATATTTACTTCAGTAAATATTGTCGCTCGTGCGTACGTACGTATTACCGTGTCCATGACGCGATGAGATTCATTTCCGCGTTCACCATTCATCGATGATTATAAAAATATATATTACTAATAAGTATGTAATATATGACATAATAATTCTACTTTAGATATAAATATATATTTGTGTGTGTCTTTGTGTGTACTTACATATATCATATTCACTTATTCCATTCAATACGATATGAAAACAGAAACTGCGTTTATGCGTACGTACAGCCTATCGTCTCCATAAATGGTGTTCTCCATTTAATATATCTATCTATTATAAATATTTATATTCTAAATATTTATGATATATAAATCAATTTTTATGTTCTAGAAGTATTTAAATCATGATTTAAATGATACGATCAAGAATAACAAGTTAAAATATGTCTGAAAAAGAAAGCGATTATTACCTGAAATGTTAATTTAACATGAAAAAAATTCTTAAATAGGTAGTATAAAGTCATAAATTAATAATTTATGATATAAAAAAATATGAATATGGTTCTGGTATAATCTAATAACATACAATGGTCAATATATAGGAGGTTAAATGTACCATCGACCAAAGGAAAGTGCAAGGTAAGGGGTTTCTTATCTCACTTTTAATTCAGTGAGATTTCTATTGTTTGACACTTATTTATTGCATGTGGTATATTTTATACTACCATTTGATATATATTATCATTATTATCTTTATATTAATGGTATTATATGAATTATTTGGTTGTTATTATCTTTTGGTCATACGACTCGATTGATTACAACGTGGTAAGGGGTTTTCATCTCACTTCTTATTCCCATGAGATTCATGCTATATTGCCACTATTTACTTTTGTGTGGTGTATGTACGGACCATAATTGTATTATTTGTATAATAAAATTTAATTTATGTGTATTTACATCTTCATTGTGTGATAATTCTTTGATGGGGTGTATGTTTCATAAGTTACCAAATCGGTAAGGGTTAATTCCTCAATCTCATTATTATTTGATATTGTTTATGTGTAAGTTTTTATTGGGAAATATTTATTATATATGTTAATGTTTCATAAAATAATATTCAAAGGGATTATTTTTAAGGTACACTTTTACTAAAACATCATTTTAAATGTTTTAATGATTTATTCTTCTAAACCTTTCTCATTAATGTCCATGTTTTTTAAAATGGTTTTAAGGATTTATTTATATGGACATGAATGTTTTAAAATGTTAATTCCTTTAAAAAGTTTCAAAGTGGTATGGGATACTTTGATTCAAAAATATATTTTAAATGAATTCTTTTATAAATTATGTGACTTTCAAATGATTTCATGAAAAAGGGATATTTCTCTCAAAGATTTTTACTGATCATTTTCAACTATGTCAACATCCATTATAATATATTATTATTGATCGAGGTTGATTTATTATGATACAAATCTTCCATATTGTATTAAAGGTTTTGTGATATGTTAGACTATGGATGAGTTATTTTTATTCCATTCATGGTTTATGGTCAAAGTATTGACATTTTGTATGCTAGTTTTAATATGAATATTTATGTTATATTTCAACTTTTTCTTATGATGAATGTATTTGACTAATATGTTCCAGGTTGGGGATCGGTAAAAGTAAGCCCTTCGGGATAGGTTACGGTTACATCAGACTCTCCGGATTGGAGTCTGGTTATAGAGGCTCTCTGGGTTGGAGTCCAGTTATAGAGTCTCTCCAGGATGGAGTCTGGTTATAGAGGATCTCCGTGTTTGGGTCTGGTTACAGTTAGCCCATACGTCCTCGCACAAGGCCTTGACACAGAAATTAGATTATGCTACTATACATTCCCTTATTATGAAATTATTTATTACATGTGATTATTCGACCAGTAGAATATCCATGTGCACATTTATATGGTAATGTTTGATTTATTTTTTCCTTATTATATTCAAGTTTATGTTTGAAAGGTTGTTGTTTTTATTACACATCTTTCCTAAAAAGTTTATAGCATCTGCTAAATTATTTACCCTTACTAAGCATCTGAGCTCACCCCTTTCTTATGTTTTATTTTCCCAGGATATGAAGAAGTTATTTATGAGTGTCTTTCAGGAATAATCTAGGAGGCTTGGAAATTTCTAATGGAATAAATTACTGTTGTTTTTATTTTCATGTTCTAATGTGCAACTTCATGTATGTAATCTATTTTCCAAGACAACTAAAATGATCGTTACTCTGGGAATTGATTCCTTGTAATCATTCCAATGTATTAAAATAATGCACCAACTCTGGGTAATTAGGGTCAGGGCGTTACAGTAAGACCATAAAATGGGGAATTTGGGGCCAGATCAAAAGGAAATGTGTTCAGGTGTTCCTACGTATCTCATGAGGATGAGAATTAAGCCATATGTAGTTCTAGAAATTCCAGGTAGTTTAACTTCATTCAATTATGACATAAAAGGAGGGGATATATTCCTAAAGAAGGCATGTGGCCTGGATGTTTGTAAATATATCGTGAATGGAGACCAAAGAGGCCTCATCAAACCATGTGTTCCCAGGGGGAACCTTAGATGGAGAAATTTAGGGTTAGAACCAAGGACAAAGTGTCTGGGTGTTCCTTAATATCTCATGATGATGCTAATAAGTATATACATAGTTCTAGAAATTACATATATTTTAACATCATGTGGTGAGGACATAAAAGGAGTGGAGTGATTCCTAAGGAAGACATGTGGTACGACTGTTTGTAAACCTGACGTGAATAGGGACAGAAGATTTTGTACCTCATCACATACTTCCAAAAGGGATTTCATGGAAAATGGGATAGTGAACCTGAGGCTAGACCCAAAGACAAAATGTCTAAGCATAATTATTTATCCTGCATGGGAAATAATAAATCCATGAAAAGTTCTAGAAATATCATGCAGTTTAACATCATTTGGTGAGGACGTAGATCAAGGGGTTCTAAAGGGAATGTGCATGGAGCGATAAATCATACCCATTGTGAATGAGGATAGGAGGAGTCCACACCGCACCTTATGCAATACCATGAGGGATATTGGACCAAGAGGTCGGAAAGGTCGATGGACCTAAGGCTGGGCCACGAACGAAAGGTCAGGGCGTCTCTACATATCCTACAAGGATGGGAATCAATCCATGCATAATTCTCGATATGCTATATATTTTAACATCATTCATTAATGACTTAAATGATCTTAGTTAAAGTTCATAGATCTCAGACCATAGGTTCAAATTTTAATGTCATGTTCATAGGGAAGAATAGCATGAAAAGGTGAATCATCATGCTCGATATTTGGGAGACTATGGGGATGAAGATAATCATAGAGGATAACTGCTGACCATGTTCACACCACAATACCCATATCGTGCGACTTGGTTTATAAATAGACAAGTGAGGGTTGACTGCCAACCATATTCTCAACACAGGACCTGTCTCAAATGTCTTTCAAGATCTTTTGGGACATTGTCCTAGAATGGTAGGTGAGCCAAGGTGGTGTGATACCTAGTATTTAGTGGTTCCTTTTTGATATGAAAGATGATGGAGACCCAAATGAGTGAAATACCTAGAGCAAGGTGGTACATGTGCAGTTTAACATCTTATAGTAATGATGAAAGAGATCTTAGTTTAAGGTCATAGGGCTCGGGCCGCTTTGTTGTTTATCGCTATGCAGGATGAGAGCTAGGTGGTTTTACATCTTTTAGCCTAGACGGAACAAGTATTTTAATGTTGTGTAGTAGAGATGGAAGTATGTATTATTAAGTGAAATAATTATTGAGGAATTTGTCATTGGATGGAGGAGTAATACGCTCACCATCTATAGTTACAAGAGAGTATGCATCGTTGGGGTAAATGTTGTGAATGATATAAGTTACCTCCCACATAGGATGCAACTTTGGATGAATCCGTCTAGGTATCATTGGTATTCTCATGACCAATATTGTGTCACCTTGAAGGAATCAATGATGGAGAAATTTATTATTGAAAGATCTAGCCATGTTGTTCTGATTCATCTTTAGATTGTGCAAGGCTTAGAACCTATTATCATCATGGGTTTCCAGTTCACCAGATGGACTTCCACTACTCTGTCTGACATCTGATAATCATAGATGGTTGTGCACAGTATGAGTAACTGAATCTTGATGGGTAGGACAACCACTTTTCCAAACACTTGGGAATATGGAGTCACTCGGATGGAATTGTGAGTTCTCTTCCAGTAAGCCCATAGAGTTTTGAGGAGTTTCTCAATAAAATTTATCTTGTTTTGACCAACCATCTTCTGCAGAATATTAGAGAGGGTTTTTTGAGTGCTTCAATATGCCCATTTTATTTTTCATGATAGAGAGAGGAATGATAAGAATGGATATTGTACTTTGGGTATAATTTCTTTATTTCGGCTTCCGAGATGTTGGTGTCGTTATTAGTGAGGATGGCATGAGGGACTCTAAATCGGTGGATGATATTGGAGCTCATGAAATCAATGATAGAGTGGTCCTTGTCTTCCTTGAGTGGAAATACCTCTTCCCACTTGGAAAATAAATATATATAGATCATGAAAAACTTATATCGGTGAGCTGTTTCCAGTGGATATGGTCCCACAACATTAATCAACCAAACTGCAAAGGGCCAAGAGTACATGGTAGTATGGAAAGACTTTGGTGGAAGTTGCACAAAATTAGCATGGATCTGTAATGCGTGGCACCTCTTGGAAAACTCAATAAAATCATGGATCATGGTAGGACATAAATAGACAAACCATCAGATCTGATGAGAGAGTTTTATCCCTTTCAGATGAGATTTGTAAGAAATGGAATGAACTTCCTACATGACCTGGGGAATCTCGTCTCCTTTAATATAGAGGAGGATAAATCCATCAAACCCACATTTTTAGAGGGACTATTCAGGACTGGGACCAATCTAGAGGGTGAACTGCACTATGTTTGGACAGTCTCGCTCACATTCGGCTCGGTCTGATGGGAGATTACCATGTAAGAGATAATCGATAAAGGGAGTTTTCCAACCATGGGTTCCTTCTAATACTATGGAAGGGGGAGTCAGGGGGTCCCAATTTGGATGCACTGACGGTGAGATGACTTACGTGATGGCTATCTCCACCATCTGAGGTGATGGGAGGAATGACACTTTGATGTGACACATGGATAATCAAGTCATTCTAGTAAGGATCTATGAGAGAGGTGGAAAGGTTGTACTAGGCATCAACTCGATTGTTCAATGATGGTGAAACCTGAGTCACATCTGGCCAAGAATGGAATTGGGCCATCAGTTGGAGAGTATGCTCTAGAAAGGGTACGAGCTCTAGATTCCTAATAATATAGTCATCATTGATCTATTTGATGACCAGTTCAAAGCCCCCCTTCACATGTAGGTGGGTAACATTGATATCAAGGTCTATCTCGAGTGTAACACCCCATGATTTCACAGTACATTATTTCTTCAAAGTAATTCAATAACTTCCACTACACGCAACACTGAATTCTAGTGCACCATGACTTACCAAACTAGTCGTTCAAAAAAGGTTATGAATAGTATTAACTGAATTTTGAACTTTATATAATCCTCATGATTTTAGAATCAATATTATGAGTTTCTTAGACATAATGTAAGAACTAATTCATTTTTTTCAGATAAAAGATATATTTTTTAAAAAATTCACTTTTACCGCCTTTTAATGGTGAACACTTTTTAAATCCAATATTTGAAACTTTTATATATTCAATTTGACAAAATAAATATATTCTCTAGAATCGGGACATAATAACTTAGTTTCAAAAAAATTTTGGTGTTTTTCTGATAACTTTCATATTTGGGTGAATAGTGAAAATACTATATTTTAACTGAAAACAAATTTTTTAATAAAAATAATTTATAGTGTTAAATTATACATTTTAATGGTTTGTAAGTATAAATAGATTATATTTTTACCATTTAATCCAATGCTTTTCATTTTAAGTAATTTAACTTTGAAATTGGATATAAACAAGTGTCAATCTTTTGATAGTTATTATTTCTTAAAAATACGCCTTTTGGTTTTGACAACGGGAATTTATTTTAAATTAATAAATGAAACTTTTATGTTTTTAATTTGGTAAAATAGACTTAATTTTTGGATTTTTAATATCGAAATTATCTTAGGGTGAATCTTTTGAATTTTTCTGAAATGTTTCAATTTTGATGAATAGTGAAAAACAGTGAGTTATAGGTTAAAACCAATTTTTTTAAATAATTATTTATTTTATATAAATTTATTTTAGGTCAAAATAGATAAATAATACCTATATAAGTTCAATTTAATTCATTGGAGTCAGTTTATAATAATTTTATATATATAAAAAATTTATTGAACTTTTCACCGTCTTTTTCCCACCTCCTAGGAGAATTTGCAAATTCGCATAAAACATAATTTTATTGCTCCTGTGAGTGGAATTTCAAAAATCTGTGAGGCACGGCTGATATCAGTAAGAAAAATGTGGTTCAATGAGATGAAAATAATTTTTGGTGAATAGTAACTTTTACTTTTATTTACCACGGTTAAAAGTAAATAGGGTAATTAAGGGTAAAAATGAAATTATTTTTACCATAAAACACATCCTAATTCTATTGGTTAAGTATAATTCGAACCAAAACAACCTTAGGAATAAAATATGAACCTCTTATGTTCAGTTGGATTAGATTAGGACATTTATTTTTATTTAATTTAAAGAAGATTTAAAAGTGTTAAATTCAAAGTTTATTAACTAAATCATTTTTAATATAGGGTTATATATAAGCTAAATTTGACTATAAATATTCATTATAAAGCTAAAAATATTTCCTACATCATGGTATTTTATTTATAATTTTTATACATTAAATAATTAAATTTATTTATGACATAATGATGATGTAGTAATTACCTTATTCATGAAAGAATCAAATAAATGGTATTATAAATATTAAAATAAATATAATTTCAAAGTTTTTATTACATCCACGAATTTTTTAGGTGAATATGAAATGTTAGGGATGATTCAATTTTTTTTTTTGAATTAATCAAGTTGTGATGAATTTCACAAAAACAAAATACCAAATAGTGTCAAAATTGACATAAATTAATATTTAAAACTAATACTATATTATTGGTTGATATAATATTCCTAAAAATGTACGGTTGCTCCAAAGGGCTTAAATAATATTATATATGTCATTAATGAGCTACTTGAGGTTCTCTGGGATGTTTAGAATAAGTTTATTAACCATATAGAGTAGGAATACAAGAAGACATGGTAAAAGTTAAACTATTTAACTAATAGTTAAATCTAAAAGTTAAAGTTAATATGGTGACCTAAACCTGTCTAAAACCTATTGGATGGGAGGTTTTCGACCCATCCGCACCTTAGACTATAAATAATTCATTTATGATCCATTATAAACCGAAAATAAGTTTATTATAAAATAATATTTTTAAGTTTTTCCTAAGGTGCCCCTCACCCCTCTTATAAAAGGGAACTCCCCCTTCACTCTAATTCACACATTCTAAGCCATTTGGTTTGGCCAAAATCTGCCCAAATACCCTATCAGCTGTCCTCCATTCATCCTAGAGTCTTTCCTTTAGTCATAAAGACAACCTATGGATCCCTTTTGATCAAATCAAAAGGAAGAACCCGAAGAAGTGGTTAATATTCCATCACCTCTTTCAAGTTCCTTTCTTCTTCCATTTACTTTTTCTTTGTTGTTTCTATTCTAAAATAATAACACCAGTATATTATTTATACTATTATGTTATTATAAATATGTTACAACCAAATTCATTACTCTATCCATCCTTTGAATGACATGTCACCATACGTGCGTACGTACAACTTATCGTCTCCACATCGTGGTGTAATTGTTATTCAATACATTATTTTTTGGATGGGTATAATAATGATGTGAAATTGATGTAAATAAAAAATATAATATGATAATTATTCGTTATATATGATATTACATCCAATTATATATTATTTTAATATCAAAAGAGTGATGTTGTCGCTCGTGCATACGTACGGATTACCATCTCCACAAACGTGATAAGATTCATTCCCCATCGTATCCATTCAAGACTAATTTCCATTAGATGATTAAAAATAATGATTAAAGACTTGATATCATTATGGATATGAATAAGATACATCCCATCCATAATAATTATGACTCACATAGCAAATAATATAAAGGAAAACAAATTCCTTAACACCCAAAACGACGATAATACTAAGATATTATTAACAAAGAAATGTTAAAAGATCATATATGATATCATATTAATGTATATGATTATTGTATAATTTAATAACAATTATTTCACCATTATACAAGAGGTTAGCCTACCCTAGACCAAGGAAAAGTACAAGGTAAGGGTTAATTCTAAAATCTCTTTATTATTTGAGGTTTTTTATATGTAATTATCTACTAAGACCTCTTTATCATCCACATCCATGTTTCTAAAAAATATATTTCAAAACATTATTAATATTTTAGAGAATCTAGGTTAAATTCATTTATACCCTTGTTTGACTTTTTATAATATGTTTATAAATTAATCTTTCTGTCATTTTCCAAACAAGGTCATGTTTAACCTTTTCGACAAAATTAAGGTAAGAATGTCTTTTTTTTTAACTTATACGGTGGGTGCGGCTATTTTCCACCGTTATAAAATTGTCGAAGCTTTCCTTAAAAGTTTATAAGAATATTTTCAAAGTAAATGTTTTTTATTTTAATTATGATACTTTTAAATGATTTCAAAAAAAGACATATTTCTCTCAAATAGTTTTGATTTCATCTATGTCAACATCCTTTAATGGATTTTAAGCTTCTTTGAAGTTGATTTATTATGATACAAAAATTCCATATAGTGTTGAAGGTTCTGTGATATGTTTGACTATGGATGTTTTATTTTTATACCATTCATGTTTTATGGATAAAGTATTGACATTTCGTATGCAAGTTTTAATACGAATGTTTATGTTATGTTTAAACTTGTTCATATGAGAAATGCATTGGACTTAGTAAGTGATGGGTGGACCCCGCTATAACTCCTTGATGTATCGGTAGGTCTCATGAGACAAACTAGTGTCTTGGAACAAGGCCTTGACAAAAATATTATTTATAGTCTTGGCACAAGGCCTTGACTATGTGGTTATGATAGTGTGGCATTATGTATTCCATCATTATGAAAGTGGTTATTGATATTGCATGTGATTATTAGACTTATAGAATATCCATGTGAATAATTAAATGGCATTATTTCATTTTATTTTTTCCATATTATGATAAATTTCATGTTTAAAAGGCTTTTTTTTAGTTTTATACATTGCCTTAAATTTTTATGCTTATTTATGAAAATTTTCATTGTATTGCTTACCCTTACTAAGCGTTTGAGCTCACCCCTTTCTATGCTTTAATTTTGCCAAGATTCCAAGAAGTGTATTGTGATTGATATGCAGGTTTAAGCCAAGGGAAAAATGGAATTCATAAAAGATTATTTATGTTATTTTTTATGTTATAAAGTGTAATGTAACATTCATGTATGTAATCTATTTTCCAAGACTGCTAAACTGATCAGTCCTTAGGGACTTTATTCCTTGTAATCATGACAATATATTAAAATAATACACCAACTCTGGGTAACTGGGGTCGGGGTGTTACATCGAGGCAAGTGATAAGGGATTGATTATCCACTTCATTGTTGGTACAAATTCTAAAAACCGGAACAAATAGTGTAAAACAGCTTGTGCAGGCATGGTGAACATGATACCTAGGCCTACCCTATTATATCTATAACCATTGAGCCTTCTACTGGTCATACTATACGAAGTTCCATCGAAGTGAATCTTCCAATACAGAATGACTTGATCCACAAAGAGGATTGCCTCATCTGGGAATTCATGGTTCAGAGACTTCGTTTTAGGGTCTGGATGGGCATTAAGAAATTCTACTAGTGTCTTCCCCTTGATAACTTTATGAGAAAAGAACCTGATATTGAACTATTGAAGGATCATTGACCATCGAGTTAGATGACCTATCAAAATGGCATGATTAAGGATTTACATCAATGGATCCACAGTGGACACCAGTTGTATCCCATTGTGCAACAATTAATGTCGTAATTTTTTCACTAAAAATACCCACGCAAGGCAGCTCTTACCAATAGAGGAATATCTTATCTCTATATCATGGAGCATTTGAATGAGATAATATAAACTGTTCTCTATCCCTTCATTTTTCTTTTGAGGGAGAAGGGATGAGGGATCATTCCAAGACAGTTACATAAAAGACCAGCAGCTTCCCAGAGACAAGTTGCATCCGAACTATAGGTTTTAATAAATACTATTTCCTTTCCTCAAAATTAGTCTAGAACTCTTCATTACATTGATAATTGGAACCTTTATTCATGATCCTGAAAAGGTCTTACACTTTCCAGCCATATTTGGGATGAATCGGAATATGTAGGTTAAGTGTCCCTAAAAACCTCAGATTTACTGAAGATTTCTCAAAGGTGTCATCTGGCTGATAACCCTGATCTTATCCAGATCAATATTAATGCCTCTATATCTGAAAACAAAGAAAATAAAATTTCATGAGGTTACCCCGAAAGCACATTTCAAGGGGTTCTTCTTCAGGTGGAAGGAATGGAGGAATCATAAAACTTTATCAAGATCTCATAGGTGGTCTTATAATTGATGGGATTTGACCACCAGTTCTTCCATGTAGCATTTCACCAATGTCCTAAGGACCGGCTTGAATATGCGGTCCATGGAACGTAGAAAGGAGGTTCTTGCATTATTTTGACCGAATGGCATTACCTAATAGAATAAGGTACCTTGTGGTGACCATAAGGTGGCGTATTATTAATCCTCAGAATCTATTAAGATTTTATTAAATCCAGAATACCCATCCAGGAAAGAAAAAAGATTAGAATCCAGCGGTAGCGTCGAACAGCAACCCTATCGGTGGTAGGGAAAAATTGTCCTTCAGATAGAGACAATTGAGATCCTATAAGTCGGTGTAGACTCTGATCTATTTGTTATTATTCATGATGAGAACAATGTTGGATAACCATCTATGGTACTATACCTCCTTGACGAAGTTGTATTTAATGGGTTTATCAACCTTGGCCTCGACCATGGCACCTTGAGAAGGGTGCATCTTATAGGGAGGTTGTTTGAACCCGCGATGATTTACTAGGAGTGTGAGATTGTGGGCGGTGACCTAAAGATCAATCCCTGGAATATCTTCATAGCTCCATGAAAATAAATCATGATGCTACTTTTGGAAATCCGCATAGTATTTTTGTTCTTCAGTAGACATGGATGCACTGATTAGTGTTGGTTTTAGATCTATATCAACACCAAGATTCGCCTATACCAACTCATCAATGGAGGTAGAGACACCTTCCTCGAATGTGGGAGGGGCATCTTCCAAATCCTTCTAATCATCCATAGTGAGAGGATCATAGACATAAGGCAATTCATCTATGTTGGATGATCCTAAGGGAATCCTAGTGCTAGCCTAATCAGCAGTGGAAACCTCATCGGGGGACTCCTGCACTAATAAAAACATGGAGATGAAAGCTGTTGATCTGATCCCATCAAGCCATCAACCCAATGGGCCAAGTTTGATAACATCAAAGTAACAGTGGTGCATCGACTTAATCCACTTTATCCTAGCCCAGTGAAATAAGAAATTATAACATATTTCCATTACCATGGGGTGAACATCCCGATACCTCACATGGGTAAGGGGATCTTTGATTTCTCTATCGTAATTCATTGAGGAGTATGATGTGATCTTCCTCTGCTCATTATACCAGGGAAAGAACTTTCCCCTTATCTCATAGATTAAAAAGCAGTGCCCCATGTCTAGGTTTTTTTCCTCTAATTGGTGAATTGGTAAAATTTAGGCATCATCCAAATCTACACACAGGTCATCCACAATGGTAGTATGCTCACCCTCTTTAGTCGGAATCTTCTTTCCTTGCTCTTGCAGTAGTCAGCATCCAGGTAACGGGATTCAAAAGAGAAAAAGGGATATTTTTCACCCTAGAATATTCCCACTCGACCATTGAGGATGTACTTAAGGAATTGATGATATGAAGAAGAACTGGCACATGCAGGTGGAGCCGGGGCCTACCCATTAATGAATTGTAATAAGTGTCATGTGGGACAACTGTGAAATCAGTACTAGAAACTAGGACATCAAACTGGGTCTTTAGGCATATCTTACCAACTATGTTCGACTAAGTCCTGTTCTAACCTTGAATCTTTAGGTCATAGGGACTCAGATCTTCTTCGTACAACCCCATCTTGAAGATATTCTAGGTCGGGAAAAGATTGATTCAAAATCCTGTGCCTAAAAGACAATAGTGGACCTCTTCGAAATTGAACTGGCCAGTGATGTACAGTGGTTAGATGTGCTCATGTATTGGAGAACCTCCATCTTTTACTAAGAATGAAATGATGTCCTAACACTCTTTCTGTTCGACTGCCTCATCATAGAAAGATTCTATGGTTGCAACCACCATTTCAAATTGGAGGGGGCTTAATGAATCTTCTGTGAGGGCTTTACGTATATCTTATGATAGCAGGATAGAACCAAGGATCAAAATATGATCAGTAATGTTGGTATGATTCTTTAGGACATCATATTTCTTTGTCAGGCATACACTTCTACTAATAAGAGTTCACTCAGCGACATGAGGTATGAAGGGTGCTATTGGTCGAACCAGTATATTCCAGATGGTGCTAGAAATGTACCACTTCTCACTAGTCAAACTGCATAGAGTGTAACAAACCAAGATTTTATGAGATATGCAGTATACACAACCCTATTCATGGCTCGTGTTACACAATATTTCAAGTTCATCTTGTAGAAATTATTCTACGCAACATTAAGTATAGATTTTATTTAATGTATAAATGAAATAAGTTTTGATTACATTATACGCAACACCAAAGGAAGCTTCCACTACACGCAGCCCTGACTTGGCTTGTATTACATGCAATCGCGACCTTCCTCGTTAGCGTGTGTAGTACACAATACCGGGTTTCACTAAATAATGATATATTGTTATAATGTTATTATTAACTAGCCGTTATGAATAGTATTAACTAAATTTAATATTTTATAACATTATTATTCATCTTACACATGTTATAAGAACAAAATAATTTTTTCAGGTAAAATAAGAATTTTTCAAAAAATGTAGATTTTTCGCCATTTGATGGCGCACCCACTTTAAATCTATTTTTGACATGTTTATAAGTTCAATTTGACAAAATAAAATTATTCCTTGGAATCAGGATATAAAAATTTACATTAGATAAAATTTTCATATTATTCTGATAACATTCATATTTTAATGAATAGTAAAAACACGCTATATTCTAATTAAAAACATCTTCTTTATTGTAATAATTTATATGGTTAAATTATAGTATTTAACGGTTTTAGAGTATAAATAGAATATATTTTTATAATTTAATATAATTTATGTCATTAGAATTGATTTTACATTGAATTCATAGGTAAAATAATTTCAATCTTTTGTAATGTTTTAACTTTTAAAACTCTTTTTCTTAACAACGGGGTTAATTTTAAATTAATTTCATCAACTTCTGTGATTTGAATTTGTAAAAATGGATTCCATATTTGGAATCATTGGTTCCAAATTATTTTAATAGGATACTTTTTATTTTTGGGCACTATGAATAATAACTACGGTAAATTTTATTTACCATAGTTAAAGGTAAATAGGGTAATTAAGGGTAAATATAATATTATAAAATTACCCTAACACTTGTCTTAATATAATAGGATGATTATATTTCGTCCAAAGGCATATTTGGGTCGAAATGGAATTCATTGGAACCCACTTGGATGTGATTAAGACCTTTAATTTATTTTATTTTAAAGAAAGTGAAATATGTCTCACTGAAACGTTAATAATTAAAGTATTTTTAATATAAGGTTATACAGAATATAAATTCTATTATAAATAAATATTTGAAAGATAAATTTTTTTTATTTGTTATGGTAATTTATTTGTAATTTTTAAGGTATATTTAATTACCTTAATAGCTTATATATTAATGATGCATAAATTAATTACTTAGTGAAAATTCAATAATATAATTTTTATTAAAGTAATAATACCCATAAAAAAGCCCAAAAACGTGACCAAAACCTATTGGTAGAGTATATATAAACCATAAACATCCAAGGGTTGACTTTTGGACCATCTGCATCCTTATAAAAGAGATTATGACATTTATATTATTTTATTTTAATAATGTCAAAGTTGTCACCTTCATAACTTAATAAATATAACAATTTAAATGTTGTGATTTGAAGATGATCAATTTTAGTAAATTTATTATTATGAAATTTAATAGATTTATCTTCATCATAGGATTTTATTGTTAATTTTTATTCAACAAATAAGTATATTAAATAATTATACAAAAATGTTATAGTAATTATTTTATTAAGAGAAATATCAAATAAATGGTTTTAAAAATATTAAAATAAATAATATATGAACTATTTAATGTGATACACTAATTTTATAGATGAATATGACATTTTAGGAACCTATTAAATATTTTTTATCGAATATATCTTCTCTATGTATTTTATTTAAATTCAAATAATTGAATAGTGTCTAAATTGACACTATTGATATTTTATAAAAATAACGTATTATTAAATTGTTTAAAAATCACAAAAATATTTAAAAATTTCAAAATGAAAATTATATGGTCTAAAATGTACTAATATATCTAATTATGGAAAATTCACAATAAATAAGTTAGTATTTATATCAATTTAAAAATTAGAATTGTATTACCACAAATAAATTTAAGTAGATTAAATTAGGATAAATCAAAATGATAAGGTTTAAAATAAATTCAAAACACGTATAAATTTTATTGGTTGATTTTATTACAACCCTAGATTATTCCATATTATAATTTGAGTCATTTTTGATGTTTTTAGTGGGGTTTGAATTTATTATAAATTAATATTTTTTATGTTTCCAAAGGTGCCCCTCTCCTCCCTTATAAAAGGGAACCTCTTCCCTCTCCTCATCACAACACTTTTAGCCTTCAAGATTGGCCAAACCCTACCAATTTCTCTTCTCCAATTTTTTATTAACATACTATAGGTCCTGGTATTCTTCAAAGACCAACTTTATTGCCCAAAGACGAGGTTAAGAAGAGGCGCGTCAAAGAATAGGTAATATCCTTTTCCGATCCTTTGCAATTTATTTCTTCTTCTACTTCTTCTTATTTATTTGTTTCATCATAAATTAATAACATCAGTATCACTAATATATTGATATGTTATTATAAATATGAAACAAGCCTATTTCACCTTCTATCTATCCTACAGAAAATAAAATCATTGTGCGTGCGTACATATGGAATACCGTCTCCATGCCGTGATGTAATCTGTTTTCCACCACCACCTTACTTAGATGGGTATAATGGTGTAAATAATAACTATATATGATTATTATTACATTATACTAATTCTAAGACATTCCATTATTCACTCCAATGCCATTCAATAATTATGGGAACGATATCGTCGCTCGTGCGTACGTATGACTTACCGTCTCCACGGTGCGATGAGATTCATTCTACATGATCTTCATTAAACCACGATTATATAAATGAATTGAATGAATAAATATGATAAATATTACACTAATACAATTCTTTAAATGACTTATCCATAACCTAAAAATAGGAATAATAATTTATTCGACAAAACATGCATAAGAACATATAGTAATGAACACCCGAATAACAAGTAGCAATGAAATATTACTAATAAGAAGATAATAATATGACCAAATATGATATCATAACAGTGAATATGATTCTATAATAAGTCAATGACATTATTTAAATCATTATAAATGAGTTTTGGATGTGTACGAAGCATATCAGACCTAAGGTAAGGGAAAATCTCACAATCTCATTTTTATCTGAGATTGTTTATACTTCAAAATTTACAGGGGAATATTTCTCATCCACATCCATATTTCCTCAATATGTAATATTATTTCTATCCTCAAAAAATTATTTAAATCCAATTTTACCTATTGGTGAATTTTTAGTAAAATATATGAAAGGAATCTTTTTTTGTTTTCAGTACGAGATACTTTTTGACTTTTTCGGCCAAAGTACGAGAAGAATGTTTTTTTAACTTATACGGAATGAATGGATTTTTATGATTTCATAGAACATTAATTACATTATGATTCATTTACAATTTTTCCAGTTTATTTTTAATTAACTTCTTTTGGTTTAAAATTGTATGACATGTTAAGAAATAAAAAATGTTTTTGAAGTAGAAAGGATATTTTCCTCAAGAATGGAGTTCAAGTGTTTTATCAAAATTATTTTCCATCTAAGATCATATAAGGTTCTGTTCCTATCCCTATTTTTACATTTATTTGATTATGTTATGATGGAATTATTTTTATTAAGTCCTTTTATATTATATGGATTATGATATGATGGCATGATGTTTAAGAATCCCATTTTTATTACATGGGTTATGCTATGATATATGATTTATGATTTTGTGGCACACATAATAATGGTTTAATTACGAGCTGGGTGGGACCTATATCTCCATCCAATTCATCAGGTAAAGATTTATATCTCATGCGATAGACATGGCTGGAACGACAATTTTATCCAGTTCAGTGATACAGGATTGGAACGAGGAGTGAACTCGGTTCAGAAATGGACTTTGTCCGCTATGATAGTCTTGGCAGTGAGTCTTGACTAATATGAAATGATTTCCTATGATTATATGTGTATTCCAAAAAGATTCATGCTTTATGGTATGATTATTGGGATTACATTTCATTACTATGATTTATCCAATGTTATGATATTTTGATCTCTTTTCCAGGTTAATATTTTCAAAATGTTAGGTTCTTATGAATATGATATGATTGATATTTCCTTTGTTTACCCTTACTGAGAATTTGAGCTCACCCTTTTTTATGATTTCTTTTCCCCAGGTCAGGAAGAAGGGTATTAAGTAGGATATTCCAAAAGGGGCTCTAGATATGATGAAATAAATGGGAGACAGTGCAGATGCTTTATGAACTAGTTGTTTATGTTTCCCAGTTTCTAAAGACACTATACCAATATGGTCCTATAATGGTTTTGTTTTATGTTGTAACATGTATCCTTCAATTTTTAAGTAATAACAATGTTTGTAAAGTATGGGTCATTATAGTTGGTATTAGAGGGAAGGTATAGTCAACCTTTGGAAACTAGGATGAGAAACCTTTAGTGAAATCCCTAGAGATATTTCTAAGGTATGTCTAGGGATGTCCCTAAGGTTAAGTATAAGTATAGGTTATATTCCAAGAATTACGGTAATGATCTTAGAATTAAACCTAAGATTTTAGATATTGAAGGTAATCCCCTTTTATTATGTTGTTCTCCTAGTATGATTTTTGCCTCTTACACTATTCTTTTTGGGTTTTAGACGATGGATGGAACCCAAAGGAACCGTGTTGATCAATGTAATGGCAAATGCAATGATTGTCCTCCTGAACAAAACATTGTTATGGGAGATGGAGTGAAAAATCTTATTGTTATACTTACACAAGCTATAAATCATTCTGGACTTCCGAATGAGCAGAGAAGGGAACAATATTCTATTGAGTCCTTTATGAGGCAACACCCACCTTCTTTTAGTGGGTCTTCTGATTCACCTATTGCTGAACAATGGATCAGTTCCATTGAAAAGATATTTTCCATACTTTGATGTTCAAAACATGAAAAATTCATTCTGGCTGTTTACCGTTTATAAGGTGAAGTAGACCAGTGGTGGTGTCTAATTAAGAATACAAGGCACCGATGTGAAATTGAATCCATGGAATGGGACGAGTTCAAGAACTTGTTTTTCAATAAGTACTTCCCTTGTATTATTCGAAAAAAGATGGAAAGAAGTTCCTTGAGCATAAGAAAAATGATAATGAATCTATTGGTATATACGAGGAGAATTTTACAAGGCTTGAAAGGTATGCATCTGGATTTATCATCCAACTTGAAAGTAAAGTTGATCGATTATTTAGTGGCTTAAAACCAAGTCTTCAAAGGGAATTAGCTATAAGAGACTTCTGTAGATTTGAAGAAATTGTGCGTTATGCTATCAAGGTAGAACTATAATTTGGTGTTACATATCCATCTCATGGTTTTCACAAGAAACGAAAGATGGGGTTCAAGGAAAAATCTCAAAAAAATGGTGAAAAGAAGACGAATGTTTCTTTTTTCTCAAAGTGTGGAAAGAAGCATGGTGGGGATTGTCTTAAAGGGACTATAAAATGATTTTTAACTGTGGAAATGTAGGTCATTGAGCAGGTGAGTGTCAAAGTAATGGAAAAATGGTAGCTAATAATTTGAATAGAGAAAATACTATAGAGAACGCACCACAAACACTTCAATTATACAAGTGCAAGGAAATGGGGCATTATGTTAATCAATGCCCTAATACAAGGGTAAATGATGATCGACATCAACAACCTCTTAAGGAAAAGGACAAAGGGAAGTCACATGCGATCACTATTGGCGATGTTGAATACGACAATGATGCGGTGGGATGATTAAGTGTTTATAAAATGGGATTCCAAAATAATGTTGTATATAATATCGTGGAATATTGGAATATTTATGTATTGGTCTATTTTGGTTTTCAATAATTTTATGGTATTGGTAACCATGAAAAGTGATTGAAATATTTTTGGAAAGCAGATGAAATGCGCAAGGAGAAAATAATATGTATGATAGTATCCATGAGCTCATGACTGATATATGGACAAAGTGATATCATGGTTTGAGTATATCGAAATTTTTGGATTTTGGTATGTGGAAAGAATTAACTTTTGACAGCATTCATGTTTTCACTAAGGTTCTATGGTAATTCACGTTTCAAGAGAATACATGATTAAGGTATTCACATGTTTAGAATGCGATCAACAAGATATATCTTTTGATATATGGGGGATAAATGATGGTATTCACGTTCTTGTTTTGTGACCTTTAAAGTAATCGTTTTCTTTATACTATGATATTAGACAGATGTATTTGGGATAAGCCTAAAGATTGGAATGGATTATGTTGGACATCAGATAGTATTGTTTAAGGCTAGAACTTTTTTTGATATTATTTCTGGAATGTTATAATAGTGTAGTTTTAGAAAAAGGACAACCTGCAGGATGGGTGACATCTCGTCGCATCAGACAAGGTTGCTGCAATCGAAACCCACAACCGAAGTGCAACAGACCTTTATCACCTACCAATAGCCTAATGGAAGTCCCTGGTTAGTATAAACTAGTTTAATTTTATTAATCAGGATGATAGATGAAGTATGAGTCCATTTTTGGAACCATATACGATTAATCTCACCTTAGATGGACTTATGTATATAACTTTTGCTAACCTTATGTTTGAGACTAATGGAATAACCTATCATTCTATTTCATGATCTGTTAACACTTTGTAAAAGACAAATTCATCTTCATTTACTTAAGAGATGAAGTGGAAATTATTCAAGGCATGAGAAATGGTAAGATTGTACCAAAATCAAGTATGTATTTATTTTTATTCAATAATTCTTCAACATTTGGGAAATGATCTTGAAAAATAAAAATCTTATCCTAGTGCCCTCATATCTGATGAAACTGATGGTACCTTAGATCATCACGAATTTATGGTTTTGTGATTGTTGGATTTTTCATAACCATGTCCTCTACCACTCTTCATCAGAAGTTTATGGTTATATTTATCTTCCATATCCATATTTTCATGTATGTTATCCTAAGTGGAAACCCAGTGATGAGTTAATTTGGGTAACCATTATGTTTCTTACTTCACTTTTTAAAATTAAGTTTTAGTATTCCTTTTTACAATGAGGGTTTCTATGAAAGAAACTTTGAAGTAGTAAATGATTTATCACCTCAATGAATTTCAAGGGTGAAATTTATTTTAAGGGGGGTAGAATGTAACACCCCAAGATTTTATGAGATATGAAGTATATGCAACACTATTCTTGGCTCGTGTTACACACAATTTCATGTTCGTTTTGTAAAAATTATTCTATGCAATATTTAGTATAGATTTTTTTTAATGTATAAATGAAATAAGTATTGATTACAATATACGCAACACCAAACGGAGCTTCCACTACACGCAGCTCTGACTTGGCTTGCATTACACAAAATCACGACCTTCCTCATTAGCATGTGTAGTACACAATATCGGGTTTCTCTAAACAATGATATATTGTTATAATATTATTATGAACTAGCTGTTATAAATATTATTAACAAAATTTTAAATTTTTTAAAATTATTATTCACCTTACATTTGTTATAAAAACAAAATAAATTTTTTGGGTAAAATAAGTATTTTTCAAAAAATGCAGTTTTGCCGCCTTTTGATGGCGCACCAACTTTAAATATAGTTTTTGACATGTTTATTAGTTCAATATGACAAAATAGAATTATTATTTTGAATCATGACATAAAAATTTACTTTGGATAAATTTTTCATATTATTCTGATAACTTTCATATTTTAATGAATAGTAAAAACACGCTATATTTTAATTAAAAACAATTTTTTTTATCGTAAAAATTTGTATGGTTAAATTATAATATTGAATTTTTTTAAAGTATAAATAGAATATATTTTTACCATTTAATATAATCTATGTCATTAGCATTGATTTTACATTAAACTCATAGGTAAAATAATTTCAATCTTTTGTAATGTTTTAACTTTTAAAACTCATTTTCTTAACAAGAGGATTATTTTTAAATTAATTTCTACAACTTCTGTGATTTTAATTTGGAGAAATGGATTCCATATTTGGAATCATTCGGTCCAAATTATGTTAATAGAATACGTTTTATTTTTTGTCACTATGAATAGTAACAACGGTAAATTGTATTTACCATAGTTAAAGGTAAATCGGGTAACTAAGGGTAAATATAATATTATGAAATTACCCTAACACTTGTATTAATATAATTGGATGATTATATTTCATCCTAAGTCATATTTCGGTCGAAATTGAATTCATTTGAACCCACTTGGATGTGATTAAGACCTTTAATTTATTTTATTTTAAAGAAAGTGAAATATGTCCCACTCTAACTTTAATAATTAATGTATTTTTAATATAAGGTTATACAGAATATAAATTCGATTATAAATAATCATTTTAAACCTAAAATGTTTTTATTTGTTATGGTATTTTTTTTTTGTAATTTTTAAGTGATATTTAGTTACCTTAATAGCTTATACATTAATGATGCAGAAATTATTTACTTAATAAAAAATCAATAATATAATTTTTATTAAAGTAATAATACCCATAAAAGGGCCCAAAACTTGACCAAAACATATTTTTAGAGTATATATATACCATAATCATCCAATGGTCGACTTTGGGACCATTTGTAGCCGTATAATAGAGATTATGACATTTATATTATTTTATTTTAATAATGTCAGTGGTGTCACCTTCATAACTTAATAAATATAACAATTTAAATGTTGTGATTTGAAGATGATAAATTCGAGTAAAATTCTTATTATGAAATTTAATAGATTTATCTTTATCATAGGATATTATTTTTAATTTTTATGCATCAAATAATTATATTAAATAATTATACAAAAATTCTATATTAATTATCTTATTAAGTTAAATATCAAATAAATGGTTTTACAAATATTGAAATAAATAGTATATGAACTATTTAATGTGCTCCACTAATTTTATAGATTAATATGACATGTTTTAAATCTATTAAATATTTTTGATCAAATATATCTTCTCTGTGGATTTTATTTAAATTCAAATAATTGAATAGTGTCAAAATTGACACTATTGATATTTTATAAAAAATTACATATTATTAAATTGTTTAAAAATAACAAAAATATTTAAAAATTACAAATTGAAAATTATATAAACTAAAATGTAATAATTTATCTAATTATGTAAAATTAACAACAAATAAGTAAGTATTTATAATAATTTAAAAATTATAAATTTATTACCACAAATAAATATAAATAGATTAAATAAGGATAAATCAAATTGATAAGGTTTAAAATAAATTCCAAACATGTCTAAATTTAATTGGTTGATGCGATTACAACCCTATCTCATCTCATATTCTAATTTGAGTCATTTTGGATGTTTTTATGTGGGTTTTGAATTTATTATAAATTAATATTTCTTATATTTCCAAAGGTGCCCCTCTCCTCACATATAAAAGGGCGCCTCCTCCCTATCCTCCTCACACCACTTTGAGCCTTCTAGCTCAGAAAACCATACCTATTTATCTTCCCTTATTCCATGGTAACATACTAGAGGTCATGTTCTTCTTCAAAGACCAACTTTAGTGCCCTAAGAGGAGGTTAAGAAGAGGCGCGTCAAAGAAGAGTTAATATCCTTTACCGATCCTTTCCAATTTATTTCTTCTTATAATTATTTTTATTTATTTGTTTCATCATAAATTAATAACTTCAGTATCAATCATGTACTGATATGTTATTATAAATATGAAACAACCCTATTTCAAATTTTATCCATCCTATGGAAAATGAAATCATTGTGCGTGTGTACGTATGGAATACCGTCTCCACGCCGTGGTGTAATCTGTTTTCCACCACCACCTTCCTTAAATAGGTATAATGGTGTAATTAATAACTATATATTATTATTATAACATGATATAAATTTTGATACATTCCATCATTCACTCCAATACCACTTAATAATTATGGGAATGATATCGTCGCTCGTGCGTACGTACGGCTTACCCTCTCCACAGTGCGATGTGATTCATTATACATGATCTTCATTAAAACATGATTATATAAATGAATTTAATGAATAAATATGATATATATTACACTAATATCATTCTGTAAATGAGGTATTTATAACCTAAAAAGAGGAATATGAATTTATTCGACAAAACATGCATAATAACATAAAGCAATGAACACCCGAATAACAAGTAGCAATGAAATTTTACTAATAAGAAGATAAGAATATGACCATATATGATATCATAACAATGAATATGATTCTGTAATAAGTCAGTGACATTATTTAAATCATTATACAGGAGGTTCAGATACGTACGAAGCATATCAGACCTAAGGTAAGGGAAAATCTCACAATCTCATTTTTATCCGAGATTGTTTATACTTCAGAATTTACTGGGGAATATTTATCATCCAAATCCATTTTTCCTCAATATGTAATATTATTTCTATCCTCCTAAAATTTTTTAAATCAGATATTACCTATTTTTTAATTGTTAGTAAAATATATGAAAGGAATATTTTTTCGTTTTCAGTACGAGATACTTTTTGAAATTTTCAGAAAAAGTACAAGAATAATGTTTTTTTAACTTATAGGACATGAATGGATTTTTATGATTTCATATAACATTATTTCCATGAAGCTTCCTTTACAAGTTTTCAAGTTTATTTTTAATTAACTTTTTTTTGTGTAAAATTTAATGACATGTTAAGAAAGGAAAAATGTTTTTGAAGTAGAAAGGATATTTTCCTCAAGAATGGAGTTCAAGTGTTTTATCAAAATTATTTTCCATCTATGATAATATAGTGTTCTATTCCTATCCCTATTTTTACATTGATTTGATTATGTTTTGATGGAATTATTTTTATGATGTCCTTTTATCTTATATGGATTATGATATGATGACATGATGTTTAAGAATCCCATTTTTATTACATAGGTTATGCTATGATATATGATTTATGATTTTGTGGCACACATAACAATGGTTTCATTATGAGATGGGTGGGACCTATATCTCCCTCCAATTCATTGGGTAAAGATTTATATCTCATGAGATATACATGGCTGGAATGATAAGTTAATCTGGTTCAGTGATATAGGACTAGAACGCGGAGTGAACTCGGTTCAGAAATGGACTTTGTCCACTATGATAGTCTTGGAAATGAGTCTTGACTAATATGAAATTATTTCCTATGATTATGTGTGTGTGCCAAAACGTTTCATGTTTTATGTTATGATTATTTGGATTACATTTCACTAATATGATTTATCCCATGTTAGGATATTATGATCTCTTTTGCAGGTTAATATTTTCAAAATGTTACGTTTTTATGAATATGATATGATTGATATTTCCTTTGTTTACCCTTACTGAGAATTTGATCTCACCCTTTTGTATGTTTTCTTTTCCCCAGGTCAGCAAGAAGGGTATTAAGTAGGATATTCCAAAAGGGGCTCTAGATATGATGAAATAAATGAGAGAAAATGTAGATGCTTTATGAACTAGTTGTTTATGTTTCCCAGTTTCTAAAGACACTATACCTATACGGTCCTATCATGGTTTTGTTATATGTTGTAATAAGTATGCTTCAATTCTGAAGTAATAACAATGTATGTAAAGTATGGGTCGTTATATATAGTGACTACTAGATGATGGCCAGATGAATGAGGCCCATCCACAACAGAACGTGATTTATCATAGCATGGTCATGGTGGCTCTGCCTGATCACACAGTAAAAATGGCGGTGGAGGAAAATTTAAAGAAATGAGATGAGAAGAATGTGCATGATGAGCTCTATGTTGGGCCTGTTGTCTGGTCTTGGTGGTGTTCACAGCATGGCTAGAATCACTGGCCAATGAATTCTGACGATTAACATACACATAGCTTCATTGACACTGGTATCAACTGGGTACATTGGAAGGGTTCGTCTGGCACTCTTCATCATCAGGAACCATGTAAGGGTTTACTAGTTAGATGGTATTGATAGAAGAGTACTTCTAATCATCACTTGTGGATTCATTTACTAATAGGTGAATTTTGGGGGCAATCCCCATCTCTAGGGGAATGAAATCTCCAAGAGTAAGAAATAGATTTAGTATAGGTGGATGAATTCGATCTCCCTTGTGTCATCATCACTTACTACCCTAAGAGGATGAAGGCCGAGATATTGATGTAGATGTAGTACCCAGAAGGTATCATAGATACTTCTAAAGGCTTAAGCTGACTTAAATCTACATGGATAATATCATGGACATGGGTGAATGGCTTGTGAGATATTCAATCATCATACTTTTGAGACTCTCCATTAGAAACCAGATGCCATTCACCCTCACTATCGTTGTCAGACTTTAAAAACTCACATGGAATGTGTGTCAAGGTCAGACCCAAATCTGACTATGTTTTCATCTTCTTGGTCTTGAAGCCAATATTTGAACATGTAGAACTACTTGAGGGTATGACTAAGGAACTGGTGATAGGGTTATTAAATTGGGTGATTAGTGATATCCTCCTCTTGAGGACTCTTACATTCTTGAAACCACAAAATTCCCTAGTCCAAGGCACATCATAAATAACTGGAAACCTAGGCCTTGTTAAATGAGTAGGTCTGGTTCCATTGATCTGAGAAAGGGTCTCTGGGATCCTGACCCTAATGAGAGGCTAGAAAAGCATGATGATGAGGTGTAACCTGATTATCTCACCTAGGTTGTGGTGGTGCATTACACGGGGGTGCATGCGGATTCTGAGGCAGTCGTTGCTGATCTAGAGGTTACACCTAATGTGGTGGGACTCTATGAGACTATAGAGGTTTCTATATCAATAACAATTCATGCTACTTAGGGGCCTCTATTTGTGAAATATAATCAATCTCAACCTTGGAGGCTCTTCGTGTCGGAGCAAAAAGAGGCAACAGGCGCCTGTGCTTGTCCTATGGAAAGGATTCTTCTAAATGATCATCTTTGTCAGAGAAATCTAGGAACCCACATTTAATGTTATGAGTGATGAGAGAAGGGTCCAATTGAGTATTCACATTCCACATGCACATTGTTAGTAGTTTTTTCTGAGTTGGAAGCATATCGATTGAATATGTGAGGTCCTTCCACCTGGAAACAAAGTATGCAACTCACTCATCTATCATTTGCTTTCACTTGAGAAGATCATCAATGCTAGTCTTCTGGGTGGTGGAACTGAACAGGTAGAGAAACTTCCAGTGAAGATCCTCCCAAACAACTATTGACCCAATGGTTAACTTGTTGTAATAAAAAACATGGGCCCCTCAAATGTTTGTATAAAACACTGGAACGTAGTAGCTTCATGTTGGGATGGAGTTCCCGACATGGGTGCACACCATAAAATAAAGTGGGTTAGGTGATTTAATGGATCTCTTGTCCCACTAATAGGGTAAAAGGTAGGATTTTCAAAACCTAGGGGTGCTGGAATATCATCTACACATGCCGGATATCATTTTTGATCTGGTGGGATTGCCACCTATCATGTTTCTAGATCCTTGAGGCGAGTAATAAGAGTATCCATTGGATCATCTTGGAATGGGTTCCTATCTTGAAGAGGGTCCTTGACCATCAATGTGTTGGCAGGCACTTCAACAATGTACATGGGTCCACCATCTCATGGAGAAATTGGAGAAATTTCCCAATGAGCTAGGTGAATAACGTGTGGTGCTGCTGGAGGAAACTGAGGAACGACCAGTGGAGCTTGCGGGGTGGCCGGTGGATCCTAAGCTGAATCCTGAGGTAGGTCATAGTGTAGCTTTGGTGGATTTGGTGATGCAAATTGTAGCTGATTTCTATAAACATCACCCTCTAGAGGCATCTTTACTAGATGGTCTGATTATAACCAAGAAACACAAGGTAGTGAGCAATAAGGAGCATATCCAATGCAACAAGACGACACCAATGGCCAATGTCGTCGAAGTGTTCCGGGATTTTTGGGTAAACTGACCTTAAATGATGGAGATGGAAATGAATTATCCCTATGGTTTAGTGGAAGAACATAACCTCATGATGTGTGAGGGACTCTAGAATATTAAATTTTTCCATTACAATTGGCCAGAACATCTCTGGGTAGTGGTCCACTATGAGAATGTGCCACAATCATCTTAGATCAGACATGAGATCCAATAATTTATTTCCCCATTCATCGATTGGGGTTGGTTGATGGATCTTTAAAAGTACTGAATCGGATCATTATGGTGGTAAGATGGTTGGTGGAGAGTATAACACATGAGCCGAAAAATTTCCATATCTTGGGATTCTTCCTGAAGAATGCAATGATGGCACCACCACATACCTATAACATGTACCAATGACCACTACTTCTTGGGCAGGGAATATGGTCATTGGTGGTGGGATTCACTGTTTCTCATCCTCTATTGGTCCCCAAAACAATACTAAATGATCTCTTACTGAGGTAGAGAATGATCCTACTGATGATAAGTAAGACTGCATGACTAGGCCCTAAAAAGGGGAAAAATATTACTCATCCACTATGTATCTGTGGAGGACCTCAGGGATATAGTCCATATCTATTTTTAGGAGGAAAAATATGGTATGACTAGTTCCTACCCCAATCCATGGCATAGAGTATCGAGGTGAAGGTTCCATCATAAAATCACACTCCACTTCAAAATTTTAAATTCGGACGGGTTTGATTGTTGTTTGAGGATTCTCAGGGTTCTTCCTCTATTGGTGAAGACCCACACTCCTTCCTTGGGATGGTTTTTAAGGTTATGGTAGATCATTGACATTGGGAGGACCTCTTATTTGATAAGCCAAGGTGCGAGGGGCACTTGGGAAGATGTCGAATGGAGCACGGGGTGGACCCCTGTAATGGAATGTGTTTGAACGGGGAGTGTCTCTGCTATAGATGATAAGCACTTAAGGAGGACCTCCATGGTGGATTCCTGTAGTGTGGGGAGGACCTCCTTGACAAATTCTCCTAGCAGATTTGGTATGTGGACGGACCTCGTACTAATCAACTGGTAAGTGATAGGGAAAGGAGGATCCTTACATTCATAACCCGATAGGTAGAGGAAATATTCATACCTAAGAACAAAGGCATGAGGAGGACCTTCATGGTGATCATCAACAAGACAAGGAGGACCTCTACATTTTCTAATGGTGGTACGAGGATGACCTCTATACTGAAATTCATCATCAGGGGTTGGCACATGATGGATGTTGCTTTCATTGGTGATCGGATTTAACTCAACCTTATTTTGGGGTTGGCAGGTGCATCACTCCAAATTGGGAAGAGAAGTTCCCTACTCAATAAATGGGAAGTTCCCTTGATCTGTAAAGAAAAAAAGGTGTTGATGGCATGTTCCAGTGGTGTCTTGGGCCACTGGAGCTATGAAAGATGATGCCTCATAAAGGTAATACTCTTGAGTATATACCTGGCATTGACGTTGAGTCAGCCAAACTAGAGCCAGTTGTTTAGGGGTGTGAACCACCTACTCTTTGTCTTGGAACACCAGATGGTGGAATTGACATGGCCGGGTGATTTACCTCCCTGTTGGATACTAGGTTTAATTCATACCCAGGGGACTCAGACGTCCCTTACTTCATCGGCGCAATGGATTGAGTCATAAGAACGCTCTAGGGAGAGGCTCCCAAAGCTACTGTAGATGGGAGTGGAGAGTACGGCTCCCTACACGGCCCTTGGGGGTGTCGACGGTGATGGGGCACAAAAGCCTCAAAATCATGGTGCACCGTGTCCCTAATCAGGATGATCCCATAATGGTCATATTGATGGAAAAGAGTATTAATCACCCTCCTTTGAATAAATTCAAAGGGTGAGATGTTGTGTGGTAACCTAGTAGTTGTGGTTGTGGGAGTCGTCTTAGAATAGGTGAATCCATGCGAGATCCGCGTATTTTCATTTCCCTTACCCCTATATCTGTGGGTGGGAGGTGATCAGTTTTTTGTATCTATAGTTATGGTCTTTCAAAGAAGGAAGATTCAGTCATCAGAACAGATAGTAGGAAAGTATTACACAGTTCCCCAATGTCATTAAATCTTCCATTACATGATATAAAGATCCTCACTAATAACGTCGGAGACCGGGATTCCCAATGATTAACTATCCCAAATCCTGGTGAGTTTCATACTAGGCTAACTATTTTATTGGGGGGGCCTATCATCAGATAACTGGATATGGTGACATGATTATCTACTAATGTCTTGAATGATACTTATCCCCATATTGAGGATTAGATTTTCATGTCAGGCTCACCATTTCTGTTTCTGACTCTTTCCGTAGAGGCATGTATCCATCTATCGTGGACACATAGATGTTTCCCCACATTTATGCTTTCCAAAGGAAGGAGGAATTCATCCCTTATTCAGATATGTTTTATCCTTGATTGAAACAAGATTATGGGATGTTAGCCTCTCCTTATGAGGATTTCTCATCGAAATTCATTGCCTTGTCCTGGTCTCCCTAAAAGAATAAGTCGTTGTTCATGAAACTATTCCTCATGACATATCATTGTGGACACCAGTTCATTAAAATACTTGTTTTAATATATTTCATGGGTTAAAGTTAGGTAAGAAACCCTTGACCAAGGGAGTAGTCACGTGGGATATCTCTAATGTTTATGGATATTGAAACACGAGTACACCTAGATTTCTTCTACTTATGACAGGGCTTCTCGATTGCATGGTAGCCTAAGTCATCCCACATCGAATGTGGGGTATTTTAATCCATATGCATGTCTCTAAGGTTTTTCATGGCTTCCCATGTTTAACAAGGGTTATTCCATGAGTATAGAGTCCAGAGAAGATGGATCAGATAGATCAGAACACTAATGAGGGTGGATCATATGGGTACATCCCTAGGAGGGAGAACCTTGAAGGTTTATTATATGTATGGATCAGAATGCCCAAAAATATTTGACCTAAGGTGATGTATCCCATAAAGGGAAAATGTCACACTATGAAGATTGATCTGGAAACCTCAAAGGGAGGATCAGAGGCCGATTGTGTCCCGACACAAGGGACTCCAACGTTTACCATTGGTTTGGATTTCACCTCAAAGAGGCTTCCTACATAACCAAAATGGATCAAAACCCATGTAGTTTGAGATGTTAAGACATGGAATCAGGGTTAACATGAAGGAAAAAACAACAAAACATAATTGGGATTATGCATAGATAACAACCCACAATAATAGGGAAACTAATGGATGGAAGAATATGGATTGTGTAGGTGCATATTCCTGTTTAGATTCTTGGGTGATTCTAGAATCAGTGAAGTGGTGGGTAGCATAACCTCACTGGTATGTGGTGACCCAGGTAAAAATAAAGATAGATGATGGAGGAAGTGTCAAAGGATTAGGATGAATGAATTGGAACCAACGAGAGGATGGTGGTACTGGCCATGAACCTCATAGAGGTTTCCTACATATCTCAGTGGTTGGGAATCAAAGTCTATGAAGTTCTGGAATAGGGCGATGAGTCACTAGTGGAGAAGACTCGTCATAATGTATGCATGGATGAGGACCAAAAGGAAATAGAACCAATGGGTGAAGGCATGATCTTCCTAAAACACAATGGCCCGAGGGAGAGACCAGGATGATAAATGGGCGATGAGATCGAACCTTCAAAGAGATTTTCTATGTACCTCATTTAGAATATAGGGATCAGTGTCCACATAGTTCAAGAATGGTTCATAGAATTAGGATGTACACAAAGGAAACAACCTGAGGAAATGATCATAATTACACATGGTTAGCTTCCCATCACAAGAGGGACACCCTTGGTTGGGTGGTTGCAGATTGTGTGGGGATTATGTATGGTTAGCTGCACGGGGGGATCATAACCCCTAAAAGAGGAGGATCTAGAAGATGTTTCCCAATAGGTTCATATATCGCATCAGGAGGGTACATACCTTGGAGGGATCACCATAGTTTACCATTTTTTGGGACTGAACCTTGAAGAGGCTTTCTACATACCTAAAAGGGATCAAACCCCACTTAGTTCGGTGATTCAGTTTAGCACCATGTAGGATGAAAGGAGAATATAGTTTAACATATTGTGGAATAAAAGAGACATGCAACTTAACGTCATGTGGCACAAGGGTGGAACGACTTGAAGTGGTTGGAACTGATGGGTGACGAACTTGAACCTCCATGAGGCTTCCTACACACCTTGCCTAAAGAGGGGAAAAGAACAAATTCCACATAGTTCGGTAAAGAGGGGTTGGGGTCTTACACATGGTTAGAGGCCCGTAGTGGATGTCACAGTCAATGATTACTCTAATCCCACTTGATCCATGCTTATTTTGAGAAAAAAGAGGGGACCAGAAACCCGATGATTGGGTCAACAGTTGTGCGTCCATGAGGAATGATGTGAGGATTATGCATGGTTAGTGTCCCAAAAAAAGATTGGGATTTACTCTAAGAGGGAAGCCCGAGTGGGGGTCCAGATGTATGAGGAGGATATGGACACCATACAAGGAGCACCCTATCAAGGTATTTTGGGGCTTATGCAAGGGCTACATGAGATGTACTTGGTGAAAAAGCGTAGTGGGAGAGGAGAAGTGGGAGGGTGCTGGTGCGCATCACTTTCAAAGACCTCACGGGCTTTTCACTCATGAGGTGATCATAGTTTAACATCTTGTTTTGAGGAAGTAGATGCTTTGTAGTTTAATTTCATATAGCTCAAATGATGGGAATTACCTCCCCACCCCTAGAATTTACATAACTGGCACACTTTAACCCTTGGTGAAGTGAAGGCACCAGCAATGCCATGGATCAACGGTGTTGTTGAGTGGTCCATTGAGAGGTCCACGTTAGCATGTATATGAGAATAATCAATATCTATTATTGTGAATATGTGAATAATCATGAGGTAAGGTAATTCCACATGAATCACTCCTCGAGGGACTTTGGAATTAATCCATACAAGCTTGGAGGGCCGCATGGGAGAAGTATTCACAAGATAGGGGTGTTGCATGTAATAGGTGATTAGACAAGGTGCCTTTTGGTAAGGATGACACATGGTTCACATAAAGAGGGGTCCATTAAAAACTGAAGGATTGTGCACATGATGAAGGTATGCATGCAAGATTGAATGGTTGTGCACAAAAAGAGTGGCAGCGTGCAAGGGGGGACCCAGCCTGCAAGATTGGCAGGACACAAGGGAAAAACTGCAAACAAGAAGAATCTTTTGCACATAATTACCATGGATTAAAAGGAAATGGGAAAGGGTCAAGCCATAGTGGTACTACCCAAAGGAGGACCCCTATGAGATTTGTCGTATAAGATCCACTACCTTGAGGCCATGTCTTTCATGCGGTCATAGAAGGGTCGTCTTTCGTGCAGCAGAGCGATGGTTCATCTTCCATAACCATTCCCTAGAATGTGGGGGTATGATTCTATTTATATATTTAAATTTTATGGTGTCATTCAAGTTGGCCTATGCACAAGGGTAATTTTATGTCGCAATGGGTGCAGAAGATCTTGAATGTGGTTCCTCTTCTTGCGTGCCATCAAATTTTATTTAGTACTTATGACTTGGTGGTCTTTAGGAAGGTTGTCATGGAAGAATCATTCTTAATTTGCATTATGAACACAAGATCTTTTGGAACTTTTACAGTCTTTCATGCTAACCTCAGATCTTACACGCACCTCCCTTGGTCATCTCAGTATTGTTCGTTGATTCAAAATATGCCTTCAGTTTTCTCAACAATGTCCATTCACATCCTTAACTGAAATTCAGTGATAATAGTGTAGTTTATAATGGTGATATAAATAAATGAGGACTGATACATGAACATGTGATACTATCTTTCCTACCAAGTATCACTATACAAATAAATCATAAATATAGAATAACAATAAATCATGATAAAACATCCATTGTGGCATATGCCGAGTAATCATGTGTCATTCAAAATGGTCTGAATCCAATGCATAGATGACCAAATCATACTCAACCACCCATGCTGAGTAATCACGTGTCACACATAATGGCTAGATATAAGGATTAGTATTGTCCAAGGCATCTCATATAATCTAGATCCATAAAATTGAAATGTTCACAACATCCAACATAATCTTTAATCCATGGAGTTGAAATGTTGATGTAATTCAATATAATCTTGAATCTATATATTTTAAATGTACATGGAATTCAATATAATCTAAAATACATGGATTTTTAATATCTATGGAATTCAAAATAATCTCAGATGTTATTGCAATCCATCCATAATCAACCCAATCACATGAGAAATGAGGGGTTATTCACCAACTATGCCCTTTATCATTTTACTAATTTCATAATCTATTTCATAATCATACATAACCCATGATTTCATTCAAATCATTTAGAATTTTCCTTTTAAATAATTTAACCATTTTAATAAAATGTCATTACATTTCAAGGATTCATAATCCCTCTCAAAATATCACATTTAAATTCATAATGCTCAAAATAATATGGTGAGCTCACATGCACCCAATGGGGTGGTAACTCATGGGGAAGATACATAAAGACACCTCAAGGGTGGTCTGGGTTATGGTTGATAATCTTCGACCATCCCATGATGCTATGTGGGTACCCTAACAAGATTCTAATAGTTTATTCAAGGAATTAAATTCTTTTAGGAGAAATGCAAGGAATGTTAAAAATGTAGAATAGTGAAAAGTGGTTATAAAAACAATAATTTGTGGGAAATGGTATAGACCACCCACCATATACCCATGGTAGATCACTCATCAAGAATAATCTCCTAACTCAACCCAGCTTGAAATAAAAAAATGAATGATCAAATACCATGGAAATAAAGAATGTTTTCTTGAAACAAAATAACTTTTCTCAAACAAAGACAAATGAATAAAGAAGACTAAGGATTGAAGAACTCACCGACATTGATCCAATGATATAAATAGTGTTTGAATCGGAGTTTGAATTTTGAAATGGGATCAAATCCAACCTTGAAGGCTTAAATAACTCAACGGGAGAGGAAATTGTTTGATGGAGGGAAGAAGAATTCTCAATAATGGTTATAAGATTTGTTTAGGGAAAAAATAGCCATTTTTCTAAAAAAACATTATACCTCCTAGTTTGTCTGCACGGTTGCCAAATCGTTCCATATTCATGTTCACCACTCTGATTCAAGACCTATCTCACATGGTTCATGCACATGGTTTGGGAAACCATGTGAAAACTGTGTGATTTTCATCTGCTATAAATTGTAGGTTGCTGTCATGGGCATGTAGACCTGGTTGAAAGGTTTCATCAAATAGTGTAGCCCTAGATAGAGCCTCAGACCACCTCACATGATTACTCTTAACCATTTTGTTGGGATAAAA
Source organism: Viscum album (assembly GCA_963277665.1). NCBI lineage: Eukaryota > Viridiplantae > Streptophyta > Magnoliopsida > Santalales > Viscaceae > Viscum > Viscum album. The sequence continues at coordinate 646,260,712 of OY728158.1, read as the reverse complement.
TGGTTTCTACTAACTGTGTGGCCCAAATTCATTTTCTAAAAACTCAAACTCTGGGCTCGGAATAATCCTCAAACCCCCTAGTTTCCTCCATAGCCTCATCAGGAATTTGTTGGTTCTGAGCACAGCAGAAGCACGGAAGGGATGGTGCCAAAATTTAATTTTCTCCATATTCAATGAATAATATAGGATTAATACGATGATGAATTCCAGTGTCTGTGGAATTGAAACAAGGATTTGGACAAAGGAATAGAAAATCGAAACCGAGAGAGAGTAATTAAATATATTTTTTATAATTAAATTAAATAATTACCTCCAAGGTGATTCTTTAATCGTTGAGGCATTAGACCAAAAATCTATAGGTGTACCATCATTGAGTTGTAGAGATCATGAGGATATCTCCTCTTGCAATGATCCACACATTTTCCTTGTATCTTTAGATGTTTTTAAAGGAGTCTTTGGGTGCTAGTATGAATGATCCTTGTGCTTTTGATGTCCAACTAAAACACTTTGAGAACCACTTCTAGAGTATTATCGAGTATTATCCATGATCTGATGTAGGAGGATCACTATCCTTCTTGAGATAATTCTAAGAGAAGAAATAACTCTATAGTCTTGAGATATTTTTTTCAATTAGTTGTGTGCAATAATCATAACTGTCACTTGGATATTGCTTGACTAATAAGAGAATAATATAACTGGGCATTTATTTCACTAAGGTAATAATAAATAATTTTCACAAGTGCCTTAATTATTTTATTAATCCTAGCGAAACCCCATTGTAAAATAATAACAATAACATTATTATTTCCTAACTTGTGCTTGTCTTGTGAGTTATAATTAAATTATTATATAATCAAATAATATTCAATATTGTTAATTCTCACTAGAAAATTAACTTGGTTCATCAATCCTCCACTATATTTATTGAACCTTGAATAATGACTATTTATTTATTAAATAAATGTCACTTTATTATTCACCAATAAATATATAAACATTATATTTACAAAATTGAAAGTTAACATTTATTAATTATTCCACCCACATTATATTCTCTTGAATAAATAGTGTAGAAATAAATGTGATCAGAAATCCATGTATAATTTTTAAACCATAATGGGTAATAATCATTATTCAACTTGTTAAATAATAAATAATATATTATTTAGCTTGTATAATTGATACAATTAGTGTGTGGCCCTCTATAACTCTTTCTTTGTGGCATTAGGTGGACCATCCTAAAGTCCAAGGTTATCATCTAACAACACACCACGGTACACATATAGAAACAAGTTAACTCTACAATAACATGTCACCTAATAAAAATGGTTATTATTTAATATAATGTTTTTGTCTTTATATCTCCAATCAAGAGGGTTTCATGCAAGTTTCATCAACCCATGTGCTTGATTTCTCATTATTTGACTTCCTAGAATTTGAACTTTCCTATAGAATTCCATTGAAATGGATTTATTTAGGATATATCATTTCCATCAATGGGAATAAGATATAAACTTATGTTATGGAATAGAAGGGACAAATCCTTTCTCACATTATTCATTAAAGTAGTATTACTCACGACACACCCAATATATCCTAACTCTCTATGAATATATATCCTCATGGTTTTCACCAATACATTTAAGTGAATGATTCATAATACCCATTAATAATAATAGTAGTATAAGTTCCAAGACACATGTCCATAGATTGGAAAATCCAATGACACTTATAAATGTGGAGTTCTGACTGGTAGTTCTCATTCTCATAATATCCTCCTAGACATTACCAAGGGAGTACTCCATGAGAAGGTTCCTCAATGTCCTGGGAGTCTCCACCCGTGATAGCCTATATAATTTTTTCCCCTTAAAATGATATCATCTAGCTATAGAACATATGTTCAAGAATAGTGTAATGGAAATTCTGAGTTTTCATCATAGTAGGGATCCAATATGACCTTTTAGTGTGACAACTACTCTTAATATATTGTCACGTAAAATTTCATGAAAAAGAACAATCATGATGTGATACAGAGTTTCTTAATATCTATTAAATGAATATATGTTTATCATAAAGTACAAAAGATGTTAGTTAAAGGGAATCAACTCCAACACACTCCAACTTGCACTAGAGCCAACTACAAACGACCTTCAGTTCTCTAGTTCTCACATGATACTCATGCTTCTACTAAGATAGGTCATTATTTAAGGGGTCCAGCAACTTTTCTTCCATGGATACTCTACTCACTACAACTTCACCCCTTTGATAAAACTATATCAAGAGGATACACTTCTAGAGTATGTGCTTTTTTTGTTGATGTGACCTTGGCTTTTTTGCAATATCCACCGTTGTAGCATTATCACAATACAATGGGATAGGGTCTTTACTTCTAGGTACCACATCAAGCTTGTTGAAATTTTTTGGAATCCATATGGATTCCTTGGCTATATCAGAATCTTCCATATACTCAGACTCCATTTTAGAATCAGCTACAACTAGATTCTTTGAACTCTTATAGCTCATAGTTCCTCCGCTGAGATAGAAAAATATCTCGATTGTGACATCAGATAATCCTGATCTGTCTGAAAACCATCATAATCATACCCTCTGATGAAAATCTACTTGTCTCCTATATACACGAGTAACATATCCTTAGTTTTTCTAAGATACTTAAGGATAGTCTTAATAACATTCCAATGTTGTTCTCTTAGATCTTCTTGATATCTTCTAACCATTCTCAGTGCATAGGCAACATCAAGTCTAGTATATAACATGCCATACATGATAGATCATATCACTAAAGTGTATGGGATCTTACTCATTATATCTTTCTCTTATTGTGTATGGGGACACATTTTCTTAGAAATATGTCAGAAATGTGACATTGGAACCAATACCCTCTTGGATTGTACTATACTAAATATCCTTAGTATCTAGTCAATATATGTACTTTGACTTAGTCCAAGAAGCCTCTTGGATCTATCAAAAATGATCTTAATACCGATAATATATCATGATTCACCTAAGTATTTCATGGAGAAGCACTTGTTTAATGAGTCCTTAATAGATTGTAGGACTGGTATGTTGTTTCCAATAACTAACAGGTCATAAAAATATATTACTTGGATAACAAGCACATTCTCATTAAAATTTTTGTAAACACATAACTCAAATTCTTTTTTAATGAAAAATAATAATTTTATGGATTCACCAAATCGAATGTTCCATGACCTAGATGCTTTGTTCGATCTATAAATGGATCTCTACATCTTGAAAATATTTTTGGCATCACCTAGTGTCAGAAAAGCTTTTGGTTGTGTCATATATACATCTTCTTAAAGGTTCCTGTTAAGGAATACAATTTCGACATCCATCGATCAAATATCATTGTCATGGTAAGATGCTATGGAAAATATGATTCTGATGGATTTAAACATGGAAACCGGTGAAAAGGTTTCATCGTAGTCAATTTATTAACGTTATCTACACCCTTTAGCTACTATCCTTGCTTTATAGGTACATAATTTACAATTCATGTCTAGTTTCCTCTTAAATACCCATTTAGACCAGACAGTTTTGGCATCAACTGGATATCGACCAGAACCCAAACTTGGTTTTGATACATGTAATCCATCTCATAATTTATAGCTTATAGCCATCTTGCAGCTTATGCGCTCTCTACTTCCTCCTTATAGGAGAGAGGTTCACCATTTTACAACAATAATGAGTCACCAACCTTTGTGACAAGAAAACCATATCTCTCTATTTCACTTTCCTCTCTTACACTTCTATACAGTACATATACTTTAATAACCACTTCTTCCACAGGGACCTATAGAACTTGTTCCTTTACCAAATCCTATGTATCTTCAAAATTAATTGCATCGAAGTCAATATTTCTCCCACTATCAATTTTTATAATGTTCTTCCTCTCAAGAAATACCTGGAAATAGTCAATTTCTTAGCTGAGGGGTTTTATAGGTAATAACCCTTTGTTTCCTTGGGATACCCTATAAAATACACACTTCATGCCCTGGGGTCCTAGTTTGTTGCCTGTGAAATCCTTAACAAACGCCTAAAATCCCTATACAACTAATAAGATAAAAAATTTATTTCCAAATGAACTTTTGAGGAAAAGTGTGCAACCATATAAATTAAAGGATAAAAGATTTTGGCATAGTAATAAATAACAAAGTCATTAATAGTGAGACTAAATATATTGGAATTTCTTACCTGATCTAGACCCCAATTAAGGGCATGTGTCTTTGTATTCAGATCATCTCTAACAAGGTCTTAAAACTAATTGAAATGATTTTCCATTTTTGGATGTACCCTTCCATATTGATTTTTCTTTCATTGAATACACATACTAAAAGAAGGTCTTGTTTGTAGACATATTCCCTTTGATATTTTCTGAAATCACCTCGAAGATCTCTCTCTAAGGTTTTGTTATTATCTTCCTCTGAGGCCATGATCTTAATAAACCCATCCTATATTTTTTTTCATTTCAATATATAAGGAGATCTAGAAGTTCCTTCCCATTTTCCTCATACACCTTTCCCAATTCATCCCCCTAATTTTGTATTTTAGGAACCCTGCTATCATTTTTTTCTTTTCCTTTTTGAAGAACCATGTTCTTCTTAATTCCCTGAACCTGGTCTGTAGTTGCAACTCCGATCACCTGGGCCCTACTGACTGACCTTATCTCCATCATCTTTGGCATCCGAGAATAGTCCTTCCGAACATTGGATTTTTTCCCTTCAACCACAATCCACCCCCGATATCTCTAGTCCCCTTGCGTCCCATATTATTCCTTGGAATATGAATCCATCTAAATTGAATTCCCTCCTCACAACCCACCTAGATCTTCCTAGAGAGATCTTCCTCATAATCAGCCTCAGATAAAAGAGTTTTATGCACTTCCACTGCCTCTTGAATCTCCTTCCCCTGGATCAGGCATGGCTCATGTTCAAACCCTTCCTCATCCAACCAATCAAACCTATTAATTACCAATTGATATGCATTGCTTCACATAGGACTCCTCCTAAGATATGACTCCTTATATAGGCGTAACTATGTGGACTTGTTCCCCTTGCCTACATTCAACACACCCTCTTTTGGAATTTGATTCACCATTGTAGGATGATTATCACTACCAGATCACAAAACCCCTACATAGGGGACATGACTCCCCACCACCGTATGCACCAAAGGAGAATGTCCCCGGAGCTATAGACCATCCATATCTTTCCTCAGATTCATGAATATATTAGTGACCCTTGGTTCATCCAATCTTGGTTGAGAAATCTAGTACATAATGGGGAATCTATTACCAAACATGACCTTTGTTGACCCAGTGTTGACCATAGGTTTATCGAAAGCGGGGAGACTCAGACCTTTATATTAAATTGCAGTCCCCTGTTTTCCAAACTATGGTATTGCCTCATATTTCGGTTGATCTTTCCATTAAGGATGCACCTTCTTTATCTAACACCCATTACGACAAACAATAACAAAATGTTCTAGCCGCCCGCAGGACACATAATGATCAATCCACGATTTAAAGACAACTACTTGTTTCCACCAAAACTCTTCTTCAACTATTATCCACACCCATTACACCTTTACCTTTGAAAATTTCTAATTTCATGAAAATTTAGGGACAAATAGTATGGATCACAACCTCTATTCTACTGTCAGATCATAGGTAGAGACCAATTATTTTTCTAAGTCACCAAAAAATAGAAGGGTTTTTCAATGGAAGAGGGAGATTAGGGAAACTTACTCATATCACAATAGTCAGATAGTCTCACTACATATGTAAATCGAACATCCACCAGAGATGATTTAAGAAAATCCCATTGAATTTTCTAGGAGCCTTAGACCATGTGGTAATCAGATTCTCCATCGATGCAAATCTGATCATAATATGATTTCTGTCAAGAAGCCCCACCATCTCTCGATCTTGTAAACCCCCAGGATAAAAAAATAATGATTAAACTCATTAACTAAAGGATATTCATGATGGAATATAGGATCCAAGGTTATATTAAAGAAATATAAAGCATGATTGAACTCCAACAGTGAGATTGGAACCTGACGTGATTCTTGGAAAAGATTGAGGACTTTCGGGCCAACCTGGATCTCTGAAAATTAACGGAGAAAATCTATATTCGAGAAGGGTAGAAATGATTTCAGGTTCTCATTTTCAGGGAGTAGGAGAAGAGAACCCACCCCCCCCCCCCCCTCTAGTGAGGAGGGGGTGTAGAAATCTTGACCATCGGGCCTAGGGAATCATCGGGAGGGAGTTGGAGATGAGAAAGGATACATTTATTCCTTGAATCCCCATACACATGTATGCAACAAAATGGGGTTCTTTCCACTCAATATCTTGAAGGGAATTCCATTTACCTCATTATATGGTACTCGGTTTAATGTGTATGACACAATATGAAATGCATATCCACAAAAGGTTAATGGAATATCTGCATGACTAATCATCGACCTTACCATGTCCAACTAGGTACAGTTCTTCCTTTCACTAAAACTATTCCACTATGCTGAATAAGGTGGAGTGAGTTGATATAGAATCCCAAAATCTCATAAAAAGTCAGTGGAATCTTGGTTAAGATATTCTCCTCCTCGATCTGGTCGAAGCTTATTTATCTTCTTACCAAACTGATTCACTACTTCATTCTCAAATTCCTTTAATTTTTCAAGGAACTCAGACTTATACCTCATCAAATAAATATAGAAATATCTACTCAATCCATCATTAAATGTTATGAAGTAAAAATATCCACCCCTAACTTCTACTGGAAATGGTCGACACACATCAGTGTAAACCAATCCTAAAAGATCTATGTCCCTTTCACCCTGTCCACCAAATGGTGTTTTGGTCATTTTACCTTGTAAACAAGTGAGGAATATATCAAGTGGTTTTAGCTCAGAAGACTCCAAATAATAATCTTGTCAGAGCATTGTCAAGTGCTTCTCATTTACCAGACCAAGATGGTGATGCCACAACTAGGTGTTTTATGATTCATGTGAACATAATTCATTATCAATTTCCAACACTTTATTTTCATAATTTAATACATATAGACCATTATTTAAATGTTCCATACCGTAACATACTTTGTCCTTATAAAAAAACTACTTTAATTTCGAAATTTGAAAATAAACCCATGTATATAAAAACATGGTATAGGAATTATGTTCTTGGTAACAATTGGTACATAATAACAGTCATGTAAAACCAAAATCATCTCAATCGATAATGAATAGTGGTAGTCACCAATGGTAAGAGCAACCGACCTTGAACCATTGGCAGCTCATAGAACCGCCTCTCCTCTAGGAATTTTCATAAAACTAATTGGTTATTTCATTTGAATAGAGATGTGAGAACCACTATTTTTTATCAAATACCCAATGTTTATAAATTGAAATATTGCACTTGATAACAAATACACCTTTCACTTCCCCTTGCCTTTGGGTGCAGTTCCTCTTATAGTGGCCTGACTTTCCATATGAAAAACACACTGCCTCCTTTTCCTTTCCTTGCATTTGGATCTTATTATTCTTGTTCAGATGGTGCTCGGGGGATTTAGACTATTTATAAGTCTTAGGCCCATTTTCCTTGTCCATACTCTTCTAATTAAGCACAAGGACTATGGGTTTGTCACAACCCATGTCCTTTCCCACTTGGAGAATTAAAGTAAGATGTTCTGATAGAATCTTCACATTATTTTTGATATTATTATTCCCAATAAAACCGAAGAATGTCTTGGGAATTGATGATATGATGAGATATGTATGAAAATCATCCATGAATTTAATGCCTAATATGTCCAGTTTCCCAATGTATCCCAATAATCTTGACTAAATGTGGCCTAGATGGTGCATATTCTCCAAGCATAGTGGTGAAAAAAAATTGGAGATCTAATACCTCCCTTGTCTCACCTTCTCTTGATAGAGATCCTGAAGGTGATACATCTTCCTATAAGCATCCATTTACTCATGTTGCTTCAGGATCTCGTTGGAAATGGATGATATCATGAGGCACTGAACATTTGTAGAAACATTCAGATATGTCTCATATATAGACATCTCTTCATCACTTGCCTCATTTCCAGGCACAACTGGTAAAGTTTCTTCTAGCACATGTAGTTTCCTTTCATGGAGAAGGAAGACCTAGAGGATCCTTTTCCACACATATTAATTAGTGCTAGTGAGAAGGTTTTCCTTCTCAAGTATGGATCACATTGATATGTTTAATGTCATTTTAAATGTCATTTATAAAAATAAGATGAATATATTTTTAGTACTTTATCTGATAAAATTATGATAAATAAATAAATAAATTTTCTTTAATCTCCCCCTATTTTAGCAAAAATCAATTTCCTTCACCATTGGAATTGTAATATCCTATTACTTGGACATTATAGTGATAAGGATCCATATTTCCTTTCGCATTAACCCAATATTGGTTGGTCAAGAAATTTGAAAGTTTTTATATAGTAATTCTGAATTCCAACGTCATTTACTCACAGATCCTTGATTTGTTGAGTTGACACCCCCAACCTGAAATCCTTACTTTTGGATATCCTCGTCCTTTTCCTCTCATTTACCCCATGTCCTGCTTTGGCAGTCAACCCTTGATGTAAAATAAGTCAAGTCAACCCAAAACATCAAATTAGAATTCCCCGATAATTGAATTCACCCTAACTTTGGATGGTCAAGAACATTTAACCAAGTTTCGATTCTAATTAATGTATTGGAAGGCTATACTAACTTAAACTTTTATTGATTGATTTTATCCTTTATGCATAAATTTCTATTTATTATCTTTTCACATTATTTTTTATATTAAGTGGGTAAGATTAAGTGACTAACCATGTATTAGATAATATTTATGCATAATCCAGTTTATTTTAATTCCATCTTGCATGATGGTTAATTCATTAATTATGTGATCATGAAAATACATCCATAATGAATAACCATACCTTTGACAGAAACAAAATAAATGGTGTGATCATGAGATTTTCTTAATGGTTAGTCTATCTAGTGGTTGATATACTAACCAATGACCTTGGGGAGAAACACTATGAACTAATTAGGTTTGTGTTTACAGCTTTCCACTTGTCCACCTTTGTATCTTCTTGGATTGGTTTCACCTAGGATCCTAACATGAACCACCTCCACTAGCATAAGAGATCCATCCATTACATATGATTTTACTCACATGAAATTAAAGGGTAAAATGGGGTTTATATAAAAGAAACCAAGGACATTAAAACCCTACATATTAATAAGGAGAGAAGGAACCCATGACAACAATTTAATTTTATAATAAATTAAAACTAAACCAATCACAAAAAATTTTGGTCTCTCTCATGATCAAACTCATGCATGAAATGAATTACACATTTAATAAAACTAGAATTCAATTCATTAATTGTTCTTATTTAAGATAAATCATGTTTGAATCGATTAACTATTATCCTTAATTAATTAATGGTTTTATCTTAAACCTTTTTTTTTTTGAATTTCCTTGATATTCTCATCCCAAATAATTTAAAACAAATTAATAAAATAATTTAAAGTTGATTATGTAAAAAACTTTTACCTTGGAGGAAACCCGATGAATACCCATCCAAAACTACCCAACATGTATTATACTTGCATATACTTAATTCTTTGTGACATGTAGAAAGAATTTAGAATTATAATTGTAATAAAACTCATACATGATGTGCAGATCATTAAACATTATGCAGCTATTAATTAAACATTATTATATATATATATATAACCAATCACATGGTGTGTCCCAGATTTATGCCGACAAAAAGGTACATATCTCAATGGTTACAAAATATAATAATAAATTTTAAATCTTCATAATCAGAAAAAATTACACAATGTGTAGATCTGACTATTTGGCGTGTGTCCTCTGCACCATCCATCTGATGTACACACAAAGAGAAACTATTTTAAGGTGTAATTAAAAAATATTCAGAGTATACGGTGTGTTTAGTGGGTCACACTCTCTGTAGACTCCACGTTACACAATCACCAGCCGAGAAAGCTATGTATGGGATACACAACATGACTATGACCTAATGGGATTACATGTAATGTCCAGTGGTCCACACAGTGTGTAATCCGGTAAATATGTGGTTGTCTATCCAAGTCAACATGTGGTGTAAGAATTGACTACTCTGAGTTTCATAAATGTACACAACATGAGTAATTTTCGAACTACTCCTGATATAATGAACACAACTACACGGCGTGTAGATCCTACTACACAGTGTGTACTGATGTGTTACCTAGAAAGAACCCAGGGCACCTCCTCATGAGTTACTCAATTAAATTATAATTATAAAATTAATTTTTCCTATAAGATCTATGAAAAATGATAGAGGAAGAAACAAATCTCATCATTTAGATTAAAAAATTATTATTAAACTTGAATTGAAAAACTAAATTATTAAAGAATAAATCATCAATGATTTATTTGAGTAATTGTAAAAAATAATATGGCCCCTCTTATAACACTAGTAGGTTCTGGGGTAAGCAAAAGCATGAGAGGAAAGGTTCCCAACTTTAGTTTTTACCATATTCAATGAACAATCTGGGATCTATACGTTGATGAATGCTAGTTTCTACAGAATTTAATCAAATATTTTGACAAAGGAATTGAAACTCAGAACCAAGAGAAAGGATAAACATATTTTGTTTATAAATAATTTAATTAAATTAAATAATTACCACCAAGGTGATTCTTTCTTCATTGATGTGTTCAGCCAGAGATTTGTTGTTGCACCATCATAGTGTTGTACAGATCAATAGTAGATCTCCTATAGTGGTGATTCACATATGTTCCAAATATATTTTTGTGTCTCTGAAGGAACCTCCGAGTGCTATCATAGAAGATCCTTGGACTTGCGATGTCCACCTTCAATCGCCTTGAGAAATGATTCTAAAGAGTTGTCCATATTTCAGTGTAGGAGGATCACTCTCATTCATGAGGTCATTCTAGGAGAAGAAATAATTTTCTAAGTGTGAGATTTTTTCACCAATTCATTGTGCACAACAATCACAATCATCACTTGGATAGAACTTAGATAAAAAGATAAAAATATAACCAGGAATTTAATTCACCATGGTAATAATAAATAATTTTCAAAAGTTCCATAATTATTTTATTAATCCTAGAGAAACCCCAATGTCAAATAATAATAGAAACATTATTATTTCTCGATATATGCTTATCTTGTGAGGTATAATTAAATTATTATTTAATCAAATAATATTCAATATTATTATTTCTCATTGGAATATTAACTTGGTGCTCCAATCCTCCACTATGTTTATTGAACCTTGAATAATGAATATTTATTTATTAAATAAATATCCCTTCATTATTTTCCAATAAATATATAAATATTATATTTCTGAAATAGAAAATATAAATTAATTAATTATTTCTCCCACATTATATTCTCTCAATTAACCAGTGTTGAAATAAATTTGATCAGACATCCAGGAATATTTTTTAACCCATAATTGAGAATAATCTTTATTCGACATGTTAAATAATAAATAATATATTATTTAACTAATATACTATGTACACTAAGTGTGTGACCCTCTAGACCTCTTTCTTGGTTGCATTAGGTGAAGCAGCCTAAAGTCAAAGGTTTGAATCTAGAAACACACCAAGGAACACATAGAAAAATAAGTTAATGGAGCAATGAAATGTCACATCAGACAAACACTTACCATGTAATATAATCCTTTTGACCCAATATCTCCAATCAAGCAGGTTTTATGCGAGTACCATAAACCCATCTGCTTGATTTCTCATTCTTTAAATTCTCAATATTTGAACTTGCCTATGGAACACCATGGCCATGGATTTATTTAGGCAATATCATTTCCATCAAAGGGTCTAAGATATAATGTTTCATTATAAAATAGAAGGGAAAAATCATTTCTCTCATTATTCATTAATGCATTATTACTTATAATGCACCCAACATATCATACCTCGCAGCAAATATATGTCTTCACGGTTTCCTCTAATGAATCTAATTGTGTGATTCATAATACCCCTTAATAATACTCTTAATGTCTAAGGACCAATACATAAGTTCATAGATAGGAATATCCAATGACATTTATAAATGTGGATTTCCTATTGGAGGGTCTCATTCTCATAATATCTTCATAGACATTACCAAGGGAGTACACCATGAGAATGTGTCTCCATGTCCTATGAGTCTCTACCCCTGATATCCTATATCATTTTTGTCCCTTCAAATGATATCATCTAGCTATATAACATATTTTTTAAGAATATTGTCATGGGACATCCGATTTCTTATCATATCAGGGATCTTTTATGACCTTTTAGTGTGATAACTACCCTTGGAAAATTATCACATACAATGACTTGCACAAAAACAATCATGATGTGATAAGAATTTTATCCATCCATCGAATATATTCTTATCATAAAGTAAAAAAGACATTTCTTCTAGGGCACTAACTCCAACAACATTCACATAATGTCAAAACCAAGAAACTAAACTAAATTTAAAAGGATCATTAATTCAAAAAACTCATAATATTATAGTTTTGATATAAATTGGGCTTTATTTTCCATTACTTCCAAATATCATTACATTATTCCATATATAAATTCTTAAAAACACATTTTCACCAACTTCAAATTCAATAACTCATTAAAGATTTTTAGTATTGATTTTCTATCGACTTGGAGATTCCATGATGTGTTTCTTAATGGGTTTGACATTATCTACCATTTATTCCGATATCTTAGGTCACAATATCTTTCTTTCTTGAACTTCATTCCATCAAATTGGAGATCTACACTTCTTCCCATAGATGGCTTCATAAAGAGCAATCTGATTGCTCGAGTGAAAAATATTTTTTCAGGAAAACTCAAAAAGATGAAGGTGTTAATATAATCCACTTATATATATATATATAAAAATATCTCAACTTATCCAATAGGGTTTGAATTTTTATCTTATACTAACCATATATTTGAGTATGATATGAAATGATAAAACAAAAATCTGTATCCAGAGCCTGTTGAAGACTTCACAAGAACTTTGAGGTAAATATCATATCCTGATCAAGCACAATGGAATGCGATACTCCATAAAAGCTTACCACTTCCGTAATGTATATTTTGGAAAGCTATTCAAGGGATAAATATTCTCTGATAGTGATAAAGTGTTCTGAAATTGTAAGAAGATCTTCTAAAACCCATATAGAATTATTCCATTTAGATATTTTGTAGAGTTTTATGATAAAATCGACGGTGATGCTTTACTATTTATATTTTGATACAGGTATTTAATATAACATTCCATTTGACTTTTATCAATCAGCCTTAAATTTTTTACTCACTATACACTGAGATACAAACTCTGGAATATCTTTCTTAATGTCATCCCACCAAAAATACTCTCTCAAATATCTATACATCATCATAATTCCTGGATGAACATAAAATTAAAAACTATGAGATTCTCCAAAAAAACTCCATTTAATATAGCCTAGAAAGAACACATGAAATGTTCTTAAACCTTATCATTACAACGTGACCAAAGTTAAACTGAATAACATTTCTAACCTTCTTTTTCATCTCAACATCTTTCTTCTTTGCATCTTTAATATTTAAATTGATATATAGTCGAAAAATCAATCGAACAAGATAAGATATCTCTCATTCCTTCCATATTTCTAGATCCATCCATTTTAATTCCAAAAATATTAGATCATTTGTTATCCTCATCTTTGATATACTAGCATGATCCTTTCGAATTGAGGCATCACCCTCCTTGTTCTCTTTCCTAGAGTGGTAATTTATTGGGAAGTCATATTATTTAATCAGCACTAACCATGTTCTTTGATTCGTATTAAAATCATTCTAGGTGAATATATATTATTTAACTTTTGTGATTGATATATATATATATATATGAAACTTTTCTCCATAAAAATATTGCCTCTATATCTTTACTGAAAAACTTTCCACAAATAACTCAAAAATAATGAGTTTGGTAATTTTTCTCATGAGCATTCATTTATCATAAAGAAAAAAAGATATAACCATTTCATTATGCATGAGAACATATTCCAATCCTTTATTGGATGAATCAATATAAATTACAAAACTTTATCCACTATAGGTTAATGTAAGCATTGGTGCACTCACTGATATTCTCTTCAGTTCCTTGAAATTTCTCTCATACTCATCTATCTAGAGGAATTTATCTTCCTTATAAGTTAACTTGGTGGGTAGATTATATATTCATAGTGAATTCTCTAACAACCAGTAACAATATCCATCTAATCTAAGAAAACTATTGATCCCAGTCATCTTGGTTGGTTTGGGACAACATTCAACAGACTCAACCTTTGATTGATCTTCCGATATACCCTCTCTTTATATTATATGACCCAAAAATGATACATTTTTCATTAAAAATACACACTTTGTAATTTTTTAATATATTTTATCTATACTTAGGTTATTTAGTACAATTCTCAATTTATCTTTGTGCTCTTCCTTTCGCTTTGAATAAATAAGAATATCATCTATAAAGATTTACACAAACTGATCAAGGTAATATAAAGACTCTATTAATTAACTCCATGAATTTAGCAGGTGTCTTTGTAAGACTGAATGGAATAACTAAATATTCATAGTTTCAATACCTTGTTCATAATTCTATCTTGGGTAAATCCTCCTTCTTGACCCTCAATTGATGATATTGATAATCAAGTTTGATCATTGAAAATAATTGAGCTCCACACTGTTGATAAAATAGGTCATCACTAAGGGGTAAATGGTAATTGTTATTCATCATGATCTTATTAAGTTTTTGATAATCAATGAAAAGTCCCATTGATCCATATTTAAAAAAAATAGGTGAACCATAAACTGACACACTTGGCTTAATTAATCCCTTTTATGGTTCCCAAGGAGTTTCATTTTCAATTCCAATAACTCAATATAGGTCATTCTATAGAGAGTCTTTGAAATTCGTGTTTCACTGGGTGTGATTTCTATTCAGAACAAAACTTCAAATTTTTGTGGAAGGCTACGAAAATATTATTATTATTTTTTAAAAGGTAAAGGGGGCAAGCCCCCATTTATTGAAAGAAAGAGACTCCTTTTGAATGGAAGAAGGAGGAACCCATTACAAAGACACACAAAGAACCTCAAACAAAACAAGGCACACGACCATACAGAGATCCAAAAGTCAAAAGGAAACAAAAATTAAGCAGGATCAAGGCAGAAAGTCTCATCGCCCCCCTAATCGAAAATGCAACAGCAAAGTCAGGCAAGATGTTGCATCACCCCCTCTGCGATGAAATGTGTTGTGCTGGCAACATAGACAAGGCATAGCACTCCTCCAACTCACACCAAAAAATGAGAGGAAGACTAGATGATACGTGCCAGCACACCTATCTCTCTTTCGAGCCACCCCCCCCCCCCCTCCGACGGTGCAAATGAGAGACTCACTGCACCATCAACCTGATGTGCCGGAACATCCGCCAGAGAACACTGCGAAAAAATCAATCAGGGTACCCATCCATCCAAAAGAACAGACGGATGAATGATGGGGGCCAAGACACCCATCCCTCCATTGAGTTCGCCCACCCGACGCAGTCTACAAGATAGAAAATTCCAACCAAATGCAAGGAGACAAGAAGAAATCTCCCACCAAAACATCTGCATCCCAGTGACAAACAGAGGGACACACATAGGGCCTGAAGCTCAAAACCAAGCATTAAAAAATCAATCAACAATCTGTAATTGTTGTGGCAGAAAAGCCTTCCAAACTGGCACAACAAACATCAAATCCTGAGAAAGCAGCAACCAAGGAGTTACGACAAGCATGAAAGAGACCAATTCCCCCCAACATCAACATCCACACGCCCCACCAAATCAACAGGAGCCACTGCTCAAATGGAGCCCGAGATCGTTTCACCTTCGCACAGAGGAGCATCAAAGATGCTACTCAAAGGAACAGCCACCAATGAAGATCAATCCTCATCGGTGATGTTCGGATCTGAAACCAGATCTGAAGGTAGGGAAGAGATATAAATTACGCAAGAAAGAAGACATCGCCGCTCACTAGCGCAAAAACCTTAGAATCGTCAGGAGGTGAGTCACTTATTGAAGAAGACGAAGCCATGAAGCAATGCCGTGAAACAAAAAGACCAAAGAACATCAGAGAAAACCCAGAACAATTTCTATCAGCATGACCATCCATCAACCAATCCACAAATGGCGTGGGGATAGTAAACCAATCAACCACAGAAACCGGCCACACCATCCCGAGCAGGATGTAACCAAGAACCACCCCCGCAAGTCCTCCAGAAACCTCCGCTCAAAGAAGCCAGAAAGCTGGATGCTTCACCGCCGCTAGGGGCAACCACCAACCGGAAAAAGAACCACATACCAGCAGATCCATTCCGGCAGTCCTCAGTATCAAAACTGATATGTGAGATGAGGGAGGTGCAGTCAGTCCGTAGATAAAATCATTTCTCTGTCCCGCAAGAAACTAAAAGAACCAGGTCTCACCACAAGCAACTATGCCCACCGGAAAACTAGATCCGAGTGGATCTAGGAAAATCGAAGGGTATGGAGATGCGCCACGCCGTATGAAGAAGGTTGAAATGGAGATCCAATGAGATCTGACGCCACACGGGCCCCTTGCTGATGCCATCAGGCCCGCCAAATCCCGATCTGACCACCATCGAAAGATCCAGACCACAACCTGCTTGTCATGCATCGCCAGACAAGAGAAACACCGAGGAGATGCTGATGAATACCATACGCGAAGTAAGCGGAGTGATCCGGAAGAGAACCAACTCGCATTGGGTACCATCATCAACCTAGCAGCGAACCGCCGCCAAGATGAGATCAAATAGATCTGCGGATGAGGGGAATCGAGGAAAGTCAAAGAGGACAAGAGAGTGAGAGAACATGAATGAGCAAAGGCCAAGCATCGATTATTCAAAGAGGGAGATCGAGATCTAATTTACCAAACAAGGCAAGAAACCCTAGGTGAGTCAGACGGCGCGTCGCGCCAGGGGAGTGGGGACTACGAAAATATTATTTAAATACATAAAAATCACCCACAATAGGTGTATCATCGATTTTGAGTTTCTCCCCAACCATCTGGGTTATGCACCATTCAATAATATGAATCAAACCCCATTCAATGGATTTTATTTCAATCATAAGTTCATATTTATCATCACACTGACCGAAAATCATAGGTTGGTTTGGAATATTAAATGTAACTTCCATTCCTCAGTAGTTAATGTACTATTTATGTATAGAAATCCAATCCATTCCTAATATAACATTAAATTAAATTAGAGGAAGGATGAAAATATTTATAGTAATTACATTCTCAGAAACTTCCACCATATATGAAACATAGAATTTAGATGTGATCATCATACCATTAGATTTTTCACTACTAATTATACATCTAATAATTTGGGTGGAATCTTTTCAAAAAAAATAATTTGGGTGGAATATTTATACCCTTAAAAATTATATTGATTATAAACATTTGGTAGAAATATAGTTAAATAAGAAATTAGTAGTTCTAGAATGGATTATAAGTGTACCTTTCAACATGTCTCTATCTCACCTCTTGTTTGAAATAGTGATTACATGATATTTCACATTTCCCCTTGGATTTAGAGGTTGTTGATGTTTATAATCATCATCAAACTTCAAATTTGGTAAATGGTTTTCATAGTTCCCATACTCATTACATTTGAAACACTGTAGTATGGGTGGTGTATTATATAGAGCTTTATCTCAACTTGAATCATTAGATAATCATCTTTCTATCACTTCAGAATTCAATTTCCTGATTAACTTACTGTCCATACGTAAAAAAACTTACTATCCCTATTAAGATAATTTCATTCCGGCTTGTTCCCACACTTTGATCATAAATTAAAGCTCAATTTCTTCTATCTATTATTTTTCGATTTTTCTTTGAATTCCTTTTTTCTCTTCTAATAAAAACTAGGAGATTTATAAGTCACTTCAACCTTCATTTCCATGTTGGTAGTATAAATAAAAACATCTTCATAAATACTAAAATATAATATGGATATCATCTTTTGGAGACTTGGTTTTAAGACACTGAATAATTGATGAACCTTAATTTCAGGTTGGATGATAATACTAGGAGAGTAACTTGAAAGTGTTGAAAATATTTCCTCATAGGTACCAGCAGATTCGGAATCCTTTTTATTTAGCTTAAGTAACTACTTATACATATTCATAAAAATAATTTTTGGAAATTAATTATGGAAAAATAAGTTCTTGAACACATCCTAATCCATGTATTCATTTTAATCATGTTGCATCATATTATTGATAAGAGTCTGCCATGGGTCCTCTTTACCTTCAAAATGGAAGATAACCAAAATGACTTTTACATGTTACAAACACTGGAGAATGGAGAATATTTTTATTAGAACTGATCCACAAATAAGAAACTAGTGTATCCTAAGACCAACTAAAATAAGTTATATGTTGACTCATGAAGTACTCAACATATTGTTGTTCCCTTCTTTGTTCATTTGGAAGTCTTGTAATATTCATATCTTGAAGATGTTTTGTGATCATAACAATGACATATTTCATTACAGTTCCCATAAAATTTGGTTTCTCAGGAGTACAATCATTTCATTTTCAATCATATATAAAATTAACATGGTTTCTTTGAGTTCCATCCATCTAATAAAACCAAACAATATAGTTTATGAAACAATAATCATGGTGGGGTGCCACATAATCATGAAACATTATATATAGAATTTAAAAATCATAAAACCTTATTTTTAATCTATAAAAAATTACATTTATCCTAGTTAATTAACTGTCACAATCTATTTAAATCCATTATGATGGTTCATAAAGATTTTGTGAATTTTGAAAGCATATCTCCTGGGAGTGTCTAACTATGTGTGCTGCAAGGCTTATTATCATGAATCAGGTGATGATTGAGTCGATATCAATGTTATATTTTCATAGTTATTATCCCTAGGTGACTACAGGATAGTACCACATCCACTTTTAGTATCTATACAATGATGTAATATCTTGTAAACCACTATCTATATTCTTTACCAAAATTCTAGGTCATTTTCCTATACATTGAATCGTTATTAGACTTATCCTTAGATATATGCTTAGGAATCTTTCTAAAGTTATGTCATCCTAGTATCCAATGGTGGACTAAACTATCCACTAATATCAACAATAGTAAGTCATTCCTTTCAAACATAAACATTACATATTTTTAGAAGAACATTCATTACAATATAAAAAACCCACCCCAAGGATCATCAAGGTATAATTCCATTTTAAACATGGAAACATAAAAAACTAGTTCATATCTAAAATACCTCATCTCCCACTAATTTCATCAACATTTTCCCCTTATTATGAATATCATACATTGTACAATTATTCATAACTCCAGGAAGGAAACATACGAAAGTGCGAGATATGATTTTTAGTAAGGGTAAACAAGGGAGATATATATTCATAATATGAACATAAGGGTTTGAGAAAATGAGCATAAATATTTAAAACCATTTACTAGACATAAAATATCATAATTTTGAGTCATATAATAATTATTGGAAGTTCATAAAGAATGAATCATAAGGAAATCCAAAAACATGATCCATGTGATCATGAAATTGTAATAAGACAAATAATTATGGAATATACATAAGCATTGAAAATTATTTCCATATTAGTCAAGGATCATTATCGAGGATATCATAGGGAAATGGGTTTACTCCCCAAACCATCATACTAGTCAAAGTTTACTCCTAAGACCACCATATTGTAAAATTCCCTTACTGAACTAGGTTTATTCCCCATTCTGATTATTTCTCTATAATGAGATGTAAATCTCTACAAAATGCACTGGTCGGAGATATAGGTCCCACCTATCACATAATGAAAATCACACATATGTGTTCTACAAGATCATAAAAAATTTATCATATCATACCCATGAAATTAAAAGGGTTTCATAAAAATTTCATCATATCATAATGTATGAAAAATATATAGGATTGATAATCATTTCATCATTTCATAATAGCATAACTTGTGAATAAATTAGTGAGTTTCATAATAATTTTATCATGGTATAACTCATTAATGAGAAACAAGTTTCATAAACTTATTTTCATCAAAAAAATTATCCATCTAAAGAAATATTAAGAATGGTATCCTTGTTTCATATCCCTAGTAAATTAAAATATAAATCAATGTATTTCAACTTTGATGGAAAATGATTTTAAAAGATAAATAATTTAGAATGTTTCTTATGGAAAATAAAATTTCCATGAAAATAATGTTTTAAAACAAAAAATTCATAAAATATTTTTGAAATAATTTTAATTGAAAATAATATCAAAAACTTCTATAGGAATTATTAAAAATACTATTTTCCTGACGGTGGAAAATTCCATAAGTTACACAAACATTACAAAAATATTCCTTTCACATTTTTAGTAACATCAAAATAGGCATTGATTGGAAGTTTACCTGAAGATAACTTCCAATAAAAATTTTAAAAAAGTAAAAAATGGGTAAATATTTACTTAATAAACTATTTTAAGTATGTTACAAACATTTTTCAAAACACTTTCAGAAAACATCTTTCTAGAAGTAAAATAGGTTTTGACTGATGATAGAATTGAAGATGATTTTTATTAAAAACGTTCTTTCGGAGTATTGAGTATATAAAAAGATGAAAATAAAGGGAAAATATGTATTATCATTAAATAACCATATGAAAATAAATACATGAGGTTATAGAGAGAGAGAGATTATCATGGCCCATCCCAATGTATCTCGTGCATTGAATCTCTAAGCTCGCCTCTATTAGGTCAGGGGATGGTGACTAGCACCAAGTAGGAATTTCACAAACATGGTAGGTCATAGACTATGTACCTGAATAAATGCACACATCTACAAGCCCAAAACATGCTAAAATGTAAAACAACTAAAAGAAACCATGCATGTATACATCTAATCCCACCACGAGAGTGTGACAGGAAGTAAACGAATATAAACAAGGCTAAATAAAAGTACCCCACAAATATTCATAAAACATTTAAAACTTGATTGTATGTTTGGGAATGATATCAAGATACTAAAGGAACACACCACAGTCTATCTTATCTAATAAAATTATTTTCTAGTCCAAGACCCTCTAGGACATTGTTAAAAGGATGAATATCAACACAAGAGATGATATGTGAAGGCAAAGCCCATGCAGGGGTGAGTATAAAAATACCTAACAAGACACCCCAAACCACAAATAATATAATAAAAGAATAAAAATATTCTCTACACATGTATATGTCTACAAAAAAAATATAACCAGAATATCCAAATATACTCCAAAAAGACACACAATCTCAAGGTAAAGTAACAACCATGATTCCATCCTAGAATCACAACTCAAATGTTCCACAAAACACTCAACCAAGAGAACACAATCCATGGGTCTCATAACAATGATGACATCAGTCCAAGAGGTAGTGGTCATCAACTCTCTCCATTATTTGTATACATTGGAATTCCGAAGATATATGATACACAAATGAGGATAACTCCCAAGTCCAGGGGGTATACCAAAAACTCAATATAGATTATCCCTTAAGAAGAAGATCAACACCTATGTAGTTTCAGTCATGACTATACACATAAATCCACATAGAGAAAGAAGGTGAATAGAGGATCTTACTCTGAGCCTCATGAAAGGATTCAAACCACTCTATCCAAGTAGTCCTGGTGAAGGGATCACCGTCTTTTGTGTAGGACCTGATTCCATACTAACCCACAAGGAATGGATTTGGAGAATTCACTCTAACAAAAAAATCAATATGTAGTGGATAAGGGATCTAAGAAACCTTTTAAGGAGAAAAAGACATGCTCTTTAAGAATTAGGTCATACCCAAGTAAAACGGAATGTGATCATGTCTGTGTTTAAGTACACATCATGTTGTTTCCTGTGAACTTCTACCCATGTATCAATACATGACTACGCTCTTGTACAGAGGCTTGACCATGTCTATGTTGAGGTACACAACACACACATGGCCATGTACCTAAATCCATGTCTATGTACCCTTATAGGTGCACACCGAGCTATCAAAGGGGACCACATTCTCTGTGAGAAGGCCACCTATCATGTTATAATTAACTCCCATTCAAAACCCTAGATACTTTTGGATGGGCACCTCATGGCATGTAGATCTGTATGGAATTATGTATTGTTCAAAAAATTCCACAACCCTAGATATGAAATTTCACATCTTCTCCCACACCATCAGCCAATGCTCAAGTTGTGCCCCATGCCAGAATCAAGGAGTATCATTAGTTGAAACTTTCTATAGTTGAATCCTCAAAATCTGTCCATCAATCCAATTGGAAAAATAATTTTTTTTCCATTCTTCATTACATGTTGAAGAACACAAGAATAGAGTATCTACACCATCTGATCTGTTGCCTCTTCCTTCTTCACACAACCATCACATAGTGATAAGAACAAATCTTCTATTTCAAATCATTATTCTAAGAAATAGTTTCACACCATTTTATTTTATATTATACATTAAACCATGTCCCAATGAAGAATTCCTATGATAAGCAAAGAACCAGGAGATAAATTTCAAGAAGAATCATGAGGAATAGACCTCAATCAATGTTTGGGTCGACGTCGATACATTTCTAGAAGAATAAATAATGGAGAGATAAGAGATAATCACAAATAAATTTTTTCAATTTTAGAACAAAACTAACCCATCCCACAATATGCACACTCCATGGATCAATAAGTTGGTTTATTGATTCATGTTCGTCATAGAAATCATAAATGGGGAAACAATCCAATGAAATAAAATTTCCTTGATCAATATTGATCGATCACTAATGTAGAATAGAGTTATGTGGTGATATATATAGATATACTGTGATTCAGTTACACATCGTTCATCAATCTTCGATCTGGTCATTGTTTTCCACTAAAACATCCTCCAATAGCACTGAAATGGTCCTATGGATCTCTAGTTTTTATCAACTACTCCAAAAAATCACTCATAACCATTTATTTTGAGAAGATGTTAGATAACTATGTCAATGAAATAAAATAAAAAAATAATTAATTATTTTATTCATTTCACACATGTGATGAATCTTCCACAAACTCCCCAAACTGAGAATGTTTATATCTCACATAGGGTAAAACCCTCATTTTTGAACTCAATGGTGCCGTCATATTTCTAATTTGAAACTCCATTTAGAATTTAATTGGATTTTATAGGAAAAATGTATGTGCATACTAATTAATATATTTAATATATTTAAATCATTTATTTTGAGCACACCAAGCCTTGGAATCACATGTCGTCTTAGCACTTGGTCTCAAAAATAATCCATACAGTATAAAGAAATAATATATAGAAAACATGAGTTGCTACATTCTCCCCAACTTGGGGATTTACATCCTAAAAAGACAAATAAAGTACTATATAATGATATGTGGGTATTGAGAATGCATATAAGACTCCCTCTCCCATGTGCTCTCTTGAAGGTTCTCACACTATAATTGGACACACACTAAAGGACTCACTCAACCATAATGTATCCTCTACAAATAATCCTTATCTCTACTGGGTACTCATAAAAGGTAGATCCATCCTCAATATTGAGCTCTCCCTAGTCGATAATGTGTAATGGGTCATGCATGTACCTCCTTAGAAACAACATGTAGAAGACGTCATGTACCCGATCTAATATTGGAGGTAGAGATAAATGGTATGAAACATTGAAAACTCTATGTAGTATCTTGAAACGTCTAATGAATCTCAAAAATATCATTCAATCCTGACCAAATCTCAAAAATCAGCGTCGTGGTGAAACTTATAGGAGCACAAGGTCTCCCTACTCAGACTCCAAAGGCTTCCACCTTCTGTCTACATAATATTTATGAAGTTTCTATACAATCCTCATATGATCCTAGATGATCTACACTTTCTTTTTTGTAGCTCACACCAACATTGGGCCCATAAGTGATGAATCTCCTGGGTTAGTCCAACAAAGTAGTGACTAGTTGGGTCACCTATACAATGAATCAAATGGTTCCATAACAACGGTGGAGTGGTATGGGTTGTTATATGAAAACTCCACCAAAGGTAGGTGATCCTGCCAACTAAATACAATGTCTAACATGTAATCCAGCAAAAAATGTTCCAAGACAAAAATGGTCTACTCAATCTTGACACTAGTCTGGTAGTGAAATGTTTTGCTAGTATAACTGAGTCCCAAAGGCCTCCTGTAATATGTTCCATAACTGAGATGTGAAGTGAGTATTATGGTGAGAAATGATCATCTAGGCACTATAAAAAAATAGGGTGATTTGAGGGGGGGGAGGGCGGGTTATAGGGGGGTTATGCACAAGCCCCTCTAAATTCATTTTCTCTAACAATAGAGGGGGTTATCCACAACCCCCTCTAATCATCGAATTTATAGGGGGTTATGAACCCCCTATAAATTAATTTTTTTGGTATAAATTAGAGGGCGATATATGTGATCCTCGGTAATCATCAAATTTGGAGGGGGTTAAGAACCCCCTCTAAATTTTTAAACATTATGTTTTTAATATCCGGCGTGATTTTAGAAGGGGTTTTCAACATCCTATAATTGAAGAAAATATTTGGGGATCATAAAATCCACTAATCAATGAGATTATTGGTGGGTCACAACCTCCTCTAATATCTTAAATTAGCGTGGGATCAAAAACCTCTCTAATGTCTTAAATTAGAGGGGGTTCAAAACCCCATCTAATGTCTTCAATTAGAGTGGTTTGAACCCCCACTATTTAAAAAAACAAATTCGATAATATATATATATAACTAAAGCACTATATATACTGTATTTAAAAATATTATATGAACATATTATATAGAATATAGATATGATTGTATATAATTGTATTTATATGTATACATATATATAATTGTTTAATTTTATGTACATTAATATATATTTATTTGTATAAACTGTATGTCATAAAATATTTATTATATATAATATATAATTATAAACATTTTATATAAATATATACATAAATATAATTTATTTAAAAAGTATATTGTATAAAAACTCAAGCTTGTAGTTTTTATAGTTTATATTATTAGAATAATAAATGTATTTTTAAATAATATGTTTATGCTTTTATATTATATATAATTAATATTAGATGATATACAATTTATAAAAATAAATATATATTAATGTACCAAATATTATACAACTATATTTATTGAAATATATATATATTAATAAACATAAGATTATACAATTATATTGATTGATATATATATATATATATATTAATGTTCATAACAATAAATATATGTATAGAAATACATTATATAAATATTTGTATAAATTGTATTTCATATAACATTATATAAATATTTTTATAAATTTTATTTCATATAAATATTTGTATAAAATAAATTTCATATATATGTATTTATTATATTATTATACAATTTATACAAATAAAAATATATTAATATACATAATAATAAATATATGTATTGAAATACATTATATAAATATAGTTTTATAGACGTTATATAATTATATTTTTAAAGGTATTACATAAATATATTTTTAAATACATTATATAAATATATTAAATAAATAATTTATATATATTATATAAATATGTATTTAAATATATATAAATAATTTACGTAAATAATATTTATAAATATATAAATATATGTTTATATACTTAACATAAATTGTATTATAAAATATAGTTACTCAAATTTATGTAAATACACATATAAAATATATAGATTATATAAATGTATAAAATGAATATAATATAAGTTTGTTATAATATAAATAAAAAATAAACAATATAAAAATGTATATATTAATATGTGTGTGTGTGTGTGCATGTTTTGTATTTAAATATATATAAATATTTATTCAAATAATATTTATTTATATTACATTCCTAATATATATAAATAGATGTCTATGTAAAAAAATAAAAAGAACAAGTGGCTTAGTGGTTAGGTTGCTGGGTTGGATGCTGAAAATTATGGTTCGAAATAAACCAGATACACATTTTACCACTTTTGGATGAAAAGGTCATGTGTTGGGTTCGTAAAAGAAGTGGAAGGGGTGTGGTGGGTTTTTGGGTTTGTAATAGGAGGGGAAGTTGCGCTGGGTTCGTGGGTTCATAACAGGAGGGGAAGGGGTGGAGAAGGGGTGTGGTGGGTTCATAAATGGAGGGGAGAGGGTGTGTTGGGTTCATAACAAGAGGGGAGGAAGGTCATGGATAATGGGGAATTGGAAAGGAATGGGTGGGGTGTTCGGGAGGGATTCGGGACTGGGGTGATGAAAGTAATGGTAGGAGGACTAGTTAAAAAAAATAGAAACTTCATGGGAAGTTCTGTGAAAACTGCCCCTAAATTAATTACCATTATGGGTGGTTTGAACCTCCCCAAATTCCCTCAATTATAGGTCGTTCAAGTTATAATTTCCCCAATACATGTGGTTCTGGAAAATTTGGTCCAACATTAGAGGGGGTTAAAACCCCCTCTAATGTAACTGCCACTAAAGTCATTATGAATTTAACAGTGCTTATTCAAAACCGCCTCCATTGTAAGTAGGCAGGTGCATTAGCAGTGATTCCTTATAACAACCAAAAATGTTTTTAGAAAAATTTATAACCCCTTCTAATGTATTAAATAACCCCCCATAAACTCCTCATCATTTTAGATAGGTAACTCTTTGTAGTCAGACTACCTCTTGAACGTAGAGGCATCCCAACCTTTTTATTGAACTCTATTCTCTACTAGCTTAGAAGTGGGATGAATTGATAATTTATTCTACAATCACACAGATGGAATCATGTCCCATATAAGTATATGGTAATCCCATTATAATTTCTATGGATAACATATTCCACTTCCACTCTAGCGCCTAAAGGGGTTGTGCTAAACCCACTAGAAATTGCTGCGCATCATTTACTTTCTAAAAAGTAAGGCATCCAGAGACAAACAATGAAACTCACATCTTCATCTCTGGCCACCAAAACTGACGTTGGATGTCCTGCTAAATCTTTTCCACACTTGGATTTAACACCAAATGAGATGTATAAAACCCTCTTAGAACATCCTCATGTAATGTTATTAGTATCGCTGTGTATCCTCTAAGAAGAATGAAATTCTACCCACCTTCTAAAACCCATCAAGCTCATGTCCAAGGATATCTGGGTACGTAGGATCTCATAGTCAGTATCCCCAAGTTGTGCCTCCCAAACTAATTCTATAAGCATAGGGGTAACAACGATCAAGTGGAGGTAAGATGCTCCATCTCCATCCTAAATGGATAACTAAAACGATTCCAACTACTTTGAATCCTCACTTAGAAATTAGGAACAAGATCTACTACTAAGAGAATATTCTACCATGTTCCTCTTCCCAAGAGTATAGAAAATCTATAATTCATAATCATGGAGGAACTCTATCAATCACCTATATCTCAAGTTATTATCCTTTCAAGAGAAGATATACAAGATAATTTTGTGATCATAATAGATAATGAACTGCCCTCCCATATGGTAGTGTCTCTACACCTTTAGCGTTTTGACTACTACTGTTAACTCAATATTGTGGGTTGCATAATTTTTCTCATGTGGTATCAACTAATGTGAACCATAGTCAATCAATGCATTCCTCTACATCATAATCCAATCATTCCAGGTTCCTAATTCATTATAGAATGCTATGTAATCAACACCCTCCTCTATAAATGTAAAGATGGTATCACTCATCAATCTCAACATGAACTCCTGAAAAGCCTACAGGTACCTCTATATATACATGAAATGCTTACCATTTATAATTAAAGATGTCATGGGTGTTGATACACTAGAAATATAAGGAATGAATCTTTAGTAATATCCTACAAACCTAAGGAATTTCCACACCTCTTTCATGCTCTTAGGTGGCTCCCAAGCTTACATTGCCTTAATAATTTCCAGGTCTACTGCCACACCATCAGCTATGATTACATTACCCAAAGTGTGGACCTATTGAATCTCAAACTATAATTTTGAGATATTTCTTCATTGATGGTTCTCTAAGAGTATGTATAGAACCATCCTCATGTGTCTCGTGTGCTCCTCCTTAGACACCAATTACACCTGGATATCATACTCAAGGGTATTACCAAGTACTCATAGTGATTGTAGTGACATCTAAATTCTATATTTGGTATATCTACATCCCATAATCGTAATAGGTAATAGCATAATTTTTGTTCAACTTTCAAGAACCATCATTCTCCACTAAACTATTCAAAGAGTTCATAGATCCTCGGTATTGGATACTTGTTCTTCATGATCACATGATTCAAATGATGGTAATCCACACTTAACGTCAAGCTCTAACTCATCTTTTGGAGAAAAAAACTTGGTATGCCCAGTGGGAAAAAATGATTCTAACAAATCCCTTCCACTATAAGTTCTCCAATTGCACCCTTGTCTTATAAAGCTCTTTGGGAGCCATCCGATATGCTAGCACAAATATCGTTGTTTTCCTGGGGTGTAGATCTATACAAAATTCTATCTACAGATGTGGAGGTAATCCTAGAACATACTTTAGAAATAAATACTCATACTCTTCCACCACCATAAGAAACAAGTAACTCAAAACATATTCTACACCAAAGGTCATGTTATCCACTTGATGAGTAATCATCTTCACCCTATTATGCATGAACCCATCTTGCATTGTCATGGTTTCCTTTTCACCCACAAAGGAAAACATAGTTCCATCACTGAGGACACACTAAATTCTCTTCCAAAAAAATACAATTTGTGCATGAACTGTTGAAAACCAGTCCATACCTAACATGACATCATAAGGCCACATCGATTCTTTAAAGTGACCCCAACAAAAACTATCCCCTCCAAGATTCAGGTTACACATTTAGCATAAAAGTGAAATCTATGATTCATTTCCAGTAGGAGTATTCAAGAATAAGGGTCAGGAAAAGGGCTCAACTAGAATCTAGGAGTCTTGGGTCATATAGGTGTAAATTAAGTAATTACTAGAATCTATTTCTATCAGTACTGCAGCTAAAGTAGAAAAGACACAGGTCATAGCTCATATCATTCATGGAGGTTCTGGGACATAAATCTCAACCATCTACAACTATCCCTAATAATCTCCTCCAGATCTCTGACCCCGGTGTGGACCACCTGGGGATGGTAGTAGTAATAAGTCAAAGAGTATACTACTACGAGCTACTCTAGTAGCTACTCTCTCGTGTCAGCCATCTTATAGACCTATATACTCCAACCAATTTCTTGGCTCTAGTGGCCCATCTGCTATCTCCATGTCAACTGTACAGTGAGTTAGATAATATCATGAAAGATATCACATGCCATCACATGAGTAGAACCACCTATCCCTAGGCTGACTAAGCCCATAATGAGATCCCTAAACAACATACCATTTTCTCAAGGCATCCTCGTAAAATATCTTACATGAACAGGTCCCCAATATTGACATCGACTCCCTCCTATCAAGGTATTACTAGAAGGTCCAATACCAAAAGAAATGATCTTTAAATAAATCCATTTAATACCTGAAGATATTGGTGAACCACTATGAATACTTAGCTACTATTGTGATACACTTCTAGAGCTGAAAAATATCCACGGTATTTACAGCCCTCATCATAGGTGGAGAGAACACCTCCCTAAAAATGTTCTCAAACGTTGAACCTCCTAGAGTCACTTCATCCGAATATAGGGTCACTAACACCCACTATCTTCTTACTGATCCATGGAGTAAGCTCACTACTAGGACCACCATTTGAACTGCTGGTGTCCGAACTAGATGGAAAACTCACATCACCACCTCAAGCCAGTCCTCAACAGCCTATGGGTCAGGATCACCTCGAAATCTAGGGGTTTCCTTCATTGAAACTCATAAAGTTTGTTCAACCAACACACATCATTAACCGGTGTTGTAGGTACCATATATTTCTCTATAGGTGGTGGTATATCCCATAAAACACCTTGAGGTAACAGATCAAGAAATTTACCTTGTATCAATGCCTCATCACTGAAGAGATCATCCTTGTGTTCCTGAAGTTGGATCCTACCTAGAATACATCATGGAGGCCTCCGAAAATGGAGAAGATGTACTATGGTCAATGAGTATATCTAGATATATGACACAAGAAGGACATGGAAACCAAAATCCATTACTATATTATATATGTTCCATTTTTTTACCTGCAACTAGTTTATTGATGTACCAAATTGGAAAGTAGGTGATTTGAGTCTGTGTGTATTGATACCTCAGCCACCACACCAACACTTGAATCCCTAGCTAAAAATAAGAAATAAAAACACTTAACACTATTTCCCCAATCCAATATCACAGACTCTTGTCTTTAGTTAGAATTGACTGCTATGATATCACTCTGTCACGAACCATCCCAATGGGGTCCCCTAACCCCACTCCAATTGGCCAGGGACTGGAGACCAGTGGTGAGTAGGAATCTCACTAAATGGTATTCATTATTGTAAGTATATGTACACATGCACACATATCCAAGCCCAATCAATGCTGAAATAAAAAACAGCTAAAAGAAACCATGAATTCATACATCTAATCCCACAACTAGAGTATGACAAGAAGTAAAGAAAGTGAACATGCCCGAATAAAATCCCACCAAAAAGAGTCCAAAAACAATTCCAACTTGAATGTAAACTAGGGACAACTCTCAAAATACCATAGAAACACACCTTGTTCTATCTGGTATCAAAAAAGCACCGCTTGGTACCAGTCCCTCTAGAACCCTTTCAAAAGGTTTATTGCCTTCACAAGACACGACACTTGTGGGAAAATCTTATGCAGGGCTGAGTATATCAATACCTAGTAGAACACCATGAAACCACACAGAATATAAAAAATTATAATAGTTAGCTATACATCGGTATTGTTTTATATCAAATATAACAATATTGTCCAGATATACTCAACAAATATAGACAACCTCAAGGTAAAGTTACAACCGTAATTCCATCCTAGGATCTAAGTTCAAAAGTTCCATAAACCACACATCTGGAAGAAAAACATCCATGAGTCTGATGACTCTAATGATATCCATCCAAGAGGTAGTGATCATTGGGTTTCACCCTTATAAGTATATGATGGAAGTCTAAAGAGATATGAGACAATGGTGAGGATCACTCCCAACGACATGGGGTATTCAACAATTCAAACTATATTAACCCACTAAGTATAGATTCCACACCCTTTTAGTGTTCTTCATGAGGATACCAATAACTCTATTTAGGAAAGAATATGAATAGAGGATCTCACTTCATGCCTCATAGAAGGATTCCAATAACTTTTTCCATGTTTTCCTTCTGAAGGGATCACTATCCTGTTTGTAGCACATGATTCTATACCAACCCAAAGGTAATAGATATGGGGAAAATTCATGAATGAAACATGTTCAAGACATATATAATAAGGGATCCATGTCAACATTTAATAAGTACACAATGTGTACTAGAAGTAAATGGTGTGCTCCTTCAGCACTAGGTCTCGCCCGTGTAAAATGGTCTATGCCTGTGCCCATGTGAAAGTACATGACATGATGCTACCCATTTAATTTTTATTTTTCATCAATACATGGCTATGATCATGTACACAAGGCCTCACTATTTCCATGTATGGGTACATGGTGTGCCTATGGCCTTGTACCTCAAACTAGGTCTAGGTACCCTCTGAGGTACACACTGAGCTATCAATGGTGGACCACATGTCGTGGGATAATTACCTCCATCTCAAAACACTAGAAAACATTGTAATTATACTAAAATTTTTGTATCTCTATATTAAATGTTGTTTTCTTTGGAAAATTCATGAACCCTAGATCTGGAATCGTACATCTTTCCCCACACCTCCGACCACTGGTCCAGCCATCAATCCATTCAGAAAATGCCTTCGAACTAGCTTTTTCATTACAAGATGAATAATTTAAAAAAATGGGTATATAAAACATATTATATAATGAATCTTCCATCATCACACCTTATTCACATTGCACCAATACAGAATCAATGATTTCTGACTATTTCACTATGAAATGGGTGCTCAAGATTCGATTTTCTGATATATGTCAAACTATGGACCAATAATGAATGCCTGTATTGAAAAACGAATTAGGGGGAGAAGAGAACAATAATATTCATAAAGAATAGACCATGTTATTTGTTTGTTTTGACCTTGAATAATTTCTATTAGAATGAAAACCGAATAAATAATAGATTATCAAAAATAAATTCTCCCAATTCCCAAAAAAGACTATCACATCCCAGAATATGCATGATCCATGGATAAATATGTTTGTTGATTGACTTGTTTTAATCATTGAAAAAATAAAAGGGTAAAAAATCCAATCAAAACAATCATCTTACCTCAATATGGACTGATCTCTAATGAAGAACATAGTTGTGTTGTGATCATTGGCGAGATCCTATTATTCTGTCTCACACCAATAGTCGATCTTCGATGTGGTCATCATATACTAATGAAATATCCTCCAACGGATATCCAACATTCCTCTAGATCAATAAGTTTTAGATATTAAACTTACTAATCCATAAAAACCATTTACTTGTAGAATAGGATAGATCTCTACGTCAATAAAATAAAATAAAATATAATAATTAATTATGTTATTCATTTCAGTACTATGCTGACTTTTCCACAATTGCTTTGAGAAAAAAAAAGGTTATGTCATGCCCAGGGTAAAATAAAAATTATAAACTCAATGGTTCCCTCATATTTCTAATCTAGGCATTTGTTTATAATTTATTCCACTTTTTAAGGAAAATTATTTGTGCATGTTATTTAATATATTTAATTTATTTTAATCATTTCTTCTAGACACGCCAAACCTCATAATCACACGCTGTGTTAGTTCTTTATCTAACGAATAATCCATAAAATATCTAAAAGTAATACATAGAAAATTTGAGTGACTACATAAATCATAATATTTCATCATTGTATTCATAATTATGAACAATCCCAATAAACAATGAGATTGTAACATAAAATTATTAACACTATGGTAAATTTGAATTATAAGCTCCATGAAAGAGAAAAATTCAAATGGATATATAAAAACTAATAATTTTCAGGATAAGTTTCAAATAATAAATTAAATGTCAGTATATATGTCACATAAAAGAAATTGGTGGTGAATATGGCATGTGTCTAACAGAAGTACCAAAATGAGAAGGAAATCCTTTACCTTAAGTCTCAACTTCTTTATTAAAAGTTAAAACTTCATATAAAATAAATATAAGTATATAATAATTATATTAAAGAACCATAATTAAATATTATACATTATATTATGTTCTTATGACCTTTTATTTTTCATTTTTTAACAATTCCATGTTAATGTCATGTTTCGGGCAATAACTGCTTTGTTTTTTCGTATATGTTTTTGAATTTTTATTTTTGGTACATTTAAATTGTTCATGGTTACATCATATTCATAATAATAAACATTATACCCATAAAATATATATTAATTATAAATGTTTTTATAGTAATTAATAAGAGTTAGTGATAGAAAATGAGAGACACTGTTCAAAGAGACGGTAGGTCGTACGTACTCATTAAGGTTATTTTTGTTTTCTCAATGGATTGAAAGAAATAAAGGTGAATAATTTATTACTATTATTGAATAAATTTTATTTCATATATTGCACATATGTTCATTATTCCCATCTTTATTACCTTCTATGTAATTCGTTAAAGAATTACATCGCTTCGTGAGGTGGTAGTCCTTCGTGCACATGAGTAACGTTATTGTATTCCCATGGAATGGAAAGTATGAAGGTATATGCGATATAATAATTATATAATTATAATAATATCATAAATATTATATATAAAAATTTAAGTCATAATTATATTCATCAGTGAGAGGTGGTGACGAAAGAGGAATAACATAGGTTCACGAGGCGGTAGTCCGCCGTACACATAAATGACGATTTTGTATCCCATTTGATGGTATAGATGTTTTTCCAAGGTGATAAACTTAACATAAAAAATATTAGTATATATAATATATTTGTGTTTTTATATCAACATAGTTTAATGATAATATAATAATGTGGTGGAAAAAATAAATTAAAACAGTTGGTTATGGGTGTTACCTCTTTTCCGAACAACTTCATTTCATTTTCACCAAAAGGTCTATTAGGTAGGTTTTATAACTAAAATATGGTTTATAGGATTGGATGAGGGAGGTAATTAAGTGATTTTGGTAGGTATTTAATAAACCAAAAGGTTTTTAAAATGTGAACCAGAGAGGAGATGGGTGGCCTTTTATAAGTGAGGTGAGTGTCACACCTGTAATGTTTGAAAAGATAGCGATGTACCAATGTTTTTTTCATGATAAAAGGCCCCAAAATGTTATATTATACATAATATAAGTTTTATAGTAAAAATATTTCTATAAAATGTATTTTGGAAAATTTATGGGTCATTTCTAAGACTTATATTTTTAGGTTAACCCCGTGGTAAACCAATTTTCAACTTAATTGTGGTAAATAATTTCTACTATTTTACAATTCATTTTGGTAAAAATTTAATGTGAACTTATTAGATAATATAAATTATTCTGATTAAAAATATGAAATCATTTTTTTCTAATTTCAATTCATATAATTGGTAAACTTTAATTTAAAAGTAATCTCATAGAGGTGATGAGAAAGTGGGGTTTCAAACACAAAATGTTCAAAAGTTTAAAAAACAATTATATCAAAATTCAATATGAAAATAATTATATTGTCCTAAATTGGATTAATTGATATATAATTTAAATAATATTACTTTTATACCCATTTTGAAACAAAAAATGTCTCATATAAATTGTTCAAATAAAAAGGAAGTTTTCAATAAAACCTTGCATTTTTCACTAATCATTGCGAAAATACTATTTTTAGAAAAATCCTAAAAATTCAACCTAGGATAATTTTGATGTTTTAATTTCACAAATAAGGATTATATCATCAAATTAATTTTATAAAAGTTTCAAAAATTAAATTTCTTTATTGTCCACAAAAATATATAAAAACATTTTTTGAGAAAATAATATTTACAAAACAAATAAAGGATATTGAAAATAAAGTATTTTTTATAAATTTATTTTATTTATATAAAATTTTTATAATTAATATTTAGAAATTATTTATTAATCTTCATATATCTACGTTTAATGGATAAGTTATAATGGTTGTGTTTAAATAATTCTATTAATAATATTTAATGGTTTGTTAAAACTCAATGTTGCATGTAATTTAGCTTAAACTTGGTGTTGTGTATAACAGAAGTTATCAAAGAAATTTAATTTATTCCAAATAATAAAAATTATTAAAAAACTAGGAGTTTTAGAAATACAGACATCCACATATAGGAACATCCAATGACATAAGGGAATGTGAATTTCTTATTGATGGGTTTCTTCTCATGACCTCCTCTCTTAGAGATTACCCTTGGAGAACACCATGAGAAAGTGTCTCAATGTAATTTTACCCTCCTACTTCTGATGGCTAGTATCATATAAGTCTCATAAGAGAAAATAATCCATCCATAAAAGATATATTCTAAGATATTATTAGGGAATTATTAGGTTCTCATCATAGTTGGGAACTGCTATGATGTTTAAGTATGACACATATTCTTAGGAAATTATCAAAAAAATTAATATAGAGGAACAATAATGATGTGATAAGAAACTTATTTATTAATAAAAACATGTAATCAGGAAGTAATATTGTTGTTTATAGGGAACCAACTCTAACATAATTCCACTTGAACTAAGGCCAATTGAAAACATCTTTCAGTCCACTAACTCTCACATGATACTCATGTTTATACTAAGATAAAGCCTTTGTAATGGCGTTTGTCATGTTATCCCCGATGGATACTCTTCTCACCATAATTTTACCTCATTGACTAAAATACCTTCATAGATTAATCTTATTAAGTATGTGCTTTTTATTTTAGTGTAACATCAACTATTTTCAGAGAGACACCACTGTAGTGTGATCATATAAAACTATAATAGGGTCTTGACTGATAGGAACTGCAATATAGTTGGACTCCATTATAGAATTAGAAACAACAAGAAGCTCAAAAAACATCCAGATCAAAGATCCACCATTGAGACAAAACACATATCTAGACAGTTACTAAAGATCATTTTGATATGTCTGAAATCTATCATATATATAGCCCTTGATGATTAGCTATTTATTTCATACTTTCACTAGAACAATATCCTTAGTTATCCTTAATAATAGTCCAATAATGTTCACCTAGATCTATATGAAATATTCCAACCATTTTCAAAGCATAAGCAAAATCAATACTCATACATAACATAGAATACATGATAGATCTTATCATATAAGTGTATGTGATCATACACATTATATCTATTACCTATTGTGTATAAGGACACATTTTATTTGAAATATGTTTACCATTTTACACTGGAGCCGATTCTTTCTTTGGTTTTTCTACAATGAACCTCTTTAGTAGTTGGTCAATGTATGTATCTTAACTTAGTAAAAGAAACCTCTTGGACCTATCAGACAATATCTTGATCAATAAAATATACAATGCTTCATCTATGTCCTTAATGAAGAATCACTTTATGAACCAAAACTTAACCTTATGAAAGGTTGGTATTTCTTTTCAAAATAGTAATATGTCATCAACATATACTACTATAAAAACCAGATCACTTCCACTATACTTCCGTAAACACATGACCGACATTAATTCTTAATGAAAAAAATTATTTTATGGCTTCATCACACCTAATATTCCCGAACTAAGATTTTTATTTAATACATAGATGGATCATGGTAACTTTTATACCTTTTTGGAATTTACTGGTGTCACAAAACCATTTGGTTTTGTCATATACACATCCACTTGAAAGTTACCATTAAGAAAATTAGTTTTTATATCTATTTTCCAGATCTCATAGTTATATAAATAAGTTATAGAAAGTATAATTCTAATGTATTAAACAAAGAAAATAGAGAAAATGTTTTTTAATAGGACATTACTTGATGTTGTATAAACCATTTTAGGTACCATCCATTATTTATAGGTATTTACTTTACCTTCCATGTCTAGTTTTCACTTGAATACCCATTTACACCCAATAGATTTTACATCAACTATAATGTTGATACAAACCCAAAAGTGGATTTGATACATGTAATATATCTCAGAATTCAAGGATTCTTTCCATGTTGTAACTTTTAAGATCTATAGTACCTCCTTATAGGATAGTGGATCATAATTTTCAACCAATAACGAGTCACCTTGATCAATGATAAGAAAACCATATCTCTCTACTTCTCTTATCTCTTTAGCATTCCTACATAGTACTTTTGTTTTAGAAAAAACATCTTCCATGGGGAACTAGAGAATATTTTCATGTAAAACCACTTGTTTATTTTAAGCATTAACTTCATCAAAGTCCACCTTTCTTCCACTATTCCCCCTAGAAGATATTATCCCTCCCAAGAAGTATGTCATGTTTTGAAACATTTACATTCTTGTGTGGAGGGTTTTATAGATAGTATCCACTTGTTTCATTGGGATACCTTATAAATATACACTTCATGCATCAAGGTGCTAGTTTATTACCAGATCTAACATTAAAAAAACCTTGTAACCCCATGCATGAATATGTGATAAAATAAGTTTCTTTCCACTACATAAGTTGAAGGGAATACCATTTACATATTTATTTAGTACTCAGTTTAGTAAATATGATGATGAATGTAGTGAATATCCCTATAAGAATAATGTAAGGCTTGAATAACTCATCATTGATCATACCATGTTCAACAAGGTAAGGATCCTCCATTAACTATCACTATTTGACTATTGTGTATAATATGGAGTGATTTGAGATATAATCCCATACTCTAATATAATGTCAATGAAGTATTAATTAAGTTATTCCCTATCATAATCCAATTGAATTTTCTTTTCCTTCTCACTAATTTGATTTTTAGCTTCATTCTCGAACTCTTTGTACTTTTAAAAGGATTTATACTTCTACCTCATCAAGTTGATATGACCATATTGTCCCAATTCAAGGGTAAAAGTAATAAAGTATGGGAATCCACATCTAGTCTCCAATTTTAAGGTTCCACACACATTAGTGTGTATCAAATCCAAAATCTATGAGGCCCTTTCACATTAACCACCAAATGGTGGTTATTTCATCTTAAATTATAAACATGCATGACATATTTCAAGTCTCATAGTCTTAAAAGAGTCTAAGTAACATCTTGATATATATTTTTCAATTTTTTCTCATTTATAAGTCTAAGTTTTTGATTCCGCAACGGGGTGTTATATGAGTCTTTCATATTTTTCCCATTATTAATTTTCCATATTTGGATTTCTTAATTTAATACATAATGATCATTATTCAATTATTCTATACTATAACACATTCCATTATTATACAAGTATAATCCCTTTTTTAGAAAGTGTAAAATAAATCCATCCATATCTAAACAAGAAATGGAAACAATTTTCATGGTAACACTAGGGACATAAAAACTGTTCTTTAAAACCAAAATCATTCCTTTCAGAAATTTTAGAATGTAGTATACAGTGGTTGGGGAAACCAAACTCACTCTATTGGTAGCTCATAAATCCACCTCGTATATGGAAATATTCCAAAGTCTATTAGGTTCATGTATTTGGATAAAATTTGAGCACTATAGGTAGAACCTAATACGTAACTTATAGATATGAAAATATTACACTCAACAAAAAAACACATGAAGATTCACCTTAACTCTTTGGATGGGTAAAATTTAACTTCTAGTGACCCTGTATTCTTGATGCAAATCATAACACATCAAGTTCCTTTTCTTACCTTTGGATTGTCTTCTTCATGGAAGGATGGTGCTCGATATCTATATTCATGGGATGAGTCTTTGGACCCTTTTCCTTGTTACTAATATTTTTATTCTCCATAAGTACAATGGTTTAATCATTC
The DNA here is from genome assembly GCA_963277665.1 of Viscum album. Taxonomy (NCBI): domain Eukaryota; kingdom Viridiplantae; phylum Streptophyta; class Magnoliopsida; order Santalales; family Viscaceae; genus Viscum; species Viscum album. The sequence goes on along the minus strand of OY728158.1, from coordinate 646,221,396 downwards.
CCTGAGACATTATTGACTTGTAGGATAAGAGTAAGAATTCATGAAATTATATTCTCATTGTTTTTCATTTTAAAATTCTCAATAAAACTAGATAAGGTTTTGGGTAGTGAGGAAAGAATGATATTTTTGCATAGCCTTCCGGGATAATAAAACTCAATAAGTATAGGAACTCAATGTATCCAATCATGTTGACAACATGGGGACCTGTTTCAGTAGACTCTCAAGCTTTCATGTGAACAGACATTAGGGATATCATATCTCAGTGATCTCACTTTATGTTGGCTGTGATCTCGAAGGTGAGAAAAAATGCTATACACATTCATATACTCATGTTGTTTTAGAATTTCATTGGATATGTGGGAGAACATGAAATATTGTACATCCATTAAATCATCCAAATGATTAAAATAGAGAAATAATTCTTCCTCACTATCCTATTTGGAAATAAAAATAGGAAGTGGGGTTTCCAACACATCAAATTTCTATTCACAACATAGTATAACCTGAAAGAACCTATAAAATTATTGTAAATTCACACTAGTGAGAAGGTTATCCTTACATATTATGTATCATAGTGATATTATAGAGACCTAAAAATTTCATAAATATTTATTTCATATTTTTAAATGAATATTCATTACAGAACATAGCAATCAATTCCAGAATCGTATCGATCTAGCGCCTTTGGAATCTTAAACATATAGATGGCTGGTTTATAAAAGATCTAAATCATCTCCCTCTAAGATATTCATAAGTAGAAACCTTCATAGACATATTATACACAGTATAATTATTCATAACATGGGGAAAGGAAACATAATAAATTATAAGCTTTGATGCCCAATAAGGGTAAACAAATGAGATATGAATGATAAAATGAGCATAACAGGAACATGAGGATGTGATAACCTACGCATAACATTTGAAAATGACACCATAATAACATTAATCATAATCTTGATTGTGGAATAAATCTTTGAATTTAATAAGATATGAATCAGAAAAAAATAAAAAAAAATATAATCCAAGAAACTATAAAATTGGAATAATATTTTGAATTGGGTCATACACATAATAAGAGAAAATTATTTCATTAGTAGTCAAGGGTCATTTCCAAGACTATCATAGTGAAATGAGTTCACTCCCTAAACCATAATTGTAGTAAAACCTCATTTCCAAGACTATTATAGTGTAATGGGTTTACTCCCCAAACAATATTAATAGTCAAGGTTCACTCCCAATACGATCATAGAAGACAAGGTCCCTCAAAGAACCATGTGAACTCTGTATTATAGTCTTGTTTATCTCTATAGATTTAAATATTTAATCAATTCATTACTGGGAGAAATATGATCCCGACATCCTTGTTTATAGCATGACCACCAACCTTTATTATAATGTAACTACTACCCTTGGTTATAATGTAGCCACCATTCAAGGTCATAACAGAACCAACGTTCTTAGTTATAACATAACAACCATCATTTGTTATAAAATAACCACTATGAAATAATGAAAACCCATACATATATATGCCAAAAGACCATAAATCATTCAGCATATCAGCATATCATAACCCATGAAATGAAAAATTGTTTCATAGATATGTCATCAATTCCCTAAATATTAACCCATGTAAAGTAAATGGGTTTCATACAAATCTCATCAATATAAACATTAACCATCCAGGGAATGGGTAATAATGGTATCAATGGGTCATAATGCCAAAAAATTATAATTTACATAAAAGGATGTTATCATATATGAAAATTCCTTTAAAATATCACAAAAATATTTCCTGAGAAAAATAACATTTTGATTTTGAAAATCACTTTTAAAATAATTTTTTTCGAAAATAGTAGGGAAAATATTTCCTTTTATAAGAACCATGGAAACATATAAAAGAATATTAGAAATGTTTAGTGGTTATGATGATAGAAAATTCAATTCATATCGTATAATTTAAAATAAAACATTCATTTACACATTTTTGGAAAATAAAGTTAAAGTGTCTTGTTCATAAAAACAACAAGATTCCTTTTAAACAATTTTGTAAAAAAATAAAACATGGTTAAAAGTTAATTTAAAAAATAATAGTTTAATATTAAAAAAACATTTCCAAAAAAAATTTAAAAATTTGGATATGGAAGTAAAATGTTTTTCGAACCAAAAGAGAAACAAAGTCAATATTCCATAAAAACATATTTTTAGGCACTTGAGTACTCAAGGTAAATATAATTAAAGGAAAAAATGTATTATAAATAAATAAATAGAATAAATTAAATTAATTTTTTTTCTTTAGATGTTGATTATAAGACTTTATTAATAGAACTAAACTATAAATAATCCCAATAAATAGTGATATTGTACCACAAATCCCATACCAATTTGCTAACATTTGAATCTTAACCCCCATGTAAAAATAACCTTTGATGGGTTATTAAAGTCAAAGAAATTTTAAAAAAATATAATAGACATTAATTGGTAGTATATACACCACATAAAAGAAACAAGTGGTGAATATGTTATATATCTCATTGATGTAAAAGTGAGACACAAATCCCTTACTTATTTGGAAATATTTTCAATCATAATCCAAATTTAAGAATAACATCAAATGAAAAATTAAATATCATGTAAATAATTAAATTAATTATATAACATGTAAAAGGGTTATTTTACACTCTACACAAATAAATGAGTGGTGAATATTCCATATGTCTCCCAGAAATAAAAGAGAGAATACAAATCCCTTACCTTTGGGATGACTTCTTTTATACATGTTAAACCCAATTTATCGCCCATTTTTTAGTACATATTTACTAAAATCAATGTTCTAGGTTATATATACTTTTTTTCATGTATGTTCTAGTTTGATAGTTCTGGTCATTGTATATTAATCATGGGTTCATCATCTCTTCTTTGAAATAACAACTTTATATATCCTCTAAAGGGCTCAGGGGTTGTTGTTTTGGGAAAACCAGCACCTCTATAATGTGGTTATATGATTGGATAAGAGAAATTGGTTGCTATTTTTTTTATAAATAAGGAACAATGTGTTGTGAATAATATAAATGATGGGTTTCCTTTTATAATTTAGGGGGGCAAGGAATTCAGTAAAAGATTAAAATATATTAAGGTCGATGTTTGGAAAAATGGTTCCAAATGACCAATATGTAATGGATAATATTTTCAACCCGATATTTTCACCATTATCTTTTTTAAATTTTTTATGATTATTTAGTAATGTAATAAAATATTAATTTCATAAAATATCATTATTTCTAATCTCAACCCTATTCATTTAATTTGACTTAAAATACATAAATAAAAAGTTAGATGTTAAATATAATACTTTAAAATACCTATAATATATCGTATTAATATAAATAAAATTTAGAACACATTAACTCACTCAAATTATATTACATTTAATATTATTAAAATCATTTATTATATGGTTTTTATTAATCGGAGAAATTCTGCATTGGTGTTGTATAAGAGTATAAGGACATTATAGTATTACTAAAAATTATATTTAAATTTCTATAATAAAAATAATTTAATTAGGATAAAAATAGACAATTATATTCATTCATAACATTCTTTTATCTCAATTTGGACACATAAGATATATTTAAAACTAAGAGAGTGTGATTTTGTAATTTTAATTTCTTTAAATTTTATAAAGTTCATTTTCATGAAATATTGTGCATTAAACAAATAAATTTCAATCATGAGGTTATAAGGGTTTAATTACATTCATTTAATAATAATTAAGATGAAAATTAAGGCCTTATTTTTAGTTTTAACCAATATTAACCTAATTAACCTTTGCCGAGGTAATAAATTTTTATCAAGATTACTATTCATATTAGCCTAATATAAAAGGGGAATACTTACAAAATTTTAAACTCATAAATAAAAATATGGAATATATTTTATAAAATTAATTACTTATAAGTATCAGAAATTAATTTTGAAACAATTTTTCAAAATGCAATGAATTGTTTTTTTAGTATAGTACATTTTTAAGAATAAAACATGATTTATTCAAATCTCAAGCATAATGGAAATATTAAATTATTATTACAAATATTTTATTGATTATATAATATAAATATTTCATTTAAATCATTCATTATTAGGGATTTATTTAATTGATCAAGATAAGAAAAATTTCCATTCATAAAAACATATTTTCAGTAAAATTACTTTTTACATATAAAAATGTTTATTTAATACAAAATTCAGCCATAAAATTGATTATAATGAAATTAATTGGAATATTTAAAATAGAAAAGAAATAATTTTACTCAAAAAACATATTAAAACCAAAAATTAAACTTCATACATTCATGAACCAAAAAGTTTGTTTTCGATTAAATTAGTGTACTTAATATTCTCTAGAAAATCAATCTTTTCAAAAAAAAATTAAAAAATAAACCTTAAGAAAAATTTGATATTATGATATAAAAAAAATATTTAGTTTTATGAAAAAAAATAAAAAAAAGATAAAAATGAAATATAATACTTTCTCAAAAAAAATGAATAAAAACATTCCGAGGGAAATCTATATTTTTAAGTATAATATAAATTTTCTAAAACAATTAATGTTTTATTTACTAAGAATTAATCAATAAATTTATAATGATCCGAATACTTTTATTTAATACATAAATTATTTAATCCTATTAATCCCTAAAAAGTTAATGGAATGTTTATAACAATCACATATTAATATTTTAAAAGTATATCATGGTTCATTTAAACTTATTGTAGTGTGTAACACACAACATCAATGAAATAAAATGTTTTGAAAAAAAATATTTCATAAATTTTTTTATAGATATTCTCAAAAAAAATATTTTCCATTTCTATACAGTCATATTAGATAAATATTACTTTTTTTATTTCCAAAATAGATTAATAAATTCAAAATTAAATTCCATTAATCTCACACTATATTGTCGAAGTCTAATATTCCTCACCATTAGTTTCAGAATATCTTGTTTCTTAGATATTATAGTGAAAAGGATTTATATTCCCATACATATAGCCCGTAATTGGACCTGAAAAACTATTATAGGGTTTTAGGAAGTTATAACATTCCAACTACATTAACTCATAGTTCTTTGATCCATTGACTGTACTTACCAATACCAAAATCATATTTTAAATATTTCCTCAAAAATTTCCTTTCACTTACACCAATTATTTCTTTGTACGTCAACCTTTGATGTATATTAAGTTAATTCAAATAAAAAAAATCAATCTAAATGTTTTTTAATAATTAAAATCAACCAAAATTGTTTTGGCCAAGCACTTTTAACTATGATGCCCATTATAAAAAAAGTAGTGGAAGACTATACTGACAAAATAATTTTGTTGAGGGATTTTTTCTTTATATGTAAAAACCATTTTTATCACATGACTTACTAATATTTCTTGGATTTTAAATAATTGATTAAACATGTATGATAAAAAATTTATTCATAATCTAATTATATTTCATTAAATATTTTATTCTTGTTAATTTATTCATTAGGTGGTCTCAAAACATCAAAAAATATAATTAATTAACATGTAATTGATATAAATAAATTATAATTTTTGTGAACATGATATTATCTAATGGTTTTTTATGTAGAGTACAATAAACAAGCATTTGATCCCAATAGAAAATGCATTCATCCAAAGCTTGGTTCATGTTGTAGCATCCAAATTTCTCTCATAATAATTGCCTTGATTGGTTTTATCTCATCTCATAAACTTGAACTGCCTCCACTAGATTAGGATATCCATCCCTATATAATATTTTACTCACATAAAGATGTTGGGATCCAATGGATTGGATATAGGAGGTTTACATAAAATAAATCATGTTCATGTAGTCCCTTATATAATAATGGTGCAGGGATGAGACATAGAACATTATTTTAATTTAATCAGAAAAAACTAAAAGAAACTAATCACAAAAAAAGGATTGGTCTAATTTCATGTTAATCCACACATCATGTAGTGAGAAAACATTTTCAATCCTATTATCAATTACTTTGATTTGTTTTTTAATTAAGATAATTCACTATGAATTAATATAATTAATTCAATTAATTTTAATTCTATCCCAGCATCCTTAACTCACCATAATATATAATTTAGAAACAAATTAATTTTATTAAAATTAATGAAGTATACAAGTGTATATGGAGGAAAATTCATGTTATTATCCAAAATTTTGACATGGAATTGATTTAATATATTATTATAAATTCCATGAAATGGTGTGTACATTGTAAAATAAATTAAACATGTAAAATAGGTAAATAGATTTGATTATATATTTAATACTTTTCTATGAAGAAACTTGGCACACTAAACAAGTAAGACTACACGGTGTATACTAAATTACATTACATGTACTATATTATTCATATGATTGTTTCACATACCTTGTAAATGGTCTTGTTCACTACTACAGATATGTTTGAGGTATACGATGTGTAATGGGAATACATGATGTGTGGCCTCAGAGTTAGACAACTCGTCTTTCCATATTCCTTGCATCCGATACATGGTGTAGTAGGACACCTAGTGTTCTCGGCCATGGGAAGATAAAGACTAAACATCATGTACAGTGGTTAAATGGTTTTTATTTCTTCAAGACATGTGTCATTCTATCCTGATCTACATGTCAATACACTTTTTTCAGATCTTAAATCTGATTTTATCAGATATGTCTGACTTTTATTATGAGATATGGATGAAAAACAAAAGTACAGAACGTATATGTAGGAATTAGATTTCATGTATTCTAATTATGTACAAGAAGAACCTTTGGAACCTTATGATGGTATTATTTTGAATCATATTATTTTTTAAACATTAATTGATTACTAGTTATGTTATTGAGAATGAAGAAAGGAAGAGATGAAGATGTTAAAATATTAAACTAATAAATTAATGTAAAAGAAAACTCAAATTCATACAACCAATAACTGGATAATAAATTATTATATATTATACATGTGACCCCATTTATAACACTTTCAGGGCTTGGACATAATGTAAGATTATTTTGATGGCATGGACAGCTCATCTTTTAGTCTCATTTTATATATAATCTTTTCCTTACATGCCTAAAACATCACAACCAATGGAAAACATAGATTAATTAAAAAGATTAAAAAATCCAAAGTACAAAAAGGAGGATCCTCACATTTAATTTATAATTAATTAATAAGAAGATATAATATTACCTAAACTAATAATTCCTTTTTCATTTATGAGGGGATGGAATAGATCTTGTATCACTACCATTGTACTATAGGATCCAAGTAAAGATTCCATCTATAGGTGATCCACACATTTAACATAATATTTGATAATTTTCTTGTAATCTTAAAGTGAAAGAATAATTGATCTTGACCACTTGTATTATTTTGTGTTCATTGTAATAGATATATTTTGATGAAGTAATAACTCTTGATGTCATCATGATGTCTTGTGAGATGAGGAAGAGAGATTCACTCTAGCTTTTTATATATCTCTCTAGGGATTGAGAGAGTCTCTCTCTAATAAATGTGCACACCAGAGTTTTTTTGGGAAAGTGATATAATTAGATATTTTTTATGGTGGGATTAGGGTAGGAAAATTACACATTAAACCCTTACCATATTTATAATTTTTAATTAACCACATGTCCAATAGTAAAAATAATATTATTATCAATTTCCTCATATATGAAAAAGATAACAATATAAATAAATATCATTTGTACCATTTACAATTGGTCCACTAAACTTGGTCCACTTTCTCTATTCAATATTTATCAATCCTTGAATAATGTCTATTTATTTAATAAATAAATGTTACTGTATTATTTGTCGATAAATATAATAAATATTATATTCAACAATTTGAAAATTAATTTTTAATGTTATAATTTAACACAATAATTATTTAGAATAACTTGTGACAAAATTATAAAAATTAACCATACACAAAGAAATATTATTAACTATAACTTTTTAAATTCCATATTTTAGTTAAACTGAGATTGCATATATACTCAATGTGTGACCATCTAGGCCTCTTTCTCAGGGGAATTAGACATAACCACCTAAAGTCCATGGTCAACATATAGAAAAATTACAAGGATCCTATAGAGAAATAAGTTATCATCACAATGACATCCAACCACCCATAAGCACTTACCAGGTAATGCATTCCCTTTATTGAAATATCTCAAATCAAGTAGGTATAATCCTGGTGGCATAAACAACATTACTTGATGTCTCCTTTGAATTTTCAAGAATTAGCTCTCCCGCCTAACACCATGGACATGGATTAATGTTGAAAGTTATATTCTCATCAAATAGTATGAGCTATCAACTTTTATCATGGTATGGAAGGGATAAATCCTTTCTCGCATTATCCATTAATGAAATATCACTCATGACGCACCCAGCGTATCCTGCCCTGCCATGAGCATATTTTATCCTGGGTTTCATCATTAAATAAAATTTTGTGATTCATAATGTCCATTAACAATAATATTTATGTCCAAGGGAAATACACACGTACAAATATAGGAATGTCCAATGATACATGGAAATGTGGATTTCTTATTTGTGAGTTGGTTCCCAAAACCTCCTCTCTTGGATATTACCAAGCATGAACACCATAATAAGGTGTCTTATTATCTTATGATCCTACTCTACTTAATTGACTATATATTCTATGTCCCATTAACCAATATCATCCATCCATATAACATATATTCAAGAATAGTATTGTGTGACTTCTTGTTGGAGTTGGTGGCCTAGAATGAACTACTTTGTAATTTATGATGAACTAGTATTAATAAATACCTTATCAAATATTGATTTTTCTTATTCATGATAATGCAAGTGATAATATCATAAGGATAGTTGTTTCACAAAAGGGTCATAGTAGATTGCTGCAATGATGAGAACTAGGAAGTTACATAACCCCATTCTTGAATATATGATCTATGCCTGGATGATGTTATTTGAGGGACACAAATACTACATTCCATTAGGGGTGAGGACATAAAAAACAATGAGGCACCTTCTCATGGTGCGCGCCATTTGTAATATCCAAGAGGATATTATGAGAATTAGACCTGCTTATAGGAAATCCAAATTTCTTAGTGTCATTGGATGTTCTTATCTTCAAATGTGTGTATTGGTCCTTAGACTTTAAGATTACTATTAATGGTTATTACAACTCACTCACTTTGATATATTGACAAAAAATTTTATTACATGCTGTTTGAAGTTAGTTATTATATATTGGGTGCATCACGAGTAATACCTCATTAATAGATAATGCGAGAAAGGATTTGTCCCTTCTGTTCCATAACAAATGTTGATATCATAGGACCTTTGAAGGATTTGATATAGCCTGTATAAATCCATGGCCATGGTGAGGAATGGGAAAGTTCAATTCTGGAAAGTAAAATAAATAATAATATAGCACATGGGTTTATGGAACTATAGTGAAGCCCTCTATATTTTAGATATTGTGACAAAGTGATTATATTACACGGTAAGTGTTCATAGGAGGTGACACCTCATTGTGACCCTAACTTATTTAACTATGGGTGTCTCGGAGTGTTGTTAGAAGCTAACCTCAGACTTTAGGTATCCTCTGCCTAATGCCATTGGGAGAGAGGTCTAGATGGTCACACACTATGTGTGTCTAAGTATCTCAGTTAAATATTCATTTAACAAGTTGAATAAATATAATTCCCGATTGTGGTTTAATAATTATTCAGTGATTCCTGACAACAATAATTTCAACAGTAGATATTTGAGAGAATATATTTTAGGTGAAATAATATATTTATTAGAGAGTAATGCATTGATATTTATTTTATAAATAAATATTAATTATTCAAGGTCTAATAATTGTGGCGGAGGAAATAAAGAAAATGGGGAAACAAAAATACACGTCATGTATATTAATGTACATGTCGTATGGTTTTTGGGGGGATTTTTTAGGAATAAGATAATTTATTTAATTAAATAATATTAGGTGTAGTTTTCTAGGTGCATTTAAAGTGATAATAATAGCCAACTATTATTATTAAACGAAGGGCATTACTAAGAATTAAATGAAATGAATAAATGCTTTCGAGCAATTAATTAATTTTATTATTCTATGTAATAAAATCCCAATTATATTATTCTCATTAACCAAACCATTCTCTGTGGTTTTTCACAATGGATCTAGAAAAATCACTCAATCCAATAGAGAATTCCTTTCCTTTAAGAATGATCTAAAGTTACGAGAGAGATCCTCCTCTACCATATCAAAGAGAGAACATTGGAAAAGACTCTCAAGGTGATCGAAGGAGGAAATCGTAAGCAAAGTCTCTTTTGCACTAGCACCCAGATATCCCTTAGAAGACATCAAGAGATACATAGAGCATGTGCGGATCACTTCTAGAGGAAGCCTACACGTGGATTCTACGACGCAATGATAGAACACCTTGGATCATGACCAGAAACATCTATGTATAAATAATTACATCAAATTAATTATTGCATTTTAATTTAATTTATAATAACCAACATATGATGACCCTCTCTATGGATTCAGGACTCCCCTCTTTTCTTTCTTTCTTCAGTCTATTCTAAAGATCTGACATTTTATCATTGTGACGGATCTGGGATTGATCATCGTTAACAGAAAAATTGAAGTTGGGTACACCCATCCATGTGCTTATGCTACCCACGAAACCTTCACTTATAAGATCTCATATTTATGGGATAATGAAATTTCAGTGATACACATATTCTGGGGACATTATCACATACAAAAGTCACATAGAGGAACAATATTATTGTGATAAGAAACGCCATTATTAATGAAAAAAATGTAATCAAGTACTAAGAAAGTTGGTTCTAAGGAACCAAATAAAACACCCAATATTTATATAAATAGAATACCTGTTTCAAAAAACATCCAAAACTATATTTTAATAAAAATTATAATCTTGAGATTCATCTAACCCCAAAGACTCATTCAACAACCTAAAAATCCACCTTAAACTGCGCAATTGGGTGTCATTTCACATAGAAAACCAAAAATCACACCTAGATAGACTTATAAAACATGAATACATTCAAATATGACCCATAAATATAGATATATAGATTAAAATTATAATTTTAGAATTAATTAAGCATTCAAAAATTCTGAGTTTTCAGCAAAAACTCAAAAAATTTAAAAACACTTTCAAATCATCCTAATCAGTTAGTACACCATAGAGACTCTTAAAATATATCATAAATAGAAATAATATCCTAGATATATTCCATATTCAAAAACTCAATCATTATCCATTTATTAATTATCCACTATGACCTATTGTCCCTGGCTGACTCTAGAAATTAATTTGAATTATATATGAGTAAATATCCATACAAAGTGGTCCAAAAAAACACTTAAAATATGTATTATAAATTATAATTTTTTATTTAATAAAAAAAATTCAATCAATTTTGGTATTTCAACCAAAAATTCAAAAAAAAATTACTCACTCAAGACATTACACTAAAACATATCCCACATTTACCTATGTTTGCATCCCCGAGACCTTCATCCAAATCCAAAAGAATTTATTGATGGTTGTAAAACTATTAAATTCCTAATATGGGTTGTAATTCTAGGAATATATCCTTATCCATAATTAAAAATTCAAAAATTCAAATCTCCCTTGATTTTTTACATAATATCATCTGCAGTTACAACCTCCCCCACGATAAAAATTCTCATCCTTGAGAAGTCTCATTGTGTATCCCTAATGAACCTTCCTGGTCACCAAGACTTGACAAGTGACCCTAATATCATATTTCCCATTGGCTATGGTCATTCCTATACCACACCCAAACTGAATCCACTATTGAAAACTCCATCAGCCCACACATCATTTTATAGATCATTTTCACTAATCCCACAATGACACCCAACTCTTGGTGATATATGTGAATTATAAATTCACTGATATTACATTAATTACATAAATCTAGAGTAATATACTAGAAACTCATCTGTTAACTTCCCCACATGAACGTCACCCTCTTATTCTCATTAGAATTCTTATTCTCACTCTTGAGACTATATTTATACAACAATTCCATGCCTCATTTCATATGCTAACTTGCTACTAAAGAGAATTTATATTTTCACACATTCAGTCATTAACCGATATATTTCATGAAATACATACTAAATCATACCACTCTACCATCATCTGATATCATGTGACTATCATATACTAAATGTACTGACCTAATTTTATTTCCATCAACAGATAACCCTATTTGGGTATTTTATATTTACAAATCATAACATAAATTCTTGTATCCAAGTGTCATCACAATACAACAACCACATACCAGTTAATTCTACAATCATGTCCCTCATGGTGCCTATTGTAAACTATTCAAAAAAGTTCCACATGAATACATACCCTATGGTGTTCTCCACAACATGTAACTCTCTTTATACCTCTTATCAAGTGAAATAATAAATAGTTCCAATATTATATTTATATCTCTACTCTTGAGCCACAATCACCAATCCTATCAACCCATACCAAGGAAAAAGATAATATCAACTATACAATAGGAATTACACCCATCTTTGTTTATTTCCTCTCATAATTGGATAAGACCTTTCATTATCATCAAAGCATAAAGAAACAATTTTCATAACCAACCATCTCTAAATAAAATCTCTTGAAGAAATTTCAAGTGAAATTGGATCCTAAAAACCTTTCACACTGACACATACATAGACTTCATGTTACAACAGAAACATGTCGCTATAATGGTTATCAATTTACCCCAATAAAAAAAATAAATCCTACCCATGTATGATTACACCCTTTTCCTACACTACTACATCAACCGAATAAGACCACCTTGGGCCCTATCTCATCAATTCTAGGATCACAGACATAAATAATTTACCATTACCACTAAATATTAGTATTATCTATCTAGAAACAACTTCAATTCTCATTTTCAAAATCAAGGCATTTTACCCATGATAAGGACTTTCACAATATCACCCATCACCTGATAATTATTCCAAAATTAATTATGTATAACCAATCAATATCCATCTTAAATTTGAATATCTGGGATCACAACACACTATCTCATTTAAAACCACACACAAAATCAATATTTCTAGGAATTAGATAGATCCCACCCATCAAAACCAAACCTCAATACCAAATCACCTCAAGTGATTTTCATTCTAAAATCTGAGGTCATGTCTATGCCTATGCTATATACCTAACAGTCCCTCACACACTATGATCTCATAACCTGAAGCATCTACCCATGCTTCTTATATATAAGGGAACCCATAATTAAGGTAAAACCATTCTCTAAATCTGACCTCATACATCACATCCATCTTAATGACAATAAGAAAATTTTTTGGTTCTCAATAATAGCACTTAGATCACTAACCTCAGGATCTATATCTCAAAGGCACATGGATCTCCCACCTAGCTTACAAATCATTTCTCTCATAGATCACCAGTTATAAGGAAACACCTATTACACTTTATCAAATATTAAAATCTGAATCTCGTTAAAAAACTCCCAATATAGTGTTTTCAAATACACACACACACAAACACACTCCCCAGGAATAAAATGCTACTCCATCAGCACACTTTAGTGCACTAATCCAAACTAGGAGTCCACATATGATGTTAAACCCCCCAATTACCATGATCGCATCCACACATATATATTGACATTGACCTATAGATATCCATATAAAGTAAACAAATAGTCATGGTTCAGTTATTTAGAATTCCACCATGATTCTATGTTGGAAAATAGAATACAGCTTGTTATTAACGCATTATGTCACTAAACCTATTTTCTCTTCAAAACTAGAATTATAATTAACTAAAATGGTCTGATAATCAAGGAATACCCTATTTCAATAATAACTTTTGTATACCATTAATTTGGGTATACGAGTTTGTTTCTGGGAAGGCCTGAGGCATGTTCCCAATCACCACAGGATGGATATAAGCACTAGGGAATCAAGTTTCAAACCCTTGTAATGGTTTACTAGATAAATAAATAGATAAATAGTAACTTATACCTAAAATTTTTACATGAAGCTTCAATACCGTTTATGGGTCACACTCTCAGAATAAATAGTTGCAAAATAAAATGGAAACCAAACATTAATAAAGAAATATAAACATATCATATAATAATTGTAAACTAAAATCAATTACATTCCCAATGAAATAAACAAGAACTAATAAAGTAAATTAAAACTACAGATATTGATACATTAAAAATAAAATAAATAAATAAATAAACAATCTACAACCACCCTTCACCATGTTTAACCATAGAATATCCACCTTCCACCTCCATAAAAAAACAAACCAAAAATATGATGAAAAGGTTTCACATCAATGAAAAACAAGATACTCTTGTAGTATGATAGTTGTGATCAAAAAATTTCAAGTATTTTTCCTCCCCACACCAAATAAAAAACCTTTAAATGAAAAAAAATTTCATAATATTTTGAAATAGATTTAAAAGACACACTTTGAAATTATATTTTATAAAATATCAATTTTTTTTTTAAACTATTTACTCATTCTGAAAAACAATATTTTCTTAATATGATTAAACTTTCTAAAATCATTTTTAATAATATTAAACCATTATAATAAAAAATAAAATTGTTCTTATGTTAATTTTATAAAAATCCTCATAACATTAAATGAAACAAAATTATTTCAGTGTAAAGTAATACACACATCAACATATAAGAAATCAAAATCAAGTATCATGGAAAACTAAGTTTCATGGGTATGACCATAAAAAATATGAATATAATCACTATATAGAAATAGGCGTTCCAAAAATCAATAACCTTCCTTAACTCCTAGTATTACCCTACGTGGACTAACCATGGGGAAACTCCCTAAGTAGATCAACTCACACCATTAGCCCACTAACAAGAGTATGATCATACACTAGTGTAGCAAGTGTTCCTAAAAGTTCCTCCTAGTTACCAATTTCTTCCCATGAAAAATATTTAGGTGAGTGAAATGATAATTTTAAATACCACAACAATCATATTAATAGGCATATAAACCACAATATCACCTATAAACTCCCATCATTGAAACAACCCCATTTTCAAGAATAAAAAAATGATATATAATTTCCCAATTTCAACTTCAACACATAAAATAAAAAAAATTATTACAATAGAATTTGTATATAATAATGGGCTATGTTTTAAGGGACAATATTTTTAAGAAAACCCATCTTTATAAGGTTCCAATCGGCCCTTTAGGTATTCATTAAAAAAACCATTTTCTCCAAAACACTTTTTTTACTAAATCATATAACCATAATTAAATATAAACCATTAAAGGTATTTCAACACCATTAAATAACCAAACACTCTTTTATATAAATTTATTAAAAAATCAAAAACATCTTCTTAAAGAGATAATTTCCCTTAAAATGTCAAAAATAACATTAAACTAACACTTTGCATGCTTGGAATTATAATAAAACTTTGAAAAAAGAAAAAAAAACAAAATCCATTTTATATAAGAAGAATATTCAATGGATTGAACTTATTTTGTAAAAAACTACTAAGTATATGTGTTATCATTCTTAAAAAAATATTTTAACATACCTTGAAATCCAAAAAAATATTATTTTTAAATTCAATGGGTGATTAATGGGACAACCTATCTTTAATCTCGACAATTTTATATATCATGGTGTAAATATTCCTCCAAAAGGTCTAAAACACTAAAATACCAAATGAGATATTATAATAAAGAAAAATACCATTTGAAAAACAATACCTAAGAAACCCATTATTGTCATGACATTACTAGGGAAAGAAAACAAGGAAGAGGGAAAGAAGGAAGGAGAGGGAGAGGATATAAATATATTACTTAGAATAATTTTATTCAATACTTTACTAAATTCAAGAAATCACAAAAGGATGAGTGGTAGAGAAGGTGGGAATCATAACTGAGATTCATGAGTTTATTTGGTGGAAGAAGGAAAAATTTAAATATTAAAATCAAGTAGGGGAATGATTGTAATATCAAAATTTTAATATATTAGATGAGACTGCATGGTTTTTCCAAGTGGTGGTCCAAAATAATGCCAACCCTGAGATCCTTGCTTGATGAATTGGGAAAAAACAGGGTTTGTCATCGCGGTTGTGAAAACCATGTTCCAATTAGGATTAATAACTTTATTAATTTGCGGACCATCCTGCATGATTTCCATGTGACCACTACTAACTGTGCGTGAAATTGTATGATTGCCAAAATTCAATGTTTCCTAAAATTTACAAAGGGAGTAATTTAAAACTAGAGGAAAAAATTAATTATTAATAAAAAATAATAAGGATAATAAGGGTCATGTTGTGAAAACTTTCCCCTCTAAAATGATTTTCTACCTCCTGAAATCTCAAAAAAATTTAGTTAATCAAGAGAAATGAGTAGAGGCATAGCTCCCTCAAAAAGTTATGACTTAGGAAATTGGGAAAAGGAACTAATCAAGGTTACCAATGAAAATGTAGGAAATAACCATCAAGAAAAAAATTGAGCATACAACACATAACTAACTTTTTGATATACATCAATCCATCACTAATTTTAGATCATATCATCAAGGAAACCTAAACATGATATATTTCCTTTACTATAAAATTGATAATTTATTCGTTAATGTGAAATCTAAAAAAACAAGTAACTTCCAAAACTAACATGAGATATGATA
The DNA here is from genome assembly GCA_963277665.1 of Viscum album. NCBI lineage: Eukaryota > Viridiplantae > Streptophyta > Magnoliopsida > Santalales > Viscaceae > Viscum > Viscum album. The sequence continues at coordinate 646,204,549 of OY728158.1, read as the reverse complement.
AAAATGAACCTTCTATAGATCTCTGAAATCCTTGTGATCACCTATAACACAGTTGATGATCAAAAAAATAAAACACCCTCAGTTGGGGGTTTGGTTATTAAAGATAAGGGACTAGACTATCAACTAGACATCCTATATTAAATATAGAGGAAAATTAGGCAGACATAGGGTCAATAAGACCAAGATTATTCATATGAAATACTAGAGTATATTAAAAAACAATATGAAGAGATATCAATTCATCAAAAGAACTTCTTCTGTGATTGTCTCCCCACTATATCAAGAACTCTCCAAAATATTAAACCTTTAAAAATAAAATTAATTTCTAAAGACTCTAACAAGAATTGAGGAATCCAAGAAAATCGGTTAACCATTAAAAACCACGATAAACCATTGACTAGACTCAGAGTTAAAAACAATATACATGAATCATTGACATATTTCTATAAATCCATTAGAACTATCACCTAAAATAACACATCACTTGGAAGTGGAAAAATGGAAGAAAATAACAACATGCAGTACCAAAAACTATCACTAAATCAACATAAGGTTTAGTAGGTTAAACTTGAGGATCCTCTAAACGGTTAGATTTAGTTCCACATATGTTATTAGTAATTATATAATACAAACTATTCAGGTGTCCTAGATATCCAAATATATGATAGGTCCTAGGAGATTCTAGACACTATGGTTTCTTAAAATAAGGATTCTAACAGTAATGGCATACTAAGGGATTACTTCTTGAAGATGTTGATAAAGAAGAGAAAGGTAGTATTTTGATATTTCCACCCACTTGATCTATCTTGGATCAGTTCCCATTTCCATTATTAGAGATTCTTCAACATCCTTTAAGAACTAGATATTCAACAAACCTTTTAGTCATTAAATGAAAACCAAATTTTATTCTAGTGATCTACTTCACCACCTCGTCATAGGTGTCGATACCAAGTAAACCCACTACTGATTATAGATATGATCATGAAATTTTTTTGAAATATTGACCTCTCAAATACTATTTCAAATTTAGGTCAGGAAGATACAACACAAGTTTAATAAAATGACATGCATACACTAATAATGATGGATTACCTTATAGAGACCATATGATTCCTTGGATTTTGGTATCTTCATGTTATTAGCTAAGAAATAAAAACTAAATAGTGACTTAAAACCTTACAAAGAGAGTTCCTTATATGGTTTCCTTCAATTTATAGACCTCCACCACTTCCAAATTAGTCCTTACAACTTAATGGTTATGAACATAAATTTTAGTGGCTCAGGAAGCTCAAACAAAAGGAGAATCAAATAAATATCCCATAAACATTATTTTGATCCCTTGAAGTTTTTTTTTCAATGAAATCATGAGGGTTCAACATTTGTACACCTCAAATAGAAATCCCCACATTGAACAATAAATAGAGAATATCCATGCTTCATGATTGAAGAAGACAGAGAGATTAAATTGGGCATGACTCGATTAATTAGTGGGTCTATAATTAGTAAACCACTTATATCCTCCTCTAGAGAATATAGTAGGAGTTGGAGGTAAAAAATATATAAATTAAAAAAGAACATATAATATAATAAAAATAAGACCTGATCCACAATTTTTATGTACATACTCAGATCACCTCATGAATAGTAGCTGGCTCGAATCACCACAGGTCCTCAAGTGTGCGTCCCCAAATTCTAAAGGATAAAAACTTGTGTACATGTTTAAAGTGATCTTATTGATGGACTATACATATTGAATTAGATTTTACAAAAATATGTTAATAAAAGAAACAATATACATATCAAAGTATATAAAATAAAATAAAAGTAAAGTGAGAATGTTATACAAACATTAAATGTCGTCAAATGGATTACAATATGTAGAACACATGCATAGTCCCATGTACAAACAAAAACAAAAGAAAAAAATATTAAAGGACATATTATCACCCAAATAAATACAATATCCTCTTCTCTGATCCTAACCCGATTCATCTCTCTTGACCATGGAATACCTGGAATTGGGCCTCATCCTCACTCTTTTCGATAATAACACGTAGAAGCTTCTTAGGTACCCAAGTTCCATGGTGTCCTAAGAATGGTGTGAGTACAACTTAGTCGACCACCTAAAATTTTGTCTTTAAATATAACTAGTTGGTGAAAATAAAATGTATGCATAAGTTCTTGAATCTAACATATTACAAATACAACCATTTAAATTATTTAAAATCGAAACAAAAACATACACTAATATAAGGGGTTGGGATCGCCCCAGTAATGGTACATACCTTCTTCGAACAATATTAGGGTGTCTTTAAGAAAATCACATAAAATTTTTCAACCATCTCACTTCCAAACTGGGGTAATGTACACATAAATTGTCCAAACCAATATCGGGTGGGGGGGGGGTTATGTACCCATACCTAGATCCCTATGACCACCGAGTTCCATGTTCACCATGATTTTACCATTATATTCATCTCTTAGGGGTCGTGTTCATCCTAGTTTAACTCTAATTATCCCTAGGTCCCCTTGGTTCCATTTTAACCATCGCTTAACCCCCACATGCATCCTATGAGGGCATAGGTTCACCCCCAGGTTTACCATAATATACCAAGAATCCCCCCAAGTCTATGTTCATCCTTAGTAAACCATCACATGAATCCTCAAGGGGGATATTTTCATCATCTGGGGGACCATAATATACTAAGTACAGAGAACCAAAAATATATCAAAATCCACAACACAAAAGAAAATAAAATTAGTTATTATAGAATTCAACCTTTTCCAATTTTGAACACATTTCCAAGACCCATTTCCCAAACCATTCATAGGAACCATTTCATTCAATGTATAAAAACAACTTACAACTTGTTTCCAAATACCATATCAATTAACATATTAAAACATGTCACACAAACCATCAAGAAATATCCCACTATCACCTCAAACCAAATTCCATATACATTTAAATTACATTTTCTAAAATACTATATCACATTTCTATTTTAATATCCATCCAAAATAATTATTTTCAAAAAAAATTTACTGTCCATGAACCAAGGACCTTTTCCAAAAACATTTTCCAATATCATGCAATTTTACCCCATTAATTTGACATGTCTAAGAGGGGTTTATTATATAATATTAATTTCAAACGAATTTAATTTTAACCATAAAACAAGTAAATTCTTGGAGAATATAGAATGAGTGAATAAAACATGAACATATAAATTTAGAAAACGTTGTTTAAAGTATAAAGACCACCCACCTCATGTTTGAAGCTTTTCTCATTATTTTCACAAGGGCTGGTACTTTTTCCAAATACCTACATGACCAGTCCAATATTATCCATGATCAACCGAGTCTATCTCAACAACCTAATATCTTAAAATAAACCATGATAAAAAATAATTAGTTAACTATAAAATTTATAATTCATTAATTAAACCCTAACCCACATGGTATATAGTAAAAAAACACATCGGGCCTTAGAGTCTATCAAAACCTCAATCCTAAGGGTTCCAAACATCCACAACACACTCCCAAACCTTTGATAGTCCAACGACCCAACCAGTGAAATCTAACACATAATAAACATATTTTAGAATTAGGTGAAAACATAATAAAAATTAAAATTATGACAAGGATTATAGAATCATTGAGTAATAGGGTTTAGATTTCATGTCGGGACACCCTCATAGTAAGAAGAATGGAATCCCCAACTCATTCAACAAATTCCACCATGCTCTAGTGGAATTGGAACAAACCACTAAGCTAGGAGAAACTCAAATTAGAGGGAAAAAATGAGGCAGATATAGATAGAGGAAACTAGAGGGGAAGAAGTACCCTTAATTTCTCAATAATAATGTCAAATCTACCCAAAATCAAGGGTGGACAGTATGAGGGATAAGGGAGATGGAAGATGGAGATTGAGTGTGTGAGAGAGATGGGAGAAAAGGGATTGGGACATAAAATCTCCTAGGTAAATAGTGGTAATTCCCCTATTTTAATGAGGTATATAGTTTGGATATATGTTTTTTCAAACTATGCGTCAATCAGGTGGTAGAAACTACCCATGTACACTCACCTCCCTTGGTTACACCACATAATTTTCTAAACCATGAACCAATCTTGAATACTTTCACTGCCTGAGCCTACAAAATTTCACATGGTTTTTCTACAACCATGAAAAAACATTGTACCAAGTCTTCAACCCAAACCTAATCCACATAGTTTCCTCTAAGATTACCATAGTTTCCTCTAACCCACACATTAATTATTCCAGAAAACCATGCTCTACAGAAATTGATCTACAAACCTACTTATTCTTAGGGTGTTACATGGTTTCTCCTAAACTGTTCACACTAAACCATTCTCCATATAAATAATTCACGAAAATACCTATGTAACTTTAATTAAACCTTTCAAGACTCACTCAAGAACATGAGGAACGACATAGACCACAAACCATTCCAAAAAAAATTACTTTAATATGTTCCAAATATATAAATTCTATTCCAAGATTTGGTTTGAAATTTAAATTTTCCACTAAATAAATAATAAAAATTTCCTTCAATTCCAATTAATCCATATAAATAGAAGGTTTTAAAAGATCCACACTTTAATAATTCTGGTCATTGAGAATTATCGATGGTCCCCCAAACCCAAATTTCTAATCAACCTCATTAGTTAATTCCTATACAAGTGACTATGTTACACCCTTTAACTCCAACTACACAATTAGAGTGACACCCTAAATCCATCATACACCAAAACACAAAATAAGAGCTAATAGTTTTCTCTTATCCTAAAACCCCAAGATGGTGCTTAGTTGAGCCCATCTATCCCATGAAAAAAATCACATCACCATCCCACTAATCACTTATCCCATGGTGATCCCCACTATAAGCCTCATCTCATAACGAAAAATTACAATTATTTAGATCTTCTACCATTGGAATTGATTATTAGAGTATCATACCCACATTCCAATTACACACATAGCATGGTTTCTGAATTTCCATGCTTGATCATAAGTGATAATACTAGTCTAATTCCAGTAAAACTCCCTAATATTAATTTTGAAGTAAAAATGACATGCCCCCTCCATCCATTCTGAAATTCATACATTCAATTTCTTCACTAGAATGTCTCATCCAAATATCAAAACAATACATCATACTAAAAATTACATGGCTGGTGTATTTAAACAATATATTGTATCCAATTTCTCACCTCACCACTTTTCATGCCTCATTTTACAAAATCATCCTAAAAATGATCATCCCTAAAACTGAAACATTTAAAATCCACTTGATCTTAGTGTTGCTGATCCAAGATAAAACTATAGACCATTCATACTCAATCAATGAATTTTATACCCTACGACTAAATAGATTCCCAGATCCAGTCCTCAGTCAACCAAAACAACCATTGAGCCATTCCACTTTCTACAACATAACCCCAATCCAATATGTTTGGTATATCAAGTTACCATGAGCCGAATCCAATGCTCAAACTCCAAATGAGAGAACCAAATTTTTGGTTTGGTAATAGTTTATTCATTGAAATCTAACTCCAATTAAAACTACCCACTAAATAGTTTCCCAATAGTATTACTCTACCCACATAAGGCTCTCTCATTTAGGACTAACATCACACTCCCCACTACAAGAGCACCTTTTTCATCACATATCATGATCAAAACTTGGACACTATGAACCACATCTTTCCAATTCTCGAACATGAAAACTGGGAAAGGACAGCCCAATATATTCTTAACTGTCAAACCAAAACACTAAAACTTTACTCATCCACCAATCATGGAAAAGTTATGCACAATGCCTACCAAAATTCAAAACCAAAACGAGATTTACCACCTTTAACTAGCCACCAGTTCACTTTTCTATACATAGACATAGTAATGCCACCTCTAGAGCATCACTCAAATACTTTTCATCATCAAATGAATTTGATATTTTCTTTTACACAATAATGGAACAATCATGTCACTACAACCAATCCATTTCCAAATATCCCTCTCTATAAGGGAACTTTCTATATTTCCTTTAAATCACTCTTTAACCTTGCACTTGAGCATCTTGTTAGAATTCTGGTCTATCCTAGACCCGCTCAAAACAATCACTAATTGGAAGCTCTACTAGTTACGTGCATGAAAAATTCAAGATAATTCAATATTCATCCAAGGGAAATGGTTTTACACTCTCATGAAACTGGGTCCAAACGCATCCCACGTCTCCTGGGGACACATCATGACCCAAATCTGCGAACAAACCAAATTTAACATCCCAACATGTCTCTTTAAAGTTACTTCCATTCAACCTATGTAAATATAGATTCTCTAAGACAAAAAATTCATATATCACACCTATCACAAGGCCCACCATCCAAGATCATTGATGATACACCCTACTACATCACATCTCCAGCCAACCTAGAGAACTCTGGGAACTCCTCTTCATAAAAGAACTTCAATTTTACCATAATTTAACTTATGATAGACTGCATGAAGTGTTACATTTCTAAATCATAAGAATCTACCCACACTCCATAATTATATATCAACATTATTAACATGAACCAACCACACCTATAACAATAGATCCAGAGACTCGAACAGTCATTCCTATACCAAGCGTATTTCAATACCATTGTGTTTTCACTCAAGGTGCTCTCATGTTCCAAATATATTAAGGAATTATTATTCATATACCATAAATTTAATAACAACTTACATGCATCAATCCTAAACATTTGTCTCAAACATAACCCACTTATACTAGTACCCTTAAGAAACTTCCATGATAGAACCCCAAGATAACAACAAATTTTGTGAACCAAATCTATTTGTGAGCATATAAACATGTTCCCTACCTTGAAGGCACTCATAAAACTAAGACAAATGATCTCACAAGTTTACCATGAATGAAAATAGACACCAAACCACTAAGTTCCATGTTTATTCTAGAGGTATATTGGTCTCCCAAATATCTTATCATGGACACTAGGTCCAACCACATATCCCTATCAGGTCTCTTTTAAGGTCACAACTCAAAAATACACCACACAGTTCCCATCTCAAAACCACCCAAAATAAGCATGCCAGATCACACACTATAAGGTCTCAACCATGAGATATCAAATTTTTTCCTGTTTTGAAAAACCATTACAACTCACATGTGCAAAACCGACTCATGGGTCCCATAAAAAATACTAGGTGTCACGTGACGAAACATATTCCCACATACAGTGGAATCGATTCTCATGATCACCTACCCATGAGATTGCCCCAGGAGAACCATGACTTGCCAAGAAATTCTTACCAAAACTAATTTCATTTTCACAGATGACCTATATTGAGAAAAAAACCTAGAAGGTTTTTTAATGGAGGGTGTCATACCATGAAATATGGAAAATAAACCATATAATTGGTTACTAGACCATTAAATAGCCATATCAATTAAAAATTAACCCCCAAAGGATTTTCACTAAGACATTGAACTCCCTTACTAACCTATCAGGGTCCCAACTCGTCTCTTTCCAAAGGGATAATACCACCACCATCTCCACAGAATCCATAAAACCTACCACTATTGTAAAACATACATATACAAGTCATCTTAACTAAGTAAAATTCCACCATGTACTTATAGAAAAAAATTACATATCAGTACTTTCTAAAAATTTAAACAGTTGATCCTCATGAGTTGGTGAAAACAATCACACTATCAGGATTATATCATGGGAATGTTATATTCTTATTATGATGCATGAGATGCCTCATGCCTCTACAAGACATGATTCAAAACGAATCATAAGACTCTCACCAAAGGACTAATATCTTGATTCCATAAACATAAACCATTAAACCCAAACTACATGTACATCATATGATTTAAAAACCACATCAACCGTAATAATTCACGATAGGACCATAAATCTTTTACCCATGGTAACCTAGACTTCCTATAGAAATGGTGTTCATGATTACCCAATCTAGGATCCATATCAAACTGTGACACATTCCTAATTCTCATGTCTTATAACTCCTTCAAACAATTAAGAAAAGTAAAAAACCTCTTATACCTTTTTTTAACGTCATGTCCTGGCTCTCATGATGAATATTAGTCAGATAAGTTCTCCATATGACCTTAGACACACATCCTATAATATTAGAGGTTTTCCACTAGTTTTTGTTGTTTAATGAGGCATTATAGGGAGGTAATATATCCTACATCAGATTACACAGTCATAGATACAAAAAATTATCAACATACACATTAGAGTATGTAGAATAAAATGGAAATAAACTTGTAATTTTATATTAAAAAATGATGGTATAGGTAATATAAAATATTTATCATTGGTCCTTACCCATGTATAGACCAAAAAAGAAACAAATGATACAAGGATCTCCTATAACTCCAAGACATACCATATCCTGATCTTCAAACACAACCTAAATAGTTTTGATCAACCATGTAAAACTCGATCTTATGCCTCGGCCATACATGTGCCTATAATAAAATGTGGTAGCTTCTTGCGTACCCAAGTTTCATGGTAGATCAAATAGGTTTTTAATACAAATTAGTGGGCCACCACCAATGATGCCACTAAATATAACTAATCTTGGAAAATAATGTTTAGAAGCTCTCAAATCTAATATATTACAAATACAACCATTTAAAATATTTAAAATTGAAATGTAAAAAAATCCAACTAAGGGTCCAAGTTCACCCCCAAAAAGGTACTTAATTGATTAGGATACTGAAAAAGTTTCTCTAAAAATGTTGCGTAGTATGTTTTAACCATCTCAATATTGACCAATGATAATATAATCATCCAAGTCCCAAACAAAGATACATGGGAAATATACTAATCCTTAGAGCCCAGTATTCCTTAGGGGATATGTTAACCTAGGTTAACCATCATAGGGGTCCCCCAGGGGATGTGTTAAAAATAGGTTAACCATCGTATGCATCCCTTGAGGGTCTATGTTTACCCTTGGGTTAAACATAACATACAAAGTAATGTTTACCCTAGGTTATACATCACATGAATCCCCCAGAAGGGTGTGTTCACCCTCATGATAACCATAATATACCAAGCACATAGAACCAAACACATAAAACATGCCATATCACAAAATAAAAAAAATAAGGAACTTGGGAATTCAAACTTTTCTAGTTTTAAAAACATTTTTAAAACCCATTTCCTATACAATTCTAAGGAACCATTTCTAGATCCAAGGTAAAAACCATTTCCAACCAATTTTCAAATATCATCTCAAGAAATATTTGAAAACACTTCACACACCCCCAATACATTTCCCATTTTCCCTCAAACTAAAACCCCTTACATTTTCATTACCTTTTCCAAAAATGTCATTTTACTTTTACATTTCCAAATCCCACTAAATATACCATTTTCAAAATCAGGTTCCATTCTAAGAACTAAAATCCAATTCAAAAACTATTTCCAAAAAAAATCTATTTTTACACATTAATTTGAGATGTCTAAGAGGTGTTGACTAGAATAAATTGGATTCCAAAAGATTTAATTTTAAAGACATAAAAATTCAATACTCAAAAAGAACGTATGGCCCTAAAAAATTTCACATAGAAATGTAAAATAATTTCGATAAAAATTAGGGACCACCTACCTCATGTTTGAATCTTTCCTCAATATTTACCCTAGGATTGGTATCTTCATTAAGGCCCATAATTACTCATATAAGATTGTCTATGATAAATCATGCATGTCAACACATCATGAGAACAAATATTCAACTATAATAACAAAATTAATTAATCATAACATATATAATTAATTAATCAAACCAATACCCAGTATATATAAATACATAAAACTCATCAAGCCTTAATATCCCATTGAAAACACAAGCCCTGGGGTGACAAACATCTCTAAAAAACACCTGAATCTACACCAAGCCAAGGCCTCAATCAATAGAACTTAACCCACACTAAATTTAATTTAAAATTTTGTGGAAACCTAAAAAAACAACAATGATAACATAAATCGTTTAATATTTATGTGATTGGGTACAGATGGAATCTTAAAACGCCCTCATTACAAGAAGAATGGAAGACCATACTCATTCATCCAATCCAAACCTTAATCTATAAGAAACTAAATTTAGATAAAAATAGAGGATAATATAGATATAGGAAAAAATAGGTGAATCGGTACCTTTAATCCCTAATTCATGATGTCTAATCCACCCAAAATCAATTTGGTAAATGATGTGGGAAAATAGATATGGTGGTTGGGAAAAGCGTGCATGAGTGGGAAGAGAGAAAGGGGTTGGGAATTAAAATCCCAAAGGAAAAAAATTGGTATTTTTTACTTTTAATGAGTTGTATGATTTGTATATTTGGTTTTCAAAACCATTCACTAATCGTGTGGTAGGAACTACCCATGCACACTAATCTCAAATTGTTAAGCCACAAAATTTTCCAAACCACATACCAACTGTGTAAATTAGAACTACCTCGTCCTAACACATTTCACACAGTCTGTCTATTTCTATGAACAACCCATGTGCCAATCCTCCAACCCAGAACCAAGCCACATGGTTTCCTCTAACATTCAATTATTTTTCTTTAAATTGTGTGCATATCATTTCGAACAACTATACTCTATAGATATTGAAATGTAAAGTACATCACACTTAGGGTGTCTCATAGTAACTCCTAAAATATGCAAACAAAACCATGATCCCTTTCCAGAATTCCCCAAAATACTTCCAATGATTTATCCCAGACTCACCTGGTAACCTTAAGAACCTATCATGCAATAAACCATGGTTAATAACATCCTTTTAAGATGATCCAAATATCTATGGCATGTAGGAAATCTCATTAACAATGAAATCTCTTATTCATATCAAATCTATTATGTTCACTCAAAATATCCAATACTAGAGAAAATATCCTATAAAAATAGTGTTTCCAATTCATCTAAAGAAATATTATCCATTTAGAGTTCAAATATCATACACCATGGAAATTTCATTTTAATAAAATATCGTATATGTAAATTTATTAAGAATAAAATATTTTTCCAAGTAATTTCCTCTAAGGAAAAGTGTTATATCTAGAAAAAAAGTCTTGTGAGAATTTTAAATGTCTTATAAATTTGAACAAGTTCCATGGAGGAGAAAAATAATTCTAAATCTTAAGATATCTTATAAAGGATATAATTCATACCAAAATCAATAATTCGTGCGAAATTTGATAAATTCTTATGAATTTGTTTGAGTATATGAACATAGATTATTTTGATGCATTAATCAAACCATTATTATATCTATGATAAAATGACTGCTTAATCAGTATCTAAGAGACACATTTCTATGTTTAATATGGATGATTATTTATAGGAAGACCAATTACATACCCATTCAATTTCCTTTCTTTTTATAAATAATCTTACAATCTTTCAGAATACCAGGAAGAATCAATTCCTATTATTGTTTTATAAAAAGTGGAGTTGTCTAAATTGGAAAAAATCATGTTAATGTGAGCTTCTAATTATAAAAAAATATGATATTTTTTTCAAGATCGTAGAAGCACTCAAAAAAATTGTTCATACATAATCACATGAAAAAAATAAATAATTAATATTATAGAAATTATTAATATTTTTCTTGAACATTTTAATTAGATAGAGATGTTCAAATACAAAAGGAACATTATTTACTATCAAGAAACATGAACTACAAACTATTCTCTCAAGAATATTATAATTAGTGAATATGTAAAGAACAACTTCTACTGTCAATATACAAGAACATCAACTAATGTTGAAGAATCATTTAGTGCTGGTACATGAAGTCATATTCAACCTCTCTGAAATATGTTTATTTATTATTAGTTGATTCTTGAAACCTTGTGTTAAAACATTTATCTTTCCTATATATATATTATTTTCAAAAGAAAACACTTCTTATACAGGGTGTAGTGAAGCTTTTGGACAAGTCTTATAAAGTGATAGATTGGTTGAAAGCTCTTAGATCCTTTATACCAAGTGATATATTATTTTACACAACCAATAAACCCATTAGAAATGGGGCTTTCTATCGAAATCGTTGTACTCACATTGATTGTTAATGGATTATATTAGGGGTAATTCTTCCTACACTAAACTGCTATAAATACTATAAGCCCGACTCTTTCATTTCAATTTATTGTGATATAAATATTAATTATAAAAGTTAGGAAATATTCTAGTATCCTTTTTAGAGGGTTGTTTTAATTTGTTGAAAATTTTAATAGCTCAATTAAAAATCTCAGCAGTCGATGTTCAAAATATCTTGGAAAACAATTGGTATCTAACAAATATAATTTTGAGTTTTAATCTCATTCTAATTGAGTATAAAGATCGATCTACAAGTTTCTAAAATGGTCAATATTTAGGAATTAATTTACATGGGTAGAGCTTTATATTTTAATATATAGATATATGGTTGTTATATGGTAAGGATAATTATATATTTGGATAACCTTGCTTTAGAATTCTATTTGAATGTTGAAAACCCCTATAATATTTTTATTGGTGAGCCTAAACTATGGGATAATGCTCAAAAAAAGAATATAAATTTAATTATAAATATATGAAAGCTATTATATATGTTTTAGGACCCAATGAGTTCAATATATTTTCACAGTGTCCTATAACTAAGGAAATGTGGGAATCTTTTGTGGTTGAAAATAAAATTTCTCATAATGTTATATATTTGTGGCATAAACATCAAAGATTATGCTTGGAATACTTAGAATTCATAAAGGATAGAATATTACTTAAATGAATGGAAGGGTTACATTTATTGTAAATAATTTTACTTCCTTAGAAACTATTGTTTGAATATAGAATCAATCATTAAAATTCTTATAATATTACCTTCAAAACAGAGTGGAATATCTACTACTATATGGAAATATACACATATTAAATATTAGGAAATATATGAATTATTTAGAATACTAATAATATATAGATCATAAATGAAAAAAAAGTTATATGATTAAAATTTGGTCAAGAAAGAAAATTCTATCTTCAAGGTTTCTATTTCAAAATATATAAATAATGAAAATGAAAAATTATTATCTGAATCATCGAATGAAGAAGAATCATGGTTTTCAGAATTTGATAATGAAATCATTTAATTAGAATGTATATTCGATAAGTTATATAATAATAGAGTACGATATAAAAAATTCTTAAATAATTATGAAAAGTTATATTGAAATTCAAAATAATTATAATGTTATAAGTGTAAGAAAGTGGGACACATCAAACCTTACTATCCTTAATTTTCAGAAAAAAAGTTGTTTTAGAAAACATTCAAAAGAAAATAACAAAAATAACAAAAATGATAATAAATCTTTTAAAGTAACGTGTATTGGTTCTATAAACCTCAAAAAATATTATCATTATAATTCATAGGCTTATAATTCTAATTAGAAAATAGATATGTGCTTCGTGGATTGTATAAAATATATATAACCCATTTATTATTATTCTTCTATATTTGAATATAAAAAAATTCATATAAAGTAATGAATGAATTTTTCTATATGGTGGTACATAAATTTGAATCACTCAATAAGAATAATGAAAAACATAAAAAATCATATGATTTAGTGTTAATTGAAAAATATGAGTTGTAGAAAACGTTTTCTCGATTGAAATCTAATTTTGAAAAATATTTTTCAAATCATGTTGTCTATGACAGTAAAATTAAAGAAGTAATGTATATGTTAATGTCTCTAAAATATTATTCAAGTGTATTTACTAAGTTATAGGACTACCTCAAAAAAAAATAAGAAATAATCAATTTTATAAAGTCAAACAAGGAAATAGAAGAAATAGAGATATACCTAATCTGAATAGGAACTATTTTCTGCCAATTTAAAAAAAATAAAATCAATTCTAGTGTTTTTTTCTTCACTAAGGTATAAATGGTAATTATTACAATAATTAATTTCTATTTTTGTATTAAAATGATTTTATTTCTAAAAATCTATATAAAATAAAGAATGAAAATTTTGGGCAAATTTTAAAAATATTGGTTCCAAAATGTTTAATCGATAGCATTGATAGACCCAAGAAAATTTGGTTACCAAAAATTCTTATTTTTTGATTTATTTTATAGGAAAAAATATGTATGTATTAGAAATCAAACTGGTTTATAGATAATAGTTTTTTGAGGAAAATGAGTGGTGATTTATCTAATTTCCACTCACTTCTTATGGTTTTTGGAGGATATATCTCTTTTGGTAATAATTATAAAGGAAATATAACTGGAGTTATTTTGGTTAGAGATATATATTCAATGGTTATTAGTAAAGTTATATATATTAATGGATTGAAACATAATATAATAACCACCTCTCAACTTTTTGATGATGGTTTTTTAGCTGATTTTCTTGGAAATTTTATTTAGTTTTTACATATAAAATTCTTAATTTTAGAGCACATAGAACTGAAAATGTATACACATTATATTGAAATTATTTATTTAAATATATCATTTTAACCATTTGAATACGAAAATACATAAATCATGTATTTGTTATAGGAGACTTAGAAATTGAAACAATTATTCTTTAAATAAATTTTATCAGAATAAAATTATTTCTTGTTTTCCTCAACTTAAATTGGATAAAAAACTATGTGATGCATACAAAATGGGAAAGAAACATAATTAATCAGTTAAACCAATTTAAAAAGTTTTTTATTTCTAAAATACAATAAATTTTCCACTTTAACTTATTTAGACCATCTTTAACTTTAATACTATGAGAAAAATATTTTTTTAGGAGTTATAGTATTGTTTTTTAGATTTAATTACTTTTTATTTCTTAAAAGTGTAACCTGTTATGTTTTTATGAATTTTTATAAGCTAGTATAAAAAAATTATTCTAAAATTTTTTATTTAATATTTGAGAATGGGGGAATATTTTGGATTATGAATTATATTCATTTATCTCAAAAAATAGCATTAAAATACCTTCTCTACCCCTAGTACACCTCAACATAATGGTGTTATTAAAAAGAAGAATGAGACCGTATAATAAATTTCAAGAACTGTGTTATCTAAATACCGAATTTCAACTCATTTTTTTTAAAATATTATAACACAACATGCTATATAATAAACATAGTTTTTATATGGTTTCTATTGTTGAAAATAATCTATAAATAATATAAAATGAAATGTTAAATTTCCCAAACGTTTTGTATATAAAAGTTTATATATTCATTACCAAGGACAATCAATGTATATTTTAATTGAAGGCTAATAAATTCCAAAGCCTATAAGTTTTAAATAAGAATTAATGGATAGTTTAAGAATATACTCACATACAATTTGATGAAATTCATCCCTTTAACCATAAAAATTTCAATTTTATCAAATAAGTGATTATTTTCAAAACATGATACTTGACCCTCTCGTTGACATAAAACTTATGATGATAAAGACCTTGATCAAGAAAAATATAGTAATGAAAGGATATAATCTGAATGACTTGAATGTGTTTTTCCTATACCGCCTAAAAACGTAAAATCCATCCTTTAGATAATTTTATAGGAATCATAGATAAAATTTTTAGGAATATAATAATTACATAAAACATATTTGAGTTTTATGCTTTTATATCAAAACCAAGACCCAAAATAATAGAAAAATACCAACGTGATGAAATTTGGGTATTATCTATACAAGAAGGGTCAAATCAATTAACAAAAATTCTTGGAAGTTTTTTATAGACACGCAGATTATACTATCATAGGGACTAAATAGGTATTTATAAATTAAAAAGGTCAACATGGTATAATAACTAGAAACAAACCTAGACACAAATCTGAAGTTAATAATCAAGAATAAGGAATAAAATATGGGGAAACACATTCCCCTATAGCTTGACTAGAATACAATTTAATTATTTTACCTTATGTATCTTTTAAGAATTTCAAACTTTTCAAAATTAATGTAAAATATATATTTTTGAACAGATTGGTTATGGAGGATGTATATTTTTATTTTCCTCCAAGTTTTGAAAAACTCAAATTTCAAAAATCTATTTTCAAAAATATTAAATCTCTTTATTGTCTAAAATAATCACCAAGTACTTAGTATGAAATACTAAGGTCTCTTATTTTTTCAAATTGATTTTAGGTGGGTTTTGAAATACCCACATTGTTTAAGAAAAATACATTGAATGATATTTTACTTATACAATTTTATATTGATAATGTACTATTTGGATCAAAAAAATTGAAAATGTTGTAATGATTTCTCAAAAATCATATAAAAATAGTTTGTGATGAGAATAATGGGGGTATTAAAATTATTACTTAGATTTTATATTTGTAAAAAATATTTTGTGAATGTACTAAAACAATGTAAATACATACATTTTTTACTAAAAATATTTGAACTTGAAAGGAATAAGATACATGTGATCCCCATGAGTTCCAATACTAAATTTCATTTATAAAAAGATTAAAAATAAGTGGAAAACAATATATAAAAAGAAATAATTGAGATTCTATTATATTCAACTGCCAGTAGACTAAATTTTATATTTTCTATAGGTATTTATGAAATATTTCAAAAAAACCCTAAAGAATCACATTTAAAAGATGATCGAATAATTTTGAGAAATTTACAAGGAAATAATTATTTATATTTAATCTTTCCAAAAACTTTTAGATTTTTTTATTACATATTCTGATACTTATTTTGGTGGGTGTATGTTATATATACGGATTACCTCTTGAACATGTCACTTTCTTTGTAAATATTTTGTTTCATTATCAATTAAGAATCAATACTCTATTTCATTATCAACCACTAATGCTAAATTAGTATTTATTGTGCATTCCTTTTTTTGATAAAACACACATTGCTATAATTTTGATTTATTTTTAATAATGTATCAATTAATCATGATAACACAATTTCTATTGAAAATTTAAAAAATCCAATTATCCATCGAAGAATGGATCATATAGATTTAAGGTATCATTTATTAATATATCACACCCAAAAGAGTAATATATTTCCCGAATTAATTAATATAAAAAATCTAATCTAAAATATATTTACAACGAATCATTTTACTGAGAAATTTAATTTTTTGAAAAAAATAGGTTTATTTGAGTTTAAGGGATTTTTATTTCTAATATATTTTAGTTTTAATTAGAATTTTTTCTTATTTTCAATAAATATCCTTTTTTACATATTTGAATTACCTTTTATTTATTGAAATCGTATATCATGTCACTAAGTGACACACAAATTTATTTACTTTAAATATTTATTGATTTCTTTTTTACATATTACTTTTTATGTGATTCATTATATTCTTTATAAAATATTCTATCAATATTCTGTCTAAAAGAACTCACTCATTTGAAAACCTCAGAGTCGCTATATCTTGAATCCAAAACCTTATCACCCTAAAAATCAAACTTGAAATGCTAAATTTGTGTTTTTTTACATACCACAGGCAACAAAAAAGATCAAAAGATATTATATAAGGTAATTCATATAGATCCACTATTTTTTGAAAGGTTTTTAAGGGAATGAATGTTGATTTTAGTTTGTTGGGTCGTAAAAACCTATTACAAAATAAATTAATATATTTCTAAGGATATGAATTTGTATTTTATGAAGGAAGAATAATTATTCTATAAAAATAAATTCTTATTCTTATATGAACATACCAAGTTAACTTTTAGTGAGAATAAGGATATAGTTGTTTCAATGGTAAAAAAAGGAGTTTTTAATTTCTTTATTTGAATTAGATGAATTGTTTTTTTCTCATGAGGGAAGTAATCAGTTCAATCCCACTATTTTCAATATGGGTGTATCAATCCCTGCTAAATTTATATATTCTCTATTTATAAATTCAGTTTTTCAGAAGAAACCTATTAAGCATCTTGAAGTTGAGAAAAAGACATTATTTATGTTTATTCATACATGGATTTCCCAACATAATTGGGAATTTGATAAAGTATTATTCTAGAAAAACTTCCTTATCCATAATTTACTGATTGAGAACATGGTAAATATTTCTAGGTGAATATTAATATATATGCCCCACATATATAATAATAATTTTAGTTTTCATCCTTTTTAAGGGATTCTAAAACTCATGTTTGAAATAATTTAAGTGGAGTTATGTGTTGTTATAGAATCTAAATTCCATGGTTTGAATACTACGGTAAATGGATTAGTATAGAGGATTGGTTACTCCTTGATCTATTTTTAAATAATCTTGTTCTCTAAGGACTTAAATAATTATTTTAAGAGGAAACTGATAATGTTGAGGGGGAATTCAATACAGGACATTTATGAGACTACTCTACCTAATTGAGAGTTAGATAGACCCACTTTTCAAAGTTTAGAAGGTAGAAAATCTAATATGAAAGTTTCTTCTCAAGAAGACCAATATGTCATAACTTCAAGGGTTACAACTAAAATAATAAACCATATGTTTATTTAGGAATAGAGTTTGAAGACTCTCCATGGGAATCTAAATCCCATATACAAATAATTAGTAGACTTATTCTTTTTAAATAGATTATGTCTCCTATTGTTGAAGCCAAATATAAGGCAGGTAAAGACATTCATCATTAATAGAAAGTGTATACTAATCAGGTTGTTAGATAGGTTCCTAATTTTGACGTTAGGATATCTCCAAATAATGTATATTTATATTCATCCCCTAGAAAGATAGTTAATATTAATTGTGGTGACAAAAATATCCTCACATTCAAAGGTGGTTCTTGTGGACATATTGGGATACCTAGAGTCAGTGTATATTTTGATATGCTATTAAGGCCATGTGAAGAGGTTTTATCTAGTAAAACCATTAGGAAATTCGTTGTTGAAAAAAAATATGTCAGAAATGATATTTTTGGATTAGATTATGAATTCAGTGAATATCCTCCTCTGATATTTTAATCTAAAAGGAGAGCGGTCTAGGATTATACTTCTCTTAATGAACTAGATTGGGTAGATATACCCACGGATGGTAAAGGGTAATAAAAGTCCAAATTAAAAGGATATACATAGACCTTTTTTTATAGAATCATTTTTGAGTTTATAATACTAAAAGAATAGTTGGGTAGTTTAAATTTTGAGCTTAAAGATTCTGGATAATAAGTGAAAGATCTAAAAGGAAGCTCAATTTAACTGTCTAGTTTTGTTAAGATTAGTATTGAGATCATGGAAAAACTATATTATGTTTTTATTAATATAATATTTTAGTTTTATTTAATCAAAATGATTTATTACACTCAACCAAATCATCTATCTAAGGAAGCATTTGAATATTTTAAGGGTTTATTCCAAGTAAAAGTTCTTATAGGCATACAACCTCTTAGAACATGTCCTTATTCTATTCTAGAATCTATAGAGACTGACTTGGTGGTTATTTCATCAAGTTTCGATGCTTTGACTTAAATGGTTTCATCTGTTTACTATAAAAATATATTTTTTGAAAACATAAAATAAGTTTGGATAGATTCTACTACAAAAATCAGATAGGTAAAAGATATAAAAAATATATATCATGAGTCTTTAAGAATATTGAACTACTCTAAAAAAATATGAGTATATAGTATATATGAAGGGATCTTATGATAGTAATCATAATGACAATCAAATAATTATAAAATTTGTTGAAGAAATAGTAACCTATATAGAACATATTTTTTAAATTTTGGTTTCTAAATCGATCAAACTACATGTGAACATTTAAGAAGTTTTCTTTAACACCTCGATATTTTATGAAAAATATTCTTTTTAATTTTAGTGATTTCTTGTGTTGTACGCTACACCAAAAGGATATTTCACTACACGCATCCCAGACTTGGCTTGCATTACACGCAATCGCGACCTTCCATGATAGCGTGTGTTGTACGCAATACCGAGTTTCACTAAACAACGATATGTTATATAAACTAGCCATTATAAATAGTAATACCCACTTTTTAAAATTTTATAAATTTTATCTTTTAAAATGGAATTCATTTTTGGATTCAGAATATCGAAATTATCCTGGGTGAATTTTTGGTATTTTTCTGAAAACTTTCAATTTTTGATTAATAGTGAAAACACTCGGTTACTATTTAAAAACTGACTTTTTATTTAAATAATTATTTATTTTATTTAAATTTATTTTAAGTCAAAATTTATACATAATACCAATTTAAGTTCAATGAAATTAATTGGGGTCATTTTATAATAATTTTAGATATATAAAAATTTTATTGAACTTTTCACCTTCTTTTACCCACCACCTAGGAGAATTTGTAAATTCACATAAAACTTAATTTTACCGCTTCTGTGAGTAGAATTTATAAAATCCTAGAGACAAGGTTAATATAAAGGACTAAAATTTGGATCAATGAGAAGAAAATAATTTTTGGTGAATAGTAACTTTTTACTTTTTTTACCAAGGTTAAAAGTAAATAGGGTAATTAAGGGTAAAAATGATATTATTATTACCCTAACACAGGTCATAATTCTATTGGATAAGTTTAATAAGACCAAAAACAACCTTAGGATTAAAATATGACCATTTAGGCCCAATTGGATTAGATTAGGACATTTAATATTATTTTATTTAAGGAATAGTTAAAATAGTTAAAACCAAAGTTTAATAACTAAACCATTTTTAATACAGGGTTATACATATGATAAATTCGACTATAAATATTAATTAGAAAGATAAGATAATTTAATACATAATGGTATTTTATTTATAATTTTTAGACATTAAATAATTTAATTTATTTATGACACAATGATGATGCAGTAATTATCTTATTAATGAAATATTGACATAATTGATGTTATAAATACCCAAATAAATGTAATTTGAGACTTTTTATGAATTAAAATAATTTTCTAGGTTAATATGACATGTCATTATTGATTTAATTAACTTTTTTCGAACTAATAATTCTGTTATGATTTTCACAAAAATCAATTACGAAATAGCTTCAAAATTGACATAAAATAGTTTTTAAAACAAATATTATATTATTAATTGTTATTTTATTCCTAAAAAATCTAAGGTTCGGAAAAATTACTTATATAAGGTTATATATATTAATACTTAACCACTTGGGGTTCGTTTGGCTTTTTATAGTATGTTTATTAACCTTATAGTGTAAGAAAACAAGAAGACACGGTAAAAGTAAAATTATTTAACTTAACGTTAAATCTAAATGATAGGGTTAAACTAGTAACCTGAACTTGTCCAAATTCTATTGGATGAGATTATTTCGACCCAACACCACCTTATCTTCGAAGTAAATTAATTTTGAGCTATTAAAAACCGAATATGGCTTTATAATAAAATAATATGTTTAGTTTTTCCAAAGGTGAACCTCTTCTCCCTTATAAAAGGGCACCTCCTCCCTCTCTTCCTCACACCACTTTGAGACTTCAAGCTCGGCCAAACCCTGCCAAATTCTCCTCTCCACTTCCCTAGAAACATCCTAGAGGTTCTGGACTTCTTCAAAGACCATCTTTAGTGCCCAAAGGGGAGGTTAAGAAGAGGCGCTTCAAAGAAGAGGTAATGTCCGTTACCGATTCTTTCAACTTTATTTCTTCTTATACTTATTCTTATTTAGTTGTCTCATTATGAGTAAATAACATCAGTATAACTCATATACTGATATGTTATTATAAGTATGAAACAACCCTATTTCATCATCTATCCATCCTACGGAAAACGAAATCACCGCGCGTGCGTATGTACGGAATACCATCTCCACGCCGTGGTGTAATCTATTTTCCACCAACACCTTACATGGATGGGTATAATGGTGTAAAGAATAACTATATATGGTTATTATAACATCATACTGATTCTGATATATTATACCATCCACTCCAATTCTATTCAATAATTATGGGAACGATATCATCGCTCGTGCGTACGTACGGACTACCGTCTCCACGACGCGATGAGATTCATTCTCCATGTTAACCATACATGAATGATCATAAAGTTTATATAATGAATAATAATGAAATATATGAAATAATAATTATACTAGATTTATGTATATATATATATGTATGTCATCTATTTAGTTTCATTCAATTCAATAAGGAAACGAAAACAGTGTTCATGCATACGTACGGCCTACCGTCTCCATGAACGGTGTATTTCATTCCTTTTATCGATATATAATATATATGTATATGATGAATATATATTATATATAAATCATGTTTTACATTCTGTAATTATGTAAATCAGGATATAATTAATAATATTAAGAATGACAAGTCTAAACACATACGATAAATGAAATGATTTTACCCAAAACGCTGCTTTAACGTGGAATTTACAAAAGAACGGGTAAAATAAAGTCATAATAGAAACATATATGATATCATAACAATGAATATGATTATTTAATAAGTCAGTAAAATTATTTAAATCATTATACAGGAGTTTCGGATCCATACAAACCATATCGGACCTAAGGTAAGGGATAATCTTTCTGATCTCCTTCTTATCCGAGATTGTTTATTCGTAAGTATTTACTGGGGTTATTGTTATCATCCATGTCCATGTTTTCTAGAAATGTTTTCTTGTATTTTTAATGTCCTTTTTACCCATTTTTTACTTTTACTACATGGTATGTATGGAATCTTTCTTTTACGTTGTACTTTTTGAATTTTCTGGCAAAAGTACGAGAAGAATGTTTTTTTTAACTTATACGGCACAAACAGATTTTTACGATTTTATAAAGCCTTATTTTCATGAAGAATCCTCCAAAATATTTCATGACTATTTTCAGAAAAATCCTTTTCTTTTAAAATTGAATGAAATTTTGTGAAAAGGAAATGATTTTAAAGAAGAAAGGATATTTTCCTCAAGAATTCATTTCAAGTGTTTTATCAAAACCATTTTTCCATCAAAGATGTAATTATTTCATATGTGTATGTTTAAAGTATAATGTCTATATGATTTAAATGGTTTCACTTTTCTTATTATGAAATGATATCCATTTCTTTTATATGGATTATGTGATAATGGGATGATGTTTATGAAACCCATTTTATTCTTTGGGTTATGATGAATGTTTTAAGTTTATTTTGTGGCACAAGTAAGAATGATTTCATTATGAGATGGGTGGGACCTATATCTCCCTCCAATTAATTGGGTAAAGATTTATATCTAATGATATAGACATGGCTGGAACGGTAAGTTAATCCGGTTCAGTGTTACAGGACTGAAACGAGGAGTGAACTCGATTCAGAAAGGGACTTTGTCCACTAAGATGGTCTTGGCATCAATGCCTTGGCTACTATGGAAATCATAACATGTGTTGAATGGTTGCCACAATTACATGTTTTATTCCCATTATATTTTATCATGACTGATGTTCCATTATGATATATGCCTTACGTACTTCCACGATTTATGTCTTTTCTTAAGGTTTTAATGTTTGAATTTCATGTTCAAGTTTTTGCTTCCAAATGTTTATGGATTATTTTATGTTATCTATGTTTTCCCTTACTGAGCATTTGAGCTCACCATTTATATGTTTTCTTTTCCCCAGGATTTAAAGAAAGGTTTTTGGTAAGAAAACAAAAGGGGAAGATCATTAATGGAGATGTTGAAGATCTTTCACCATGATTAGAAGATTATATTCTGAGTTTCCAAAGACACTAAAATATTACGATCCTTGTGTGTCTATTTTTGTTATGTATTAAGTATTCCGAAAAAGTAATGTAATTTCCATGTACGTCAATCTTCGAGTCTCTATAGTTGGTATTAGAGGAAAGGTTTAGTTAACCTTTGGAAACTAGGATGCGAAAACTTTAGTGAAATCCCTAGAGATATTTCTAAGGTATGTCTAGGAATGTCCCTAAGGTTAAGTATACGTATAGGTTATAGTCCTAGAATTGCCCTAATGATCTTAGAATTAAACCTAAGATGTTAGATATTTAAGATAATCTCCCTTTATTATATTATTTTCCCTAGCAAGGTATTTTCCTCTCACACTATTATTTTTGGGTTTTAGACGATGGATGGAACCTGAAGGAACCGTGTTAATAAATGTAATGGAAGATGCAATGATTGTCCTCCTGAACAAACCAATGTTATGGGATATGGATTGCACAATCTTATTTCTATACTTACACAAGCTATGAATCATTCTGGACTTCCAAATGAGCAGAGAAAGGAGCAACATTCTGTTTAATCCTTCATGAGGCAGCGTCCACCTTCATTCAGCGGGTATTCTAATCCATTAGTGACTGAACAATGGATCAGTACCACCAAAAAGATATTTTCAGTTCTTCAATGTTTTGAACATGATAAATTCATCTTAGCAGTATATCGTTTGGAAGGTGAAGCTGATCAATGGTGTAATCTTATCAAGAATTCGAGGCCAAGATATGAAATTGAGTCCATGGAATGGGACGAGTTCAAGAACTTATTTTTCAATAAGTACTTCCCTCGTATTCTTCGAACAAATATTGAAAAGGAGTTTCTTGATCTTAAGCAGAAGGATGATGAATCTGTTGGTATATACGAAGCTAATTTTACAAGACTTTCAAGGTATGCATCTGACTTTATCATCCAACCTGAAAGTAAAGTTGATCGATTTTTCAGTGGCTTAAAACTATGTCTTTAAAGGGAATTAGCTATAAGAGACTTCAGTATCTATGAAGAAATTGTGCATTGTGCTATCAATGTAGAACTGGAAGTTGGTCTAACATATCCATCTCATGGTTTTGAAAAGAAACGAAAGATGGAGTTCAAGGAGAAATCTCAGAATAATGGTGAAAAGAAGATGAACGATTCTTTATGCTCAAATTGTTGAAAGAATCATGGTAGAGATTGTCTTAAAGGGACTAGAAAATGTTTTATGTGTGGAAAATAAGGTCATCGAGCATTTGAGTGTCGAAGTAATGGAAAAAGGGTTGCTAATGATGTGAATAAAGAAAAGACTGCAGAGAACGCACCACCAACACTTCAATGCTTCAAGTGCAAGGAAATGGGGCATTATGTTAATCAATGCCCTAATCCAAGGGTTAATGATGATCAACATGAGAAATCTCTTAAGGCAAAGGATAAAGGGAAGTCACATGCGATCACTATTTGTGATTTTGAGTATGAAAATGATATTGTGTAATGATTAAGTGTTTATGTAATGGGATTTCAAAATAGTATCATGGATTCTCATTTATAGTATCGTGGAATTTTGAAATATTTATGTATTGGTCTATTGTGGTTTTCAATAATTTTATTGTACCGGTAACCATGGAAAGTGATTGAGATGTTTTTGGAAAAAAGATGGTATGTGCATAATGAAGGGATACAGAGAAAATGAAATGTTTGACAGTATTCATGAGCACATGACTGATATAAGGAAATAGTTATATCATGGTTTAAGTATATAGAATTTTGGGGTTTTGGTATGTAGAAATAGTTAACTTTTGAAAGCACCCATGTTTTCACTAAGATTCAATGGGTATTCATTTTTTAAGAGAATACATGATTAAGGTCTTTGAATGTTTGTAATGTGACCAACAAGACATATCTTATGATATATGGGGATCAACGATGGAATTAACATGCTTGTTATATGAACTCTTTCGTAATCGTTTTCACTATAATATGAGATTGGACAACAGTATTTTGGATAAGCCTAAAGATTGGAATGGATTATGTTGGACATAAGTTATTATTGTTTAGGGATAGAAGTTTTTTCGATATTATTGATGGGATGTTATAGTAATGTAGTTTTAGAAGAAGGAAAACATGTAGGATGGGCGACATCCCATCACGTCGGACAAGGCTGCGGGAATCGAACCCACAACCGAAGTGCGACTGGCCTTTATCACCAACCACTGGCCTACAGGAAGTCCCCTGTTTAGTAGAAACTATTTTTATTATACTAAGAAGTATGATATATTAAGTATAAGTCCATTTTAGGAACCATATATGATTAATCACACTATAGATGGACTTATGTATTTTTGATAACTTTTCTAACCTTTTTTTGAGACAGATGGAAAGACCCATCATTCTATCACATGATCTGCTAACACGTCACGAATGACAAATTCAAATTCATTTCTTTAAGAGATGAAGTGGAAATTGTCCAAATAATGACCAATGGTGAGACTGTACCAAAAATCAAGAAAGTATTTCTTCTAATTCCAATTTCTTCAACTTTAGGCAAATGATCTTGAAAACCAAAAATGTTGTCCTACTGCCCTTATATCCGATGAATCAGATGGTACCATTGATCATCACAAATCTATGGCTTTGTAATTGTTGGCTTTTTCATAGCCATGTTCTCTACCACTCTCCATCAGAACATGATGGTTAGATTTCTCTTCCATATCCATATTTTCACCTATGTGGAAACCCAGTGATTAGTTAATTTGGGTTACCGTTACGTTTCATACTTTAGTTTTTAAACATTGGTTTTGGTATTCCTTTTTACGATGTGGGTTTCTATTAAAGAAACTTTCGAGTAGTAAACCATTTATAACCCCGACGAATTTCGAGGGCGAAATTCATTTTAAGGGGGCTAGAATGTAACACCCCGATATTTTATAAAAAATATTGTTTTTAATTTTATTGATGTCTTGTGTTGTACACTACACCAAAAGGATATTTCACTACACGCATCCCAGACTTGGCTTGCATTACACGCAATCGCGACCGTCCATGATAGTGTGTGTTGTACGCTATACCGAGTTTCACTAAACAACGATATGTTATATAAACTAGCTGTTATAAATAGTAATACCCACTTTTTAAAATTTTATAAATTTTATCTTTTGAAATGTACTTCATTTTTGGATTTGGAATATCGAAATTAGCCTAGGGTGAATTTTTTGTATTTTTCTGAAAACTTTCAATTTTTGATGAATAGTGAAAACACTGGGTTACTATTTCAAAACCGACTTTTTATTTAAATAATTATTTATTTTATTTAAATTTATTTTAAGTCAAATTTTATACATAATACCAATTTAAGTTCAATGAAATTCATTGGAGTCATTTTATAATAATTTTAGATATATAAAAATTTTATTGAACTTTTCACCTTCTTTTACCCACCACCTAGGAGAATTTGTAAATTCACATAAAACTTAATTTTACCGCTTCTATGAGTAGAATTTCGAAAATCCTAGAGACATGATTAATATCAAGGACTAAAATTTGGTTCAATGAGATGAAAATAATTTTTGGTGAATAGTAACTTTTTACTTTTTTTTACCACTGTTAAAAGTAAATAGGGTAATTAAGGGTAAAAATGATATTATTATTACCCTAAAACATGTAATAATTCTATTGGATAAGTTTAATTAGAACAAAAAAACCTTAGGAATAAAATATTACCATTTAGGCCCACTTGGATTAGATTAGGACATTTAATATTATTTTATTTAAAGAATAGTTAAAATAGTTAAAATCAAAGTTTAATAACTAAAACATTTTTAATATAGGGTTATACATAAGATAAATTCGACTATAAATATTAATTATAAAGATAAAAAGCTTTCCTACATAATGGAATTTTATTTATAATTTTTAGACATTAAATAATTTAATTTATTAATTACACAATGATGATGCAGTAATTATCATATTAATGAAATATTGACATAATTGATGTTATAAATACCCAAATAAATGTAATTTGAGACTTTTTATGAATTAAACTAATTTTATAGTTTAATATGACATGTTAGTATTGATTTAATTAACTCTTTTCTAACTAATAATTCTGTTATTATTTTCACAAAAAGCAATTACCAAATAGCGTCAAAATTGACATAAAATAGTTTTTAAAACAAATATTATATTATTAATTGTTATTTTATTCATAAAAATCTAAGTTTTGGCCAAAGTACTTAAATAAGGTTATATATATTAATACTAACCCACTTTGAGTTCGTTTGTCTTTTTATAGTAAGTTTATTAACCTTATAGTGTAAGAAAACAAGAAGACACGGTAAAAGTAAAATTATTTAACTTAATGTTAAATCTAAATGATAAGGTTAAAATAGTAACCTAAACTTGTCAAAATTATATTTGATAATATTATTTCGACCCAAACCCACCTTATATTCGAAATAAATCAATTTGGAGCTATTAAAAACCGAATATGACTTTATAATAAAATAATATGTTTAGATTTTTCAAAGGTGCCCCTCTCCTCCCTTGTAAAAGGGCACCTCCTCCCTCTCTTCCTCACACCACTTTGAGCCTTAAAGCTCAGACAAACCCTGAAAATTTCTCCTCTACACTTCCCTAGAAACATCCTATAGGTTCTGGACTTCTTCAAAGACCATCTTTAGTGCCCAAAGGGGAGGTTAAGAAGAGGCGCTTCAAAGAAGAGGTAATGTATGTTACCGATTCTTTCAACTTTATTTCTTCTTCTACTTATTCTTATTTAGTTATTTAATTATGAGGTAATAACATCAGTATCACTCATATACTGATATATTATTATAATTATTAAACAACCCTATTTCACCATCTATCCATCCTACGGAAAACGAAATCACCGCGCGTGCGTACGTACGGAATACCTTCTCCACGCCGTGGTGTAATCTATTTTCCACCAACACCTTACATGGATGAGTATAATGGTGTAAATAATAACTATATATGGTTATTATAAAATTATACTAATTATGATATATTATACCATCCACTCTAATTCTATTCAATAATTATGGGAACGATATCATCGCTCGTGCGTACGTACGGACTACCGTCTCCACGACGTGATGAGATTCATTGTCTATGTTAACCATACATGAATGATCATAAAGTTTATATAATGAATAATAATGAAATATATGAAATAATAATTCTACTGGATTTATGTATATATATATGTATGTCATCTATTTAGTTTCATTCAATTCAATAACGAAACGAAAACAGCGTTCATGCGTACGTACAGCCTACCGTCTCCATGAACGGTGTATTTCATTCCTTTTATCCATCTATAATATATATGTATATGATGAATATATATTATATATTAATCATTTTTTACATTATGGAATTATGTAAATCAGGATATAAGTAATAATATCAAGAACGACAAGTCGAAACACATACGATAAATGAAATGATTTTACCCAAAACGCTGCTTTAACATGGAATTTACAAAAGAACGGGTAATATAAAGTCATAAGTGAAACATATTTTATATCATAACAATGAATATGATTATGTAATAAGTCAATAACATTATTTAAATAATTATACAGGAGGTTTATATCCATATGAATCATATCGGACCTAAGGTAAGGGATAATCTTTCTGATCTCCTTATTATCCGAGATTGTTTATTCGTAAGTATTTACTATAGATATTGTTATCATCCATGTACATGTTTTCTAGAAATTATTTCTTGTATTTTTAATGTCCTTTTTACCCATTTTATACTTTTACTACATGGTATGTATGGAATCTTTCTTTTACGAGGTACTTTTTGAATTTTCCGGCAAAAGTACGAGAAGAATGTTTTTTTAACTTATACGACACGAACAAATTTTTATGGATTTATAAAGCCTTATTTTCATGAAGCTTCCTCCAAAATATTTCATAACTATTTTCAAAAAAATCCTTTTCTTTTTAAATTTCATGACATTTTGTGAAAAGGAAATGATTTTGAAGAAGAAAGGATATTTTCCTCCAGAATTCCTTTCAAGTGTTTTATCAAAACCATTTTTCCATCAAAGATGTAATTATTTCATATGTGTATGTTTAAAGTATAATTCCTCTATGATTTACATGGTTTCACTTTTCTTATTATGAAATGATATCCGTTTCTTTTATATGTATTAT
Source organism: Viscum album (assembly GCA_963277665.1). Classification (NCBI taxonomy): domain Eukaryota; kingdom Viridiplantae; phylum Streptophyta; class Magnoliopsida; order Santalales; family Viscaceae; genus Viscum; species Viscum album. Next base: position 646,174,625 of record OY728158.1, on the reverse strand, counting down.
GTGATGATGGGATGATGTTTATGAAACCCATTTTATTCTTCGGGTTATGAGGGATGTTTTAAGTTTATATTGTGGCACAAGTAAGAATGATTTCATTATGAAATGGGTGGGACCTATATCTCCCTCCAATGAATTGGGTAATGATTTATATCTCATGATATAGACATGGCTGGAATGGTAAGTTAATTCGGTTCAGTGTTACAGGACTGAAACGAGAAGTGAACTCGATTCAGAAAGGGACTTTGTCCACTAAGATGGTCTTGGCAGCAATGCCTTGGCTACTATGGAAATCATAACATGTGATGAATAGTTTCCACAATTACATGTTTTATTCCTCTTATATTTTATCATGATTGATGTTCCATTATGATATATGCCTTACGTACTTCCACGATTTATGTCTTTGCTCAAGGTTTTAATGTTTAAATTTTATTTTCAAGTTTTTGCTTCCAAATGTTTATGGATTATTTTATGTTATCTATGTTTACCCTTACTGAGCATTTGAGCTCACCCTTTATATGTTTTCTTTTCCCCATGATTTAAAGAAAGGTTTTAGGTAAGAAAACAAAATGGGAAGATCATTAATGGAGTTGTTGAAGATCTTTCACCATGATTAGAAGATTATATTCTAATTTTCCAAGGACACTAAACTATTACGATCCTTGTGTGACTGTTTTTGTTATGTATTAAGTATTCCGAAAATGTAATGTAATGTCCATGTATGTCAAGCTTCAGGTCTCTACATTTTCACTATTGATTCTAAAGAATATCAAATGTATGATACAAATAAATATGTTAATTTTTATAGATAAAAATCTAAAGGAATGTAATTTTATATTCAAGTAAAATATCATATTATTCCTAGTGTTCCTATAGACTTTTCTTGTTTTTTAGGAAATTTAGTAGCTCAAATAGATATTTTGAAGAGTCCAATATCTAGTTGTGCCCAAAGATCTAATATTAAAGATTCACTCAGGTTTTACATATAATTATTTTGGAATGGATATATTATCATCCTCGACTTATATAAAAATTAAATCATAGAATGGATTGAAATCTGTATGGATGTGAAATTTTATACAAGAGGAAGATGATCGCTTGGTCTTACTCAACCTGATATGTAACATCTTGTGTTTAGGGATGGTTGTAAATTCCAAAGTAACATAAAATTTTCATTAAGTGGATGGGAAAAACATTAACAAATATAAAAAATATAAATATGAGCGTTGGTATAGTTAAATTTTTGTTTTTAGATTTAGTTTAAGGTCCTAGAGTTGTCTGAGGGGTTAGAATTATTTTTGGCTATGTAGAACACTGAGAATTACATTTAGGGAGAAATAGAAAAATGTATACTATTAGAAAATGGTTAGTACTAACCATGTGGCACAAACAATGCATAATGTTTTCAATAGGGATACATTTTTTTAAAACGTTTTAGATAAATAGGGTAAAATATAAAGCTTAGTGTAGGGAAATGGAGGGTACAACACTGTTAGAAAAATCGTGAACCTAAGTTCACATGACCTTGTGGATGGATTATTGTGAATTACAGTGGTGGGTGCATAGGTTGTACATAGTTTGGTCAAACAATGTGCTGACCTTGTATTCTTTGTCTCACCTAGGTAGTAAACCCATATGGTTGGAACATGGATTTCCAAACCATTTTACCAGACTATGTAGATCATTAAAGATTGGTGAAATTTTAATTTTCCATTGATATCCATATTTCTTATTCTTCTATTTTTATTCCATCTTCTCCCATGGACTCTACCCACTCTCCTCCTCCTTAAGGATCTCATCTCAGATTCCATGGATCTCTGTTGCCTAGAATCAAGAAGAGGTGATTGAAGTGTAAAGATTGGATGAGTATTTTTATGGACTGAACATGATAAATGAGGTTAATTGAGAATTTACCATTAAATCAGGATCTAAACCTTTCTAAAGTGTATTTTTAGAATTATAAAAAAATGCCTAAATAAGAAGCTCCAATGGTGGAGGTGATATAACTCAAATTTGACCTTTCTAAATGAAACCTATGGTGGAATGAACAAAGGTCTGATGGTAAAAAAGATGAATATCCCATCCTGTTTTAGGTTATAAAGGCTTGCGAGAGCATAGTCTCAAAGTTTCATCTTTAAATATGAGCAATGGATCAAGTTTTAACAGCTTGTGTACCATGCACAGAAAAGTTATTCTTATTGTAACGTTTGATGTTTAAAACAAAACGCGGCAATTTTAGTAGAATTTTAATGACCCATATAGGTCAAAATATGTTTTTTGTTTCCCCTATGGCTTTTTGGGATGGTAAATTCTAATTTGGGGAGGTTTTAAAGTCTCGTATCTTGGAATTGGTAAAAATTCCAATGTAAATTTAATTTTTTATTTGGTGAATAGTATAAACATTAAACTTAGCTTAAAAATGTAAATCCAAGAATTGGGGTAGTAAAAGTGTTATTTTTAGATGTGGTTTAAGTTATAATAGGCTTCAATTGATTTTAGATGAGTTTAAGTGGTTTCATACATTGAGAACTCCATTTCATGAAAAGTAGATAGAGGCACAAATTTAGAAATAACCATACGGTCTAAGCTATGTGTCCTTTTTTATATAGTGAAATGGTTTATCATAACTCTAAGGATCCATAGGGGAAACCTTGTGGCATATTTTGGGGTTTATATGGGTACACACATTTTGAAAAAACATTCACCCAAGGGCACACGACTATGTGTATGGTCTTCAGTAAATTATATAGGTGGGTGCACAGATTGTGAATGGTTTGGTCAGACCATGTGATTAACAATTAAGATTATTTCCACTTAGTCAGTGATACTACACATTTTTCACATGGTTTTCCAAATAATTCATCCAATCCTTAAGACTTGTTAAAGTGGGGTGACATTCCAGATTTTCCCCTACCTTCTTATTTTTACTTCTCCTCTTTTCCTTCCGTCTTCTCTCATGGACTCCAGCCGCTCAACTCCTTTGTCCTCTCATCTTAGAATCGACAGATCTCCAATATCCAACACCAAAATCAATCTCTTTTAGTCTCATTCGATCTATTTCACAAATATCTTGATTTTTCTTTCTTTTTATTTCATTTTTCCTCACCATATAGAATACTAAATCTATGCAGACTCTTTTACTCAATTTTTAGGTTTTTTCCATTTCATTAATTTATCTTGAATCAGATTACATAAAACCTAGATAATAAATGAGTGAACTATATTAATAATAATTTAGGTGGTATCATGATTTCCCCTTAAATTCTAGAATGATTATATTTCACCTTGTTGTGTCGTGTATCAGAATTTTCAAGATTCACCTCTTAAATGTAAAATTCAACATATAAATTCTTATTCGTAAAGTTATATTATCTTTATGATTTTGAATTTAACCATTGGAGTTTATGCACCTAAAATCAAACCACCCAATTGGTGGTGTGTTTATTTTATGTCAAGACCTATACTTTCTTAGGAAATTTAATTACTGTTTATGGGTGTTATTTTAGAAGCTCATTTTATAATACTTTTCCTAATATTAAATCACCTTTTATGTGTATTAAATTAAATATAATATAGCATTTTTTTAAATTTTATTAAATTAGTGGGTATTTATTCCATGATCCTTTTGGTAATAAAACCTTCTATGGGGTTCCCTTCTGTATTTAATAAAAAGGGGCATTTAAATAGTGATTTTTGGATGGTATGTGACATGATTATGTAAATTTACATCTTTATTTGTACTTGATTTGTAATAAATGTCTGGCTCACATAGATGGAATTATTTTTTAAATTTTTATTATATTATCTTTTACAAATGAAATTTTGAAATAAGGAATGAAATGAGTCATGATACTCAAAATTGGTAGCATTAATCCCAAGGAAAAATATTAAATAAAAATATGAAAAAAAGTAAACATGGTTACATTTTAACATGATAGATACTTTGGTTCTTTATTATTTAAATAATAGGAAGATGTCGTTGACTATTTAAGATTATATGTAGCCAGAGAAATACAAGTTTCCTCATTATGGGATATTGTAGATGGGAAAATATGTTACTTGAGTTATATTATTCATTGAGAAATACTTGGGTTTCATTCTTATGTAATTTCATGGATGGGCTTATAGGCTATATGATTTTCTTCTTGACATGAACAGTAATTGGGATTCCTTTTTACAGAACAAATTTTATAGGAAAATTTTGAAATTGGAAGTTATAGGCAATAATTGGGTTTCCTCTTTATGGAACAACATGGACGGGCTCATAGAATAGATGTAATTATGTTACTCATTAACCAATACCTAGGTTCCACATTATGGATAGACTTATACAAGATCAAAATAAAAAATGAAATATACCCTTATTTTTTATCAAATATTACTAGTTGTATCTCTTTATGATGATTTGTCTACTAGGGTGGCTTGGAGATGTACCTCAAGATCCAAAACAACTAATGGTATTATGTTAATATACATTTTACTATCTAAAATTTGACCATGGTTTTAGAGACACTCATTCCAGGAACCTTAGAATTGTAGCCATGGATCCTGAGACTGCCCTATTGCTATAAATATTTCTATTACATGGATTTCTTAGTCTTTTTCATTGTATCCTCACTAGTGCATGTATATGTTTGTAGATATATTTTTACATATATTCTTATATATACATGTGGTAATGCTCACAAATATTTCAAATTTTGGTAAAGTAGGTATGGTCCACCAAGTTTCCTTAAGGAACTTGATCCTGAATGGTTTATGTTTATTTATTTACTACCTATTTGATATTCCTGTAAAATGTTCTATTTTATACTCATGGACTGGATTATAATAAAAATAATTTGTGGTGGCCTATTGAGTTCATCTCACACCCTGTTCAAGACTACATTACATTGGGGTACCTAGACATACCTCATGTTTTCAGGATTAGGTTCATAGATTATACTTGTGTATTTATATTATTACATAGGAACTTAGGATAATAGAACAAAGTTGAATCTCAGGACGCTCATACAGATAGCATTTGAGGATTTTGTCTTTATTTTTGTATCATTTATTTGTCACATAATATATTATTATTACTTGATATTGGAGAATCATATAAACATGCATGATTATGTATTTGGTATTATCCATTTTATTAGTTATTATTGTCCTTTTATACCTTTCATTAGTACTTATTCTATTGTTGATTGATTTTTATTTTATACCTCTATGCCACTCTGATCATCAGGGTAAAGTCTTGACACCCTACCATCATTATACCCCCATATCTAGTTGATAACCTATGGTACACAGGGAGGCACTCTTGAGGTCATGTGACTGATCGGCTTGTGGCACCGTTTCAATGGCTCCCATTTTAGGACCTTACATGATAGATACCCTATAATATAAAAAATTTAAAGGAAACCATTTATCTTAAACCTACTATTTATAAACTTCAACCTTCATACAATCTCATTCCATATCTAAAAGACTTCTTTATTTTCAATTGATCCTATCACCTATTTTTAAACTAATACTATCCTAAACATACTTATCCATTGTTGGTATATTTTCTTAACTAAACCATTTGGTCGTGGTTGTTTGATTTTTTAACTCAATGCATTAATGATTTATGAATTAGTATTCTTTTATAACTAATATTGATTCAAAATCTTTATTCATTTCCATAATTTTTATTCTCTCAATTTATTAATTTAGTGTGCTAAAGTAATGTTTCATCCCACTATCCTCTCTTTATTCTTGATATCACAAAATTGATACAATATATGAGTAAGAAATAATTTTACTCTTAACATACACCCTATATCTATTATATAAATATTTTTTTAATATAGGAAAATATTATAGGAAAACAGAGAGGAGATAAATGGATATAAGATAAAAAATTCAAAAAAATGGAAATATAAATTTTATTTTAATTTACTGATATTTTATAATATGATTTGTTATATATATTATTTCTAAAACTATAAAAAAAAATTGTTTGATTTATTATGGGTTATTTATCATTAAAATGGGAGAGAGTTTTGGATATTCTAATTTTGTTATAATATATCCAAAAATATCATATGTTTTGATGCTCAAAAATACCCATTTGTTTTACTCATGAGTTTATCATAAGTGATTTTAGGTTAATAATTAATATTTTTAAGTATTATTTTGTTTGTAAGATTTTAGTTCAATCCCATGTTATTCATGTTTGAAAATTTTCATCCCATGAAAATTATCTTATGCACTGAATAAATATCATATAGGAAGACATAAAATTCATACAATAGATTTCAATTTTTTGGTAAAATAATTTATTCCAAGGTAAGTTTAAAAAGTCATACATTATAAGAAACATTTAATAATCTATATGAGAAATTTTTTATGGCGAGGAAATGTCTTAAATATGGAAAATCCTATAAGAAAATTCAAATGATCTATGAAATTCATACATGTTGGAAATTTTCAAAATTAAAATATCTTATAGAGTTTAGAACTATCTTAAACATGTAATAAATATCCTACCATGATAAAATATCCTAAATTTATGAATTCTCCAAAATGTACTCAAAATATCCCATGGAAGAGAAAATATCCTATGGAAATATTGTCTCCAGATTATATCATACTCGATTAACTATATAGAGTTCAAATAATCTAGGATTTGGAAATATCCTATTGAGAAAATATCCAAAAAATAAATATTCTATGCAAAAAAATATCTCATGTAGGTATATACTATAAATAAAACTTTCTGATGTAGAAAAAATGTCTTATGATACTTATAAATTTCATATAATGTGGAAAATATCCAATAGAGGAAAAAAAGTCTTCTGAACAAGAAGATATCTTAGAAAGGACAAAAGTTATTATAAAATCATGATTTTATTTAAAATTTGAAAAAGTATTCAAAATATTAATAGTACTATTACTTATTTCTTTTAAAATCATTAAATATTCCATTTCATCATTTTTTAGAAAATTAGTTCTTCATTTTTATCACTGATGATTTTGTATATTTTTAAGGTGGATTCTAATTCTAAGGAAGACCAACAACATCGTTATTAATTTTATTTTAGTTTTTTTAGGTGTTTCTTAACATTGTATAATAGTGCGAAAATTTACATGTTTCTTTTGTTTTATCAAAAGTGGGTATTTCTAAGTGAGTAAAAATTGAGTTTTTTTTAGCAACACATTGCAATGAATATAATATTTTCTACAAGAAAGATCATAGCTTCACCCATCAACAATTCATAGAGACAACCACATGAATAAATGAAATAATCAAATATCATATAAATTATTATTTTAATCTTTTCCAATTTAATTATATAGATAATATTGAATAAAAAAATAAATATAGATTCTGTCAAGAAATAAGAAATGTATACTCTGTTTATATTCTAATTTTGATATATGATTGTGTGAAAAATAATTTTTAATTTCATATTATAAGAATATCTTCTACAATCAAATAATTTTTCAAAACTAATACATAAATTCATATTCACTCCCTCTTTAAGATCTGCATATATTGTCTACTTCCCTTTTCAACATTGTGTCAAACCTGTTATAATTTCTATATATCTCTTCTCTAAAACTTATACTCTTCTTGAACTAATTGTAGTAAAGTATGGAGTTGTAAATTCCCTATGTCTAATAGCCTAGAGTTGGTGTTTTATTTATTAAATTGACACTAGATATAAGGGATCGTATCTTGAAGGACTGAATAGTTTAGTAGTATGGGTAGACTAGATACGAACATGCCTTCCATTTTACATTGGAAATAAAATAAAAATACATAGTAAAAGTCATTACTCTTTATCCTGGAAAAAATTTAAAGGTCTATTCTTCATATATTGGGGAAAGGAAACAAAATAAAGGAGATATTAGACGACCAGTAAGAGTTATGGATATCATAATAATTCTAATAATCACATGGACATCAATAAATAATCTCACAATTATTGAATACATAATATCATACATTACAAAATTACTATCGAGGACTCATGCCAAGACAACATGCATAAATGGGTAAGGCCACGACCAAATACCCAAACTAGTTTATCTCATCAAACCTAATATTGAATTGAGGAGATATATAGGTCACAACCCATAACATACTAATTTAAATTTATTCATCACATGATAGGGGAGAAAAAAATTCAATATATAAATAACATAAATATTCATATAAAAAAACTAACATAAGAAATTTTAATATTTCACCCAATAAAAATGGTCATAAATAATCCATATAAAGAATAAGGATGGTATCATTACAATATATCCCTATTGGATCATAAATAAAATTAAATTTTGTTTTTATTAATGAATATAAATACCATAAAAATATCCTTAAAACATTATCAAGAAAATTTTACTTTTTAATTTTAAAATTACTTTTGAAGAATAGAAATTGAAAATAAATATTGTAAAATCTTTTTATTTGAAAATAAACTTGGAAACATATAAAATAATATTCAAAAACATATAATGGTCATGATGGTGGAGAATTTGTTTCAAGTCGTATAGATTATAATAGATATTCCTATCACATTTTCAGTAAAAAGTCAAAAAAAGTACATTACTCTGAAAATGAAAATAATATTACATTTTTTTGTAAAAAGATAAAATTGGAAAAAATGATTTAATAAATAATTTTATAATATTAAAAAATACTTATATAATATTTTATGTAAAATATATATATGGAAGAAAAATATCTGTGACCAAGTAGAATAAAAAAGTCGGTTTCCCTTAAAAACATGATTTCTGTATCATTAGACATAAAGAGTGGAAAATGAAAGTAAAACTTGGAATATAAATAAATAACCAAAGTAGAAGAGAATATATTCGTTTCAAGATATATGAATAAAACAATTCCCTGTGTGGATATTTTAATATAAATAATTTCAAATAATGGTGAGTTTGTGAAATATACCCTTACAATATTTAAAACTTTTAAATCTTATTCCCCATCAAACAATTACTTCAAATGAAACATTAAATACAATGAATATAAATATTATTATGATATAACATATTAAATGGGAACTATATACATCATAACAAATAAATAAGTGGTTAATATGTCATATGAATCATAGAAGAAAAGTGAGATGAGAGAGCATTACCTCTGGTCTGGATTGCTTTGTCTATGATTTTATCCACATGTATAAAAAATATATATTTATTATAAATATATTACAAAACCATAAAAATATATATCATATAATATATTATTTTCTTAAATACTTTCTTCCTCTATTTACTAATAATTCCTTATTAAAATCATAGTTTTGGATGATAATTGTTTTTTTTCAATGTATATTTCAGTTCGATATTTTTGGTACTTACACTTTTATAGTTATTATAATATATCATTAATTTTATTCATGATTTAAATATCATATGTATTCAATATTTATGTTATATATTAATCTATAAAATTTAGGGATAGAAAAAATAATTACACCATTCATGGAGATGACAAGCCATACGTACACATGAACATTGTTTTCACTTTTTGATGAATAGAATGAAAGAATATTGAATAATAATTCACCTTTAAATAATAATTATTATAACATATAACTCATATATATTCATTAAATATATCCTTATTCCCATCCATATAAAATGTAAATGAAAAATGGATCACATTACTTCTTAGAGGTGGCAGTCCACACGTTCGCACGAGCAACATTATCATTTTCTAATGGATTTGAAGGTTAGAAGGTAGATGTAATCTTATAATTAAAAAATTTTAATTATATCATAATTATCATATATAAATATTAAACCCATCATAATAACCTTCCATGAAATATGGTCTTGGAAAATGAATTGTATCGCTATGTGGAGATGGTAAGTCGTGCATATGCGTGAGTGATACTTTCACTTCAAATTTGATGGGAAAGGGGAAGGATAATGGTGATTTAAATATCATAAAAACATTTAATTATATTTTGGTTACTGAATTTATTATTCTATGATAAATATCATATATTTAAATTAGTTAAATAATTAGTAAAAATAAATTCACGAGGTAAGGTGATTACCTTTTCTTTGAATGAACTCCCTTAGATCTTCTCTTAAACTTAGGGATGGTCTTTTGAAAATACAAGAACCCATGTAATGTGTCTATGTAAGTTTATAAAGTAATTTTGTAAGGAATGGATGGTATATATGGATCAAAGTGGTGTGTAAAATTTATTGAAGGAGGTTCCCTTTTATAATTGAACTGAGGGTCACTTTTGGAATTTCTTAAATATTAAGTTATAATAAAGAAATTCTCAAGAAACATTCTTCAAAGTGATCATATATTCAAATAAAATGTATAATTGGGTTTTAATACCATCAAAAAATAAAATTTGGATAGGTTTAATTGGTGTTTTAAACCTTATCTTTTTGGTTAACCCCTTTGTTAACCCAATTTTACTTTAACCACATTAATAAATTTTTCACAGTTAAAGGGTTATAATTTTACTTATAAGATAAGTAATGACTCATAAATAGACATGAGATTAAATTTTAGACCATATATTATCCTAATTGTCCTCCTGAATTTTTTCTTTAATTTTTAAATAACCTAATATGATATTATTTCCATAAAATATCATTAATGCCAATTTTTGAACTATTCATATAATTTAGATATAAATAAATCAGTAAAAAGATAATATTAAAATTTAATCATTTTACATATCACTAATATGTTATATTTATCTAAAAAATATTGTAACACTATAAACTAATGAAATTGTATTACTTTTAATTTTTTTTTAAATCGCCTATTTTAATTTTCTATTAATTGAATAAATACTATATTAGCATTTCATAAATATGTAAGGTAATTATTTAATCACCAAATATTATAAAATAATTAACATCATGTAAATAATTTTATTTTTTATAAAATTACCATTAATATTTGTTCACCACTATGTTTTTCTTATATGTGAACACATAAGATATATTTAAAACTAAGATAGTGGCATTTGGTAACTTTCATTGATTTAAATATTATATAGATCTTCTTAATTGGAAACTTTTCTCTCAAAGAATTTAATTTTTTTCCTAATTTGATAATGATAAAATTTACTTTATTTGATAAGAACAAAGTTGAAATATTCATATCACTTAGCTTTATCCGAGATCAACACAATTTACCCAATACTGTGGTAATAAATTTTATCATGGTTACTATTCATTTTAGTCAAATACATAAGATAACTATTTTAAAAAAATTATCCATCCTAATTCCAAATATAGAATCTTTTTATAAGATTAAATGTATTTAATTTTCATTAATTAATTCCATATCAAAATGAAAAATGTTATGTAAACATTTTTTCTAAAAATTGTATTTTTATTTATAAAAATGCTTTTATACCAAATTTATTCCTTAAATTGTTCTAAGAAACTAAATTTAATTATTCAAAATATAATATAATTTTCTTTTTTGAAAAAATTTTATAATAAAATGTAATTTTTTAAATGATTGAAAAAAATTACATCTTTCAATAAAAAAATAGTATTTTCACTATTCACTAAAAATTCAATCCTCTTAGAAAAAATCAAAAAATATACCCTAAGATAATTTTAATATTCTTATTTAAATAATGATATTTTTTTATAAAATATAATATTTTTCCAAAAAAATAATCCTTTCGGAAGAAAATGTGTTTCTGAAGCATAAAATAACTTCATTGAAAATGTGTATTTATTTTCTAAGCAATAGTCAATGGATATATATTGAGAGGTTACATTATATATATTTCATTATCTGGTTAATACTATTCATACTCTTCAATTCAAACGCAACTTTATAAGATCATATTTAAATAATAATATTTTTTGCTTCATTTAGGCTCGGTGTTTCAGGTCATATACACTATCAAACATAGTGTTCTTTTAAAATCTATAGGTAATACAATGAATAGGTTTTATAAAGGGATATCCTAGTTGAAATATCATTGATAAATTGTACCAAGTTATAGTTTATTTCACTTAGTTGGAGAGATCCTAGGAGAATGGATGGCTTATTAAAATCGATAAACTCACTTTGAGTTTTGGTGAAATGTGTTATAATAGATTCTAATATATTTTTAAGAGGGTTTTTTTCTAAGATGGTGAAAACATTAATAAATCAATTTAATCCCCACTTGATTCATTATGTGTAACAACCCAAAATTTTATCAATGGAAACTCACTTATTAGAATTATATCATATAGTATTAATCACATAAAATAACTTAGAGAACACAAAAATAAAACTTTATAAGTAAAGAATAAATTGCATAAGAGGTATTTCAAGAAGTTAAGGATCTTATACCAATGGAATAGTAACTTCACCCTTAGAATAGTAACCTAACAATTAGGAATAAAAATATAAATAATAGAATAGTAACCTCTCCTTTGAAATTATAAATAAAATTTATTCATCATATAAATGATAATATGATATAATTCTAACATAGTATAATTAAATAAATGTTTTAAAAATATTAATTTAGTGTTGGTATTTTTGTAAGTCATAAATATTTTTAATTTCAGTTTTATAATTAATATATGGATTTAAAATAAACAATTTTTTCATAAAATATATTTATAAATTAATATTATAAGGTCTTATAATTATAATATAATTTTATGAAACCTTAATTTATTTTTCAAAGTGTTATAAATTCAGTTATAATTTTAAAATCAGTATTTTCCAAGTAAATGATGATTTTAATTAAAAATTAAATTTCTCATATTTAGAAACATATTTTCATATAATAGAGTTCATTTTTTAATTTCATATGTTGAAAAATTATTAGGCTGAAGTTTTTGTATTTTTCTAAAATACATTAATTTTTATGAATAGTGAAATATGGTAATTTATGGTATATATACATTATATGTTGAATACACTATTACATGATTCATTGATGATGTAAAAACCATAATCTCAAACATAAATTCATTATTTTAATAAATTTAGTGATAATTAGCAAACTGTTCATACTCTTGATCCAAAAATAATAAACTATTTAATAAAATAATGAGAAAACACCCCTCTCTACCCCTATAAATACCACCCATAAATACCTATTCTACTCACACCTTTCAAGATTTGAGACTTTCCATGTTATTATTTATACTCTTCCCAACCCCCTTCATCACATCTAGGAGCTCATGGTGTCATCAAAAGACTAAACGATTTTCCCTAAGGAGGTTCTCAATGAGAAGAAATTCCAGAGGTAAAACCTTCTTTCTTTTAAATTTCATTTCATTTCTTATCCTATCCTCACCTCAAACTATATAACAAGCCTTATTAATCCAGTATATTTTATATACTATAACATTATTTTTCTAATGGAATAATTTATCTTCTAATTTCTGGGATTTTCCTTTTATTCTAAAAATAAAAATATCGTCTATGGTGTGTCAATTTAGCACCACTATTGTTGACAAATTCTCATTTTTATCTATCACCTTAAAGGTTAGATATAAAACCATAATTGGGGTTGAATAATATTTTATTATAAATTATATAAGTTATATAATTTTCTGAAACCATTAGATAATCTTGATGTTAAATAAAATGATACAATATCACAATGGTCTAAAAATCCACCGAATAAGTTAATTCATTTTTATTAACAGTTAATATGATGAATCGTCCTTATAAAATATAACCAAATGACATATAAGAAAAATTACACTACTTAATGATCATTAATAAAATATAATTTTAATTCTTGAGAATCCTTTCCATTTTACATGAACTTCCATACTCATATACTATTAAACTGATAATGAAAACCAAGAAAACAAACTCTCTATAACGATGCAATTAAACTCTATAACTCGCCAAAATGACCGTAAATGAAATTAATAATACTATAATGAATAAAATTCATGTATAAAGGGTTCTAGTTTTGTAAATTAATTAATTTAATTTTATTATATATGATATTAATGTGAATAAAGAATTTAGATATAAGGTAAGGAAAATTCTTTAACAAAACTCTCATTCATTCAGATTTCCCTATTTCACTCCATTTTCAGTATGTATTTTCCTTTAATGTTCCTTAAATATCATTTATTTTTCCTTCCCTTTTCTTTTCTATTATATACATGTTTCCAAACTATTTTTATTAACCTAGAAATGATTTTTCCAAAATATATCTTCTTTCTAAAAAAATATATCTCTTACTTCTCATGAGATTTTTTTTCTTCACTCATCATTTATGGTTCCTATACCAAGTTTTTTATTCCCTATTTAATCTTGAAACCCAAATTATTATTCATGAATTTATTCTTTTGAAATGAAACCCATTCCATTCCATGGGTTATTTTTTGTCCAAATTGGATATATGTTCTATGTGACATGAAAGATAATGTTTGTGTTATGATGTGATGAGTGCACCCATAGTTATATATATCCCATAAATCTAATGATGTTATGGGTGTTCCTAGAAATATATATAACTTTTATTCACTTGGGTATGTGATTAATATCATGAGAAAAAGTTAAATTTGTTTGAACATGATGTTATCTTTGTTCACAACTATGTGTGGTATTTGACCACTAAGACATGATGTTTCATTTTTATGAATTTCCACATTCCATGCCATTATCTAATATTTCCTCTCATTATTGAGGTTATTATCCTTTTATTATATTATGGTGATGATGATTATGCTCCACCATATTTCATTTATTTTTCTATCTTCTTCCTGGGATTTTAGATCTCCCATTTCATTAATGTATATCCTCAATTGATAACTTGTACTAATAAGAATGCGAATAAAATTAATAATTTATAGAATAAATAATTAAATAATTTTTATTTTTTATTTTTTAAAAGTTATGTATAATCCTAATTTTCCAAATACACTAAACCACATGATCTCATATTTTTAACACTATTATGTTGTTTATCCTTAAAATGATTTAATGGTCATGTAATAAAAATCATGGATGATATAGTTGGTATCAGAGCATGGTTTAGTTAGGTTTGGGATTAGAATTAGAAAAATTTAGTGAAAATCAATAGTATGAGACTAAATATATATAATTACCCAAGAAGATTTGTTTTCGAAAATTAAAAATATATGGATCCCACAAGATATGTCTACAAACATAATATCTCAAATAAATAAATTAATTATTCATGAATTCTAGACTTTTGTTTTGTTCTAAACTTTTCTATTTTATAAAATGGGGGCATCCAAGAGAAACTAGGTCAACAACTCATGTGAGGGATTATGCAGTGATTACCCAAATGACATCCCCAATGCCTGGGAAGGTGGGGTTAAATATTTCATAGTGATCCTTACCCAGTTGTCTCAGCCTATGAAAAATAACCTGAATAATTTGGAACATCCTAATTCACCTAAGAGGATGAAACTATCCATAAAGTCTTTTATGTGTCCATGCCCAATGACATTTATTCGGTCTTTTGATTCACTAATCACAGAATAGTGGTTCAACTCAATAGTGATGTTATTTTCTTTTCTTCACTATTCTGATATGGAGAATATGACTCTATCCTTTTATCGTCTAAATAGAGAGGCTGAACAGTTGTGGGTGTTGATTAATAACACCAAGTAAAATGATAAAATTTAACAGATTGAGTGGAAAGACTTTAAGATAATGTTTCTTAACAAGTATTTCCCTCGAAATCATCATACAAATATGGATATGGGACTTATATGGTTGAATAAAAAAGAAGGAGGATCAATCATGGCCTACGAATAAAATTTTAAAAGTATTTCAAGGAACTTTTTGTGTTATTTTATCAACAATTATAGAAAAATTAATTTATTCTTTAGTGGTTTAAAACCACTCGATGGAAAGGCTCTAGAAATTCGAGATTTTGGAAGTTATAATGAATTTAATTGACGTTCTCTCAAAGTGGATATGGATTTTAGTGAATGTTCTCATGACTATAGTAATAAGAAATGAAAGATGGAGTTTTAAGTTGGAAGATCTAATGAAAAATATGGAAAGAAAAATCAACCTCTAGCAAGTCAATAATGTGGTAAGAGGCATCATGGGAATTACCTCAAAGGGGTGTGGAAATTCTATTAGTGTGGTAGAGAAGGCCACCAAGCTCATGAATCTAAAAGAGACATGATGAGTTAGGAAAATTTGGTGGAGGAAAGGAGAGAACCACACATGGTTCAATGATTCATCTGTAGGGATAAGGGAACTATACATGCTAGTGTACTAAACCCTGAGTTCTTGAGAGTAAGTAGCTTTATCATCCACCAAGGCCAAAGGATAAAGGGAAGGATTATTTCATCACTATTACTGAGGTGGATCCTGAAAATGATTTTGTGATACATATAATAGTTATTCATTCAATAATGGAGAACTTACTGTTTCATTTTGGGTCCACTCATTCTTTCATATCTTTCAAATTTTGTAAAAATATTTAAACACCACCTAAAAATATGGTGGTTGATTTATCCATGAGAATAGAAAATGGGGAAATTATTGAATCCAAATTATATAACTCCACTAATGTTAATGTTTTTTGAATGAACATCCAATCAAATCTTGTCTTAATTTTTATGGTGTAGTTTGATGATATTTTTGGAATAGATTGGCTAACTTTATATAAATAAAATATCAACAATTATGAAGAGGAGATCACACTTCACATCATGAACTATCCTACAATTTTGTACAAGTGTAAATTGGAGGACGAATCATCTACAAATCTGATGTCTCACATGTGAATATTATTTCCTTATGATCAAGTATATTTATATCAAATTATAGAGAGAAATGATATAATCATGATCGAAGACATTCCATGTATGAGGGAATACACAACTGTGTTCCCTAAAGAATTATTTGGTCTTCCTTCGGATCGAGAGATTGAGTTCTCAATTGAACTTATATGTGGATCTCTGACTATATCAAATAATGGTTATAGAATAACTACCATTGAGTTGGAAGAGATGAAGAATCAATTATAAGAGAAATTTGATATGGGTTTCATATTCCCGAGTGCTTCACCAAGGGGTGAACCAGTCTTATTCATCAATAAGAATGATGGACCAATGCACCTCTACATTGATTATCATGAGATTAAAAAATCATTATAAAGAAAAAGTATCAGCTTCTATGGGTAGATGAATTTGTAGATCAATTGTGTGGGGCCATGTATTTCTCTAACATGGACATTCGGTCAGGATATCACCAATTAAAGATGAGGAAGGAATATATTCCCCAAAATTTCTTTCAAATGACGTACAAACACTATGAGTTCATAGTGATTTCTTCAAAAAAAAATTGTTGTACTCTTTATTGATGATATTCTAATATACTCCAATAGCATGGAGGAACATGAGGAGCATTTCAATACTATTATAAAGACATTGAAAAAAGAAATAATTTATGCAAAGTACAATAAATGGGATTTCTAAATGGAGGAAGTATCATTCTTGGGTCATGTTATTACAAGTAAAGGAATATATGTGGACCCTTCTAAGACCTAGACAATCATAGAGTGGACCAAGAAAACATCTGTAATAGGGATCGATATTTACCTTGGTATAGATGATTATTATCAAAAACATGTGAATAAATTATCATGATTGCAAAACCCACTAACCAATATGACTTGGAAGGGAGAAAAGTTCATCTGAACCAATGAATGTGAAGACTTCTTTGAAAAATTAAAAAAAAGAGGCTTATCACGGGTCCCGTACTCACACTTACTAAAAGTGGGGAAATATTTAAAGTACACAAAGATGCTTCGAAGAAGGTCTTAGGATATGTACTAATTTAAAATGATAAATTGATAGCCTATTACTAAAGGAAATTAAAATTTTATGAGAAAAAACTATCCTTTGTATGATATAGAGTTGGCAGTTGTGATCTTTGTGTTGAAAATATGACGGCATTATCTCTATGAGGATAACTGTGAAATATGTACTAATCATAAGAGCCTAAAATATATATTCATAATTAAGGATTTTAATATTCACTAGTGAATATGGTAATATTTGATAAAAGATTATGACTACTCAATACTCTAGCATCCTAGAAAAGTGGATAAAATGGCGGATACTCTAAGTAGAAATGATCCTACAACATTATCAATGATGATAATTGTGAAGGATCCAATATTATTAGATTTTAAAAGGATTTACATGGGAATCATTATGAAAGGAGAATTATAAATTCTTTCTCAAATAATTTCTTAATCATCCCTTATGGATAAAATAAAGGATGCTCAAATAAATGATGTGGAAATTAAAAAGAAGGTGGAAGATATGAGAAAGGAAAATCCTTAGAGTTTAAAATTTATGAGAATGGAGTTGTGATATTTTGTCCATGATTATGTGTAACATCCTATTTAGAGATAAAGAAGGTTATTTTGAACGATTCAGATAGACCAACCTTCTATATTTATCTTTGGAGCACAAAGATGTATCAAGATAACTAAGAGAACTATTGGGGAAACATTATAAAGGAAGAGATCACTAAATATACATCAAAGTACACGATATGTCAACAAGTAAATGATGAGAGAAATTATTATAATGGAATGATGCAACCACTGACCTTACCAACATGGAAATGGGGCGAAATCCCCATGGACATTGTTACTATAATTTCGAGGACATCCAGAGGAAAAAATGTTATATGGGTTGTTTTGGATATTCTTAAAAAGAAATATCACTTTTTCACAATTTGAGAAGACTTCTCAGTAGATCAACTTTCACAGATATACATCAAAAAAGTGGTAAGGCTACATGGAGTACCAATATCGATTGTATTCGGTAAATATCTAAGAATCACCTCCATGTTCTGGAAAACTCTCCAACATTATCTAAACATTAAACTAAAATTCATTAGGGATTACCATCCTCAAAATGATTGAAAATCTGAATTCACTATTCATAAATTGGAATACATGTTGAGGAAATGTTCTATAGACTTTAAAGGAGAAAGAGACCAAAATATCCCTCAGGTTGGATTCATTTACAATGACAGTTTACACTATAACATTCAAATGGCTTAATATGAAGCCCTTTATTAGAAAAGTTGAAGAACATCGATGTGTTGGGTTGAAGTTGGTGAACATAAGATTCTAAGATCTAAAATGGTCAAAGAAATTTTGGAGAAATTGAAATACATTTATAAATTCATCAATGAATCCCGAATTTAATAGAAGAGCTATAAGTAAAATAGTCAAAGAGATCTTGATCTTATGATTAGAGACATGGTATTCCTCTTTATACATCCATGGAAGAGGATCATGAGATTTGGGAATAATGGAAAGCCAATTCCTATGTACATAATCCCCTTTGAGATTAGTGATTGTGTCAAAGTTGTGTACTATTTACTAGAACTTCCACCAATATGTATCAAGTACATGATGTATTCCACATATCCCTATTGAGGAAATACATTCCAGATCCCTCACATGTACTACATTTAGAGATGGAACTACAAAAAAAATGGCCACATTATAAGGGTTAATTTTGACATTAGAAGGGGTTATAACCCCTTATAAAGACATTAGCGGTGGTTATGAGAAACCTCTGCTAATGTGCCTGCCTACTATTTGTAGAGGCGGTTTTGTAGGAACATTGGTAAAATCGTGATGACAATAGTGGCTATTGCATAATAGGGGGTTTAAAAACCTTCTAATGTTGATCTAAGATTCACCATAAACACTTATATTAGAGGAATTTATAACAGAAACTGCCTTTATGTGAGAGTTTTAACGACTGTTTGAACCACCCCTAATAATGATTACTTTAGGGGCAGTTGTGATAACTGCCCCTAATGCCACTCTTTTGAAAAAAAATCATTTTTCTTCAAATCTGGTGCCTCCTTGTGCCCACCCCAAGCCTTCCCTCTCATTCTCCAACCAGCCACCCTCCTGTTCTACCTCTCTTTAGTGCCAGCCCCACCTCCAATTCCCCCACATTTGGCGCAAACTCCCCCTCCGCCATCCAATTCCCCATTGGCGCGAACTCCCCCCCCCCCCCTCCAATTCTCATTCTCCAACCAGCCTCCCACCCGTTCTCCCCCTCTAATTCCTATCAGCACCAGTCCCACCTCTAATTCCCATTTCTCCCCTGAGGACCCTCCATCGAGACCTACTCATGCTCGTTGTGAATAAAATGCGACGTCGGCAGGATTCGAATAGGTGACCCGCACTACAACTCCCACACACACTTACCACTCTTTAATAGAATTATAATGGTTATACAAGTAATGGTTATAATACTAGTGATGAAGAGACTACAAATGAAAAATTAAAGGATGAGGTATTAAAGAATAATATGGAGAAGCTTAGTTAATGGTTTGTGAATGAAGTAGAATGATTAATGTTTTTGTGTATTTGGATTTGAGAATTATTTTAACAATGATTCTATTCTTATAATAACCCTAAGATATATGAGGATACTACTTTAGTACTTCCTTAAGGGTTTGGAAGAATGTGAGGAACAGTACTAATAACTAAGACAAGTGGTTCTATTGCAATTTGATCTTTTGGATAAGACATGATTGAGGGAAGATAACCCTTAATATATTGTTGATGTTGAAATAAAAATGGAAAAGAAAAGTTTATGGGATATAATTCGTGGCCATGAATTTGGTTAGTGATTTGATGGTTTATTCTAGGTTTACTACATGTTTTGTTTTGAGGAATATATTCAAAAAACTGAGATCTTATTTTTGGAAGAATGGTTGTTTTCATTATGTTTTTAAGGTGATAAAGTTATTTATATATTTTTTATGTGAAAATAAGAGTTGTATTGTGTTATTTGTATAATCTAATATCAATTTTGGGAATATTTCAACCATCCATATAAATTTTGGGGCATTGAATTTTAATGAGTCTTAAGGATAACTACTTGTGAAATAGATTAAGTCGAACATTAGCTATTATTGTTTCCATTTAAAGTATGATTTATCATATTAAATAAGATTTTATAACCATTTTGTTTTTGAAAAATATTAAGATCTTGAATAAATGACTAATAGATATTATGATTCGTTAAAATTTCCATGGGCATACAAATTCATCTTGAATATTTTTTCCTAGCTTAAGAGATAAAGTAAAAATAGATCAAATCACAACTAGTGGATAAGATCATGGTTATGAAAGTGAATTAAATCAGGTAAGTTCATTTTTTTCAAGTGCTTATCTAGATGATAAATTAATCCCTTAACTCTTGAAAATGTATTTTGTAACCAAAACATTATCCCTTTAATTTTATTTTTAGTAAATCAATGGTCTTTTAACCAATCCAAATATTTAGGGTTTTGTGATGGTTAACTTTCTAATGACCATGACCTATATCATTCGCAATTTGAACATGATAGTTTGATTTCTCTTCCATGTACAATTTTTCACTTCACACTAGTGTTATTATATTTTAAATATCAGTTTTATGGTTACCTTCACATTTACCTTTCCCTATTTTTAAAAAGAATGTTTCATTAACCCTATTTAGGATGTGGTCTTCTAAAAAAGAAATTTCAAGTGTCAGCCTTAGTTTTCTAAAGTGAACTTTCAAATTTTGAGGATGAAATTTATTTAATTGTGTAAAATTTATGACCGTAATATTTTATGGTACGTCGCTTCTGAAATAAATTCTATTTTTTTGACAACATATGTTACACAGAACATCGATCTTAAAAAAATGATTAAATATTAGTATTTACTTATTATAATTATCAAATATCCATTCGAATAGGGGATTAAATAATATTAATTAAATCAAGAAAATATATTTTACAGGTTTTTATAAAATGAATCCATTGGTTACCAATTATTTTGTAATTAAAATGAAAACCAGTTGAACATAAAGGATTTGATTTTGTTAAAAAAATCTTATTATGATGAAATTAATATTTCTTATTAATATGTTAAATTAATAAATATTATTGAAATATATTAATGAAATTAATATTTTATATAATCATTAATTTTTTTTAAATTCATCAATCATGTTTTATATTCATAAGTTAAGAATAAATTCAATTTTAATCACACAAATCTATATATTTGTAAAGGTTGTTTTAGAGCCTTGTGATGGAGAACCTATTTTAAATATATTTTTTTACACATTTATAATTTTTATTTGAAAGAATTAATTTCATTTTTGAATTATTGATAAAAAAATTATCTTAGAGTAAAAGTTTTGGTAATTTTTGGAGAAATTTCATTTTTTGATGAATAGTGAAAAATATTGTATTTTAATTAAAAAATTATTTTTAATATAATTTATTTATATAGTTAAATTATATTTTAATTTTTTTAATTAATAATTAGTTAAATTATATGTCAATAAAAATAATTTAGGTCATTGTATCCAATTTCACATTGAAATTGGGTATAAAAACATTTCAAATGGTGATCTTTTCACTTTAGGACCCCGCTTTTTCATTTTGTCTGTGGAATTAATTTTAAGTATAATATTGAAAGTTTTGTAAATTGAATTTGGTAAAATGGATTCAATATTTGGAATAAATGAGTTTAAATTAGTTTTTTAGTTCATTTTAATTTTTATTGATAAAATTATCCTGGTAAAACAATTATGTGATGCAGTACAAGTAAAATAATGAAAAGGTTTAAAGTTAAAAGGCCAGAGCTTAAAATGTATAATAAATAAAACTTTTAAAGGGTGTTTGAGGTATTTATAGTCCCTAAATAGTATCCAAAACAATAATTAATATTATGATATTTTGAAATTAATTTCACCTCGATGTGGTTGGCTTTAATTGTAAAAAATCCATATTTAATCACTTAAAACCCACCTCTCCTGAAGTATTAATACCACCCTCTCCACCCCATTTCGATCTAAAATAATTTTAGATCCTCAAATTTATATTCAATCCTCTCCTCCAAAATCTCCCCATGTCAAATTGTTTCTGGTATCATTAAAATACTAATCTTGTATCCTTTAATAAGATATCTAAAGGAAGTCTGCCAAACAAGAGGTAACATTCTTCAACGAGCACATCTGTTTCATTTATTTCTCCACCACATAAATTATTCACATAAATTTATTATATAATAACATAATTAGATTAAATATACTTATATGTTGTTATTTTAATGATATTACTGACAATTTCATACACTTTCATCAAATGGGATACATAATCATAATTCATGTGAATTGCAAACTACCACCATGCGAACCGATGTCGTTCGTTCTTCCATTACCACCTTTAAATGTTGGAAATAATGATGGATTTATATATTATATATTATATATAAGATATTTATAATTTATTTATCATTCTATTATTATTATATAAAACACACAATCATGATTTCTTTTTTTTGAAATATAATAACTTCGTTTATGGACGTGAGGACTACCGCCTCCTCAAAGTGATGTGATTCATTCACACATTAAATGGAATTTATTAAGGGTATATTTAATAAAAATATTGTTCATATATGTCATAAAAATGATACTGTTATTATAATATACATATATATCATTTACATTCCTTTTTTCAATATGATAAGAAAATGGAAACAACGTTCACACATACGTACGACATATCATCTCCTTCAATCGTGTATTCCATTTCCTATCACTAAATATTATGGATAAATATAGATAAAAATATTCTAAACATATATTATATTAATATCATGGTTAAAATTCTAAATATTGTTAAATCATCATCAATTTCATGGGAATAAAAAATAGCAAGTCAAAACATATATGAAAAACAAAGCAGTTATGACCTGAAACAATGAAAATATTGAGAGATAATTAAATAATGGGTAATAATATGATATAAATTTATCATATATCACATTATTAATATTAATATGGTTACAATATGAGTTAATAAAATTATAAAAATAATTATACTGGATAATAAAGAATGTTCGATCAAAAGGAAGTGTAAGTTATGGATTCTCTCATCTCACCTTTTACTTATGGGAGATATATGACGTATTCACTACTTAATCATAGTGTTTGGTGTATGTAATTAATTTTTATATTCCATAATATGAATATCATTATCTTCGTGGTGTTAAATTTATCTTTTTATAATTATTAGTTTTATGTTTCATACGATTTGACATATTACAAGTGGTATGTGATTTTTTAACTCAGTTTTAATTCATTGGGATACATTTATATTTCATTAATTATGTCATGATAAGGTTATGTGTGAAATGAATTTTTATTATCTCATGTTTTATTTCCACTTGTTTTATGTGGATTTATAGTTAATACACACAATATATCCATTTGATTAACTAAATGATCTTTCTATGGGACTTCGTCTCAATTTCACTTTATTGTGGCATATTTTGTTCTTATGTACGAACCATCATTTATGAGGTGTATATACAGACCATCTGAAATATCATATCATGAATATATTTATTCTAATGTACTTAGATGTTTTTAAAATGTTGTTCCTTCATGGGCCTTATAATTAAAATGTTTTAATGTTGTATTGGACACATTGGAATACATAAAGATTATTTTCATCAAGAATGTTCAATGATCTCATTTAAAGTATCTTCACCTACGAAAACATTTTTTGTTTAATCATGTACTTAATTTAGGTTTCTTTCTTATGATATGATTTTCCATACTTTAGTAAATGGTTTATGTTGATTCAAGTGTTTCAAAGTGGTATGGGAAACAATGATTTAAAAATATCTTTTCAAAATTTATTTTTCAATATATGATGAATTATTTGGACATGAAAGACATGGTTTGGGGACGAGTTAATGAAATCCACTTGATTGATCAGTAGTTTCAGTGGATGAATTAAGTTGGTAAAAATCATTATGTGTTTTCTTCCAAGAAGAATTGTATGGGTTTCTACCCAAATACTTAAACTGGAAGGAGGATTTATCTGGATAGGACTATCTAGAGGATATATCTTGACAGTTCAAACACCCAAAATTATATATTTCCTTCATCAAAGTTATTAATATACAAATAATTTCCACTATTAAAAAAATATATGGGGTTATTTCATTGTTAGTTTCTTGATTAAAAGGAATGTTTTTTTTGTTATTTACCTTTCCATATTTATTACTCTCATTCATTTTATATTGATTCTATTGTACTTATCCCTTAACTAGCATTTCAGATCACCCTTTATAATGTTTTTTTTACTTGGGTTTCTATGAAGTTTATTATGATTTATATTAAGGGTTACATTAAGGGGAATAATGGTGTTCTTAAAGAAAATATTTTTTTTAAATTTTTTTCAAGATGTAATTTGAATTTCAAATATGTATCTAGTTTACCAAGACTACTAAACAAATTAGTTCCTCGGGATAAGATTTATTTTAAATTAAGCTATTTTAATTAAGAAAGGCACTAGCTATTGGCTACTGGGGTTTGGGTCATTATTGTTAGTATCTGAGACAAGTTTATTATAAACCTTGTGAATCAGATTTAGAAAAATTTAGATTAAGGAATGTAACACTATGTTTGAGTTTGAGGATAATTATAAGTATAATATATCATTCCATAGATTTGATAATGAAAATGGATGTCATATATTAAACCTAAAGACTCATATACTGAGAAAGTGTCATGTTTTTTACATCCTATAAATGATTCTTAACCACTATGTGATTTATTACTATTATTAGTGTTTCTCCCACTGTGATTTTGGTATCAGTTAATCGAGGGAACTAGAACGAAAATGGTTACCAACAAATGTGATATACAATATACATAAAATTTGAGAAGAAACACCCAAGTGAATGTATTATAGGAATAGGAAGATGTTTTGTGGGTAGAAATAAGGATATAATGCATGTAATTTCTAAGGAAAAATTGAAAGTTTGAAATAATGGTCTCCATGAGGTATTACTGATGGTTGGATGTTTTAAATGTGGAAATTAGTTCGTTATGGAAATAAATGTTTTATTGGTAAATCATTATGAGAATCAGTTAGGTTATATATGAAATGGTTATACTACTGGTGATGAAGAGACTACAAATGAAAAATATAAGGAAGGAGGTATTAAGGATTAAGATGATAAAGCATAATTAATTGTTTAAGAATGAAGTAGAATGATTAATTTTTTGTGTATTTTGATTCAAGAATTATTTAATCAATGATTCCCTCATTATAAGAATCTTGAGATATATGAGTACTGTGTTATATTACTTCATTAAGTATTTGGAAGCATGTGAGGAATAATACTAGTAATAAAGAGAATTGATCTTGTTGCAATTTGATCTTATGGAAAACACATTATTTAGGGAATATAACCCTCAATGTATTCTTGATGTTGAAATATCCATGAAAAAGAGATTTTTATGTGACATAATTGTTGGAAATGAAATTTGTTATTGATTTGATGGTTTTTTTCTTGGTTTACTACATGTTTGGGTTTAATGAATATTTTTAATAAATTGAGATCTTATTTTTGTAAGCATTCTTTTTTTCATTATGTTTTTAAGGTGATCAATGTATTTATGTATCTTGTATGTTAAAATAATAGTTACATTATGTTTTTTGGATAATCTAATATTGATTTTTGAAATCATGCAACCTTCCATAAAAATTATTAGACTGTGAATTTAGATCAATACTAATGTTAAGTACTTGTGGAATGGATTAAGTCAAACCATGGATATTGTTGTTTGTAGTTAAAGTGTGATTTATCATATTGGATAACATGTTCTAACTTTTTTTGTTAATATTTACAGACTATATAAATGACTAATTGATATTATGATTCATTAAAAGTGATTCGGGAATTAAAATTCATCTTGAATATCTATTTCGTAGCATAATAAATGAAGTGAAAATAGATCAGAGTATAACCAATGGATAAGATCATGGATATGTCTTTCAATTAAACCAGGTAAGTTTAATTTTTTTAAACTTGTTATACAGAGAGTAAAATAATCTCTGAACTTAGGGAAAAAAATTTTGAAAAAAAATTATCTTTTTACTTTTATTTCTAATAAATCAATGGTCTTTTAATCGACCAAATATTTTCATTATTGTGATATTTAAATTTCTAATGACAATTTCATATATCATTCTCCATCATAACTTGATAGTTTGATTTATCTTTCATGTCATAGTTTTGAAGTATCACCAATTGTTTTTCAAATAAAAATTTCTAATTGTGAGGAAGAAATTTATTGAAGGAGGGGATGATATAACACCCAAATAATTAACATTATTTATCTTCTTAAATAAATTTAATTTTTTGATAAAAAATGTTATATAGAACAATGGTATTAAAAAATGATTAAATATAAGTATTTAATTATCATAATTATCATATATCCATTGAAATGGAAGGAATGAATGATATTAATTAAATTAGAAAAATATATTTTACACATTTCTTATAAAATTTATTTATTGGTTACCAATTAATTATAAATTAAAATGAAAACCAATTGAACATAAAGAATTTTTTATTACATAATAAGTTAAATTAAACAATTTTAGTAAAATATATTAATTCCATTTATATGTTATATATTCATTTAAATGTTTTTAATTCATCCAACATGTTTTATAGGCATAATTTAAGAATAAATACAATTTTTATCTTAAAATGCTTAATATCTCTATAGGTAGGTTTGCTTCCTTTTGATGATAATCCTATTTTAAATATAAATTTTGACAATTTTATAAGTTTAGTTTGAATAAATTAAATTTATTTTTAAAATATTAATATCAAAATCATCTTATAGAAAAAGTTTTTCATTTTTTGGAGAAGTTTCATTCTTTAATGAAGAGTGAAAAATATTGAATTATAATTGAAAACTATTTTTTCATATAATTTTTTTATATAGATAAATTATATTTTAATTATGTTTTAAATTATAATTAGTTCAAAAATACAAAAAAATGTTCATTTTAACCAATATCATGTTGAAATTTGATATAAAAACATTTCAATCTTTTGAACTTTTCAATTAAAAAACCTGCATTTTCTTTTTTTCTATGTAATTAATGTTAAATATAATTTTTCCTATTTTTTTAATTCAATTATGTAAAATGTATTACATATTTGAAATAAAATTTTTCAAATTAAGTTTTAAGGTTAATTTAATTTTAATATACAGATACCTTATCATGGTAAAAAAAATATGTACCGTAATACATGTAAAATAATTGAAAGGGTTAAAGTTAAATGGTAAAAGCATAGACTACATTAAAAAAAACAGTTAGTGTTTGGTTGAGGTATTTATCGACCCAAAACAACCTCGAAAACATTAATTGACAATATTATACATTAAAATTAATTTCACCTCAATTTTATTGGCTTTAATTTTAAAATAGTCAATATTTAATCACTAAAACCCCACCTCTCCTCAAGTATAAATACCACCCCATACAACCCCATTTAGGGAAATAAGACTTATAGATCATCAATTTCTATCAAAAAATATTATCCTAATTTTCCCCACATCCAAGTGCTTTTGGTCTCACCAAAAGACCAATCCTAGATCCTTTAAGAAAATATCTAAAGGAGGTCTACGGAAAAAAAAGTAACATTTTTCAATGAGCACCTTTTTTTATTTCTTTCTAAAATATTAAAATTATTAATATATATTTTTTATATATTAAAATAAGTATGTCCAATATACTTATATGTCTTTATGTTGAGTTTATGACATTCAATTTCACCAATTTCCATCAAATGGGTTACACAATCATCGTTCGTGTGTACGACAGACTACCGCATCGCAAACTGATGATATTCATTCTTCCATTACAACCTTTCAAGGTCTGTTTTTTTAAAGGATGGGACCAAATCCTTAATTTATTGTCTAAATAAAATATTTATTTAGACTGGGTTAGAGGGATACCCATTACATAGCATGAAGGCCCAATGCCAAGTGGCCTGAATATAAGGCTTGAAAGCCCATTTTTTGGCCCAAAGGACCCCTCGGTGAACAGTACTGCTACAATACCCGCTCTGCTACAGTACATGCTACAGTACAGCTGCTGCTACAGTCCCTCCTCTGCTACAGTGTCGTCGCTACTACATTTCCGTCACTGATACAGTACTACTATAGTGCTGCTACAGCACCCTGAAATTTGCCCCTGCCTGGATTTGATCCTGGGTCTTTTGGATGCCAAGCAAGAGCCTGTACCACTAGGGTACAGGCTCGTTGGCACATTTCAAGGTCTATAATAATGATGGATTTATAGTTTATATATTATATATTATTTATTATGTATTTGTAATTTATTTATGATTCTTTAATTATTATTTAAAAAATAACATCATGATTTTCATTTTATGGGAATATGATAACATCGTTAGTGGACATGTGGACTACCACCTCCTCAAAGAGATGTGATTCATTAAATATTTACACAAAATATGATAAGGATATATTTAATAAACATATGTTTCATATATGAAATAAAAAATATATTTTAATTATAATATAAATATATATCATTTACTTTACTTTTTTCAATTCAACAAGAAAATGGAAATAGCTTTCATGCATACGTACAACCTACTATCTCCATGAACAGTGTTTTCAATTTCCTATTGCTAAATATTATAGATAAATATATATATATATATATAGTGAATATATATTATATTTATGTCATGTTTTACATTCTGGAGATTATTAAATCATGGTCTATGTAATATGAACAACAAAAAACAAGTTAAAACAAACTCAAAAAACAAAGCACTTATTAACTGAAATAATGAAATTATTAATATATTATTAACTAAAGGGTAATATTTTGATATTAAAAGATACTATATGATGTCATTAAAGTTAATATGGTTCTATTATAAGTTAATACCTCGTTTAAAATAATTATATATGTTTTTGAATAACGTTCGACCAAAATCAAGTGTTAAAAGTTTTCTCAAATCACTTTTTAATTTTGTGATATAATTTTATTATTCACCACTTAATCATTGTGTGTGGTTTATTTTATACCTTTTGATATTCCATATCATCAATATCATTATATACATGGTATTATATATTTATTTTTATAATCATTACTTGTATGGGTCCTATGATTTGACATATTATAAGTGGTAAGGGATTTCATAACTCAATTTTCATTCATTTTGTTAAAATTATATTTCATTAATTTTGTGTTGATAAGGTTATGTGTGAAATTAATTTTCATTACCTCATGTTTTGTTTCCACTTTTTTTGTTTGGATTTATAGATAATACACATAATCTATTCATTTAATTAATGAAATGATCTTTTTATGGGACTTCATGTCTATTTCACGTCATTGTAGTATATTTTGATGTTGTACAACCACATTATTTTATGAGGTGTATATATATCTACTTTAACATATCATATCATGAATTTAATTATTCTAAAATCTTTATGTGTATATTTAATAAAAAATTCCATCATACAGATTATAATTAAAAAATTTCAAAGTTGTATGAGACACTTTGGAATGTTAAAAGATTATTTTCATCAAGAATGTTTCAATTTTTCGATTTAAAGTATCTTCATATATGTCAAAATCCTTTGTTGAATCATGTAATTCATTGAGTTTTATCACTTATGATACCATATTCAATACTTTAGTAAATGTTCTATGTTTATTAAAATGTTTCAAAGTGTTATGGGACAAATTGGTTTAAAAATATCTTTTTTTAAAATGATTATTCAATATATGTGGAATGCATTGGACATGAAAGACAATGGTTGGGGATCAATTAATGAAATCTCCTTGATTCATTGGTAGTCTCATGGTATGAATTCAGTTGTCCAAAAACCCTTGATGTTTGTTCCCATATAGAATCATGGAGGTTTCCACCCACAGACTTTAACTCGAAATAGGATTGGTCTTGACAGTACTATCTAGATGATATATTTTTATAGTTAAAATGTTCAACATTATGAATTTCCTTAATTTCAGTTATTAATATCCAAAGTATTTTCACTATTAAAAAAGTTATGGATGCATTTCATTCTCAATTTATTTATTAAATGTAATTTTCTTTCAATTATTTACCTTATAATATTTATTAATGCTCATTGATTCTATATTTCTTTCATTATATATAACCCCTATTGAGCATTTAATCTCACCCTTTCTTTTCCCTAGTTTTCCAGGAATTTTATTATGATTGATGTGGAGGGTTATACTAAGTTGAACGTTGTTGTTCTCAAAGAAAATAATTTAAGAATTTTATGTCCAAAATGTAAATTGAATTTCAAATATGTATCTATTTTATCAAGACTACTAAACTATTTAGTCTATTGGGATGTAATTTCTTGTATCTTAGGACAATGTAATTAATTAAAGCACTAGATATGGGCTACTGGGGTCTAGGTCATTATAGTGAACCTCCTTTAGAATGTTTCCTCAAATCATGAATTCTATTTTATCCCACTATCCAGGCCTCACAAAGTATGATAAACTGTGTGGCCTGTCCGACATATTTTCTACTAATCGTGTGACCTTCCATGTTTTCCTGAAAATATAGTTTATGAGCTCCTCTAAAGCTCCATACACCCTCTAAAAATCCTTGATAACAATGAGAACTCGTATTAGGATATAAAAAAGAATTTAAACTAGAAAAAAAGGATTTGTACCTAATAGAAAAACCCATGATCTTATAATATTTCCCTCTTAAAAAAATTTTCCCCTAAATTGATGTCTAATTAGTGGTCCTAAATTGCCTAAGAATAACTCTAAACACTGAGAATGTACATCGGCCTCCTACTCCCAAGTGTCATCCTATAAACATTCATTCTTCCATAGCACCTATACTAGAGGAACTGACTAGCCTAGAAGAACCTTCATACTCCTGTCAATGATACGAATTGGATCCTCCTCAAATGAAGCATCAATATACCAGTCCTCCTCATCGAGATAAAAAGTGTGACGGGGGGTCTATGTGATAACAGTGTAGAAGAGATATGTGGAAGATTCCGTTAATAGCATGATACCTCTGATCTAATTCCAACTGATAGGATATCGTCTAGACTCTCTCTAGAATCTCAAACAACCCAACACCTTATATTGAATGATTACCCTTTCTCCTAATCCATTTATTTCCCAGCCATAGTGTGATATATAAAAATACCTGACCACCATCCTCAAACTCTAGAGGTCATCTACAAAAATTAGTGTAGTACTTATGTTGAGAATTTGTAGTATCTAACCTTTTTCTGAACAACTGGACATAATCATAATTCTCCAACATGAGACCCGGTCCTAGTAACACTGCATCGCCTACCTCTAGATATCATAAGAGATATGAACATGGAATTCCATACAAATCTTCATAATACCCCATCTGAATAGTCCCATGATAGATATTATTTTACTTAAACTCAAATATGGGTATATTCCTCTCTTACGTGCCCCAAAAATCCAAGACACAAGCTCACAACATATCCTCAAGAAACTGAATCATACACTCTGACTTCCTATCAAACCAAAATTAGTATGTTGTTCTCAAAATCACATACGTTCCCAAGACCCTTTGAAAACCCTACTATAAATGATACATTAATCGGTCATCCCAATCTGAAATGATAGCATAAGGGATCCCATGAATTCAAACTATCACATGGATATGCAACCCCCTAATCTCATTTACTGAAAATGTGTCCCTGATTGGAAGGCATCCTTCATGAGCCTATCCAAAATATCCCAAACAAAATTTTTTCCTCGAGGTTACCACGACAAACAGAACACGAAATCCATCACTACATCATCATATTTGTACATGGGAATAGGGTACTGGTGCAAAATTACAGTTGGTCACTAATGTTTCACCTTCACATACTAATGGATGAAACACCTCATAACAAACCCAGCTACCTAATGTTTCATCCCAGACAACCAATACTACTGATCTAAATCATGATACATCATGGTGATTCCAAGATGCACCACCCAAGCAAAGGCATGAAACTCTAACATTAGCTTCTCATGTATTTCCATGGTAACTGAAACTCAACTATGGATATGTTTGATATCATAATCACCTATATTATAATTAAGAGGTGATACCTCACCTTCTACACTTTCCCATATAACTAGGCTCTCATAATTGGATAGTTTTCTCACCCTCACTCTATCCAGAAGTGTAGAGGTCACTGCTAAAGATGAAATAAAATTTTGTCATTGTTTATTCTTCACCACTAAGTTAATCTATTAAAACAAATCCATAAATTGGCACTTGCTACTTGCCTCCTGAACCGATTGTATCTGATTCCTTCTACTCAGTGCATCGACCACTGCATTCCCCTTTCAAGGCGTATAAACAACCTCAATGTAAAAATATTTTAAATACTTGACCCTCGTTCACTACATCAAATTAATATCATGATATGTAAATATGTACATCAGAATTTTTTGGTCTGTTTACACCCTAAAATGATATCCAATTAAATAATGTATCCAATAGTGAAAAGAATGAAAAACTTCAGCCAACTCAGGACTGTACATTGGGTAATTACTCTCATGTGGCCTCAACTGATGAGTCTTGTACTCCATGAAACTGTCTCCCTATATCATAACTGATCCTAGCCTACTACCTGATGCATCATAATGCACAGTGTATCTCCATTATTTCTTTGGTATAATCAATATTTTCACTGAAGTCAGTATCCATTTCTGTTCCTAAAAGGATATACCATAGGTATTTGTCCATAAAATCTGTAAACCCTTCTTATTCAAACTTATCAATGGAGATGCTAATCATGATAAGTACTATATGAAATTTCTATAATATCCAACTAGCCCAAAGAAACATTGTATGTCACCGATGATCTTGGGATTCACCTAGAAAACTAGAGATCTCACCTTCTCTGGTTTAAATGATACTCTTATCTCTAAGATTAAATGACCTAGGAAGTGAGTCTTATCCATCTATAAGTGGAACTTTATGATCTTAGCATATAACTAACACTCTATAATTCTATCTGAAATGGTATCAAAATTTTTGGCATGGTCATATCAATTATGAGAATACACGAAGATATCATACACAAAAACCACAAAAACGAATCCAGATAAGGATGGAAAACTCAGTTCATTAATGCCATGAAAATTGATGGAATGTTTTTGAGACCAAATGGAATAACAAAAAAATCTTATATACTACACCTACTATGAAAATATATATTATGTACTTTTTCTGGTAAAACACATACTTGATCATATCTAGATCTCAAGTCAATTTTTTAAAACACGAGAGATCCTTGGAGCTGATCAAAAAGGTTATCTATCCTTGGTAAAGGTTACTAGTTATTAACCATTAACTGGTTCAATTTTTAGTAATCAATATATAGCCTAAGGGTACCATCTTAAATTTTCATGAAAATTACTAAAAAACCCCACAAAGAAGTAATTGGTTAAATAAACCTTTTTTACTAAAAATCTTCTCGCTACCCAATGAGCTCCTGCAACTCTATCATGGACATCCTATGTGGAGGAATGGATATTAGTGAAACTCTGGGAAATATCTTCATAGAAAAATCCATATATCTCTTGGGATGTAAACAAAAAAAATCATATGGGAAAACATCTCATAAATATTTAACCATTAGAGGGAAATATTATTGACTTGATCCCTAATCAGCTAAATATAAACTAGAAATATGGTATGTAATCCTCCCTAATATATGATGCATAGGTCAATCTTGAATTTCCTGAACATCCCATTCACCCTATATAATATAAACTCCACCTTCTTGTAATGTGAAAATCACCCTTCAGTTCTAGAAAGAAATGTAGTCTAGATACGCAACTATTCAGTCCATCTCAAGTATGATATCAAACCATGTCATCTTGAGGAAAAAACATTTCATATGAATTGACACCCACTAATCCTGTAAGAACCCGGGTTTTTATATGAGGTATGGATCCTTTTATTTTTAGTTAAACTGTTCTGTTGAGGCCTAATGTGGATGCCTAACTTGACCGAATGAGTTACGGAGGTGTCCAGGGCTTGTTCGGATCCCGGAACAAAGTTTTAGACTGAAAATTGCCAGGCACACAGTTTGTGCATGGCCTGCGCACGGCCTAGGTAAACCGTGTGCCTTGGTGTAGGCTTGGCAGAAGCTAGAGCACGGCCTGTGCACGGTTTGAGGAAACCTTAAGGGGTGGTCGTGTGGTTTCCCCTTTCCTTCCAGTAAGGTATGCACGGTCTCCGTACAGTTTTCTAGGTCGTGCGGGTAAACCGTGCGACCTGCTGTGTTTTGAAATTTTAATTAATTTTTAGTTAAATTAATTAAAATTTTATAAAAACCTAAACCTATTCCTCTTCTTCAACTGGACTGCAGGGGGAGACACCTGGGAAAGCTCTCAAAAGGATTTGGAGGGATTTTGATCCTGCTTCTTCGTCTGATCTCTGTTTCAACCATCGTTCATCTTGTTAGATCTGCAATGCTAAGTCCTCTATTCCTTTTTAATCCTTCTCCTTTATTCTGGTTATGATGAACACAGATTATATTAAGGCTCATATGCCCTAATATCTCATTATTCGTCTGTTCTTCATATTTATTCCAAATTAGGATGAATCAGAGCCTGATACATGACGATATTTCTAGTACGAGCCTAAGGTAGGTGGTCTCCTGCTTTTTACTGATTGTCAAGCTGTTTATATATGAAGGAGTGTCGCGCACCCACTTTTGGGGTGTCTCTTGAACCTGGAATTTAACACTGTTATTAACTAGAACATTTTAGGTAATCTTAATAGGATGCTATGTGCTTGAGTTAGGTCATAATCTTTGGACAGGAACCACCCCTTGGGTGTGTTGTCTTGAATGGCGCTTTTATGGATTTTGACCCAGGATGCCTATGAGACATTCATTTTCCTTCCCTTGTGGGTTTTTAAAAATGGAAATTGGGTATCGATGGAATTGAAATAGAATGAAATTGTATTTGAAATGGTTTCAAGTATGGGATGAAGTTTTTCCCTTGACCCTTGTATGATAATTCTTGAATTTATAGCCCATGTGAGTTAAATTCTTTGAACTGCTTAAAATGTGAAACAAAGTCATGGGTGAACCATAGAACCAATGTCAGTTTCCATGGACAGACTCATAAGAGACTTGTTACTGAAATTCTAAGTGAATCATGGATCCAGTATAATATGCCATCGACAGACTCAGTAGGGCATGATATGTCATGGGAGATACCCGGATCTTATTTATAGGATCCCGAGGACGGGCTCAGATGAGGAACTATACCGCACCTAGAGCGAGGCTGGGTACCTAGGAGGTTCGCCGGAATAGACTTGTAGGGTGTTGGTGGATTTTCTCCTGGAGCGATGCCTGGTATCCAATTTGAGTACTCCAGGAATGGGCTCAAGGAATGTTTGAACACTTGAATGAAGTGATTAATGAATGGAATGAATACTTGAAGTGTCCCCAAGCCAAAGCACAATCTTGTGCCGGTCTTTCTAGTTTTCTTGTTTACTGTTTTCCATATTACACTTCCTGTTTATATATTCATTGACAAATTAGCACAGATATTTGGTGGTTGTCTACTGGGATTTAGTCTCACAACCAATTTGGGTCATGTTTTTAGACCCAAGAAAATTATATGATTTCAGGTAATGAGAAGGGGAAAGTCACTGGTATAGGTACTTGACTTGCTGCTCAGAATAAGAGTGCACGGGACCAAGTTGAGGCTTGCGATGCGACAGGGGATTCATTTGGGTTTCTTTTTGGTATTTTTTGTACTTATACCGTGTTGTATTGACCTTCACCATAATATATATATCAGATCCTTCTATTTTTATCTATTTCTGATGTCTATGTATTTTCTACTGGTTACCTTCTTCCGCTATTGTATGATTGTAATTCCGTTGTGATACTTTGGTAATGAGGGAATAGTCTCCCCATGGACTCACCTAGGCCCTCGCTGCTAGTCGACAACCTCTGGCATTTGGGGAGATGCGCTTGAGGCCATGTGGCGACCTGTCCGGCTACCTGGTTGAATGGTAAGTCGGGTCGGGATGTTACAAAGTGGTATCAGAGGAATTCCCTTTTCTGATTTCACTTACTGTTTGGTGATTATAGACAGGAGTAGGAAGGGAAGGGGCTTTGGTAATAAACTGTGCCCAAGAGTTGCAAACCCGTGTACATGGAAAAGCCAAGTTGCCTCGTATGGAATTGTGTTTCTAGTTTTTCTTATTATAGTTGTTCTGATTTCACTGTTGGGTGACTCGCATGGTTTTTGCTGATACTATTGATATTATTGTGGGTTCTATTTCATTGCAACAAATGAGATGAGGGTTTTCCATCTCATGCATCATATAGGAACCTTTTTAGGAATCACATGCCATGCATTATGCCATGCTATCTAGGATGCCTTAGATATTCCATGCTATTGTGATTGGTGTTGTGATAGCTATTTCATGTTGTTCTGGTAGTTGATTGATAGGTGTGCCTACTGTTGTGCTATATTGGGTGCAATGAATGAAGAGTGATGTCATATTTAAATTCATAAGGTGTATGGGCCCTTATGGATTGGGAAATGATGCACCAATGGGATATAAATGATAAATGAAACTAAATTGAATGGTTATATGGGCATTAAATTTTGATTCATGAGGTGTTATGGGACCTTAGGGATCGGAACTTAGTGGACCATTGGTTAATGCTTTTGAGTAGAGTTATGTTAAAAGAATGAATGCTGAAAATAGAGCCTGACCTAGACCCGGATTCTGAGTGGTCAAGAGGTAGTGACTCTAGTGGTTTTTGGTGGTTGTTCCTTATGCAGTCCTGGATTTATAAGCAGGCTTTGGGTTGACGTGGTTTTTAAGAAGGTCTTGACCTGTCCTGTCTTGGTTCTTGTGCTTGTGAGTTTCAAATATGGTTAAAAATTTTGATCTGAGGCGTGTGTTTGGCATTTCTGAGTCATGTCACCATGGCGACCTCCTGTCGTACGTCGAGAGTGGGGTGAAGAGCACGTTCTGAAGATGGTAGGCCATGGGATACTAGAGGAAACACCAGTTGTGCCATCTGCAGCACCAGCGGTTGTATCAGACACACGTGCTGAGGCACAGTTCCATGAGAGCTTGTTTCATTTTATGCAGACCGCTCAGGGAGCACCGCGACCTACCCCGACTATGGAAGAATTGATGCATGAGTTTCAGTAGTAGCATCCGACTACGTTCTCAGGGTATGGTGGACCATAGGCTATAGAGTCCTAGCTAGAGGTGATACTAGCTAGCTTTGAGCATTTGTATATGCCTCTGGAAAGGAGGGTCAAGCTATCTATGTACATGCTGCGTGATTCCACCAAGAGGTGGTGGGATGTAATCACCCAGTCGGATCGTCATCGGGAGATGTCTTGGATAGAGTTTCATATGGTCTTCTACAATTTCTTTTATCCTGAGACTTTCACTACTACAAATCTGACCTATAGCAATGGATCTATAGCCACGGTTCTATAGGTCTGTGGCTATATCTTATATACTGCCATGTTAAAATCTTCATCCGTGGCTATATGCAGCAGCCCTGTTTTTTTTTCAAACATATTGGGCTACTTCCCCCCCCCCCCACCCTCGTGATTCCTCCTCCTCGCTGCACCCTCCTCCTCCCCGAAGCCTCCTCGCCGACGCCTCCTCCGCGTCGCGCCCTCCTCGCCGCACCCTTCTCCTCGTCGCGCCCTCCTCGCCGACGCCTCCTCGCCACACCCTCCTCCCCGACGCCTCCTCGCCAATGCCTCCTCCGCGCCGCGCCCTCCTCCTCGCCGCGCCCTCCTCGCCGCGCCCTCCTCGCCGACACCTCCTCGCCACGCCCTCCTCCAGAGACGTGGGTCACTGGGGCGGATTGGATTCTGTGGCCGACTCTTCTGGAAACAGTTCCATGTTCTTGGAAGATCCTCCATGGCTTTCGACCCACGATGGAATGGATCAGAAGATTTTACGCAATCGAGTTTGTGGGTCGCTTGGAAACCCGCTCAAGATGATCGATTCAAAGAACAGGTACTTCAGGTTCCCAGAAATTGAAAGAACGAAGCGTCCTGAATGAAAATCTGAGGTTTCGGAAGGTGCGAGGAGGAAGAACATGGCGTGGGAGATGGAACTGGACCAGACTTGATTAGTCCATAGAAAAAGGAAGCTTCAGCAGCACGATTACTCCACGGAAATAGGGGCAGCCTCCCGGTCTGACGATTTCTTCAAAACCAGTGAAAGGGAGAGCAAATACCAGTGCGCCACCTGCAGCAGGATCTTCAATTATTACCAAGCTCTCGGGGGGCATAGGGCCAGTCACAAGAAGATCAGGGGCTGCTTCGCTTCCAGAACCGAAAGCAGCAGAAACGCCATCGACATTGGTCAAATCTTCAACACCGCCCCCAAGAATGAAAGCTCCATTGATGGGAGCGGCCCTCTGTCAAGAAAGAGTCAGGGCCATTAGTGCCCGATCTGTTTCAGGGTTTTCTTGTCTGGACAAGCCCTAGGTGGGCACAAAAGATCGCATTTCATTGGGGGCAGTGAGCAGAAAGATGACAGTCGAAGTTGATCCACTGTAAACCACAGACCGGTGCAGGAAGCGAGTGATCTGCTTGATCTTAATCTTCCTACTCCTGTTGAAGATGAAAGTAATGGAAACGATGATACAGAGTACGAACGGGGGTGGATTGGGGGCAGCCGCAAGCGTGAATCACTTGTCAGCCTACTCTCTGACTGAGATATTCGAGAGTGTACAGACTTTCTCCCCCCAGGATGGTATGAATTCATTGATTCTTTTCAAATTCAAGCATTTTCAATCTCATTTTGTAAGGATTTTGTTTTTGTTTTGCATTACTTTGTTTCCCACACAATAATAGTATCCATGGTTTCAGATTCATCCTCATCCATCGGCTTTGTGGTTTTAAATACATCATGTTTGTCTTACTGAATTTCAACTTCATGGGAAAGAGTTTGCTTCCCAGTCCATGTGTCGTGCAGCTTGAGGGTCTGGCCATCTAGGGTTTCTTCCCATGAAAGAAAAAATGAGTGACGGGTTGAAAAAAATGGCATGTGAAGTCACTGAGAAGGGAAAAAGGAAAGGTGTTTTAGTGATGGGGGTGGTTGTGTAGTCACCCACCATAAAAACATGACAACCCATCTTGAGGAAAATGTTGGCTTAAAGAGTATTTCAACTCCTTTCACCACGAAATGAAATATAAAACCCTCTCATTATCCTACCATTTGTAGTTTGAGAGATTTAGTATGGTTTTCTTCTATAGAATCAAGCTGAATTGGAATAGAAACATCCAATAGAGATCTTCCCACCCTGTAATTGATTGAGTCGATGAACCGGTGTACCCTACAAATGTTGGTCCCTATAATTTCTGTATAAAGATCTTGGGTTTCACTACTTATTTTTTAGGGGTCCCCATCATGGAATCACAACGGGACACAAAATGGGTCAAATTCTTCTTTGGGTCCCCTAAACCATTGAAAATTGGAAATGTAGTGTTCCCCAAATTTAGTGGGGAAAATTCAGATCACCCCCTTTAGGGTAAGGCTTGTTTTATAATTGTACCAATTCCCACTATACCTATATGGATTCTAATCAATCCATTAGAGAATCAATAGTTTTTATGAGCCCTTGACGAATGTCTAGCTGAGAAGGAGCATGAATAGGTGCAACGGCAGGTAGAGTAAAATGTGGCAGCCCTATTAGTATATGTCATGTATAACCTATAGGGTGAGGTCTGTAATGATGCTCCTAGACATGTTTTGGTTGTGTAAAAAATGTTGGGAACTCTCTATTTTCTATTTCTTGATTCATGTATGTTGGTTGTTGGTACCCCATGTTGATAGGATGTTTCATCTTAATTCTAGTTGCGGTAGAGAACCCTCTTTGATAAGGTGCTCAAGTTGGGAGTACGAGTTGAGGATCTGCTTATAGAATATATCCAGCAGGAACGCTACCTCAGAGAAGTTATTCATTGATTCTTCTCAATTATTTCAAATCTTCTACCTATTGAGAAAATCCTTCCTCATGTGTAAGGGGTTCAACCACTTCAGTATGTGGTTGCAGTGTATCCTTAATTTTACTCTTTTCCTTGGTGGATAATATCTAAGGAGATAATCATGGAGTGGTTGAGTGAATTCCAAATTTCAGGGAAAGCATATGAAGGTTGTAAGAATTGGATGGTCCAAGAATTATTAAACATATGGGGAATTGTTAGCTTGTCCCCCTTAGCAATGAAGGTTGTAAGAATTGGATGGTGATCAGAATTGTGCTTTACTAGAGTGACACAAGAGATGGTTTTCCAACTTACATGAAGAGAGTGATTACCAAAGGCACGGTCAACCCTACAGGCCCTACTTCTATTTAGATTCCTCCTATACCAAGTGTATTTGGCACCAATCAGATTGGTTTCAATAAGTTTTAATTCCTCAATACAAGCTTTGAAATATCTCATTGTGGTAGCATTGGAAACATGTCCAATCTTGTCATCTGCATGTAAAATAGCATTGGAATCTCCCATTATAACCGAGGGATCTAATATAACTCTTGAAATCATAAGATGATGAACTGATTAAAGATACCCTTTCCTTTACTTTGAAAAATTATAAAATTGAGGATTTTTGTTTTGATAAGAGGTTGGAGGAGGTTGAATAAATCACTTCTAACTTAGAAACACTCCTAGGATCACCTTTTTTTCTTTAAAATGAGCAAGATGACCAAATTAATGAAGTTTTTTATTTAATTGAACAAGATTTTCTTTTATATTATTGTGATTTTTTTGTGTATGATTTTGATTTCTCTTCTCCCTATGTATGTTGTGTAGATTCAAGTGAACTTCAATGGGGAGACTAAGCGTTCCTGCAGGGCGGAGAGGGCAGGGTGGAGGGGGGCAGGGGGATGGGTGGAGGGGGGCAGGGGGCTGGGGGCTGGGGGCTGGGGGATGGAAAGATGCATGTCCTTTCTACAATAAAGCTTAGATTTCCTCCAAATAATGGCTTGTCTTGAGAGAGATTCATAATGCTTGAAAATCCCCTTGATGAAAGAAAGTGATCGGTCATCATTTTGACAAAAAATGATAATTTCATCAACATAAAACAAGTGGGTGGGTGCTCTTATCTTTCTAGTGGCCTTAACTGGTG
Organism: Viscum album; assembly: GCA_963277665.1. Taxonomy (NCBI): domain Eukaryota; kingdom Viridiplantae; phylum Streptophyta; class Magnoliopsida; order Santalales; family Viscaceae; genus Viscum; species Viscum album. The sequence continues at coordinate 646,132,569 of OY728158.1, read as the reverse complement.
ATAAAGCCCCATAATCTATAGATTTTAGGAGGCATTTCATATATTAATCCCCGATAATTCCAAATAAAAAAGTTGAGGGAGGATCCCCCTATCTCACCCATTAGGTATGACCGAAGTATCTTTTGTGAGACCCATTAATAATGAATGAGAGTCTTGATTTTTAGATAAGTTCTTGAATAAGCTTAATAAATATGGTTGAGAAACCAAAACTGTCAAGTACTTAAAAAGTGAAATCCTAACTAATAGTGTCAAAATCTTTAGAGATGTCAATATTTAAATCAATATTTCTAGGTTTGGATCTCCTCTATAATATATTCACACATTCAGAGTTAATATATAAATAATCTGTCACTTCCATGTATAAGCACCAACTAATACTTCTTCCATATTCAATTATCTAAGAGTTAAATGAGTTTTGCATGTTATTTTAAAACCATACATTGGAAATCGTAGCCATGTAGCTTCTCATATATTACAACCAATCACTAGTTGAAAACTCATGTAACATGAGTGGCCTTTTTTGGGAGATCATATTTCTTCTCTTCCTTGTCTAATTCTTATGCAAAGTTAGATGATTCTGTTGTTGCTGATGCATAGATTGATCTCTTGACAATTTCATTATCCAATTCCTTGCTTGGTATGGATGCCAATGATCCTCCTAAAACATTGGCAACCATGAAATTTATTGGTTCCATATTTTCCAATGTAAGAACTAGATTTCATAAAAAAACCATGATATATGTGATTTTACATGGAGAAGAAAACTTCTGTTTCATTTGAGAATTGTTACAGATAGCTGCCCGGAAGATGATAATGATGGTTTATCATTCATGCCAATGATCCAAATTTCTGAATGGCTGGATGAGTTCTCGTGCCATCTATTTTCTTTACTTCTACACTTGGAACCATACAGTTTTATGTAAGTGTTTATGCCTTTTTTTTCTGTCCCTTTCTTCAATCATTCATGTATTATTCTAATATCTAGTTATGAATTGTCTAGTTATTAAGTAGTTTATGGTATTGCAGAAGTTAAGGGCTACACTCTTCATCGGTTTTAGGAATGATCCTGATTGAGGATGGTCCCTATTATTTTTTCATGCTGAAAATCCTGCTTGGGAAGCTCTCTCAAAGTCTCTATAGTCAGGTATGTCCTGTAATTGAAGGTTGTTCAATCTAGTAGCTTCAAGAATCCATTTTTCTTCATTTTTTAAGATGATTTAATCTTTGGAAAATTTGTATAATTACCTAAATCGTGTAAAATGTGTCCTTTTTTTCTGTCTACAGTTGACACACTGATCACATATATATAAGAAGTTGTTATATCTCATTTCTTTTCCCACTATTTTCTTATAGGTGGTTTCTTATGATAAGACCGGTTCTATCCACCACCATCGAAGACAATGAGTTCAAGATTTGGGTAAGGTTTATTCCATTTTTATTCTTTCAGCCACCTATGTTCAATATATGAGTAGTCATTCAATTTGACATTACCGTTTATCTGCTTATAGGGTGCTTCTTCTGGTGCATGATCCCAAACAACTGACTCAGGTACTATATCAATGTCATCATTGTACCTAACGGTATGTAATAACTTATTCCATTATGCTTTTTGTTTTATGTACTCTGAATTCTTTATTCAAATTACAAAATTGTAAATGTGCTTTTCAAAATATTCTCTTAATGAAAAATATAATTTTATCTTATGCAATTTAATTTCTCCATGCATCCAAATCTAACATATCATTCTTTATACATTGAACATCAACTATTCTCTTTACTTTCAAGAGAGTCATATGATTATTAGCTGCTTTATTGTATTTATTACTCAGCTCGATTGTATTATTATCACATGATCATCAGTAGTTGCATTTTTTTGGTGCTCCAACTCTTGTGTATGTAGATTCATATCATAGTCTTTCAACTTTTCTACTACCGGGTATGTTATACCTGAATTGTCTGATCATAGGGTGTCTACTTAGCGTACAATTTTATTGGACCATCCGATGATCCTCCATTGCATATTGTATTCTCACAGCGCATATTCTTTCCTCTGATTGCAGTGTACTCCATCCGATGATCAATCCGATATTCTCACTCTTCCCATTCATGTCATTGAACGACCCCTTCATTTGGTTGTTTTACATTAAAATTATCATACTGTGTCTGGTTATTTTGAACCATTTCATCTATGATTATAACCTTCTGATAGTTACTGCATGCGGAAGTATTTCTAGATCGCCTCTATCCGAGCAATGGAGTCTTGGTTTATCCGAGCATCTCGGTCGGTGTATTTATGTCTGAACATCCCCCCTGCCCGTAACACCCACCCTTCCGCCTTCGAATCAGCCTGCACCATCCCCCCAACACCTGCAACCAGCCCCTTTCAACCAGAATTCCAGCCTCCTCCCGCTCCCTTCGCTCCTGGTCTGAAGATATTGCCCCGCGGATGTCGCTGGATTGGGCCAACACGCTGCGGTCACGCCGTGGTCACGCCGCGGTCACGCCGCGGTCACGCCGTGATTTGGCCCTGCTCTAGCCACATCCAGCCCACAGCCCCCTTCCACCTTCATTTCAGCCCGCTGCCACCAGCATTCCAGCCCGCAACAGCCCCACCCCCCCCCCACCACCTTCGAATCAGCCCGCACCATCCCCCCAACACCTGCAACGAGCCCCCTTCCACCCGCATTCCAGCCTCCTCCCGCTCCCTTCGCTCCTGGCCGGAAAATACTGCCCCACAGATGTCGTTGGATCGGGCCAACACGCTGCGGTCACGCCGCGGTCACGCCGCGGTCACGCCGCGGCACGCCGCGGCCACGCCGCGGCCACGCCGCGGTCACGCCGCGGTCACGCCGCGGTCACGCTGCGGCACGCCGCGGCCACGCCGCGGCCACGCCGCGGTCACGCCGCGGTCACGCCGCGGTCACGCCACCGTCACGCCGCCGTCACGCCGCGGTCACGCCGCAGTCACGCCGTGATTTGTCCCTGCTCCAGCCACATCCAGCCCACACCAGCCCCCTTCCACCTTCATTTCAGTCCGCTGCCATCAGCATTCCAGCCCGCAACAGCCCCCCTGCCACCTTCGAATCTGCCCGCACCATCCCCCCAACACCTGCAACCAGCCCCCTTCCACCCGCATTCCAGCCTCCTCCCGCTCCCTTCGCTCCTGGCCGGAAGATGCTGCCCTACGGATGTCGCTAGATCGGGCCAACACGCTGCGGTCACGCTGCGGTCACACCGCGGTCACGCCGCGGTCACGCCGCGGTCACGCCGCGGTCACGCCGCGGTCACGCCGCGGTCACGCCGCGGTCACGCCGCGGTCACGCCGCGGTCACGCCGCGGTCACGCCGCGGTCACGCCGCAGTCACGCTGTGATTTGTCCCTGCTCCAGCCACATCCAGCCCACACCAGCCCCCTTCCACCTTCATTTCAGCCTGCTTCCATCGACATTCCAGCCCGCAACAGCCCCCCTTCCACCTTCGAATCTGCCCGCACCATCCCCCCAACACCTACAATCATCCCCCTTCCACCCGAATTCCAGCCTCCTCCCGCTCCCTTCGCTCCTGGCCAGAAGATGCTGCCCCACGGATGTCGCTGGATCGGGCCAACACGCTACGGTCACACTGCGGTCACGCCGCGGTCATGCCGCGGTCATGCAGCGGTCACGCCGCGGTCACACCGCGGTCACGCCGTGGTCACGCCGCGGTCACGCCGCAGTCACGTAGTAGTCATGCTGTGATTTGGCCCTGCTCCAGCCACATCCTGCCCACACCATCCCCCTTCCACCTTCATTTCAGCCCCCCTGCCACCTTCGAATCTGCCCGCACCATCCCCTCAACACCTACAACCAGCCCCCTTCCACCCACATTCCAGCCTCCTCCTGCTCCCTTCGCTCCTGGCCGGAAGATGCTGCCACGCGGATGTCGCTGGATCGGGCCAACACGCTGCGGTCACGCTGCGGTCACGCCGCGGTCACACCGCGGTCACGCCGCGGTCACGCCGCGGTCACGCCGCGGTCACGCCGCGGTCACGCCGCGGTCACGCCGCGGTCACGCCGCGGTCACGCCGCGGTCACGCCGCGGTCACGCCGCGGTCACGCCGCGGTCACGCCGCGGTCACGCCGCCGCGGTCACGCCGCGGTCACGCCGCGGTCACGCCGCGGTCACGCCGCGGTCACGCCGTAGTCACGCCGTGATTTGTCCCTACTCCAGCCACATCCAGCCCACACCAGCCCCCTTCCACCTTCATTTCAGCCCGCTGCCATCAGCATTCCAGCCCGCAACAGCCCCCCTGCCACCTTCGAATCTGCCCGCACCATACCCCCAACACCTGCAACCAGCCCCCTTCCACCCGCATTCCAGCCTCCTCCCACTCCCTTCGCTCCTGGCCGGAAGATGATGCCCCGCAGATGTCGCTGGATCGGGCCAACACGCTGCGGTCACGCTGCGGTCACGCCACGGTCACGTCGCGGTCACGCTGCGGTCACGCCGCGGTCACGTCGCGGTCACGCCGTGGTCACACCGCGGTCACGCCGCGGTCACGCCGCGGTCACGCCGCGGTCACGCCGTAGTCACGCTGTGATTTGTCCCTACTCCAGCCACATCCAGCCCACACCAGCCCCCTTCCACCTTCATTTCAGCCCGCTGCCATCGGCATTCCAGCCCGCAACAGCCCCCCTGCCACCTTCGAATCTGCCCGCACCATCCCCCCAACACCTGCAACCATCCCCCGTCCACCCACATTCCAGCCTCCTCCCGCTCCCTTCGCTCCTGGTCGGAAGATGATGCCCCGCGGATGTCGCTGGATCGGGCCAACATGCTGCGGTCACGCCGCGGTCACGCCGCGGTCACGCCGCAGTCACGCCGTAGTCATGCCATGATTTGGCCCTGCTCCAGCCACATCCAGCCCACACCGGCCCCCTTCCACCTTCATTTCAGCCCACTTCCATCGCCATTCCATCCCGCAACAGCCCCCCTTCCACCTTCGAATCTGGCCGCACCATCCCCCAACAACACCTGCAACCAGCCCCCTTCCACCAGCATTCCAGCCTCCTCCCGCTTCCTTCGCTCCTAGCCAGAAGATGCTGCCCCGCGGATGTCACTGGATCGGGTCAACACACTGTGGTCACACTGCGATCACGCTGCGGTCACGCCACGGTCACGCCGTGGTATTAATATTTTTCCCTTTCAGAGCATCTTTCAATGAAGTATTAATAGAGGATGGCTTGCAGAATTTCTGTACAATTCTGCACTTATCAGTGGCATGGCCTATCATCCTGCAATGCTCATTGTACTTTGGTATGTTTTCTAATACAAAACATACCTCAATAATATGATCATTTATATCAATATAAACACATTCCAGGGGGTGTAGAAAGGGCCAGGGGGAGGGGTGTTCGGCAGGGGGGTGTCCAGCTGGGGGGGGAGGGGTGTCCAGGGGGTGTCCAGTGGGGCTGTCCAGTTTGGGCATGGGGGCTGTCCAGTGGGGTGCAGGGGCAGGGTGTAGGGTGCAGGGGTGTCCAGCAGGGGGAGGGGTGTCCAGTAGGGGGAGGGGCTATCCAAGCATGGGGGAGGGGTGTCCGGCAGGGGGGAGGGTTTTCCAGGGGGTGCAGGGGGTTTCCAGTGGGGCTGTCCAGTGGGGCTGTCCAGTTGGGGCATGGGGGCTGTCCAGTGGGGTGCAGGGGGGAGCATGGGGGACTAAGGGGGCATGGGGGGTGCAGGGGGGTGTTCAAGGGGGCTGTCCAGGGGGTTGCAAGGGGGTGCAAGAGGGCTTTCCAGGAACCTAAGCCCATGCAGGTTATGAATGTCTCTATAGAGAAAATGCAGTGCTGTCCAGATCTGGAAAATATCATAAAACATCCCACAGATACTTCACAGGCACCAGGTATAACTATTTCACCACCTATAGATAGTGAGCACGGTGCTATAAAATCTGGTAACTCTATTTCAAATCATAATTCCAATGTTTTGTTTAATGCAGTACTACATGAAATCTGATGATTTATGTTGATGACATGATTACAATTTGTAAGAACATGAGCCTCATAATTATTGTAAAATCACAAAATAATGGTAAGTTTGAAGTGAAAGACTTAGGCATAGCTAATAAAACCTTAGGCATTGAAATTGTTAGAGATAGACCAAATAAATTTTCTTACTTATCTCAAAATGGTTAAATATTAAATATTAAAAATTGACACATGTTTGAATCTCTCAAAATTTCCAATGTACTCCTAGTAAAACACTTTAAATTTTCTCCAACACAAAAACCCATTGCTGATGATGATATTCAATTTAGGTGTAAAATCCATTATGATAATATTTTTGGTATCATTATGTACTCTGATTTCCATGGGACCTGATATTGCCTATGAAATCTACAGTCATAGCAGATTTATGACCACACCTGGTGCAGGTGGGCTGCGGGGGGGGTGGGGGTGGAGGTGGGCTGGGGGTGGTAGGGGAACTTGGTCTACCAATGTGGCTGCCTGGATGCTGGGTATGACCAGGTCAACAGCATGGATCTGGAATTGCACAGTTGGATCATAATCTCAATTGCTGCATGGAAACTGGAACAAGGGGGCTGTGTATTGGGACCTTGAGCAGGTTAGGAACAGAGGTTGGCTGGAATTTTGAGCTGGTCTGAAAAGGGGCGTGTACTGCATGGAAGTGGGCTCAGGAGGGTTGGTGTGGCGCTGCGGGTATATGTGCTTCCATGGATAGCTGATGACGACAAGCCAGGATCTTGCTACCCAGATCTAAAAATGATATGCAGGTCTAGAACTGGCTTGGGTGATAAAATCTGCATAGGGGATGACATGCAAGGGCTTCCTGATATAAGCTAAAATACAAGGACTGGTACAGCATTCATATGGGCTTCTGCATCAGATTTGTTAGGGAATTGCTTGCTTTGGATGGAGAGAGTCTGGAACGCTGGAGTTTTCTATGACCTACTGGTGTTGAAATGGGATATATTTGACAATGGTTTTACACTACTTCCTGAACCAGCTTGCAAATATGGATGCTTGGTGTAATCCGGGAAATATGGCTAGGTGCAGCTTTGAAGCTGGGGTTTTGGTTATGTGTTGCACCTGGTGAAGATAAGGCGCAAGGATGGCAGTTGGCTTCAAAGATGCATGTTGAGGGTGCTAAACTGGTGTGCAGCAGGGATCTGGTTTGGGCGCAGTTGCTTGGTCTGAACAGCAATCTGGTCACTTGGATTTCCCCTGTAATATTCTTCACCATGCTTGCACAACCAAAGCAATAGAGCAGTGCCAAACAAACAGGAATGGTTCGTGAATACTCCCAATACAGCGGATTGAGTAGACTCCATCCCTTGGACAGTCCCCAATCTGACCTTGATTGTCTCTTCAGCTTCAGGTGTCAATCAATCCAATGGTGTGTGGGGCATAGATGAGTGATCTAATGGTTCTCAGTAGGGGGGAGGGCTGTCCAACAGGGGGGAGGGCTGTCCAGCAGGGGGGAGGGTGTCCGACAGGGGGGAGGGGTGTCCGGTAGGGGGGGCGGGCTGTCCAGCAGGGGGCGGGGTTGTCCAGTAGGGGGGAGGGGTGTCCAGCAGGGGGGAGGGGTGTCCAGCAGGGGGGAGGGGTGTCCAGTAGGGGGGAGGGGTGTCCAGGCAGGGGGCGGGGCTGTCCCGCAGGGGGGGCGGGCTGTCCGGCAGGGGGGAGGGCTGTCCAGCAGGGGGGAGGGGTGTCCAGCAGGGGGGAGGGGTGTCCAGGCAGGGGGCGGGGCTGTCCAGCAGGGGGGGTGGGCTGTCCGACAGGGGGCGGGCTATCAGGCAGGGGGAGGGGGCTTTCCAGCAGGGGGGCTAGATATAGGGCTGGGTGCAGGGGGAGGGGCTGTGCAGGAAGGGGGAGGGGCTGTCCAGTAGGGGGGAGGGTTGTCCGGCAGGGGGGAGGGGTGTCCGGCAGGGGGGAGGGGTGTCCGGCAGGGGGGAGGGGTGTCCGGCAGGGGGCGGGGCTGTCCGGCAGGGGGGAGGGCTGTCCGGCAGGGGGGAGGGCTGTCCGGCAGGGGGGAGGGGTGTCCGGCAGGGGGGAGGGGTGTCCGGCAGGGGGGGAGGGGTGTCCGGAAGGGGGAGGGGTGTTCGGCAGGGGGGAGGGGTGTCCGGCGGGGGGGAGGGGTGTCCGGCAGGGGGGGTGTCCAGCGGGGGGAGGGGTGTCCGGCGGGGGGGAGGGGTGTCCGGCGGGGGGGAGGGGTGTCTGGCAGGGGGGAGGGGTGTCTGTCAGGGGGAGGGGTGTCCGGAAGGAGGGGCTGGTGCAGGTGGGCTGGGGTAGCAGGGGGCTGGGGGGGCTGGTGCAGCTGGGGGCTGGTGCAGGTGGGCTGCGGGGGGGTGGAGGTGGGCTGGGGGCTGGGGGTAGCAGGTGGATGGGGGGGTGCAGGGGGCTGGGGAGGGTGGGGGAGACTGGTGCAGCTGGGTTGGGGGTGGACTAGTGCAGCTAGGGGCTGGGGGCTAGGGTTGGGGGCTGGTGCAGATGGGTTGCGAGGGGGGGCTAGTGTAGGTGGGCTGGGGGGGTGCAGGGGGCAGGGGGGCTGGCAGGAGGTGGCAGGGGGACTAGCAGGGGCTGGGGGGGCTGGGGGACTGGCAGGGGTAGGGGGGGTGGGCTGGCAGGGGGACAAGCAGGGGCGGTTGGCAGGGGGCAGGGGGCAGGGGGGACAAGCAGGGGAGTGGTAAGGGGGGACTAGCAGGGGCAGGGGGCTGGCATGGGGTGGCAGGGGGGACTAGCAAGGGGCAGGGGGGACTAGTAGGGGGCAGGGGGGACTGACAGGGGGTGGCAGAGGGGGACTAGCAGGGGGGTGGCAGGGGGCAGGGGGGACTGGCAGGGGCAGGGGCAGGGGGACAAGCAGGGGGTGGTAGGGGGGGTGGCAGGGGGCAGGGGGTAGGGGGGACTGGCAGGGGGGTGTCTCCAAGGCAGTGGGGAGGAGGGCAGGGGGGTCTGCAAGGCATAGGGGAGGGGTGCAGGAGGTGTTTAGAGGGGTGTCCAGGGGGTGTCCAGGGGGTGTCCAGGGGGTGTCCAGGGGGTGTCCAGGGGGTGTCCAGGGGGTGTCCAGGGGGTGTCCAGGGGGGTGTCCAGGGGGTGTCAGGGGGGTGTCAGGGGGGTGTCCAGAGGGGTTTCCAGGGGGTGTCCAGTGGGGTGTCTCGGGGGTGTCCAGGGGGTTGGGGGATATTTTTTTATGTATGTGCACACCCTATAGCCACTGTTTTAAACCGTGGCTATTGGTTTATTTCCACGGTTCTTAACCGTGGCTATAGACCTAACTCCACGGTTTCCAATCGTGGCTATAAAGCCTGTCTGGCATCTAATATAGCCACGGTTGAAATCGTGGCATTAAGTATACAGCCACGGTTTGAACCGTGGCTCTAAACCTATAGCCACAGTTGAAACCGTGGCTTTAGGTATATAGCCACGGTTCGGAACCGTGGCTATAGGTCTGGGCCTATAGCCACGCCAAACTTAGCCACGGTTCCTCAAACCGTGGCTATTACCTATAGCCACGGTTTGAGGGCCTATAGCCACGGTTTAGAACCGTGGCTATAGACCAAATTTACAGTAGTGTTTGAGGGCCGATCGAGCCTGGGAGTTCTTGCGTCTGGAACAGGGCGCGTCATCAGTGATGTAATACTCGGCCAGTTTTACTAAGCTTCAGTGCTTCGCACCTATCTTGATGGGCGATGAGCTGTCGAGGGCCAGGCATTTTGAGGTTGGTCTAAGATATGACATCTGATCTCAGGTAAATGTCTTCAGGTTGACTACTGTTTCTGGAATTGTGAACCAGGCGCTAATCATAGAGCGTAACCTGAGAGAGGCTGGAGGTGCGAGCCAGAGAAGTTCGGTATCGAGATCAGGTACTGCAGCGACTGTTAGTAGGAAGCAGCGTCTGGATCTTCTAGACGGTGATTCTAGCGGTCAGAACCTATCTTCGGTTAGAAATATGAGGTGCTACCAGTGCTGTAGGCTAGGACACACGAAGCCGCAGTTTCCGAGGGACCCAGTCGAGTGCCGATCATGTGGAAATATGGGTCATCTTCAACATTTCTTCAGAACATTTCCACCAGCTACCAGCGATAGAGGGTCTGCACCGACTCCATATGCAGGATCAAGGTCAGCAGTTTCTCATCAGATAGGGAGTTGGGGTGCGACTGGCCAATCAGGCCGAGGTAGTGGTCGTGGCATAGGTATCCAGGCACAGGGTACACCGAGACGTCAGAGTGGGCCGGTTTCAGGTAGTGAGGTTGTATCACAGGGTCGTGGTTCAGGCCAGATGTATTCAGTGTAGCCTACTTCTGAGGATCAGGGAGCGGGACCATCTACGGTGAGAGGTGCAATCTTAGTAGAATCTGTTATTTCATATGCCCTTTTTGATACAGGTTCATCACACCGTTTTATATCTGCGCCTATAGTGAAAAGCCTTGGGCTAGTTGAGTTGTCTTCTAATGGCGTCTTGACGCTAGACACACCACTAGGAGTTAGGGAAGAGGTTATACGTATGTACAGAGGGTGCCCCCTTGAGGTTGGAGGGTGTCACTTCATCTGGGATCTTTATGTTCTCAAAATGACAGGTTTTGATGTCATTCTCGGTATGGACTGGCTAGTAGCTTACCAAGACTACGTTGATTGTTACCGCCAGAGGGTGATTTTTACATCACCCGAGGGTGCAGTGTATACTCTTAAGGGAGAGTGGAATCTCCAGGCAAGACGAGCTAGACCCAAGCATCGTGGGCTAGATAGGATGACAACCAAGATCGCTATTTTGGTTCTGGATGATCAGGGAGTGAGTTAGACGGACCTTCCTCCAGTGTTTGAGTGCTTCAGTGATGTTTTTCCTGATGACTTTTCAGGTTTAACTCCTAAGAGAGAGGTGGAGTTCTCTATTGAGCTAGTTCTAGGAGTTGCACAAGTATCCATTCCTCCTTACAGGATGGTTATGAAGGAGTTTCAAGAGCTCAAGAAATAGCTCGAAGATTTTGAGGCAAAGGGGTTTATTCGACCCAGTACTTCTCCGTGGGGTTCGCCGGTCCTTTTTGCGAGAAAGACGGACGGGACTCTTAGACTGTGTGTGGAATATTTGAAGCTGAACCAACTGACGGTTAAAAACCAATATCCCTTGCCACAGATAGATGACCTGTTTGATCAGCTTCGAGGAGCTAGGGTGTTCTTGAAAATTTATTTGAGTTTAGGGTATCACCGGGTTCGTGTTCGACCTACAGACATACCTCGTACAACATTTCGTAGTAGTTATGGCTTATATGAGTATCTGGTTATGCCATTCGGACTCATGAATGCGCCAGTGGTTTTCATGGCTTTGATGAATCACGTGTTCCATCCTTACTTGGACTCATTCGTCGTGGTTTTCGTGGACGATATTTTGGTGTATTCTCGAAATCTAAATGACCGTTCCAATCATCTTGAGATCATCCTGAATACACTAAGAGAGAATTAGCTATACGAAAATCTTAGTAAGTGCCACTATTGGATGGATCAAATTCACTTCTTGGGCCATGTTATCTCTGAGACAGGAGTGACTGTAGACCCAGAGAAGGTTAGAGTTGTGGTTTCTTGGGAACATCCCAAGAATGACTTTGACATATGGAGTTTCTTGGGGATTCTTGGTTATTATCATAATTTCATACAGGATTTCTCATGCTTAGCAGTGCCGTTTATAGGCCTAACTAAGAAAGGCGTGAGATTTGTATGGACAGATGCATGTGAAGCAGCCTTTCAGGAGCTGAAATGAAGGTTGACATCAGCACCAGTCCCAATACTGCCAGAATAGGGCAATAGTTACACGGTCTATTCTGATGCATCAGGTATTGGGTTGGGTCCAGTGTTGATGCAGGGAGACAGAGTCATGGCATACGGATCTCAGTAGCTGAGGCCACACGAGAGGAATTATTCGACGCACGATCTTAAGCTAGTAGCAGTTGTCAATGCGATGCACTCACTAGTGCAGAAAACATTTTTAATGTCACCATTTTTTACGTTGGTTATATATATTCGACGTGAAAATCTGTGATATGTGGTTTTTTAGGTCGGTTATAAAATAACCGACGTAAAAAATACCGAGAGTAATTTTTTTACGTCGGTTAATTTATAACCGAAAAAAAAAACCAAAGCGCGGCATTTTTAACGTCATTTACAAAATAACTAAGGTAAAAAATGAGGTATCTAATGACTTTTTACATCGTTTATTTCATAAACGACGTAAAAAAGCGGCAGATGAGGCGTTTTTGACATCAGTTATTTGGTAACCGACATAAAAACCCAACCCATGGAATTTTTTACATCGGTTATATTATAACCGACGTAAAAAACCAACACACAACTGTTTTTACATCAGTTATAAAATAACTGACGTAAAAACTGTGGTTTTTGATGTGTTTTTTACGTCGGTTATAAAATAACTGACGTAAAAAACCAACACGCGGTTTTTTTTACTTCGGTTATAAAATAACCGACCTAAAAAAATTGATATCTGATACATTCATAACGTCGGTTATTATAATAACCGACGTTATCAATGTAATAAAATAGTTTTTACCATTGGTTATTAAATAACCGACGTTATAAAACATTTAAATAATTTATCATGCCCCGTGGATTGTCTTTTCTGATTTTTTTTATCGACAGATATGCGACTCGTCTCTCTCGCGCGGAAAACCTAGAATCGACTCTTTGATCTCGTTTCGTTAAACTCATTTTGCCATAATTTTTTATCATCTTTACTCTCCCCGGATCTATCATCTCCACTCACAACACTTATGTAATCCACCCACGACTTTATTTTGTTCGTTTTTTTTTCAGATAGTCTATATTTACGTTTTGCGATTTTTTTATTTAAACTTGGTAAGATTCTTCGATTTCAAACCCTATTACCTCTTTTTTCCATCATCAAATTATTTATTATCACCAGATATATTAGATCAACTCACAATATTCAAGTAATCTTCACCTACTTATATTTAATTTGTTTTTGTTTTGCATATTCCCTACATTTATGGTATTATTTGTTGTCATTGACAACTAATGATCTCATTCACCTATATTACTGCAATTTATATCTAAACCATTGTGATACACCCATTCCATGTACCAGTGTGATTTATTTTATAATTATATATGGGTTTTCATGGTGGAATGTTTGTTTTGGATCCTTGGTTGTTTCTATTTTGGGTATCACTTTTTGTTGTTCCATAAACTATTTGTGTTGCTTATTCTCGTGGACTATTATAAGTCTACATATGCTACTAAAACACTTTTTATTGAACAATATATCATTTTAGACTAGTATAAGATACAGTTCATGGTTCTCATTTTGAATAATGGCATGATATCAAAACTAGTAGCTTGAGGTTAAAATCCCTAAATATGCCAAAATTAGTAGCTTGAGGTTAAAATCCCATGGTTCTGGGGGGATGTCCAGAGGGTTCTTGGATTTCCAAGGGGTTGGGGGCTATCCAGAGGGTTGGGGGATGTCCAGGGTGTCTATGGAGGTGGGGGGGTCCAAGGGGGTGAGGGTGTCGAAGGGGTGGGGGGTTGTCCAAGAGGGTGGGGGCTGTCCAAGGGGGTGGGGGCCTATCCAGAGGGTTTGGGGGGTTGTCCGAGGGGTTGGGGTTGTCCAGAGGGTTGGGGGTGTCCAAGGGGGTAGGGGGTGGGGATGATGTCCAGGAGGGTTGGAGGGTGTCCAGGGGGTTGGGGGTGCTGTCTAGAGGGGTGGGGGTTGTCCAGGGGGTGGGGGGTTGTTCATAGGGGTGGAAGGCTGTCCAAGGTGGGGGTGGTGTCCAGGGGGTGTCCAAGGGGGTGGGGGTGGTGTCAATAGGGTTCTGGGGGATTTCCAGAGGGTTGGGGGTGTCCAGGGTGTCCATGGAGGTGGGGGGCATTTCAGGGGTGTGTGGGGGTGTTTATAAGGTGTGGGGGTGTCGTCCAAGGGGGTGGGGGCCTATCCAGAGGGAACGATCACAACGAAGGATGGTTTGTGCCATAAGGAACGATCACGACGAAGGAATTTGGGAAAACAATCCATTTGTACATTCCTAAAATTATAGGTAACATTTGTTTATTTCTTATTTTCATTTATTATTTTCATAAAATGGTAGATATTGTAAGTTTTTATTTAGTAAAACATGTATTAAAACAAAATAAGTATAAGTTTTTGTTTTTGTTTTTTTTTTATTTTTGTTTAGTTTACTTTATCATGTTTATCATTACATTAATTATATATCTATTGTTTTTGTTCAGTAGTAATTAGTTTACCATGTTTACCATGTTTACCAGGTTTACCATGTTTTAATTTTGTTTAGTTTACTTTATCATGTTTACCATTACATAAATTATGTCTATTATTTTTTTCAGTGACAATTACTTTACCATGTCTACCATGTTTAACAGGTTTACCATGTTTACCATGTTTACCATCTTGACTATCTTTACCATCTTTACCATTGTTTAACATGATTACCATATTAACCATGTTTACTATTACGTAACTTATTACAATTTTCTATTTTTTGATTACATTAGTATTAAAATATTTGAATTTATATATTTTGGAACTAATGTTTTGTTTTTTTTTTATTTGATGGATAATGAAAGATCAATCTGTTGATCAACCACATGATTCTGGAGATGAGGATATTGGTCATACCTCTGGGGAGGAACATTCACATGCTCCTCTTGATGTTCCCCAATCTTTCACATGTTCTCCCATTACTATAAAGAGTTCAAGAGTTGGTAAACATGGGTGCACACATTTACAAAAATTATCACTTGACCGTATGCAGGATCAGAGGATACTCGTTGAGTTTGATGAGGATGATATTACTAGAGGTCCAAATGAAAAAGCTTTTAAGAGTTTTGTATCCACTCAGGGTAAGAGAAAAGTAAGAATTTTGTATAATGACTGTAGAAGTGTGGACAAAGCGATAATCTCTTAGTTGTGGGAGACGATTTTGGTAAGATCTTTTGCAACTTTTTGCCTATTATTTAAATGTTTTTAGTATATATAAAATTTTTAAACTCTTCTTTATCAGATGAAATTTGATATTCCTGACACTGGAGGAGTCAAGAAGAAATGATTATCAATGGCTGCCAGGAGATGGAGGGATTTCAAATCGACCCTCACATCTGATTTCATTTTTGGTCATAGGAGTCATGACAATCCATGTCGTATATATCCTTTCATAGATGAAGACACATGGAGACAGTTTTTTGAAAGTAGAAGAAAAGAATCATTTTAGGTAAGGGAAATGTAAACTTTTATAATATTTCTTATATAAATGATCTTATTACTATTTTGTTAATGATTTCTTATTCTTAATTTACATAAAACAAATAAATCTCATCAGGAGATCCAATCTAAAAATGTATACCCTTATAGTTTATCTTGGAGAGGGTATACATTATTGGAAGAACAAATGGTGGCAGAAAAATTAAAAAAACGAAGAGCTGAGTCTTCAATCTCTGGAGAGGTGGACCCTCCATCCCCTCCATCTAGACATGAAAAATGGAAGAGTGCTCGGATGGGCAAAAAAGGGCAATATCTTTTCGAATATTTGAGAATCGTAGCTGAGAGGATTGTAAGATATCTATTTTATTTATTTAAGTTAACTATTTTCTTCATATAATTTCAATCATTACAGAAATTTTCAATTAATTAATATAGGATTCTCTTGAGGAAAAAAGCTCATAGGGGGTATTTACAGCTGCTGGGAGGCAAGATATTTTATCTGCAGCATTGAGAAATCTCGAACATCCTGGTCGTGTACGATGAAATCCGGCAGGTGTAATGGTAAGAAAAGTGTTTTCACGTTCCTCAACTACTTATGTTGAGGGTGTTTATAAAAAAATAGAATCCTTGGATGCTGAAGTTCATAATATTAATTCGACGATGGAGGAAAAGATTAGAGCATCGGTAAAATCTATGTTTGCAGACATGCAAAGACAATTTCAGACTGCATCTCCTACTCCTCCACCTCCCCTTGCAGACCCCATTATTTTTCCTCCACCTCCGCCAGTAGCTCTAACTCCCCCACCTCAGCCTGCGGACCCCATTTGTTATCCTACTCCTCCGCCGCAGCTGCCTACTTATTGCATGTTGTATTTTGATGATCATCAACATCATATAGTTTCATATGGATTGGTATATTGTATAGGAGATACAGTTCATCATCAACAATTAGTGGTATAGAATCAGAGGGTCACTATACAGGATATTATAGATAGATCATCTCGAGTATCGTTACCTATAGATAAGGTGAAGATAGTTGGACATAGTATCAGCCATTTTTTAATTTGGACATCCAGACTTCTTCGACTCATTACCATAGAGGTATGTATGTTATATCTTCTATTTTATTTTTTTATTAAAGTTGTTTTATCATTTGAAAACTAATATATTTTTCTATTTATTTTTACAGGAATACTTCAAAGGTAAAGAAATATTGTATAGACAACAACAAAGACAAATGGTTATGACATCAGATAGAGATTCAAGTGGTTTTGACAGATTGTCAAGATATTCAAATTTTTCGGCGGATCATTATGAGTTTCCAATGGAAGCTCATGTTTTTGGATGTGCAATAACTGTGTGGATTATGAAAGTTGATATCATGGAGCTTGTTACTCGAGATAAGTTGGGAATCAACATGGTGCATATTTTTTCCATGTAAGTCTTAACACCTTTTCCCTGCATTATATTTATTAAAAATTTATACTTATGTCTGTTTTTTATTAGGTATATTTATAAAATTTGTGAGAAGAATGAGTGGACATATGTATATGGGTTCATGGACCCACATTTGATTTCCCTTAAAGCATGTGCATTGGTGAGGAACAAAGAATGATTTATATTACTAAAATAATTGAATAGAAAATAGTCACACAATGTTGGATGATGCCTTTTTGTGAGAGGTATGAAACACATCTCTCTCAAAGAGTTCATTATCTTTTAACATAAAAAACCACTAACCTTAAAAAAATTTATCAGTGATCATTGGATGTTAGGGGGTTTCCCCCAAGGTAGAAGACACTTTATTAGATATGCTCTGCCCATGGTGATGTGCGGGAAAGTTTTATGAAAATTTTGGAAAAGTAAGACTAAATTTCTCAATAGTTTTCTATATTATAATGAATTTTAAATTTATCCCATTCGTATTATTTTATAACAGGGGATGGGTTTACTTTTGAAAAAACACAATGAAAAGGAGTGTGAAGATCAAATATGTAAATGTAAAGGTAAATATCCATTTCTAATTTGTACTATTTGATTTATTACATACAAATAATATATTGAATTTACACTCATTAAAACAGAATTTTCATGAACTACAAGGCCTCATCAAATGTGGATATTATATGTTAAGATTTATGTATGAAATAATAACAACTGGGACTGTTGTGAACTTTGACCTGGTAAGATTTCTTTTTAAACTTTTCCATAATATTTCATTTGATTTAATCATTATACATGTTAACTAATATCCTTTTAATTTGTAGCTATTTGATTACCCTCAAACCTATAGTGCTGAAGACATCAAACACTTACAAGTGGAATGGTCAAATAATTTTGTAGGTTTGATTGATTTTTAGTTGTTTGTAGTGTAAAATGTAATTTTGAATACTTTCATTGTAATTGTGTATTTGGTAGTCGTTTAGGTTGGATTTAGTTTTTTTAAGTTGACATTGTAATTTTTGAATGTTATATATGTGAATGTTTAATTTTTCTCTAATTCTTGTTTTGGTCTACTTATGATGATTTTTATGGTATGGATTCTGGTCTGGGGGTAGGGGTTCCAAGGGTGTGGGGGGTGTTTAATGCGGTGGGGGGTATCCAGGGGTGTGGGAGGGTTGGCTGGTGGGGTGGGGGGTACCCAAGGTGTCCATGAGAGTGGGGGAAGTCCATGGGGGTGGGAGCATTTCCCATAGGGTGGAAGGGATGTCCAGGGGAGTGGGGGCTATCCAGGGGGTGTACAGGGGTGTGGGGGTGTCCTGTGGGGTGAGGGGGGGTTCTAGGGGTGTGGGAGGGCTGTCCAGTGGGGTGGGGGGGTCCAGGGTTTCCATGGGGATGGGGGGGCAGTCCAGGGGGTGGGAGAGGAGGCGCCTCCATCCCTCGAGGGGGCTGAACGCCGCTGGAAGGTACTCATCACTCCCACATGTGAAACATTTTGGGATCTCAAGCTTCACATGTGGGAGTGATGAGTACCTTCTAGTGGCATGCCCCTCGAGGGATGGCAGCGCCTCCTCTCCCAACACTAGCTGTCCCGGGGGTGGGTGGGCAGTCCAGGGGTGTCTAGGGGGTAGTGGGTCAGTCCAGTGGTGTGGGGGTGTCCAAGAGGGTGGGGGGTTGTCCAGGGGTGTTGGGGGTCGTCTATGGGGTGGGGGGAACTCTAGGGGTGTGGGGGGTGTGGTGGGGGCTGTACAGTGGGGTGAGGGGGTTCTGGTCTATTTTCTAGTAACTTTTTGGTCTGTTTTAGGGGTGTGGGAGGGCTGTCCAGGGGTTTGGGAGTGTAGTCCAGGGGGTGGGGGTATACAGGAGGGTGGGGGGATGTCCAGGGGGTGGTGGTGATGTCCAGGGGTGTGGGGGGTGTCCTGGGGTGTGGTGGGGGCAGTCCAGTGGGGTGAGGGGGTTGTGATCTGTCACGACCCATCATCGGGGCTCGTGCCGTGAATTCCCCAAGTCGGCCTTCCGTAGGCAAGGGGCTGGCGACTATCACCAAAGGTGTAATTCTCGATAACTGGGAAGGAATTGCCTTTATAAAAGTAAAAAAACACCACATAGTACATGCGGAAGTAATACACTAAGTAAAAAACGAAGTTCTGAAAATTAAATGGGCCAGAATACAAACCCAATAGAAGTATATCTACAACTGAACAAAAGTACAACAGAAAAAGACAACAGCTGGAAGAAAGGAAGCAGCTGCTGGGTCTTCCTCCTCGGATCCTACCTGAAGGGTAGGTACAAATAGCGCATCTCCTGGATCGTCCACCACGGATCCTACCTGAAGGGTAGGTACAGATAGCGTAGCTCCTGGATCGTCCAACACGGATCCTACCTGAAGGGTAGGTACAGATAGCCTCCACAATGCTCTTTCCCGTCAACCTCCTCCGAGTAACGTCTCACTGTGAAGTCCACCTCCTAAGACTGACTCGTCGTGAGGTCCACCTCCGGGTATCATCCAGTCTTCGAACACTCGGCCTCCGTCAGCACTGTCTGTCTTCTGCAACCAACACAATGAGGTGCGGGCATAGCCCGTGCAGGGGTGAGTATAAAGATAGTCAGTAGGGACCCCGAGACCCTCAAGTTCTCACTAAAACCAACAAGGATAACCACAAAGAAGATCTCAACAGATAACCTCTACTTAGGTATATGCCCATACATATACCTAAGTTATCAAGTAACCCATCTCAATCATGAGGAAACACAAAGATTTTGAAATCAACGGATAACCACTACCCAGGTATATTACCATACATTTACCTAAGTTATCAAGTAACCCATCTCAATCATGACGTAAACACAAAGGTCATAGACTCAGCTCAAACCAGGATTTTCATTATCGAAATCGTAACTGCTGAAGAGCCCCGTCTCGGGAGTGTACAGTGATCCTCTCATGACTCTGAGGTACTGCTCACTAACCTAATACTGTTGAAGTACTCCTCCTGTCGAGTACTGCAGGCCATCCACCCAAACATAGTAGTGCTTCCCGCCGGGGTATGCTACCCAAACACAGTAGTGCACACCCCCTAATAGCCTGTAGAGGTACTCTCCGGATGAGTACCGTGGGTTTGAACCCAAAAAAGTAGTGCTCCATCCGTCATGGGTCTGCACCCAAACAAAGTAGTGCTCCGTCCACTGGGCTAGTCAACTCACTCCAAGTCGAGTCGGTCAAGCAGTCGTCAGGTCTCAGTCGGTTACGCGGTCTCCATACTTCATACGCTCGTCAATGGGATGGTCCGCTCCATGAGCTACTGTTCGATACTCCAAGTATCCCAAAGTCCCACGAAGAAGTATCTCAAAGGATCACCTCATCTTAGGAGTCTCAATGCAAAAGACGGTGCGTCAATCGGACGCCCGGTCTGTAAGTTACTAGCATTTTCGTCCCAGGGGCCCGGTTGGTTTCATGTGTGAACCAACCTGGCCGTATCTCAACTGTACCCCGAACTCTTATAGGGTAAGCTCATAGGGACTGTTTCTCAACATGAACGCCAACACAGCTGACGGTTCGTCAAAAGGATGTCTGGTCTGAAAGTTATCATCTTTTCCGTTCCAGGGGCCCGGTTGGATTTTGGGTACAATCCAACCCGGCCACTATCCAACTACAACCAAAACTCAGGTGAAGTATTCCAAAAGTTCCGTCTCATTAAGAGGAATCCAACAAATTCGATGTCACGTCAATCGGACGTCCGGAGCTCAAGATATAAGTGTTTCCGCTCCGAGGGCCTGGTTGGTTTCGTGTTCGAACCAACCCGGCCATACCCAAATTTCTCTGAAACCCTGAGTGTAATATACCGAAACGACTACCTCGATCCAAGGATCGCATCGAAGCTGACGGTGCGTCGATCGGAGGTATGTATCCCAAGTTATGGGCAAAATACCGGAAGAGGTACGAAAGTGGGGGTTTTGGGCCCGGGCCGACCCGGCCCGAGACCCCCTGGTCGGCCCGGCGCACTGGCAATACGCTGTCCAGCTTGGTGTAACCGAGCTGGCGGTCAGGGGGGGCGCTGCCCCCCTGTTCAATTAACCCCCCCCCCCCCCCCACACACACACACATGGGGGCCGCTCCACCATCCGGTTGGGGGTTTCAAACCCCCGGTCTTCCCCCCTGACCGGTCGGCCTGCTCCAGCTAGCCGGCTGCAACACCACAGGACCGGCGTGGTCCCGTGTCCCCTGCTCTGATGCCGGCGGCCGGAAGCCGGCCGCCGCTCCCTGCTCCGCCGCGGCCAAAGTTCGCGGCCTTGGTCCGTCTGGCGCGGCACGACGGCGCCGCAACTTGTTCGACTTCAACGGCGCGACGACGCCGTGCTTCTTCTCCCAAACTCATAGCTTCCACGTGGTGCAATGACACCGCACCGCCTTACATGTGCCGCAACAAAATCAATAACCAAGGGGGGAGGAGGGTCGGCCGTGTTCGTGCGGTCCTACCTCCTCCCGTTATTGTGATATCATGCGACTCAAATAAGGATGATAAATAGCGATGGAAGTAATCAGGAACAAAAGAAATAATCTCCCAACGGGTTTTCCACAATCAAAAGGAAATTGCAAACCCGGAAACAAAAAATTTTTCGGATCAACTTAATAATGAGTTGATCTGCATTCTTATTTTAGAAGGAAAACAATCATGAGTTTATTAATATTCTCAAATTAAACCCCTACCTCGAGCGTAGTCGTCGAACGAGGTTTGTCACGGAAAGGGACGTCGTGGAAAGAGAGGTCGCGGAAGGAGGATCATCGCTTCGTGGAGAAAATATTCATCGGCGTCGCGTCGTCGATCTCCGAGGATCCGGCGTTCTTGTCGACCTTCATCAGAGGTCAGCGTTCTTCGCGTTCTTCGCATTCTTTGACGAAGAATGAAAAACTTCAAGACTCCCCTTTTTCTCCCAAAAACTCAACACAACAAGCCCAACAATAATAAAATAAGACTTGTCTTATTTTATTAACACACAAGCTAACATCTTTGAAATTCAAAATTGAATCAAACAATTAATTGAATTTAATTGCAACATTTAAACCACCCAATTAATAGAGGCGTTTAATATTTAAATAAATGCACGAGTTGACTTTCATTAATTGGGGGGGTGCGGGTGCGTTACTGAAATTAAGGAGGGGTTGAGGAAGTTGAAAGGGTGGGGCTCGTGTGGGCCCCACCCCACTAATATCCTACCTAGAGGATTAGTTAGGATGTGGGTCCCACTCAACCACTTAGCTTAGGTTAACACTTCCTTGAATAAAAATAAAATCTGTTGCACAGTATTTTATTTTATTCTTTAGTTAACCCAATTATGTAAAACTCCACCCGAGCAAACACAACTCTGGAAAAGGTGTTCTTAAGCAATTACTGGCATTGTGATTCTATCGGTACCCTAATATTTTAATTCCGAGCATCGGTTCAAAAGTTAGAAAAACCCGCTCGTTCGTTCACTGAACATGCCCAAGCTAAATTTCGGAAAATGATTCCGGGCACACCGGGCCTCAGAATCAGGTGTCGTTAGAAACTGCACTCTTGTAAAATTCCAAAGAAAATTAAGAAAAAAAATTCCTTTAAATTTCCGTGTCTTTACATTACTCCCACCTCAGGGCTTTACGTCCCCGTAAATCTTTAACACAAACTTAGGATACAAAAGCAGTACTGAGCACACATCTGAGCCTTCCACTCCCATGTGCTCGCCTGGAGGTTCCCGTACTGCCAGTGAAAGCGCACCCGAGAAATCGACCGTCCTCGTAGGATCCACTCCTGTTGATCCTCGATCCCCACTAGAACCTCTTTGAAGGTCACCCCATCGCCAAAGTCCAGCTCCCCATGGTCGATGATATGTGTTGGGTCAAGCACGTATCTCCTCAGTTGAGATACATGGAAGTCGTTCTGCACCTAGTACAACTGAGGTGGATGGGTCAAGTGGTAAACCACCTCGCCTACCCTGTTGAGAACCTAGAAAGGTATGTTGAACCTCAGAGATAACTTGTCGCCTCGGCCACATCTCTGTAAACCTCGTCGAGGTGAGACCCATATAAGGAAGTGATCGTCAACCTTGAAATCAAGAGGCCTCCGATTCCTATTTAGAACTGAAACTCAAAACTCCTGATGCCACGAGGGTAAGGTTGACCGAATCAAGAGTGATCGGCCGCACCCTCCTATGCATGAGTTTATCCTGTGCTACTTGGGGTTTCCTTTTCGTCGACCAAGGAAAACCCATTCAGACGTCGTAGTTTAACCACAACCTTTTTGCCTAATACCGTAAATTTTTGTATGAACTGTGATTTCCCAGTCCATACTCAAACCAATGTCGTAAGGCCTCGACTCTGCCACCAAGAGATTCCAACCGAAACTCTCGCCTCGAGGGTCTGACCACACCGTCGGCGTAAGTGTGATTGTCGAGTCTTCTCCCAAGGTATCTCCAGACATGAGGGTCAATTCCACGGCTTACTGGAAATTCTAGGTCTGGGACAAGATTCGTGTAAGGAAGGAATGATTCATATCAACGTCTATTACTACAGAAGCTAGTAGTGGACACAGACTATCCCTTTAATAATTTTTAGAGCCATTGGGTCACACTTCTTGACCTCATGCAGCTGCACTCTTCCTCCGCCCTCCATCTCCCTAAGCCTGGGGGGGACAACTTAGGCGGGTATTTGTAGCGTGTTAAAATGTACACCACCTCATGCTGCTCCCCTAGCTCTGCCTCCACATCTGCTGCTTCACAGACTCATCTCTCCTTAAAGCTTCCTCTTCTTGAAACATTTAACCCGCCCGAGTCTCTAAGACTGGCGTCGGTTTCCTGTTTCTTACTGCACTGTGCAGTCTTCATCCACTCCTGGATGATCTGCACCTTCTTTGCCTACGATCTGAAAGAGCTTCTAAGATTTCTCCCTTGCCGAAAAGAGAAACTCGGTCTCATCCCCCGGATGAACCACGCCCATTGCCTAATATATTCAATCTTGACATGAATGATGTATTCATGCCATGGATGATGTCGTAAGGCCTCGACGCAACTACCACGAGATCCAACTGTTACTCTCGCCTCCAAGGGTCGAGTCACACTGTCGGCATCAGTGTGAGGTCACTGGGTCTCCTCTAGTATAAATCTCGAAAGTGAGGGTCAAGTCAACAGTTTTAACCGGAACCTCTCAGTATCAACCGAACAAAAAGACAGGAAAGCAAACACCACAAAGATAAGTGTCTTTTTTTATAGCAGCTCATAGTACAAGGACACAACAACAACAACAACATGGAACTAGAAGTACCATGAACAAAAAGGTATCCACTAGTTCTGCTCCTGTCCACCTACTTCCGGAGCTCTACTACCTTGTACACTGCTCAGCTATTGCTCAAGAACCTGCTGCTGCTTCTGCCTCGGTGGCTCCTCCAACACCCGCGGATCAACTGTGCGGGGGGTCGGACTGTCACGTGCCATGTGACCCTTCCTGCCGCATTCATAACACTTCATACTCCTCTTACGGCTGGCTCTGGTCGTCTTGGACCTCTATATCATCTGTCTACTACCTACAGATGACTTGGATACTGATGGAAAATCATGCGGCAAAGGCAGCATCTCCTGAACACGCTCGGGATGTAGATCCACTCGTATAAACTCCACCCTGAAGAAGGTCTCAAAGTATTCCCAGGTGAAGGCCATCCCGTCGCAAAACTAGAACACGTGGCTCCACCATCTCTCAGCTGCTGCCTGAAGGAGGCCGGTAGCCAAGATCACCATGAAGTCTGCTGGCGTCCCCACTAGCCTGAAGACTCTCACCACAGCCTCCAGCCAATCCTCAGCCGCTTGCAGGTCCGTCTCTCCCTAGAACCTGGGTGGCCTCTAGCGCTGGATGTAACGCCCCGACCCCAGTTACCCAGAGTCGGTGCATTATTACATAACATTGGTATGATCACAAGAAAGATCAAATCTCGAAAGACCGATTGGTTTAGTAGCCTTGGAAACACTAGATATATTCAGAAGTTTTACATTACATCATTAAACGAAAAACTAATACAACAACATATTGTCTCCATAATCCACACTCATATCCCCACATAATATCCCTGCAGGTCATTCATAACTTACTTCTTCACTTCCTGGGAAAAATAAAACATAGAAAAGGGGTGAGCTCAAATGCCCAGTAAGGATAACAATATAGCGGAAACTTTCATAAATAAGAATAAACTTTTAAGGCAATGTATAACTAAAACAAAAGCCTTTCAAACATGAACTTTAAACATGGTATGGCATAAATAAAATGAAATAATTCCATTTACTTATTCACATGGATATTCTACTAATCGAATAATCACATGCAAAAATCAATAACCACTTTCATAATGTTGGAATGCATAATGTTGAACTTTAATTTCTTTGTCAAGGCCTCATCCCAAGACCTTGGGGATAACTGTAACCGGAACCCAACCCGGAGTGCCTCTAATAACCGGACACCAACCCGGAGTGCCTCTAATAACCGGACACCAACCCGGAGTGCCTCTAATAACCGGACACCAAACCGGAGGGCTTACTTTTACCAGTCCCTAACCTGGAGGGATTACTTTTACCAGTCCCCAACCTGGAGGGCTTACTTTAACCAGTCCCCAACCTGGAGGGCTTACTTTAACCAGTCCCCAACCTGGAACATACTTGTCCAACACATTCATATGAAGTAAAGGTTGAAATATAACATAAACATTCTTATTGGAACTAGCATACGAAATGTCAATAATTTCACCATAAACTATGAATGGTATAAAAATAACACATCCACAGTCAAACATATCACAAAACCTTCAATACAATATAGAAGTTTTGTATCATAATAAATAAACTTCAAATAAGCGTAAAATCCATCAAAGGATGTTGACATAGATGAAATCAAAACACTTTTTAGAGAAATATCTCTTTCTATTTTAGAAATCATTTAAGATCCATATAAAATAAAACATTTTCTTGAAAATATTATTATAATCTTGTA
This sequence comes from Viscum album, assembly GCA_963277665.1. Taxonomy (NCBI): domain Eukaryota; kingdom Viridiplantae; phylum Streptophyta; class Magnoliopsida; order Santalales; family Viscaceae; genus Viscum; species Viscum album. The sequence goes on along the minus strand of OY728158.1, from coordinate 646,106,889 downwards.
AGGAAATCTTTGAATATTTTATAACGGCGGAAAATAACCGTACCCGCCGTATAAGTTAAAAAAACATTCTTACCTTAATTCTGTCGAAAAGGTTAAAAAGGACCTTGTTTTGAAAACGACGGAAAGATTCCTTTATAAACCTCTTATAAAAGTCAAACAAGGGTATAAATGACTTTAACCCATATTCTTGTAAATAATAAATATGTTTTAAAATACATTTCGAAGAAACATGGATGTGGATGATAAAGAAATCCCAGTAGACTATTACGTATAAACAACCTCGGATAATGAAGAGATTGTGAAATAACCCTTACCTTGTACTTTTCCTTTGTTGGGGTCGGTTAAGCTCCTGTATAATGGTGAAATAATTGTTATTAAATTATACAAGAATCATATACATTAATATGATATCATATATGATCTTTTAACATTGCTTTATTAATAATATCTTAGTATTATCGTCGTTTCAGGTGATAATCGATTCGTTCTTCTTAAATGTTTGGTTACGTAAGACATGTTTGTAATGGATAGATTAAATCTTATTCATAATCAGAATTATATTAACATTATTTTTAACCCTAAAATGAGAATAAGACTTGAATGGATACGATGGAGGATAGATCTCACCGCGTTCGTGGAGACGGTAGTCCGTACGTACGCACGAACGCTACTTCCATTTAATTTTTATTTTAAAAGAATTGAATCCAAATGATACATAGGTATATTACTATTCCAGTATAATATAATATTTTATATATGTTACTTAAGTTCATTAACACCATCCTTTATACGTTCCATGTGTGGTATGAACGAGTCATATCATTTTAAGGGGGCGGTAGTCCGCACTTCCTCAAATGAAATTATCGTATGTATATACAACATGAAACGAATAATGGTATGAAATAAAATGGAATTACAGAAGCTTATATATAAAATATATATCATTAATATCATATTTAATTACAGTTCCATCATAATGGCCACCATGAGAGGCGGTAAGATGTATTTGAACAATCATCGTTTCGTGAGGCGTTAGTTTTCCATCCACAGAAACATTATGTTCATCATCCATTAGATGGAGTTGTGTGTATGTGTAGTTTTAATCCTTCTTATAACAACATCCTAATATATTGAGGATACTGTTGTTGTTACAAAAGAAAGGAATAAAAAGATTTTGGGGGTTGGAGAAGCAAAATAAATGAAAATAATTTAAGAGAAATCGTTACCTTTAATTTAGGTAACTCACTTTGGTTGGAACCAAAGGACTTCTTGAAATGCTTTCTGCCTAAGGGGAAGCTTCAAGGAGGAGGAGAGGGATGTGGGAGCTTAGTTGGGCAGAGTTTGGACGAGCCAAGTGGCTTGAGAGGTGTGAGGAATGAGTAGAAGTGGTCTCCTTTTATAAGGGAGAAGAGGGGCTCTTTAGGAAAGAGTGAAAGTATTACTTTATAATATAATTATATTCGGTTTATAATGGTCCAAAAATCATTGAGGTCGAAGATAAGATGACTAATATTCTAAATAGCATCAACCAATAAGAATTGGACAGGTTTTAGATAATATTTTAATCATTATAATCTTATTTATTTAAATGATTTATTAATGAGGTAAACATTGCATCATTATTGTGTCATTAATAATTTAAATTATTTGATGTCTAAAAATTATAAATAAAATATAATTATGTAGGAAATCTTTTTAGTTTTCTAATGAATATTTATAATCGAAAATCCAACATGTATAACCCTATGTAAAAATTGTTCTTTTAAAAGATGTAAGCTTATGCCATTTTTGTATTCATTTTAACTTAATTAAAATAAAGTGTCATTATCACTTACAAGTGGATCAATGGGGTCCCAAAACTGACCCAAAGATTCCCATGGTCGACCATGTATCAACCAATAGGGTTAAGACACGTTTTAGGGTAATTTAGTATTATTATAATATTATTTTTTAACCCTTATTTACCGGATTTACCCTTAACCATGGTAAATAAAATATTTACCGCAGTAATTATTCAAAATGTCTAAAAATAAAAGTTACCTATTTACACAATTTGAACATCCTGATTCCAAATATGGAATCCATTTTCCTAAATTCAAAACACAGAAGTGGCAGAAATTAATTTAAAATTAATTCCCGCTGTCAAAACAAAAAGCGTGTTTTTAAGAGATAATAACTATCAAAAGATTGACACTTGTTTATGTTCGGTTTAATTGTAAAATTATATCCAATGACCAACATTATATTAAATGGTAAAAATATATTCTAAATATACTTTAAAACCACTCAAATTCACAATTTATCACTATTAATTATTTTGATTAAAAAAGTTGTTTTTAATTAAAATTTAGTAATTTTCACTATTCATCAAAATATGAAAGTTATCCGAAAAGTACCAAAATTTCACCTTAGGATAAATTTGATATTCCGAATCCAAAAATGAAGTCCATTTTAAAATATAAAATATATATAACTTCAAAAAGTAGGTATTACTATTTATAACAGCTAGTTTGATTGGTTACGGTGTGTTAGAACTCGAAGTTGCGTACAACACACGCTACTGTTTTATTCAAAGGAAAGCGTACCGTGGAAGCTTGGGATGTTTCATTTTAAATTTTTGATGTCCCCATTTAGTCAAAAAGTTTAAAATATTGTATTTAAAAAGGTTTCACTATTAGAAGTTGATAAAAGTGAAATACTGAAAATGAATCTGTTCTTGCAATATGACTAAGAAACTCATAATAGAGATTCTAAAATTATAAGGATTATATAAAGTTCAAAATGTAGTTAATACTATTCATGACCTCTTTTAATGGTGTAATTGAACTCGGTGTTGCGTGTAGTGCAAGTTATTGAATTATTTTTAAGAAATAACACACTCTGAAATCCTGGGGTGTTACATTCTCCCCTCCTTCAATAAATTGCGTCCTCGCAATTTGAAATTATTCTTCGAAAATAAAAGGTTGGAAGTAGAAAATATATTTGTGGGAAAACCCACATCGGAAATTGGGTTACTAAAATTTATTTTTAATATGAGGAAAAGATAAATGAAAGGGTCACCACCAAATTATGATCTCGATTAGGAGAACATTGGTGGCAATTAGAGACATATAATTGGAGGAAAAACGTAAATATTTATAGGTAGTGATTGAGGTCATCAATAACAAACAAGTATAAAATTGAGGTCCTTAAACTCATCAATCTATGATGATTTGAAGTACCATCGGTTCAACAAAATATAGAGTATTGGGACAACACATTTTTGACATTTCAAAATATCTTAGTTGAAATCCCACATCGAAAAATGAATTAATGAGGCCTCTATTTAAAATAAAGAGTGGAAAGTATGAAGATTACCGAAAATAACACATACTAGGGTTCCATGTAGGAAAATATGGATATGGAAGAGAAATCTAACCATCAATTATCTGATGGAGAGTGGTAGAGAACATGGCTATGAAAAGGCCAACAATCCCAAAGCCATAAATTTGTGATGATTTAAGGTACCATCTAGGACAACATTTTTGTTCTAAGTTTCTATTATTAATGTTGAGGAATTTATTTATGAGATTGGCTAAGATCATAAGGAGATATACTTACTTTATAATTAGAGTTTTGTCCATTAATAAATTTCTACCATAAACTCATCTTTCACTCGTAAAAAAAAATTATATTTATACTATTCGTACAGGGTTCCAAAATAAAAGAATTTATAATTCATCTACCAGATCTTTTAAAAAAACTACATTATTTAATCCAGGACATCTCTTGGGCCAGTGGTAGGTGATACACCCTTGTCGCCCTTCGGTTGCGGGTTCAAGTCTCGCGGCCTTGCCGGACGCAACAGGTTGCTGCCCGACCTCCGGGTTGTCCTTTTATGGCAATCCAAAATAATCCAAATAAGAACTATCCAAAATAATTCTATCCAAACTCACAGTCCAACATTTATAAGGAAGATAAACATAATATAGATCCTTTTTACCCCGTAATAGCATATAAATACCTTCATCATGTATTACCATATTCCTTATTGATTACATTCATGATCCCTTATTCCATATAGAATGCTGGATATACTTCATTAATCCAAAAATGTTTTAAACCCCAACAATGATGGAATATACAAATCATTAATCAGTTCCAAGGTAGTCAAGAATATCCAATATAATTTATCCAAAACAATCACATATTATTCCAAAATCACTACCTCAGTATCAGAACTATATTATGATTTATCATTCTCTCAACCATATATTTTCCAAAAATTTATCCTGCTATTGAGTCACTTTTCTTTGTTCCACACAATCTCAAGTCCTTAATGAAATAGTACTGCAGTACAATCCTTATATACTCCATAATTATTATAACAAGTACATTGTTGATACAACACTCAATTGACATAATCAACATAAGAACTCTAATCATTCCTCTTCATCTGTGGTAGTATCATAACTTGATTATTATCCAATAGCATCATTTGCGTCATAGACTGATGACTGGGACATAGGTTCGCGTAGTGTCCAAACTCCTTGCAAATGAATCATTGTACATTTGAAACCATTTTCTTACCCTTGCAGTCACGTACTTTGTGCCCTTTTTCTCCACACTTATAACAAACTATCATTCCTTTCAGGCAAGTTCTAGGGTGTTTCTTTCCACAGTTACCACATATGGGAAAATTCTTTTTTTCCCTCTTCACTTTATCCATATTTCACTCTTCCATCCTTTTCTTCTCTTGCTTCCCTTCAAAGCCATAGGACTCAGTAAACTCTTTACTTATCTTATCAATACATGATATTATTTCTTCATATGATGATAATACATGGGAGACTATTTCTCTTATAAATTCTAGCTTAAGACCATGAAAGATATGATCCTTCCTTCTCTTTGAATCATGTGTATTTCTGGAGTTCTCATTCCTTCTACTGGGCGCCATTTCTATACCATGGCATAAACTAGATCAGTTTATGAATCAAAACACATAATCCCATACTTATAAAACACTTAACATAAATTGAACTATTTATGGATATAATCCATAATCATAATAATGTTTTCTTTGAGGAAGTATATACTCATAATCCCTTCAAAATGATTTGTAAAGAAAATGATAGTTATCCTAAGCATATCCCCCGGGAGTGTCGTAACCAAGAGTGCAGCAAGGCCCGTTGTCGTGCACCAGTTCCTGTTCGAGTCTAGCTCAAAGCGGTGTTTTCGGGTTTTACCCCTAGGTACATCTGTGCCAGAGCCGCCTCTACCTGCTCGTATCCAGACAGGGATGTATTGCTTGGAAAACTCACAAAATCTCTACGATACCAAAATTCTAGGAAGTTCTTCTATACTAATCCTCAAAGTTCATCTTAGGTCTACGTGCTCTAATCAGAGTTTATCTAAATCAAGTTTCCAAGGTTTGTACTAAACTTCCTCTGATACCAACTGTAACGCCCCGACCCCAGTTACCCAGAGTCGGTGCATTATTACATAACATTGGTATGATCACAAGAAAGATCAAATCTCGAAAGACCGATTGGTTTAGTAGCCTTGGAAACACTAGATATATTCAGAAGTTTTACATTACATCATTAAACGAAAAACTACTACAACAACATATTGTCTCCATAATCCACACTCATATCCCCACATAATATCCCTGCAGGTCATTCATAACTTAGTTCTTCACTTCCTGGGAAAAATAAAACATAGAAAAGGGGTGAGCTCAAATGCCCAGTAAGGATAACAATATAGCGGAAACTTTCATAAATAAGAATAAACTTTTAAGGCAATGTATAACTAAAACAAAAGCCTTTCAAACATGAACTTTAAACATGGTATGGAATAAATAAAATGAAATAATTCCATTTACTTATTCACATGGATATTCTACTAATCGAATAATCACATGCAAAAATCAATAACCACTTTCATAATGTTGGAATGCATAATGTTGAACTTTAATTTCTTTGTCAAGGCCTCATCCCAAGACCTTGGGGCTAACTGTAACCGGAACCCAACCCGGAGTGCCTCTAATAACCGGACACCAACCCGGAGTGCCTCTAATAACCGGACACCAACCCGGAGTGCCTCTAATAACCGGACACCAAACCGGAGGGCTTACTTTTACCAGTCCCTAACCTGGAGGGATTACTTTTACCAGTCCCCAACCTGGAGGGCTTACTTTAACCAGTCCCCAACCTGGAGGGCTTACTTTAACCAGTCCCCAACCTGGAACATACTTGTCCAACACATTCATATGAAGTAAAGGTTGAAATATAACATAAACATTCTTATTGGAACTAGCATACGAAATGTCAATAATTTCACCATAAACTATGAATGGTATAAAAATAACACATCCACAGTCAAACATATCACAAAACCTTCAATACAATATATAAGTTTTGTATCATAATAAATAAACTTCAAATAAGCGTAAAATCCATCAAAGGATGTTGACATAGATGAAATCAAAACACTTTTTAGAGAAATATCTCTTTCTATTTTTGAAATCATTTAAGATCCATATAAAATAAAACATTTTCTTGAAAATATTCTTATAATCTTGTAAGGAAAGCTTTGAATATTTTATAATGGCGGAAAATAACCGTACCCGCCGTATAAGTTAAAAAAACATTCTTACCTTAATTCTGTCGAAAAGGTTAAAAAGGACCTTGTTTTGAAAACGACGGAAAGATTCCTTTATAAACCTCTTATAAAAGTCAAACAAGGGTATAAATGACTTTAACCCATATTCTTGTAAATAATAAATATGTTTTGAAATACATTTCGAAGAAACATGGATGTGGATGATAAAGAAATCCCAGTAGACTATTACGTATAAACAACCTCGGATAATGAAGAGATTGTGAAATAACCCTTACCTTGTACTTTTCCTTTGTTGGGGTCGGTTAACCTCCTGTATAATGGTGAAATAATTGTTATTAAATTATACAAGAATCATATACATTAATATGATATCATATATGATCTTTTAACATTGCTTTATTAATAATATCTTAGTATTATCGTCGTTTCAGGTGATAATCGATTCGTTCTTCTTAAATGTTTGGTTACGTAAGACATGTTTGTAATGGATAGATTAAATCTTATTCATAATCAGAATTATATTAACATTATTTTTAACCCTAAAATGAGAATAAGACTTGAATGGATACGATGGAGGATGGATCTCACCGCGTTCGTGGAGACGGTAGTCCGTACGTACGCACGAACGCTACTTCCATTTAATTTTTATTTTAAAAGAATTGAATCCAAATGATACATAGGTATATTACTATTCCAGTATAATATAATATTTTATATATGTTACTTAAGTTCATTAACACCATCCTTTATACGTTCCATGTGTGGTATGAACGAGTCATATCATTTTAAGGGGGCGGTAGTCCGCACTTCCTCAAATGAAATTATCGTATGTATATACAACATGAAACGAATAATGGTATGAAATAAAATGGAATTACAGAAGCTTATATATAAAATATATATCATTAATATCATATTTAATTACAGTGCCATCATAATGGCCACCATGAGAGGCGGTAAGATGTATTTGAACAATCATCGTTTCGTGAGGCGTTAGTTTTCCATCCACAGAAACATTATGTTCATCATCCATTAGATGGAGTTGTGTGTATGTGTAGTTTTAATCCTTCTTATAACAACATCCTAATATATTGAGGATACTGGTGTTGTTACAAAATAAAGTAATAAAAAGATTTTGGGGGTTGGAGAAGCAAAATAAATGAAAATAATTTAAGAGAAATCGTTACCTTTAATTTAGGTAACTCACTTTGGTTGGAACCAAAGGACTTCTTGAAATGCTTTCTGCCTAAGGGGAAGCTTCAAGGAGGGGGATAGGGATGTGGGGAGATTAGTTGGGCAGAGTTTGGACGAGCCAAGTGGCTTGAGAGGCGTGAGGAATGAGTAGAAGTGGTCTCCTTTTATAAGGGAGAAGAGGGGCTCTTTAGGAAAGAGTGAAAGTATTACTTTATAATATAATTATATTCGGTTTATAATGGTCCAAAAATCATTGAGGTCGAAGATAAGATGACTAATATTCTAAATAACATCAACCAATAAGAATTGGACAGGTTTTAGATAATATTTTAATCATTATAATCTTATTTATTTAAATGATTTATTAATGAGGTAAACATTGCATCATTATTGTGTCATTAATAATTTAAATTATTTGATGTCTAAAAATTATAAATAAAATATAATTATGTAGGAAATCTTTTTAGTTTTCTAATGAATATTTATAATCGAAAATCCAACATGTATAACCCTATGTAAAAATTGTGCTTTTAAAAGATGTAAGCTTATGCCATTTTTGTATTCATTTTAACTTAATTAAAATAAAGTGTCATTATCACTTACAAGTGGATCAATGGGGTCCCAAAACTGACCCAAAGATGCCCATGGTCGACCATGTATCAACCAATAGGGTTAAGACACGTTTTAGGGTAATTTAGTATTATTATAATATTAATTTTTAACCCTTATTTACCGGATTTACCCTTAACCATGGTAAATAAAATATTTACCGCAGTAATTATTCAAAATGTCTAAAAATAAAAGTTACCTATTTACACAATTTGAACATCCTGATTCCAAATATGGAATCCATTTTCCTAAATTCAAAACACAGAAGTGGCAGAAATTAATTTAAAATTAATTCCCGCTGTCAAAACAAAAAGCGTGTTTTTAAGAGATAATAACTATCAAAAGATTGACACTTGTTTATGTTCGGTTTAATTGTAAAATTATATCCAATGACCAACATTATATTAAATGGTAAAAATATATTCTAAATATACTTTAAAACCACTCAAATTCACAATTTATCACTATTAATTATTTTGATTAAAAAAGTTGTTTTTAATTAAAATTTAGTAATTTTCACTATTCATCAAAATATGAAAGTTATCCGAAAAGTACCAAAATTTCACCTTAGGCTAAATTTGATATTCCGAATCCAAAAATGAATTCCATTTTAAAATATAAAATATATATAACTTCAAAAAATATGTATTACTATTCATAACAGCTAGTTTGATTGGTTACGGTGTGTTAGAACTCGAAGTTGCGTACAACACACGCTACTGTTTTATTCAAAGGAAAGCGTACCGTGGAAGCTTGGGATGTTTCATTTTAAATTTTTGATGTCCCCATTTAGTCAAAAAGTTTAAAATATTGTATTTAAAAAGGTTTCACTATTAGAAGTTGATAAAAGTGAAATACTGAAAATGAATCTGTTCTTGCAATATGACTAAGAAACTCATAATAGGGATTCTAAAATTATAAGGATTATATAAAGTTCAAAATGTAGTCAATACTATTCATGCCCTCTTTTAATGGTGTGATTGAACTTGGTGTTGCGTGTAGTGCAAGTTATTGAATTATTTTTAAGAAATAACACACTCTGAAATCCTGGGGTGTTACACTGGAACTCGTGCATCGCGCTCAAGCAGCATGCATCGCCTACTACTGGGGCTGGTGGCATCAGTGGCCCAACGTATGGTAGTACCGCTGGTGACTCCACTAGTGCCTCAACTGCAAGAGGGTCCTGTACCGAATCCTCGTCACTCGGCAGGCTGTTAGTACGCACATCCCTCTAGGCTCTAGCTGGTCGTCCTTGAAAAGGCATCCTGAAGAAAAAACGTGACACGGTCAAATGATTTAGACCTGGTCAGCTGACCTAGTTTGAGCTGTTTTATGGGAAAACCTTTGAAAACACACACGCAATCAGTGTTTTCATCCATAAAGTTGAAAATCAGTTGTCAAGGTCCTGGTGTATGGATATGTCGGCCGCCCGCACCAACACTGGACTCCCTGAACTAAAAACCACACTCGGTACTCTTAACACTATCGCTTCACAAAAAGAAAATATCATAGTTATAAGTTATGCGGTAGAACCGAACTCCTCTGATACCAATTTGTCACGACCCGTCCTCGGGGCCCATGTCGTGACTTCCCCAAGCCCGACTTCCATAGGCCAGGGGCTGGAGACTAGCACCAAAGGTGAAATTCCCGATAACTGGGAAGGCATTGCCTTTATAAAAGTAAACAAACACCATAGAGTACAAGAGGAAGTAATACACTAAGTACAAAAGGAAGTGCTGAAAATTAAATGGGCTAGAATACAAACCCAATCGAAGTACAGCTACAAATGAACAAAAGTACAACAGAAAAAGGCAAAAGCTGGAAGAAAGGAAGCAGCTCCTGGGTCGTCCTCCTCGGATCCTACCTGAAGGGTAGGTACAGATAGCGCAGCTCCTGGATAGTCCACCACGGATCCTACCTGAAGGGTAGGTACAGATAGCGCAGCTCATGGATCATCCACCACGGATCCTACCTTAAGGGTAGGTACAGATATCCTCCACAACACTCTTGCTCGTCAACCTCCTCCGAGTAACGTCTCTTCATAAAGTCCACCTCCTGATACTGACTCGTCGTGAGGTCCACCTCCGGGTATCATCCAGTCTTCGAACACTCGACCTCCGTCAGCACTGCCCGTCTTCTGCAACAAACACAACGAGGTGCGGTCACATCCCATGCAGGGGTGAGTATAACGATACTCAGTAGGGACCCCGAGACCCTCAAGGTCTCACTAAAACCAACAAGGATATCCACAAAAAAGATATCAACAGATAACCTCTACTTAGGTATATGCCCATACATATACCTAAGTAATCAAGTAACCCATCTCAATCATGAGAAAACACAAAGATTATGAAATCAACGGATAACCACTAACCAGGTATATTCCCATACATATACCTATGTTATCAAGTGACCCATCTCAATCATGAGGTAAATACAAAGGTCATAGACTCAGCTCAAACCAGGATTTTCATTATCGAAACTGTAACTGTTGAAGAGCCCCATCTCTAGAGTGTACAGTGATCCTATCACGACTCCGAGGTACTTCTCACTAACCTAAGACTGCTGAATTACTCCTCCTATCGAGTACCTCGGGCCAGCCACCCAAACACAGTAGTGCTTCCCGCCGGGGTATGCTACCCAAACACAGTAGTGCACACCCACTAATAGCCTGCAGAGGTACTCTCCAGACGAGTACCGCAGGTGTGCACCCAAAAAAGTAGTGCTCCATCCTCCATGGGTCTGCACCCAAACAAAGTAGTGCTCCATCCACTAGGCTAGTCGACTCACACCAAGTCGATTCGGTCAAACAGTCGTCAGGTCTCAGTCGGCTACACGGTCTCCGTACTCCGTACGCTCATCTCTGGGAGGGTCCACTCCACGAGCTACTGGTCGATACTCCAAGTATCTCAAAGTCCCACAAAGAAGTATCTCAAAGGCCCGCCACGTCTTAGGGGTCTCAACGCAACAGACGACGCGTCAATCAGAGGCCCGGTCTATAAGTTACTAGCCATTTTGTCCTAGGGGCCCGGTTGGTTTCGTGTGCGAACCAACCCGGACGCATCTCAACTGTACCCAGAACTCTCATAGGGTAAGCTCATAGGAATCGTTTCTCAATTTGAACACCAACGCTGCTGACGGTTCGTCAAACAGACGTCTGGTCTGAAAGTTATCATCTTTTCCGTTCAAGGGGCCCGATTGGATTTCGGGTACAATCCAACCAGCCCACTATCCAACTGCAACCAAAACTCAGGAGAAGTATTCCAAAAGTTCCGTCTCATCAAGATAAATCCAACAAATTTGACCGCACGTCAATCGGACATCCGGAACTCAAGATATAAGTGTTTCCGCTCTGAGGGCCCGGTTGGTTTCGTGTTCGAACCAACCCGGTCATACCCAAAGTTCTCTGAAACCCTGAGTGTAATATACCGAAACGACCGTCTCAATCCAAGTATCGTATCACAGCTGACAGTGCATTGATCGGAGGTCCGTATCCAAAGTTATGGGCAAAATACCGGAATAGGTCCGAAACTGGGGGTTTCGGGCCCGGACCGACCCGGCCCGAGACCCCCTGGTCGGCCCGAACTGGGTCCGGGTCCGGCCCGGCGCGCTGGCCAGCTCGGAGTAACCGAGCTGGCAGTCAAGGGGGGGGGGGGTTTCCCCCTGTTCAATTAAATGAGCCCCCCCCCCCCCCCCCACACGTGGGGGCTGCTCCACCATCCGACTGGGGGTTTCAAACCCCCGGTCTCCCCCCCTGACCGGCCGGCCCGCTCCGGCCGGCCGGCTGCTGCACCACGGGACCGGCGCGGTCCCGTGTCCCCTACTCCGCCGCGGCGCGACGGCGCCGCGCCCCTCCACCACGGCCCCACTCTGGTCGCGGTCTCTTCCAGGTTCCCCGGCACGGCGCAACGGCGCCGCGACTTATTTGAATTCAACGGCACTGCGCGACGGCGCCATGCTTCTTCGCCCAAACTCATAGCTTCCGTGCGGTGCAACAGCTCCACGCCGCCTTACACGTGCCACAAAAAAATCAACAACCAAGGGGGGAGGAGGGTCAGCCGTGTTCGTGCGGTCCGACCTCCTCCCGTTATTGTGATATCAGGTGGCTAAAATAAAGACGATAAATAGTGATGGAAGTAATCAGGAATAAAAGAAATTATCTCCCTACGGTTTTCCCTCAATCAAAAGGAAATTCCAAACCCGCAAAAAAAAACTTTTGCGGATAAACTTAATAATGAGTTGATCTGCATTCTTGTTTAAGAAGGAAAACAATCATAAGTTTATTAATATTCTCAAATTAAACCCCTACCTCGAGCATAGTCGTCGAACGAGGTTTGTCGCAGAAAGGGACGTCGCGGAAAGAGAGGTCGCGAAGGGAGGATCGTCGTGTCGTGGGGAAAAGATTCATCGGCGTCACATCGTCGATCTCCGAAGATCCAGCGTTCTTGTTGACCTTCGTCGGAGGTCGGCGTTCTTCGCGTTCTTCGCGTTCTTCACGTTCTTCGATAAAGAATGAAGAACTTCAAGACTCCACTTTTTCTCCCAAAAACTCAACACAACAAGCCCAACAATAATAAAATAAGACTTGTCTTATTTTATTAACACACAAGCCAACGTCTTTGAAATTCAAAATTGAATCAACCAATTAGTTGAATTTAATTGCAACGTTTAAACCACCCAATTAATAGAGGCGTTTAGTATTTAAATAAATGCACGAGTTGACTTTCATTAATTGGGGGGTGCGGGTGCGTTATTGAAATTAAGGAGGGGTTGAGGAAGTTGAAAGGGTGGGGATCGTGTGGGCCCCACCCCACTAATATCCTACCTAGAGGATTAGTTAGGATGTGGGTCCCACTCAACCACTTAGCATAGGTTAACACTTACTTGAATAAAAATAAAATCTGTTGCACAGTATTTTATTTTATTCTTTAGTTAACCCAATTAAGTAAAACTCCACCCGAGCAAACGCAACTCCAAAAAAGGTGTTCTTAAGCAATTATCGGCGCTGCAATTCCATCGGTGCCCTAGAATTTCAATTCCTAGCACCAGTTCAAAATTTAGAAAAACTTGCTCGTTCGTTCACTGAACGTACCCAAGCTAAACTTCGGAAAATGATTCTCGGCACACCGGGCCTTGGAATCTGTTGCCGTCAGAAACTGCGCTCTTGTAAAATTCCAAAAAAAATTAAGAAAATATTTTCCTTGAAATTTCTGGGTCTTTACATGATCTGTTTTTGGTAACTTTTTTGTCCTGTTTCAGAGGTGTGGGAGGGTTGTCCAGGGGTGTGGGAGTGATGTCCAGGTGGTGGGGGTATACATGAGGGTGGGGGGTTGTCCAGGGGTGTGGGGGCTATCTAGGGGGTGGTGGGGTTGTCTATGGGTGTTTGGGGCTGTCCAGGGGGTCAGGGGGCAGTCCAGGGGTGTGGGGGTGTCCTGGGGTGTGGTGTGGGTTGTCCAGTGGGGTGAGGGGGGATGTCCAGGGGTGTGCTGGGGGGCTGTCCAGTGGGGTCAGAGGGGCTGCCCAGGGGGTGGGGGGGGCTGTCCGATGGGGTAAGTTTAAAATTTTTTCAATGTAAATTCTTAATTTTTCGTTGGTTCTTGTTTTGGTCTACTTCTGTTTTTCTGGTACGAATTCTTGGTTTGGTTTTTGGTTTCTAGGGAGAGCATAGGAATTCTATCTATTTAAAAAAAATTGGTTTTTTCATGTCGGTTAGTTAATAACCGACGTGATAAACACCCACCCCCACTGGTTTATCACGTCGGTTATTAAATAACGGACGTGATAACCCCCCCCCCCCCCAGTTTATCACGTCGGTTATTAAATAAACAACATGATAAACCCTCCCCACCCAAGGTTTTTAACATCGGTTAGTTAATAACTGATGTGATAAAATCTTTTATCACGTAGGTTATTTAATAACCGACGTGATAAACACCGCGATGTTATTTTTTTTACATCGGTTTTTAAATAACCAACGTAAAAACAATATTTATAATGTATGCTAAAAACCAACATAAAAAATAAAAAATAACTGACGTAATTGACGTTTTTTGCACTACTGGTTGTTGGAGACACTATTTATTTGGAGAGCGTTTTGTGGTGTACACAGACAACAAGAGCCTCAAATATATCTTTACTCATCGTGATCTGAATCTTAGGCAGCGACGGTGGGTGGAGTACCTAGAGTCCTTTGATTTCATGCTAGATTATAAGCCTAGTAAGGGAAATGTTTTGGCCGATGCATTGAGCAGGAGGACTCAAATACAGGCAGTGCAACAGGCTATCAACGAATGGAAGCTTATTTCCTTGTTCTCTAAGATGCATTTTGATGTGAAGAATATCCAAGGGAAGTCTTTTCTATCATATTTAGTTGTGACTTCTACCCTCCTGGATATAATAAGGATGAGACAACTATCAGATTCGGAAGAGCTAGTTCTACGGGAAGGTGTGTCAGGTGAGGACCCTCCTCCTGGTTGGATGATAGGAGAGTATAAAGTTCTTCGTATCCATGGACGTGTATGGGTTCAGTGGATATTAGAAAGGAACTGATGCGGGAGTTTCATGCTTCGGTTTGGGCAGTTCATCCCAGAGTCACTAAGATGTATCGTGACTTGCACCGACAGTACTGGTGGCCGGGTGTGAAGAGGGAAGAGGCTATTTTTATCAAGAGATGTTCCACCTGTCAGCAGGTGAAGGCGGAACACCAACGGCCAGTTGGGCTTTTATAGCAGTTACCTATCCCGGAGTGGAAATGGGATGATGTTGCGATGGTCTTCATGACTGGTTTGCCAAGGTCGCCTTGAGGTAATGATGTTGTGTGGGTTGTGGTTGATAGGCTCACGAAGGATTCTCATTTATGGTCAATCAAGGAGACCTTCAGTGTGGATGAGTTGGGAAGGTTGTATATCCAGGAGATAGTACGACTCCACGGGGTCCCACGCACCATTGTTTCAGATAGGGGTGCTCATTTTACGTCACGCTTCTGGTTGAGTTTTCAAGGGGCGCTGGGTACACAGGTGCTTCTGAGCACATCATACCACCCTTAGACTGATGTCCAGTCAAAGCGTATGATAAAAGTGCTTGAGGACATGATGCGAGCATGCGTCCTTGATTTTGGGGGCTCTTGGGAGAGGCATATTCGCCTAGTTGAGTTTTCCTATAACAACAGTTATCAGGAGACTATACAGAAGGCACCATATGAGGCTTTATATGGTAGGCCATACCGATCACCCCTATGTTGGTTAGAGGTAGGTGAGGCAACTTTACTGGGAACGTGTCTTGTTTAGGAGACTTCTGAGTAGTTCCAGTTGATACAGAAGCAGATGGCTACCACACAGTCTCGTCAGAAGTCATATGTTGATCACCGCAGACGACCCCTAGAGTTTGAGGTCGGGGATCAGGTTTTCTTACATGTTTTACCGAGGCTGGGACACAGACAGATTAAAATTTTTGGTAATCTATCGCCGAGATATGTTGGGCCTTTTGAGATTCTAGAGAGGGTTGGGCCGGTAGCCTATTTTTTGCAGTTACCTCAGAGGTACCGAGCCATGCATGACGTGTTCCATGTTTCTCAGTTACGGAGATACTATTCAGACCCATCTCATACCTTCCATCCTGAGGAGGTCGAGATTCAGGTAGATGCATCCTTTAAGGAGCATCTGATTGATATCGTTGATAGGAGCACGAAGGTTCTCTGTGGCCGGTTAATTCCTCTAGTACGGGTGCTATGGATGCACGTCCATTTATATTATGAGACTTGGGAGCGGGAGGCCGACGTACGTGCCCAATGGCCAGAGCTGTTCGCAGAAGAATCTTAACCACCCTTCTGAGAGAAATTCGGGGATGAATTGCTATAAGGGGGGAATATTGTAAGAACCCAGGTTTTCATATGAGGTACATATCCTTTTATTTTCAGTTTAATTGTTATGTTGAGGCCTAATGTGGATGCCTAACTTGACCGAAGGAGTTACGGAGGTGTCCCGGGCTTTTTCAGAGCCCAGAATGAAGTTTTAGGTTGGAAATGGTCTGGAACACGGTTTGTGCATGGCCTGTGCACGGCCAGGGTAAATCGAGAACCTTGGTGCTGGCTTGGCAGAGGCTAGAGCATGGCCTGTGCATGGTTTGTGGAAACTATGCGGGGTGGCCATGCGGTTTCCCCTTGCCTTCCATTAAGGTCTGCACGGTCTCTGCATGGTTTTCCAGGTCATGCGGGTAAACCGTGAGACCGACTGTGTTTTGAATTTTAATTATTTTTTTGGTAAATTAATTAAAATTTTATAAAAACATAAACCTATTCCTCTTCGTTAATCGGATAGCAGGGGGAGGCATCAGGGAAAGATCTCAAGAGGCTTCGGAGGGATTTTGATCCTACTTCTTCGTCCGATCTCCGTTTCAACCTCTCTTCATCTTGTTATATCCGCAATGGTAAGTCCTCGATTCCTTTTTAATGATTCTTATTTCTTCTATTTATGACAAATGCAGATTAGATTGAGGCTCATATGCCCTAATTTCTCATTCTTCATATTTTCTTCAGATTTCTTCCAAATTAGGATGAATCATAGCCTGATACTGGACGAGCTATCAAGTATGAGCCTAAGGTAGGTGGTCTCGTGCTTTTTGTTGATTTTCAAGATGTTTATATATACCGGAGTGTCACGCGCCCACTTTTGGGGTGTCACTTGAACCTGGAATTTAACCCTGTTATTACTTAGCACGTTGTAGGTAATCTGAATAGGATGGTATGTGCTTGAGTTAGGTTATACACATTGGACAAGAACCACCCCTTGGGTGCGTTGTCTTGAATGGCTCTTTTATGGATTTTGACCCAGGATGCCTATGAGACATGCCTTTTCCTTCCCTTGTGGATTGTTAAAAATGGAAATTGAGTATGGATGGAATTGCAATAGAATGAAATTGTAATTTAAATGGTTTCAGGTATGGGATGGAGTTTTTCCCTTGACCCTTGTATGCTAATTCTTTAATTGCTAGCCCACATGAGTTAAATTCTTTTAACATATTAAAATTTGAAACAAATTCATGGGTGAACCATGGAACCAATGTGAGTTTCCATGGACGGACTCATACGAGACTTGTTACTGAAATGACGAGTGGATCATGGATCCAGTATGATATTCCATGGATGGACTCAACAGGGCATGATATGTCATGGGCGATACCCGGATCTTATTTATATGATACCGAGGATGGGCTTAGATGACGGACTATACTGCACCTAGAGCGAGGCTGGGTACCTAGGTGGTTCACCGGAATGGGCTTGTAGGGTGTTGGTGGATTTTCTCTTGGAGTGATGCCTAGTTTCCGATTTGAGTATTCCAGGAACGGGCTCAAGGAATGGTTGAACACTTGAATAAAGTGATTAATGAATGGAATTAATACTTGAAGTGTCGCCAAGCCAAAGCACAAGCTTGGGTCAGTCTTGCTAGTTTCTTTGTTTACTACTTTCCATATTACACTGCCTGTTTATATATTCACTGATAGATTAGCACGGATCTTTTGTGGTTTTCTACTGGTATTTAGTCTCACACCCTGTTTGGGTCATGTTTTTGGACCGAAGCAGATTATATGATATGAGGTGATGAGAAGGGGAAAGGCCCTAGTACAAGTACTTGACTTGCTGCTCAGAGTAGGAGTGCACGGGACCAAGCTGAGGCTTGCGATGCGACAGGGGATTAATTTTGTTTTGTTTTTGGTATTTGGTGTACTTGTACTATGTTTTATTGTATTGCACCATCATATATATATCAGATCCTTCTATTGTTATCTATTTCTGTTGTCCATGTTTTTTCTACTGGTTACCTTCTTCCGCTGTTGTATGTTTGTAATTCTGATGTGATAAATTGGTAATGAGGGCATAGTCTCCCCACGGACTCACCTAGGCCCTTGCTGCTAGTCGGCAGCCTCTGGCGTTTGGGGAGATGCGCTTGAGGCCATGTGGCGACCGGTCCGGCTACCAAGTTGAATGGTAAGTCGGGTTGGGACGTTACAAATCCCAAGGGGTCACTCCCTATATTGGCATACTCACTCCATTCTGATCCCAAATGGATTATTGAGTTTCATGAAAACCTCATAAAAATAAACATCAATCCCAAGGCTTTCCACCATAGGTATAGATATAAAATAATGTGATGCAGATGTATTGAAAAGATAATATACAAGATTTGAGGCTACTACGATCGTGCATATCATTGTAGATGGCCATATACCCTATTCTTAAGGTATAGGGTGTATAGAATATATTCAGCCTAAACTGAGGCCCTGATACATAAGATCACTACCTAGAACAAGACCACTCTTGTTTCTAGGTAAAATAGGTGCATGCTTCCCTCAGACACAACCACCACCTTGGCCTGATCGAACGACACTATTGTAGTTACCAGCCTGATATAGATCTGTGAAACCTACTCTTGAACCAGATGATGAAGTTGACCTACTTCGACTAACTGATGAATAGAGAGTCATTCCAAAATGTTTTTTGTATCCTATCCTACCTCAATCTCAGCACTAAAATGGGTCTTCATCACACTAATTCCCCATGTGTCCCCATATACCATACTAATGATAAAAAACTGAGATACCAACCCTAACAGAATGGTAGGAAATACACTCATGAGAAGCCTCAAATCATCACTTCCTGGCACTGAAGCATGAGCAACTGGGCCGAGAGATAACACTGCTTTTCATTGTGCCTCCATATTTCCTCAGGTTCCACTCTGTAATTAGTGACTGATTCACTATTTTAGTAATATATGTTAATCTTAACACATTAAAATGGGATATAATGACATGTCTGAGGCCTTACTTGGAGTGTATCTCCCTCGATTCCTCATTAGAAATATATAACATCATAAAACACTACAACTCTATAAAGAATAACGAATACTCCAAAAAATTTCAGGGCGCCTTGATCCAAATGCATGAACTCACTAGCCCAATATACTATCATAGCCTCAAGGAAGAAGTACTACTTAAACAGGCTTTATAAATCCTCCCAAGTCATATCTTATATCCTATCATCCTAGTTCAATAAATCAATCCCCTGCTTTTCTGATCCCGGAAGATTGTAATTTTTGATATTTAATCTCTTCTTAGAAGGTATATTTGTCTGATCAATGATCATAAATATAGTCTCAAGACGCATCTTAGTAGTATATGGACCTCCATACCCCAAAAAGGTTGGTGGATGCTACTGTTGGAACACATGCGTCTACTCATCCATACACAAGGTAGGTTGTGGTACTCCCCAAAAAGTCTTCATATAGAAAAGAAAACCCATACTAAACTATTCCATGGCACCTATGTATGGAAAAATAGTTGGTGTCATAGCTGGTACTATAGAACGATCCACTAGTATCCATTGACCCATTTCCACATGAGTGTGGTCATCACAACCCTTATGGAATATGGCAAGAGGCCATGGTGGTGGAATGTATCTATAATTCCAAAAACCCTCCCCAGAAAATATTGACAACCATAATTTCATATATAAAACTGTTGGATAGGTAAAAACCTTCCTGTAAATGGGTTATACTCTTCTTTCTTCTCCTAAATACAGGACTGGATATAATGAAATGGTAATAACATCATTAGAGACACTAGAAAACCCCACTTAAAAGCTGGTTCAAGGTCAATTTACATGTTTTCACCAAGCTCCATTTCATTTAATTCAAATTTAGATTACAATTCTCTTTTAAATAGTTGAACCAAATAAATCAGCACTTATAATCCATAAGGTCCCATAAACCTAATTAACCGAAATGCGATGTCTATATAATCTATACCATAACAAGTTTCAATCATTTCAATCAATGGTACATGAATCATTTTTTTATAGATGGTTGCTTGGGGTGTCTATTGTAGCCTAATCAGGAAAACACTATTTAGGTTACAGAAGACACTATAAGTACCAACCATGTTTTCTCAGTTACCTACAAAAAATATGTATCAAAACATAAGGTTTTTCAAACAAGTCACATATCACCAAGTCATGTATCCAATCAATACATCCTATATGGCATGAAATAATGTGTAGCATGTGAATTATAACAGGTTCCTAATATTACGCGTGATATGCATACCCATATCTCATTGGGCTGTAATGAAATAGAACCCTCGATTATACCAATGTTAACATCACAATTCAAGTGCATCACCCAATGGTAGAATAAAATCAATTTTAATATCATTAAATCTTGAAAACAACATTTTATATTTGAAGCAATTTCGTTTTTTTCTATATGTGGGTTAGCATCTCCTAGACAAGACTCATTAAAAAATTCCATTACCTTATTAATATTCAATCAATCATTATAAAATAGTAAGTCAAAATATAAAATGATCTAATACCACTCTCTATAATCCTGACATGGATTCCATAATCCAGTACCCCATGCTAGTGGGTTACATGACCTCAATCATATCTCCCTGAACATAGAGGCTTCTGACTAACAGTGAGGTCCTAGGGTGTGTTCATGGAGAGACTATTCCAAATTACCATAGTGTAGCTTAGTGGATATATATAGTAACATATAACTAGTGGAAAAATATATAAACAAATGGTAAAGAGGAAACATACACTAAAAACACTAGACCAGTAACACGCCATAGTGGAAGCAGTAAAACTGTGGATAACAACTCAAGAAAATGAAATTAATACTCAAAATTTGGAATCTAAATTATATCCAAAAATATGATGATACTTTTTATGTATCTACAAAGCTATAAAATTTTTATATAAGTAGCCCAATAAAATATATGTATCGAAATATCAAAAAGACAAAAAGGGTTATCCCATATAGCCTCACAAGCCTCAGCTAGGTCTTATACTCCCCAGCTCCTAATCATTTCACATAGTTAAGAACATAATTGTGGGATATTCCCCTAGTCCCTACCTACATTAATATAGTCTGTCTAGGTACCCAACAGTGGCTTGAGAAAGGGTGTGAGATAAAATCTCAGTAGGCCACCACCAACGGTGTCTATAAAAAGTTAAGTTCATACAATACAAACTAAGTAGTGTGAAATTTAAATCATAGGTATAAAAGAAATGAAACAACTTCCAATAGAATATCTAAAACAAGTAAAGTGAATTTGACTATCCAAACATGGCTTCCTACAAGAAAAGGGGGCCAAGATCCTATAAAAAGGTAGCAGTAAAGGAATCAAAAACAAACACCATAATAATGGGGTATACAAAATATCTCATTTTATCCACAACCACGTCATATAACTTGTTTATCTTATAAACCAAATTCACACTGTATAACCATCATGTCACAATTTTCATGATTAATCCATATAATTAGAATTGTGTGACCCCATAGGGTCGGATCCATGGTATGGTGAACCAAATCAGCCTCATCGAGTCCCAAGAGCATCAAGATGGAAACTCAATTAGACATGGAATGGGTTCTAGGGAGAATTTAAATAAACCATGTCATCTATGAACCCAAGAAATCTGGATACAAGGGGTATAATGGCCCATGTAATCACACATAATCCAGACCCAAGGAGAAATTCCAACCAAGGAACCCGCTACTGTTATCATGTCCATGGTGTAACACACCATAACACCCTATAGAATAATTTATCAATAAATTCAATTATCATTCCATACCATGAGTTCATCCAAATCATATAACAATTCACATTTAAATAGTTAACCAATTCTCATCATGTATAACATGGAAAAGAAGGAAAACCATATCCTAATCAATCATTTCATTTCAATTCATTTATAACTAGAATTCCAATAACTAGTAAAGAGAAAACAGTAACATCCCATGGGTGGTATAATAAAGGGAAAATTTAAAAGGTGCACATCTTGGGTGGCCTAGGTTAGGGAAACAACCTCCAACTAACTCAAAAAAACTAGTGGGAATCCTAAACTAGTTCCAATTCATTTAATTCGAGCATTTAATCCCTTGTAAAGGCACTATCGAGAAGTTCGACGTGCGACACAATTATAACTAGATCTATAAATAACCAAATCGTGCAGGAAAATTATAGACCACATATAGTAGGTTTGTATTAGAGTGATCATCCAATATATTCTTTTAATTCTGTCCAGATCATGGGAAAATAAATAATAGGCAAAGAACCTCGATATAGGGAATATTATTTTTCACCTAAATAACTCAACTAAAACGAATTCAAGTGAATAATGACATAAAAGGAATGAAGAAATGACGGGCCTAAATCCAACGAGACCGATGATGTTTGATTCTATGTTTTGATGGATATTTTTCACCAACGTGTATAAAATGGATTCAAATAGGATCTCCCATGGGTATGCTACTATACAAAAAAGGATAATGAAATTAGTTTTTAGATTATAAACATTTTAAGTAAAATTTATTCATTTTAAAAAAATACATTGGGTTGTACGGTTGGTTAAACCATGCACCAACCATGCACCATTTACTTCATAGAGGGGTTCCCTGCATGGTTAGTGCATACGAATTGCCTAACCAGTTGAAAAACATGTCTCATCCTACAATCAAAAACTATAGAGGTTATCATATGGGTATACACCTCTTTTTCAATGGTTTCCTCCAAAGTTGTGGGCTCCTTCCACCCTTTTTTTATGCCTCACACTTTTAGACAAACTATGCGGCCTAACTCATATGGTTTTCCACTAACCGTATGGCTTGCCTTGTTTTTCCAAAAATATAAGTTTCAAGATATGAACAAGACCTATACACCCGAACAAACCCTTCATCACATTAAGAACTCACATTAGGCCATAAAAAGCATTTAAACTGAAAAAAAGTTCGATACCTCATAGGATAACCTAGGATCTTACATGCATGTTCATTGTCATCTTTCCAATATAATATTATGCACTCTACTTACTATATTTTTCAATTTTATTTTTTATATTTACTAAAAATACAATAATTTTACTAAACTATGTATATTCTAGTTCTCTGAAATGTAATATTAATACTACCTACAAATATATATTTATATAAAATAATAGTTCCTTATCTATCCCTTTGAAAATAATACTATATAAAATAACTATATGTATTCTAATTTTGAAAAAAAATATATTTTTGTCTGATGTTTAATTGATTGTGTTTTACCCATTTCAATATTATTTTTTCAGACAAAAAGGCTCCTCATATATTTTAATCTCAGAAAATAATAATATTTGTATAGTTTCTTAAGTAATTATATACTATTTATTTAACATTATAAATTTAATAATAAAATCCATTCAGTAATATAATAGAATATAAATAAATTTTTTAAAATTACAATTATAGTTTCTTTTGTGTTTATTCATTTATATATCTTCTATAAAATTTTCATTTGTATCATCCTGGAATCATTTTAGTAGTTTATTTACATTTTAAAATTCTTTAGAATAGTTTTAATTTTACATATTCATTTTTTTATTTTCTACCCTATTTTTTCGTAGTTTCTTCGTAACATCTCAAACATGCTTATAATATATATTCAATTTCATTTTTATACTTTATTAATTCTAAGAGTCTTACCTAATTCTAAACTTGTATATAATGACATCTATTATCAAGTGTTCACTTGAGAAATATTTCATTATATCAATTTCTTTGAATCAGTTAGTGTCCTTGTGGGATATTATTATTTTATACATAATATCTAATAGAATTAAAGGTGAATTTTTATTTATTATCTATTATATCCTATATTCCCTTTTTATTCATTCATTTATATATTATTCTTCACCTGGAATTTTACACCTATTTGGGTCATTACATTTCTAGATTATATTCCTTTCCTTCTACTTCCCAATATCACATTTAATTTTTTTAAGAAATTTTTAATTTATATAACAGAAATAAAATATATCTATCTTATTCTTTCATATTATTTTCATTCTCATTCATATTCTCCATGGGTATGTAGTTATTTTTTAGTTTATGGATGAATAAATGTTTCATCCATGCTATTTAACTAGTGATAATTTACATTTATATAGATAAATAGATATATTGATAGATAACCACCTATCATAATTTGTAAAACATTTTTCATTAATATTTTTATATCTATAATATAAATAGGCCTACATTTTTCATAAATTTATAGGATAAAAATAAAGATAATTGGAATTTATTAAAACTGTTTTGGTTAAGATTTTGGATGATTCATACATGTTGTGTGTCCTTTTAATAACTTAAAAAAATCTACAATAGTCACACAAAAAAGAATCATTTAAAGGTTTATTTAAAATTAATTTTTTATTTATATTGTATAACACATTAATTTTTATGACGTAATGTTTACTATATTCCTGATAATTTTCAAATTTTTATATATTTTAATATATTACATCATTGTTATTTTAGAATATAATAGAAATATTTTATCAAAAATATAAATCAAAATGTGTTACATATTCTCAAATAGTTAAGTTGTTTATTATTTATATACAAAGAGTTCAATGAATAATTATTTATTATTTTATAGTTCGTTTTAGTTGTTATTATTTTGAGTGGGGAAGCTATTATCAGCTGTCTAATTCATCTTAATATTTTTAAAAGATAAATTAATATTTTTTTTGAAAAATACAATAATTAATTTTTATTTATTCATGTATTTTATATATGGGGATTTTAGGGAATCTCCTTCCCATCTCAACGCTTGTTTTTAAGTTTATCAGTGATGGATAATCTCCAATAATATTCCATGTTTTTTCAGTTCCACTAAACGTCACCTCCTTGTAAAAACTAAATAATTTATCTTAAATATTTAATTTTAATTAATTATATGTGTATTTTATTAGTGAATATTATCTTAATTAAAATAATAGGTAACTTCTGCAAGCAAGATTTGAATTTATAAGGTGATTAAATTGAGGATACACTTTAGGATAACATTTATAATACCTTATTTTTATCTTACTCATATGATGTATATGGAAATTATTATATTCTTGTTATCCATGAATCACGAGACATCACTTATTATTTTTTTTAATGAAAATTATTTTTGGTTGGAAGGTAATTTATATGTTATATTCTTTCTTCTATAAAAATGGATCCCCAATCCTTTACCAAATATACTTTTTTATTATTATGTATTCCTAAGATTCCACCTTTTAATTTTCTGATATGATGTTTTAATAAATATTTGACTTAATATTCCAACGACAACTGTTAATTATTTTTATTGGTTATATATTTTCCCATGGTTCTCTTTCTCTTTTAGGTTATCTCTAACATAATTGTTTTTTTATAAATTCAATACAAATGGAAAATTTATTGATGTATCATACATGGTGGGATAATGTATTTTACTCATATTTAATTTGTTTGATAATTTTTTAAACTATTGGTTATAGAATATATATTTTAATTTGTTTAATGTTTTTATAAACTACAAAGAATTTATTTAAAATGGGTTTTATATTTACATTTTCTAGAAAATTTCCATCCAATATTGTTGTATTATTTTCTAACTCACAATCAAGCTCTGTTGCTTTTATTTTTCACTATTACATAGATATAACAAAGAATTGTTTGTTAATTCCCTATCATATAAGTTTTTTAGAGTTTCATTTTAGTATTGATTTAAAAAGTTTTATTTTTCAACTTTATTACTTAACAATGAATGAAATAATGTGTTTTGTATTTGTTTTCTGTGTTTACATTTTACGATTTTTACTTGTGATTTTTAACAATTTTTTTAGGGATAAATTTTATTTAAATTAACCTACAACTACATTAGATTTTCAACCACTAATAATTCTTAAATCTATGAATTTGTTCTCTCTTATTCATCAATTATATTGACTTAATTATTCAATATTATTTTTTATCTCGGAATATTAGTTTCCTTATTGAAATAATTTTTTGGTAATATATTTATACTTTGAATGTAATGAAGGCTCAACAGTTATGTGTCAATATCTTAAATGAAAATTTTTAAATGTGACCTACCTTATTTCATTTTTAGGATGATTCCAATTCAATTCCATTTTCTAATATAAGTTCTTATAATATCCAAATATTTAAATCAGTGTTTAATGGAGTTTAGTGTATTGAGAGCACTCTATAGGTCAAGGTTATCTTTCTTGAATCTCATCCAATATAAATTTATATGATTCATGACATTCATATTTTTTTATGAAATTAAAATTTTCTAGCTTATAGTGGTCCATGAAAAAAATGGAAATGAATCTATGGATAAATTCATATTCTTAGAAGGGAAAAATGTTACTAACTTTCAAGGGTTTTTATTTTTTTGTCATTTACTTATAATTTAGGTATGCTAATATTATGTGTAATTCATTTCATAACATCCCCATAAACATTATTTTTTTTCTACTTCATCAAAATTAATTTTGAATATGGTGTAGAATGTATAGATGAACTAAATATTTATCTTTTAAGAAAATTACAACTTTCGGTTTCTAAAAGAATCGTATATGATCAATTTTAATATTTTTATGATCAATGTTTTAATTTGAGAATAAAACATTCAAAAAAATTATTTATTATGTGACCAAAATAAATTCAATGTTTTCATAATTACAAATAATATCTTGTAAATCATATCTTTCTAGAATAATATAAAAATAAGAGTACACACACTATATTTATTCTAAATAATATAGGTAATAACATTAAATTTATCTTTAATTATATTAAATAATTATTTAAAAATTTAGTCCAAATCATTATATCTAAAAAATGACCCTTTGATTCCCTATAGGAATTTTTTTCAATGAATAATCCTAGAAAGTGCCTTATTTGATATATTATTTCCATAAATTTATTTAATAGTAAACAACTATATTATCTATTACCTTAGAAAACTTTATAATTCATAAAAAATTAAAAAATTATCTTCTGCATTCCTTTTCCTTAAACAATTTTTACAACAATAACATCACTATTTTTAAGTGTTTCCAGTTAAAAGATAACTAAATCCATTACTTGAGTTCAAAAAATTGTCAAATTTATTGTTTTTATTTTTATTTATTATACAAAAATACCAAAAGAACCTTATCTAATTGGTACAACTGCAAAACTAAGAATGAAATGAAATAAAATTTTGGAATTTCTGATTCCAAAAACTAGGAGATGTGGTAGTATACTGAAGATCAAAACTGGACATCTAGCCCAACTTATTGCTTAGTAATTTATCAATAAATTTATATCAATTAGGACTATTATAAATATTTTATAAAGTAGATAATACTATTCAAATACATTAATTTAACAAAAAGTTTATAATATTTATAAATAATAATAGTTCAGTTAGGCATGGATTTTTAAGTCATAAACACTATCAAGCATGGTTTTCTTTTTTAAAAACATAGGGTGTTAAATTATTCTCCCCTAAAATAAATGTCATCCCCGCAATATGAACATGTGATCTGTAATCAAAGGCTTCATATTGAAAAAATCCTTTTTGGAAAACCCATGTCATTAAAAGGGTTAGTAAAAATTCCCCTTAAATATTGAAATAGAAATAAAAAGTTCATCTGGAATAGCACATAACTAGGTTTACTTGTAGGAGAAAATTGTTGGGAAGTGAAAAATATGGTCATGGATGAAAAAGATTAAATAATTATGGGGAGTGATAGAGATAAATGATCACAAGGAATTGAATGATCAAGATAAGGTTAATGACCCTAAATCCATATATCTGTGATGAGTTAAAATAATGTTAATTTAGAAAATATTAAGGTAATATAATGGTATTTCTTTTCAATATAATTTTCATATACTATACATTATTATCATTAATGTAATTATTTTTACAATAGTTTACCAAGAGTTTTTGAATTTTCAAAACACATCCCTTGGGAGTGTCAAACTAGGTCTGCTGCCAGGCCCATTGTAATGCATCAAGTGACGATCAATTCAAAGCCTAATGCACCCTTTTTAGAGTAATTACACCTAGGTACAAAATTTATAGATCCACATTCACTTTTTGTATCTAGAAAAGGATTTAATTTCTTAGAAACTACTAACTCTATACGTCACCAATATTCCTTGATATTTTCCAATCCCTAGGATTCTCACTAAATTATTCTATTCATTTTCCCTAAAAATAACTTTACCTTACTATGATGATGACTATAGATTCCCAAGACTTTAAAACACATTTATACATTATTTTTAGAATAATAATCAACTAATTACAACCCAAGGACCATGTTCCCTAGTTTCTTTTGAATAATAGGTTCATAATACATCAAAGTGAGACCAGAAATATAATTTATTTATTTTATTCTCCATAATGAGATCCTAAATCCATTTTAGATCCCAAAATTTTATATGATAACATTAGTAACACATAGATAAATGAGCGAGATAAAACCCCATTAAGGGAATGAACATGATAAGATAAACATAACATGTGAGTAAAAGGTATAACATAATATTATAAAAGATAAGTCTCTTGAGTGATCACATAATGTCATAAAACAAAGATCCTGGTATGATAATAACATGTTAACATAGGAAATGTGGGGAAAACATGAAACTTGACATAAACCTAACTCAATACTAACCACCGAGAAATCATCACATAGTGGACAGAGTCCCCTGTTGGATTAAGTTTACTCACAAATCTCATAAATTATGTGTCACATGACTAAATTATTAACCAATTAATTAAATGGATATATAATTTTAGAAACACAAATAACATTCGTATCATTTACATACATATGTGTTCTATATAAGTAAATCAATCATAAGGCATAACATAAAAATTACCCATGAAAAGAAAATGGGTAGCATAATCTTACCACAAATCATAATCAAAGTAAATTTCATAATGAAGGAATTTGATAAATAAAAATAAGTCATGTATTACCACTTCAAAGTAAGGTATAATAATCCAAATATATATGTGAGATACATATATACATAATTTATAAACAATTCATAACATCCAAGGTTTTTGTCTTTGATTAAAATGTATTTAAAACATTATATGGGATATTTCTTGAGTAAAATACCAATTTCAAATTGAATTAATTACTAAAAATCTAAAAAAATAAAAAATAGATAGAAAATAATTTAATTAAAAATATCTATGGAATTTATAAATAATCTTGAAATAATTAAATTTTAATTATTGTGGGTAATTATTAACATGATATATAAGTTAAAAACATCATTTTCACACTGTTGTAAAAAGGATAAAAAGTACCTTGTTTATAAAATGAAAATAGGATTCCTTTAAAAAATATTTAAAAACTAAAATATGGGTATAAATTTCATTAACAATTCATTTTTATAATGTTAAAAAACATTCTTTAAAATATTATTAGAAAACATGGATCTAGAAGAAAAATGATTTTTGATCAAAAAGAGAAATAAATTATGAAAACAATTCTCAATAATTTTAAGTACTAAAGAGAAAAAATTGGTGATAGTACTTGATAATTTCATGAATAATAAGAGTAGAATAAAATATATTGGGTTTAATATGGAAATAACAAACAATTTCTCTAAGGTATACTTAAACATAAACAATCATAAATAATGATGAGATCGTGTAATAAACTCTTACCACTTTAGTAAATTTTGAATCATTACCCATGTGAAAGAAGTAAAATTAAATGAATCTTTAAATACCATTAATATAAATATATTCATGATATAAAACTCAATGTGATGGTATATATACAACACAATATGAATAAGTGGTGAATATGAAATATGTCTCATAGAGTGAAATTGAGATGGCAAATCCCTTACATCGAGTCCATAACTGTCGAGTCGGTCCTTTATCTCCAGTAAAATAAAATTTCATCAAATTTTTTTCTTAATAAAATTTTCTAGGTATAATAAAATATACTTAAATATTACTTAATTTATTTTAAGGGAATAATTAATTACTCAATCAGTTGTTTCCACACCATATATTTTGAGGATGTTATGTTTATAAATTAAGAATGATGTCGGTGTGTCGAACATAGTCAAATGGGTCATTGTTGTATCATATACATAATAATAATAATTAACTAATTATAATTATTATACAGAAATTATCCTTTTAAAAAACCATGAATTATGGTTATGAAAAATGAACTACGCTACAATCTTGGAGACGGTTGGTCATACGTGCGCATGTGTAATGTTTCGATTTTTCAAAGATCATGATGGAAAGAAGGTAGGTGTTATTAAATATTTACATAATAAAATTATATCATAAATATCATATAATTTATTCAAATACTATTAAATATACCATTTATCTGTTGTGATAATAAGAAACGGATCCCAACGCATTGTGAGGCGGTAGTCAACTATACATATATACACCATTATCATTTATCCATGGAAGGTAAGGTAAGAAAGTATATGATATATTAATTTTATATAATGATTAATATGTAATTAATATCAAATAAAAATATTAAATCCATCATCATTAATAGATATGATTGGTGATGATGGAAAATGACTTACATCGATTCACGAGGCAGCAGTTCGCTGAACATATGAATGATAACTTCATTTTTCCATTTGATTAATGAATATATTGTTATATGTTATTAAAATATAATTATAACATCTTATTATATTGTAGATACATATGTTATTATATCAACATATTTGGTTAATATTTCATGGAGTATGAGGAATGAATAAAACAAAGGTTCTCTGTTAAGAACAATATCTCTTCTTTGTGCCAACTCTATATGATTACAACTAATGCATATTTATGGAAAAAAATGACTCTAGAATATTGGGAAGTTATTAAGGAAGTTATTTTTTAAGTTATTTTTCAAAATAAAAGGATTTTTAAGTGTGAAGTTCACATGATAGTGGGTTCCATTTTTTAAGTGAGGGAAAGGACACATTTAGAAGTTTTGAAATGAAAAAGATATACCCATGTTTTAGACATGAAAAAATAATAAAAACAGGATCATTATAAAACCATAGATAATATAAGATCTAAAAATTTCCATGAAACAATAATTATACTGGTTTTTAGAACATTTTAATACTTTTTGTTTTAGTATATCTCCTGATAAACCCGTTTTAACCTTACCATTGTTAATTAATTTTTTCAATTTTAAATATCCATGATGATAAACAAATTAGTTGTAATTTTATATATTATTAATTAGGATAATTAAAAATATTTAATCTACTTTTCCAAATTCAAATCATTAAAGTTTCATAATTTAATTTAAAATTTACCCTTTAAATGTGACAAAAAAAAGTTTCCCAAAGAAAAAGATTTCAAAAGCATAAAAAAAATTTATATCAAAATTCAAAATTAAATTGATTAAAATAAATGAAATTGTATTAATGATACTATAATTGAACTAATTTTATATTGAAATTTTTTTAAAATAATATGTGACAAAATAAATACATTAAATGAAAAGTTAGTTTTTAATAAAAACAATATTTTTAACTATTCATCTAGAAATTTATCTTTTCCAAAAATTCTAAAAAATTAATCCAAGGATAATTTGAACATATTTATTCTAAAAATTTAGTTCATTTTTTCATTTAAATTTTCTAAAATTCTACAAAAATGAATTTTAGTTTTTTCACAAAAAGCAACGAAAATTATATTTTTGAGAAGAAATGTTTTTTCGAAGGATGAAATGTGTTCACTAAAAATTTAGTGAATATTTCCTTTGATAATATCAATAAATTTATATTTATTAGGGAATTTGTAAATATTTCATAAATTAGTTATTATTGTTCACACCTTCAAATTTAACAGCTAGGTTATAATAGTCATAAATAATCATGGTTTGTTTAGGCTCTATGTTGGATGTCATATAAGCTATAAAAAATGATTTTATTTATTTTAAAACTCAAGGTGTTACAGAAATGAGCCTATAATAGGGCTATTTTCAAAAAAAATTAAATCCCCCATGAATATGAATAAATAGATTTCCATGGGTTTTTCTCCTAAAGAGCCATTAGAAAACCCCAAATTTCCTAAGTATTTATGTATAATTGTTTAGTGATTTTAATTAATTAAAACAATAAAATAAGGGGATTCATTGTGTGTGGTGGTGTAAAGAAACTAAAAATGTTATTCATGAAAACTATTAAACACGTGTTTCATGAAAAGGATCTGATCTGTTGAATTAGTGGGTGCCATGGACCCAACTATTTATTGCTTTTGATTACCATGTCATGTTTACAGTTCATTATACATGATGTCATCATACCATTATAGTGTATAATTTTCTACATCCACTGTAGAAATGGTAATGTCCAAATATTAATTGTCATATCTAGATGTTATAGCAGATCCCAGGGAATAATGAGAACCTTGAGATACAGTGACATTAATCTTAAATATATGTTATATGGTCTAGATACATCTCACAGATTCGACACAGTAGATCTTTGGATATTAGGTGTTGGGGGCTCATAAACATTGATACTTCTTCTCATGATGTTCGCACTTGGTGATCTCTAGTAGTGAGATCATGAGGACTGACCCGCCAATAGGAACACCACATGATTTGGGTGTCATTGGATGTTCTTTTCTACAATCATGTGTAATCGTATCTTAAATTGAGATCATTATCAATGTATGTAATTTAATTATGTACATTGATTCAAGACAAAAACCATATCAATGTAGTCGTGGCAAGTTAGTTTGTGTTGGGTGCGTCATTGGTTACATGGCATTGGTTGAATAGTTAAGAAAGGATTTGTCGCTTTCAGGTTATGGAAGTAACATATCTGAGGCTTTGTTGATAAGAATGGATGTACCTTTATAAGACCATGTCCATGGCAGTCGAAGTTAAATTCATCCAGTTAAATCAACAAACAATAAAGCAAGAAAAAGGGTGATGGCATGAGAGTGTTACATACTTTACGATATATTGCAGACAAAGATATTATATTACACAATACGTGTTTGTAGGTTGGTTGTCACTACTGTGACAATCCTTATCTCTTCAGGGGCCACGATGGGTTACTAGATCCCACTCTTGGTTTGTGAATAATGTTCACTACTATCGAGATAAGATCTTAGAGAGTCACAAACAATAGTGCATTCAAGAATCTGCCATGTTTAGCTGAATAGGTGTTTTGGACATGATGGGCCCCGCCATTAGGGTTTAGGATTTTTTCAAGATTAAATTATCACTAATGAAACAAATAAATTCATATTATTCAAGTTTAAAATAATGAATATTGAATTTATTTATTAAATATATTTATGGGTTTTAAGTAATTACATGAAAGAATATTAATTTACGAATATTAAATTATTCAAGGTTCAATTAATATTTCTAAGAGTGAAGAGTAAAGTTAATCACTCATTTATTATCATGTAATATTTTAATATATTACAAGTGAGTGATAATAATAATTATGACTTAGTTTCATAGTCATAATATGTCGTTAACAGTGTGTTGATTATTTAGTGTTTGGGTTGGAATTTTTTGGTAATTACAAAAAACACTTTAAATATAAGAGGAGAGGAGATTGTCAAAGACTATTCATGGCGCTTCTATCTCCGATCCTCTCTCATGATCTATAGAGAGGCTCTGGATCCAAGGGTCTCGGATCGAGCTCTCTCTCTCAGGCATCGCCAACAAAGCGATGCAGTGATCGTTGGAGCATAGAAGGCATCGTTGGAATTACTCATTACCTCTAGAATTATGATGAATGGCGCTCATGCAGATTCCTTGAAGTGAATGTGGACGATCTAGAGGATTTTGATGTCAGATTCTTCGAGCAGTGATCACCAACGATGAGCAGGTATCATGCACGAATTCAGATTTAAACCAGGAATTTTATGGTTTAATTTTGTGCTTAAAACCCTTCACACGAGATCCTTGGTTTTGACCGGGATGCTCGTCACCGATGTCGACAAGTTTATGTCGATCATCAGTGATTTTTTTTAAAACCCACCTATTTGGGGATTCTTTTACATGCCTAGTTCAAACAATTTGTATCTGAGTGATGTGTGACAATTTTAATTCAATTGAAAAATTAAATTTAAAATAAACTATAAAGAGGGTGTCGATACGATCCCAACACCACAACCAGAATCTGAATCAGATGTCAGGTGTCCAGTCTACAGACATCCAAAGTTATGAATTTGGGTTTAAAAAATTTGTGTGGGTCATCGGAATAGTATTTTATAGTGATTTTAATAATTTATATTATAATAATTATTATATTATAATAATAATAATAATGGTTTTATTTTAATATTATAAATATTACTTTCTAAATCCTAAATAGGCTTTAGAAATTTTAAAGGGGAAAGGGGGTGAAAGACATGTTTAAAACAAGGAAAGACTTAGACTAAAGTGTTTTTTAGACAAAATTTATATCAAGTCCTACAAAGCAGGTCAAGGATTAAAAAAATTAAAGGTGGGGGTTGTTAGACCTGCAGAAGCAGATCAATAAAAAAAAGTGGAAAGTGGTGGGAGACCTGAGCTGGTCTCCCTCTTCCTAGAGAGGCCCCCTATCTTATCCCTCCCCATGTTGTGCAGCGGTGCACTGCACTTGGGGTGGCGACGACCACCCCTCCCTCTGGCCTTCTCCCTTTTGTAGTGGCACAACAGACCACCCCAGCACAACCCATGTTATCATGAGGCCGCCTCCCACACTGCTCCCATGGAACCAGTGCACCAGCCTACCTACACCAAGTACGTGAACCCCTATCCCTCTGCTGGAAAAATGAGCAGCAGTCCACATGCCACCCTCCAACCCTCTCTCACACAGAGGCCTTACTTGCGCCAGACCTGAGCTTGTTGTCCATCTTGGCTGCCTCGCCTTACTCTACCTCATTCCGGCATCCCGCTCCAGTGCCCTATAGCCACAGACTAGCGCTGCAAGTAGCATGCTCTACTCCGCCCAGGCTGGCCACCCCTCCACCAGGCGAACCAGGTGGCAGTCATGCCGCACTCCAGATGAGCTCCCCCCTAGGCGCGTTGGCATCTCACCACAGCGAACCATCCTGAAGACCCACCGCGCACTCTAGTAGTGTCACGCACTAGCGAATGACCAGTCGCGACCTTCTCCTGGTCCAGATCGGAATGGGATCCCCCTGCCAGACCACCCCTTGTCGGATTGTGCACCCATAACCTCCATCGCACCAGCAAGCATCCTCCGGGACATACAGCAGCTGCCAGTCTGAAACAGAGGCCACCACTCAGTCCTCCTAGTGGGAAGGTAACATGTGCTGCCCAGAAACTAGTCCATGCTGGTTGGCCCTACCCAGGACGGGCCTGAGCAGACCCACCCAGTCCAAGATGCCTATGCACGGGGTCGGAACGGCCTAAAATGAGCCTGTGTAGGTTCTCCCTGACCCGCATCGGCCCTATCCGGGGTTTCTAGGGCTTCAGTAATTTTATTTGAATTAAAATATAATTAAATTTATTTATTTATTTATAGTTGATAATTAAATTAATTTAACATTAAATTTTTTATTAAAATATATTGCGGTTTAATTAATTTAATTGGTGTTTAATTAAATTAATTATTTAATTTAAATTTTGGTTTTATAATTAAATTAATTAATCGGGATCGAACAACGATATTTATTGAATTGAAATTCGAGTAAAATTTTAATTCAATAAATAACACCCTCAACATTTATTTTAAATGCATTTTTAATGTTATTCTACATTAACTTTATATACGTTAGTTAATTCATATACTGGTCATGATCCCTGGACCTACTAATGTGTGTTAGGTGCATTTTATTTAATTAATTTATTTAGTTATTGTATATGGTTTTGTAATAATAATTGTAATTAAAAAAAGATGATCTGCATATTGTCTCAAGTGTCATTATTTTTATAAGGGCATGTGTTTCCATTCTCAGAGTTGTACATTATACCCCGAGACCCCCCGCCTATGTGCGTGTATAGTTTTATAATGAAGAGACGAGGCATGACACACTTCGCTGAAAGTGACTATGACACATCATACAAGAGTTTCATTGGATGGGTAGATGTTGTTATTCATGTTGAAAGCCATGTGACTAATAGTACTTACGCCAAGGGTCTTTTTTGGTCTGTTATTCACTCAACGAATCAACCATTAGAACCGGCTCATAATCATGTGTTCATTTTGTTTTCTATGGTTTATTATTTTGTGCATGTGTAGTTAGAGCATGATCACATTGTATAATAATAAACAAGCATGAAAGATAAAATGAACATGTAACGTAATGAAATTTCTATTTCTTGAATAGTCATTTGTGAGTTTGATCACATTGTATGTTCTTATAAAAATATAAAATTAATTCTTTCATCACACAAAAAATATTAAAACCCTCAAAAATATATCAATTCTATGCAGGCTTCCATCATTCAAATTTTGACAAAACCAGAGGTTTGAGGTGCCAATCATGCCATAGCTGAGGGTGCCTCTTACTACCAGGGAGTCCTTATAAGAATGATGGGTTGACTTAACTAAAATTGCAGTAAATAAATATTCATAGGTGTCTTGATACAATTTTATAGGAAATAATTAAGTAAATAAAGATCTGATTTTAAGAAGCTGGGAATTCGCTAAACAGATCAAGGATCCACAAGATAAAGCGATCGGCTATCCAAAAGCCCACATAGAACTCTCCAAGTAGTGGTGTATCTATAGCTTGTAGACTATGTGGGGTGGTTCTGGGATCATTTCCACTATAATACTAAAGCTGAAGAGTATTATGATTCTAGCATAGAGGGTTCCTAGAATCCATAAAAATAATGGGATACAATAAATGATTTAAATAATCAATCAAAATGTCTAAACTAGTAATCCAAATTTAAGGCACTAATCTGCTAAAATTCATTTTTGTGGAAAATAACTAGATATAACACAAGTTTAAATACTGTGATATTATATTTGATAGTGTAAATGTCCACACTGACACGAGTATCCATGAATAGTATAGGCATGTCCACATAGTCTTATGATAAAGGAAACTCAAGGTGTTAGTGTCTCAAACACTGTTAAACTACCTCAGGAAATGAGTGTGAAATTTCTTATAGGAGAAAAATGCATAAAGCGTATGATAATTATTTCATTAGGCTTCCATCAATGTCTGGTGCCAGTTGTGGTCGCTACACTAGGACATGGATGATATAACATGAAGTCTCATCTCCGAGATGTTTTTATGGAGAAAGCGAAGCAATGATATAAATAAGGCGATGTTACACCGACATGTGTAAAATGAAATGTTGATCATGATCTTCAGATATATCCCTTTATTATATCATTTTCACCCCTTCACATAAGTTTCGTTTTAAGTTATAAATTGAACAAGTATTGATTAAATGATTTATTACCTAACTAAGTAATGTTTTCCAATATAATAAGAATATCAAAGATAATTTCATCTTTAATTATTATTGCGAATAGATTGAAAGGAAATTTGAAAAGTACAATAGGCAAGTAATTCAAAACGCACCTTTGAGAATTCCTTTAATCAATGAGGTATTAATAAAGGTTATTTTTATTTCATATTATAAAATAATACTATGGAAGTTTGAAAGCAATAAACTGATTTAAAGAAGAAATTTTCCACTTCTACATCATGAATATTCATCAATGTAATGTTTCCTTTTTACTACTTGGGTATTTAATAATATATTATTTTTCATATGTGTATGTAAATAAAGTTACCATGTATAGAAACCTTACTAGAAGTCAGGTGTACTCTTCATGTGGTTGTGAAAGGCTGATATGTAGGCCAGTGGT
The DNA here is from genome assembly GCA_963277665.1 of Viscum album. Classification (NCBI taxonomy): domain Eukaryota; kingdom Viridiplantae; phylum Streptophyta; class Magnoliopsida; order Santalales; family Viscaceae; genus Viscum; species Viscum album. Next base: position 646,068,802 of record OY728158.1, on the reverse strand, counting down.
GAGAAGTACAAGACTTCATTAATTTTCAAGTGAAAGATTCATGTTGAAAAATTATTGAGTATAACCTCAAACATTGATCTCATATGTCCTTGGATACAAGATTACATTCTTTCAGGTTTTATAATGAATTTAGTTTTTGTTAAACTCGGTCACTAGTTCAGTAATATACGAATCATAGGCAATTAGTGATGAATATAAATGTAAGACTTATACTCAGTTGTGATAAGATAATTCTTTATCATGTAATACTAAAAGTAGACATCATGAATATACTGTGTATGGTATTTAGGATAGACACAGCTAAATACTATTGGTATTGTTGACATCTTTAGTTTGGACAAAGATGACTTTAGAAATAAAGGTATGTCACAAATATTTTTAAAATAATTCTACAATAATGAACTATTCCAAGTAAAAGCTAGAGGTATATATACTTTATAAGATTTCTTTAAGTAATTATAGAATAATAAAGTGAATTATATGCATGGTCAAGAGATATGAGTTGCTTCGGGTTGGGATACTGCAGAATATCTCGACCAAGCATTCTCCAATCAGGATAATGTAGCATTGAGTAATTCCTAAACACACATTACCTTATCGACATCACGACATTGATGTTAATGAGAAGGATTGATCATGAAGTCTTACATATCAAAATTGATCAACAAACATGTAGCGCGGATCAATTCCTAAATGAAAATTTTATACATCAAAATTATGTGTAATTAATATCAATGTTACAACTTGCATAAACTTCCATTATATTTCATTAAATTATTTTCAAATAACAGCAATATCCCACAACCATATTCCAACTATAATTAAAAATGGATAACATAAGAGTCATGTTATGAAGGAACTAGTTCCACGAGTGCACGTGAAACATAGTATGTTCTAGAGACACATACTATGTAGGAAGGATAAAACCATGGTGATGGATTTTAATATTTACTAGGGTCAGTGATCTATTATTTAATGTGAATAATATTTCGGACAAGTATGGAGTGTATGGAAATTAGATAAATTGATAAGACCTACTAAAATTCAATTAATGGATTCCATGTATCAAACTGTAAAGGGGATTATTATTTTGAATACTGCAGTGGGTATTCAAGTGAGTTGATACATGGATGGTACAAGTATAGTACCAATAACACTTGATTGGTTTGACCAAGTCATTATTCTTAAATCTTTTAGAATTTTACTTATCATAGAAAATTTTATGACCATATTATTCAGCATTGGATTTCATTACCACCAATCTTGGATGGTGTCTATACGACACAACCAGAAAGGGATGGTCACATTTTAAAATGCTAATAAAGGTTTCAAGTTACTGAAATTTGGTTTAGGATTAATGTAAGAAACATGATCATAGAATATATATTTTCAAAAAATTATTTCCATGCATCTACTAGAGGATAGTCAGAGTGCCAAAATTTTCCAAGTAAAGTATGTTCGGCAACATATGAACAATAGACATTGGTCTCATAGTTTGTTGAGACAAAGCAACCTATGTTCTAGGGAATGGGATATAATAAGGTAGATATATAGGTTTCTTGGCCCTGGTCAATCATATATATATTGACACTGTATTAAAAAATACAAGTTGGAACAATTCGAGAGATGAATTGTTGTTTATGTCACAGGGAAAAATATCATCAGGTTTACATGTTCAGGACATGGGAAGAGATAAACATGGCGAGTCTAAATCCATACGTTGAAGTGATGGATCTATCATGTATTCCATGATATATACAAGAACTGATATTTTCCAGATATGCTCAATAATATAAAAATATCAGTTATATCTAGAAGTACTGTAAGGGATGCAGTTAGAACCATATAATTGTACTTCAGTAAGTACCAAAGATATGTACTTGGTAAATAGAGAGGAAGGATATGAGTTTTTGGGGATAGAAACTAGTCTTCTATAGATCAATGTGATCTACTATTGCAGTTTGGTTAAAGGTGACGAGCGAGTCAAGCACATATCTGCAAGTAGTAGCCACACCTACAAAGACTGAGTACATTACAGCTTCTAAGATATCTAAGAAGAAGTTAAATGCAATTATTTTTTCCAGTTATTGTAATCACACCTGGTAATAAAATTATTATCATAATGTAAATTATGATACTATTACTAGACAAGATGTCAAGTTTTGATAGATTAAAAAAGGGTTATACTTGGAATATCATCTCTTGAGAAGTTTTACTCAATAAGATAAGGTCTTTATAGCATAATTTCCATGTGGTGGAACTGTGGTGGACCCTTAGCCAAAGTTGTTACTCAACAGAAACATGGAGTTCATGATGTGATTGGCTAACAAGTTTGGTTAGCAAGTTGGCTCTAGTGAAAGTGGGAGTGTTGAAATAATGATTTCCTTATACCAAACTATTTAGTGCTTTTGATTACCATACTTTGTTTACAGTTAGCTATACATGATGTTATCTTACCATTATAGTGTATACTTTTCTACGTCCACTTTGGAAATCATAATGTCCAATGATTAATTATTGTATCAAGAGCTTATAGAAGATCCATGACTATAATGAGAACCAAGAGATACTATTAAATTAATCGTAAATATATATTATAATCTCTAGATACAACTCACTGATTGGAAATAGTATATTTTTGACTATTAGGTTTTGGGGGCTCATCAAAATTGAGACTTATTCTTATGAAGTTCGAACTCGGTGAGCTCTTGTAGTGAGATCATGAGGACTAACCCTCCAAAAGGAACACCACATGTTTTTTGTGTCATTGGATGTTCCTATCTATGATCATGTGTAATGGTCACCTGACTTGAGATCATTAACAATGTATTTCATTTGATTACGTACTTTGATACAAGACAAAAAACCATGGAAATGAAGTTGTGGTGAGGTAGTTTGTGTTGGTTGCATTATTGGTGGCATGGTATTGGTTGAATGGTTAATAAAGGATTTATTTCTTCTGGGTTATGGAAGTAATATATCTCAAGCCATGTTGATAAGTATGACAGTACATTTACAAGAACATGGCCATGGCAGTCGAAGGTAAATCCTTCTAGTTAAATCAATAAACAATAAAGCAAGAAAAATGATGACAACAAAAGAGTGCATCATACTTTATGAGATATTACATACAAATAGATTATATTACATAGTGCGTGTTTGTAGGTTGGTTGTCACTGATGTGACAATCCGTATCTATTTAAGGGCCATGATGGTTTTCTAGATCCTGCTCTTGGTCTATGAATAATATTCATTGTTGTCGAGATAAGGGTCTAGAAGGTCACACACAATATTGTATTCAAGAATCTTCCATGTTCAGTTGAATAGGAGTTTTGGACATGGTGGGCCCTGCCACTGGGGTCTGGTATTTGTTCAAGGTTAAAAGATCACAAATGAAATAAATAGATTAATATTATTCAAGTTTAGAATAATTAGTATTGAATTTTTTTATTAAATGTATTTATAGGTTTTAAGTAAATACATGAAAAAATATTAATTATTTAAAATTAAATTATTCAATGTTCAATTAGTATCTATGGGAAGGAAGAGATGATTTAATGACTCGTTTATTACCATGTAATACTTTAATATATTAAAATTGAGTGATAATAATATTTATGAATCAGTTTTATAGTCATAATATATCGTTAATAGTTTGTTGAGTATTCAGGGGATGGGTTGTCATTTCTGGGTAATTACAAAAAAACACTATAAATATAAGAGGAGAGGAGATTTCCAAAGACTATTTTTGGTGGTTCTCTCTCATCTCCTCTCTCCCATTATCTAGAGAGAGAATCTAGATCCAAGCAGCTCAGATCGAGCTCTCTCTCAGGCATCGCCAGTGATGTGATGAGGTGATCATTGGACCGTCGAAGGTGTCGTCATAATTCCATGATATCACTTAGATTATGATGAACAGTGCCCCCAAGAATTCTTTAACGTGCATGTGGATGATCTAGAGGAGTTTGATGTCAGATTCTTTTAGCAGTGATCGCCAACGACAAGTAGGCATTGTGCACGAATTCAGATTTAAACCAGGTATTTTATGGTTTAATTTTGTGCTTAAAAACTTGCACGCGAGATCCTTAGTTATGATTGGGTTGCTCTTCACCAAAGTCGACAAGTTTAAATTGATCATCAGTGATTTTTTTTAAAATAAAACCCACATGTTTGGGTCTTCTACTACTTGCCCGTATCAAACAAGTTGTATTCGAGTGACGTGTGATGATTTTAATTCAATTAAAAAATTAAATTTTCATTAAACTATAAATAGGGCTTCGATACAATCCCAACACCACAAACAAAATTTTAATCAGATGTCGGATGTTCAGTCTGTAGATTTCTGAAGTTATGAATTCGGATTGAAAAATTTATTGTCGGTCACCAGGATAGTATTTTCTGGTGATTTTAATAATTTTTATTACTATAATAATTATATTAGAATAATAATAATGGTTTTGTTTTAATAATATTATTATTAATTTCTAAATCCTGAATAGGATTTTGAAATTTCAAAGGGGGTAGGGGGTGCAAGACTTGTTTAAATCAAGGAAAGACATAGACTGAAGTTTTTTAAAAAAAATTAATATAAAGATCTGTAAATCATGTCCACTTTTACAAAAAATGAAAGGTGGTGGTGTCGGACCTACAAAAGAAGGTCAATCAAAAAAATAGTGGAGAGTGGTGGGAGACCCGAGTGGGTCTCCCTCTTCCCGAAGCGGCCTCTAGCCTTCTCCCTCCCTGCGTCATGCAATGGCGCACTACACTAGGGGTGGTGATGGCCGCCCCTCCCTCCGGACTCCTCCCTTCTATAATGGCATAGCGGGTCACCCCATCACTATTGGAATTGCAAACCAAAAATATGAGTCAAAGCTGCCGGCGGCGTCATTTATTACTTGCACATTTTTTTTCTTCCATGGGTCAACCTCCATTTATTTTCTTTGAATGAATTTAAATGCTCTGCATTTAAAGATTTGGTATATCTTTGTACCGTCATAAATGCTCAGCATTTAATATTTTGGTCTTTCGTAGATTCTCTGTATTTAATGTTTTGGTCTTTCTTTGTACCAACATAAATGCTAGGCATTTAATGTTGTGGGTCTATAAATTGATGTAATTGTAGCCTGAAATTTCAATCGTGAAAAAAATTGTGAAGTTGTGTGAAATACAAAGCTTGAAAGCTTCTTTGTGCCGTGTGCCAATTTTCTACCTCTTCCATTCTTCCTCTCATATTTCTCGGCTTGTATAGCCAACAAACTGGTATCAGAGGCCAAGTTACCAAGATCCTCCATTTTTTTAAGATGGCCGCAATCCAACCGCAAGTTACGAAGTTGTCCAAGGACAACTATGAAAGATGGTGCATCCAGATGAAGGCATTATTTGGGTCGCAAGAATTATGGGAGATCGTTACCGACGGGTATGGTGTACCCACTATGGCGGAAGAAGCTGCCTTCACGAATGAAGAAAAGACGACCCTCAAAAATCAAAGAAAGAAAGACAACAAGGCGTTCTTCCTCCTCTATCAAGGGTTGGATGAATCAACGTTCGAATAGATTGCCGAAGCAACATCAAGCAAGAAAGCTTGGGATACCCTTGCCACCGTCTTCAAAGGTGTTGATCGAGTGAAGCGGGTACGTCTTCAAACATTAAGAGTGGAATTTGAAGCAGCGCACATGAAAGAAGGTGAGAGCATCTCTGATTATTTCTCAAGATTAATTGTTATTTTTAACAATTTGAAAATGAATGGTGAAAAAATGGACGACATTCGAGTTATCGAAAAATCACTTCGATCTCTCACAACCAAGTTTGAGAATGTGGTTGTGGCAATCGAAGAATCAAAAGATTTAGAGAAACTATCCATTGAAGAACTGATGGGGTCGTTGCAAGTGCATGAGCAACGGATGCAAAAGAATATCGGTTCAACAATAGAGCATGCCTTGGAGTCCAAGTTGACTCTACAAGAACAAAATAATGGCCACACACAACGAGGCGGTCATCGTGGAAGAGGAAGAGGGCGTGGATATTATCCAAGCCATCAACAAAAGCAACAAAATCCTACCAGCTTTCGTGGGAGAGGGAATGTAGGAGGACGATTCACGCGTGGTCGTGGAAACGCAAAGAACATTCAATGCCATAACTGTAAGAAATTTGGGCATTATGCGTCTGATTGTTGGAGAAAAGTGGATCATGATGAACGATCCAACTATGCCGAAGCATCTCATCATGAAGAAGAAGGTACCACACTCCTCCTCGCACAAGAAAAGGCATGTGAACGCCCCGATGTTTGGTATCTCGACACGGGTGCAAGCAACCACATGAGTGGTAACAAACAACTGTTCGAGGAACTCACCGAATAAGTTCATGGCGACGTGAGTTTTGGCGACTCATCCAAGGTACCCGTGAAAGGCAAAGGTAAGATCAAAATCTATCTAAATAATGGAGAGTCGAATTACATTTCTAATTTATATTACGTACCAAGTATGAAAAATAATATCATCAGTCTCGGCCAACTTCTTGAGAAGGGGTATGTCATACACTTGGAAAATTCTCTTTTGTCTATAAGAGATTCTCACAGGAGACTTGTTGCTCAAGTCCAAATGGCGAAGAATCGCATGTTTCCGCTGCATATCAACACAAAGGCCGAGGAGTGTCTCTTTGGGCTCATGAAGAATGACTCATGGAGATGGCATCTACGATTTGGACATCTGCATTTTAGCGGGCTTAAACTTCTATCCTCATCAAGCATGGTGCGCGGATTGCCAGCAATTAAAGTTCCCAATCATGTGTGTGAGGCGTGTACACTCGGAAAACAACAAAGGAACTCATTTCCAAGTGGAGTGTCTAGAAGAGCAACGGAACCACTTCAGTTGGTTCACACTGATATCTGTGGACCACTTGAAACACCGTCACTTGGAGGTAATAGATATTTTATTACCCTTATTGATGATTTCAGCAGAAAGTTGTGGGTGTATTGCATCAAAGAAAAATCTTCCGCTTTAACTGTCTTTAAAACTTTTAAAGCTCATGTTGAAACTGAAAGTGGCCACAGAATCAAAGTACTCAGATCTGACAGAGGTGGAGAATACACCTCAAATGCATTTCAAGATTTCTGTAGAGAACATGGCATCAAACAGCAATACACTGCAGCCTACACGCCACAGCAGAATGGCATCGCAGAAAGGAAGAACCGCACCATCCTCGACATGACGAGGACCATGATGAAAGAGAAAGGCTTGCCAAAGAACTTCTGGGCAGAAGCAGTGGCATGTACTGCCTATCTGCTCAATCGGTGTCCAACCAAGAGCGTCAGAAACATGACACCACAAGAGGCATGGAGTGGCTACAAACCGAGCGTAGCACACCTAAGAATCTTCGGGTGTGTTACCTACGCTCAAGTTCCAGAAGCGAGAAGAAGGAAGCTTGATGATCGTGGTGAAAAGTGCATCTTCATTGGCTACAATGAAGAGTCTAAAGCCTACAAGCTCTACAATCCACTAACCAATAAATTAGTGGTGAGTAGAGATGTGGTCTTTAGCGAGGAAGAAGCTTGGAAATGGAATGATGAAGAACCAAACAAAGAGATTCCAGTCGAAACAGAAGATCCTGAAGAAAGGCGTGATCATCAGGAGAAAACGCCAGCAACACCTTCCTCGGGCACATCATCAGTACACAGGAGTCCAGGAGGACATTCCATCACTCCTGAAAGGACTCCATCAAGTCAAAATTTGGCGAGCTCATCCTCACCCATGGCGCCCATAAAGATGAAAAGCTTAAGCGACATTTATGAACAAACCGAAGAGGTAAATCTTTTTTTCCTGTATGCAGATCATGAGCCTCTGACGGTTCAGGAAGCCGTAAGGGAAGAATGTTGGAGAATGGCTATGGGAGAAGAAATTTGCGCCATAGAGAAAAATGACACATGGGAGCTGACCACAATTCCTAATAGCCAGAAATCCATTGGTGTCAAATGGGTGTACAAGATCAAGCGAAATGCTAATGGTGAAATCGATCGCTACAAGGCAAGGCTCGTAGCAAAGGGATACAAATAGAAGTATGGGGTGGACTATGAAGAAGTCTTCGCTCCAGTTGCTCGCCTTGACACTGTGATAATGATTATCTCTCTTGCTGTTCATCACAGTTGGATGATCTACCAATTGGATGTGAAGTCTGCATTCCTGAATGGAATTCTAGAGGAAGAGGTCTATGTAGACCATCCTGAAGGTTTTGTTATGCAAGGGGAGGAAGAAAAAGTGTATCGACTGAAGAAAGCTCTTTATGGGTTGAAGCAGGCTCCTCGTGCTTGGAATGCACGCATTGACAGCTATCTTCAAGAGAACGGCTTCACCAAATGTCCATATGAGCATGCAGTTTACATCAAGAAGAACGATCGTGGCGATATAATCATTGCATGCTTGTATGTTGATGATTTGCTGTTTACAGGGAATAGTCGACATATGTTCAATGATTTCAAGAAGGCTATGTTCAAGGAGTTCCAGATGACCGACGGAGGTCTCATGTCCTTCTTTCTGGGCATATAAGTAAAGCAACAACATTGAGGCATCTATATTTCTCAGAAGAGGTATGCTAAGGAGTTGCTTGAAAAATTCAACATGGATAATTGCAATGTTGTAAACACACCTGTGGCAATGAGCTTAAAATTGACAAAAGATGGAGAAGGAAGAAGTGTTGACTCGACTCTCTTCAAGAGTCTAATTGGAAGCCTGAGGTATCTCACAATCACAAGGCCTGATATTGTCTATAGTGTTGGGCTTCTAAGCAGGTACATGGAAGCACCAAAAGAGTCACACTGGTTAGCGGCAAAACGTATCCTCGGGTACGTTAAAGGAACAATGGATTTTGGTCTTTTTTATCCATACAATGAAGAAGCAAATCTGCATGGATACTCAGACAGTGACTGGGGAGGCGACCAAGATGAAAGAAAAAGCACCACTGGGTATGTATTTTTTCTTGGATCGACTGCTTTCACGTGGAATTCAAGGAAGCAAAGTGTGGTCGCCTTGTCTACATGTGAAGCAGAGTACATGGCGGCATCATCCACTGTTTGTGAAGGAATCTGGTTGAGAAATCTGCTGAAGGAGTTGAAGCATCCGCAGGATGGATCCACAGTGATATATGTGGATAACAAGTCGGCAATTGAACTTGCCAAAAATCCAGTGCAGCATAGAAGAAGCAAACATATTGATACCCGATTCCATTTTTTGCGAGATCATGTGAAGCAGAAAACGATAAAATTAGAATATTGTCATACTACGGAGCAGGTGGCTGATATTTTCACAAAGGCATTACCGTCAGATGCATTCAAAAGACTCAGAACGATGCTCGGAATGAAGCCGGTTTTGGTTTGAAGGGGAGTGTTGGAATTGCAAACCAAAAATATGAGTCAAAGCTGCCTGCGGCGTCATTTATTACTTGCACATTTTTTTTCTTCCATGGGTCAACCTCCATTTATTTTCTTTGAATGAATTTAAATGCTCTGCATTTAAAGATTTGGTATATCTTTGTACCGTCATAAATGCTCAGCATTTAATATTTTGGTCTTTCATAGATTCTCTGTATTTAATGTTTTGGACTTTCTTTGTACCAACATAAATGCTAGGCATTTAATGTTGTGGGTCTATAAATTGATGTAATTGTAGCCTGAAATTTCAATCGTGAAAAAAATTGTGAAGTTGTATGAAACACAAAGCTTGAAAGCTTCTTTGTGCCGTGTGCCAATTTTCTACCTCTTCCATTCTTCCTCTCATATTTCTCGGCTTGTATAGCCAACAATCACAACCCTAGTCCACCCGAGGCCACCTCCCACACTACACCCATATAACTAGCATACCATCCCGGATACAGAAGGTATGTGACCCCCTCTCCCTCTGCTGGACAAACTAGTAGTGGTCCACAGGCTACCCTCCAACCCTCTCTCAAGTGGAGGCCTTACTTGCATCGGACTCGAGATTGCTGGCCGGATTGGCCACCTCGCCTTGCTCTACCTTATTCTGGAATCCCTCTCCAGCACCCTACTGCCACAAACCAATGCTGCAAGCAGCACGCTCCACTTCGCATACGCTGGAAGCCCCTCCACCAGGTGAACAAGGCAGTAGTCACACCACACTCCCGGTGAGCTCCCGCACTAGGCATGCTGGCATCACGCAACAGAAAACCATCCCAGAGACTTGCGGCACGCTCTAGTAGCGCCCCACACTGGCGAGTGACCAGCCGCAGCCTCCTTCTGGTCCAGATCAAATGGGGATCCCCTCGTAGGACCACCCCTTGTCGGATCGTGCACCCACAACCTACATCACACCGGTGTGCGTCCTCCCAGTTGCGTAGTATCCGGCAGTCTAAAACTCCGGTCTCCACCCGATCCTCCTAGAAGGTAGGTAAAATGTGTTGCCATAAAATAGGTCCATATAGGTTTTCCCAGCCCGTGACAGGATTGAGCAGACCTGCCCATCCCAAGATGCCTCTGCACAAGGTTAGAAAAGCTAATAATGGGCCTTCCCAGGTTCTCCCTAAACCACACAGGCCCTGATCGACGTTTATAGGGCTCCGGTAATTTTATTTGAATCAAAATTTAATTAAATTTATTTATTTAATTACAATTGATAATTAAATTAATTTAATATTAATTTTTTGTTATTAAAATCTAATGAGGTGTAAATAATTTAATTGGTGTTTAACTAAATTAATTAATTAATTTAATTTCTAGTTTTGAAATAAAATTAATTAATTGAGACTGAACGATGACCTTTATTTAATTGAAATTAGAGTGAAATTTTAATTGATAAAATAATTCCCTCGACATTTTTTTTAAATGCAAGTTTAATTTTATTCTACATTTAGTTTATATACGCAATTTAATGCGTATATTATTCATGAGTCATGGACCTACCAATGTATGTTTGGTGCGTTTTATTTAATTTCTTTATTTAATTATTTCATATGGTTTTGTAATAATAAGTGTAATTAAATAAAAGTTGATCTGTGTATCATCTCAAATGTCATTATATGTATAAGGGTATGTACGCCAATTCTCAGAGTTGTACTTTATACCCCGAGACCCCTCACCTACGTGTGAGTATAGTTGTATAATGATGAGATGAGGCATGACACACTTTGCGCCAAGTGATTGTGATGCACCAGACAAAAGTTTCATTGGATGAGAAGACGTTTTTGTTCAATTTGAAAACCATGCCACTAAAGGTACTTACCCCTAGGGTCTTAGTTGGCCTGTTATTCACTCAACAGATCAACCATTAGAATTGGCTCACGATCAGGTGTTCGTTTTGTTTTGCATGGTTTATTATTTTGTACATGTGTAGTTAGAGCACAATCACATGGTATAATAATAAACAAGTATGAATTATAAAATGAACATGTGACGCGATAAAATTTTTATTTCTTTCATGGTCAGTTGTGAGTGAGATCACATAGTACATCCTTATAAAAATAGAAAATTATTTCTTTCTTCTCACTAAAAATAAAAAAATCCTCAAAGATATACCAAGTCTAAATAGCCTTCCATCATTCAAATTTGGAAAAAACCTGTTGTTTGAGGTGTCGGTCATGCCATAGCTACGGGTTACTATTACTACCAGGGTGTCCTTATAATAATTATTTGTTGAATTAACTAAAATTGCAGAAAATAAATAGCCATATCTGGCTTGTTATAATTTTAGAGGCATGTGTTGACTAAATCATGTTCTGATTTTAAGAAGTTGGGACTTCACTCAACAGATCAAGGATCCATAAGTTAAAGCGGTCGGCCAGCCAAAAGCCCACCAAGAACTCTCTAAGTATTAGAGTTTCCCTAGCTTGTAGACTATGATGGGTGGTCCCAGGATCCTTTCCATTAGAATAATCAAGTGATAGAGTATTCTGATTCTAGCACAGAGGGTTCCTAGAATCTGAAAAATTAGTGGGAGAAATTAAATGATTTAAATAATTAATCAAAATTTATAAACCGATAATCCAGATAAAAGTCACTAATCTGCTAAAATTCATTTTTTCAGAAAATAGAAAGATATACCATAAGTTTAAAAACTGCGATATTATATTGGACGAAGTGTATGTCCTCACGGACACAAGTATCCATGAATAGTACAGACACATCTTTATAGTAATAGGATATAGGAAACTCAAGGGTAAAATGTCCCCAACATTGTTAAACTACCTTAAGAAGCGAGGGTGAAAATTTCTTACAGGAGACTCATGTATAAACCGTATGATAGGTATGTCATTATGATTCCATCGATGTCTAGTTTCAGTTGTGGTCGCTACACTAAGAAATGGATGATATATCATAAAGTCTCATCTCTAAGATGATTGTAAGGAGAAAATGAAATAATGATATAAATAAGGTGATGTTACACCAACATGTGTATAGTGAAAGATTGATCGTAATCTTCAAATATGCCCCTTTATTATATCATTTTCACCCCTTTAATCAAGTTTCATTTTAAGTTATAAAATGAACAGGTATTGAGTATATTCTTCATTACCTATCCTATTAATGTTCTCCAAGATAATAAGAATATCATAGATAATTTCATCTTTAATTCTTATAGCCAATAAATTGAAAGACAATGTGAAAAGGCCAATAGGAAAGTAATTCCAATGGAAAATTCATGACGTCCTTCAATTAATTAGGTATTAACAAAGGTTATTTTCATTTCCTATTATAAAATAATACTATAGAAGTTTAAAAGAAATAAACTGATTTAAAGAATCAAGTTTCCACTTCTAAATCAGGCATATTCATCAATGTAATGTTTCCTTTTTACTACTTGGGTATTTAATACTATATTATTTTTCATATGTGTAATTAAATACAATTACCAAGTATATAAACCTTACTAAAACTCAGGTGTATTCTCTAAGGGGTTGTGAAAGGGTGATACCTAGGCCAGTGGTGAGAAGTACAAGAATTATTTTATTTCAAAGTGAAGAATTCATGTTGAAAAATTATTAAGTATAACCACAAACATTAATCTCATGTGTCCTTGGACTCAAGGAGAAATTCATTCAGGTTCTGGAATGAATGTTGTTTTTGGTAAAATAAGTCACTAGTTCATTAATATATGAATCATAGAAAATTAGTGATGAATATAAATGTAAGACTTATACCTAGTTGTGAAAAAGATAATTCTTTGTCAATGTAAAGACCCGTAAATTTCAAGGAAATTTTTTTCTTAATTTTCTTTGGAATTTTACAAGAACGCAGTTTCTGACGGCGCCTGATTCCGAGGCCCGGTGTGCTCGGAATCATTTTCCGAAGTTTGGCTCGGGTACGTTCAGTGAACGGACGAGCGGGTTTTTCTATCTTTTAAACCGGTGCCCGGAATCGAATTCTGAGGGCACCGATGAAATCGCAGCACCGGTATTTTCTTAGAAACGCCTCTTCCGGAGTTGCGTTTGCTTGGGTGTGGTTTTTAATTTTCGGGCTTAAAGTTAAGAAATAAAATAATTTTGCGACAACTTTATTTTATTTCACTTAAGCCACTTGGAAGCCACTTGAAGCCACTTTAAGGCGGCTTGAACTGAGTTGAACCTGATAGGATACTATCCAGAAATATCCTACTCTCTTGGTAGGATATTTGTGAGGTGGGGCCCGCACGAGCCCCGCCGTTTCTTTCCGCTAAGTAACGCACCCGCAAAAACCCGTTATTATGAAATTCAACTGACGCGTTTCTTAAATTCTTAACAGACCATTTAATTGGGTGGTTTATTTCGTAAATTAAATGAGCTGTTTCTTTCGTTTAATTAATTCAACGAATTGATGGGTCGTTACTTACCCGTTTTCGTTTGTTGACATAATAATAAAATAAGACCAACCTATCTTTTTTTTTAGGATTACTCGTTGAGAGAGGATCCTTGAACCTTCAACCTCCTTTGCGAAGAACGCGAAGAACGCCAAGAACGCGAAGAACGCCAAACCCGGAAATCGACGACGCGACGCCGTGATCCGCGACGCCGACGTTCCCTTCCTGCAATGTTCTTCTGCGACGACTCTTCCTCCGCGACGGATCTTCGATCGGCTGCTTGAGGTAAGAGTCTCAGACTTTTCTTTTAATCTCCTTTGTGGTTCTTTACCAAAACACGGATTTAATTAATTAAATTAAATCTGTTGTTTCATGGTCCGTTGAGTTCGCCGACTCAACGCCGTGTTCCGCAACGACGCGACGCCCTTCCACGACGACGCGACGATCTCCACCTCCCGCGATGAGCAATTCCACGAAGGACGTGCGTACGACGACGACCTACGAGGTAGGGATTTTATAATTTGGAATACCCCTCTTTATATTCAAGTGAACATTCTTTAAAAATTAAAGAACCGGTTTCAAATGAACAATTTTATTTTATTAAAATTGTCGGTTCATGTGTTGAACAATTTCTCCCGTTGTTTTTATCTAACGCGGAGGGTGCGGGTCAAACGAACACGGCCCGGAAAACCCTCCGCCGTACTTCGTGTTTTGCGGATTTGGCGGGCGACGACACAATATGATTCAAGGGCAATTTGATGATCCCGCAGTGAAGAACGGAACCCGGGAGGAACAACGGCGCAGACGAGAAGGAAAACGGGCCACCGGAGCGACTCCGGCGGCCCGCGGAAGCCGGCGGCGGCGGCGCCCGTGGACCCGCGGCCGCGCGGGTCCGGCGCGCCCGGGTGTCCAGGGAGGAACCCCGCGGGTGCCGCGGGGTTGTCACGCGGCGCCCCCGGGTGTCCAGGGCGGCACCCCGCGGGTGTCGCGGGGTTGTCACGCGGCGCGTCCGGCTGTCTGGCCGACACCCCGCGGGTGCCGCAGGGGTGTCACGCGGGGCGGCGGCTCCCCCCGCGTCGGCCGCTCGGCCGAGCCGCGCCGGACCGGCCCGGGCCAACCGGGTCGGGTCCGACCCGGTTCGGGCCGACCAGGGGGGGTCGGGCCGGGTCGGCCCGGACCCGGACCCCCCCGTTTTTCGGACCGCTTTCGGTCAAATGCCCTTAACTTGAGCTACATGCCTCCGTTTGACGAGCCATCTGCGGCAAAGCGACCCTTGGATCGAGACGGTCGTTTCGGTATATCGCACTCAAGGTTTCGGAATACTTTGAGTTCGGCCGGGTTGGTTCGTACACGAAACCAACCGGGCCCCCGGAGCGGAAACGCTCATATCTTGAGCTACGGACGTCCGATTGACGTGCCGTCAGCTTTGTTAAATTCCTCTAAGTGAGACGGATCTTTTGGCACACTCCGCCCAAGGTTTGGACGCAGGTGGAGTATGGTCGGGTTGGTTTTGCCTTAAAAAACCAACCGGGCCCCTGGAACGAAAAAGCCAATAACTCTCAGACCGGGCGTCCGATTGACGCGCCGTCTGCGACGTTGAGTTCCTGTTGACGATACGGAACTTTTGGATACATCAACTTCGGTCTTTGTGACAGTTGATGTATCGGCCTCTCGGCTCATGGAGCGGACCCTCCCGAACGAGCTTGCTGTGTGAGGGAACCCTAGAGCTGGCTGCGACTGCTACTTCGACAGCGACGACCGTGCAGAGATCCTCAGTGGACTGCAGCGACGACCGTGCAGAGACCCTCAGTGGATTGCGACGACGACTGTGCAGAGATCCTCAGTGGACTTTGGTGACGACCGTGCAGAGACCCTCAGTGGACTGCGCCGACGACTGTGCAGAGATCCTCAGTGGACTGCGACGACTACAACACTCAGCGATCCTACGTGGATCAGTGCTACAGGTCCTGTGTGGGCCTGATCTTGTGTGGGTCCTAGCTGTGTTGGTCTTGTATCCTATGTGGGTCCCAGCTTGGATGATTCAATACTGGTCTTGTATCCTATGTGAGTCCCAGTATAGATGAATCAATGAAGACAGCTGGTCTTGTATCCTATGTGGGTCCCAGCTTAGATGATTCAATGCTGGTCTTGTATCCTATGTGGGTCCCAGCTTAGATGATTCAATACTGGTCTTGTATCCTATGTGGGTCCCAGTATAGATGAATCAATGAAGACAACTAGTCTTGTATCCTATGTGGGTCCTAGCTGTGCTGGTCTTGTATCCTATGTGGGTCCCAGCTTAGATGATTCAATGCTGGTCTTGTATCCTATGTGGGTCCCAGCTTGGATGATTCAATACTGGTCTTGTATCCTATGTTGGTCCCAGTATAGATGAATCAATGAAGACAGCTGGTCTTGTATCCTATGTGGGTCCTAGCTGTGCTGGTCTTGTATCCTATGTGGGTCCCAGCTTAGATGATTCAATACTGGTCTTGTATCCTATGTGGGTCCCAGTATAGATGAATCAATGAAGACAGCTGGTCTTGTATCCTATGTGGGTCCTAGCTGTGCTGGTCTTGTATCCTATGTGGGTCCCAGCCATGCTGGTCTTGTATCCTATGTGGGTCCCAGCGTAGATGATTCAGTATCCATACCTGATCATCCCTTTCACCTTTTCGACGAAGTATACCTGTGTGAGCTGAATCTTCTGTTTACTCTCCTTTGTGGATTGTGTTGAGCTATCCTGTGTGGATTTACTGTTTACTCTCCTTTGTGGATTGTGTTGAGCTATCCTGTGTGGATTTATTGTTTACTCTCCTTGTGGATTGTGTTGTGCTATCCTGTGTGGGTATACGTTTTGCTTTCCTGTGTGGACTGGGTTGTGCTTGGGCTCGGACGTTGGAGCCGAACGGGAATTGATGACTTAGGTATATGTATGGGAATATACCTAAGCCGCGTCAGATGTTACTTCGTGATTGTATCTTTCCTTTGTGGATTATCCTTTGTGGATTTTGGGAGACCTTCGGGGGTCTCGGGGTCCCTACTGAGTAGCTTATAATCACCCCTGCACGGGCTATGCCCGCACTACATTGTGTTGGTTGCAGACGGCGGGCAGCGGAAGCGTGGTGGAGGCGTGCGGAGCAGGACAGTACCTGGAGGTGGACCACTGGGCGGGACATACTCGGAGCGGTCAGGTGGACCCGAGGTGCAGTGGAGGCTATCTGTACCCACCCTTCAGGTGGGACTTCCAGAGGACGGCTCGACGCTGCGGCTTTTCCTTTCAGTTGTACTTTACAGTTGGGCTTGTATTTCCGGCCCCTTTTACTTTCAGCACAACTTGTACCGTTTTTACTTAGTGTTCACTTTTCTGCTTGCTTACTCTGTGGTGCTTGTTTACTTTTCAAAGGCAATTCCTTCCCTTTTTGTTGGGATTTACGCCTTGGTGCTAGTCGCCAGCCCCTGGCCTATGGAAGGCGGGCTTGGGGTAGTCACGGCACGGGCCCCGAGGGCGGGTCGTGACAGTCAAGTAATACTAAAAGTGGACTTCATGAATATACTATGTTTGGTATTTAGGCTCAGCACTACTAAATACTATTGGTATTATTGACGTCTTTAGTTTAGAAAAAGAAGCCTTTAGAAATAAAGGTATGTCACAAATATTTTGGAAATAATTCAACAAGTAAGCATGAACCATTCCAAGTATAATATAGAGGTATATATAGTTCATTAGATTCCTTTAAGTAATTAAGGAATAATAAATTGAAGTATATGCATGGTCAAGAGATATGAGTTGTTTTGAGTTAGGATACCAAAGAATATCTCGACCAAGCATTCAACAATCATGATAATATAGTGTGGAGTAATTCTTAAACATGCATTACCTTATCAACATCACGATATTGATGTTATTGAGGAGGATTGACGATGAAGTCTTACATATCAACATTGATCAACAAACATGTAGCCTGGAGAAATTCCTAAAATCATATGTTATACATAAAAATTTTGATGTAAGTAATATCAATGTTACAACTTATAGAAACTTCCATTATATTTCATGAAATACTTTGCAAATAATGGTGATATCCTGTAACCATATGCCAACTATAATGAGAAATGGATAACATATGAGTCATGTTATGATGTAAATCTATTATATCATAATGACATGTGTTTGGATGCAAAGAGTTTGTTAGGAAAAAAACAAACTTGCATCAAGACAAACACTTTGTGCATCTAGTGTAATAATCTTAAATATTTCTTAGAATATTACATAAAACCCTAAGATAGAAAATTTATAGTCAAGTGATAGACTAAATTCTATAAGATGGTGCACATCTTTATTTGAGATAGTGGGAACTGTATTGACTTGTGTTTAGTCGATGCTCAAAATGCACAAGTAGTTGTCATAGGAACTAGTTCCAAAAGTGCATGTGGAACAGAGTATGTTCTAGATACACATACTGTATAGGAAGGATAAAACCATGGTGATGGTTTTTAATATTCAATGTGGTCAGTGATCTATTATTCAATGTGAATAATATTTCATACAAGTAAGTAGTGTATGGAAATTATCTAAAATTGATAAGACCAACTAAAATTCAATTAATGTATTCCATATTTCAAAGTGAAAAGGGATTATTATTTTGAATACTACGGTGGGTATTATAGCATCCCGCCTTTTTATAACATAAACTTTCATTTCATTACACAAAACTGATGATCTTTAAGGTTTAGTGTCTTGGAAACCAGGAACATAATACATGAAAACAACATAAAACATTATTCTTAAACACTTGAAAGGTTTCTCCTTAAGTTCATCCTAGGTTCATTACTGCATCTCATAAACTGGGGACATACATCAAAAGAAAGGGTGAGCAGAAGGCCCAGTAAGGGAAACAAGCGAAACATTTTACATATGAACTTGAGATACATCAATAAAGTCATGAAAAGAACTTTAAGGCATGAGAATGAAATCATGAGGCATATCATAATAAAAATAACATTTTTTATAACTTGAAGATGTGGCTGCAACATTTAATATAGACAATCATGAACATATCACCAAGGTCTATCCCCAAGGTGTCATTTGAAAATTACCAAGGTTATTCACCAAGGTATTGTGAAAATTGTAATCTCTAGTGGTTACATCATTACCCAATGCATTGGAGCGCTATCAGGGTGCACCCTTAAATTTTCCTTTATTATCATGTGAGCCACATATATCATCATAAAAAATTTCATAAATAACCCATATAGCATAAAATAAATGGGTTTCATTTCATAATCATAACGTTTTAAAAACTGCTTTAAAGACATGATCTTTACGTCACTTTAAACCCACGGAAGGGGAGAGAGGGTCTCATGTATGTAAATACCATAATTTAAAATAGAACATTTTGATATATATGTGAATGCCCCTGTAGAAATAAGATCTTTGAGTATTCACTTTATAACATAAAATAATTTTGAGAAAAGAGAGAGGCATTTTGAGACTGAAATTCTGCAGCATAACGGCTATGTTTCGGGGTTTTAGAAAACATTGGAAAGAGAGGGGACATGGGTCAAACACTCATAAATGACCCATAAAACAGTAGAGGGATAGAATATAAAGGATTTGAGAACATGGTAATGAAATTTGAAAATATACCATATGAAATGAAGAACATGAAAGGAAGACAAAAATAAGATTTCTCTTATGAAAATTCGGCAGCCTAACAGCGTTACATAAATTTCAACCAAAAAATGAATTGATGATGTCAAATAGGGTCTCTCATCATATGAACATAAAAGATAACTATGATAGATATAGAGATCATACCCCAGCATAATAAAAAGGAACTTGCAATACTTGACATGGAATTAGAACTTTTAAAAGGAGAAGGGTGAAAGAATCCCTTAAAATTTTGGCAGCCTAACGGCGCCACTTAAAACTTCAAAATACTGAATTGAAGAGATCAAATGGGGTCTCTCATCATATGATCATAAAAGATCAGTATGATAGATATAGAGATCATACCCCAACATAATAAAAAGGAACTTGAAAGACTTGACAAGAAAATAGAACTTGAAAATGAGAAGGGTGAAAGAATCCGTTACAAAAATTTCGGCAGCCTAACAGCGCCACTTAAACTTTCATAAAATGAAATGATGAGAGTAAGAGGGGGTCTCTCATCATATGAAAATAAAAAGGACATTATAATGAATATAAAATAACATCCTATAACATAAGAACACGGAGCATAAAAGGAATGACATAAAAGAGATTACGTGAAAAGAAAGAGAGAGGTCGGATCCCTTACCTTAAAACGTAACTCTTAAAACTCAAAGGTTGGGACCTTGAGGGCTTGGGGGCTCCTTGGGAGGACTCCTTGGGAGGAAAGGAGACCAGAACTTCGTTGAGGATGGTTTTGGAGTCGAAAAATATGAGAGGAGGGCTTGGTATTTATAGGGAAAGTGAGGGGATAAGGCATTAATGGCCAAGGAACACCTCAAAAGTGGTTTTCTCAAAATCATGGGCCCTCCCATGGTACTTCCCATAGAGTTAGGCCACATGGGGCCCCCAAAACAATAATTCATCACCCTTGGCTGGCCAACCCTTAAAATATCTCATGACATCATCATGCCACAGTTATGATGTCATTAAACATACCGAAACCCTAAAACTGCATTTTTACTATTCACTGAAAAATTCATCTTTCTCAAAAAAATCCCAAAATTTCACCTTAACCAAATATCAATTCTCTGATTTCAAAAATGAACTCTATTTTATAAAAATAATTTTCTAAATATTTTTAATTCATTTTTTTAAATAAACACACTATTCACCGAAAATTCATTTTTTCATAAAAATCCCCAAAAATTACCTTAACATAATATCGATGCTCTGAGTTCAAAAATGAAATCCATTTTAAAAAAATAATTTTTTAAATATTTTTAATTTAATTTTTAATTAAAAAACACTATTCACCTAGAAAAACTAATACTTGAATAATAATTTATGAAACTGTTATTTACCCATTTTATTGAATCTCATTACATAATCTAGGTGTCTAAATTATATTAAAACTTTCTTTGAGTGAAATTACTAATCCATTTGGTCAAATTACTAATCCTAAGCGTAAAATCACTATTCATAATTTACTATTCATCAAAAATCATGTTGATCTTATTAGACTCGAAATTTCGTACTGAACATAATTGTAGAAGACCATTTTTTGAAAATCATTACACATTCTTATTTATTTAAGGTTTACATAAACATTTTTAAAATATCCTTTCTCTAAAATTCATCAAAAATATTCATACTATATTTATCCAGACATTTGAAAATTCGTAAACTTCGTCATAAGAAGAAATCCCAATTTTTATTTAAAACAAAGGATTACACAAGGCAGTTACGGTCTCCTTACATAGCCCCTTATCACGCCAGCATAGGACCTAAGTGTTAGGTGTGATAAGGTGAGAGAATCCGAGGGAGGCTCGACCAACATCGCACGAGTAGTAATTTCTATCAGTTTGAACTTCTTGCGAAGGCGATCCCATTCTAGCTTCACACGATGAAGTTCTGCTTGGGTTTGGTCCAGAGCAAAGACAAGTGGTGCTACCTCCTTCCCAGGTTCTGTTAGATGGGCTTTGATCGGTCCAAGACTACTGGGTAAGTCCATCAAATCTTCTTTCTATATTAATTAACCAAGATTTCTTGTATTTAGAGACAATAATCAAAATGTTTAGTTTCCAGCGGTCATATTGACCAATGGTCAAATAACAGCCAAAACCCAACAGTCTCATTTTAATTATACTCATGTTATCAAATGAAACATTTTTGTTGAGTATAAAAATAAAATAAAATAACACATAAAATTAGGAAACAAGATTTATTTAAAATTTCGGGTCGTTACAGGTATTCAAGTGAGTTAATACATGGATGGTACAAGCATAGTACCAATAATGCTCAATTGGTTTGAAAAAGTCGTTATGCTTAAATCTATTATAATTTTACTTATCAAAGACAATTTTATGATCATTTTATTTAGTATTGGATTTCATGACCACCAATCATGGATGGTGTCTATAAGACACAACCTGAAAGGTACGGTCACGTCACAAAATGATAATAAAGGTTGAAATTTATTGAAATCCAATTTAGGATTAAAGTAAGTAACATGATCATAGAATATAAATTTTCAACAAATGATTTCCATGTGTCTACCAGAGGTTAGTGGGAGCGCCAAAGTTTTCCAAGTAAATTATGTTCAACAACATATAAAAAATAGACATTGGTCTCACAGTTAGTTAAGACCAAAAAGAAATGTATTCTTCAGTGATTGACTTAACGTAGCAACCTAAGTTCTATAAAACAGATCCACTGAGGTAGATCTATAGGTTTCTTAGTCATGGTCAATCATACATATAGTGAAATTGTATTAAAAAATAAAAGTTGGAACAATTAAAGATATGAATTGTTGCTTATGTCACAGGGCATAATATCATCACGATGACATGTTTGGGACATGGGAAGAGATAAAAGTGGTAATTCTAAATCCATATGTTCAATAAATAGATCTATTACGTATTCCATGATATGTATAAGAACTGATATTTACAGGATATTCTCTATAATAGGAAAATATCAATTATATCCAGGAGCACTACAAGGGATATAGTCAGAACCATCTAATTGTACTTCAGTAAGTACAAAATATATGTAATTGGTAAATTGAGAGGAAGGATACTAGAATTTGGGGATACAAATTATTCTTCCATTGATCAATGTTATATACAATCACAGTTAGGCTAAAGGTGATGAACGAGTCATGCTCATATCATCTAGTGTTATCCATGGCTACAAAGACCGAGTACGTTGCAGCTTCTATGATAACTAAGAAGTAGTTAAATTCAATTTTTTTCTAGTTATAGGAATTACACCTGGTAAGAAAATTATTATCATAATGTAAATTATGATATTATTACTAGCCAAGATGTCAAGTTATGAAAGTGGAAAAAATGGATATACATAGGAAACCATCTATTGAGAAGTTTTACTCAATGAGATTAGGTTAATATAGCAGAATTGCAACGCGGCAGAACTGTGGCAGACCCAATAGCTAAAACCGTTACTCAGCAGAAACATGATGTTCATCATGTGAGTAGATAACATGTTTGGTTATCAAGTTAAAACTAGTGAAAGTGGGATTGTTGAAATAGTTGGTGACCTAGACCCAACTATTTAGTGATTTTTATTACCATATTGTGTTTACAATTATCAATACATGATGTCATCTTACCATTATAGTGTATACTTTTATGCGTCCCCTATAAAAATGGTAATTTCCAAAGATTAATTGTCATATCATGAGGTCAGAGCAGATCCCATACTATAATGAGAATATATAGGTACTATGACATTAACCT
Organism: Viscum album; assembly: GCA_963277665.1. NCBI lineage: Eukaryota > Viridiplantae > Streptophyta > Magnoliopsida > Santalales > Viscaceae > Viscum > Viscum album. The sequence continues at coordinate 646,045,616 of OY728158.1, read as the reverse complement.
TATATATATGTTTGATGGTCTAGATACATCTCAATGATTGGATAGAGTAGATGTTTGACTATCAGGTGTTGGGTCTCATAAGAATTGAGACATCTTCTCATGAAGTTTGTACTTGGTGATCTCTAGTAGTGATACCATATGGACTGACCCTCCAATAGGAACACCACTTGTTTTGGGTGTCATTAAATTTTCCTATCTATGATAAAGTGTAATGATCTACTTGATATCATTACCAACATATGTCATTTGATTGCATACTTTGATGCAAGATGAAAACACTAGCAATGATGTCATGGCGAGGTAGTTTTTGTTGGGTGCGTCATTAGTGGCCTGGCATTGGTTGAATTGTCAAGAAATGATTTGTCGCTCCCGGGTTATGGAAGTAATATATCTCAAGCCATGTTGATAAGGATGGAAATACCTTTTTAAGACCATGGCCATGGCAGTTGAAGGTAAATCTGTCCAGTTAAATCAACAAACAATAAATCAAGAAAAAGGGTGATGACACGAGAGTGTGTCCTTCTTTATGAGATATTTCTGATAAAGAGATTATATTACACAGTGTGTGTTCATAGGTTGTTTATCACTACTGTGACAATCCTTATCTCTTGAGGGGCCATGATGGGTTTCTAGATCCCACTATTGGTTTGTGAATACTATTTATTGCTGTCGAGATAAGGGCCTAGATGGTCACACATAATAGTGTATTAAAGAATCTACCACATTCAGTTGAATTGAATTTTTGGACATTGTGGGCCCCTCCACTGGGGTACCGGATTTTTCCAAGGTTAAACAATCACCAATAAAATAAATCAATTAATATTATTCAAGTTTATAATAATGATCATTGTATTTATTTTTTAAATGTATTCACAGGTTTTCAGTAAATATATGAAAAAATATTAATTGAGAAATATTAAATTATTAGAGGATTAATTAATATTTATGGAAACAACAAGTCGAGTTAATTACTCATTTTTTTATAACACAATATTTTAATATATTACAATTGAGTAATAATAATATTTATGACTCATTTTAGTAGTCATAATATGTCGTTAATAGCGTGTTGATTATTTGGGGGTTGGGTTGGCATTTTAAAGTAATTACAAAAAAAATATAAATATAAGAGGATAAGAGATTGAAAAAGAATATTCATGGTTCTTCTCTCTCCTCTCCTCTCTCCCTTTATCTAGAGAGAGTGGCTCTGGATCCAAGGAGCTCGTATTGAGCTCTCTCTTGGGTATCTCCAGTGAGGCGATGCGGTGATCATTGGAGCGTCGAGGGCGTCATCGAAATTCCATGATAGCCCTCAGATTCTGATTAATATCGCTCCTGTGGATTCCTTGAACCATGTGATGATGATCTAGAGGAGTACAATGTCATATTATTTGAGCAGTGATTGCCAACGAAGAACAAACGTCGTTCTCGGCATTAGATTTAAACAATGTATTTTACAGTTTAATTTTTTTATTAAAACCCTTCATGCGAGATCATTTATATTAACTGGGCTGATCTTCACTGACATCGACAAGTTTAAATCGATCTTTAGTGAATTTGTTTTTAAAGAAAACCACCTGTTTGGGGCTTTTACAACATGCCCAGTTCCAACAAGATACTTGTTTGGATATTAAATTACTTCATGTCTACCCATGATTCTATTGAATCCATTCACTGTGTAAATTAATACCATTAATTATTCATCATCCTCTACTTATATTGTGAATGTTTAGTTCCCTTATGAATCACCAAATGCACTACATACCCAAATCCTCCACAGAAAAACTCATATAGAAACTTAGTTTCCTAGATCTATTTTTCCTCAAATCCAAAAATGCATTTTATCTTCTTAATCACTCAACTACCCTAATAAAATTTTATATTGTAGAAGCTAAGTGAAGTTATGGGGAAGTTACATGCCCAATAAACTTTTTAGTCACATAAGTGTGTGATGAATCAAGGTAGACAATTTTATTTAATTCATATTTCCTCTTAAATTTTAATCTCTCTTAATATTTGAATTCAAGTTATCCAGTCTGATAACATTGGATCTCTATTATTTAACCAGTACAAATATACCACATTAAATGCATAAAATCATTCAAGAAATAGTTCATGGTATTGTTCCAAGGTTTTCCTGTGATGTGACTGACTACATCCTTATTGTGTTTGGAATTATCTGATACATATATTTCTAACTATAATCAATTGTTAATTACATGTTGGGTAGGATGGTATCATCCATAACTCAATATAAATCTATTTTATTATCTTATATCTTGAAATAGGAATTATAATATACCAATTGTTATTTTTATACTACATCCCATCAGTTTACAAAAACATCCTCCATCATAATGAAGATAAAAAATATTAATGGGATGTTAGTGGATTATGGTGATCAGAACACATTTCTTTGTTTAGTCATAGACTAACTATTAATTTTTGAGTACCAATGTGAACTTTTTTCTCAATAATTATATGATCTAGGTCCTACACAGAATATAATTATTGAATTATATGATAAGTAACTCTCAGGTCTTCGACTTCCAATAAGTGATCTATAGAACAACATGCATATGGATCTACCACAACTCTACACTATCTCTAACTTATACAACACCTGGTCTGATAGGATATTGACTCTAGAATATTTTATATCTCTTATTCATATTTTTTATACATTAATTAACTGGTTTCGTTATTCAAAATCTCAATGGTTTCTTCTCCTTCTTCAAAACCTAGAATGTTCTTCTTCACTAGAACAGTATCAAGTTTTCTATTTTTTTGAAATATTATCTTTCCACTTACTATTTTTATCTTAAAGTATCACTAGAATACTTTTCCTATATTTTATAGAATAGAAAAATCCTTAAATATTAAGGGTGAAATCAGCATGACCATTCTCAAACAAACCACGTTTTTGTGCTCCCATGATATCAATATTATTCAATTATCATTAATATCTTGGCTTCATAGGTATTCATAGAATACATATTTTCTTATTTATTTTTCATTGTACCTCAAAAGAATAAAATATACATTAAATTGTTACAAAAATATTATTGAAATTCTTCCCAAATTATTTTCATAAAAACTCAAAATAAATCAATCCTCATAATTATATGAATAAAATACATTAATATTTGATTTCAGGTTTTGGAAATTCTTTCCAAGATGTGTCTTTTTATAATATTATAGATAAATACTTAATATAAATATTAATTCTTAGATTTCATTGCTACTTATTTCTATTCTTCTCTATATGAAGATTATCTTATTAATCATTAAAATTGAAGTAAAAAGTTATTTTTTATGTTTATTTCACAAGAAAAATGCTCCAACATCTAGGAGTTTTATTTTCCCCAAAATATCATTTCCTAAAAATTCTCCATTTTAAAAATATAAATCTTTCCTATGTGTACAAACATATGTAAATTTTACCAGAACATACATACCATACTGTTATTAATAAAATATAATGTTTTTATATAGGTTTTTAAAATTCAAAAACATTTCATATTCCTCATAGAAAATATCTCGTGCAGATCTATGAAGATATTAAGTACTTTCATATCATTTTTGATTTTGTAAAAATTCCAATATATTCAGCTATAATGACCCATGCATTAAATTTTTATTTTCTATAAAATATTTTACATATTCCTATAATATTCTTCCTTTTACATATTTTTTATCTCTCTTAAAAAATTAACTCACAAAGTTCCCAAAATATTATGTAATTACTAAAATTTATATTTTTTATAATCAAAATCTAAAAATTTTATATATCATATGCCTTTGAAAAAATTTCATACTCCTTCAACAAAAAAATACATATGAATTAAAATATCATGGATATCACTATAACACCATTCAATTACCCCATTTTAACACTTTGGTAAATATATTTATCAATCTTTAAAAAACCTATGCATTCCTTTCCTTTGTTAAATTTCAGATCCCCATTCAACAAAAAACTTACATACCATCCTGAGAGAATATTATGTATACAAGGAAGCTCCATCACCTTTTCATTTATTTAATTTTTAACTAAGCACAAATATGTTTTTTATGAAAATAATTTTTTAAATTATACTCCTCTATATACAATAACCATACATATGCAAGGATAGTCTATATACTTATTCGTTTTTTATCCTTAAATCATGTTATTTTGAAAGATTATCAAATAGATTTTCATATTCATTAAAACAAATGTATACTTAGTTTTAATTATTTCAAGAAGCATTAATTATTTTTAATTATAGCTCCAAATCACCAAAATCAAGGCTTCTTCCTAGTGACATTCTTCATTATATTTAACATCCATAGAGCTATACAATCCAAGAATGGATCCTTTAAAAATCGATCTAGTTTTTTACCTTGTTAATCACATATCTTCAAGCTATAAAAATATATAGCTCTATATAGCCATATGCAAACTCTTATAGATAGTTATCCAACCTTATAATTAGTATTATTCTTGATTTTAAACAAACCAAGTCATTAATCATAAAAATTTTCAATACCACCCAAAATTAGTTTTCAAGAAAAACTTTAAGAATAAAAAATCGACGACCCATTATCAAAGAAGAGCATTAATCATATTCATTGGGATCTTCCACTATCACCCATAACACATATTAAAATGATTCTTGAAATTAAATTAAACTATAATCCATTATGCTCTTTAATCTCCCCTTTATATTTATTTGTAGTATCTTAAACTACCTCAAAAATGACAATATCAATATGTGTTCATTTATTATAGAATTATACCCCTTATTTATAAGAAATACAAAGGTGTAGTGTTGTGGAAAAATTATTCATCTATAAGACTTCAATTATTTTAAAAAAATATTAATATTTAATATTTTTTAAAACAATTATTTAATTGTTTTAATTATATATAATTAAGTTAGTCTTTATTTTAATATTTCAACTTTTAATTTAGTTAGATTAGAATAGGTCAGTAATATTAATTAATTTGTTTAATCATCCTGTTAATCATTTAAGTAAATAATTTTTGTTTTAAATTAACGAAAATAGTTTGCTTTTTAATTTTATGTATTCAATTACTTGATTAATTAGTTAATTAATTAATAGTTTTTAAACATTAATTATATTATTTTATGTATGCATTTTGTTTATTTATTTGTTTTCTATTGATTTTAGTCTAACGATGAGGTAGACTATAACTTGCGGTGATTTATTTGGGTCACTGATGTTAATCATTATTATTCACTGCTTTTTTGTAATTAACTTGTTTAGTTATTTTAAATTAAGTCTTTTGTTAATTTAGTTTAACAATTATTCAGCTTATAATTTATGTGTTGTCAAATATTAATTTTAATGTTTTAAAGTTTAATAAAAATTCTGTTTTAAATTTTTGATGTTCAGTTCATTTTAATTAATCATTTTAAATCTTTTTTTTTGTTTTGGTTAAGTTTAAATTTTTAGCTCAAAATATTTTTCCAAAGGTCACTGTTAGTTTTGCCTATCTTGTAACGGTGACTCTTGGTTCTACCGGTAACCTTTTTTTATTGTAGCGTGACTTTTTTTTTATACTTGTTTTTCTTTAATTTCTAATGGTGACCCAGCTTTTCCCGCTCTACCTCACCATTACCCAACTTTCATTTTCCTCACTGATAGACAATTCCCACACCTCACTGTTATTTCCTGCCCTCACACCCACCATTACCCATTCCTCACTGATATCTCTACCTCACTCATACCCCAATATCACACTGCTCTTCCCCTACACCTCACCGCTCTTCATCCAACCTCACTGTTGCCGGTACATGCCGCAAACCCCTAGCAGCGCGGGAAGGAGCTGGATCTGCACTGCTGTTGGAGTCGAGCTGCGCTGCCGCCACAAGTCACCGCACCCCTGATGTGCCGCATTCAAACAGGAGCTAGGACGCCACTGTCGGAATTGCTGTTGTCCGCCGAGGAGAGGTTGAGTTTATGAACCCTCCCCATCTGCTGCTGTTGTAGCGCTGTGGAGAGGAAGAGGGCCACGCCAGACCCAGGTTTAGGAGAATGATGGAGCGGGGATTCTGTTTCTAGAGGCCGCTAGATCTGTTACGCCGCCGAGCAAAAGGAGGAGATAATCAGCAACCCTAACCTCAAAAAAAACCCTCCCCCTGTGCGCCGAACTTGGGGGAGGAAGAAGAGATAACACAAAAAAATTATTAAATAATAAAAATAATAATAAAAGTAAAGTAAAACAAAAAGAAGAATAAAGTAAAATAAAATTAAAGTAAACTAAAATTAAAAGTTAACTTTAATTAATTAAATCATTATAAGAAAAATTGTTAAATTTATAATTTAAAACAATTATAATTTTAATAAATAAATAAATCATAAATTAAAATACAAAACTAAATTAATAATAAGTGTTAGAAATAATTTAATTTGTTTTTTATTGTATAAATATATAATTAAAAATAATTATAAATAAACTACAAAATATACTTATTAATTAGAAATATTTAAAACTAATGTATTAATTCCAATTACTAAATTAACATAAACTAATTAATAAATTAATCAAATAGTTAAATTTCTTTAAAAGTAAATATAACAATAATAGTAAATATATTAATTAATACTAACTAAATTGTTATTTTAATTACTTATTTTATTATGATGTTAACCTTTAACAATATGGTTTAAAATGATTAAATTAAAAACTTAGTAACTATAACTATTAACTTAATTTAATTAATAAATTCTGGATAAATTTATGTATTACCATAGTATTGTTAAGTGAATAATTTTATAAATAATAATAAAGTAAATAATAATTATCACCTCAGATATTTATTAATTAACTTTAGTAATAATTATTTTCTTTGAGTTTTAACTATTTTATTTTGTTTATAACATGTGCAAGTTCATACCAAAGTCAAAAATACGTCTATGTTCACACAACTAACTCAGCAGAAGTTTGTTACGAGGGAAAAACTGGTGTGACGTGTCTGTCGCAAAAAAACGCACATGTGCGGTGCACATGTGAAGAGACTTTGAAGTCGATGGAAAATGTTCAGTGACATGCAACAGTTGACAGTTGATATATAAAGCATAACAGCAACAGAATTTGGTAGTGAGACTCTCATTCTGATTCCACGAACACACCATTTTTTGAGAGTGGAGACTCCCGGGAGATAGCAGAGTAGGAGATGAAGGAGCCTGGAAGCAGAGTTGTGGTAGGGGAGTTCTTCTTCCCTCTGTCCATTATTCTTTGTACTCTGTTTTCAGTTGTTTTCACTGCGTTAATCAATGTGATCATAGTTTGAACTTTCTTAGCTCGGGAATTGTAAAACCTTATGGTTATGATCTGTAAATATTCATTTGCTTATCTTTTTACGAAATTAGAATCAATTGGCGTGATTGATTCTGTTTCTAATATTTGATCGTTCACACTTCTTTGTTTACAATTCAAACTTCAATATCACCTGGTGAGGTTTATCTTCAATACATTTTTCAAATCATTAATAGCATAAACTTTGGAAATTTATGGCGAGTTCTTTTCCAAATGTTATCTTAAAACTTCTTGCAGTTCTGTTAAGTTTTGGTGTGGTGAACTCCAAGACTTAATCATCTGCCTGTTGAGTTTCATGGAGAGGGAAATTCTTCAGTCTGTCTTGAAGTGTGATTCGATTGTAAGTTGTGGAGAAAACATTCATTCGAACCAGTAGTTTAGAATTCCTGAGTACTTTTTTGATCTTGCTTCTTGTCTTGCTGGTTAATACTAGTATATTGTATTACTCTAGTTTATCAGTATTAGTGTAAATTTCTATTTCTTCTAAGAAATCTAGTTTCCTTATCCTGTTTCCATTTCATCATATAAATAAGAAAATATTAAAAAGTAAGAATATGTTTTCCCCACTGCTGACAACAGTGGGGGTTTAAAATTGAAAAACCTTAAAAAACACTCATCTGCCTTCTCTGTGGGTCGACCATGCACTGCTATAGTAGTGTAGGAGTAATAAATGTAACTTTGAGGGTCGTGATGACCTCCAGCCTTGTTCAAAATTTGGAGACTCACCATGGGATCCCAGATGCCCAAATTACTCTAGTTCCAAAAGATTTATATAGAAATCATATCATTAGCTCATTAAAGCAATAAATTTTAATAATTAAAAGATGAATGAGGCCCCTAGAATCAGAATCAACCTTCCAGTTCCAAGGGTTATGATCATAATTCCACTAAAAGGTTGCCCAAATCACTTTCAGAAATAGTTCCTAAACTAGATTTCCATCAAATCACTAAGTAAGATCACTCAGCAATCATCCATTATCATCAATTCCAGGTTCTAAGTAGTTATTAACTACCAGTAAGGAACTTGTCCTAAGGAAATACCCAATTGAGTGCAATGTAAAGCCTAGTTTTATGCAAGAATTTTGAAAAAAAATTATCCATTTTTTACAATAAATATGAAGTTGCAGTGGGAATTGATGGGCTTACATTAAATCAGAGTTTAGTACAGTCAAGAATTGACCCCCTTCGGCCTAAATTAATATTGCTAACCTATTCTAATGTAACTAAATTAAAAGATGAAATATTAAAATAAAGACTAACTTAATTTGATATAATTACATAAATTAAATAATTTTTAAAAAAAATATTAACTAGTATACAGTCAAGCCGATTTAAATTAACCAAACTAAATAAGATACAACTAATGTAAATTAATTTAGTAAGATTAAAATTATTAATCTAAAGACTAAAAATACATAATTAATTATAAAAATTGATTAATTAACAAAATTAATTATAAAAATACAAAAGTACAAACATTTAGTATAAAGTGCTTAAATAATTAATTAAATAATTTAAAATTAAGCAAAAAGATGTGGCAAAACTATGTAAAAATAGAGCCACATGAAATTCCCCCACATATAAGCATTGTTTGTCCTCAAACAATCCCATGCTTTATTATCTTTGAAAAATAGTAAAATGTATTTATGATTAAGATCAAACTGTAACATGTCCAGCACTCAAAACAGAGGACAAAACATAACAGCAAGCTTTAAGAAAATGAATTACTCATATGAATATCGCTTATAAAAAATACTCAATGGTAATTAAGAAAGCTATGAATAATCAAGCAAAGAAGATGTCATGCCTCATATGTGACACAACTTAGTCACTCATTTCAATCCAAACTCAGGTTCTAATTTCAAGAGTGACACGAGGTAAAATATCAATGGAATTAAGACCTTAACCAAAGAACTTTGTACTTTGACTCTTTCACCTAGGTCCCAAGAACAATTAATTTTTTTTATGAATCACCTAAATGATACAACCTAAATGACTCCCATATAAACCAATTGATACCTTCTTCATCTAGTGTTCATCATTCCCCTCACCTTAATGAGCTCATTTTTGACCCTAGACACTTTATTTTATTTTTCCCAAGCCATGTATCATTGTGCTAATCATTGTGCAATGCACTTATTCAATGTGAACAGAGGGATTATAGTTAACAGAAATGCACCCAGCATCTAGGGTCTTAGAGACTCACTGTGGGATCACAGATGCCCAAATTACTTCAGTTCCAAAAGATTTATATAGAAACCATTACATTGGCTCATTAACGTAATGACTTTCAATAATTAAAAGATGAATGAGGCCCCTAGAATCAGAATCAACCTTCCAGTTCAAAGGGTTATTATCATAATTCCACTAAAAGGTTACCCAAATGACTTTTAGAAATAGTTCCTAAACTAGATTTACATCAAATCACTAATTAAGATCACTCAGCAATCATCCATTATCATCAATTTTAGGTTCTAAGCAGTTCTTAACTACCAGCAAGGAACTTGTCCTAAGGCAAGACCCAATTGAGTACAATGTAAAGCCTAAGATTATGCAATAATTTTGAAAAAATTTATCCATTTTTTACAAGAAATTTGAAGTTTCAGTGGGGACTGATGGTCTTACATTAAAGAATGGTTTATCACAGTCATGAATTGAACCCTCCAATTACCCCACACTTAAGCATTGTTTGTCCTAAAAAAATCCCATGGTTTATTATCTTTGAAAAATGGTAAAATGTATTTATGATTAAGATCAAACTGTAACATATCCAGCACTCAAAACAGAGGACAAAACATAACAGCAGGCTTTAATAAAATGAGTTACTCATATGAATCTCGCCTATAAAAAATGCTCAAAGGTAATTAAGAAAGCTATGAATCATCAAGCAAAGAAGATGTCATGCCTTATATGGGACACAACTTAGTGACTCATTTCAATCCAAACTCATGTTCTAATTTCAAGAGTGACATGAGGTAAAATATCAATGGAATTAAGAACTTAACCAAAGAACTTTGTACTTTGACTTTTTCACCTAGGTCCCAAGAATAATTAATTTTTTTTGAATCACCTCAATGATACAACCTAAATGACTCCCATATAAACCAATTGATCCCTTCTTCATCTGGCGTTCATCATTCTCCTCACCTTAATGGGCTCATTTTTTACCCTTGACACTTTATTTTATTTTTCCCAATCCATGTATCATTGTGCGAAGCACTTTGAAATGAACTTATTTAAAGTGAACAGAGGGATTATAGTTAACAGAAATGCTCCAAGAATCTAGGGTCTCAGAGACTCACCATGGGATCCCAGATGCAAAAATTACCCCAGTTCCAAAAGATTTATATCGAAACCATTACATTGGATCATTAAAGAAATAACTTTTAATAATTAAAAGATGAATGAAACACCTAGAATCATAACCAACCTTCCAGTTCCAAGGGTTATGATCATAATTCCACTAAAAGTTTACCCAAATCACTTTCAGAAATAGTTTCTAAACTATATTTCCATCAATTCTCTAAGTAAGATCACTCAGCAATCATCCATTATCATCAATTTTAGGTTCTAAGTAGTTCTTAACTACCAGCAAGGAACTTGTCCTATGGAAAGACCCAATTGAGTACAATGTAAAGCCTAAGATTATGCATGAATTTTGAAAAAATTTATCCATTTTTTACAAGAAATTTGAAGTTGCAGTGGGAAATGATGGGATTACATTAAAGCACAGTTTAGCAGAGTCAATAATTGACCCCCTCCCCCACAGTTAAAACCCATATTTGTCCCCAAAGTTGACTTCTAAAGTGTAGAAGAACAATTAACCCATAAGGTTCAAAACTGATTTTCAATTAGATAGATTTATGACATGTATAAAGGGTCTATTTGAAATTCAAAAAAAATATTGTTTGCCACAAAAAATAAATAATCCGCAGTTTCATATCCAGACACACACATTAAAGTGGCATGGATTTTCAATATAACTCAAAAGAAGTATATAAGGTGTGGGTGAAAAATTAATCGGGTGTTAGAATTTTAGAAAAGTATGATTCAAATGGATGTTCAATAAAATAGACAGAGTTCATGCTAAACACCCCAACATGAATCTGATTTAAAAGACCACCAGCATGTACTCCACCCCCACACTTAATTTCAAGCAGTGAAAAGATTATAATAACAATGAAATTCAATTTTTCAGCAAGGAGGCACATGTAGATTTTAAAGCACAACATAGTGACATGTAGCCGAATTTTCTAATGCAAGCAGAATTTTTTTAGTAAGTAGAATTTTATTAACTAAAAACAGGAGTAGAAATAAATGCAGAAAGTTGATGTACTTCCCTGAGTAGGCTCTTGTCCAAAGATGATCATGGGAATTCAACTTCATTATTACACAGCAGCATCATCCTAAAAAACATAGAGCGTGAAAACTGAAGGCAAATAACCAGCATAAACAGTACATACAGAAAGTAGCACAACATGACTTTATTCAAAGAAAAACAAGAACAGAAATAAAAGTAAACACAAAAGAAAGAACATGGGCTGACTCCCATGAAAAACTGGATTTAAAGTTTTCAGTGAGACTTTATTTAATCACAATTTGTTTATTGAAAACAAAATAAAAACCATGGGTTGACTCCCATGCATTTCTAGGTTTAAAGTCCCCAGCCAGACTCACCTCGCAACTAACCATGGTCACTAGGTGGATGTGGTTTCCTTAATAGGAACCACCACATGTGTTTGGGAAAATTATTTTTAACAAGAAGATGAACTATGTGGGAAATAAGACTCAACACCTTATTAACTGAATTCTAATAGCCTAAAATTTTTAAACAGCCTAAATTAACCCCTATGTATCACCCTTTAACAGTAGTAGGTATAGTGTTATCCACTTCCAGAATAATTTCAAACATTTCAAGATTTGAATACACATGAAGGGACAACATAGATTTAGGTTCTTAAAAAGGTGTGGCATTGACATCAGAGTTATCTCTCTTAACCTCAACACTAACAGGTTCAAATTCAAAGGTGAAAATGGTTAAATAATTATTAGTTGGTTAAAAAGGAGATTCATTAAAGTGATGAACAAAATCATGAACATTGGAACTCACGTGTGATTCCCCCTCTAGACCATTATCAGTAACACAAGAAGGCTCAGCACCCATCACAGTTGAGGGTGAAAGTGACAAACAAGGAAGAGAATTTATTTGAACAACAACAGATTCAGGGTTAACAATGTTGTAAATCTCTTCCAAAAGTTCCTCATCAGTGAATGAACATTCAACATCTACTGCTTCAAAAAAATAAGTTCTGCCTAACTCAAGTGTGTGCTCAACCTCTCTTTCAAGTTCAAGTACTATATGCTCAATTTCTAAAACCATGTCATTAGAGTGTTGTGAGAAGTTCAAATTAGGGGGAGTAATGTTCAATTCAACTTCAATAAAGTCATGTTCAAGATTGATCAAATTCAAAAAGTCTTCCCCATGAATGAAAACACTGCTTTCCATTTCAGTACACAAAATTTCATAAAAGTGATCACTATGAGAATAGGGAAATGAGAACTCATCAGTTAGCCTTTCTTCAAATATCATTCCCTCTTCCTCATTATCAACAACAGTTCATAAATTATTGGGTTTATGGGTTCAAAACATGGAAGGGGGGTATTCATTTGAGGTTTAAATATTTCAGATTCTTTAAATTCCAGTTTAATTTCTTCTTCCAAAGTGTTCCCCATTACCAGTTCAGGTTCAGTATTCACAATGTCAGAAAAATTGGGTGAAGAGTTTTTAACATTCGAGTATTTATTCTCAAAAATTTCTTCTACCCGAATGACTTCCTTTTCAAAACTCCTAAAACAATGATTTTTCTACAATGTATGAATTATGAAGAGAACTGGACATTCATTTTCAATCTGTTTCAATTCATCTTCAAAATTGTCCAACTCAACAACATTAAAGTTCTTTACTGGATTTTCAATATTGTGTTCTTGACTCATAGAGTTGGTTGTTTCTAGATTTAGTTTAACAGAATCAGATTTTTCAAATAGAATGTTTTGTTGCCCAGTTTCACAGTCATTTTCTTCTTCCACTTGATTTTCAAATCTTTTATAAATATTTTCTTTTTCATTTTCTTCAAATTATACTTGTTCTTTAACCCTTTGTTGTAATTCCAAAAGCATGTTTTACAATATTTTTAGTCTTTGATCTCGCTCTTGAGAATATCTAAGTTGAATTTCATGGGTTTTAGTTAACCAATTGTTAATTAATTCCACCCTAGCGTCCAATCTAGAATCAATTAGTTTAATTTTAGCTAGGGTGTCAGGACTGGGCTCACGATATTCATCCTCTTCAAAGAAAGAAGTCTGTTGTGGCTGGTTATAGACACACTTCCAGGCAGTATGTCCATAATATCTACAACAAACACAGTAAGGTCCCAGTTGATTCCAGTTCTATTGTTGTACCAATTCCTTTAAACTAAAAAAAAAATTAGTTTAAACACACAAGGTTGCACAGTTGAGCATATTTTTTTTTAAACAACAAAAGCAGCAGATACAATTCAAAACTGTTTTTTTTAATTAGATTTTTTTAAATGATTTTTTTAAAGTTTTTTATTGTTTTTTATTAATTTTTAAAACCCTAGACTCTCAGTGCATGCCTTCCCAAGCAGCGGTGCCAAATTTTGAACAAGGTCAGAGGTCGTTACGGCCCTCAAAATTACATTTATTACTCCTACACTAGTATAGCAGTGCAGGGTCGATCAGCAGAGAAGGCAGATGAGTGATTTCTAAGGTTTTTGAATTTTAAACCCCCACTGTTGTCAGCAGTGGGGAAAACATATTCTTACTTTTTAATATTTTTTTATTTGTATGATGAAATGGAAACAGGATGAGGAAACTATATTTCTTACAAGAAATTGAAATTTACACTAATAATTATAAACTAGAGTAATACAATATACTAGTATTAAGCAGCAAGAAAAGAAGAAAGATCAAAAAAGTACTCAGTAATTCTAAACTACTGGTTCGAATGAATGTTCTCCCCACAACTTACAATCAAATCACACTTCAAGACAGACTGAATATTTTCCCTCACCAGGAAACTCAATAGGCAGATGATTAAGTCTTGGAGTTCACCACACCAAAACATAATTGAACTGCAAGAATTTTTAAGATAACATTTGGAAAATAACTCACCATAAATTTCCAAAGTTTATGCTATTAAAGATTTGAAAAATGCATTCAAGATCAACCTCTCCAGTCGATATTGAAGTTTGAACTGTAAACAAAGAAGTGTGAATGATCAAAGATTAGAAATAGAATCAATAACACCAATTGATTCTAATTTCATAAAAAGATAAGCAAATGAAGATTTAAAGATCATAACGAGAAGGTTTTACAATTCCCAAGCTAAGAAAGTTCAAACTATGATCACGTTGATTAAGGCAGTGAAAACAACCGAAAACAGAGTACAAAGAATAACGGATAGAAGGAAGAAGAACTCCCCTAGCACAACTCTACTTCAAGGCTCCTTCATCTCCTGCTCTGCTATCTCCTGGGAGTCTCCGCTCTCTAAAAATGGTGTGTTCGTGGAATCAAAATGAGAGTCTCACCACCTAATTCTGCTGCTGTTCTTCTTTATATATCAACTATCAGTTGAAGCATGTCACCAAACATTTTCCACTAACTTCAAAGTCTCTTCACATGTCCATCGCACATGTGTGTTTTTTTGCTACAGGCACGTTGCACCAGTTTTCCCACGTAACTAACTTCCTCTGAGTTAGTTACATGAACATAAACATATTTCTGACTTTGGTATGAACCTGCACATGTTATAAACAAAATAAAACAGTTAAAACTCAAAGACAATAATTATTACTAAAGTTAGTTTATAAATATCTTAATTGATAATTATTATTTACTTTATTATTGTTTATAAAATTATTCACTTAACAGTATTATGGTAATACATAAATTTATCAAGAAGTTATTAATTAAATTAAGTTAAAAGTTATAGTTACTAAGTTATTAATTTAATCATTTTTAACTAAGTTATTAAAGTTTAACATCATAATCAAATAATTAATTAAAATAACAATTTAGATAGTATTAATTAATAATTTAATTATTATCATTATTATTATTATTATTACTTTTAAAGAAATTTAACCATTCGATTAATTTGTTAATTAGTTTATGTTAATTTAGAAATTATAATTAATACTTTAGTTTTAAGTATTTCTAATTAATAAGTATATTTTATAGTTTATTTATAATTATTATTAATTATATATTTATACAATAAACAACAAATTAAATTATTATTAACACTTATTATTAATTTAGTTTTGTATTTTAATTTATGATTTGTTTATTTAGTAAAATTATAATTGTTTTAAATTATAAATTTAACAAATTTTATTCTAATCATTTAATTAATTAAAGTAAACTTTTACTTTAACTTTACATTACTTTTATTTTACTTTCTTCTTCTTTTTGTTTTACTTTAATATTATTATTATTATTATTATCTAATAATTTTTTTGTGTTATCTCTTCTTCCTCCCCCAAGTTTGGTGCACAGGGGGAGGGGTTTTTTTGGGTTAGGGTTACTGGTCATCTCCTCCTTCTACTCAGCAGCGCAATAGCTCCAGCGGCCTCCAAAAACAGTAGCCCAGCTCCATCATTCTCTTAAACCTACGTTTGGAGTGGCCCTCTTCCTCTCCACATCTCAACAGCAGTGGCAGATGGGGAGGGTTCATCAACTCAACCTCTCCTTGGCAGACAACAGCAATGCCGACAGCAGCGTCCCAACTCCTGTTTGAATGCGGCACAGCCGGGGTGCAGCGGCTTGTGGCGGAAACACAACTCGACTCCAATAGCAGTGCGGATCCAGCTCCTTCCCACACTGCTAGGGGTTGGCGGCATGTAGCGGAAATGGTGAGGTTGGAAGAAGAACGGCGAGGTGCAGGGGAAGAGCAGTGTGATATTGGGGTATCAGTGAGGTAGAGATATCAGTGAGGAATGAGTAATGGTGGGGAATGGGTAATGGTGGGTGTGAGGGAAGGAAGTAACAGTGAGGTGCAGGAATTTTCTATCAGTGAGGAAAAGGAAAGTTGGATAATGGTGAGGTAGAGCGGGAAAAGCGGGGTCACTGTTAGAAATTAAAAAAAAACAAGTCACTGTTGCACAACAAAAAATAAAAAAAAAGTCACACTATAATAAAAAAAAGGTTACCGGTAGAACCAAGGGTCAGAATTACAAGATAAGTAAAAGTAACGGTGACCTTTGAAAAATTATTTTGAACTAAAAATTTAAACTTAAGAAAAACAAAAAAAAAAGATTTAAAATGATTAATTAAAAGAAACTAAACATCATAAATTTAGAACATGATTTTTATTAAACTTTAAAACATTAAAATTATTGTTTGACAACACTTAAATTATAAACTAAATAATTGTTAAACTATATTAACAAAAGAATTAATTTAAAATAATTAAACAAGTTAATTACAAAAAATTAGTGAATAATAAATATTAACATCGGTGACCCAAATAAATCACCACAAGTTATAGTCTACCTCACTGTTAGACTAGAATCAATAGAAAACAAATAAATAAACAAAATTCATACATAAAATAAAATAATTAATGTTCAAAAACTATTAATTAATTAATTAATTAATTAAATAATTGAATACATAAAATTAAAAGGCAAACTATTTTATTTAATTTAAAACACAAATTATTTACTCAAATTATTTACAGGATGATTAAACAAATTAATTAATATTTCTAACCTATTCTAATGTAACTAAATTAAAAGACAAAATATTAAAATTAATACTAAATTAATTATATAGAATTACATCAATTAAATAATTGTTTAAAAAAAATATTAACTATTATAAAGTCAAGCAGATTTAAATTAACCAAACTAAATAAGACATAATTAAAGTAAATTAATTTGGTTAGATTAAAATTATTAATCTAAAGACTAAAAATACATAAATAATTATAAAAATTTATTAATTAAAAAAAATAATTATAAAAATACAAAAGTACAAATATTTAGTATAAAGTGATTAAATAATTAATTAAATCATTAAAAATTTAGTAAAAATATGTGGAAAAACTATGTAAAAATAGAGCCACATCATATATTCCCCCCTCATTCCCCCTTTCTTTATTCCCCATCTTTCTAGACAGATATCACTTGCTAGAAATAAAAATGAATTTATTAAGATAAGTGTGGAATAAAATTTCTCTTAGAGATGAGTCATCACTTAATAAACCTTAAGTCTATGTGATTAATGCTTAGTGTAGAAAACTAGAGTAACTAATCTAGACCACAATTTTTTCCATGAACTATCCATAATGTTAAACCAACTTTGATTTCACTTCTTAGGTGGTGAAAAAATATATTCATTATAAATTTAATAACATACAATCAACTTCAATAAACACATCAAAACATCTAAGTTAAACTTATATTACTTACCATTTTCATCTTGAAAATAACTCCCCCTTAATGAATCATATTTCAAACAATTTAAATATATAATATAAAAGTTGTTGTAATTCATCAACCTTTATCTTTTTTATATGTTGTATATAAATTATAAGTTACATAAAATAATAGTTTCAAGAATATTATAAATCTCATTTTATACCCCTCGAGGGATTCACTCCATTAATCTTTATCATGTTTGAATTCATTCAATAATAGTCTATAATAATATCTCTAAAATCACTTGGAATATTTCAAGGTGTTATCAAAATAGTAGTTGAATCTCTCCATGATATATATATTATAATGGTGTATTGAAATCATAGTACTCTTACAGTTCCCCATTTTGATACATCATATTTAATTCCCAATATAAGAAATATAAACATGAAGATATAAAAATAAGGTGAGTCTTCATAAACTCCTTTGTGAGAGAAACAAGGTGAAGACTTAAATCTCAACCATAAAACTTATTTCTTTACAAATCCATGTTTTTTTAAAACTCTTGTTGTTTTCTTCACTCTTGAAATTAATATTTTGAGCTTTTTGGGGAATCATATATTGTTTTTTATTTTCAACATTCTTCTTGAATGAATAAGATTTTTCACTTCATAAATAAAATCACTACCATTCATTTGTTTTCTTTTTCAAATATTCTATTAAATTACAATAGATCTATCCAAATGGTTATGCCTTCTCTAGAAACATTTTCAACTTTCTTATTAGGTTTATACTTTCTTTTCAAATAAAATTTCTTTACATAATAAGTAACATGTTATTTTCTATTATTTTTCAAAAACTCTTATTTAAATGGTATAAATAGCATAAATTTGTTATAAGTGTCTCCAAAAATAAATTCACCTTTAATCTAAATTTTCATTAGCCATCATTTTTCTCTTATTTAAAATATTTCAAGTTATTTTTTTGGTTGTATAATACTAAACCAATACTTTTAATTATTTAATATATTGATTATTTATTTGATTTTAGATTTAATCTATTTATCTTGATGTTCCTAGAAAATATACTTCATTCCATGATATGTCCTTTTCTACCATAATAGATATAACTCTTATCTGTTGGTTTAGTGTCCTTAAAATTCTTCTTGGGAATAGTTTTTACACAATATTATTCTATCTATAATCCTAGGAAGATTTATCATCATTTATCCAATATTTCAATTTATATTGGGGTCTTCTCTTATTGTCGACATATGTATTGGGGGTAAATGGTAAATACCAAAACTCTTCATAACTATGTCCATATTTGAGGTAGTACTCATACAATTATTCTAAACATTTAAATATATTTTTAATGTATACATTTCTTTTCTTATATGAACATTTTTCATGTATAGTATAACTATTCATGATTTTAGATATTCTCTCTATTATATGAGGCCTCCTCTTATTTTTCTAAATTAACATGTCATACCAATATACAATGTCCCGTTGACCAAACCTCACAAAGCACCAACAATGGCCAATGATTTTTCTTTTCTTATCTTTCATTATAATACATCCTGAATGAATATCTTTCTATTTTTAGTAGAAGAATTTTAATTTTGGGGAATTCTTAATAAGATTCTATCCAGAACTTGGAATAAAACCGCCTTTGAAACATCAGTGGGATTTTTTGAATTTATATACACCTATATTTTCAAGATTATGAGTTTAATAATGCACTATCCATCCAAATAACACTAGTACAATCATATTTATATGGATCGTGCATTACCTTTTAAATGATTTTGTAGGATATGTTTTTATAAATTATCTGAAAATTTTGTTACCCTTAAAATGATCTATTTTTGTAACTATAAAATTTAAAGAACCACTCTTTCAATCATCTTTTATTTTATTTATCTAGGAAAATTCTGACTTATTTTATTTCATATTTCTCAATGTCACTTCAGGTTTAAGGAACTTTATGCTAATAATATTATTCTCAGCCTCAACATAGCTCAATATTTATTCCGGTTATCTCTTTATATTACCAATAAGATTTACATGAATCATATTTAACCAATAAAATCAATTTTCAATATCCTTAACCCTTTTAAAATTAATTTACTATTGAGAATTATTAACATATATTACTTTATTAAGTGTATGAATCCTTTCTTCTAAAACATCCTCAAAAATAATTTTCCCACCATAATTCATTTGGAATTATTCTTCAACTAAAGAAAATGTTTCATTGTAAAGTAATATAGATTCTTCCTTACATTCAATGTGATTTAGGATATTTTTTCATTTTTATAAATTCTTAGGGAATTCATAATTTATTGTATACACATCTATTTCCATTTGATTTTTCTGTCCATATAGTCCCCTGATAAATGAAAATATTTGAAAAAATTAATAGGGATAATACTTCATATAAGAATAAAAATAATTAAGTTATTTGAGGTCCACATTTAATTCATACTTAGAACATGAATCTTTAAAAATTCCATTCTAAATGGATTTATTAGAATACATAGCACTCTAGTTAAATTAAAGAAGTGGTTATTTAACTTTATCATTGAAAATAATCATAAAATATTAGATTATCTTTTCTTTATATTTTTTAGGATTCTTTCAAAACCTTCCAAATCTTCTTTGATAGGGATGGAAACAAAATTTTTCATCAAATGATTATTTGAACTCAATTAAAATATGCACTTCATATCCTTGGTATAAAATTAACTATGGATGTTAATTGTGTTTTTTGTTAATAATCATGTCAATATGTGTTTTGGGTGATGAAGGGATCACCTAATGTTTTGAGAACCTAATTACTTTATGGATAATGTATAGGATGAAAATTTAATGGATCTTATTTATATTTTTAGAAAGATTAAAGGAAACAATCCCATTTATATATGATGATTATAGAGATGGTCGGTAAAGACTTAAGGAAATGTGTTGAGAATAATTTCTAAAAAAGTATAGATTTAAGGACTGGAGAACCTTTCTATTAAACATCTTAGAAATATTTGATTAAAAATATAAAAGTGGGTCTATTTATCAATGAATTCAATCAAGGATTATTGGGAATTAATAATTATAAAAAGTGAATAATATCACTTGGATGAATATTGGGGTTGGTTAATATTGATGATGGAATTGTAGCTGTATTGAAGTTACCTGGAAACACTCGGTGAAGAATTTTTTTTATTCTAAAACAATAATTTTCAATTAAGGTTGAATATTCTCGAAATATTAAGCAATATACAAATTATTTAAAAGTGATTTTAGTAATATTGGTAATTCCCTAGGATGAATTGATTAAATTCTAACAATATTTGATAAAATTATGGATGTTACATTTTTTAATCAAGTAATTGGAAAATATGGAGTCTCTCCTGGAAAGTAAATGTATTTTTTAATACATGGGTACTGAAATTTTACAAAGGCAATTCATATCTAATATATTATTTTTGTCTCAGAGATGAAAATTTTAAAAGTGCTGGGAGTTTCCTATATATTTATGGTTTCTATTTTATAATTTGGTAAAGGCATTAGATGCGAAATGTATTTCTCAAATGAAGATATTTGATAAAGTAATGATTATACCCTATGATACATTGGGTGTTGGATATGAATAAATGGTAATAAAAATAAAATGAAGTGATACATGTTATATTTAAATTAATAACTATGTTTTTTATTTAAATAATCTTGAAATTTTCCTAATCAAGTGGTGAGTAAAATATTTTTATAATACAGAATATATTCTCTAAGGAAGTTATAAAAATAAAAAAATCAAAAACCATAAACAAGATATGTATATGTATTTTTTATAACACATATATTTGTTAGATGGATATATTGTAAAATTAAAAACCTTTCAATGATTTTAATGATCATCAAAAACCAAACTTAAAGGTCCTTGTAGTTTCTGACACTAGAACTCAACTCAGTTTGAAACCTTATACTTATGTGTATGATATATGTTAGGGAAACATAATATGTGTTTATATAGAAAACAATTGAGTGTTAATAATTATATACATTTATACATGCATAATATGTTTTAACTCACACTCTGGTGTATACATTTTTTAAAATAAACTTAAGTTTTTAAACATTACAAACATAGTTTTCAGAAGAAAAAAATATCTATAATTTCTATAATATGTATTCTTTAAAAATATTATTGTGTTAGTGTGGTTACTATTCTCAAGTGAATTAAAAATTAAAAATCATATTGTGATTCAAGATGAATGATTGATAACATTATCTTCAATATATGATGGAGAAAATCTAGTAGTAGAGTATTCTATCAATTAAAATACATTTTTAATATTGTAATGAACAATTATATGACTGTTGTAATGTATGAATAAACTCTATTTTAAAACAATTATGTCTTTTTTTTCATATATTTGAGGAGAATATTTTCTCAGTAGATTTCATGAAAATATTTTGTGCAAAAAATTCTTGTTATTTGATATAATTAAAATCACATTTTATTTAGCTAAAAAATGTGGATGAAATTAAAATAAGGTTGTTCTCACAAAACATATAATGTAAATTATTAATTAAGAAGTAATATTCTTGAGATCATTGGAGCACATGCATGTGGTTTAGTTTAAAGTTTTTTTGAAAAGAATATTATTTTGAGAATGATCAAACTTTTAATATTAAAGATTGAGAAAATATATTATTCTCATTCTGTAATATAAATTTTTAAAAAATAAAGAGAAGGTGTTGAAAAAAATAGAGAACTTGATAATTACTTTTTGTGGGAATTACGTGTCTCAGATGATCCTGAATAAAACAAGTATTCTATCATCCACTCCTAGGGATGAACCATTAAAAATACTATGGTATTTTCTTTAATTTATTTTCATCATTTCATATGGTATATGTTTATTGGTTATAAAAATGGATCCACTACTATCCTAATAGATTATATTGGTTTGAATATTTATGTAGATAAAATATTATATGTAAAGAGGAATTTTGTAAAATTGGTCACCCATATTCACCCCCCGCCCCTTATAGTTACTACATGGTCCATAGGTAATCTCAAAACATGATTTAGAAAAGGTTTAACTGTGGGTTTTGTATGAGGATATGATTGAAAATCACTGAATCAAAACCACACACATAGAATATACACATCATGAAATTAACTTAACTCTTCAAAGAAGAAATAAAGTCTCATAAATACTACCATCTTCTTAGATATTGAGTCCTTATTTCCGTTCTTCACCATCAAGGTGATTAATGGTCATAATGAAAAATTAAAAACAAAAGGGAAATAAGAAACATGAACAAAGTAAAAAAAATATATTGAATATATAAAAATAATAATTACAAATAATAATCCTTGGGAAGGTAACACCCATTAAAGTGAAATAGTTCAATTTTTACACACACCATCCCCTATGATTTCTGATAAATTTTACAAGAATTTAAAAAAATTCATACTTAGAATTATTCCAAACATAAATATTCCTACACTTGTGATACTCTAAGAAAAAATACCAATATATGTGTGATAGACTCAATGAGTGGAGAAAAAAAATATTTATTACTTTCAGTAGTGATCCATTGATTTGTGGGGCAATTAAAATCCTTATATAATTGAGTTTGCCTAATTTTCAAGCTAGTTTGGGGTTTTATAAGAAAAGAATTGGGGTGATGTGATAGAGAGGCCTCAAGTGATTTAATTTTACACAGGCTCAAATTCCTTTTAATTAGCTCTATTTTAATATTCTATGGGTTTCTATAGATAGAGTTTTAATTTTATAGGGATATATTTATCTTGAATTATATCTCACACATTTTTATGCTGTGTGATTTTAATCTTATGAGAGGCATATAATGGCTCAAGCATTTATAGGGGATCTTCATATCTTTCATTAAAACTTATATAGATCGCATTCTAGTCCAATTAATCACATTCATGTGCTGTTCCCATGGATTTAATCAAATAAAACATCCATATTGTGTGGATCATTTTAACGTGAGAATTAGTCTGATAATATAGTCACACACGAGTTTTGTTCTAGAATAACTTTCATTATATAATGACCAGACTTCAAAATATTACATAATTTGATTTCATTAGACTACACATCATTTTCTTACATTTCAAAATACCTTTTAGGTAAATATTTTTAGATAATTGGCCCATAATTCTTACATAAAAATCATATATTACAAACTAGACACCTTCACTCTGTATCTATGCTTCCCACAATATAAAACTTTTAGAGTAATACATGTTTTCTTTTCATGAAAATTATTTAAAGATTTCAACAAATCTTCTTATTTATTATTAATCATACTTAAACCTGTAGAAAAACATTTGATAATGTGGGATGATAAAAAAAACATAAGTAAGATATTTAGATGAAAGAAATTTTTTATTGGGTGTAATGAAGATTTTAAATTAATAAAAAAATAAATAAAACATATAAATAATTTCATATAAATTTAATGGGTATGGAAAACAATTGTGGAGAAATTTTATTATAATAATAAATAATACATTAATTATTGAAATATAGTTGATTAATAATAATCAAATAAATATATATAAGTTAAAAAATATATATATTAGGATTTTTATTTAATAAATATGGTGGAAGAAATTAGATGATTTGAATATTGTCGGTTGACTATAAAAATAAATCTTATTATGATGGTGTTGATTATTGAGATATATTTGATTGTTTTTTCAATAATTAATTGTTTTTTTCTTGTAATATTGTTATTTAGAAGGATTATAAATGAAATAATATGATTGAAATGTAACTTTAGGGTAAAAAATGTATAATGTTTTTTGAATATTTGAATAATTCAAATATAATGGTTAGATAATTTTATGGTAAATTTAAGTTATAATTTATATAAATTTATGCCATTAATATTTTTATAATGTAAATAATATTATGGAATTGACGGGATAACTATAAAAATGGAGATTTTTTTGGTGTTTTATATTTAATATCAAATAGTGAATAGTAAGTGTATTAAAATATTAATTCAAAATATAAATATTATTCAAAGTTATAAAGTGTAAAATGAATATTCATATGTTGAGTGATTGGTTTACAAATGAATATTAGTTTAAAATTTTTGCATGAAATAAATGTTAAGTAATTATAAAAGTAATTAGAAATATTTTCATGAGTTATTATAAATATTATGAAATTGATTGATATATTTTATCCTAGAATAATTAATTAGTTAAATATTTTCCCCAAAATATTTCATTATTCATTAGTTTTTTAGTTATTTTTATTAAAATAATATTAATTATTATAGTGGTAATATTAATGTTCATGTAATTTGAAAGTAGTAATTTTTTTTAATAATGATGAACAATTATTTGTAATAAAAATTATTTTTTGATATTATGAGTTTAGATACTAAAATTGGAAAATTGTAAAATTAATCCTAATAAATTATTTTGTTCTAAAATAATATAATACATTTCAAATTTTGTTTTTAAGATTTATTTTTTTCAAGGCATTGTTTTTTTATTATGATATCAGCGTGGTTTGATGAGTAATTTTTTGAGTTCAATCAATACATGTGATGGAATTTCATATTGAATAATTTTTAGAAATCATGTTGAATAAATATTCCCATACACAATATTTTTGAACATATAATGATGTATTTTTTACTTTTTACAGTAACTAGAGATTAAAACATTATAATTATGATGAAACAATTGTTGAATAATTTTTTTGAAAGATTGAGGTTGGAAAATAATAATGAATATATAGATTAACATAAGTTTTTTGACATAACATTGAGTAATATATTATTTTGGAAATTAATTAATTTGAAAACTAATATCAAATTTATTTTTATATTCATTGAATATAAAAATATATATATGTTTTATGTTCAGTTATTTTTATATAAAAAATCTAGGAGTTATATTTTCAATGAAAATAAAATTATTTTTTAAAAATTAGCATTTTAGTGATCCAAATTGAATATTTTATAAATTAATGTCAACAAAAATATAAGGTCATGAAATTTATTAATTTTAAATGAATTATTTTTTTAATTTGTTTCAAGGAATGGTGTGTCGGTCAAAATATTATTTGAAAAATATAACAATTTGGAGATGAGAGAAATATCATAAATCAAATTGTAGGTTTTATGAATAATTTTAAAAGAAATTAGGATTTATCTTTAAAAATGAGTTGAGAAATTGATATTGATTAATTCAAAAAATATTTTTTTTAATTTAGAAATTTATATGATTGAGGTAAGTGATAAAAAAATAATTAATAAATATCTTTTAAAGGGTATGTATTTTTTTATTAAGATTTTGAGGATGAAAAGTTTTTATGGGTTTTATAACAGAGTGATTCAGAAATTATTATTTTGGGTTTTTTTGGAATTTATATTAGTTAAATATTTAATTGGTTAATCTTTTCAAACGTTAATTTAAGAAAAATATTATAAAAGATAATATTTTTAGAATTAATGTTTAAATTTTTCTTATTAAAGGTAATTTTTGAAAGAGTTTGGTGGTAGATATAAAAATATTAAAAAATATTATTATTTATGATATTCATTTAATTAATTTTATTGTTGAATATGTATAAAAATAGTTTTTATATAGTTTTCAATGAATTTAAAATTTCATGTTTTGATTATTTTCTAGAGAAATTATAATTGAATAATTAAATACATAATTTTCTAGAAATTTTTTTTTTGATAGATAAGAATATAATGGTGAATACCAAGATTATATATACCTTGAATAGAATAATTATTTTAGAAAGATCATTCGAAATTGTAGAATAAAATTATAATTGTGTCTATTATTAAATGGGGATAAAATTTATCTGCATATTATATTGGTCCAAAATGTTAATTTTTACTTTATTAAAAACCAATTTCTATTTGATATTTATAGTTATTAATTTATAGTGATAGTATTATAATATGTTGATATATATGTTTGTGATTTTGTTTTTATGTAGGTATGTAGACACACACACATACACACACACAAATATATATATATATATATATATATTTGTTTGTTTGTGTGTAAATAATATGAATAAATTATAGTGATAATTAATGTATCAGTATAAATTAATTTTCTTTATATAAAATTTTTGTTTGTGTGTTTAAAGATTGAATGTTATGTTTTTGAATTTTATTGTGTTTGAAATTTTTAAATGGTTTGTTTAGAAATAATAAAATATTTTTTTTAACTTTATGTTATAAAAAATATGGGTGAATAAATATTGGATTAATAAAGTTCTTTATTATTGTGGTGGGGATAATATGGCTAGAAAGGGCATCAATCACATGGGTTTTCCTTGACTGGTATCTAGGAGGTCGTGGGTTCAAATATCCTAAGGTGCGTGTGTGCATGTTTATTATCATTATTTATCATTTTCTAAGAATTATGTATATTATTATTATTATTACAATTATTATAGTGCACTATTAGCTCAATGGTACTGGAAGGTGCCCCAACAGAGAATAAACTCAGTTTCAAATCTAGTTGGATAAAAATTTCTATATCACTATAACATTATTTTAGTAGGAACTATGTGGGAACTATAGTAGACATTGTGGTGAGTAGTGTAGCAACAACTATAATGGGGATTTTAGTAGGTGAATAACCCTTAGAATTATTGAGGGATTGTTTTATTTTTTCTCAAAATAAATTTTGAATCATTTTCAATGTATTGAGAATGGTATTGAGTTGATTTGAAATTTCTTAAAATGTTTGAAGTTGAATCAATTTATCTAGAGAATAATTATAGACTATAGTTTTGGGGTAATTTTTCTAAGTAATATACACATAATTTTTTTATGGAGATAATTAATAAACTATGAGTTTTTAAAGGGTACATAACATATTTGACTGGATACATAATATCCTACAAATGGTACAAAAGATTATGCGATGTGAATTTTATAAGGTATCATAGATACTATGATACATATGATTTATCTAATCATTCATAAGAAATTCCTAAGGTTTCATGAGATATGTAATATCTTTCAATTGATATGTAATATCTTCTAGGTGTTATATAAGATTTACTAGAGTATTCAAATTATTCTATTCACAATACGGATAGATTTTATTATTATGAAAAATATATTAAAGAGATTTGTAAGTGAAATTTGAGAACATGTATCATTTTTCTATTTGGAAAACTAAAGATTTTTTAGATGTACTGAATTAAGAATTAGGGAGTTTTATAAGAGGATAAATAAATAAAATGATGTTTTATTAACTTAAAGAAACAAACATCATGATACTCTAAATATTGAATCATGATTCAAGATGAGTTTCATTACGTAGGAGTTTTCCCATCAAAAAGTTAGTCAATCCAAAATCATGATGATCTTGAAAGAAGATAAAAATTTTAAGTTGAGTATCAAGGATAAATAAATGAGATTTAATTTATAATATCATCACTAGTAGAAACACTGGGTTTAACATCGAATTATAAACGTCGGTTTTTTATAAACAGAGACCGATTGTTTGTGCAAGAAATATTTTGCATCGGTTTTACTGAAACCCAATGCCAAAAATTTAAATGACTGGTTGTTTTCATTAGTTTTAGTAAAAAACCACACAAAAAACAAGAGTGTACTGATTTTTGGCGTCTGTTTTAACATGAACCAATGCCAAAAACAAATTCTGCGTCAGTTTTAAGGGAAACCGACACCATATGTGTTATTTTTAGTGTTGGTTTCCCACAAAATCAACCCTGAAAATAACAACCCTAAAGACTTTCAACATCGATTTTTACCAAAACTATCACCCAAATTAAAAATACATATATTTTCCACATCAGTTTTTTCCAAAAACAATGCCAATTTTTTTAAAAAAATCAACGTCCGTCTTTGAAAAAACTGACACCCAAAATTCATTTAAAAATTGTCAAGATCAGGAAACCCTCATCTTCATTGTTCTTCGCAATTGAAAGCCTCCGCGGCTCCTCTCAACTCATGATGAATTCAAATCCATATTTGGTATTTCCAAATGTCATTGTTGATGATTTTATTCTGTTTTCATGATCTGCGGTCTGCATTCTTCATTATATGGTCTTCTTAGATCATCTATGGATTATTTGTTCTCCTTAATGATATTTTGAGGAACTTTAAATGATGGTTTGATTTTTTTTATTTATCTTTTTTTATCATTTTAACAATCAATTTTGTTCTAGATCTTGAACGGCGTAATTTTACAAAGTTTTATACAGATCAAAGTTTAGATTAGAGATCTATTTTCAAGTTAAACTCTGAATTTTGTAAGTTTTTTTTTAAAATTTTGATGTTAAATTATTGATCATTTAATATTAATTTTTATTTGCTTCTAATATTAGTTTATATTTTATTTCAAATGTGTAGAAACATAGTTAATAGTCATTCCTAAGTGTGATTAGTCAATGTTCTTGATATGGATTGAAGTTGTATGATTTTAGGTTATGAATTTTTATCTAACATTATGTATAAATGTATTAGTCATTGTTCTTGAATAAATTATTCCAAAAACCAATTGAATTATTTTTATCTGACATTATTTTTATCTGACATTATGTATAAATGTATTGTTCGATGTTCATGACTAATTGTTTTGGTCAATGTGTTGAATTTTTTTTATCTGACAATATTTTTATCATGACCAATTGACTAAATAATGTTCTGAAAAAAAAATTTATCTTACATATTAGTCCTCATAGGAAAGAGAAAATACACCTGAGAGGGGTGGGGATTTGGGGAATTGAATCAAGTCTAATTAAATTATACCAAAAACCAAATAATCTATATATATACTCATTAGAACATGAAATGGATCCACAACCACTTATTATTCCTCAAATGATTCTATTGTTCTCTCACCCAAATGTGTTGTAATATATATCAATTTACTTATGTATTTAATTTCATCTGTAATAATTTTGGAAGTATTATGATTGATTTCACTTATAATATGAACATTTACTCTAATTATTATTTCATATTACTAATAATAACTAATTTTTCTCCCTTTAAATTAATGTAATATTAAATTATTTTGATACACGTGACATCGTAATAATGCGACAACAATGTAAAATGAACTAATAAATTTTAGAAGATTGATATTATAATTTAATTATAATATCAATATAACACATGTATATAATATGAAAATAAAATGTTTACTATTTGTAAATGTGTTTCGTATCTGATGTTTTCTATCTAATTATAAATAGCTTTTATTAAATGTGTTTATGTTTAAAATTTATCTATTAATATATATATATATATATATATAAATTTTTATATGTTTTAATATATTCACTAATTATTTTTGTGATATCAGATATTGAATGGATTGTAATTGGATACATTTACGAAGAACCACTAGTGAATATGAAAAAGGATTTGATAAATTCATGGAATTTTCTAAACGACATCTTCGAAACATTGATTTAATTATCTTCCCATGTGTGAAGTATCTAAATATGGGAAAGTTAAAGTCCAAAGAAATCAAGAACCATCTCATTTGCTATGGTTTTACCCTTAATTTTACACGTTGGATATTTCATGGTAAAAGAAATGAAAATTCAACATCCAATGTTCATGAAAATATTCATAACGAGGAAGAGGATCATATTGAAGAATTAATTTGTTATTTAGGTGTTGAAATCATCGAAAAAATAGCAACAATTGAATGATTGTATGGAGATTCTGAGAAACCAGTATTCCCAGGTTTCAGTAAATATACAGTGTTATCAGCAGTTTTGAGATTAGTTAACTTAAAAGAAAAAAATTGGTGGAGTTATAAAATTTTCTCGAGCTTACTTGATCTTTGAAAAGAGATAATTCTAGAAGGCAACGGGCTTCCATATTCCAATTATGAGGTGAATAAAATATTATGCCCAATGGGAATGGGGTAAAAAAAGATACAGGATTTCACTAATGATTGTGTACTGTATAATAAAGAAAATGAATATTTTTCAATTTGTCTTGCATGTGGGACAAAAGGCTATAAGATACATGGAAACATCAACTCAGATTCATTCTTAGGTGATGTCATCTAATGTCATGAAAAAACAACTTTGTACATTCTAATGATATCATCCAATATTTTTTGCATATAATTCTGATATTTCAATTGTGATTCATTTTTAGGTACCAGAATCAAAACTCCTACTAAAGAAATTTGGTACCTTCTAATAATTTCTCATTTGAAGCATCTATTTGGAAATTAAATTGATGAAAAAATGTTACGATGAAATTCAGATGAGTGCATCTCTAATGGTAACTTATGTCACCCTGTCGATTCACCAAAGTGGAAGAGTTTTGATAAAAAAAAATCATGATTTTGGAAGTGAATTTAGAAATCTTAGAATGGGATTGTGTACAGATGGAATGAATCCATATCGGAGCCTCAGTAGCCAATATAGTCCATGTCTTGTTTTGCAGGTAGTTTATAACTTGTCCCCACATCTATGTATGAAGAAAAAATATGTTATGATGAGATTGATTATTTCTATACCAAAACAACCAGGAAATGATATTGTTGTGTATCTTTCACCATTCATTGGTTATTTAAAACTTCTATGGGAGGAAGGTGTTAAGGTTTTCGATGCATACAAGAAAGAGTATTTTGTTTTGTGTGCTATCATAATGTTCACTATAAATGAAATTCCTGCATATGGAAACTTATCTAGATATAGTGTTAATGGACATAAATAAATTCCAATTTTTGAAGAATAGACTTTATATTATCAATTTCCAAATGTAAGAAAGGCAATGTACATGGGAAATTGAAGATTCTTAAAAATTGATAACCATTATCGTATATTGAAAAAATCATTTAACATATTACAAGATTACAACCTTCCTCATCAACCATTGTCATTTGAAGAATATTATGACAGGGTGAAGGATATTCACCTGACATTGGAAAAGAAAATAAGTTCTCATATTCAATGAAATATTTGTAAAAAGCAGTCAATTTTTTCGAACTACCTTATTGGATAGAGATAAAACATAACAACAATGTTATGCATGTTGAGAAAAACATATGTTACAGTTTAATTGTAAATTTGTTAGATATAAAAGCAACAACAAAAGATGGATTGTATGCTAGATTGGACTTTATATTAATGAGAATACGTTTGGATTTAGCTCCCACTGTGAAAGGAAATAGAACATATTTACCTCTGACTTGTCACCCATTAAGCGAGATTAAAAAGATGAATTTCTGCCAGTGACTTCATGGTATTAAAGTAGCCAGTGGTTTTTCTACGAATTTGGATAATTTAGTGTCACTGAAGGATCTTAAATTAATAGGTATGAATTCTCATAATTTCCATTTGTTGATGCAAAAACTTCTACCCGTAGTAGTGGGTGGTATATTGTTGATAGCTGTCAGAAAGACTATCATCAGGTTATGTAGTTTTTCTAATCCATTTGTAGCCAAGTCATTGAACCAAATTTGTAATATGTGTTGGATAATGAAGTAACTCTTATTCTTTGTCAACTATAAATGTATTTCCTACCCAAATTTTTTGATATAATGGTTCATCTACTGATTTATTTAGTGCATGAGATAAGAATATGTGGGCCTGTTTATTTAAGACAGATGTATCCTTTTAAAATATATATGAAAATTTTGAAGGGATATATTAAAAATACATTTCAACCAGAGGCATCTATTGTTCAAAAAAATGTATCAGAATAGGTGATTGAGTTTTGTGAAGATTATTTGTACGAGGTGGGGCATATCAACCAGAGGCCTTTCTGGTAAATATTTATATTCGGTTACTTTTTTTTAACTTACAAATTCATGCCTCTTTTTTTACTTACTTGTTTTTTTTCTTCCTTGTTTCTAAATATTCAGTTTTCTAATGATATGCAGGTATACAAAATTTAATTACACTTTCTAGTAGCAATGTCAGATACAGAGAGAGAGGAGCAGTTACTGAGTTATATATATTTTTTACATATTATTAAATATTTGTCAATATACTTATTTAATGAAATAAAACTAATAATTTACAAAAAAAATTGTAGGACTACTGATGCATCATCAGCATAGGATACTTCTCCTATTACTACTAAAAAATCAAGTTCTCAAGTTGGTAAATGTGGTATTACACATTTACCAAAACTGTCACTTTTAAGTGATGATGATAGAGTACACATCCATGTTGATGATGACAATAATGCAATTATCCAAAATTCAGTTTAGTTTTTCAGTTATATAGTGATGCAAATCCATTCCAGGATTAGTATTTTATATCCTAATTAGAAGTCAGAGGATAACATGGAAAAGAAACAACTTTGGGAGGTTGTGATGGAAAAATGTCTTAATTGATTTCTTTTATCTCATTTTTTTAATATGATATATTTTAAATGACATATTTAATTTATTGAATTATAGATGAAATTCATTTTTGAGGATAAAAAAGAAATTAAGAAAAGGAATCCCTCATTTTTGGTGGTTCTATAGAGAGATTTTAAAACAAAACTCACAACAAAAATATGTTTTTGGAAAGATAAGGTTTTAAAACCCATGCCTCAAGTATCTGTTTATAGAAAAAGACACATGGAAGTGATTTTTTGGCATTCGTAAGGAAAAAAATTCAAATATGATAATTATATTATATTGTAAAATTTATTATATTTCTTTCTTATTACGTAGTAGTTTATTTTTTTATAATAGAGCTCCAGAATACATCATCAAGAGATCCAATTGAAAAAATGTATACCCTCATACTTTATCATGTGGAGGGTAATCATATTTGGAGCAGAAAATGATTGAAGAAAAAATTTGAAGCATTAAGAGCTCAATCTATTAGTGGTTTAGAAGAGGTTCAGTTTGGTCATCCATCTCCTCCCACTCGCCAAGAAATATAGAAATGAGAAAGAAGAAGAAAAAATGAACAGTATCTTATAGAGGAAGCTAAGCAAGTAGATGAAAAAATTGTAAGTAAATATTATTTATTTTTCATCAAATTTCATATTTTATAAATTATAAACACTAATATAAATTTTTTATTTTTCATTTCTGGATTAAATTTAGGAGAAGGATACACAGGGTTCTTTTATCCCCTATAATGGGATGGACATCCTCACCACTACATTGGGAAAGGAAGAACACCTCGTCCATGTTAGAGGATATCAGGTGGGTTTTAGTACTTGGAAGATTTTTGGTAAGAGTAAGAAATCAAGAGACCTAGAAATAGAATCCTTAAAAATAGAGCTGAAAGATATGAAACAGATTACGGGTGATCAAATTCAAGAAGCAGTATAGAAGGCTTTGTTAGAACACATGGCAAGACAGTCACAGGCTACTCAACCTTCCATGGTATATTATTTGTTTGTCATCAATTTTTCTATTTTATAAATTATAAACACTAATATAACTTTTTCATTCTTCAGCCTTCTCATCCTGCTTACCCGGAATACCCTACCATATCTACCTACCCCGCCCCATATAAGCAGCCTTCCTAGGTATATTATTTATTTTTTATCAATTTTTCTATTTAATAAATTACAATCACTAATATAACTTTTTCAATTTTCAGTCTTCCCAGCCTACTCACCCGAACTACCCTGCCCCATCTACCTACCCTGAACTGTATGAACAACCTTCCCATTTATATTATTTTTTTGGTCATCAAATTTTCTATTTTATAAATTATAAAAAGTAATGTATCTTTTTAGTTTTTCATCCTTCCCATCCTGCTCACCCAGACTACCCTATCTCATCTGTCTACCCCACCTCGTATGAGCATCCTTCCCAGGAATATTATTTATTTTTCATCAATATTTCTATTTTATAAATTATAAACACTAATAGAACATTTTCATTTTTTAGCCTTCCCAGCCTGCTCACCCGAACTACCCTACCCCATCTTCTTACTTAGATTCTCCACCACCTCACTCAGAACAAAACATTTATTGTGAGTTGTTTTCTTGAGATCCTCAGATACATATTGTTGAATTAAGACTCATGCATTATTTTGGGGGTTTTTTACACCACCAGCCTATGTAAATTGGTTAGGTTAGAGTATTAGTACTCAATATTATAGATCCTAATGCTCTACTACCATTTCCTACAACGGAGATAATTAGGGATGGGGATTGTGTTGGTCATTTTTTACTTTGGACAACTGGTTTTCATCGATATATTTCATATGAGGTATGTGTTTTTTTAAATATTAATTAAAATTGATTAAAAATTAATTATAATTTTTTATGAAATTTAACTTATGTACAATTATCTAAAAGCCAAAGAATCTGTACAAATGAAACAAAATATTCAGGAACAACCGACTATAGATACTTCAGATATTTCTTATGGGATACAAAGATTATCTCAGGCATCTTCATCATTGAATTTTCTCTATGAGTTTCCAATGTAGAACAATATATGCATAATAGAATATCCATTAAGATTACCCAAATAAGATATCAGGCATCTAGTAAATTTTGAAAAGCTCAGCCTGAATGTGGTGTCATTGTTTACCATGTAAGTAAATTGACATTTGAATTTGTATTTCATTAATAAAAGATGGTTTTAAATTGAATAAATATATTTTATTTTTCAATTAGGTATCTACACATGATTCTTTTACAATATTAAAGTACATACATTTATGGTTTTATAGATCCATAATTCATTTCCATTGAATTTAAATATGTGAAGAATCCTGATAGACTTGCATATATTTGTGATAGATTGTCAAATATGATGATTCAGTGCTGGTTTCTACCATTTCTTGACAAGTAATAATATAAATATAATTATGAACTAATGATCATTATAATCTTATTTGTTGTGAACTTTTTGTATTATAGGGGCATTGGATGTTATGCATATTTTTCCCAAGTGAATGCATCGTATGTTGGTTTCTCTCTTTACTAGGGAATGTTCGTAAAATATTTTTACCTTATTAGAAATGTAAGTTTTTTTTTGTTTTTTATAAGATCGTTATGTTTAATTATCATTGTTTAGATATGTATTATTGCTTCATATATATGAAAATGTAGTTCGTGGAAAAACATTAACAAGGAATACAAGTCGATAAAGACACCAAATAAAATCAAACATATGGAAGTACAGGTAATTAGTTTTTATATAAGTATTTTCTCTAATTTTTTATTATATATTAATTTTGATTAAAAGTTCAATGTTTTATAACTGTAGTGTTTTTTTCAATAAGGAAATAATGAATGTGTTTATTATATTCTATGATTCATGTATGAGATAATCACAATTGGGAAAACTACTGACTTTGATAAGGTTAGTTGAATTATTATTTTTTATATTTTCTTCCATATTATTATATTTTTTATCTCATATCATTCAATGTTATTTTAGGCATTCAATAATTCATGGTCTTATTCCCAATCTGATATGACCCATATTCAATCTACTTTTGGGAACTATTTGTTAAGTCTAATTAGTATTTAAGGTATGTATATTATAATATTTATAAATAATATTACATATGGGTTCAAAAAACTAACTCTTTTGATATATTAGGTATTGGAACCTACTAATAATCAAATGAATGCTTCAAAAAAACCAATAATGTGCATTCCGTAAATTTCAGGTACGTGTATTTTAATTCTACTTTATTTTGAATGTGTAATATTATGAAATTTCCAAAAAAATTGCAACTTTTGGCATAGGTTTTTTTGTTTATGCTTGGAATACGAAAGAATAAATAATCAATCAACCATGTGCTAATAGGCTATGTACTAACCAATCTAACCAGAACCCATGTCATACCTCCTACAACTCCATGCCAAAAAAATAAAAAAGATATTAGAACTGACCAAAAACAATCCAAAAGTGCATTAAACATATTATATGGTATTCTTAAGGCATTGGGTATTGAGTCAGGCCACAATGATGACAAGTGAACATGTACTTGATATCCACATAGCATAAATTTCTTTCATGGTACTTGGTATCGATAATGAATTGTATTTTAGGTCTAGCCATAGGACAATCATAGGTACATCATAATCATCGTCTTGTGTCAGGTCAACCACCCTAGTATAATCAAATCATGATGGTCCACTTGTTCCAACTACAAAATAATTCTTCCCTAGGTATGGTAATACATTCAACAAGAAATATCATAAAAGGAAGCATAATACATGTCATCATGAGATATCTGTAGAAACATAAACATGTGATATTTATGTAACATGGTAATAATTTATATAAGAGTTTTTAGCGAATCAAACATCAAATATGGTCTCATGGGCTACACATGAAAATTAGTTACCATATCAGAAAACGTCTCTCAAGTCTACACACACACACACCGCTATGCATAACAAAAAAATCATGGACAAATTGGAAACACAGATATTTTGATATATTCCAAATCCACTAGAGGTCACAAATAAAGTAACATGCATAAAATGAACATCATTCCTTCCAATGTATATGATCACCCCAAGTTGTAATAGATTGATGAGGTATTATATTCAACCAGTTTTTCAGCTTATCATTCAAATAAAAATGAAATATAAGATATTTATCTACTTCTTACATCATTATTTTTAACATATAACATATTTCTAGAAAATTGGAAACATGGTAATTTGGGTATTAAATCACAAAACTCCTAAACATACATCTTAGTATACATTTATTATAAGAAATTTACTTACAGTCAACCATCATATGATATCAACACACACATAAATTGAAAAAATCACAAATTTGAAATGAGAAATGATGATCTTTCACCGAGTATTTTCATTACCCATCTGATTATTATCCTACTTTATCTGATCAGCCATTTTAGCACACTTTACCATCAAACCATCCCATTCAACCTTATCCAAAGATATCGCATTGTCTATAGTTTCATATTCTTCAAACATTTGACACTATAATTCATTGAGTTCTCTCAAGTGCCTCTGAAATGTATTTGTATAATATTTTATAAGATTTATTGATTCATTGTTCTTTAATTGGAATCCATTTAAATTTTTTAGTGACTCAAATGTATTGTTTTGGATATCAAAGAATAGTTGGGCAGTACAAGAACTAAAAAATCTAGAGTCGTGGGACTTGAAAAGGTCACAAACATTTTGAAAGAAGTCATTGCTTGAAGGTAGGTGTATTTTAATTCTACTTTATAATAAAAATGAATACATGATTTTTTGATTAACTAGATAAAAGTATATAAGTTCTATATTTTTATTGAATGATAAATACTATTTGATTGTTTTTGTATATAGTGTTTTTTATAGGGGTTTCTATTTAATTAGAATTGTAGTTTTTCTGATTTGTCTAAAAAAATTAACTTATGGCATCAGTTAATTTAAAAACCGACACCAATTTAAAAAAAAAAGTTTTTCGGCGTAAGTTTTTTATAAAACTGATGTTGAAAACTGGTTATGGGGTCAGTTTTATCCAAAACTGACGCTGTAAACTCAAGCCTGTTTGATTTTCAGCTTCAGTTTTACCTAAAACCGACATCAAAATTAGGTTATCAATGTCGGTTTATCTAAAAAATCGATGCCAAAACCCTCAACTAAAATACTATTTTTTACGTTGGATTTATAGACGTTGTTTAAAAACCAACGTTAAAATATGTTTTTTCACTAGTGCACAGTTTGATTATTTATTATTTTCTAATAAATTTTTTGAAAATCATTAATGGATATCTAATATATAGAAACTACTATAATATTTTATTGTCCAAGTTGAATTAGAAGATATAGGTATTATATAAATTATAGTTAGGATAATGGGGTGAAAACCCACATGATACATTTTTAGATGAAGTTCATTGTGAACAATCTTGAGAAAATTAGTTAATAATAATATTCCATAATATCTTAACCCCATTTTTTCTATAGTTTTCTATGAGTCAAAATACATATATTCTACTAAAAAATAAAAGGGGAAAGATGAGAGTAATTGAAGTGTAGAATGAATGAGAGAAAAGATTGATATTGAGAATTGAAGATGGGTGATCTATTTTATCTTAATGTATATACTTCGAAATCAGATCTTAAAGAATAGGAAGAATGAATATTTTTTAGTACTCAAAATCCATGAAGGATAAATTTTATTGATGTTGAAGGATCTTGAAGCAATAATCTTATTTTTTCTAGTTTTGAATCATAATATAAATTGGTTAGAACCAGTATAAACAAACTATTAATAGATAGATTTTGTCAAGTGATGGATTCCCAAGGGTAAAGGATGATATCTTCCCGTATCATATAATCACTTTTAGTATTAGTGATAAAATGTATTTCTTTGACCCAACTCCTACATAGCAAAGATTTATTCACTAACATGGGGTAAACCTTATTAAAATATTTTGTGCCTTATTTTTTATTCTTTACTTTATATAGTTGGGTGTGTGACATTTGTTTTTTGTGTATCTTGATCTTAACCAATCATTGAGATATATTTTAAATAAGAGATAAATTTTAAATAAAAAGTAACATTAATTCAATGCCACCATATAGGTGATATATAATTGGATACCTGGTCATTTCAATTAAAATCAGATCTCTTCCAGGTTAATTATGAGTTATCCATTTGGGTATGAAGTTGATGATAGGGAATATGATTTTTTTATAAGTAGAGGTCTTAATACATTTTATGGAAAGAATTATCATGAATGAAATAATATTATGATTCTATATCTTTTTTATATTATTCTAGAATTCATTTATTATATTATATTGGATTTTAAACTGGATTTTAGAGATGGTATATTGATAAAAGAATTATTGAGGTTGATGGAAAATAAATGAAGGTAATTTTGATTTCTATAGCCAATCGGGTTTATACAACGTTGATGGTACACAAAATTTCCATAGATATATGGGATAAAATTTAAAATATTTTTTAATGTATTTCTAAATAAAAAAGATTCAAATCTATAGTTTGGGAGAGAAATGTTAAAATATATTATATTGGGTAATGATGAGACTATTAGTGAACATTTCATAGGATTGAATGAAATTTTTAGAAATATTGGGGGTTTAAAGGCACAATAGATATTTTAACTTGTTTCAAGAAGATCATGAGGAATTTACTTAGCATATTTCATGAAAAGGTTTACTTACTAAAAGATATAAGTGATTTTTATATTGATGATCTACATAATATTATTGTTTTCTTATTAAATTAAAATTGATATTTTTTTAAATTTTAATATTGAAGAGAACAAATGAATTAATTTTAAAGCCCTAAAAATCTCAAGATCATGAGGAATAAGAATATATTCTTTTCATAATCTAAATATTATTAAAAAAGAGATCAATATAATTAATTAATGATGTATTTAATTTCAAATAACATCTTAAGTGAAATAAGTAAATACAAAAGTAATATTCCTTTAAAATTATATAATTATGGTGATATGGGGAATTTTATATTTGACTTCCTATAGAATAATAATGGTGAGACTAAAAATAATTATACAGTATAAATTGATACCATAATGAAATAGGAAAGAAAAAATAAAGTTAATATTGAAAATAAAATATTACTAAGAAGAATGAGAAGGTATCTAATGAAAAAAATAAGATAAAGACTCCTTACAAAATTAGTGAGTCAAAAGTTTAAGCCACCATTGAAAAACATAAAAAATTCAAGTATCATGTTAAATAATGTGAATTACCTTCAACTAGTGACGAGAAATATGAATAGAGCTACACTAAACATATATTTAAATCTAATATTTAAGCTTTCCATGTGCATAAAACAAATAAAAAACAGTAATGCTTCTTGAGAATGAGGCTGGAAAGGAAAAAATAAGTTGTAGATAAATTATTAAAAAATGTGAAAACCTGCATTAAATAAATTAATAATATCATGATGAAAAATAGAGAGTGAGATAAAATTTTGAAATATCTTGATGTATGGTATGGTGTAAATAAAGTAGGGTTGAGTAAGGCATAATACTGGTGTATTGAAGAAAAAAAACTTGAATAATATGGGATAATAATATAAAAAGTATTTAAATATTTCGGATGAATCATCTAAATCTTATAGGAAAGATTTCCCAAATAAAAATGTAAAAACTGCTTCTCTTTATTCCAAGGAACTAAATTTTCTTAATATTATAGTGTAGGACATAAAGAAAAAACCAGATGTTTATGGGCAAAGTAAAATATTAAAAATAGTGCTCCTATATCTATAGATGTTTGGGGGAATTTGGAAATTTAAATATCCCCTAGGAAAAGGTAAAATAATTTTTTAAATTTTCATTAATAGTAAGTAAATTATCACAATATACTTCTAATTATATAGGAATATCAATTTTTAAAGTAAATTTTCAATGTTATGAGTTCTGTGGGTATAATGATTATGTTTCTTGATACAAAATTTCATTACCACTGAGTCATATAAGGAAGTGATTAAGGGGAGATATCTTATAAATTTGATGAAAAATTATGAGAACAAGTAAGTTGTGGATAAAATTTCATCATGTTCGTCCAATAAAAATATATTTTATTATCTCAAATAATTTTTTTAAGATGTGATCAATAGGATATTTTTATATAAGAGTGTATGGAAACACTTCATTGAAAAATACTATAAACTAATAGTGTTGAGAAATTTTGGAAGATAGAAAAGGTATATAGTTGACTTATTATTGAGGTATCTCTTAAAGATAAAAAGGATGTAATCCATGGATACTTGAGAGTGTTCATTCATCTCACATGATAGGTGACACAAAAAACTTTAATAATATAAAAAAATATTATGGAGGTTAAGTTAAATTTGGAAATAATAGTTCATTGAAAATAAAAGGAATTTGTATTGTCGAAATTGAGCCCTATAAATTAAAAGACAATGAATTATATATATGTATGGTCTCAAACAATATTTTTTGAGTGTTATATAGTTTTTTTATGATGATAATAATTAATTTTAATACTTAATTATTATGTCATCAAGACCTTATAAAATGAAATAATCATCAACATTTGATAAATAACTAGTGGTAATCTATTCTAAATTATTAATCTAGTTGATTCTTGTTATTTAATCTCTAAATAGAAAATAAAAATTGGAAGAAAAGACAGGGCCATCAAGGTCATATTATATTGGAAAAAAATTTAGGATAAAATAATGTAAGATAATTATCCCAAGACAAAAAATAGACAAGCCATTTGTGAAACATTCCAAAAAAATAAGATAGTATAAGGTAGCTAAAAAAGAGTGGAAATTTAGTCCAAGAAACCACTAGAATTAATTTATTCAGTGTTATGTCATAAAGTGATAAATCAATCCTTAATGGGTTATTTTTATTTCATTAAATTCATTAATTATTTTACAAAAATGACTGAAGTGATGTTAATAACACACAAATTTGATGTTTTGGGGATTTTAAATATTTACAAAAGGGAAGTTGAGAGAAAATAATAGTATTTATATATAAATAATTTACAAATTACAATGGAATATTTTTATGGGTAATTAATTAGAACCCATACTTATTATGTATGGGATCAATC
Source organism: Viscum album (assembly GCA_963277665.1). Classification (NCBI taxonomy): domain Eukaryota; kingdom Viridiplantae; phylum Streptophyta; class Magnoliopsida; order Santalales; family Viscaceae; genus Viscum; species Viscum album. Next base: position 646,003,314 of record OY728158.1, on the reverse strand, counting down.
ATATATATATATATAGTGATCTTTTTATACCCTATAAAATTAAATTTTCAGAGAGGAAAATATAATCATAAAAAGATGGTAAGAACCTTGCTAGCATAATATAAACTTTCAGAATAAATTCTGGAGAGAACAACATTTTTAGCTATGCATATTCCAAATACGTTATTATTGAGGCTTGAATATAACACGATTTCCTACTAAATGTTATACAAAAATAATCACATCGTTAATTGATTCAAGTTTTTTTGATGTCTATGTTTTATAAAGATAAAAAATTCAGATCTTTTAAATTTTGATTAGAAATATGAGTAAGGAGTCTCCATGGGTTACTTATCTAGAAGAATCGGCTAAATATATAGAAAATTTATTAAAAATATGACGTACTATTATAATGTGAAGATTAAAAAAAATCAATTTTGTTGTGGTAAATTAAATAAATTTTAAAAATAGAGATATGAATAGTATTCAGATTCATGGAAAAAGAGTGAAGAAAAACATAAAAATAAACCAAATATCGTTGATATTAACACTGGTCAGACTAATGAGAAAGAAGAGTCTATTAGTAATGATAAATTGAAACATTAAAAGATGAAGAAACGTGCATAAAAATATATATAATTGAAAATTAGAATTCACCTCTTCACACCAGTAAAATGCTAAGGTCTAACAATCTAACATCTTATATTTCTCAAAATGATCCTCAAATAGTTTTTTAGACTATTGGGAACAAATAGTGGATATATGTAATGAATGAGAATTGGGATAAGATTAAATGATATATTACTTGGGATCTTGTTCCAAGACTAGAAGGAAAGAATATCATTGTAACCAAGTGGGTTATAAAAAACAAGCTCAATAATACTAGTGAATTCTTAAGAAACAAAGCTTGATTAGTCTGAAAATTCTTCTCCAAAATTGAAGGAGTTGATTTTGAAGATACATTTACACATGTTCCAATAATTTAATATGTAATAATGTTCATATCTATTATATCCCACTATAATTACGCAATCTATAAAATGGATATGAATTATACCTTCTTTAACAGATAACATGAAGAATAATTTAAATCCAGAATCCAAAAGGTTTTGTCCTTGATGGTGATGTCGTGGTGTACAAGTTGAAGAAATCTATGGATGCATTAAAGGAATCCCCTAAATCCTAATATTATAAGTTTGATAGATTTTTTAGAGAGTTTAATTTCACTAATGGGAAATTTAATTGTAATATTTATGTGAAATATATGACCACATGTACTCTTATTTCCAATTTATATGTTGAAAAAATTATTTTTATAGGTGATAGAGTATTATTGTGAACATTTTTATGGAAAAAGGTAGAATAATTTTGAGATTTTTATTCTTATAGAAATTAGTTTCTTCTTGGGATTTCAAGTTGGTCGAAAATAAAAATTTATTTTTCAATCCCAAGAAAAATATTACAATTAGTTATTAATTATTTTTTGCATATAATATTTTAAATTGTGTACAAACATATGAAAATTGGTTTGAAGCTAATAAAGGATAAAGTAGGGAAATTTTTGAATCAAAAATTATTTAGGAACTTTATTAAATGTATTTTTTTTTCTCTCACTCGATCTGGACTTGACTTTGTTTATACGGTAAAATTATGTGTTAGGTATCAATGTGACCCAAAATAATCACACTTGGTGGATGTAAAAAGTTTTTTCAAATAAATAAAAGGGATTTGAATTATGGTATAATGTACCAATGATGTCAGAAACTAAAGTTTTTTGGGAACAATTATTTCGATTATTCTAGAATTTTAAGGATAAGAAATCAACAATATGTGGTATATTATTTTTGGGAAAAAATGTGAGTTGGAATTAAAAGAATAAAAATTCAATGTATGTCAACATTACTGAGGCTATGTGTATGGATTCTTTATATTCATGAACAAATATTATTTTTATCCAAAATAAATTAGAATATATAAAAGTGATAGTTGAGAAACCAGTGAGAATTGAAACTAATAATCAAAGTGTAATTGATCTATCCAAGAATCCAGTTAAAAGTTTATATATAAAAACATTGATATCATATATAATTTTACGAATGATAAGGTTTCAAATTTATATATGAGGCCTAAATATATTTCTTCAAGGGATCAAATTGCTATTATTATCACAAAATCGATACTAGGAACAAATTTGAATACATGTGGTAGAATATGAATGTTCAACCTCTCCCTTTTACTTGATTAGTTTTATATTAACCCGTAATCCTTTAGATTCAATTATTAAAGGGTAATAAAGGTAAACAACTCACATACCATAATATTTTGAATTCAATGTTTTATTTTATCAAATTAAGGGGATAAATGGGAGAATTAATTAAGGGAGAGTTCATAAAATTTACTATCCAAAAACCACTTTACCCTGAGGGATGTTATTCATATAAAAAAAATATTTTTCTATTAGTGTGCTATTTGGAAATTTATTATTGAGAAAGGAAATGATTTTATGAAAATTGGGTTGAGTTTTTTGAATTTAAAACAAATAAAAAGGAAAGATTTGATAACCCATGTATTAATTAAATGTTTTGTGTATTTTTTTCAGAAGAAATTATGAATCCTTATAAATGTATTAAGATTATTTTTAATTTTATGTGATACTACTAAAGAAGTTTGAAGTTAGATCATGCTATCTAGAGAATAATAATTGATTTGAGTTTTTGTGGAATTTGGGAAAGTGCATTCTACAAAAAAAAATTATAGATATAAGTAAGAAAAATATTTTTTTTTAAAGGGTACATAAAATATTATAGCTTATATTTAATATCCAAAAAATGGTATGTAAGTTGATTTCGAGTGTATTTGGAAAATGACCAATGTCATTGTGATGAATAAGACTTATCTTATCATTTATAATAAATTTATTAAGTTTAATTAAATATATAATATCTTTATATTTATGAATAAGTTCTTCTAGTTTATATGGTTGATTTATTTGAGTATGAATTATATTATTTTTAGAATATTAAAAGTATTTGGGTAAATAAATATACTCTAAAGTGACTCATAAGAGAAATTTGATCTTGCATATGGTTTTTCTAGTGAAAAAATGCATAATTTTTTAGAAGTTTAAAATAGATATTTCAGGATTTATGTAAGGGGTTAATTAAATATTATACATATTTAGTAATCTAAATGGAAGAAAATTATGATACTCAAAATAGTTTATTGGGATTTATGTAGGGTTTGGAGAAGTTTATATTATTCCATAGAGAATATAGTTCCATTATAGCCATGAATATCTTAAGAGAATAAGAAAATATTAAGCCAAGTATCAAGGGGAATTAAATAATCATTAATTGTAAAAATATTTTTCTGAATATTTTATATTTTTATAGGTAAATATATGAAAATCATTAATGGAGTTCAAAGCTAGATAAATTATTAGAAGGTTTTATTAAAAAAATAAATGCAAAAACGTGATTTCTTATGGTGTTCATGTTGAGGATAATGGGATAAAACCCCATGTAATCAGTTAGAGAAAAAATATCATGGGGAATAATATTAAGAGAATTAGTTCAGGATAATATTCTATAATATATTAAGAGTCATGACTTTCTATATTTTTCCATAATTCAAAATTCTTGTGGTTTACTGAAAATATAAAAGTATAAAGATGTGATGGATTAAAGTGTGAAATAAATTACATATACTATGTGAGAATTACATAATAGAGAAGGATATTGAGATAACAATTCAAAACTATGAATATGTTTCATCATGTTGTAAAATTAAGGAATCAATATATTAAAAATTTTAAGCTTGAATGTTTTTAAATATTATAAAAACATGAAATAGATATTATATTGATGTTGAAGTATCCTAAATATTTTTGGTGATTTTGTTTTTCATTTTTTGTTCAGATTCAAGTTGTGAACTAGTAAGATCCAGTTTAAACAAACTATCAAAAGATAGAATCAACCAAGATATGGATTGACAAGGGTTAATAATGATACATTATCATCTCATGTAATCAAGTTTTATATTATTAATAAAATGTATTTCTCAAACTTGATCCAAATACAGTAAGGATATTGACACCTAACTTGGGGGAGAACCTTCTAAAAATCAGGGGCACTCTATTTTTTTATTCCTTGCATTATACATATAGTTCATTGAGGTTTTGTTTGAGTAGATCTTGAATTTCCATAGGCCTTGTAGGATTTAAGGAAATTATTTAAAATGGTCCCATTAGGTCCTATTTGTAAGTCCTTGAGGTTGTTTTTATAAGGTCTTTTATCCCTATTGTGTAAGTCTTCAATGCCTGGTGTAATAAAATGAAGTTATTAGAGGTCATTCCTCCCTTAAAGTTTTGGTATTCTATTCCAGTAGTCCTTTTATGGGTTTTGGATTATTTTCTTTAATTTATACCACTTAATAAATACTTATATTATTATTATACACCATGAGTTGGTGAGGGAGATCTGGGAATGGTGTGGATTGGTTGTACATCTAGAGATCTATCCCATGAATTTTTTATTTGTTTGTATACATTGTAAAAACATACCTATAATGTTGTTGTTGTTGTAGTTTATTGTTTTTTATTGTTGTTGTTATTTTGGTTTTTGTTACTGTTGTTGTTTTTGTTGTTGTTATTTTTGTTTTTGTTGCTGTTACTATTATAGCACCCTTGTGGTCTATTATGAACAAAAGTGGTATGGGATACTACACTAACTCTATAAGGTCAAGGGATTAACATATTATGGCCCCTATTTTTGGGTAATATTCAGGGATTACAATAGCACTATAGGTGGGGTAATGTATCATGAACTATTACAATATGGTGTTTTGTATTGGTCCATTATAATATAATATGGGATACTATATCAGTAGTATTATTAACCAAAAATAGTTCATTATACCATGATATTTAGAATTTGGTAAAAAGGTCACTTGGGACATAAAATCTTAGGTCATCAGGATATTTCAAAATTATAATGGGCCAACTATGGATTAAGTCAACCCTTAAAGGGGGTATTTCCTATCCTTTTTAGCCCTTAGGTGTGTGCGTTTTTTATCAGCTAATTAAATTCACTTCCTTAGAAAAGTTTTATAATGCCATAGTTTCAATCTTACTTTTATATTTTACGTCTCCAGTACATATTGAGGTGTAACAAGACTAAGGTATAAGTCTCACCAACACCAAATATTTTAGGGAAGGGTCATATATATTAGGGATTGGTGGGGAAACATTGGAGTTATTTTATAGCCTTTTTGTTGGATAGATTATTTTAGAGTGGCTATAAGATCCTGACATACATCCATGAGTTTTGGGGTTTAACCTACAACTACTGAATTCACCATATCATGGGAAAAAAATAAATTTTTTCATATACATTGGGTGGTTTGGTTATTACAAGAGGCAGAGAGATTAATATTATATTTAATTTATATATATTTTTATTGGTGAATCAATCCAAGGATAGGGTTTCAAATGTGCCTACAAAACATGGGGATGCATTTCTTGAATTACCAATTAAATTATAGAAGTTTATAAAAAATTATTTCACCCACTCATATTTATAATGTGGTGTGGTAAAATGTAGGATTTTGGACCTCATGTGGGTTTTGTTAAGATACAGGGGGTTTTCAAGAAGCCTGGTGGTGAAGGAATCGAATAAGGAAAAAGGCCTTTCATCTCAAAATTACAAAGAGCTTATAGGAAAAATATTCATAGGGTCCTTACAAGGAAATGTGTGTGAGTGTGTGTGTGTGCCTATCTATGTGTGTGTCCATTTGTGTGTGTGTTTGTGTGTACGTGTGAGAATCTCTCTCTAATAGTTGAGCATGATTAGGGTTTCCCCATTTCCTCTGATCCTTTGATCCTTCTCATGTTCGATGGATTCCTTGTGTCATGGAGGTTTACCTCTCATCGTCTGTTTAGTATATATTTGGAGAATCTGACCCAGGTGTGACATGGTGTTCTTCAGATTTAGGGGACCTTTATGAATCACTCATTTCCACGATTCGAATCCATGATCGATTCTTTCATTCAAAGATAAGGGAACTTTTCACACATCAAAGCTGACCCCAATACTGTTTCAGAGCAACTCAAAATAGGTTAGTACTCAATCATAGCTTGATTATTTATTATTAAAGACTCTCAGCCTCTGAAAATAGATGAATTTAAGGATTATATCTCATCTATTTGGGGGTTTTCCTCTTTGAAATTTGTCTCTCTTGGATAGGGATATATCGATATACTCTTCCCCATAGGAGAACTGATAGTTTGATCCTAGGGCTTCAGTTTTGTTGCGCTCAAACCTGGATTTATCTACCTTCATGAATGGAATAAAAAATTCAACTCATTTGAGGTTAGTATCACCACTACACATATTTATGTAATGGTTTATGGGATAAATTTGATACTCTAGAACCCCAAAATTTTTATGATATTGTAGTATTTTCTGGAATCCAGATTAATATTGATAAGGAAAGGGAAGTGGCTCAATTTGGACACTTCACCAATTTCTTGGTAGAGGTTGAATTGGGTTCAGATCTGTTGGGTCGGAAGAAGCAAGGAAGATGGCAAGAGGGGGGGTGAATTGCCTTTTAAAAAATTGATTAACAAATTAAAAATCAAAGTAAAGTGCAGCGGAAATAAAGAAGGCAAGACACACGAAATTGATAACGGAGTTCGGCCAAAACCCGGCCTACGTCTCCGCTCCCAACTCAACCGTTGAGAGATTCCTACCGCTTGCTTTTCAATGGTTTTAGCAAGAAACCCACTAGGCTTTGAGGTAGCACTAGGACCTATTACAGCTTGCTTTTAGTGGTTAAGCAAGAACCCAATGCTTTTGATGGTTAAGCAATAACCCACTAGCCTTTTTACGGGTGAAGGCTAGCTCACCGATCTCAAGCCTTTTACAAGGTAAGGCTTGGAAACCTCTTCACACCTTAGTGGTGGTGTGAGAACCCAAAGAAAAGGAGATGAGGAAAGAGTTTGGGGTTTGTAGGCACAAACCCAAATTTAAAGCTCAAAAAGAAATAAACAATAAAACCCGTATTGGAGGAAGACTTGGGCGCCAATTGGATTGGTGGAGCTGATGTAGCGTGCTTCTCCCAAGCTTCTTGATGTGCTCCTTGGATGTGGAAGTTGTTGGAGCACTTGAGGTTCCGTTGAGGAAGTCCACCGGAGGTTGGCCAATTGATGGAAAATGAGTATAGTGGCTTTGCAAGTGTTTCGGTTAGTGTCCGGGGCTTCCTCAGCCTTTATTTATAGGCTAGGATCCTTTGGGGAGGCTTCGGAGCCGTTGGAGAAGGCTTTGGAGCCGTTGGAGGCCAAAAGAAGGTTGACTGGTCAACCCCAACGGCTAGTTTGACTGGGCTACCGGCTGGCCGGTACAGTCCCACCGGTTGGCCGGTGCCTTGGATGAGAAGAAGAGTCTTGGTCCAGGCTCCACCGGTCGACCGGTGCAGAGCCACCGGCTGGCCGGTGGCAAGACAGTAGCAAACACTATTTGAGCTGGGTGCCACAGGTCGACCGGTGGGGAGGCAGTAGCTACCCCTTGAGTCTGGGTGCCACCGGCTGGCCGGTGGTGAAGCCACCGGTCGGCCGGTGGACTGAATTTCAGTCCATTTCTGCCTCTTCCTTGGTCAACTTCTTGGCAATCAAATGCCTATCAACACAAACACTTAAAACACAATGTTAGATAAAAATGAAAGTGATTGTGATCATGAAAATCAAACAACGAGAGGTTCGAGATGTACAACAATCTCCCCCTATTTTGATGATCACAATCACTTAAACAATTAAAGTAAAAACATGAATTGAAAGGAATGCTTAAATAAAATGAAATGTAAAGCAAAGCATGATCAAAAAAGTTTCTCCCCCAATCAATCAAGAAATTCTCCCCCTTTGTGATTATCAAAATAGAGTGGGGCATAAAACTTGATTGAGGGAAAGCGTTGAAAAACAAGATTTGAGATTTGAAAATCAATTGAAATTTGAAATTTGAATTGAAAATTTGAATAACAGTTTGAATTGAAAGTTTTGAATCAAAAACCAATTGAAACCAAGAGTTGAAAATGAAAGATTGAATCGAAAGTTTTGAATAAAAAATTTGAAATGAGAATTTTGAATGAAATTTTTTAATTCACAAAAAGGCTTAAAAGAACCTAACTCCCCCTAAATAAGAACAATAAATCACCGGGGGAAGGAAATAAATTTTGGCCCGGAGAGACTCGCAAGAAGGGATTTTTCAATCCAAACTTGTCTCATAGCGGGTCTTCTCCTATAAAATTCATCGGAAAAGTAAAAAGACTTGGGTTGGCCATAACGGGCATTTTTACAATTACATTCATAAATAAGGTGCCCGGGCTTCTTGCAATAATTACAAAATTTATAACTAGAGCTCCCCCTTACAAAAACAGTGGGTGCATGGGAGGAGGAAGCTATATTGGAATATCCTAGCCCTTTTCTTGTGAAGTGGGCTAGCAGGTTTGAATTTTTCGTCGAGTTCTTGCTCTTGAGCGGGTTCTTGCTTTGGAGCCTCGCTAGTACCTTCATAGGTTAGTTCTAAAAACTTCCAAATATCATGAGAAGATGTGCAAGAAGAAATACAATCAAAAACATTACGATCTAACCCACAATGTAGAGCATTCATGGCTTTTCCATCAAGCTCGAAATTTGCAATGTCTACGGGGGTCCATTTAGATTCATCGGGAGTAGAAAGTGAATAACCATGCATGACAATTTTAAAAATAGGATAACTAATGCTTTTAAGAAATGTAGTCATGCGGGTTTTCCAAAAAGAATAATCGGCTCCATCAAAGAATGGAGCACGATCCAAAGAAAAACCTTCGGGGGCGTAAGAGGTTGAAGCGGTAGAAGCCATCAAAAAGGATCTTTAATTTGAAACCGGTTAGGGAATTATTCAAATACGTCCTCTGATACCAATTGTTGGGTCGGAAGAAGCAAGGAAGATGGCAAGAGGGGGGGTGAATTGCCTTTTAAAAAATTGATTAACAAATTAAAAATCAAAGTAAAGTGCAGCGGAAATAAAGAAGGCAAGACACACGAAATTGATAACGGAGTTCGGCCAAAACCCGGCCTACGTCTCCGCTCCCAACTCAACCGTTGAGAGATTCCTACCGCTTGCTTTTCAATGGTTTTAGCAAGAAACCCACTAGGCTTTGAGGTAGCACTAGGACCTATTACAGCTTGCTTTTAGTGGTTAAGCAAGAACCCAATGCTTTTGATGGTTAAGCAATAACCCACTAGCCTTTTTACGGGTGAAGGCTAGCTCACCGATCTCAAGCCTTTTACAAGGTAAGGCTTGGAAACCTCTTCACACCTTAGTGGTGGTGTGAGAACCCAAAGAAAAGGAGATGAGGAAAGAGTTTGGGGTTTGTAGGCACAAACCCAAATTTAAAGCTCAAAAAGAAATAAACAATAAAACCCGTATTGGAGGAAGACTTGGGCGCCAATTGGATTGGTGGAGCTGATGTAGCGTGCTTCTCCCAAGCTTCTTGATGTGCTCCTTGGATGTGGAAGTTGTTGGAGCACTTGAGGTTCCGTTGAGGAAGTCCACCGGAGGTTGGCCAATTGATGGAAAATGAGTATAGTGGCTTTGCAAGTGTTTCGGTTAGTGTCCGGGGCTTCCTCAGCCTTTATTTATAGGCTAGGATCCTTTGGGGAGGCTTCGGAGCCGTTGGAGAAGGCTTTGGAGCCGTTGGAGGCCAAAAGAAGGTTGACTGGTCAACCCCAACGGCTAGTTTGACTGGGCTACCGGCTGGCCGGTACAGTCCCACCGGTTGGCCGGTGCCTTGGATGAGAAGAAGAGTCTTGGTCCAGGCTCCACCGGTCGACCGGTGCAGAGCCACCGGCTGGACGGTGGCAAGACAGTAGCAAACACTATTTGAGCTGGGTGCCACAGGTCGACCGGTGGCAGAGCCACCGGTCGACCGGTGGGGAGGCAGTAGCTACCCCTTGAGTCTGGGTGCCACCGGCTGGCCGGTGGTGAAGCCACCGGTCGGCCGGTGGACTGAATTTCAGTCCATTTCTGCCTCTTCCTTGGTCAACTTCTTGGCAATCAAATGCCTATCAACACAAACACTTAAAACACAATGTTAGATAAAAATGAAAGTGATTGTGATCATGAAAATCAAACAACGAGAGGTTCGAGATGTACAACAATCTCCCCCTATTTTGATGATCACAATCACTTAAACAATTAAAGTAAAAACATGAATTGAAAGGAATGCTTAAATAAAATGAAATGTAAAGCAAAGCATGATCAAAAAAGTTTCTCCCCCAATCAATCAAGAAATTCTCCCCCTTTGTGATTATCAAAATAGAGTGGGGCATAAAACTTGATTGAGGGAAAGCGTTGAAAAACAAGATTTGAGATTTGAAAATCAATTGAAATTTGAAATTTGAATTGAAAATTTGAATAACAGTTTGAATTGAAAGTTTTGAATCAAAAACCAATTGAAACCAAGAGTTGAAAATGAAAGATTGAATCGAAAGTTTTGAATAAAAAATTTGAAATGAGAATTTTGAATGAAATTTTTTAATTCACAAAAAGGCTTAAAAGAACCTAACTCCCCCTAAATAAGAACAATAAATCACCGGGGGAAGGAAATAAATTTTGGCCCGGAGAGACTCGCAAGAAGGGATTTTTCAATCCAAACTTGTCTCATAGCGGGTCTTCTCCTATAAAATTCATCGGAAAAGTAAAAAGACTTGGGTTGGCCATAACGGGCATTTTTACAATTACATTCATAAATAAGGTGCCCGGGCTTCTTGCAATAATTACAAAATTTATAACTAGAGCTCCCCCTTACAAAAACAGTGGGTGCATGGGAGGAGGAAGCTATATTGGAATATCCTAGCCCTTTTCTTGTGAAGTGGGCTAGCAGGTTTGAATTTTTCGTCGAGTTCTTGCTCTTGAGCGGGTTCTTGCTTTGGAGCCTCGCTAGTACCTTCATAGGTTAGTTCTAAAAACTTCCAAATATCATGAGAAGATGTGCAAGAAGAAATACAATCAAAAACATTACGATCTAACCCACAATGTAGAGCATTCATGGCTTTTCCATCAAGCTCGAAATTTGCAATGTCTACGGGGGTCCATTTAGATTCATCGGGAGTAGAAAGTGAATAACCATGCATGACAATTTTAAAAATAGGATAACTAATGCTTTTAAGAAATGTAGTCATGCGGGTTTTCCAAAAAGAATAATCGGCTCCATCAAAGAATGGAGCACGATCCAAAGAAAAACCTTCGGGGGCGTAAGAGGTTGAAGCGGTAGAAGCCATCAAAAAGGATCTTTAATTTGAAACCGGTTAGGGAATTATTCAAATACGTCCTCTGATACCAATTGTTGGGTCGGAAGAAGCAAGGAAGATGGCAAGAGGGGGGGTGAATTGCCTTTTAAAAAATTGATTAACAAATTAAAAATCAAAGTAAAGTGCAGCGGAAATAAAGAAGGCAAGACACACGAAATTGATAACGGAGTTCGGCCAAAACCCGGCCTACGTCTCCGCTCCCAACTCAACCGTTGAGAGATTCCTACCGCTTGCTTTTCAATGGTTTTAGCAAGAAACCCACTAGGCTTTGAGGTAGCACTAGGACCTATTACAGCTTGCTTTTAGTGGTTAAGCAAGAACCCAATGCTTTTGATGGTTAAGCAATAACCCACTAGCCTTTTTACGGGTGAAGGCTAGCTCACCGATCTCAAGCCTTTTACAAGGTAAGGCTTGGAAACCTCTTCACACCTTAGTGGTGGTGTGAGAACCCAAAGAAAAGGAGATGAGGAAAGAGTTTGGGGTTTGTAGGCACAAACCCAAATTTAAAGCTCAAAAAGAAATAAACAATAAAACCCGTATTGGAGGAAGACTTGGGCGCCAATTGGATTGGTGGAGCTGATGTAGCGTGCTTCTCCCAAGCTTCTTGATGTGCTCCTTGGATGTGGAAGTTGTTGGAGCACTTGAGGTTCCGTTGAGGAAGTCCACCGGAGGTTGGCCAATTGATGGAAAATGAGTATAGTGGCTTTGCAAGTGTTTCGGTTAGTGTCCGGGGCTTCCTCAGCCTTTATTTATAGGCTAGGATCCTTTGGGGAGGCTTCGGAGCCGTTGGAGAAGGCTTTGGAGCCGTTGGAGGCCAAAAGAAGGTTGACTGGTCAACCCCAACGGCTAGTTTGACTGGGCTACCGGCTGGCCGGTACAGTCCCACCGGTTGGCCGGTGCCTTGGATGAGAAGAAGAGTCTTGGTCCAGGCTCCACCGGTCGACCGGTGCAGAGCCACCGGCTGGACGGTGGCAAGACAGTAGCAAACACTATTTGAGCTGGGTGCCACAGGTCGACCGGTGGCAGAGCCACCGGTCGACCGGTGGGGAGGCAGTAGCTACCCCTTGAGTCTGGGTGCCACCGGCTGGCCGGTGGTGAAGCCACCGGTCGGCCGGTGGACTGAATTTCAGTCCATTTCTGCCTCTTCCTTGGTCAACTTCTTGGCAATCAAATGCCTATCAACACAAACACTTAAAACACAATGTTAGATAAAAATGAAAGTGATTGTGATCATGAAAATCAAACAACGAGAGGTTCGAGATGTACAACAATCTCCCCCTATTTTGATGATCACAATCACTTAAACAATTAAAGTAAAAACATGAATTGAAAGGAATGCTTAAATAAAATGAAATGTAAAGCAAAGCATGATCAAAAAAGTTTCTCCCCCAATCAATCAAGAAATTCTCCCCCTTTGTGATTATCAAAATAGAGTGGGGCATAAAACTTGATTGAGGGAAAGCGTTGAAAAACAAGATTTGAGATTTGAAAATCAATTGAAATTTGAAATTTGAATTGAAAATTTGAATAACAGTTTGAATTGAAAGTTTTGAATCAAAAACCAATTGAAACCAAGAGTTGAAAATGAAAGATTGAATCGAAAGTTTTGAATAAAAAATTTGAAATGAGAATTTTGAATGAAATTTTTTAATTCACAAAAAGGCTTAAAAGAACCTAACTCCCCCTAAATAAGAACAATAAATCACCGGGGGAAGGAAATAAATTTTGGCCCGGAGAGACTCGCAAGAAGGGATTTTTCAATCCAAACTTGTCTCATAGCGGGTCTTCTCCTATAAAATTCATCGGAAAAGTAAAAAGACTTGGGTTGGCCATAACGGGCATTTTTACAATTACATTCATAAATAAGGTGCCCGGGCTTCTTGCAATAATTACAAAATTTATAACTAGAGCTCCCCCTTACAAAAACAGTGGGTGCATGGGAGGAGGAAGCTATATTGGAATATCCTAGCCCTTTTCTTGTGAAGTGGGCTAGCAGGTTTGAATTTTTCGTCGAGTTCTTGCTCTTGAGCGGGTTCTTGCTTTGGAGCCTCGCTAGTACCTTCATAGGTTAGTTCTAAAAACTTCCAAATATCATGAGAAGATGTGCAAGAAGAAATACAATCAAAAACATTACGATCTAACCCACAATGTAGAGCATTCATGGCTTTTCCATCAAGCTCGAAATTTGCAATGTCTACGGGGGTCCATTTAGATTCATCGGGAGTAGAAAGTGAATAACCATGCATGACAATTTTAAAAATAGGATAACTAATGCTTTTAAGAAATGTAGTCATGCGGGTTTTCCAAAAAGAATAATCGGCTCCATCAAAGAATGGAGCACGATCCAAAGAAAAACCTTCGGGGGCGTAAGAGGTTGAAGCGGTAGAAGCCATCAAAAAGGATCTTTAATTTGAAACCGGTTAGGGAATTATTCAAATACGTCCTCTGATACCAATTGTTGGGTCGGAAGAAGCAAGGAAGATGGCAAGAGGGGGGGTGAATTGCCTTTTAAAAAATTGATTAACAAATTAAAAATCAAAGTAAAGTGCAGCGGAAATAAAGAAGGCAAGACACACGAAATTGATAACGGAGTTCGGCCAAAACCCGGCCTACGTCTCCGCTCCCAACTCAACCGTTGAGAGATTCCTACCGCTTGCTTTTCAATGGTTTTAGCAAGAAACCCACTAGGCTTTGAGGTAGCACTAGGACCTATTACAGCTTGCTTTTAGTGGTTAAGCAAGAACCCAATGCTTTTGATGGTTAAGCAATAACCCACTAGCCTTTTTACGGGTGAAGGCTAGCTCACCGATCTCAAGCCTTTTACAAGGTAAGGCTTGGAAACCTCTTCACACCTTAGTGGTGGTGTGAGAACCCAAAGAAAAGGAGATGAGGAAAGAGTTTGGGGTTTGTAGGCACAAACCCAAATTTAAAGCTCAAAAAGAAATAAACAATAAAACCCGTATTGGAGGAAGACTTGGGCGCCAATTGGATTGGTGGAGCTGATGTAGCGTGCTTCTCCCAAGCTTCTTGATGTGCTCCTTGGATGTGGAAGTTGTTGGAGCACTTGAGGTTCCGTTGAGGAAGTCCACCGGAGGTTGGCCAATTGATGGAAAATGAGTATAGTGGCTTTGCAAGTGTTTCGGTTAGTGTCCGGGGCTTCCTCAGCCTTTATTTATAGGCTAGGATCCTTTGGGGAGGCTTCGGAGCCGTTGGAGAAGGCTTTGGAGCCGTTGGAGGCCAAAAGAAGGTTGACTGGTCAACCCCAACGGCTAGTTTGACTGGGCTACCGGCTGGCCGGTACAGTCCCACCGGTTGGCCGGTGCCTTGGATGAGAAGAAGAGTCTTGGTCCAGGCTCCACCGGTCGACCGGTGCAGAGCCACCGGCTGGCCGGTGGCAAGACAGTAGCAAACACTATTTGAGCTGGGTGCCACAGGTCGACCGGTGGCAGAGCCACCGGTCGACCGGTGGGGAGGCAGTAGCTACCCCTTGAGTCTGGGTGCCACCGGCTGGCCGGTGGTGAAGCCACCGGTCGGCCGGTGGACTGAATTTCAGTCCATTTCTGCCTCTTCCTTGGTCAACTTCTTGGCAATCAAATGCCTATCAACACAAACACTTAAAACACAATGTTAGATAAAAATGAAAGTGATTGTGATCATGAAAATCAAACAACGAGAGGTTCGAGATGTACAACAAGATCTAGTTTATAAGGTAATGATTTCAATTGATTATGATATAATAGTGTTGAAGATCATATATGAGAAAATACATAAAATATGTAAGAACTGTAATTTTATATGTTAGGAATCACCTAACTATAGGCGCTCTACAGTATGCAATTTCTATTTTTTGTGTTGGCATGATATGAGAAATTTCCCTAAGAAGAGTAACAATATATCTCCTCATAAGTCTTGTCAATTCTAATGCAATTCATGAAGAGAAAAAACACCAGGAGATTCTTTCTCAGGTTGGAGCAATGGAGGTTAAGGGGATGATGACTTTAGTGGCAAGGGATGCCTCTCCCGGAAGATACAAAGAGCTGCAAGTAGATAGCTATGACTCTGAAATCACTGATGCTGATACCATACTAGAAATGATTAGATCACTTCCCTCAACTTGGGGGACATCGAGAGGTCGAGGGCGCTGGCACAGAAGGGTTGATTGGAATGGTTTAAGAGGAAGAAATAAAACTAGGTCAAATATTGAAGAAAAAGTTAGGTAATTAGATTTTTTTTGGGTATCTTAATTTTTTCCCATACTCTCTTGGGTTCTTATGTTTTTATTATC
Organism: Viscum album; assembly: GCA_963277665.1. NCBI lineage: Eukaryota > Viridiplantae > Streptophyta > Magnoliopsida > Santalales > Viscaceae > Viscum > Viscum album. Next base: position 645,987,706 of record OY728158.1, on the reverse strand, counting down.
TCTATGATCGCATGAAAAAATGGTGTTAAGGGGTTTTAAAATATTATCTATCATTAAAAAAATTATTAAATATATATTAAAAGAATTTTTTAATAAATTGGAAATTTTGAGGGGGTTATCAAAATAAATATATTAATGGAAATATGAAATGTATTTTTTTGGAATTGGATTTATGTTTTAATTATTGAAATATGGACAATTATTAATTTTGTTGTGATGATTTTTTATATATGAGGTATGAATATTTTTTTAATGAAATATTTTTTATATTAATCCAAGATTAAATGATGACATGTTTTCTATGATTACATTATATATAATTTAAATTAGTAATAAAAATTAAATGAAAAAATATGTGAATGAATTTATTTGGTGTAATATGCATATAATTATCAATTTCCCATATTTAATTTTAGAAAATATAGTTTTATAAAATTATGTGATAAATACAAGTTGATAATTGATAAAATCGCGGTATAAAATTTTAAAAAATAAATTTATTTTGGTTGAGATGATATGAACCTTATAAAAAAATTAAGTGGATTAAATTTAATAAGGAATTGTTGTCAAAGTTTATTTTTTATTAATAAATGATGGATAATGATGTTTCATATTTTTATAATGGTTGATTTATTTTAATTTTTTTATGATAGTTTGATAATGATTATTTATTGACAATGGTTGAATTTTTTTTATGATTCTTATATAAATATTGGGATTATTATTCCAATTAATTTGTAGGAATATAATAATTAATAATGTTGTCGATGATAATAAAGAATAATTAAATTATAATAAAAATGGTATGTGGAAATGATTATGAGTTTGTATGTGGATGTATAATTTTAATAGGATCTCCTGGTGGGTAGTGTAAATGAGTTGATAAATCCAGGTAAAATTAAATAATATTGTGGTTATCAATAGTTTCAGAAACAAATCTCGACAAACACAAGAGTACTGTGTTTATCAATGCATTATGTTAAATTCTAGATAACATTTTTTGGTTTAAGTGATAAATTCCATGTCTTTATAAGAATATGGTTACCATAGATGGTACTTCTGATTAATCATAATAATATATTGATTATTGATGTGCATCAGAGTAATTTTAAGAATTTTTTTTATTATCAATAGTACTATAAACCTGATTCTTACATGGATATTTTGACTGATGATGGTTGATAAGATGAGGTGGATAACTAGTATTGGAAGGTGTAAATGTTATGGGTTTTTATTTAATTAGTTTGTGTTTATTTTATTAAAGCGGTGATACACACTCATCATTCATTAACAATCAATTACCTGAGGGTTGTGGTCAGGTAGAACCCAACATCCAATGATATATAGGATTATTATATGTTAGACTAAATAATACATTTTTCTCCCTATACCCATCAACACGATTCTTGTGGGAATCTAGATATATTTCATTAGAAGGGAAATGATTCCAATCAGTTGAAATTAGTATGTAGGGGAACTATCCCTTTTTGTTTCACATTTTTCTTTTTGTGCATTGTATGTTTGTATATATGTATGTATTTATGTATGTATATATGTATATATGTTATTTCCAATGAGTGTATTTTTTCATGCTATCTATAGACATTAAAAAAAATTAGTTGTCGGAATTTTTTTACAACCACTATCCCAAACACACCTTGAAAGGTGGGGTATTGTAGTGTTATGCTTTTTTAACATCAATCAAATCTTGTTCCAATTTTTGAAAAAAACCATTAAAACCAATAAATATCATGATCTAAAAATATCCAGATAAATAAAAAAATATTATAAAATAAATGTTTTACTTGGTTCTCTACTAAGGGAAACTCTAAGGAGTAAACACTAACCTTATGATGATGTACTGGCAGATATCACTAATAACTTTAGATAATAAAATGTTTACAAAATATGTATTATAAATCCAAGGGTCACTCCCTCTTTCTCCCTATCAACTCACTACTTCAAATGATATTAATAAGGAATTAATGAATTCATGATCAGTTATAAGTATCCTTAATAAGGAATAAACACCAAACGAGTATGAGCATTTTCATTAGGATTATATTATTCTTGTCAACTCTAGATATTCAAATGAATTAATTATAGTAGCATTCTCTCTCAATTTTTTTATATATGTTAATAACTTTTTCATCTTCCCCATCCTTTATTCTTAAAATATTAAGGATTAAATATACTCTAAAAACTCAATGACTTTCTCACATGTAATACTTTAATTGGGTATTCAAATGAACATACTTTTACTCAATTAAACCTTGCATTATAATCCATTATAAATTAAAAAAAATCTGTGATAATCTATATGTTTCTCTAAATATCATTATACCATGTCATGGTGACTCCCAAAATTACTGTTTTGGGTTTCTGATTCAGCAACAACCTATAATCTTCAAGAAATAATCTCTTATGTCTCCCAAGAATCTCTTTATTTTGAATTTCATGTTTGAATTATTTAGGACTGTCCAATCAGTATCTAACTTAGGACTACAACAAAGCACTCTATCATACAATATTCCTTATAATACAACATCCACACTGAACAACTACCCATTTCCATCAACTCAAGAATTCCTGATACCTAAAATGGATTTGAATAAGGAAAAGTCCTCCTTCATATCCATTTTTTCTAGAATCTTACGTATGAACCACCATAGCTCTTAAAATTCATTTTAAGGGTTGTACATTTCATACTCGTACTTTGTGGCAACACCACAACTTTCATAACTATAAGGGAAAATCCAACCCTCTATTTCATATCAACCTTCTATCACCACAGTCTCTATTATTGCCACTATATTGTCCAATGATTCACTTCACCTTCTCGAAATTAATATGATTTTTATATTGCATCCAAAAAAATCATCAACATGAAACAACTTCCATACTAAATGTATTCTATTATAATATATCCTCAACCATGATTTAATGATCATTTCACTTCAAACCATGTTCCCAATATATTTTAATAGCTTCCAAAATGCATATAATGTAACGACCTAATATTTTGGATCCTTTAAATTGATATAATCAGTGATTTCTTATGTCACACGCAACAAAAAAATAAGGCAACACCCAAATAATACAAACCATGAAATATTAAAATTACATGAATAAAATAATAATAAAAAAATAAAAAGGTAACAAACAATTAAAATAATTAAATATTATTATTTTTCATAGATTAGTATTTTGTAAGAGGATTTGTTTTGAAGAACAATTCAAAAAAGGGAATATTAATTTTACCTTAACAAATTAATTGATCAAAGTTAAAATTTTATTATAATTGGTAATGTTTTTATTTATTAACAAATAATGTCATTAATTAATTATTTATGAATTTATAAGAAATAATATTAAATAAAAATTAAGTTTAAAACGTCATTTTTCAATGAAAACGGTTATCTTTATATTTTTTATTTTCATTTAAATAATTATATATATTATAATTTAAATTTGATAAAAATAAATTAATATTTAAATTTAGAATCTCAAAATTATCTTAGTATTTTGTTGATATTTTTCTGAAATAACTGAATTTTAGGTGAATATTAAAAAATATGGTTTTTTCTAAAATTGTAGCATATATGACTATATTAAGAAGTATAACAGAAAAAATATAAAACTTATTATTGATAAAATATGTATTTTAGGAGTATAACTATACATTTTCAAATACTATTATGAATTTATTAAAACTATTTGTAATAACATAATTAATATTTTTCAATAAAAATGTTTCTCATCTTTTCTTCTATATAAATATTATTTACGTAAAATTATATTTTAAAATTATATTAAAATAAATAAAATTTATCTATTTTATTATAAACATATTTATTTCATTAAAATAAAATACATATATAATTTTATACTGCACACAAATTTTAATCTCAAAAATTACAATTTTTTTTTTCTGAAAACATGTTTTTAAGCATTACATACACTAATGTTAAAATTAATTTTTTACACATAGAGATTTTATATGATAACATGGATTTTAGATTTAAAATCATTAAATAAAAATTATTTAAAAGGTTATAATTTAATTTTATGCATTAAAAGTAAATTACTTAGCTAAAAATTAGTTACCACGATAAAACCAAAAATGGAAGAACAATTATAAGAGTAAAGGACTTAAAAAAATTATTAAAACATTTGTTAAAATGAATTTTTAATGTATTTCAGTCTTTATAGAAATCCAAAATCTATTATTTTCCATTTTTTAGTTTTCTAGACATGTTAAACTTCTTCTCTATTTATATTAAGTTGAAATATTTAGAAAAATGTAAATCTCACCACTTATAAAATAGGTCTCTCACTACCCCTTAAGTATCAGACAAAAAATCATTTTATTATATAAAATATATCCTATTTTATATCCATATAATACTATTCTTTTTTCCCTTTATCCTATTTCCAAAAGATAATTTCTTAATGACTCTATTTTCCTAGAGAATTCTAAGCAAAAGTCTAAGTCCTCAATGTGAGTAATTTTTTTCTTAACTACTTTTCTATTCATTATTACTGTGCTGATATAATTTTATAATGAATATATAAATATATAATAATTTTTTTATAAAAAATTTTAATAATGTTAAGTTAATAATTATTAACTACCTTTCCCCTTTTCTATTAAGACAAAAGAAATAGTCGTCTGTGTGTTGTACAGACTACCGCCTTTACGAAGCAACGACTATCATTTTTCACCACTGACACTATTCACTAATTATAAGGGTTAAATTGAAGAATATATGTAATATTAATAATTTAATTATTAATATTATCATACAAGTTACAATCCATCTTATTTCCCTCTCATTCTTTGAGAAATTAAAATGTCAAATGTGTGTTGTGTGGACTAACACCTCTATAAAGTAATGTATCTTATTTTTCATCTAGTTTCTTTATTATTTATTAAAATATCTTAAAATATAATAAAACACCTTAAAATTTTCAAATTAATATCATTATTATTATTTAATAATGATATTATTTCCAAATTAAACCACTTTCATAATCATAATCATCTATTAATTATGGTTTGTTAATGTTTGGGTTGATTCAACAACCTACTTGAATATTACTATAAAATAATATCAGGGAAAACTATAATAACTTAATTTAAGATAATATATTACATAAATAATAAAATGAATATTTTATTTTGGTTTTTTAATGGCAACATTAATATTAAACTCAATAATTAAGATACCAACTACCATTTTTGAAAAATCACTGAAACATGCTCATCGTAGATTTCCCCTTTATAGATCATGGAAAAAATTCACATATAATGATATTATTAAATTAAAAATTATTATGAAACATAAATTCTAGTAACTAGTATTATTTTGGGATAATGAACTTTGGTATAATAATGAATAACAATGTAATTATTACAAAACTTATTCAAAATGATATAGATTACTCACACACGATATCAAAAATATATAGTAACAAAATTTTATAAATGAAGTAAATAATTATAAATTAATTTTATAAAAGATTATATAAATGATTAAACTTATAAAATACATCATTAAGATACTTAAATTTCTTTTAAAATAGTTTAGGTGCATGTGGAGAGTGAATGAGGACCAAAGTAAGGGTTTATAGAAAATCAATTTTCTTTCATTGAGTTACAAAATTCTTATTAAACTATATTATCCAGAATTTGATTTATTATACCTAATAAATAATTTATATTTTATTTAATTCTTATTTTATAGGGTTTGAAAAAATTTCTTATATCCTCACTATCAAATTATTCTTACCTCATAGATTATGTTACTTGAAAGGGTTTCTTGTCTCAAATTCCCACCCCATGGACATTTTCCTTCTTATAGAACTTGTTTAATTTGGAATGGTGTATCTACTATAAAATTAATATTTTGTATTGGTATCATATCATAAATCTTTATATTTTATTCTTCATTTGAAATTATATTCTTGAAGGGTTTTTATTTGAATGTTTCTAAAGTTGTAAGTGTTATTTGTCTCTACATTCAATCCCATGAGACATTTTTGATATTGAACACCATTTTTTAATTTATATGGTATAAAAAATACATTATTATTAGTAATAATAATTAATATCTTTCATTAAATTTTATATTTCATTACATGTTATCCATCTCATTTTCTTATGATTCTAACAATAACATTATCATAAGTGTGATTGCATCTCAATTTTGCTTCATTGAGCTGTGATTCAAATTCACCTCTTGTCTACTTAATGTAGTGTATATATAAGATATGGATTACTTTCTAAATCCTCTTATAATATTTTATTTGAAGGGATTAATTTTTTTTATTCCATCACTACCTTTAACTTTTCAAATCATCATTTTTTATATGTAATGATTTTCTTCCAATTCCTTCCCTCTATGAACACTCTATATTTCTTTTCTTTGATTGAAGGGTGTTAGCCATGATATAATAAGTCAATTTTTTGGTGATATTATTTACTTAATTATATACATGATGGCATAAAAAATGAATCTCAACCTTCATAATAAATGTTTTTTCCAAATCAAAGGAAAAACTTAGCTCAAAAGACCATTCTAGAGAAAAGTGGATAAGTTCGCTCAAATTTAATAATTTACACACAAATCCCAATTTTGGTGTGAAAAATCAATTGCATGATATAAGTGATTTAAAATAGAACAAGTTGTGTGGATTATATAAAATCCTTAAAAAATAAATAGGAAAGACCACAAAAAACTTTTTCACTTACACAGAACACCAATTTTGGTGTTCATGTCACTTGCATGAGAAAGGAAGTGTTACATCACACCATTATGTGATCTCCATTTAGCATAAAAGGCATGATAGTCATGCAAAAGAGAGATACTTGAGCAACATGTGACATAAATTTTTTAATGTTATGTGACATAGATCTCACCATGAAAATTTCCTATCAATATATCATCACCCCCCCCATTTGGAGGAAACCTTTCTAGAATTTGAAGTGTAAAAATATCATTCACGTAACCCTTACTTTCACAAACTCAAAAAAATAAAACCTCCCATAGATTCATACATTTATAAAACATGCACAATAACCATCACATGGGCCCTAAATCACTTTGGATTGTCTTAGATGTGTCCTTTCACAACTTCACTTGATGTCTTGTTAGGTTCGTGCAAGTTGAATTTCCATTATGCAGCCCGAATATTTACTCCGCCCAAAACATTTCATGCAACGATTCTTAATTAATCCCTTACTTGACCTTTCACTAAATCATATGGATCACACTACTTCCAAGGTGTGTGCAACTCTAATGTTTCATGACACAACCATTGAATCCCTGACAGAATTCCTCCTTCTTCCAAACATAGTTACGCAAAAGTAGAGTTCTTTAGTTTCTTACACCCATCTAAACTATGTACATCTATGAAATTGTACCCATATGACCAGTATCATCAACACTCACATCTAGAACCTTCACTATAAGCATGATTTTGGTAGCCTCTATTCCTTCATCTCCTAAGCATAGGCACCCTAACCCCGAGATCCCTATTTTCTAACTTTAGTGGTCAGTGTATGAACCTTTTTCTATCCAAAAGCACATATATAGTGGACACATAAGCCCAAGAGCTGTAATTATCATTATAATCATGTTGTTTTTATATTAAGTGAGGTAATATGGGATCCCTATATCCTCCTATCCTCATACCCTAATTGGTAATGGGAAAACTTGTGCGTAAGACCCAAAAATGTCTGAGCTATAATATTTTTAACTGTATAACATTATTGTCCTAGTCTCGTGATGTTAAAAAACATGAAAATTTCATCAGTTCAAGATATTAAAATATATCTTTACCATTTTTCAAAAACGTAAGATTACTTGTGTTATTACCATGATATGATCCCCCATCTTTTAGGTAGATTTTATGTATAAGCCTTGCATAATCCCTTGTTGTCCCTCCTTTCGCAGCAAGGGCATCCTTAACACATGATGTTAAATAGAATGGTCTAGTACTATCACATGACTTTAAACTATCCAGTCAAACTGTATAGTTTTTGATTCCTTTCTCTTACTAGGGTACATACGATGCCTCCCCTAAGGTTCAATCCTAACACTACCACGAATTCTTTTTTCATCCCATGAGGAAGAGACAACACGGAAGTGTAATAATTCCCATTAGGAATACACTTACCCAATTACAACTCAAACTCGAGGTCCCCACTAGACCTTAACATTTCCATACCATGGTAACCTATATTTTTTCAAGTACCAAGGCATTAAACTCCATTTAATCCATTATGAAGAATTTTTAATGGAATGATGCCTCTTTAGTCCCCTATTCACATCATGTTTGAACTCTTTGATGACAAATGAATCATTCTAGAACAAAAAAAAATTACTCTGAGCTCCATGACTATAATCTGATAGCAGTCCATTTGGTCTAATCTATAGGACCTCAAACTATAATCTACCCCTTTTAATAAAAGAATAATTACCTTAAAAGTTTTGTACCTTTTCATAGAGATGTGTTTTTAGAATGAGGCCTCCTTGGAACTCCTTTCACATTAGTTTATTATTCACTCTTATGCTACAAGAACCTCTCCAACATCCCCCTTTTTGGTCTGAGATCTATGACCATAAACTAGTGGCATTTTGATATAAACATCATGACCTTAAAATGTGTACAAATGGACCCTTATAAGACTCAATCCACATATGGTTTCTGTTGATATTGGTATTTCACATACTAATTACCCCTTTAATTTCTTTCTCATTATAAAGGATTTTCCCTTTTGGTGAAATTCTCCTACCGCACCACCCCGTAGATCTGTGTGTGGATTTATTACCCATTTAGTGGGATACGTAGTGACACCTAGATCTCCAATATTAGGCCCAATAGAAAAATTCTATATCGATCAAGCCTTTTGTTTGGAACTAATCCTTCCAATTCTAACCTTAGTTCCTCTTCACACCCCAAGTTGGGGTCATGCTTAGATAGAAATAGATCAAGCATTATGACCTTAAACTATGTGAAAACTTGTGTCATAATGGTCATTCTTGGACCTCTCTTTACATCATGTTTATAATACCTTACTAACCACAAAATATCCTCAAAACAGTCCAAGTTCCATGACCTTAGACTTCCATCACCCTCTTTTGGTCTAAGCATCATGACCATAAACTATGTCAAATGAACCATACATACAACTATAAAATGTGTTCCCATATTTCTGTGAGACAACTTTTTCCAGAAAAAAGCCCCATTTGGCCATAGCTGGGACCTTTCGCTCAAAACATATATAATCTTCTCTATCAAAATAGTCCATATCACCCCTTCATGTCTAAGAATTATGACCTTTAAATATGCGTTCCTCTCTAAATGGATGTATGTGCAACATAGAGCCTTTTTCTCTCTCTAGTCAAATATTGTTTATATCGCATTTTGTTCCATATAGTCTTCTCCATGAAAATTTGTGTCTGATTGGAGAGACCATAAACTACCCAAGGTAAGATGACAAAATTCATTTATGGTTGAAAACACATAACAAGACACATGATAAAAAGTAATGCCTTCACCATCATTCTCTCCCCTATAATACATGTCCTGTTCACACAATGCTAGATTTTATAATGAATTTTCCTCACCATAATACATTAAACTACAAATTCATCATCATCACAATAAGATGTCAAACTATATTCTTATCATCACCAATATCTGACATCAAAATAAAAAAAATCTGGTCCCTCTCTTTAGAGGACCCCTACCCCCAAACTTGGTGTTAGACACCTACCAAGACACTCGAGTTTCTTGATCATATCTTGATAACCAATTCGATGCTCCCCTCATGAGGTGGTTCCAAAACATTCTCATTTAGATAATCCCCTTTAATGTTCTCTAATCCATGGTGGTTTAATTACCATACATTGAACAACACTGAACATTTCCTTAGTTCTCCCCCATGCTTTGTGTCATCCTTGATTTGGATCCCCACCATCTACCATGACTGAACGAGACCCCCTAATAGTAGTGATGTCTGGCCAAACTAGCTTCCCTCTCACCCAAGGTATACACCTTGATGTAATTTTGTTGATAATTTGATGGGTCCAATGTTTCAAATATTGAAATTGATCAACCCTCATTTGTATGTATCCACTCTTAGAAGTGTGATGAAGAACCTATATTTTAAACATTGAAAAAAGTATAACCAAATTAGAATGTGGCATATATTTTTGTTCCATGTTGTGGACATAACAATTTATACCCCCCATCTCCCCATTTTTTCAAGTAAAATCGCATGCCCCTTGTGTTACCTTCCTCATGCACTCATTCATGTTGGGAAATAAATTCAACTTCATTGAATCCTTCTCTCCAACCAATGTATCCTTAGTTATAACAATCTTAATGATTGATAAAATATTCCAAAAACATCCCTTCATCACTTTCCTAAAACACTCATGATAATAAGAATCTTTCCGTTCACCTCTTTTGTCTCACACCAAGTGTGACTTGTATTGTCTTAGAAATTTATGGTTGGTTTCCTTGTTAGTATGATGAATATTATACAGAAAAAATATGCAAGAAGTTTGGGTGAAGAGATGATTTCATTACCCCAAAAGGGTAGAAATGAGTATGGTAATCCCTAGGTAGGAGCCTCTCTATTATTATAACAATAAAAATAAAGAAATTAGTATCCCCCATATAGCTCGACATGGGTGACAGACCACTCCAACATGAAAATGCTTTTATTAATGGATTTGAGATCTTCTAACCACCTAACCTTTTTATTTAATTCCACATCATCTATAAGGTGAACATCGTCAGCTTGGATTTTCACCCAACTCTATTCATCCCTATAATTAGCCACCAAGGATTCCTCTCATTCTTCTTCATCTTTAGATGCCACTAACCATTCCCTTAACTAGCTAATGATGTATACCTCAGCAGTGATTGTGGCCTCATGATTCTGTGCCTCTCCCTCCAACCATTCGAGATCATGTGCTTCCTCTCATATTTCCTTAGTTCCTTTCACTATATGATCATACTAGGTAGAATTAAATTCCTACCATTTTGTGTATACTCACTTGTACATTAAATCTCAAACCAATGTATGGATGGTATGATGGTCCATGCCATTAATATTCAAATTCACCAACCAATGGTACAGGTACCCAGTCTAACCAATAAAATTATTCCATGGTGTTTAAATGATGAAACTTTGTATTCTCATCCACAACCTAAGACATACCACCTTATTCTTCACTATGAAATCGGACCCAATGTCTTGAATATCTTTGGATGGCTTGGGATAGTGCTCTGGGAAGGCTGTAATCACATCAGTTGCTAAATCCTCCTTAGGAAACCTTTGAAATGGGAAGGGCTCTATGTAAAGGAAGATATCAGCTTCACTTGAACATTAAAAAATAGTGAGTCTCTAACCAACCTCATGCTCCATTATCTCCATGGTCATACACACCACTGTGATAGGTTTCTTTTCTCGAACTAGGTCAAATCCTCCTTAAATGAAGGTCCCCTTCAAGAATGGCCAGATCAATGGGATGATCACTAGATCCCTAGGCCCCTAAAGGATTATCGGATACTGGGATATATCCTAAAACACTATTAAAAACAAAATAGAAGTAGTAATATTGATATAAAATGACAAGAAAGATGAATATAACCCATATGAGCGGAAACATACATAGTGAGAGAGCATTGATAACATCTATCATCATCACCACCTAAAAAACTATTTCATGAGTGGTTTCCTCCTTGGTAAACATTTCTAGGCCATGGATCTCAATAAAAATATCTATCACTAAGTCCCATTAGCAATGGTATTCACCTTCATGGATGCCATAAAATCCTCCAGTGTCACATGCCTGGGAGCTATACAATATAAAAAAGTGTGTCAATATAGAAATTTTAATAAATAATTAAATGTGTTAGGGAAAATAGAGGTGGGTGAAAATTGGAGTTTACCTCGGGGATATATAGGGAAATAGATGAATATCCATCCTATATGGGATCCTTACTATTAAATAGATATGATGATAGAATGCTATAGTGTGTCCCCCCATAAATGATAGTAAGGGTGGAAGAACATAGGGCCTCCTATTCATCTTCCTCCTCTAACACCTCTTTGTTTAGGAATTAGGAGTAGACACTTAGATGGGCTCCCCAATACCTGTAGAGTCACTCTTCCCACCATCAAAGAATGTCTCTAGTCACTCTTATAATGATCCCTTATTTTATTTAAATCATTTGTTAGAACTTATTGAAGGAAAGATATTGTATAATTGTGACATCAAACTAATGAGTTGGAATATTATCCCCACCAAAGAGTACCTTAGTCGGATCATCATTCTCATGAGTGAATTTCCCATTCTCTTGTATACTTTCTCGGTTCTAGGGCTCCAAGAATCTTCATCACTAGATTTGTATGATTTGGTTTCATGATATCATGTCTCCTAGTCTAATGATTCAGTGTTGGTCATATCATCAAGCTCCCCACTAATCATAACCTACACTCAGGTGGTGAAAGGATCCCCCACCCTAAACCGTCATTCCAAAGTTTCGATGTATATTAGATATGAAAACCCATCTTAGAAGTATACTCAAGTGGTGATTCATTAGAGCTGAAGTTTTGGTAGCTTGATCTTATCCCAACTAATCCTCCTCTATAACTACTCTAGCATTTGGTATAGCCACAACATCACCCAGGTCTCCCAAATATTGGGATGGATGAAAATATTTTTTTTCCTAGACCAGGTGGCACAAATTCCTCCTTGAAGCCTCTTATGACCTACTTTTTTACATCAAAATCTTTCATCCTTCTCTCGGGGCTAATTATGAGGGATCCCCTCATCACCATATGTGATCTCTCTATGGCCCCTACTAGATGATGGGAGTACGGTGGGCCCCATAACTTCATCTTATTTGACTAACCTAGCATGATCTCTCTTCTCCACCTAGATTTCACCAATGATAAAAGTCTATACCCCCCTATTTCCCATGTGGTGATCTAAGGGATCAACCTTCCTCACCCATTATCATAAAATTATGCCCTTTATTCCTCGACCTAGTTGTAGGAAAAAATTTGTGTGTGGTTTGAGTTTATGTTAGCTGATAGAAGCAAAATATATTCCCAAAATAACTCAATGGAAAACATCCACCATTGTAAGTGGGGGATTCATGGGTACCTTTTCTAGATCACTCCCATATACACTTACATTGTCAGTTTTTGGATGTAGCTGAACTACAGAAAAAATTGAGATGAGGTTTATATATCTCAATAGGTGTTTTCAATCACTACAACCAACATCCCACCTTGAAAATCCTATAGGTACTCTGTATACTTTTTTGTCCTATGAATATCATCGATCATCATTCCATATGGTTCTAGAAAGTGGTGGAAGTTTAAATTCCGAATTTTACCAATGTTGGATGCCATATAGCCTTCAGTAAGGGTCACCAGTCGGACCCTGGTAATATTAATATGTAAATATCAAATACTCGCATTTGGGGGTAAATGTAATGGAATTTAAAAATTTATACCCCCACCCCTGAGATGCAACGATCAATGCATGAACTAGGATGAACCGCAAATACAAATGGTCATGTCTCCTCTCACCACATTCTCTAGAAATGTGTATAACTGGGATAGGATTATGTTTCCCAAATTTACCTGTTTCTTGGATTCCATGATAGAGACCATCACCAAGTTCCATGTATATAGACTCATGTGCATGTCCCTATCCAAATATAACCTCTTTCTAATAAGGTGGTCATGAATACTAAATACCAAAATTTTGGGTGATAGTTCCATACATTGTAGCCCCACTCCTGGTACAATTCCTCCTCTAATAGAAACCAGTATGACCTTAGCCTCCTCTAGTGTTGTGCTCTGGGGAAATACTTTGGTCAGATCACATATTCTCAACCATTACATTCAAGAAAAATCCCATCCATGACTTTAAGGGAATGTCCCAGTGGAAGGGGTGAATATTTAGGACTCATTTCAAATGGTCCAATAGAATCTTTACAGCCACTAGTTCCTCGTCTAGGTCCCTATAAACATTGGGTAATCATAATATTTTTTCATATTGATAGCTCATCTAAGGGATCACATCAATGTGGTGTAAGTCCCATCAAATAATCGAAACCTCTCCATATTTAAATTGAAAAGTATTTGTTCCTGGGTACCATAGTATGAGGAGCTCTACACATCTTTAGTTGTCAATAGATGTGGAATTGGGATGTCCACACTATATCATATATCACAATATGATGAAACATAATCTTGTACTCATTTCATGTGTAGAATAACTAGTATATCCACACCCATTCATCCATGAAGCTACCCCCAGTCCATAATTTCCATTCTTCATATCACTCATCTAATTATTTGAAATACTATCTTGGACAATGTTTGTATAGTGGGGGGGGGATCTCTTTATCCGCTAACTATTGGCCATTGACCATTATCATCCTACTAGAAATAGTATAAAAATAACCTGGTTTTCGATCCATGAATGAGTGGTTAGTTTAATAAATATTCCAATGTTTAATCTCATTGTGGTGGGAGAACCTGAACCTTAATGTCATGGTTTCCATATCCATTCTGGTCATATAGTCGAAAAGAATGAAGTTAAAGAGGGGTATCCTATTGATAAGAAAATATCCCCTCTGTGATTTAGTCAGTAGACTCAATAATTCCCCATTATCAGTTACAATCCTCCCACCTAGAGATATTTCTGGGTTTCTAGCCATTTCTCCTAACCTGGCAACAGGAACTGAAATTTGAGAAGTTTGGTCAGAAGTTTTTAAATGATTTCAAAGGTTGGATCATGAAAGTTTCTTTATTTCAGTCAACTGGAAGTTTTTTTTAAAAAAAATTGGATCTATGTCATATAAAGGGACCCCATATCATGAAAATTTACACAAGTAAGATGCTATATTGTATATAAATATGTCCATGAATAGAGAAGTTGCATGAAAGTTATCATGCTAAGGCTTGGGAGTTCACACTTGTAGGTTGATTTTCATAAATGATAGAAGGTTTGTTGTGTGTGATATTTAGGTGAACATATTTGGTCCCTATTATACAATTTATATTAATGATATCCCTCGTGTTTTTTGAACATTCAATTGACTTATAGAACTCAGGAACAATGTTGTGTGATATTATAGGAAACTTCCCATTTTTTGATATTTTTCACAGAATTTAACCTTCTACATCCCTGTTATCTCCAACTATAATTGGTTATTTTTTGGATTCAAATATTCATCTAAACCATTGTAATTCAATATTTCAAAAATATAAGGAAAACCTATCCTTGGGGTAAATTCTTGACAAAAGGGGATGAGTGCATGCAACTCCCAAATTTGGCACACAAATCACCTACATGAGATAGGTGATGTACGATGTCTCAAGTCGCATGGTTTCTAGAAAATACCTTAAAAAAGGGAAAATGTCATGACAAACTTTTTACACTTTCATTCGACTCTAATTTTGTTGCGCAAGTCACTTGTTTGGGAAACATAATGTTGAATCACAACCTAACATGATCGATCTTCAGTGGAAAATGTATTATAGTCACACAACCCAGAGTTGGGAAATCCTAACACATGTTGGGAGACATGTTTGATATTTCCTAAAATAATATCGTGAATGTTTTTCTTAAAAATAGTGCATTACCCCTCCCCCCATTTATAGAACGGACCTCTGGATGTTGAAGTCTCATGCTCTCATTCAAGAAACCCTTACTTTTACAAACTCTTGTAACTCCAACAACACATGGATTTATACAAGTAGATAACTTTTGGGATAAAACTCACATATTCCCTAAATAACTTTGTCTTGTGTTATATATGTCTTTGAGAAACTTCCCTAGATGGTTAGTCTAGTTTTCTCAAGACGAATTTCCTTCGTGTATCCCCAATCTTCACACAACCATCTCCTAGGAATCCTTTTCATATCCTTGTGCTAGATCCCATATATCATGCAACTTATAAGGTTACTGAAACTCCAAAGTTATGTGACACAAAATTCAGGTCCTTTACCCAATGCTTCCTTATGCATAACTTAGTTTTATCTATGTTGAGTGATCAGGTGCCTTGTAACCATCTATATCATGTTTATTGATGTGAACTATACCCACACAACCCATATCATCAACCCTAGTATCCAGTAACTTCACTATAAGAACATGTTGGGTAGACTCATTTCCTTATGCTTTTAATCATAGTAAAACTAACCACAATACCCTTTCCTGCTACCTGAAATGGAACATGTGTGCAGCTGTTTCTTTCTAAAAGTACATGTGATGTTGACACATTATCCCTGGTTGTGGTATCATCTAGAGAAATAGGTTGTATTTACTTTAAATGAATTAATTGGATATACTCGTATTCTCATCTACACATACCCTAATTGCGAATGGGATAACAATAATGCACAACCCAATGATGTCTAGGATGTAAGAATTTAAACTACACAACACTATCATCCTCATTGTACAATATAAAACCATGCAACAATGTCATCGGAGCATGAAATTAAACTATATTCATACCCTAGTGAAAAAAATATGATGAATCGTGTCATAGAAATGTGATTATCCCCCATCTTTGTGGTATATTCTATGAATAATACCCACACCATCCCTTGTGATATCTCTTTTTATGGCTCAAGCATCCTCATCGTATGATGTTAAACTACATGGACTGGTCCTGTCACATAACCTTAAACCAAGTTGTTGAAATACAAGGGTTTTAATCCATGTCTCCTAAAAGGGTATGTATTATTCCTCCCAAGAGGTTTACTCCCAACACTACCATGAAACCATTTTTATTCCTCCAGGGATGTGACAACCCCAAAGTGTGATCATTCCCCCAGGGAATACACTTACCCCCTTACAAATCAAACTTGAGGGCCCCACTGGACCTATGAATCTATATGTGGTGCTAACCTATATTTTTTAAAGTATGTGATGAGTGTATATGGGAATCATATCGACAAAAAAAATAAACCTATCATCAACCCAAATGTGATGAGCATATGTGGTATATTCTTTAGTAGACTCTAAATATGTGAAATGTCCACACTCAGCTTTAAACATATGACCACTTCTGATAAAATAGGATCTCAGCCTCATGTTATGAGCATGAAATTCCCTATTTGATGATCCTATGAAACCTTATGTAACTACAATAAGTTTACTTACATGATGGGAGTTGGATTCCACGCATCACACATATTAAATGTGTGTCATTCCATCCAATAAGTATAGAATTAAAGATGCAATTATACATGGATTCCATATTCCCCTGGTGTAATTTCATCTATAATGAAAATAGGATTCCTTGTATTCTACACCCAACATTACTCATACATGAGATTCCCTAAAATATAAAAGATAAATTTTTTAAAAGATTCCCAACACACCTGACCTACACAGATTCTTAGACATTCCCAGTGTCATCATCAAACCCATGATAATTAAGGATCTAACTTCATCAACCATGGAGGTATAGTTAAACCAGCATTGGAAAGTGGAAATATAGGATAACCACACTAGAGGTGATATAACTGGTTTGAGGATGTAGACCACTCGAGACAGGTAAAAGTGAACCTAATGTACCCCCCGATGGAAGCATTGGAAAAAAAATGAAGTACTTGATTTGAATCTTTTCTATTTCAATATTTTAAATTTGATGAATGTTGGGTATACTTTTTCTAATACGTAATTTAAATTTATCCCTTATCCACTTTATAGAGTTTTAATATCATTTTGAATGTTGGTAATCACTTTCATCTGACATGTACTAACAAAAAACATCTCATATCCGGCTGAACACAAGCTACATGTAATGATTGATGACCAACAGCCAACATGTGTGGGGAAAGGATGACTGGTTGTGGGAAAATTACAGGAAACCACGCTCATACCAAATGGATACCACTTCCACCACCACCAAGAACCCTCACCCCATAACCCCCTCCAACCTCATACAATGGAGGTTGATCAACACCCTTTATCTATTGATATGAATAATAAGGGTTCATACCAATAAGGGATATGCCCCATCATGACCTGGAAGTTATGTCACCATGTCAATACCACTATCCTTAGGGGTTTTGCAGGGGGTAATCCCCCCTCCCATCATAATAGAAAACCTTTTCAAGTGCCTCTTCATATAATGATCTAAAAACTCACTCCCCTATTCCAAAAGTAGTAGGGGATACCCGAGTTGTTCCTAACATACCCACTATCTTGGAGTTAACCAGGAGGTATCCCATCCATCCACAACAACAATATTACATGGTCTCATGCATATATTAGTATAATGTCACATCCCTACTCTGATATCACCAGTCTAGAATGCACGACACTAATGTTGAGAGACGTCTGTCAACCCTACTCTATGTTAAGCCTCTTCAATTTCTCTAGTAGAACCTTCCACACCTATCACAACATACCCTTACAACCACTGTGTAGGGGCATATCTTCTCCAAATTGGGATCGAGATCCCAACTACCTATTAGGAAAGTTGGACTGACTCCCTCCAACTTGGGACCCAATAGAATCCATCGAAGTCCATTCCATGATGAATAATTTCATTGTGGATGCCTTCCACACAAAACTATCACCTGAAACAGAGGTCCTTCCAATGCCAAATATATCCACTACCTAGACAATCATTCCCGAGGAAGAAGAAAAAACAATAATCATGGGGGCACAACCCATGATGTTGGCCATAGAACATGAAAAAGACATCTATTTGACCACCAAAGGCTCGCTCTTGGGGAACTCCCATGTCATCAGAGATAGGAACTAGTAAAAAAACAAAACAAAAGTTTCCTCTTAGAGTCCATGGTGATGGAAAACTCAATGGAGATGCCTCTGCCTCCACCACCAGTGCAAGGGGAAGGATACCATCTGTTAAAACTAACAATCCCAAATGTTGATATCAATAAAGTCCCCAGATATATCTACAAGTACCTACTTGTAGATCATGTCCTGACATCCTTCCAGGGACTTCCCATTTATCCTTACCTCCCACCATTAGCTTCCATCCTCTCTACCCCCACCTTGGAAGTAGGGGAGACGTCAAGATCTAGAATGACACCCCCACACAAAGGTGATCACCATGTGTAGTCACATGGGCATGATGACCTTATTGGTTAATAAGAGGTCATGATTACCCCATTATATATGGATATGGTTGTGATTTTGGACTCACCACTTGATAGCATTATATCATTTTAGCGATGATTGGCCAGTGTGATTCCCACACTTCTAGAAAATCAATAGAAAACCTAATCAGTGTCACTAACACCCCCAGCATCTCAACCATTACCAATTAGTTGTTGGGATAATAAATATAAGTGTTACTATCCAAAAAAATGAGAAGGAGTAAATATTGTATAAGATATTGGTCATGGACTAGTTACTAGATGTATTTTGGACACCCTCCACCCTTCACTTTACCATCTCAGAGTTCCTTGCTAAGGACTAGGAAGTGTGCCTCCACTAAAATATCTAGGAAATATTAAACTGCTTATGGTATTTCCAACTGACCTGTCTATGAAGAACTGAAATATCATACTCATCCATTAGTGATTCCAAAAGGTATACATCATTTCACTCCTAATGGCTCAGCACCCCAACTTGTACCAGTACATCCAAAGTTTCTAGTGGACCAATATTTGGATCCTAACTGTGCTTCAATGGTTAATGAAATCAGACTCCCTTTAAATACAAATCAGAGGATGGGGTAGTATGACACCCTCCAATTCATACCCCCATCGTAAGTACAATATAATTTTCAGGTTAATCCAATCACTAATAGTGAAAACTTCTCTCTGATAACTGCTAACATAAATGTTGTCATGATCAATTACCTATATGATTAGAGAAATAAGTCCGATGAAATGGAATATGAGATAGGTAACCCACCCCATAGGGAGATAAAACATTAGTTAGAACATCTTATATATTCTTGAAATCATCTATATATACAAACAATGGGACTCATAAGTCCCATCACTAATGTTATACCAACTTATAATCAACATATTGACAAAGAAAAAGAAGTTTTTGAGAATGTTGACCCATCTGAGGTTTCTCCAAAAAAATAAATCAAATTATATATTGGACACTTTTTTCTAGATCTAGAGGGATACAGGATGCTTAATACTAAACTCTTTACTAAGAAATTCCCATATTAAGACAATATTTGTTGGGATCTTACACCTCCTCAAGCCAAACATAAGACCTTATATGGAAAAAAACACATAGTTTTAAGGTATATTTCCTCGTGCATGGGTAGATAATGTTCATCCACCCCCAGGAATTTGGAAATCTAAGTTTCACACCATTCAAGGAGATAGGTGACCTGCTGTAGCATCTAGCCAACTCCACCTCAAAATGTGGTCCAATGGTGGGAACTCAAGAGCAGTAGGAAGTTTCCAAGATTTAGTGTTTCGACTAGACCAAGGAGGGGCCTACTTTAATTTTGTACATCCAATTGGACCAGGGATATATTTATAATTGGGAAGATCCTCATATGTATTTTATTTACTGGTTTAGCTCCACATTACATAACACTAGTGTCATTGACCTCTCCAAATGCATGCAAAGGGATTATGACCTAGTTTCCAACATCATTTCCCTATAGAAGGGTCTCACATACACTGTTGATGTGAATATTTCTTAGTAAAAACTATAGGGGATGGTGTGTATAATTTTCATGAAGATCTAGTCTCTATCCTCAACTCCCTAGGATATCTGGGTGGATTTTAGGTATCCATTGAAAGTGATAAGAATTTAGAATAATTATTTTTGTGGACCAAAAAACAATATTTAACATTACCTCTTCCATTTACCATATAGAATTCTATAAAATAAGACATAACCACTTCAATATAGAATCAATCCCCACAACTGGTCAACCGTTAGACACATATTCCATGCAGTCCTTACAAAGCACAACCTCAGCGTGATAATACTACCCAAACACCCTATCAGGGACAGAAAATAGGGGTTCCCTTCATTGAAAGGAATAACATGTATTAATCCATTAGGTATGCATAGGTACAAGGGTACTTCATCTATGTCTTGGAAAATAACATCTTAAATTGATTGAAATCTAGAATTCTCTAAGAAGATAGACTGATGAACTATATAGAATACTTCTCACAACACAGAGTCCTTAGACACATCATTAAAGAGAACATCATCTTCCAATATTCATTCCAATACTATGTAGACTATGACCTAGTCAATTTGGATGATATCCCAGAATAGGTAGCATATGTCTATCCTGACCTCGGAAGTTACTATGAAGACTTTGGTGAGTGGAAATGGGTTCCTGGCTCAAGAATACAAAATTATATTGATAGGCTAGCTCGTAAGATGATCACTTGAACCCATGATATTTTTCATGCCTAGTTGAGTAGATTGTAACCTCCTTTAGTCACCACATCCTCTCCAACCACCCAATAAGCATCATAGAATCCAATGTATCAGAAAAAATAGGCACCAATGATACAAGGTAAATAAGGAGGCACACCAACAATAAAACCAACTTGTACTCTCAAAAACTATATGCTACCTTAATTGGGAGAAACCCCTAGGATCCATCCCACCCTAGAATACTCCATTAATGAAGAACATGAGTATACCTCCAAAAATAATTATTTTTTGGTGGATTGTTGTACAGTATTTAGTGATAAGGAATACTAAATAGCCCCTTTAGAAACCTTTAGTAGACGCCATCAAAGAAAGGAAGACTCCATACTAAAAGGAAATATGTCTAACCTGGTAGTCCAGAAAGGGAAGTTCATACTACTAAAATTATGTAGAAATCCTCACTTAGAAATCAGTAGGGCTATACCTCAAAGGCCAGACCATATCAGATGTCCATATATCCCAGCCACAACATCCCAATGCTCATCCAAGGATATCCATATCCCGATCTCATCCATATAGTGCTCATCTTAATCCATACAATACAGAGTGGAACATGAAAAGAACCATATAGTATAATTTCATCATTCAACGGTGCCTAGTATGCTCCCTGTTAAAGACAAAAACTTTTTTGTAATAAATATTCCCCTTTCTCGAAAGTATGATGTGTTAAAGTACCTCACCATTATACCAGAAATTCTCTCAATCATTAGTCTACTCTTCCTATCAAAGGAGTTATGTGAGGGTCTCATCAATTACATGATGATGAATCTATAGTTTTAAAATGTGGTAGTTTATTCTAAGGCCTATAATATAGGGGAATCTAAATAACAAGAATATCAATCCATCATTTATTTCTCTAAGAAAGATGAGGTTGTTTCTATTCAAGGATGCATATGCATATTGTATGTCACAATCTTGTTCAATGTCATGGGAATCTATTATTTCCTTTTGGAAATTGGATATGGGATCAATCTCATACCAAACTATATTCTCCATAAGTTTTGTCTCACAATAGTAAATCAAACCCCCTCTGACCTTTCAATTCATCGGTACAACAAAAGTAAGTAGAATCCATGTGACATGATTCTACTAGACACCCAATTAAAAGACGTTATAATAGACACTAAGTTCATTATTTTATCATAAGAAACCACCTATAATTATTTTTTGTGAAGTTTTTTCATATATCTACACATAGTTTTCCCCTCCTCGTACAATCAGTGCTTCAAATACACCCTCAATAGGTGAGTAAGGGTACTCCATGGTGATACAACTCCTTTAAAATCCTATGAATCCAACTACCTATATGATGGGAACTACCAAATAGAGGTTAAGTAACTCTATATTGATGGGTTATATCACATAAATTCTCATAATGAGTGGACATCCACCTTAGTGGACCCTTGGGTGGATTTGATATACAAGTTTATCCTGCAAGTCCACTGGTTGGAGCCAATAAACCCAAGTTTTGTGATCTATTTTATAATCCAAAATTATAAGGAATAATAATATTCCTAAATAGTATAGGCATGGTTTAATTTTAAAATTTCTACTTTTTTGTGTATCAAAATATCCATCTCTTTTTCATCGACCTGCAATAGCACTCTGCTTTCTAGGTCTAACCTGATGAAGGTCAACCTGACATCACTATTTTTACATAAATTGTGGAACTAAAAATAAAAAACCATACTATAATGGATCAAAAAAAAATTGTATTTATGAACTTTTTAGATCATGAATCCATCATTAAGTATCTTACCCCTATTCAAATGGATGGAAGTACAAATCTACAATCCACATCCCTAGAGGAATCACCTTCTTCCTATGATCCTGGTGAATCTCAACACTAAGGAATACCTGAGGTTGATGCTAATTAGTACAGTCTTATCTCTGGATGTGTAGTACTGATACATGGTCATGTTAAATAAGCATCATGACGTTTGCTCGTAAAACTAAATAATATAATAGGGCTCAACCCTCAGGTTGTTGTTCACTAAATGGGCCACCCAATGATCCACTATGGGTTTAAATAGGATCCCTTAAGCTAAAACCTTCCCATTATTCCTTCTTCATGTCCAAAGTTAACAAGCTTATCAAATCAGACTTCATCAAGGATGTCCAGTTTACCATGTTGCAAAACAACGTCATCCCAGTCAAGAAAAAGAATATACAGATAAGAATCTACATTGAAATTCAGGATCTCAAATTCCATTTCCCAAATGATTATTTCCCCCTTATAGTGAAAGAGATGTTAATCGAAGCAACTTCTAGTTTCTAGATCCTATCTTTGATGGATGGGTATTCTGTGTACAATAAAATATGGATGAAACCCAAGGAAGAAGAAGTCACCACCTTCTGGGAGCCTCAAGGAACCTTTTATTACTAAATGATTCCATTCATTTTAAATAATACTTGGTATACCTACCAGTGTTTCCTACACCACATCTTCAATCAATTCATTAAGAAATTGATGTCGTTCTATGTGGATGATTTCTTGGTTAAATACTAAAAAACCCATGACCATCTCAAATACATTGAGAAAGTGTTCAATTTTCTCCACTCCCATACCACTTTAAGATGAATCCCCTGAATTTTTTATTTAGTGTCACCTATGGAAATTTACTTGGATTATTAATCTTTTATAGAGGCATTGAAATCAATTAGGATAAGATTAAGGGTATGAGACAAAATCCTACACCACAAAAGTCATGGGAGTTGTGAGGCCTCTATGGAAACTAGTCCTACATATGATGATTCATCGTGATTATGGATGTAAAGTATATTAACTTTTCAAGGATCATGAATAAAGGTAATTATTATCAATCTGATGAATAATTCCATACTGTATTCAAGGATATCAAGCAGTATCTGATACATCCTCTGGTCCTGATACCACCCACACCAAGAAGGATTGTAGTCCTTTATGTGACCAACCCATAATAGTCCATTGGTAACCTATTATACCAAAATAATGATGAATGAAGGTATAATAGTTGATACTACATCATCTTCATGCTACTTGATATGGTGAGTAGATAAATTTCCATTGAGAAGAGTCTCCTTACCTTGGTATTCACAATTCAGAAAATATGGAACTACCTATAGCACTAGGATATAAAGATGGTATCCTCCATTGATCCATTTAAGTGCATCGTCAAATTCCCCATATTTAATAAGATATGGGTTAATTGGGAAGTAATTGTATAATAGTTTTAGATGAGGTTATTCCCCAAGAAATCTATTAATAGCCAAGAATAAGAAGACATACTGGCGATTCATAACACCCCTGAAAAGCTTCCCATGGATGTATACTTTCTATATGAGGTAATCCTATCCATTATTCATCCCACAACATATTGGTAGAAGTTATCTGATGGTTACACTCAACACCCAATAGATAGAAGGCACAACAACCCAAACTCAATAGGGTGGGCCTTTGGATCCTTTTCATCACTCACACGTAGTCCATCCTTCTATACTCATTTATATTTTTAGAAGTAAATACCAACATTAGGGATGTGTATCAATATCTTTTTTTTGAGTTTTCTCTCGATATTGGAGTCCACTAACTAAACATGAAGGGATAATTCAAGATATTCAATAAGAAAATCAATGGAAATTACATTTCTAGGAAGTAAGAAATCATCCCCTTGTTGGGTAGAACTCAGGACCTGATAGCCCAGTTACCTTCCCATCCGAAGGTGAATCATGTCCCCTAATACTAGAATGAATGATTAGATGACATGGGAAAATTGTTTACAACCCATGGAGAGTCCATCCAATATAAATTTTTTTTCAAGTGGTGTAGAGAGAGTCATTACCCTCCTCACTTTTGAAGATGAGGATCGATATGTGAACTACCGGGACACTGGTATATCAGCAATAAGGCCCTTTAAAACCCCATTAGTCTAAGAATCACCTGATTGGATGAATCCCTTCATCAAGTGTCTCCAACATGGGAATCTCCCAACAAACTAAGATGAGTGTGAGCGGGTTTGTCAACGTGCAGTTCAATTTACACTCTGGGATGGCCCCAAACTAGAGCATACCCTCTATATTTGAGGTTTTGGGGGAATAAATATTTTTTTCATCCAAGGAAAGAAGGTTACTCAAGCCTTGAAATAATTCTATATCAGTTCATGTGGGTCCCATCAAGTAGGATTGAATATTTCCCACTAGATCTAGAGGTTGGGAAACTTTTTTCCCACCAAGATACATGACTACATTGAGTTTACCTAGAAGTTTAATTCATGCTAGATCCATTAAAAATTCATGTATCATTCACAAAATATTATCTATTCTACCATGTATTTTTGGTCATTTATTTCATGGGGACTTGATATTATATGACTTTACCCTATAGTAACATCATGGAAATGTAGATTCATACCGACCGCCACTTAGTTCTTCTAAATTTGGGTAGAATTAATCACCTTCATGGAAATAATTACCCAATCTATGATCAAGTTTGTTAATTCCCATATCACCCATCAATTCAGGATTCCTCACATTATTCTTACAAAAAATGGCACTAATATTTGAGCTTCCAAGCTAATAAAGTTACATGTGAAGTACAACATCCAGTCTAACTAAACCTCCAAATACCACACATAGAAAAATGGGAAGATTAAGGTGTTAAAAAATCATATATAACATCCTTTTGAAATATGGGTCAAAATAATAATAGTTTTCTTGATAATATCTCTAATACCATTTGGTCCAATTAGAAAATGACCCAGGATTCAACCTGGTAAACTCCATAATACGTAGTGAATGGGGAAGAGGTATTTTAACCTATATAGGTTTAGATTCCATTAATCTATATAGTTTTCTATGATTATCATACAATAGAAAAGAGACCTGAAGTTTATCTAGATGAATTGGAAGAACTAAAAGAAACAAGGATCCCAGAAATGAATAGCTTAGAAAGGCATCAAAATCATGTTCCATAGGAATTAAATAAAGAGGTTTTCCATCGTTATATTATTTAGGGTTCAATAATATTAGATGTAAGGACTCTGATGAAACCTAGGAATAATTAACCAAAGCTAGAAACCAAATGGAAAGGAACTTATGATATTTATATGTTTTTCTCCAATGGTATGAACTCATTCATAATTGGGGAGGAGTATCTCATCACACCTCCCAACAATTCCGGGTTCCTCAATTTGTTCTTTATGTGTATCTTCACTATTTATCCTAGTCTTGATACATGAAACTACATGACAACATCCTATTCGCATGAAGTGAAACAGCAGGATGAATTCCTTGTCACAAGATGTTAAAATTTTATGAAACCCCATCCTTTCTGTATGATGTTAAACTGTATTTCCAACATCCTTGTAATGATAAATTATAACTATATAACACCAAATACTTTATGTATACTATTAAACACCATGTACAAAATTTGTGTCACAAGACATTAAAACTGTTTTCCACCTTTTCCATACTGTATGATGTTAAACTACATGTATAACTTCCTATATATAAGACATTATTCTGAATGTTCCAAGTCTATATCACATTATGCGAAATAATGTGATGCCTTGAATCCTCACTCAATAGGGTACCCACTTGTGTTGTTGGTATCCTACCACATCATATTCTAGAAATTTTTATGGATTTATTTCCATTTATAATGGGATACATAGGGATTCATGGATATCATATCCCATGACAATCCCATTCACTGACTTATTTCCTATCTATTACCCTTGGGAATGTGTTCAATTATCACTTACTAATGGGCCAACTTGGTGTGTTCAAGAACATGGTGGAATATCTCCTAGAGTTTTTAACTCTCCCAAGGTCTTCCCACCATCTTCAGTTCTACACTTTGAGCCTTCCATGGTTTGGATCCTCATTATACTCTATGGTCTAAATAGGTTCCCCTAAAAGTGATGGTTCCTACCCAAAATATTTCACCTCTAGTTCTAAGTACATGCCTTGAAGTATATCTTATGAAAAGTGATGTCTCCCTATTTAGAACATGGTAAATGGTTGATTCAGTATTTTCTCACTCCATCCTTTATAGATATAGTTGTGGAACCTATGTTTCGAACATGGTCAGTAATCATTCTCTACCCATTGTTCACCCTCATTTAGTGGTCTAGACATGGAATTCACAATTTACCTCTTTTCCACCTCCCCCTATTATGGTGGAGTCATAACACCCTCAGTGTTATTCCCCCATGAATTTGTGTACATCCATCAAGAAATTCAATGTCAGTGGAACCCTTTTAAGAATACTTCTTTTTACTCAACTGTGTTCATCCATGTGACACAAGGTATATATTATCACTTATTATTCCTCACATTGATAGTTTTTCATGTAGGATTAAGAGTTATGGTTGGGAATTCCCTGGTATAGTTGAGGTAAAAAAACATTCCAAAGAAGAATTTAATTTTTGGTCCAAGAATCATGAACTTAAAATATGTGAAAAAAATTCATATATGTTTATTATGATTCAAGGACTCTTATTCCCTCTCTTCACATTGGCTTATCACACTTGTGTGATGCATGAACATCCCTAAGACACACCCCTATTGGTATGACAATTAAAAACATAAACTTGGAGGTATTTGGGATAATAGAGGAAGCCAGTGGGTCATGGATTTAAATTTTTTCATTAGTGATCGATGAAACTAAATCATTCTCAATGATTCACCACCTCAGTTAAAGCCTGAGGATCATGTGTGAAGAATTTTATTCCCAAAACAAACCAAAAAATACCCAGTTTTATCTAAAACTGTGTGTTCTCCATATGTTCATCACTAGAGATATATTCTTAAATAATCTAAATTCAAATTAATCTAGATCAACCAGAAAAATTTCAAAAATCAATGGGAGTATCGATCATTTAATTTTGGGTTCTAAAGTGGAGATCTGATGACACTATTGATGGCTAAATGATCACTACATCAGTGTTATTGCGAGGTATGAGGAAAATATCAATACGATCACTTCTATTGAGAGATTCTCTCTCTAGTATAAAGGATGGGAGGGAGAATCTCTAAAGATATCTTAGTGAATAGTCAAATTTGAGAGACTCTCTTCTCTTAAACATAGTGAGTTATGAAATTACCCATAAAAGGCTCCCTGAACCCCGAATATTTATTACTCACTATATAAAATATAAATAATATATTATGACTATATGACTGGGTCATAAATAAAATGTATATATTCATCACTTGTAATATGGTAAATATATTATGTGATAAAAGAGTCATTAACTCAACTCATCATTCCCGTAAATATTAAATAAATCTCAGATATTAAAATAATATTTATTCACATAATACTTTTTACGTATTTACTTTAATACTTGTAAATATATTTAATAAATAAATGCATTTTTAATTATTCTAAACATGAATAATATGAATTTTTTTATTCACTGGTGATCGTAAATCCTCAGAAAAATACTAAACCCCAGTGGTGGATCCCACCATGTCATAATCTCTTATTCATACAAATAGGATAGTCTTTTGAATACACTATTGTGTGTGGACCTCTAGTACCTATATTAATAGCAGTGAATACTATTTATAAACCAAGATAAGAATCTATCAACCCATCAAGGTCCCTAAAAATGTAAAGAGTAGTCATAATAATTACAACCAAACTAAAATCATGCATTTTGTAATATAATCTCTTTGTCTGTAGATATCTCTTAAAGGAAACCCAACTATGTCTTAATTATTTCTTGATTTATTATTTATTGATCTATCTAGATGGATTTACATTCAACTACCATGGACATGGATTTATAAATGTACAACTATCCTAATAAACCTAGCCCAAGATATTACTTCCTCAACTCGGAAGTGAAAAAATATATCTTTATCATTCAACCAATGTAATACCACCAATGACACACCCAATAGAAGCTACCTCACTGAGGTTTCTTTATCTTTGTTTTATTATTTCATAAAATCACGTGATAAAATGGATCACTTTGATAATGATCTCAAGTTAGAAGACCAATAAACATGTCTATAGATATGAAAATCAAATGACACCCAAAATATGTGGTATTCCTATTGATGAATATTTCGTCATTATTTCAAATACTTGAGGTCTCCATGTGTGAAATTCATGAGAATAAGTCTCAATTATTAGGATCCCATAGCACATGATATTTAGATATATATTGTATCTAGTCGGTATGGTGTATATATATCTTAATACATATATTTCAGATTAATGTTATACTATCATTAGAATTTCATTATACCTTGGGATATACTATAACCTTTTGATATGACAAATAATATATAGAAATTATGATTAAATAGTGGTTGTACAAATGTATACACTATAATGTTAATTTTACATCATGCATATCTCACTGTATACAATAAATGGTAATTGAAAAGTACTGATAAAGTTGGGACTAGGGAACCCACTTCACTACACACCCACTTTCACTTGATCTGACTTCTTAACTATGCTTGTTAGATCTCACATGATTAAGATCATGTTTTTTATAAATCATATAATTAGTTTCTAGGTCTTCCTTCTCTCCACTATGTGGAATTTCTGTAATATGAAACCTCAGCCCCTTGACTAAGACTTCTCAAGAGATAATATCCCTGAATTTATTCCTTTTATCCATTGTAAAAACAAGACATTTTTTCCAATAAGAGTATGATAATTTACATTATTATTATACATCACTTAATAGGTGTGATATAAGATCACATTGTTCTAAAGTAATACTAGTTTTTGTCCCCGGAAAAATAGTATCATTTTCTCTCTACATAATAGGTTCATATCTTTTGTACTTGTTCAAGTACAATTATATAGTTTTGATAGCATCCCTTGTAGTTCTTCTTGATATAACTGATATTCCCCATCCATAAAGTTTTTTTTCAATATCATGTTTTTTACATATCATGTCATATGTCATTTATACATCATAGAAGAGTATGTAATTAAACTCACCAATAAAATCCCCTCCTGTGCACAAGCACATCTTCATAGAGAGATTTATGTCATGTGACTTTAGAAATAATTCTCTCTTGAATTTCTATAACATTTATTTTTTACGATTGATTAGGTATAAGAAACCATTAGATCTACCTTTGTAGATATTTTTTTCAATAAATTAGTTTTCTACTTTAAGTCAGTCATTAGAGATTTACTTTCTTCCCATTCTTAACTAACTGTAAGACTGATATTTTATCCATATGTTACCAAACATATTATACTTGGAAAATAATATCTCTTCCATAAAACTCTTATAAAAATAATGGAAACGATTCATTAAAAATGAATATTCTATAATCTAAACTGAATTTCATTAACTTACACCCTTATTAGCATTATATGTTGTTACCATCCCTTTCTAGTTACGTTATATAGACACCTTCCATGATTAGTGGTCTTTAAATCCAATGCTCAATAAAATGAATATAGAAATTATTTATGGCAAGTTTAATTCTAATATATTTAGGCATAATTACTTGGTGTTGCCAATTAAGCATTATTGGTACTATTCTTGTACCATCCATTTATATTATCACTTGAATACACACCACCATATTCCATATAATAATCCCATGTACTTTGATCTATGGAATTCATTATTGAATTTTAATTGATCTTGTAAATATTATCTTATTTTGATATACTTCTAACTTGTAGGAATTATTATTATTAATGAATAATGATTTATAAACCATGGTGAATATAAAACCATCACCATGGTTTTATCTTTCCTATGTAGTACGTGTCTCTCATACATTCCTTTTCCAAAGGGTATTTCGGAACTTGTTCCTAGGTTAACTATTTGTGCATCTCTAAAATTGAAAAAACCCAAGTCAATATTTCTCCCACTATCTCAAATATATATGTTCATCCTTTTATAGAAATATAGTCTATAACTTGAATATATCTTTTCTATCATAGGGATTTCTATAATATCCAAAGAATACCTTGGGATAATTAATTTAGATTCACATTGGGTTTTTATTGATGCAAATTTATTTATATCCTTAAAAAGTATTTTCATTCAAACAAAATATTGTAATGATATAATGGATCTATATAATACTATAAATCATATTATATCCATTTTCATTAGAGTTATCTTTTAATTATGGTATAACATCATTCTTTTTTATGCAAGTCTCAAAAATAATGTAATTCACTAAAATAAATATATATCTTAAAATTGATGCTCCTTTTTAACATACATCATGACTCTAAAATATATAAGAAAATATAAATTTATGAATTTCTCCATGCTAAATTTTTTGGATCAATGTTAACATGTAATACTTATCATTGATCCTCCTTATTAACATCATTATCGTGATGCAGAGAAGGTAATGTTCACATAGGAATTACTCCACTTTATACTATACTAATCAATGAATGCTCGATCAAGATATTCTTTAGTATATCATCCCAAAGAAACTCATATCTTCCAACTATTCATATATCATACTACACTTTTATATTCCTTAAACACTTAATGGAATCATATGAAGTAAACTTTCCACAAGTTTACCGTTGGGATAGTTCATTCCCCTTAACTAAATTAGTTATGAAAGATTTATGGGTCACCTTTATTTCGAAAGGTTTATTTGTCCAAAATTAAGTACATAAGTATGTCGATAGTACCTAAGGTCTTTAAATACAAATTTTCTAAAACCATACTGGGTATATCCTTGATTAATTTTGAGTGTTTCTTGAAAAAATTATTATCTTACCATAATACGGTATATAAGACTAACATTGTTTTTATATTCATTAGGTATTTATTATGATTAAAGAATTGTTGAATAATTGGTTGAGTATTAAACACCACACACAACATTAATTATGGATCATGGAATAATTCCACCTTGTGTCCAAAGGACACATGAGATAAATTTTTTGTAATACTTATAAATAGTTCATCTAGAATCATTAACTTGGCAATTAGAATTTGTGTGCGTCTCAAAACAGAATTAGAAACCACCCTTTATTATTCACTTGGATAATACACATTACTTATAGCACTTCCATACTTGGTTACTGTATTTGTTTTATTGCATCTAAACTTCCATATAATTATTTCATGATATGCGAAGAAAATAACCTTCTATTTAATAACAAAACCCTTTCTTTGAATGACACTGCAAAGGTGCCTTTGACGTGACACTTTCTATTGGCCTTTTCACCTTATGTTTCAACTTATTCTCTATAAGAATTAAATATTATACTATCTTTATGTTCTTATTTCTTATAAAACCACACCTAAAAGTAAAGGAATCATTTTCCTACAAAATGTTCATTTTTTAATATTAAATAAAACTAGAATGTATGGTTGATTGTGATATATGAATAGATTGTGATCCATCTTTCATATTTCCATATAACCAATGTAATTATCACCAATTCATATCTCACATAACTTTCTCCTTACAAGATTTTTGGAGGTGGGACAAAATATGAAATTGTTTATGTACTAATGTAGTATCGACAACTTATATCATATGTTGATGATTGCATTATAACATAACCATCATATGTGTCATATATGAGTCTTTTATACGAAATATTAACACTCTCTTCTAGAGGTTTCTTATCATATTATTATGTGAAAGTGCATTTACTACTCTTTGGAAACTCATGTTGTATGGAACATTTCATTTTTCCAATAAATATCACAATGTTTATTATGTTATTGCTTTCCATTTTTTACATAAATAAAATCTAGTAGATTGTACTATTATCTTGATTACTGATTTAGAAATTATTGATTAATTAATTATACCATTAAATATCTCCAAATATTTTACAAAAATCTAGAAACACTCTATATTAGAATCAAAATACTCTATCACATGATTATTCTATTGGAAATGATCCTTGAAACTCCCCTTATAGCTTACAAACTATGGTTATGCCACTTCCCAGAGAGTTCAAGGTAGGCATTTCACTGACCAACTACATTAACTTATTGCTCCTTGATCTATTGAGTGAAATCTCAACTTTTAAAATTAAAAAAAATGACTGAATTCTTGTAATTAAATTTGAATAAATAAACATTTGGATACTTCTTTGATTCTAACTTTAGTTAATTTAATCGATCTCTCCCATAATAACTCCTTGATTATTGGATACACCCTCAACTTTGTCTGATTGAACACCTCATACACCTAGTTTTTTTCAAATTAAAATGATATAAGATGTTGGTGAAATAATATTTCATTGACTGTTTTATTATTAAATGATGAAATGAAATCATTTTTTATCTCATAAGCATGTTCTATGTGATCTCAATCATAACTGATCATGCAAAAATTATAAAAAATCCATCAAATCACTTGTTCCTTTTATTTTTCCTTTCTTTCTTATTATTTTATGTGATTACTCTTAAAACTACACATACATAAAATAATAAAACATGCATAAATAAAATTAGATGACATGATCATGTTCCGATAATAATGGATGATCTATTGAGTGAATAATGGATTAACCTATACCCTCGTGGTAACTCCTTGAGTCATGTTGCTTGCGACTTGAGTTGCATCACTCACTCATCATTTATCAAACTTATATCTGGTAAATCACAAAATCTCAATGCAAAATACATAACTTACCTTCCTCTTCATTATAAAAAAATACTCTCATACAGGTGACAGGGTCTCAGTAATGTTAAATACATATAATTTTTTTTATTTGGTCGCGTAGGCCCCTATACATATAATTACACAAAGAGGAAATATAGATAATAATTTATTAAAATAATTATTACAAATAAGCATTGCAATAATTAAATAATTAAATAATAAATACCAAACATAAATTGGTCAGTCTATGACCCATGATCAGTCAATAAGCATAAAACACAAGTATAAAAAATTAAATTCATAAAAAAAATCATCAATAAAATATTTTTTGGGGAAATTTTGTTGAATTTAAAGTTAACTCTTATTTTTTAATTCAAAACTTACATCATTCGGTCCCATTAATTAATTTAATTATATTCCGAAAATCAAACTTAATTTTTTAAACATTAATTATTAAATAAATTATTTTTAAAATTATATATATTTTTCAAAAATTAAACTCAATATTATATATATATATATATATATATCTTTTCGAACCTCCTATTTCATGCACTTACCCGGGTGGGACCCACCAAATCTCATTTCGGGTCTGTTGGCACCCGCCCACCCCATTTCATTTCTGACCAATTACGACATAAAATGGTGAGATACATTTGCTAGATATACTTTCTGGTAAATGAATTTGTAGTGGATGGAGTGACTAAAGGATTCCCAACCTAGGGCGATCGGGGGCAGTAGGTTAGTTGGGCACTGGCAACTGATGGCAGTGGTGGTCGAGGTAGATGAATGCACTAGAGGGTAGCGTTTTGGTCTGCTGGCCGCACTAGATGGAGGGGAGGAGAGGGCATTTCTAGGTGGGATGATTAGAGGTTGTGGGAGGTGGCGCATCCCCTGTGGGCTCGAGGTTCACTAGGGAAGAGGAACAACAGTAAGGCCCTTTTCCTCTTTTTTCTACTTTGGATTCTAGAATAATCCAACAACCACCCACTTGTTTTAATTTTAAATTGTATTTCCCTTTTCAATGACAAAATCCAACAAACCCTTTTTTGTTGTTGTCAGTAAACTATTTATTTCATCAATTTTATTTTAAATTAAAATTTTTTATTAAATAAATTATTTTTATTTTTCTAATGTTTCCACCAATTGTTGAAATATGGTACTACTAGAAAGAACTATTTTGACCGCCTGTATCGTACTGAAATAGTGGATAACTATGAAATCCATTTTTCCATCAGATTTGGGTAAATTTTAACATATAAAATATACAATATTCATAATTATACCCGGAAATATAATTTCAATCCGCATCAAAAACATCAAAAGACCACAGACCGGTCATACTGTGTCAGATTGAAACATCATCTTCAGTATTGGGATAGAAACAACACCCTATTTAAAATTAAATACAAATTTAATTTTTTCAATCTCTTAAAATCATAAATCATCACTCTAATACCAATAAGAGGTACCAGGGTGCATAGAAGAAGTTGGTAGGTCGGGAATCACTGCTCGAAGAATCTGAAGTTGAATTCATCTACAACATCCACATGCACTTAAAAAATATGTAGGATCATTGATCATCTAATTCTAGGTTCTATCAGAGACATTCAATAATGCCTTTGATGTCCCAATGATCACTGCATCGATGTTCTTGCTATGCATGAGGGTGAGCTTGATCCAATCACTTTGATTTAGAGATTCTTTCTATAGTATGTGGGAGATGAGATAGAAGCCCCCAAGGGATAGTAGTAAATATTCAAATGTGAGAGAATTTCTTCTCTAATATATAGTGAGTTATGAAATTACCTGAAAAAGTCTCTCTGGAAATCAAATATTTATTACTCACTATATAAACTATAAATGATATGTTATGAGTGTCTGACTAAATCATTAATATCATTTATTATATTTATCACTTACTTGTAATATAATAAATATATTACATGATAAAAGTGAGTCATTGACTTGACTCATCATTCCTGTAAATATGAAATAATTATTAAATATTAAAATAACATTTATTTATTTATTATTTTCCTTGCATTTACTTTAATACTTATAAATACATTTAATAAATAAATTCGTTAAAAAAAGAGTAAAAAATAAAATAATATGAATTTAATTATCCATTGGTGATCATACATCCTCAAAAAAAATTTGAACCCCAATGGTTATTTCCACCATGTCCTAAAATTCTATTCATCATAAATAGATATACTTTTAAATATTCTATTATGTGTGACCCTTTATGACCTTATCTTGATAGAAGTGAATAATATTCAAAAACCAATAGTGGCATCTAGAAACCCATCAATGAACCCTAAAAAGATAATTAGTAGTCATATAAATTCCAACCAAACTATGAACATGCACTGTGTAATATAATATATTTTTTATTAAATATATCAAAAAGGGGAACACACACTTGTGTCATCATACTTTCTTAATTTATTATTTTTTGATCTAACTAAACAGATTTACCTTCAACTACCATGGTCATGCATTTAAAAATATATTACCATCCTCATCAAAATAGACCATGATATTATTTCCTCAAATCAGAAGTGACAAATTCTTTCTTGATCATTCAACCAATTTCATACAAAAAATTATGCACACAACACTAGCTACCTAGCCATGATTTCATTATCATGCTTTTTTTTCTTACATCAAAGTACATGATAAAATGGATCACATTGATAATAATCTCAATTCAAGAGACCAATATACATGCCTATTGATAGAAACATCCAATTACACCCATAAAATGTGGTGTTACTATAGGTGGGTTTTTCCTCATGATCCAACTACTATAGATCACCATGTTTGAACATCATGGGAAGAATTCTTAGAAATTATGATCTTCTAACACCTGATAGTCATACATAAATTGTTCCTTGTATGTATAATGTATCTATATCATAAAACATATATTTAAGATTAATAAAATTGGATCTCAAGGATCTCATTATAGTCTGGGATCTTCTATAACCTTTTGATATGACAAATAATATATGAAAATTACCATTAAATAGTGGATTCCAAAATGTAAAAACTATAATGGTATGTTTAAACCATGTATATCCCACTATGTACATGAAATATTATTAAAAACATAATGATACATTTGGTTCTAGGCAACCAACTTTACAATAAACCAAATGAAAACCTTTGGTTAAAAATATGTAAACTCAAAAAAAAAATAAACTACTCATATCAATCCCATGAAATTAAACAATGATACAATGTCTTGTTCACATGATGTTAAATTGTATGACATTTTTTTCTAAGATCCATGGCCTTAAACTTGAGGAAAAAAATTTATCCTATCCACATGACCTTAAACTGAGTAGAAAATTTCACCTTATATGACATCTAAAACTAAAGAATCATCCCATTATCATCTCCTGGTAGGATAACCCCACACTTGAGGAATTGTTCTCCAATTAATCTACCTTATATTATAGTGTATGGCTTGATTCCCATTTCATGGGAAACATAGTTACACCTAGACCCCCTATGTTTGGCCCAACCCAAAATTCTTCCCCACATGTGAGATTGTATTCACTAGAATTTATCCCCCAAAGCATGTATTCATGATGGTTTCATCATTAATGGATGGTGAATTCATCTCAACATCATGTAGTAAAAGTAATATGACGATAAAAAATAATACACCACACATCAAGGTCATATTTTGTTAAACTATAAGACAATATATTCGTCACAAGGTGTTAAACTATATGAAAACATTTCCTCACCATATTATGTTAAATTGTGTGTCTAACATCCATTAAAAATGATAAACTATATATTCCACATCCCAATCAGATTACATAAAACTTTGTGATACCCTGAACCCTTACTCGATATGGTTCCCCATTCTGATGTTGGTTTCCTAATACGCCACATAAAGAACTATGTGTGACTTGATTCCCAATTTTATGGGATACCTAGATACATAAAAATATCATATACATGGTCTATACTATTCATTGAATTATTTTAGGACCTCTATCCTTCAAAAAAGGTTTCAACCTCACTCATCAATGTTCCTATTTAGTGATCCCAAATACACTAGCATAGAACTTAGAGTATTTTATTCCACTAAAACACTTTTCCAATTAATCTCTACACTTAGAGGCCCCATTGATTTTAATCCTCATCATCCTCTTAATCAAAATAGCATCTAATAATAGTAATAGTTCTTGTCTAAATCATTTCACTAATCATCCTTGGTACATGCCTCAAAGGATTTCTTATGACAAGTGTTGGTTCCCATGTTTCAAACATATTCAATTGTCAATCATTTATTTTTTTCTTCATCCTTCACTAATTTGGTTGTGTAACCTATTTTTAAAATATGGAAAATATTTGTTACTCACCCATTGGATACCACACTTTGTGGTTCAAATCCTAGAAGTCATGATTTACTTCCCCTCCACCTCCCTTTGTTCTTGTGGATTTTTAATACCCTTGGTGTTGCCCCTCATTGAATTTACACATGTTAATCAGGAAATTTGGTGTTTTTGGGACTCTCTCATTCTAAATTCTCTTCATCC
Source organism: Viscum album (assembly GCA_963277665.1). NCBI lineage: Eukaryota > Viridiplantae > Streptophyta > Magnoliopsida > Santalales > Viscaceae > Viscum > Viscum album. The sequence continues at coordinate 645,949,095 of OY728158.1, read as the reverse complement.
TTATTTCTCACTACTATGTGATATGTAAAGCTATAAACCATTCCTTATTTCCTACCCTGAGTTTGGATTACAAGGTATTAGGATTGATGTAGAGTCTACACCTTCCCAGTCGAGACTTACCAAGCCACCTTAAATTCTAAGAATCAGGACCTTAAACATTCTATAACTCTTTGTGAAGATGCTTTCGTGCAGAGAGGTCTCTTTGTCCATTTTTTCTTGTAAATTTTTAACTCTTTAACACCACATAAATCACCCCTAAACAAAATACTTTAGGACCGATATCTGTGACCTTAAACTATAAGCAACCCTTTTGGTCTAAGATTTAAGACGTTAAATTAGCAACATATCTTTTTTCATGCATTGTGACCTTAAACTATGTGCAACTTGTCTTGGATATGTTTGTTTGGTGTGATTACTCCTTGTCCCTCCTTTAGTGTTGGATTAATATTCTTTCATGTTCCATAAGATCCTCTCTAAGATACCACTTCATTGGTCTAATATCTATGACCATAAACCAACAATCTTCTGGAATAAACACCATGAACTTAAAATGTGTGCTCCTAGACCCATGTGTCCCTCAATCCACATCTATATTTCATCACCTCTAGTTTTTCATAGGATAAATCCATCATTTTGTTTCATCCTCACTTGAGAGGACTATCCCTTTTGGTGATGGTCTCCTATCGCACCACCCATCATAACTATGTGTGGCTTGATTCCCTAATTAGTGGGATATATAGAGATGACTGTATCTCATATCTCTGGTTCAACTACAAACTTACTCATTTCTCATGGATTTTTTTGAACTTTTCATTCCACTTATGACATTAGTGCCTCTTTACACAACCACTATGTGTGACACATAGATGTAAATTGTCCAAGTATTATGACCATAAAAACTTGCATGATTGTGTTGTATTAGGACTCCTTAGCCCTCTCTTTATGTCAGGTTTATAAAAATTTCTTGGGAACATAAGCTCCTCTAAATATTCTTTGTTCCATGATCTGAAACTATAAGTAACCCATTTTGGGCCGAGTATCACAGCCATAAATAATGTAAAATGACCCATGAATACAACTATAAAATGTGTTCCCCTATTTCCATGAGACACTTATTCAAGAAATGATTCTATTGGTCCCCACCTAGTTTTCTACACTCATAAAACATATGGTCTTGTCTATCAAAATAGGTCTTCTCACCCATTATAGACCAAGCATTATGAACTTAAACTATATGCACCTATCCAAATAGATATCTATGTAACAATGGGCCTCTTTCTCCCTTCAATCACATTGGGTTTATGTGACCTTTTATGATATATAGGATTCCTCATGGAAATTTTTTTCTAACTAAGAATATTATAAATAGCCCAAGACAAGAGGGAAATTGCCTTTCAAGTTGAAAACTTGTAAAGGGAAACCTTAGAAAAATATAGTTTTTCAACATCCATGTTGCACCTGTGAATTTTGAAAAAGTAAGGGACTAAATGTAAAAGGTAAAAATACTATAGGACTCGACCATGGGCCCCGTAAAAACCTAACTCTACTATTTGAAATCATGGGTTTTGGAAAAATGGAGATTTAATCCTTCCTCAATATTTCTCCCCATTCAAGTGGTCCCCCTTGATGTAAACACCTTCTATGTTCCCATTTTATGAATCCCATAACAACAACATGGTGGATTTTGTTAACATTTCTTTACACCACCTACCCAAATGATTCTACGCAGTATGACACATTTCATAGACATAATATGCTAAATTGTATGACACATGTCCTGGTCACATGATTCTAAACTATATGAAACATCATCCTCATCATACAATGTTAAACTATGATTTCAACACCCCCACCATAATATGTAAAACTACATGCTTCTTATTCTAATTTCATGATGTGAAACATAAAAATGTATTGCCACTCACTTGAGAGTACCCCCTAGTTTTGGTCACCAACCACACATCTCAAGTTCCTTGACCATCGCTTGATAACCAATATGATGTACCCCTCAAGTGGAAGGTTTGACTCTCACTTAAATATAAACACCCATTAAATGTGATAATATCTAAGGTGGAATAATTCATCGACATTTAACTACACTCAAACATTTCCTGAATTTTCCCACATGCTTCACATATTCCTTGATTTGAATCCCCACAATATTCTACATCCAAACGGGCTCCCCGAATGGTGTCAATGACTAACCAAACTAGCACCCCTCTTATACAAGTAACATGAATCGAATGAGTATTGATGAAAATTTGACAGGTCTGAGGTTTTGAACATGTTCAGTGGTCAACCCTGATTTTTATGTCTACACTCTTGGTCGTACGATGGTGAAACCTACATTTCAAAAATAGTCAACAGTCTTACTCAATCAACCTATTTCTTATCTTTGGGTTCCTTTTCCTAGATTTATCAATTTAAATCCCACATTTTCCCTTTATTTTTTTAGAATCAAATTCCCCCTGATGTTACCTCAATCATGCACTCACGTGCATTGCGAAGGCAAGTAAACTACACAAAATCCTTCTCTCCCACCAATGCATCCCAATTCAGGACACTCCATATGGTTAATGAACCATTCTGAACCTATCCCTTCATCTCTTGTCTGGGAATCTTTTGAAAATAGGTGTCCTTATATTTTCTCTTATTTCTCACATTGATCTAGACTCATAAGGTATTGGGTTTTGATGGTTGGTTTTTTTGTTAGTATGATGAATATGTGACATAAAGAAGATGAAAGAAGTTGAGGGGAAGAGAATATTTTATTACCATAAAACAAGGGTAAGTGAGGAGGTCCATCTATTGGCTGGATCCTGTCATTTAATAAAAAAAAAAAAAAAACAACATGCCCCTTATCACTACCACAAAACTGGGCAAGGCATGCGCCTGCCTTTATCAGCACTAACAAAAGCACTGATAAAGGTCAACTTTATCAGCTCTAAAACAAGCACTGATAAAGGTGTACCCTTTATCAGTGTTTTTTTAGGGCTGATAAAGGATGGCCCCTTTATTAGTGCTTTTTTTAGCGCTGATAAAGGGATTATTTATCAGCGCTAAAAAAGCATTGATAAAGGTTGTATTTATCAGCGCTTTTCATTTTAGTGCTGATAAATACACCCTTTATCAGCGCTTTTTACTAGCGCTGATAAAGGCTCACGCGGATTTGTTAAAAAATCCGCGGGTCCTCTTCCTCCTCCCTGCACCCGGTCAAGCTCTCACGGAAGCCCTCCTCTGCGCCGCTGCCGCCGCCGCCGCCTCCTCCGCCGCCTCCTCCTCTGCCGCAGCCTCCGCCTCCTCCTTCTCCTCCTCCTTCTACTCCTCCTCCGGCCACCGCCTCCTCCTCCTCTGGCCACCGCTTCCTCCTCTACCACGGCCTCGTCCTCCTCCTCCTCCATCGGCGCTTCCTCCTCCTCCTCCTAGTCCGCGGCCTCATCCTCCTCCTCCTCCACCGGCGCCTCCTCCTCCTCTGCCTACTCCTCCACCTCCTCCTCCACCACGGCCTCCTCCGCCTCCTCCGCTGCCTCTGCTGCCTCCGCTGCCTCCGCCCTGCCTCCGCCCTGCCTCTGTGCTACCTCTGCGCTGCCTCCGCTGTCGACACCTCCTTCTCCTCCGCCACCGGGTCCTCCTCCTTAAGGTGATTCAAATTGAATTTTCATGAATTAATTATGTTTGGAATGGGTAAGTGTTTGGACAACTATTCTTCATGTTGAATCTTTAGTTTCCATGGGTGGTTTGGGATTGTGGTTATGTTTTGATCCTAACTATGGGTTTTTTTTTATGATTTCCCACTACTTCATTAGATTTATTTAGTTATTCTTATGTTTTGGTCTTTTCATTTGGTTTGATCCATGTTGGGACCATTAATGTGGTATGTTAGGAAAGTGCCTTGGAAATGGGTGAATTGATTTGGGTGGTTTGGGGCTACCCTTGGTAGTAAATGAGTTTAGTTTGATTGATGGTTTCTAGGATGACCCTTTGGAATATATAATTTGTATGGCCATAGAAATTATAAATGGAAGTTTTGAATTGAATTAAATCATGATCATGGACTTTTAAATCATAAACAAAAATGTAAAATTAATTAAATATAAATCTTAGTTTAATGTTTTAAAATTGTATGTATATGAAATGGATTAAAGTGAGGAATCATGGATTGAGATGTTGAATTTTTTTATATTTTAATTGGAAGTAATGGATTGTTTGGTCTTTTTGAAATTTAATGTTATAATTTGAATTCCATGGGAAGTCCCTTGGATTCCATATGAAAAGGATGGGTGTGGAATTCCTTGGAGTAATTATTTGGATTCTTGATGATTTATATTGGTGTGGAATTCAATTCATGAGCCTTGGAATCCACAGGGGTCTCATGTGAATATAGGGAGTGGAAAATTACTTGGATTCGATGAGGTCCAATTTAATGGAATTCATCAAGAAAGATAGTGGATTCTATATATATTCATTATTTTTAATTCTATAGGGAGGATCCCACCAGCATTTGGGTAATGTATTCATTTATCTAATGATATAGATTGATTTCATGGATTATTCAGGGTGTCCCTTATTAAATACTGAAGGATGAGCTCTATAGATTTATATTGATTATTATTGGTATGTAATTACTCAATTGTGGGACAAGTATTTCAATCATTATAGTATTCTATTGTTATGGGAGGTCCCCTAAGTTCAAACCAGATGAATGGATGTCCTGAGAATTATTGGGATGGAATTCATGTTGGAGCCATATAGATTCCTCTCAGGCTACTTGATTATGGTTTCCTCGATGAAGTGCCTTAGAACCAAGTTGAGACATGATACTTACACCTTGATCAGAGGTAATGGATATGGAAGAAGTATGTAGTGTCAACCTAGGATGTCCTCTTGAGACCAAAGTCATGATACATTTCTATTATTTTCAAATATTATTATTATTACCACTTCACTTATTTCTTCTACACCTTTATGCTTTATGATCAATGATTGGGTTTTCATTAGACACCATTGATAGTGGATTACTAAGTTGTAATCACACACTTCTCCAGCATCCACGGAACATGGGTACCCGAGTAGATGCTCCTTGGTCATAGGTTCTTGGTTTAGGACATTTCCTGAGGATGATTTATAATTATTATATGGTTAGGATGGAGTTTGGAGTAGGAATCTAGGCCAAAACATAGAAAACATAGGGGTTGTACTATTTTATGGTATTGTTCCCTTTTCTTACTTTTTAGATAGCTATAATTGTTCTTATTATTATGTACTACCATGTATATTATATATGTAACATATTATGATATTTCCTGGGAAATGTTTTGGTATTTTACCTCATGATGTTGATATATGTAGTTTGTGATGTTATATGATGTCTCCCTTATTTACTTATGTGTTTCACACTATTTTAAATAGGGTATAGTCTCCCAACTATACCACCTATAGACACTCACTACTAGTCAATAGCCTCTTGCATATATGGAGGTACACTTGAGGCTATGTAGCACATCATATTGAGGCTATGTACACTTGAGGCTATGTAGCACATCATATCGACCTATAGACACTCACTACTAGTCAATAGCCTCTAGAATATATGGAGGTACACTTGAGGTTGTTTTGGGTGTTTTTAGAGAGCTTTGTATTTATTAAAATATTATAAATTCCTCATATTTTGTTTAAGAAGTATTGTTTCATGGTCACATTATTTCCTTGGAAGGAGTTCTAGGTTATCCAGAAAAGGTTCAAGAAGTCATTTCTCCTCTAACATATATACTCATCCTATGGATTTCAAATAGGATGAATATAAATAAAGAATGGATGAATGCCAATCGGTTGACAAAAGAGTATGAAGAAGGCGTGAAAGAATTTATCAATTTTGCAAAAGATCATGCATGTGACTCTTCTCAAATCCTTTGTCCGTGTTTACGCTGTTTTTATTCAAAACAAATTAGTCCAGATGAGTTGGAAGTACACTTGATCTGTCACAAAATAGATCAAAGTTATACATGTTGGAATAAACACGGGGAAACAATGAATGTAAGTAGTGACTGGGGTGACACTGCGTTTTATGGATCATCTGATATGATTACAAACATGAACAATGAAGATGATCGTATGGAGGATGTGATTACAGATGTGAATGATGATGAAGATCGTATTGAGAAAATGACAAGGACCTTCGAAGATGAACTTCGTGATTGCCCAAAATTGTTTGAGAAGTTAAAAAGTTGTGCAAAGATGCCATTGTATACTGGTTGCACTAAATATACAGCATTTTCAGCCGTACTGAAGCTGTATAATTTGAAAGCAGATAACGGGTGGAGTGACGACAGTTTTACAAAACTACTTGCCCTCTTGAATGACATGCTACCAGAAGAAAATGAACTCCCGATCCGAACATACGATGCCAAACGAATGCTACGCTCTATGGGTATGATCTCTGAAAGAATACATGCCTGCCCGAATGACTGTATACTGTTTCGCAAGGACCACAAATCACTTAAAGAATGCCCAAAGTGTGGTGCTTCTCAATACAAGAAAGATGAATCTAGTCCTACTAAAGTTTTATGGTACTTTCCAATCATTCTAAGGTTTAGACACCTATATGGAAGTGAGGAGACTACAGAACAATTAACATGGAATGCAGATACAAGAATTAAAGATGGGATACTACGTCACCCGGTAGACTCTCCTCATTGGAAGAGAATCGATCATGAGTATCCTGAATTTGAAAATGAGTCGAGAAACCTTCATCTTGCGTTATCTACAGATGGAGTGAATCCTTTTGGTTTTCAAAGCAACAGTCACAGTACATGGACGGTTATGTTGATAAATTATAACTTACCACCGTGGTTATGCATGAAACGAAAATACATCATGTTATCTATGCTTATATCAGGACCAAAACAACCGGGTAATGATATTGATGTTTATTTAGCTCCATTGATCGAAGATTTGAAATTATTGTGGGATTCAGGTGTTACATTGTATGATGCTTACAGAAAGGAAGATTTCACTTTGAGAGTCATGTTGTATGGGACGATAAATGACTTCCCTGCTTATGGAAATTTTTCAGGATATATCATTAAAGGAACTCAAGGCTGTCCCATTTGCGAAGAAGGTACACAATCAATTAGGTTGAAACATTCGTCGAAAACCGTGTTTCTAGGACATCGCAGATTTCTACTGCGACGACATAAGTACCATTCTTAGAAGACATCATTAGATGGAAGTTCAGAAGAACGTACAACACTGTCTCCACTAACAGGTGATCAATTGTTTGAGAAAGTTAAAAATGTGGACACTACTTTTGGTAAACCTGCTTTGAAAAACCTTACGAAAATCGGTTGGAAAAAGAGATCAATTTTTTTGAATTAAAATACTGGAATAGTGTGTATGTAAGACATTTTATTAATGTTATGCATGTAGAAAAAAATGTATTTGACAGTGTTATCAGCACGTTGCTAAATACATCTGGTAAAACAAAAGATAGAATTAAGGCTAGGTTGGACATGGTTGAGATGGGAATACGAGAAGAGTTGGCACCAGTGAAGGGTGAAAAACGAACATTTCTTCCTCCTGCTGCTTACACTCTTTCTAGGCAGGAGAGATATCAGTTTTGCAACTTCTTGAATGACGTAAAGGTTCTAGAGGGGTATTCGTCAAATATCAGTAACCTTGTGTCAATGAGCGACTTGAAGTTAAAAGGTCTTAAATCACATGACAGTCATGTTTTGATGCAAAATCTCATTCCAATTGCTTTACATTGCATTTTGCCCAAGAATGTCCGCCATACATTAATGAAACTGTGTTTCTTCTTCAAAGCTATATGCAGCAAAGTTATAGACCCGGCGAAATTGCCAGCTATGGAAAAAGAAATTGCCGTCATATTATGTGAATTAGAAATGTTCTTCCCACCTTCATTTTTTGATATGATGGTTCATTTGATGGTCCACTTAGTGAGAGAGATTCGACTATGTGGTCCTGTACATTACAGATGGATGTACCCCATTGAATGGTATATGAAGATTTTGAAAGGGTATGTCAAAAATCAAAGTCGGCCAGAGGGTTGTATTGCAGAGCGATATATTGTTGAGGAATCCGTTGAATTCTGTACCGAATACTTGTCTGGTGTGGAAAGAATTGGCTTACCGAAATCTCGTCACACTGGGCGGCTTGAGGGTGAAGGAATTTCTGGAAGAAAGGTTGTCATAATCAATATTACAGATCGGGAGCAGGCCCACCTTTATGTTTTGCATAACAGTTTCGACGTTGACCCATATGTTGAAATCCACAAAGAAATTATTAGGAACTTGAATCCATAAAGGGCTGAAAAATGGATATCAGATACACATAATCGACAGTTTATAGGATGGTTTTGAGATCATATTTTTAAGAAGTCAGATGAAAATCCAAAGTCAATTTCGGAACGACTTCGATGGCTAGACGGAGGAACAAGTGTGTATGCATTATCTTACAATGCTTATGTAGTTAATGGTTATACATTTTATACTAATGAACATGATGAAGACAGTACCATGCAGAATAGTGGGGTTACACTTGTGGCTGAAGCGATGCATGTTTCTGGTGATAAGGATAGAAATCCAATTTATGTGAATATGTCATACTTTGGCATCATCAAACAAATATGGGAGTTGGATTATATGGAATTTCAAGTTCTGATATTTCAATGCAAGTGGGTTGATAACAGGAGTGCTGTTAAAATAGATGATTTGAGATTCGTGAAAGTTGATTTCAGTAATGAAGGGGAGAAAGACGAACCATTTATAATGGCATCACAGGCAGTGCAAGTATTTTATGTTCCAGATCCCGCAAACTGAAACTGGTCAATTGTTCTGTTATCGACCAAAACAACTGAAGGGTTAGATAAAAATTCAACGGAAGATGACCCTTTCATTGGGACTTCACAATCATTTCAAAGTGGTCCCAATGTAGACGACTTTTTGTATGTCAGAGGAGACCACAATGAAGGGATATGAATAGTTGATAGAGGGGTCAAATCCCTTCAGCCTTTTAAAAAAGGGAGTTCAATAATCAGGTTATTGATTTTGATTGTAGTATAGATTGTGTTACATTATGTTATTATCTATTCACTACTACTTTTATGTGATCTAAATTAAATTTTAAACCTGTTCTGCAGATAATGACTTCTTTACCTGCTGATGCACCCAATCCCGAGACACAACACGTCTTTCAACCTGTTGCAGCTGGTCCCACTGCTGAGAGACAATAGGTCTCTCAACCTGTTGCAGCTGGTCCCACTGCTGACGTACAACAGGTCTCTCAACATGTTGCAGTTGGTGTCAGTGTCGATGCTAGCACTTCGGAGAAACATAATGATGATTCAGAAACTGAGGAAATGGTAGGCGATGAAACCCCAGCGAAACAAAAAAAACAGGTGCGCCGTAGTTTGACAGTTTTAGCAAAAATCTTTAAGGCAAGAGCAAAAGGCATCAAATATGAGGTGGGATGGAATAAGCTAGGCCAGCATGTAGACCCCAACAAAGCCATGTTTAGTAGCTACATTGGAATCATCACTCAACAACGCGTGCCAATTGATGTAGAGTCGTGGCACCATGTTGTCAGCGGGTTGAAAACATTAATGTGGGAAGAGATTACGGTAACATTACGATATCATCTATTTAATTTATTAAAATAAAATAAAATATTGAAATATTGACTAACCCTTCATTATTTCTTGCAGAGTGCATTTATAGTAGATGTTTCTCACAAAGAATATGTTTTCAGACTGGCAGGAAGGATTCATAGAGGCTTTCGCAGCATTTTAACGAAACATCATCTGAAAGATGCTGAAAGGAAAATCAAGCCGCACCCGCCTCCTCTTTATGCACACTTGATATCCCAAGGAACGTGGGATGCATTTTGCAACCGTCGTGCGGAACAGAATTTTCAGGTACATTGTGTTTGGTTACACGTTGTGTAACGTTTCTTGTATTCATCACGTTGATTGATAGGTTTTTATTTATGAAACAACAACTGAGTGCTGAAAATAAAGAACGGGAAGCAAAACCAGTGTACCCCTACCGTAAAGCAAGGTTGGGGTACGCTTCAATTGAAAAACAATTGGTATGTATTTTAAAAGTACGGTAATAATTTTATGTGACATAAAACAACACTGTAACCATGTTTTTCTGTTTATATGCAGATTGATGAAGCAAAATCTCAAGTCACTTACATTCCATGCCATGTGCTATGGAAGGAGGCTCGTGTTAATAAAGAGGGGAAACTGATAGATGAAAACACACAAAAAGTGTGGGAAACATGTGTAAGTATGACATAATATAAACTTGTTTTGCTTTAAATCACTATTACATAACGATGCTTACTTATTTTTTCATATTTTCTATTTGACATAGTCACAGGAATCAACAACACCCGCACCTGATGCAGACATACTTTCAACGGCCTTGAAACAGCCAGAACAGTATGGCCACGTCAGAGGTGTGGGTTTTGGGGTGTCACCCCGAACATATTTTCAGAAAAAAAACAAGAGGATGAACAAAATAAATAATGGCATGTAATGAGAGATAAAGTAGCTACCCTTGAAGAACTAATCCAAACTCAGGGAAAGATGCTAACGAGTTTGATGGAGGAGAGGCGAAGAGAACAAACAACTCAAGAACAACCCCCGCGAGAAGATCCACCCCTCACCAGCTTTGAGGCAAGACATTCCCCTCAAAGACCTGACTTAAATAAGGTAATCAATGTTATAATATTTGTTTTTGTGAGATGTGAATCACAGACACTGATACCTTTCATGTAATGATATTCTGCAGGGTGAAAATGACTGCGATTTATATCTGTCAACTCCCACCCATCGCCTTGTAGTGAGGGCTACGGTGTTCAATATGCAGAATGACACGCTACACTCCAGACCACTTCCAACCGGTCATGTAAAAGTGTCGATTAACGTAGCTCATGAGCCGAGCGCCGAGCTACCCGTGCCAAATGATGATGACGACATTCATACGGTGGAAAAAGCTGTTGGAACATTCGTTGCATGGCCGTCAAATCTTGTAAAAAAACATGTCGAGCAGGAGGTATTCATTTCCAGTTCATTTTTCAAGCAGAACCTTTAACATTAAATTAGAAAATGGTTGAACTGATGAATGTTATTACAGAAGGATAAAATGGAGAAGCTAAAACAAAAGAGCGGCTCCAACATTGGATCAACCAACCAATCAAAACGATCTACTGAGAGCGCGTTCACCCCGCCCGTTCTATATCCACATTTAATATCATTGCAAGCTCAGGTGGATACGAAAATGAAAGACGACAAGAGTCATACAATTGTTTGTGAAAAAGATATGTACGGAGAGGAAACAATAGATTTCGTTAGTGCAGACGCTGTTTCTGAGATCATCACATACGACTGGATAGGCGCCTCAGTTATAAATGTATACATGAGGTATGTTTTCATGATTTGATTTTACAGAAGCTGATATACTTTGATAATTATGGATAAATACATCTCATATTTTTCACAGGCGTATATATGAAAAAAAATTGAAGGGATTTGCCCATGAATACAAATTTGGACTCGTTAGTCCTCACACCATTTCTACACAACGAACAGAAATAGATTCTAATTTTCAGGCTGAATTGATGTCAAATCTGCTCAGAACGTTTCAAAGAAGAATTATGACTGACAGGGTCTTTTTAATACCAATAATTCAAGGGTAAAACTCTACATTTTAATCATATCAATTATATTTTCATTTCTATCAGTACTTATTTCTTTTTTTGTTTTTAGGGAACATTGGATGCTCATTGTAGTCAATTTGGATACTCCAAAGATTTATTTTCTGGATTCACTGCATGGATATCCAACTAACCGACCACAGATGATGGCCATTGTAAATTTGTAATACACTAGATCCAACATTTTTGAACTAAATATCTAGTTATATAATTTATATTATCTTTTAATGAGGATTTTTTTATGATAGGGCGGTGTATGAATATCGTCTAAAGGCTGGAATGAATCTAGGGCGTAAGGATGACAATGCCCACAAGATCTAAAAATGGAGAAGTATATGGGTATATATAATTATATTTCACTATCCAAATACATATCAAAACAAATTACTTATTTTTCTCAATGTTTCTGCAGTGTCCGAAACAAACAAATGACAAGGACTGCGGTCATTATGTTTGTAAATTTATGAAAGAGATCGTATTTCATGGACAAACTAGCATCCCTGAAGAGGTATTTTTGAAAATAATTACTAATTTATTTAAAATAATTATTAATCCTTTGTGTATTTATATTTTTTCAGTACTACTATGACTGTCGCAAAAACTCCTATTCAGAAGATGATATAAATGTCTTTAGAAACGAATGGGCATCGTACCTGATGGAAGAATGTAAACAAATAGGACAATGAAGGTGAATTCCTAATACTTATGTTATCTTTATATGGTCATTGATATCTCCCTTTACACTTATTGAGATTCTATGATCTCCTTTTCTTATGATTCATATCCTTAGATTAGTGAATTCCTACTACTTAGTTTCAAAATGACATAAACTTTGGAAAACAACACCAATGAAATACGGAAAACTGAGCAAACACATTCGGATTGTATTGATACTTTAGAAAAACGATCCACGAGTCATTTGTGACGTGTATGAATCGACCTCACCTCAATCCGATGCACGGTGTGACCGGTATGGTTAAAAGTGTCTGATATCAGTTTCAAATTGAGATAAATTTTGGAAAACAACACCAATGACATACGCCAAACTGAGAAAATGCGTTCGGATTGTTTTGATACTTTAGGAAAACGATCCGTGAGTCATTTGTGACGTGCACGAATCGACTGTACCTCAATCTGACGCACATCGTGACCGGTATGGCTAAAAGTGTCTGATATCAGTTTCAAATTGAGATAAACTTTGGAAAACAACACCAATGACATATGCCAAACCGAGAAAACGTGTTCAGATTATTTTGATACTTTAGGACAACGATCCGTGAGTCATTTGTGACGTGTACGAATCGACCGCACCTCAATCCGATGCATGGCGTGACCGGTATGGCTAAAAGTGTCTGATATCAGTTTCAAATTGAGATAGACTTTGGAAAACAACACCAATGACATACTCCAAACTGAGAAAATGCGTTCGGATTGTTTTGATACTTTAGGACAAGGATCCACTAGTCATTTTTGACGTGTACGAATCAACTGCACCTCAATCCGATGCATGGTGTGACCGGTATGGCTAAAAGTGTCTGATATCAGTTTCAAATTGAGATAAACTTTGGAAAACAACACCAATGACATACTCCAAACCGAGCAAACGCGTTCGGATTGTTTTGATACTTTAGTACAACGATCCGTGAGTCATTTGTGACTTGTACGGATCGACCGCACCTCAATCCGACGCACGGAGTGACCGGTATGGATAAAAGTGTCTGATATCAGTTTCAAATTGAGATAAACTTTGGAAAACAACACCAATGACATGCGCCAAACCGAGAAAACGCGTTCAGATTGTTTTGATACTTTAGGACAGTGATCCGCGAGTCATTTTTGACGTGTATGAATCGACCGCACCTCAATCCGACGCACGACGTGACCATTATGGCTAAAAGTTTCTGATATCATTTTCAAATTGAGATAGACTTTGGAAAACAACACCAATGACATACGCCAAACCGAGCAAACGCAATCGGATTGTTTTGATACTTTAGGACAATGATCCACGAGTCATTTGTAACATGTACAAATCGACCGCACCTCAATCTGACGCATGGTGTGACCGGTATGGCTAAAAGTGTCGTATGTCAGTTTCAAATTGAGATAAACTTTGGAAAACAACACCAATGACATATGCCAAACCAAGAAAACGCGTTCGGATTGTTTTGATACTTTAGGACAACAATCCTCGAGTCATTTTTGACGTGTATGAATCGACCGCACCTCAATCCGACGCACGGCGTGACCGGTATGTCTAAAAGTGTCTAATATCCGTTTCAAATTGAGATAGACTTTGGAAAACAACACAAATGACATACGCCAAACCAAGCAAACGCATTTGGATTGTTTTGATACTTTAGGAAAACGATCTGCGAGTCATTTTTGACGTGTACGAATTGACCGCACCTCAATCCAATGCACGGCGTGACCGGTATGGCTAAAAGTGTCTGATATCAGTTTCAAATTGAGATAAACTTTGGAAAACAACACCAATGACATACGCCAAACCGAGAAAATGCATTCGGATTGTTTTGATACTTTAGGACAATGATATGCGAGTCATTTTTGACATGTATGAATCGACCACACCTCAATCCGACACATGACGTGACCGGTATGGCTAAAAGTGTCTGATATCAGTTTCAAATTGAGATAGACTTTGGAAAACAACACCAATGACATACGCCAAACTGAGAAAACACGTTCGGATTGTTTTGATACTTTAGGAAAACGATCCACAAGTCATTTGTGATGTGTAAGAATCGATCGCACCTCAATCTGACACACAGTGTGACTGGTATGGCTAAAAGTGTCTGATATCAGTTTCAAATTGAGATAAACTTTGGAAAACAACACCAATGACATACGCCAAACCGAGCAAACGTGTTCGGATTGTTTTGATACTTTAGTACAACAATCCGAGAGTCATTTGTGACGTGTACGAATCGACCACACCTCAATCTGACGCACAGCGTGACCGGTATGGCTCAAAGTGTCCGATATCAGTTTCAAATTGAGATAAACTTTGGAAAACAACACCAATGACATACGCCAAACTGAGAAAACACGTTCGGATTGTTTTGATACTTTAGGACAACGATCCGAAAGTCATTTGTGATGTGTACAAATTGACCGCACCTCAATCCGACGCACGGTGTGATCGGTATGGCTAAAAGTGTCTGATATCAGTTTCAAATTGAGATAAACTTTGGAAAAAAACAACAATGACATACGCCAAACTGAGCAAACACGTTCGGATTGTTTTGATACTTTAGGACAACGATCCGCGAGTCATTTATGACGTGTACGAATCGACTACACCTCAATCCGACGCACGGCGTGACCGGTATGGCTAAAAGTGTCTGATATCAGTTTCAAATTGAGATAAACTTTGGAAAACAACACCAATGACATACGCCAAACCGAGAAAACACGTTCAGATTGTTTTGATACTTTAGGAAAACGATCCGAGAGTCATTTGTGACGTCTAAAAATCGACTTCACCTCAATCCGACGCACGGCGTGACCGGTATGGCTAAAAGTGTCTGATATCAGTTTCAAATTGAGATAGACTTTGGAAAACAACACCAATGACATACGCCAAACTGAGAAAATGCATTTGGATTGTTTTGATACTTTAGGACAATGATCCACGAGTCATTTGTGACATGTAAGAATCAACTACACCTCAATCCGATGAACGGTGTGACCGGTATGGCTAAAAGTGTCTGATATCAGTTTCAAATTGAGATAAACTTTGGAAAACAACACCAATGACATACGCCAAACTGAGAAAACGCGTTCGACTTGTTTTGATACTTTAATAAAACGATCCGTGGGTCATTTGTGACGTGTATGAATTGATCACACCTCAATCCGACGCACGGCGTGACCGGTATGGCTAAAAGTTTCTGTTATCAGTTTCAAATTGAGATAAACTTTGGAAAACAACACCAATGACATACGCCAAACTGAGAAAACATGTTCGGATTGTTTTGATACTTTAGGAAAACGATACGCGAGTTATTTGTGACGTGTACGAATTGACCGCACCTCAATCCGATGCACGGTGTGACCGGTATGGCTAAAAGTGTCTGATATCAGTTTCAAATTGAGATAAACTTTGGAAAACAACACCAATGACATATTCCAAACTGAGTAAATGCGTTCGGATTGTTTTAATACTTTAGGACAACGATCCGCGAGTCATTTGTGACGTGTACGAATCGACCACACCTCAATCCGAAGCACGACGTGACTGGTATGGCTAAAAGTGTCTGATATCTGTTTCAAATTGAGATAAACTTTGGAAAACAACACCAATGACATACGCCAAACCAAGCAAACACGTTCGGATTGTTTTGATACTTTAGGAAAATGATCCTCGAGTCATTTGTAACGTGTAAGAATCGACCGCACCTCAATCTGACGCACGGCGTGACCGGTATGGCTAAAAGTGTCTGATATCAGTTTCAAATTGAGATAGACTTTGGAAAACAACACCATTGACATACGCCAAACCGAGAAAACTCGTTCGGATTGTTTTGATACTTTAGGAAAACGATCCACGAGTCATTTGTGACGTGTACGAATCGACCACACCTCAATCTGACGCACGGCGTGACCGGTATGGCTAAAATTGTCTGATATCAGTTTCAAATTGAGATAAACTTTGGAAAACAACACCAATGACATACGCCAAACTGAGAAAACGCGTTCGGATTGTTTTGATACTTTAGGACAGAGATCCGCGAGTCATTTTTGACGTGTATGAATCAACTGCACCTCAATCCGACGCATGGTGTGACCGGTATGGCTAAAAGTGTCTGATATCAGTTTCAAATTGAGATAAACTTTGGAAAACAACACCAATGACATACGCCAAACCGAGAAAACGCGTTCGGATTGTTTTGATACTTTAGTACAACGATCCGCGTGTCATTTGTGACGTGTAGGAATCGACCGCACCTCAATCCGACGCACGACGTGACCGGTATGACTAAAAGTGTCTGATATCAATCTCAAATTGAGATAGACTTTGGAAAACAACACCAATGACATACGCCAAACATATTGATTTTATATTATTCCCTTTCATTGTTATGAAAATGAAAACTTTTGAGTTTAAAATTTCATATTTTAGTTTCACATTTCCATATTAATGTATTCTTTCATATTACTGTTTTAATTTCTTTCATTATTTCATTACTAACATAATATTTGTTTTCTTATATAGGTGAATTTTTTTCCTTGAGTTAGGATGATTTGTTCGGTAACAAATACCGTCGAGAGCGGATCACGGATATCAAAGGATGAAACATGAATGTTTATAACTGTTGTTGAATAATTTTAAATGTAACCATGTAAAACAATGTTTGAAATGTATATAGCAATGAGTTTTTTTGTATTCATGATGTTAAGTAAATTTATATACCGTTGTCGGTCAAAATATTGGGTGCGGGTGCTATGGTGTGTAGGTGTTCATGTGCTACTTTGTGCAGGTATTCAGGTGTGCAGGTGTGCAGGTACTGTTTTTTTGGTGCAGGCGATGGGGCCTTTATCAGCGCTTTTTTAGCGCTGATAAAGGACACCTTTAACACCTCTAGAGGAGCGCTGATAAAGGAACCCTTTACCATTGCTCCATCAAGCGCCAATATAGGAGACCTTTATCAGCGCTAAAAGAAGCGCTGATAAAGGGGACCCCCCCCTTTATCTACGCCGACATTAACAGTGCTTTTCTAGTGCTGTTAATGCCGGTTTTTAGCGCTGATAAAGGCCCAGGTTGTAGTAGTGTATGGATCATCCTAAGTGAGATACCACTCCTAATCAGATAGCCTTTACTTGGTTGGCTTGAGACTCTGTTTTCACCTAGCCATATTCATTGTTTCCTCCTCAACAATATGGTAAACCTTGTCAACCCATATTTGTGCCATCCCTTGTTCCGCCCTATACTTAAAATCCATGGTTGTTTCTCCCAATTCCTTATCCTCAACCACCACCAATTGTTCCCTCAAATAGATGATGATATCTTCCTTGGTAGTGATAGAAGCCTCAAGATTTTGTGACTCTCCCTCCAATTGAGAGAGCACTTGTTTAGACTCCTATAGTACTATAGTGACTTCTGAGATATGATTATATTGGATGGTGTCAAATTCATACCATTTTCTCACAAACTCTCTTAGCTATGAATTCCCAGACCCGTGCTTGGAGGGTGTGGTTTTCCACTCCACCAGTTCCCAAATTCACCAACCAATGGTGGAGGGACCCCATTCGGCCTATAAAATCTTCCCATGGGGTGAAAGTGATGAAACTTCAGATGATACATCACACCATGTGTCATACCACCTAGTTCTCCTCTACGATGTCTGACCTAAAGCCTTCAAGATATTCGAGTGGCATAGGATTGTACTCTAGGAATCCTGTAATCACATCACTATTAGAATCATCTTTAGTCACATTCTTTGATGATATAGGCTTTGTGTTGAGGGAGATATTAGATTCACTTGAACCATTACCAAAAACAACTCCCTCAATAGCCTCAATCTTCATTGTATCCTTGGTCACATCCACTAACATGATTGGTTGCTCCTATTGAACTAGGTTTATTCCCCCTTATATTAATTTCCCCTAAAAACTCAGCATGATCATTGGGACAAGCATCAGATCCCCATGCCACTCAGACACGAATGGATATTGAGAGACATCTTCAAAAACTGTCATATATGAAAGAGAAGTGATCATATTGATTTTAAACATAAAATGAGATAAATATAACCCATGAAATAGGAAATAAAGGTAACATTAGGTCACGGATGATGTCAATATCCATATCCTCCTCAATAACCATTTCAAGAATGATTACTACCTCAACCAATATTTGTCGGTTCTAGGTTTTAGTAGGGACGTCCGCCACAAAGGAAAACTCTGCACTGACCAACACATCTACATCCTCCTTGAAATACTCCCACATCACATGCTTGGGAGCTATAAAAGATTAATGAGTGTATAAATATGAAATTTTTAATAAATCATTAAAGTTTTTAAGAAAGCTGAGGCTGATGAAATTTGGATTTCACCATGGGGATGTATAGGTACATTGATGACTAGCCATCCCAAGAAGACTGACCCATAATAAGATGGAGATAAACCCAAAATTCCATGGTGAGGCCACCAATAAATTAATATAATGGTAGGACAACCTATGAATCTTATCCATCTTCCCCCATGGTTACCTCTTCCACTGAGGATTTGTAATCATACTCTGAGGTGGTCTCCCTAGTTCATATGGATGAACTCTCCCCACATTCAATAGGGGACCCCTGGATATATTTTTATTATCCTTGAATTGATTGAAACCATAGATTAGAAATTATTGATTATAATAAAACATAGAATTATGTCATCAAACTAATGATATTAAATCTTACCATGCCAAATAAGAGCTCAGTCAGATCATTATTCATAGGGATAACTTCCTCGCTTACTTTAGTACATTGTTTCTTAGTTCCATAGCCCTAGAACTCCTCACCAATGAATTATCAAGTGTTTATTTCATGACTTGATTCCTACTAGGATAATGCTTTTGTGGCAGTTGGATCATCGGGCTCCCCACCAAGCATAACCTATACTCTAGGGATAAAATTGCATCCCTCCCCATAACATTATTATAGATCATCCATGTCTAGTAGATATGTATACCCCTCTTGATGTCTACTTCGGTGATGATTTGCGCAATCTCAATATTTGGTTTCTCAATCTCATTCCAAGTGAGCCTCCTCCATAACTACTTTGGAATTTGGGATAGACAAAACATCTCTTAGGTCTTCCAAAGTTTGGGATGGATGATGTCATCAGTTGTCTTCATTAGGTGGTGCAGCTTCTTCCCCAATGCCTCATGGGACCAACTTTCTCTAACTATAGGGATTTCATCCTACTCCATTAGATGCTTCTAAGGGAGACCCAAACCATTGGATGTGGTCACTTTAGGAGCCATGTCAAAAGATGCAGTTGTGGCAGGCCCCTATACTTCCTATGGTATCACCAAAATACCCTAAGCTCTCCTCAACACCAAGCATGGTCCCTGTAGAGTAGCCTAACTACTACTCTATTACTTCTAGGTCACATTTTATGGATCCTCCTTGCAATCCCATTATTGAACAGCTAAGTCCAGGTATGTCACTGCATAGTTGTTCGCATAATTTTGGGTGATTTCAACATTTGAGTTGGTGGGATACATCATAATCACCTAGCTAAATCCCATAGATGGAACATCCCCCATAACTAGTGGAGAACATAGGGGTGTGTTTCTGAGAACACCCCCATATACACCTACTTTTATAGAATCTGTATAAACCAAACATCCAAGTCGAGATGTGGTGTATAGCTTGGAATATGTGTTTTCATCAACCCATGCGACCAAAAACCCACCTCTACAATCTTACAACTACTCTATATGCTATGGAATACCATGAATATTTTCAATCATCTCATCATAGAGTCATAGAGTGGGGAAGAAGTTTAAATTCCCAATTTTACTGATAATGGTCACCACACAAGCTTCACTAAGGGTTATAGTTCTGATAAAGATGATATTTAGGAGGGGTAGACAAATACTTTTGTTTGGGGGGTTATTGAATTTGGAAATTCATACCCCCTAATATGAACTATGATCCATCCCCATAGGAACTAGAATGTATCACAAATTCACTAGGTAATGTCATCCATAATAAAATACCTCACCTAGTTGTACAACTGGTCTAGGACTGTGATAAATAGTTTGACCTGTTTCCAATAAGAAATTATTTTCTCCATCACCAGGGTCCCTATCCGCTGACCCATGGATGTGTCCCTAGAAAAAACTAACCACATTCTTAGAAAGGTGTCTAGGAACACCGCATATCTAACTTATGGGTTCTAGTCTAGCACATTGTCTCTTCACCCCTAGTAATAGTCCTCCTACAATACCATCTAGTATGACACTAAACTCCTCTAGTTTCATGCTCTAGGGAACTTCTTTTTCCTCACCGGTGTCTTCTTGACTGGAACATTCAAGAACAATCCCATCCATGACTTACAGTGAATTTCTTATTAGAAGGGGGTGATGTTTTAGGAATAATTTCAACTATTCTAGTAGAATCGTTTTAGCTACAAATTTTGGGTCCACATCTCCTCAAGAATTGTGAATTGGGAAGAGTTTTACATATTTAATCATTTTCATGGGGATACCTCTGATGTAGTGTTAGTACCGCAGACTGATCCTTGCATCCCCATGGTGAAGGTGTAAATTATTTTTTTCTAGAGATCATCATATTAGGAGATCTAAATGCAACTCCAGTTGGTGGTAGACATACAATTGGGACATACAAACTATCTCATATAGACCAATACAGAACAACCTAGTCCCATACTCCTCACATGTGTAGCGTACCTAGTACGCCCACACCCATACATCTGTGAGGTTCCCCATGGACTGAAAGTCCTAGTATTCAAACCAAACCATCTGATTTTTTGAAATACTATCTTGGATGATACTTATATATTGGGTGGGAAAATCCTCATCTTCTAGCTACTAACTATTGAACATTCTCATCCTACCTCTAAGGTTATAGATATCACTTTCTTTTTTCTCCCTGGTTGAGTGTTAAATGGTAGTAATATTCCCACATAGAATCTTATGGTGATGGGATAACCAGCACCTCATTGTGTTTATATATATTGTTAAAACATCCACATTATTGAGCAACTAAAAGTTGTAGAGGGGTAGTATGTTTCTAAGAAAATATCCCCGATGTTTTGATCAGTATATTTAGCAATGCCCTATTCTCACATAAAATCATCCTAGAATGAAATATTTTAGGGTTTAAAACAATTTTTCCCCTCAAGAATCAACATTATCAGTTAGAGCATATTGGTCAACCATTTCTAAATTATTTCAATGTATGGATCTCACAAGTCACTCTACTTTAAGAAATTAGAGGTTGTGTCATGAAAATTGATCTCTTTCATGAAAAAAGGAACCTACTTCACACAAAGTTATGATAAGAAAGATTATTTTTTGTGTGAAAATATTACCATGAAGAGAGAATATTCATGAACTTCATGATGGTAATGATAATTATTTCATGAAACAAGGTTGAGTTCCATGCATGAGATAAGGCTTATCATACGTGAAAGTCAAATGATTTTACCTGGGCTCTCTCTCACTCTTTATAGGAAAGGGACTGATCGCACAATGATATAACATATATTATCACAATTATAATTGTGTATTAATTTTTTATGGATTTTAGTATCCCATTATTAAATCATTTTCACTCATTATTTATTTTTAATTCATTTTTTAAAAATATTCTTAAAAATATAAAATTTCACAATAACCTAATTTGACAACAATTTATTGTTTCTTTCATAAAATTCACTACACTAATACAAGTGTTAAAATTGATTTTTTATAGGATTTTATGGTCATTTTTATAAAATTAATATAACTGTACCAACGGTTTAATGTGATCAAAAGGGGTCCAAAAGTGTCCACAAGTGAAGATATTTGGGATGAGGCATATTGGACCACCCTTTTGTATTTGAGCCATGAATCGGGCCTCAGACCTCCATGTGGGATAATTATACCTCCATTGAACAAATAAATTGTAGTAACAACTCTTCAAAAAAATTAATACATTTTAAATCCTTTTGGTTAGTCAACCATCAGGATAATGGAGTGAAAAATATGACATGAATAGTCACCTAGTCCTTTAGGAACGTGACATATTTTGTGGAAATTTTGATGTATTTTACATTATAAACACTAATCACCCTCATAATATGATATTTATATACTAGGGGGTTAGTTTTAAAATATTGGTACATTTGTATTCCACAGATATGGTTTCTTATCCTTCCATGGAGTTCTAAACTCCTTGTAATCAACTTGGAAGGAACGTGATGTAAATACCAACCTTCAAGTTTGTATTAATTGAATGATTATTTAAATTATAGATTTGTGTGTTCTTTATATTTATAAAATCTTATTATTTAATTTATTTATGTACTATTATGTCATTCTCAAACTCATATGATAATGTTTTGGGGTACACATTCATGTTGTGTTTCACACATTGGTCACAACTTCTTCTTCCCCATTTCAATTTTAGTGTTTGTGTGGTTCATATTAGTCAATTTTACTCTCATAAATATTATCATGAACATGTACATTTAATTTCATTTTATCACATTTAAATATCATAAAAATTTGGACACCATGTCTAGTTCTTCATGTGTTTCATTGGTGACTTTTTGTTATGGAGTCAAAAAACAAATCACCCAGTCATGAGCAGTAATTGGTGAATAATTTTGTGTTTCTGACCAAACCCTAGGAGTTATCCTAGTATAAACTTAGTAAAATTATGGTTCTAGTTGTTACACACCATTTATCGAAATATTTAAACCTTGTCTTTTAAATCTATTAAGGATGAACGTTATGAGATTTCCCGAGGTTGATCATGCTTAATCAATTATGTTAGTTTCTACTTTATTTTATCACTTTCCTTTTTTTATTATCATATTAAATAATAAAATCTCAAGTTTAAAAAAATAGAATTACCATTTAATTTTTTGAATCACAAAATTATTTTTTAATTAATGATCTAATCCTCCATTGAGATATGACCTAGGGTTCTGGCTATACTATATAAATTCTAGTAAAAACTAAAGATCTAATTTTACACACTCAAAAGTGTGATCAAATTTTCGAGAGGATTTCAGGGATCCAAGATAATTTTTTCAATTTTAGTTATTTATTTTAGTTTTTTTATTTATTAAACCATTAAATATTTCCCCCCTTCCCTTTTGATTGTGTTTATTTTTTTTATATGGTTTTGTGTGTTTATTTATCTATATCTCTTATTCTCTATCTCTATCTCTCAAATTATGTAAAATAGTATTCTATTTTACTTTCACCTTTGATAATTATTAATTATTGCTATTTTATCCATCACCCATTATGAAAATAAAAAACAAAAAATAGAAATAATATAAACTTTACAACTTATTTTCAGGACATGATATAGAAAATAAATATTACTGGAATTTGACCAAAAAATTGAAAAGATACTTCACTCACAAATTTGGTCTTATATAGTAGTATTTTAAAGTAACACATAGGAACCCAAAGTGGTCCCAAACCAATAAAAAATTAAACTATATCAACCCTTATAGAAATGGTTTCAATTGACTAAATATTAAAATAACTAAGCACTATAGATGTGGAGTACCAACTTTCGTACAACCAATATCCTGAGGAAGCATCCAACTTTGATCTGAGATGAGGCCTCACCCATATCCTTCCTAAATTCCATGTTATTACCATTTAATACCCACAAAAACATCTCAAGGAGTTTCACATAGTGTTCTACAACATAAAACCCAAAAATGTTTTTGAGGGCCTCATTAAGTTTAGGGCTTTTCCTTTATCCCTTGCGGACAAATCCAAAGACATGCTATAATATTTACCTACCACAATTAGGGGATGGAATGACCTGAAATGACTCTTTTTATATAATTTCTTCTATTCCCCTAGAACTGCATCAATTAGAAAAGAAATTTGTGGCATTAGGAAATCTCAAAGAGATACCCTTCATGAATATTGGGAGAGATTCAAAATACTTTATTCAAGTTTCCCCCACCACCAAATTTGTGAAAAATTTCTAATTTAATACTTCAATGAGGGGCCTATACCCACGGATCAAGGAATGATAGATTATATAGCTGGTGATTCCCTAACTGATAAAACCCCTACAGCCGCTCATGACTTAATAGCCAACATTGATCAAAATGCACAAAAATTTATTACACAAGCCACTATACCCACTCAAGGAGTTCATGCGGTAATTCATCCATCTCTAGAACAAAATTTAGATAATAAGCTTAATGATATGCATACCCTTATTATATAATTATCTCAATCATAAGTTAATTCACACCCTCCATCTATTGCACTGCATTGTGGTATTTGTTCTAATAATAATCATTTTTCTGACTAGTTCCCAAAAATTCAAGATTCATGAGAGTCTTTTGATATAGTATCCCTTGGGCATACTTTTCAATAAGTACCTCACTTCAAGAAATATAATGTTAGTCTAAATCCAAACACTGGGTGGAAAGCACAACCACAATACCAATAGGGAGGCAAATAGAGCTACCATAAACAGAACGTCTATCAACAAGGACTAGGTATGTAACCTTATCATCTTTCACCATCTCAAAAAAAAACTCATTCTCCCAGTGAACCAAGCCTCAAGGAAATGGTGAAGAAAATTGAATCTTATAACCTTAATTTCTAACAGACCACACAATTTTATATTCAACACCTACAAACTCAAGTTGGACAATTGGAAACCACTAGAGGTGAGAAAAGATGCAAGGTTTTGGAAAACAACCATCCCATCCTATTTCCAGTCCAAAAGAAAACAGAAACATTTGTGAAAACACTCATTATATTGGTAAATAATTTTATTCTTCCATTAATTTTGGACAACATATAAGTCTCCCACTTCAAAACACTATTTTCAAACCCTCAAGATTTGTTTGTGAATAAATAAAAATAAAAATAGTAAAAAAATTATTATGGAGGCTTCCCTTGAACAATACATTTCTTTTCCTTTCCCCCAAATACTCTCTAAATCTAAGAAAAATTATGATAATGAGATTGATAAATAAATAATCTATACATTTAAAAAGTTATGAGTTAACATTCATTTTTTGGATGTAGTTAAACAAATTCCCCACTATAAAAATTTTATTAAAGAACGTTTCACCCATAGAGGAAGGTAGAAGGGGAATGATAGAGTCAAACTTGAAAGTAAAGTCTTGGCATTGATATAACTAGCAATGCCAACCAAATGTGAGGATATAGGTACTTTCAGGATACCTCAAACCATAGGGGAGATATTATTTTATGAATCAGTTCTTGATTTAGGTGCTTCCATTAATGTGATTCCTTACTCCATATACACTTCTCTATTGGTTTAATATCTTCAACTGAAAGGAATTATCATGAAAATATCTAACCAGGTCACAACACACCCGTCAGGAGTGATCAAGGATGTCCTCGTAATAGTGAATAAACTCATCTTCCCTGCAAAGTTCTATATTCTGGAGATAGAAGATATCCAAACCCAAGAAAATGGTCCTCTCATACTTGGGAGCCCATTCTTTATAACAGAAAAGATGACCATCAATTTTCACAATGGTACACTTTACATGGAATTCATTCGACCAAAGGTAAGTTTTAATATCATTGATTATATGAATCACCTCATGGATGATAACTACACTTTTCTTTTCAATTCAATGGAAGTTATCTCAAATAAAACACAAAGACACACAAATTTATCTCCTCAAATCATACTCTGATTCATTTTCTTCTTCTTCACTCTTTGATGAATTGAATCTTGATTCATGTTTTGACTTTTCTTTAAGTTCAAAAAAGTGTAATTTTTTTATTTAATTGATGAGTGGGTTAATTATGTGGTACCCATGACCATTTATGATTCTGAAAATCCCATTTCCATTTATTATATTTTCATATAGAATAAACATGGGAAAATGGATAGTTTCATAGACCTCACTCCCCCCACCCCCCCCCCCTCAATCCAAAAACCACTTGTGTTGGAATTAAAACCACTTACCTATATTTTAAAATATTTCTATATTGAGGATGTTGACTAATTTACCATTATTTTTTCAAACAAACTATCTTAATAGCAGTAATAAAAATCAATAGAAACTTTAATAGAGTGTAAAAAGGTGATATAATGGACATTGGTTGATATTCCAGTTATTAGCCCATCTATTTGTCTACACCATATAATTTTAGATGATGAGGATAAACCCATAATGAAATCTCAATGCCAGTTGAATCCATCCTCCTTGAAGTTGTAAAATTGAAAGTTAGCAAAATTCTTGCTTCTAAGATCATCTATCCCCTATCTGATAGTAAATGGGTTATCCCGTTGCAAATTATGCCTAAAAACTGGAATAATAGTAGTGTCAAATGAAATGAATGAATTGGTTCCAAATTTTGTGAAAATAGTTTGCAAGTCAATATTGACTACCGTTAAATGAATCAATCCATGTGAAAGGACCAATTTTCTATACCTTTCATTGAACAAATGTTTGAAATACTAGCTGTTAGGACCCCTTATTGTTTCCTTGTTGGATATTCGGGTTATTTTCAAATCTATATACCCTAGTAGGATCATGAAAATAAAACATTTACATATTCATTTGGCACATTTTCATACATAAGGATGAATTTTTCTCTCTATAATTTTCCTCATACTTTTCTATGATGAATGTTAACTATATTTTTTAGAACCATGATAATTGTATGGAAGATTTTATGGATGATTTAATGGTTTATGTCTCTTCATTGATGACTTTTGGGAACACCAAGGTTTTATCTTCCACTATTTAATTAAAAAAATGTCATATTAAATTATGTGAAATTATATTTTATGGTTGAGTAGGGGATAGTTCTTAGGAATTTTATTTCAAATGAAAAAATTCCGGTGGATAATTCAAAAATTTAATTAATTTCATCCCTTCCATATCCAAAATGTGTTCATGATGTGTGATCTTTATTTGTTCATGATATTTTTTATTGCCCATTCATTAAATACTTTAGAAATATCTCACTTTCCTTATCCTGGTTATTAAAAAAATATTTTGATTTTGTGTTTGAAAAAAATTGTGAGGATTTATTCAATTCACTAAAGATTATTATTAAATCACCTACCATCGTCCAAATACCAAAGTGAGATATCCATTTTGAAATTAGGTGTCATTCCTAAAACTTTGTAGTTGGGATAGTTTTATCAAAAAGTGTTGAGAAGTCTCCTCATGTCATTGTGTATGCCTCAGGTACCCTTGACCATACTCAGGAAAACTATAGGACCATTTAAAAAGAACTTCTTTATTTTGTGTTTGTCTTGGAAAAATTCCATTCATATATTTTTGGTTAAAAAATAATTGTGTTTTATCATCATGCTACCCCTTTTTCTCCTAAAGAAACCTCAATCTAAGCCCCATCTCATTCGGTGGATGCCCCTCCCTCAGAATTTTGACCTTCATATTATAGTGATAGAGGAGTGGAAAATGTGGTAGCGACTATATTACCTTTATTTACCCACCATTGGACCACCATATTGACTCTCCCTTCCCAATTAATGAATTATTTCCTTATAAAAACCTTTGTGATGTTATGGACCTCACCCCTTGGTATGCGGACATTATGAATTTTCTAACAACATATTGGGTACCCACTAATTTTAGCACTTCACTATCCCAGATACGTAAGCATGATTCACAATGGTAAATTTGGGAAGAACCATATTTTTGGAGAATTTGTACAGACCAAGATGTTCACTGATGTCTCCATGACGATGACTTCACCTCTTTTTTGAGCTTCTACCACACTTTGGCCTGTGGGGGTCACATTGGCTCTCAACAATCATCTCAAAAGGTCTTTGACTCGAGACATTATTACATAACATTTTATAGAGATACCGTTTAGTTTTTTAATTCATACACATGATATCAATTCATTGAAAATATGTCCAAGAGAAATGGAATGCCCCCAAAAACCCATGTTATTTTGTGAAATCTTCGATGCATGGGGCATTGACTTAATGGGGAATTTTAGGAATTCATTTATCTTTGTGTACATATTACTAATCGATGACTACACATCTAAATAGGTTGAAGAAAATGATACCAGGACCGTTGACTCTCAAGTGGTTGTTGATTTTGTGAGGTCCTAGATTTTTAGAAGGTTTGGTTTTCCAAGATTCATCATTAGTGATTAAGGTTCAGTTTTTTTTAAATTTCAACATGAAAATATTCCTTTTTATGTATGGGGTTGTTCATAAATTATCCACTACATAACACCCCCAAACCAACAGATAGGCATAAATATAAAATAATGAAGTTAAAAGAATCGGGGAAAATTAGTATAATCCAATAGGAAAGATTAGACTTTGTTCTTGGATGGTGCACATTGGGTATATCGTAAAAAAATTTAAAACCCCGATCGAAATGTCACTAAATATAATTTTTTTGAAAGGATTTTCACCTTCCAATAGAGGTAGAGCACCATGCATATTGATCATTTTAATAATATAAAATTAATCTCTCATGTCTAGGTGAGCATAGAAAGTTACAAATTTAGGAGTTGGAATAAATTTGGTGTGATGCATATAATAACTCTTGAATCCTTAAAGATAAGACAAATTATATCCATGATTGGATGGTTCATCAGTGGAAGATTTATAATTGTTAGAAGGTCCTCATGTACAATTCCATGATAAATCTCCACCAAGGTAAGCCTTTTTGTTGATGGATAGGTCCATACACTATTACTAAAATTTACCCTTTTTGTGTAATATAGGTTTCACATTATCAATGTGGCCAAAGTACTATTGTCAATGGGAAGAGACATAAACACTTCTACAAGGATTTTCAAAAATATTCAGTGGAGGAAACCCACCTTCAAGAAGAAACATGCCAGTATAACTGACCAAGTTTAATCCTTCTTTACCACATTCTGTTTTATTATAGAGAGGACACTGCATACTCTACTTGTGGGGGGTACAGTCTTGGGGTCATTAGGATTTTCATCTTCTTTATTAATTCTTCTCTTTTTTGTTTACTATATTTTATTGTTACCTTTCTCCACCTTATTGAGTTCATTAGGATTTTCATCATATCTATTATTTATTATCTTTTTCACTTAATATAAAGTATTTCTACCTCCCCCCACCCTCTTTTATCTTAAAAATAATATCCAAAATCATTTCTCATTCTTGTGTCGATTGTGTGGAAAATTTCACATTTTTTCAAAAAAAAATCAAATGAATTTTGATATGGGATCATTTTATCAAATTTTTATTTTCAAATCATTCTTATGATTTTAATTTATTTTTTTGAACCCATACCTCATTATCATTGACCAATATTTTAATCCCTTGCATGAGAGATATTTTAATCCCTTTATTTCATATTCTTTCATTTCATCATATTCTTCAGAGTCTCAGGTCATGTAGAGAACCTATAACATTTCTTGATTTTTTTGAATCCATAATTTTTGAGTGTGCTATATTCATGATAAAGGTAATCACTCATTGAAAATATATTTGTATAATTAACCTATATTTTTTACAACTTGAACTTTTACCATTATTAAGACTTAGAGACAATGAAATTCCTATTAGGGAGTAACATTACAATCCAATGTATCCCCACCTACCCATTTCTTATGAATATTCCTATTTTATTTTGAGTAAGTGTAAGGTATAATATGTATCCATATAAATTATATGTAAATATTCATTATAATAGGGTGAGTGAAAGGGAGACTACATTTTTTAGTAAATGGGTTCACAATCCATACTATATAATTATGTTGTAAATGTTTCCCTCTTTACCTCTAAAAAATGATATAAAAACAATAGTTATGTACATAAAAAACAAAAGAAAAAAATAGAGAAAAGTTGAAGTTTACTCATTATTATTTACTTCTTGGTTGTGACCCACACAATAGGAAAAAAATGGGATGGTGATTTTTAATTAATACACTCTATGATGGGTTGAGAGAGTACACTCATTATAAACCCTTTCTGAATTTTTAACTGCTTCGTACTTAAGATATTAAACACTCCTCTTCTGCCTCATATTTTTAAACATCAATACCTACCAACCCTTGAACCTCATAAAAACCTTTTGGATGTAATCTTTAGTAACACACTAGTTTATACTAGCGTATTACTTATAATCTATTCAATAATTTGGAAAGATCACATTTACTCTTGGAAATGATCATAACTCCACTTTCATATGATTCTAGAGTGAAGAGGAAAATTTTCTTAGTGAGGTAGGTTGTGACATGTTGAACGAGTGAACAAATTAAGTTGAAAAATTTTGAATGTGAGAGAATAAAAATGATAAGAAATTTATTTTAATAAAATTGATATGATGAATTTTATTTCAAAATAATCTTGGAAGTTTTATTGTCGTTGATTTAGGAATGGTCCTTTATTAGGATATAAGACTTTTTCTAGGAGTACAAAATTTTAGGTGTCATGGTGTGATAACACAATTATATAACATATATAATCAACCATATAATTTTTTATTAAATTTTTTATGGGTTTTAGTATCCCATTATTAAATCAATTTTCACTCATTATTTATTTTGAATTCATTTGTTGAGAATATACTTAAAAAGATTCGATTTCACAATGGCCCCATTTGACAGTAGTTCAATAATTCTATCATAAAATTCACTAAACCAATCCAAATGTTAAAATTATATTTTTTTTAGGATTCTATTGTCATTCGGATTCAATTTATCTAAGTAGAGGATGAATGTGAGCACAAGGGTCCCAAAAGAGGCCCACGGGTGATGACATTCCGAGCAAAGTAGATTGGACCACCCTTTTTTATTTGTCCCATAAATCAATCCACAAACCTCCAATTATTCTAATTATACCTACATTGGATATATAATTTGGGTTTACAAATACCCACCTAATTTTAATACATTTTCATTTTTTTAGTCAAAATTTGAGATATAAAAATTCTATCATGAATAGTCGCCTAGTACATTAGGCACTTGACTTAGTTTGTGGAAATTTTGATGTATTTTCCAATAAAATAACCCCTATCCCTCATAATATAATGGTTCTCTACAAGGGAGTTATTTTCTAAATCATGGTACGTTCTTATTCTTCATTTATTATTTTATACCCTTCTATGGACTTCTAAACTCCTTGTAAATCACCAGAGGAGGAACGTGATGTAAATCCTGAGCTTCATATTTTTATTAATTGA
The DNA here is from genome assembly GCA_963277665.1 of Viscum album. Lineage (NCBI taxonomy): Eukaryota > Viridiplantae > Streptophyta > Magnoliopsida > Santalales > Viscaceae > Viscum > Viscum album. The sequence continues at coordinate 645,917,469 of OY728158.1, read as the reverse complement.
ATGATATTTTAAATTAAAAGTAATGTGTTGTTTTTATTCTTTATATATTTTTATTTTATTGATTTATGTACTGTTAAATCATGACCAAATTCATATAATCATGTTTGGGGGTACCCGGTCATGTGATATTTCACAAACAATTCATAACTTCTTCTCCCCTCCCCCCTTTCAATTACGGTGTTTGTGTGGTTCATAATGGTCAATTAAACAATCATAAACACTTTAATTGACATATACATTTATTTATGGTATCACATTGAAATATAATAAAAACCTATAAAACATATTGATCTCTTCGTGTGTTTCCTTGGTGAGTTTCAGTTTTGAAGTCGAACACAAATCGTCCAATCATCGATGATAACAGGTGACTCATTATTCATTTCTGACCAAACCATAGGATTTATCCTAGTTTAAACTCAATAAAATTATGGTCATTGGTTTAATAAACTAGGGATTAAAATAATTAAACCCTATCTCTTGAATCGATGAAGGATGAGAAAAATGAGATTTCCCCAAGTTGATCATGCTTAATCAACTCTATTAATTTATTATTTCCTTTTTCTGTTGTCTTTTTAAATCATCAAACCCCAAGTTTTCCAATATAACATTTTCCTTTTATTTTCAAAATCACTACATTATTTTTTAATTAATGATCTAAGGATTCATTGAGGCACGAACTAGGTTTTCTACAATACTAAAAAAATTCTAGTAAAAACTGAACATATAATTTGATGCACTTCACAATGTGATTAAGGACCCCAAAGTTGTGCACGCATGCAATTAAGTTGCACGACCTTGGCTCAAAGATGCACAAAAAGTTGAAAAACTTCTAAAACTTCATAATTTTCCACAGAAGTAAACCCTTATCTTACCTATCAACTCCAATTCTAGGGGGGGATTTGTTAGATTCAAAAATAAGTCTCAACCTTCAAAACAAATATTCATTAAAAATAAAAGTAAAAACTCAGTCTATGGGAACATTCTATAGGAACTAGAATAATTGTGTGAAGATCCAAATTTTTCCATGAAATTCAATTTCATGATACATGTGATATAAAATTCCTAAAGTTGTGCTGATATTGGAAAATCCCTCAAAAAAGTGAAAATATCACGTAAAAATTTGTTCACTTGAGTACAACCTCAATTTTAGAATGTAATTCACTTTTGTGATAAATACAATGTTAAATAGAAACCTTTCAAGATTTCACATAAGTGAAAAATGTAGGAGTTGTACAAACTAGAGTTATGAGAGCCATCCACATGTTAGTCGACAAGTTTGATATTACATGACACGTCATCCAACATCTAATTTTCTAAAAAATAGATCATCACCCCCCCCCACACACATGTACACATTTAGAGGACAAGCCTCTGGAAGTAGAAGCATAAAAATATAATTCATGTAACCCTTCCTTTCACTAACTTACAAAAACCCAGCATCACATAGATTACTACTAGTAGGTAACCTGTGTAACAACCCTCACATAGGACCCAAATCACTTTGCCTTGTGTTGGATATTTCCTTACAAAACTTCTCTTGAGGGTTGGTTGGATTTGTGCAAGATGAATTTCCTCTATGCAACCCTAATATTCATGAAACTATCCCTTATGAATAATTTCCTCAACCATTCATTGGATCCCATGGATCATGCAACTTACAAGGTGTACACAACTCCAAAGTTGTGCTACACAAACTTTGAGACCCTTACCCATGCCCTACTTCTACTGAACATAGGTTCATGAAATTTGAGGGATCAAGTTTTGTCCACCCATCCGCATCATTTTCATTTATGTGAACCATACCTACATGACTAGTATCATTGACCACATAATGATTCACAACTTTATTTCACCTCTACACCAATGTTTTAAACCAATTTTCTATTAAAAATTAAAAAAATAGATTAAACTTCCCATATGATTTAATTATTATATTTTAATCACTATTAAAAAAGAAAATTACACTTGTTTTAGTGATTTCATGTTACACCCTGACCCCAGTTACCCAAAGTTAGTGCATTATTACATAACATTGGCATGATATAAGGAATCGTTTCCCGAAAAATCGATCAGTTTAGTATCCTTGGAAGTACTAGATACATACATAAGTTTTACATTACATCATGAAATAAAAAAAACAACAACATTGTCTCTCCTTTTAACATAATAATCTCCCTTAGACTATACCTGTAGGTCATTCATAATATACTTCTTCACATCCTGGGAAAAATAAAATATAGGAAGGGGTGAGCTCAGGTGCTCAGTAAGGATAACAATATAGTAGAAACCTTCATAAATAAGCATAAAAAATTAAGGCAATGTATAATACTAAAACACAAGCCTTTTTAAACTTAACCTTCAGAAAAATATGGAAAATATAAATTATATAATTCCATTTACTTATTGACATAGATATTCTACTAGTCGAATAATCACATGTAATATCAATAGCCAATTTCATAATGATGGAATGCATAATGCCAGACTTCATAACCACATATTCAAGGCCTCATGCCAAGACTACAAATAATATTTTTTCAAGTCCTTATTCCAAGACACTAGTTTGTCTCATGAGACCTACCTATGCGTCGAGGAGCTATAGAAGGCTCCATCCATCACTTACTAAGTCCAATGCATTCCTCATATGAAAAAGTTGAAACATAACATAATCATTCGTATTAAAACTAGTATACAAAATGTTGATACTTTAACCATGAATAATGAATGGTATAAAAATAACACATCCACCATCAAACATATCACAAAACCTTCAATATAATATGGAAGATTGTATCACAATGAATAAACATGAAACTAGTGTAAAATCAATCAAAGTATGTTGACATAGATGAAATCAAAACTGTTTGAGAGAAATATCTCATTCTATTTTGAAATAATTTAAAAGTTAAGTAATTATAAAATAATAAATTTATTTTGAAAATATTATTATAAGCATGTAAGTGAAGCTTCAAAGGTGTTATAATAGCAGAAAATAGCTGCACCTACCGTATAAGTTAAAAAACATTCTTACATTAATTTGTTGAAAAGGTCATTAAGTATTTTATTTGGAAAAAAACAGAAATATTCCTTTATAAACATTTTATAAAAATTCAAAGAAGGGTATAAATTAATTTAACCCATAGTCTAGTAAATAGTAAAAAAATTGAAATACATATTTAAGAAACATGTATGTGGATGATAAAGAGGTCTTAGTAGATACTCACGTATAAACACCCTCAGATAATGAAGAGATTGTAGAATTAACCCTTACCATGTACTTTTCCTTGATCGTGGGTACGTTAACCTAATTTATAATATTTAAATTGTTGTTATTAAATTATACAAAAACCACATACATAAATATGATATCATATATGATCTTCTATAATTTAATTGTTAATAATATTTTAGTAGTATCATCGTTTCGGGTGTTAACTTATTTATTTTCATTTATTTGTTTTGTTATGTAAGTCATGTTTGTTTTGGATAAAATGTATTTGATTCATATCTAGAATTATATTAAGTTCATAAACATTATTTTTTTAATAATAAAATGAAATTTATTCTTGAATGATTATGATGGAGAATGAATCTCATCGCGTTCATGAAGACAGTAATATGTACGTACGCACGAGCGACAATATCATTATATTGATGGTGAAATAGTATGTAATTGTATGGAATATCATATATACATAATCATAAAAAAGTTATATTTACTATTTACATTAGTTATACTCATTATTATACTCATCCAAATAATGAAGTGTTTGAATAACAAACTACACCACAACGTGGAGACAGTAAATCGTACGTATGCACGTATGGTGAGTTTCTCATTCATAGAATGAGTAGAATAATGAATATGGTTTTACCATATTCATAATAACATCACAGTATGAATAAGGTACTGGAGTTATTATTTTGGTATGGGAATAACAAAAAAAGAGGAAGTGGAAGAAGAAAAGAACTTGAAGGAGGTGGTGATATAATTACCTCTTCTTCGGGTGCTTCATTTTGATTTGATCAAAAGGGCTCCCTCGGTTGGATTTATGATCAAATAAAGTATTCTAGGATTAATTTATGGTATTTGGTAGGATATTTGGGTAGGGTTTTGGGGATCCAAGTGTCTTTTGATGTGTGATTTTGAGAGAAGTGGAAGTTCCTTTTTATAAGAGATGTGAGGGTCACTTTAAGAAAAGCTTGAAATATTATTTTATAATAAAATCGTTTTCAGTTTATAATGGATCCAAAAGGATATATTTAGGGGATAAGGTGAATATGGGTCTCAAATATCTCAACCAATTGGTTTTATACAGGTTTACGTTACCATATTAACCTTAACTTTTATATTTAACTCTTAGTTAAATAGTTTGACATTTACCATGTCTTCTTGTATTTTTATATTATATGGTTAATAAACTTACTATAAACTGCCAAGAGAACCCATGTGGTTCATTATTGATATATCTAACCATATAAAAATCCTTTGGAAAAACCATATATTTTTAGAAATATTATATCAATTAAAAATATAGTATTTGTTTTAAAAATCATTTATGACAATTTTGACACTATTTGGTATTTTTTTTGTGAAAGTCATAACAACTTGATTACTTCAAAAAATATTCATTTAATAAACCCTAACATGTCATATTAACCTATAATTTTTTTTAATTAATCAAAAGTCTCAATTTACATTTATTTGGATATTTATAATATCAATTATTTTAATATTTCATTAATAAGGTAATTACTACATCATCATTGTGTCATAAATAAATTTAATTATTTAATGTCAAAAAATTATAAATAAAATACCATTATTTAGAAAATATTTTTTTATTTCTAATAAATATTTATAGTCGAATTTATCTTATGTGTAACCTTATATTAGAAATTTTTAGTTATGAAAATTTGAATTTTAACAATTTTAACACTTCTTTAAATAAAATAATAATAAATGTCCTAATCTAATCCAAGTGGACCCAGAGGATCATATTTTATTCCTAAGGTTTTTTTGGTCAAAATAAACTTATTCAATTGAATTAGTACATGTGTTAAGGTAATTATAATGTCATTTTTTTTAATTACCCAATTTACTTTTAACTGTGGTAAATAAAAGTCAAAAGTTACTACTCATGAAAAAATTATTTTCAACTTATTAAACCATATTTTACTTAATGATGTCAACTTTTTCTCTTGGATTTTTGAAATTCAATTCACATAAGTGGTAAAATTACATTTTATGCAAATTTGCAAATTTGCCTAGAAGGTGGGTAAAAGACGGTAGAAAGTTCAATAAAATTTTATATATCTAATATTATTATAAAATGACTACAATGAATTACATTGAACATATATAGGTATTATGTATCAATTTTTTCCTAAATTTTTTTTAAACAAAATAATTAATTATTAAAATAAAAAAGTCATTTTTAAACAATAATGCAGTGCTTTTTACTATTCATCAAAAATTGAAAGTTTTCAGAAAAAATACCAAAAATTCACCCTAAGCTAATTTTGATATTCTGAATCCAAAAATGAAGTCCATTTTGAAAAATAAAATTTATAAAATTTCTAAAAGGGGGTATTACTATTCATAACGGCTAGTTTGGTTGGTCGTAGTGTGTTAGAACTCGAAGTTTCATACAACGCAAGATATTATATTATAAAAGGAGAAGTGTACCGTGGAATCTTGGGGTGTTGCATTTCATTGTAGGAGGAGGTGATTGGGAGGGTTTGAGATGTTGTAGAAGGAAAATAGTCCAAACTGCATTGAACCCCAAGGACATATGTCAATTATTTTACATGTTTCTAGAAAGATGTGAATCCAAATGGGTAGAAAATTTTCACACTGATCCACAACTCAGTACGATTCAACTCATATCAAGACACCCAATACCAATTTTTCCATCTTGTGGCCAAACCGAATTGATCCTTCCAGAGAACCGAATCTTCAGAAAGTCAAACGTTAGATTTAGTATTTTGACTAAATCTCTCATCTTAGATGTAAAATTGCCACTGAATTTTACATCGCAATATTCAAGATGTCCAAAAACATCTTTTCACTTTTTTACCAATTGATATAATTCTATTTATTTACAAAAAAATGACACACAAATGGTATCTCAAAATCTGGGTTCCCAAAACCACATCCCATTTTTTGATAAAATGGAACCACGGGCCCCTCATTTGAGAATTCAAACAAGTAGTGAAGTTCTTTCATTTTGGAGTTCATATGAGTACTCTAATTACATTATAGGTTTTGGAACTCCCTATACTCATAGAGAGAACTCTTTAAGAAAGTATACCTCAATCAAATCCTTTTTCTCCTTCTCAGGTTGTAATATTTTTATTAGAAAAATAAACTTATTTGTTTCTATTTCAATTTTTATGTTTTGTTCAATTTTTTTTATAGTCATCTTTTTCGGAAAGGAAATGAAGAGAAAAAACATGATTGGTATATACCCTTTTCAAAAAATTTCACATGAAAAACGTTTCTATGATGACTACACCACCCAAGGAAGAGTAGTTTTTCCTAGTAATTGATATAATTATCACCATATCCAATTATTATTATTTGAATCAATGAGCTATTGCAATTCACATAATATGATCTATGAATTGAGTTTTTAACTTAAAAAATGAATAAATCAATTGATTTTTTTTACAAAACTCATGAGGTTGAGTAATGTGTAAATTGTGAGAGTGAAATATTAATTAGTAAAACAAAACCTCATGGGATAAATTTGGTGAATTCAAATATAATATCTAAAATAAATTCATCCTGATTTATTGAATGGATATTTTCCTTAATTAGCCACTAACTATAATCTATCCTTAGAACATAAATCAAATCAGGGTGCTATGATTCCTTGTTTTGAATATATCCTAGGTCTTAAGTCATTTCATCATAGTTTTTAAGTTAACTCTCATATAGTTTGAAGGTAAAAAAAATTGGGGTTTATAATTAAGTAGAGATTAATCTAAATGATAATTATTAATAATTGATTTTATTTGTATAGTTATATCAATTATGCCTACTAAAAACCATTTTCTAAAAAAATAACTTCTCATTGCCTTCTCTCTATCTCATTTCAGAAGAAAATAAAAAAATACAATCTTCCTCCAGCATATTTCTTCTTATTTAATAAATGATAAACAAACCACCCCCACCCCCATCCACTTCAGTAGTGTTATTGTTTTATTTTCAAAATACATTTAATTGATAATTTTAATTACTTCCTCATTTAGGATACAACCTTGTTTAGCCACTCTACTACACTTACATAAGCAAAAAACCACACATCATTAGAGAGTGCCCATGAAAGTGACTTTCAAATTGGATCCATTTCTGGGGAGGCAAGTATTTTATTCAACTAATTAGAGGTATTTTGTTTTGAATTTTATCTCATTCATTTCTTCCTTCTTTACCCCTTCTCAATCTTTTATTCTTTTTCTATTTTTTCTAGATCATCAACTCAAATCTATCATATTTTTTATTATCGTCTAATTTTCCCCATTTCATTTTTCTTTGATTTATGGAATGAATTTATCTCATGTATCTCTTAGATCTTGAACCTAAGATTGAATGTAGCTTTTAGGTCTCAAATCAAAAAATCTCTGTCTGTAGGAAGTTTCAACATTCAACTAGTTGGGGAATTCTTCTATTATAGAACCATTCAAATAAGATCATCATATAAACAAATATTAAAATAGATCCAATGGATTAAAATAATATCAATTAACTAAATAAGTCCATTTTAGAGTTGGTTTCACCTGATATTAATTATAGACCTGCATAAATTGTATACCCAACTCTCAAATATGACTTTGAATTGAAATCTCGGTTAATTTACCTTCTTCTAAAATTTCATGGATTATCTAGTGAGGACCCAAATAAACACCTTAATGAATTAAATTCGGTACTATCAACAATGAAACCAATAAATTTCTATGAATATTAAATCAAACTAAGATAATTCTCACTTTCATTTGATGGATGTGTGAAATATTGGATGTATTACAACTTGATAAGATAACATGTTGGAATAAATTAAAATGGATCTTCTTTCAGAGATTTTTCCAGTATAGAGGACCACTTCCATTCAAAAGTAGATCTAAGGGATTAATCAAGCATAAGAAGAGTCAATGTATTAGTTTTGGGAGATATTGAAGAATTCCAATAAAATATTACCACATCACCAAATCAGTGAGAAACCCATCATTCAGTAATTCTATGAAGGCATCACACCTATGGAGAGGAGCATTGTGGATGTTGTGGCTGGAGGGGAATTGGTCAACAAAACACTAATAAATACACTTTCATTGATTGAAAATATAGCACAAAACTCAAACATCTTGGTGATTGAGAAACACCACATGTTAGAGGAGTACATCAAATATGTTCTTCTTCTATTTAAAATAAACTAATTGATACTATGTTGGGAGAATTTACCACTATGGTGAGACAAATTACTTTGTAAAAAAATACATCCCAACCCTCTCTGACGAGGAATTTTGGTATTTTCACTAAAATAGGCCACCCAACTGACTGTTTCCCCCAATTATAAGAGGCATAAGTTTGTGCAGTCGTATTTATTAGGAGACCATATCAGCAGAAACAACAACCACATCCACAGAATAACTATTATTCCTTTTCCCCAACATACAACCAAAGGTGTAAGGATCAATCAGACATGCAGTATGTCTCAATAAAACAACAAAGTCCTCATTTTTAATAAAATTTCCAGCAGCCTTGGACTCACCAACAAGGTTTCCAACCACCCCAAATGATATTTGAAGCTTAAGCATACAAAATTCAATACTAAAGGAATTACCAACCAATGGTATATTCTAATACTAATGAAATTTTGAAACAAGTTATTCTTAATCAATATAATGAGGTAAAGATTCAAGGTTTAGAGTTGAGGGAGTTGAAGACACAAATGAGCCATATTGCCTCCACCCTCCATGAACTGGTAAGTAAGAACTCTAGAAAACTCCCATCCTAGTATACTAAAATTACTAAGGGTAATTTCAATTTCATCACATTGTTATGTGGGAATAAATGGACTAATAAAACTTCACTTACCATTCCATCGTGATTCACCACAACTCTGGAGAATCCCCATTCAAGATCGGTTGATTAGAATCCATAGGATAACGAAAAATTTAAGAAAAATATTGAATATGTTCCTCATAAAACCATTCCATTTCCAAATAGAGTTGTTTAAACCAATAATATGGCCGAATATGGGACACAAAAAGAGGTTTTGGATAAATTCAAGTGTGTTAATATCAATATACCTCTACTTGAATCAATTAAAAAAATTCAAAGGTATTCTAATTTCTTAAAATAACTTTGTACCAATCTAAGAGGGATCTTGGAAAAAGAGAGAATCAATCTTGTAAGAAATGTGTCATCACTCATTACAGCAACTCAAGAAATTCCAGTAAACTGTAAGGATTTAGGGACATTCACTATCCCATGAACCATAAAGAGTTATAATTTTGTGATTCATTATGTGATTTGGGAGATTTAATAAATGTGATCCCTCACTCTATATTCACTTATTTTTAGGTAAGTGAGTTGAAGTGGATAAGAGTAGTGGAGTATTAGGTGAATATATCTACATAATATCTAGTGGGAGTCCTTGAGGATGTACTTGTTTAGGTAAGATACATGATCTTTTGAGTAGATTTTTATGTTCTTAACATGGAGGATGATCAAATAAATTCTCATACTCCCATTATAATAGGCAAGAACTTCCTCAAAACTATAAAAAAATATCATAAATGTCCATGAGGATACTCTTTATAGGGACTATGGATATTAAGTCATAACATTTAATATTATGGACTCCATGAAGTACCCCTTTGTAATGTCCTGGTTCTGGGTGACGCCCAAAGGTGCCCGGCACACGGTTGGTCACATGGACTCAAGTACATTTTCCCTAATTCTAGAGGCTTCCGACTAGTAGTGAGGGCCTTGGGTGTGATAGTGGGAAAACTATTCCCTCATTGGAAAAGTAACATAGCCAAAACAAACTAATAACAGTAGAAGAAGCATTAATACCATACAATAAGTAAACAGTAGATGACTGAAAGTAAATAAACAACTTGAGCACATATATAAATGATACTTGTAAAAAATGTCTAGGAAAGCATCCAGACAAGTCACAATGTTGGAATAAAGTACTAAACCAAATTACAAGAAAACATATAAACTTCTACTGCATCAAAAGACTCAGCTTGGTCACATGCCCTCCAGCTCCACAAAAATCAAGTACTTGAGGTAGAAGGGACCTTTCCCTTATCTATACCTGAAATAATATATAATCTATTTGGTCCCAAAATCACGACCCAAATAGGTGTGTGATTAATCCTAGTAGGCAACCACCAAAAGACCTGATCCTATCTATCAGTGAATATATATAGTAGGAAAATATGAAAAATGAAACAATAAACAAGGAAGTACTCAAGGTAAACAATCCTATAGTTTCAACTACATTAATTTGAATCTATAAATTATTCAAACAATCAAACAAAAACAACCCTCTGAGAATTTGTCACAGTCTAACCCCTCTAGTTCAGCTTAGAAAAAGACTCTCTGAGGAAGAACTCACTGTCAATTCCTCATGTGTTCTTTCAAGGTAAAACTAGAGACTCTTTGAGGAAGCACTCGATGTCCAATTCCCCATGAGGTCCTTCAAGGGTATACTATAGACACTCTGAGGGAGCACTCAACATCCACCCCCCCTATATTCTCTCAATTTTAAAGGTAACAGACACTTTGGGGAATCCCTTAGCGTCCATTCCCCCTATGGTCTAACTACACCAGGTTCCCACATCCCTGTCTAATATAATTGTGCACAAATGATATCTAGCATCCAAATTAAATCTCAAAATACTACTTGGATAAAAAAACTATGCATATCACAAGCATGACATAAAATATCACTCCATCCTAAAAACACTAGGAATAGAAAGTAGAGCATCCTAATAGACGATTCTAGACCCAACGACCAGTATCAGATCAAACATGATAAAACACATCCAGAGCAAGGTAATAACCCTCTTTACAATTAAAAATCCATACTCAAGCAAACAAGGCATGGTAGACATTAACAGGGTTAAATTCCCTAAATAGAAAATACCCTAAACTAGGGTATTGGCCACTTTTTGCACATATAATTCAAATAAAATCTACGGAAAGGCACAAAACACTTAATCTGATGTTGTACGATCAAGATAGTTGAACCTTATCTTTTGAATCTACCTAGAACGTTGTAGATCTACAAAAACGTCAAAAACACTCAACCTTGAATAAATCATGAAAGAGTATAAATTAAGAGGATATGATCAAGAAGAAGGGAGAACTCACCGTGGTGATTCTAACATAATTGATGGTATTCAATTCTGATAACAAACGACCAATTAGTGGCTCAGTGAAATTTCAGCGATTCTCATCAGTCCTGGATGAGACCAGTTCAAAAGAAGTCATTTCTGCCGATTATATGCGACCCCAATTTGATATAACAATTAAAAATAAAAATACACGGTGTGTTCCCAGAGGATACATGGAGTGTATAGTCCTTTACTAGGCCCTGCTTTAGATGATCTCTTAGTCACCGCACACGGCCATGTACTCGGTCATTACACAACCAGTACACGGTTACGGTAACAAAGTACATGATGTTCCCTCCTTAAATTTCCAAAAAACTCTCCTTTTCCACAAAAATGCCAAAAATCAAGATCCATACCTAAAATGAAAATCTAGTTTATTAAAAACTTCCCCCCTTAAAGAAACTCTTCCTTGAATTTCCCAAACAAGGAGGCATAGAAGAAGAATCCTCAAATAGATCTGGCCACTGCGATCACACATCGGCCTCCCACTCCCAAGTCTCATCCTTTACTCACCCGTGCTGCCACAACACCAGTACTAGAGGAATAGACCAGCCACATAGAACCTCCGTGATACGATCAACAATCTGAATATTATGATCCTCAAACAATGTTTCCACCTCTAACTCAACCACCTCAGATTTATAAACATGAAATGGGTCTGAGAAGTAATGTCGGAGTTGAGAAACATGGAAAACGTCATGCATGTCAAAGTACCTATGGGGGAACTACAAACGATAGGAAACCGGCCCAACTCTCTCCAAAACCTAAAATGACCCAATGTATCTCGGTGAAATCTTGCCATGTAACCTAATCCTCCAGTGTCCCAACCTCAGTGTGACATGTTGGAAAACCTGATCTCCAATATCAAACTATAGAGGTCATCGTCTTCGGTTAGCATAAGACTTCTGTCATGACTATACACTATCCATCCTCTTCTGAATCAACTCCACCTGCTCTGTGGTCTCCTGGACCAGGCAAGGTCTGAGCATAGCTGCCTCTCCTACTTCCAACCAATATAGGGGTGATATGCATGGCCTACCATACAAATGCTCATAATGTTCCATCTGAATAGTCTCATAAAAACTATTATTGTAGAAAAATCCACCAGAGTTATGTGATTCTCCCAAAAACCTTTAAAATCTAGGATGAATACTCAAAGAATGTACTCCAGCACCTGAATCATATGCTTGAACTGGCCATCTATCTAGAGATGGTAAGTTGTACTTAGAAGTACCTATGTACCCAAATCCCTATGTAGTCTTTGTTAGACCTAAGAATTAAAACAGGCATCCCTATCTGAAATGATGGAGTGTGGAACTCCATGAAAACGTAAAATCTCTTGAATGTAAAACCTTCCCATCTCATCAACACTGAAGGTATCTTTTATCAGTAAGAAGTGTGAAACCTTCATGAGTCTGTCAATTACAACCCAAACTACATCATTCCCTAAAGGAGACCTAGCAAAACCTATCATGAAGTCCATCACGACATCATTAAACTTTCACTCAGGAAAGGGTAATCGCTGAAAAATACCTATTGGTTTCTAATGCCCCACCTTCACCTGCAGACAGGTGGAACACCTCATCAAAAACCAGAAACATCTCTCTTCATTCCTGGCCACCAATACTGATGGTGTAGCTCTTGATACATCTTGGTAACAACAGGATGAATAGCCCAAAATGAGGAATGAAAATCTCACATCAGCTCCTTGCGTATGTCTACTAACACCCACACAAATCCATGGAAATGCTATATCTCGTCCCCGCCTATGGTCCATCCAGGAATAGGTTCATATCCTAAAAAACTCTCCTATAGGACTAGGACTTCATAAGCTGATAGTTTCCTCATTCGCACTCGATCAAGTAGAGTAGAGGAAACATCTATAGAAAAAAAACATTCCCTTTTCAGTCGTGCACCTCCAAATGCATATTAGAGAACATATCCATAAGCTGTCACTCACTATTGGCCTCCTAAAATTCATGTATCTGATTCCTCCTACTAAACGCATTAGCCATTTTTTTCCTTTATCAAGAGTGTATGCAAGCTCAAAATCAATGGACTGAAGGTTCAACCCACCTTAACTATATCAAATTCAGATTGCACTGAGTGAATATATACTTGAGAATTTTGTGGTCTGTGAAAACCAAAAAAATGCTCTGCCAAAAGATAATGTCTCAATAGCATAATGCATGATTAACTTCAACCAACTCAAGATCATGCATCGGGTAATTCCTCTCATATGGCCTCAACTGCTGAGACCCATATGTAACGACTCATTCGCCCTGCATAAGCACTGCTCCCAGCCCGATACCTGATGTATCAGAGTAAACAATATAAATCCTACCCAACTCGGGAAAGACTAGTATCTGTGTTGAATTCAACCTATCCTTCAACTCCAAAAAGAATTAATTGTAGGAATCTATCCACAGTTATTTCACACACTTCTTAGTCAGGCTCGTTGATGATGATGCTAAGAAATAAAAGTATTTTATAAATCCCCTGTAGTAACTAGCCATCCCTAGAAAACTATGTACCTAAAATTCATTCTTCAGATGCTCCCAATAAACTATTTCCCTCAATTTTTCTGGTTCTACTGATACTCTTGTCTCTAAGATGACATGGCCCAAGAAGTTAATCTAGTCCTTCCAAAAGTGGAATTTTGAGAGCTTAGAATATAATTGATACTCTCTTAGTGTATTCAAAATGATCTCAACATGTGTGGCATGGTCGTGTCAAGTGTGAGAGTACACCAAGATGTCGTCTATGAATACCACTACAAAAGAATCCAAGTATGGATGGAACACTCAGTTCAACAGTTCTATAAAAACTGAAGGCGCGTTCGTGGAACCGAATGGCATAACCACATACTCATATAGACCATACCTAATCCAAATGGTTGTGAGAGGTATATCAGATGGTCTAATGCACAATTTATGATAACTGGATCTCAAGTCAATTTTCAATAACACCCGAGTTCATCAAAGTTGATCAAAGAGGTCATCAATCCTTAGCAAGGGATATCAGTTCTTGACCTTCAACAGGTTCAGATTTTGATAATCCACACAAAGTTGGAGGGTACCATCTACCTTCTTCGCAAATAGGAGAGTAAAATCCCAAGAAGAAGTACTAGGTTAGATGAAACCCTTTTCCTGTAACTTCTCTAACTGCTTCTTGAGATCCTATAACTCTGGTGTAGCCATCTTATAAGGAGGAATGGACACTGGTGTCACTCCTGGAACAAGATCAATAGAAAATTATACCTATCACTCTAGAAAAAAACCTAAAAATTCATCTAGAAAGACAACTCTGAAATGATCCACCACTGGAGGAAATTCCATAGGTGAATTCCCCTTGTCATCCAGGTGCAGACTTAAAATCTGGACCATAACTTCTCCCAACCCATGATGCTCAGGTCCTGATCTACTCGCCTAATCATACCATTCACCATTATATAGAAATAGACCACCCTATGGTGATGTGAAACTCACCCTACAACAATAGCAGTCAACAAAATCCTGGTAGGGAACCAACCAATCCATTTCGAGAACGACAACATATCCTGTGATCTCTAATACATAGAGGTCCCATAATAAGTGACACCTACCAACCTCAAGAGGGAACACATTTCACTAAAGTACACTAGCCGTTATAGTCCCTAAATGAGTGTCTATCATCAAGATATTAGCAGAAGAAAAGATACAGATCCCAAGTCTCTTCACAACTACAATAGATATGAAACTATGGGAAGCCCTTGTATCAAAAAGTGCATATGCTAAAACCAAGGTAACTAGAATCATAACTCTAATTGAAGAGGGTCTGAGATCCTTATCTGGTTGGGTCTGTTCTATCGTAAAATTTGGACATGTTCCATGACCTTGTGAAGATGTCTTTGATTCCTGAGTAGATCCACCCTACGACTGCCAAAAACCCTGTGTCTAGACACTACGACCACAATCTCCACCTCAGCCTGAATGGCTTGAATAACTCTAATTACTTGACTGATGTGGGACTAGACTTCTTGTTTCGGTATGAGGAGTCAAAATAGAACCCCTATCACTAGCTACTGGTAAGAAAATATGATAGAAATGCGCAATATGACCCATATTGCTGCAAGATAAGAACTCAACTAGGTCTCTCAATCATGTGTCCTTGTATGCTCACTCTTTCTACCCTGGTATCATACCACCTTTCTACCTAAAGGATTACCTCGCCTACTTGGATCACCATGCGTGGACTCCCTGCGGCGCTTCCTACTGTTAGTCGGAGGGGTACCAATTCTGGGTGTTGAGCCGCCCAGGCACATAGCTCTAGAATCCCTCAAGTTATGCTCTGTGATAAGCACCTGGTTGACTATAGATGTGATGGAAGTCAACCTGAAGATTTTCACCTGAGATCGGATGTTATCCTAGAGACCATCCTCAAACTTCCTCACCATAAATAACTCATCACCCCACAAAATGGGTGTGAAGTTCTACAGATCTATAAAGCAAGAAGAATACACCATGACTGAAATATTACACTGTTCCAGACTCATGAACCCATTGGTTAAATATTTCATCAAATTCTCTGGGTCAACGTAATCATAGAAGGTACACTAGAACTCATCCAAATCCATAACTCACTGGAGTCCCAGCTGTGATATCACATCCCACCATCTCTTGGAGGAATACTAAATCATGTACATAGATAGTTTCACCCTCCTCTCTGGATGTGTCTCGATATGATCAAATATAGACAACATGGCTTCGATCCATGACTCTGCACCCTGAGGTCCTCCATCCCGTGAGAAAGTGGTAGGATTCTACTGCTGAAAAACTTGCATCAACAATCCAATATATAGGGAAGGATGCGGTTATCCCTGGAAGGTCTGCATTAACATAATTAATCCTTCTCAGAACTGTGCATTGGAACCTATATTTTGGATAACAGCTCATGCCTAGATGGGCATTATGGGAGGATCTGCTAGTTTTACCAGATCTACCATGTATGGTGTCTGATCGTTACCCTGTATCTAGCCTACAACCAGAGGAAGTCTCAGTGGCATGGCTCTTCAAGGTTAATAGAACACCTTAGTTCAATATTTATAAGCACTAAAACTTAGAATAGTAGAAATGGAACAGGAGAAAGAAAAAATTCAAGTTTTTTTCAAAAACATGGATAAACGGTGTGTATGACCCCCATAAAACATGTTCCCTTAAGCCTTTACATGGGTGTGTACTTCTTCCCAAAACTGGTCAGGTAACACCGATACACACGGCGTGTTCTCCTTGTGACATGGTGTGTACTTGAATCATTTCCCCCCTGCCCAAGTTCATCTACATGGCTATACACAAAGCTCCTACCTGGATAACTCTACATGACATGTGTGCCCTAGACACGACATGTATCCCTTAATTCATAACCATCTATGTCATTAGTCACACGGTCGGTGACACGGTCAACTCTACACACCGTGTAAGAATAGAACATGGTGTGTATAACCTATGTTTCATCAACCTATATCATAGGTCACACAGATGGGTACATGGCACTTATATCACGACGTATACTCTAAGTACATGACGTGTGTCACAAAACATTTCCCAACCCTGTGTCTCTACCCAAACAGCCAGTCACATGGTTTAGGAAAACACAGAATGTACATTTAGTACACAATGTGCACTTAAGAAAATTTTTTCCCTCCTGAACACAAGGATACATGGCATGTATTCATCAACACACACCGTTTATTCTGGTTTTTTCAGACAGTAGGCCTCAGAAACTACTCTAAAACCCATAAAACACTAAAATAAACATTAAAGTGAAAAATTTAGATCCTTTGGGGGTCCATACTCTCTACTAATCAAAGCATGGAATCATAATCATGAATATCACAAGTGTAACAGTGAAATTGAAGACATGATCCACCAAATTCCTATCTATGAGGGCCCATTACACCTCTGGGACCAAACTTTGGCACCCATTAAAATGAAACTTCAAACATTAGAAATATCCTATCAAACATTAGATACTCTATCAAGGCATAAATCACAATATCATGTATGTCTAGAACAATATCTATCACAACAACATGCAATCAGTAATGCACCCTAAATGGAAAAACAAGAATGCATGACATGTGATCTCTAGCAGGTGCCTATATGATGCATGAGATGGAACACTCTCATCTCATTGGGTTGTAATAGAAATAGAACCTCAATAATATCAATGGTAATAAAACAAAACATGTGAACCACCCAATAGTGAAAACAAATCAACTGTAAAAATTGAAAAACCAGAAAAATTACAATAATTGACGTAAATTAGCTTTTCCCTATATAAGCGTTATCTACTTCTGGGAATAGCTTATTACCAACTAAATATTCATTTATATCCCTGTCTACAAGCTCTAAATGGTATGTTAATTAGAAAATATTCCCTCTGATACCAATTTGTAACGTCCTAGTTCCAGGTGCCTCCCAAAGGTTCCCCATACCTAGTTGGTCACATGGCCTGAAGAGCATTTCCCCGAATTCTAGAGGCTACCAACTAGTAGCGAGGGCCTTGGATGTGGTAGTGGGGAAAATATGACCTCATTGGTAGAGTAACATAGTGGAAACAAAATAATAATAATAACAGAGGAAGCAGTAATACCACACAATAAGTAATAGCGGAAGATTGAAAATAAATAAAAAACTAGAGAACATATATAAATTATACATGTCACATATGTCTAGGAAAGTATCCAAACAATTCACAATGATATAATAGAGTACTGAAATAGAGTACAAAAAATAAATAAACTTCAGCAGCATCGCAAGCCTCATCTTGGTCTCATACCCTCCTGCTCCACAGCATTCAAGTACTTGAAGTAGAAGGGCCCTTTCCGTTATATATACCTACAACAATATAATCTTTTTGGTGAAAAATAATGACCCAAACAGGTGTGATATGAATCCTAGTAGGCAACCACCAAAATAACTATGCCTATCTATCATTGAATATATATATATATATAGCAGGAAAATATGAAAAATAAAGTAATAAACAAGGAAGTACTCAAAGTAAACAATCCTACAATTTCAACTTCATTCATTTACATCTACCAATTATTCAACCAATCAAACACAGGCAACCCTCTGGGAAGTTCTCATAGTCTAACCCCTCTAGTTCATCTTATACAAAGACTCTCTAAGAAATCACTCACCTTTAATTACTCATGTGGTCTTTTAACAGTAAACTATAGACTCTATGAAGAAGCACTCAACGTCCAATTCCCCATGTGGAATCACAATGGTATACTATAGATATTCTAAGGGAGAACTCAACATCCATCCCCCCTATGGTCTCATAACATGAAAGGTAAATGACACTCTAGGGAAGACCTCCGCATCCATTCCCCCCTATGGTCTCACTACACCAAGTTCCCACAGCCTTGTGTAATACAATTGTGCACAAACGATATCTAGCATCCAGATTAAATCTCAAAATACTACTTTTCTAAACAACTACTATGCATATCACAAGAATGAAATATAATATCACTCCACCCTAACAACACTAGGCATGGAAAACAGATCATCCTAATAGGAAATTTTAGACTCAATGGACAATATCAAATCAAACATGGGAAAACACATCCATGACAAGGTAAATATCCCTATTTACAATAAAAATCCCATACTCAAGCGAACAAGGCTTGGAGGGAATTAACAGGGTTAAATTCTCTAGACACACAATACCCTAAACTAGGGTATTGGTAAATTTTTTCACATATAATTCAATGAAAATATACAGAAAGGCACAAACCACCTACCTTGATATTGTACGATCGATATAGTTGAACCTCAGCCTTTGAATCGACTTAGAACATTATAGATCTGCAAAAGCTTCAAAAACGATCAACCTTGAATAACTCACGAAAGAGTAGAAATAAAGAGGATACGCTCTAGAATAAGGAAGAAATCACTGTGACGATTCCAACGCAATTGACGATGCTCGGTTTGAAGAACAGATGGTCGATCGGTGGCTCGGTGAAAGTTTAGTGATTCCTGTCGCTCCTAGATGAGACAGGTTCAGAATAAGTTGTTTCTGCTGATTAGATGTGACCCCGGTCCAATATAACAATTAAAAATAAAAATACATTGTGTGTTCCTTGAGGATATTGGGCCCTTCTTTAGTTAGTCTCCCGGTCACCTCACACGGCCATGTATTCAGCTGTTACATTGCCAATAAATGGCTTCCCATGACAACCAAGTACATGACGTGTACTCCTAAGTACACGGTGTGTACACCTTGAATTTCTAGAAACTCCTATTTTCCTCAAAAACACTAGAAGTAAAAATCCATACATGAAATGAAGATCCAGGTTCTTACACCCTTATTGTGCCATTATTCTTTTTTTTATCTCCCATATTGAAACACAAAAAAAAACCCCGTGGATTTTTACTGTTCTTCACTTAGAGATATTGTGACGATTGGTTCAAATTTGATATCTAAGAGTACTTCCGCACCTATTTATAATGAAAAAACCACTCTTGAATTTAATTTTTATGTGTATTAATATTCTGATTTTCATCATGTTCACTTTGATTATGACATGGCTATTTATTATGAGGTCTGATTTGTTACATTATTCTCTAATATTAATGATGCCTATTCTAACATTTATGTACATTATGCACATATTTTAGTTGCTTCAAAATCTCCATCCATACATAACCCCTATCATTGTAACTATATCCATTTTCAAAAAATCTCAAATAAGAATACTTTTTTAGTAAAGATATATTACCTGTTATAATTTCAAAAAATATCCCTTTTTAACATAAAGAAAATTTTTGAATCATTTGAGGGATAACATAAGGTAAATATTTTTTACTTTGGCTGAAATATATGGTATTATCCCCTAAATTTTCATGAATATAATTATTTTATATGATGGGGATAAATTGTTTAGGAGGCCAAAAAATTGACTTAATCAAATTCTTCTAGATGATGTCAAAAAAAATTGAAAAAATGTTCAAGGCATGTATCATTTATCTCATTTTAGATTCCCTATGGGTGAGTCCTATTAAGGTTGTGCCATGAAAAGTGGTGTTACTATTTTTAAAAATGAGAGATATGAGTTAGTTACTATAATGCCCCGACCCTAGTTACCTAGAGTCGGTGCATTATTACATAACATTGGCATGATCTAAAAAGATCAAGTCTTGAAAGACCGGTTAGTTTAGTATCCTTGGAATCACTAGATACATTCATCAATATTAAATTACATCATAAAATAAAAAATAAAAAAACATAGTCTCCATATTCCACACTTATATCCCCTAATACTATACCTTAAGGTCATTCATAAATTACTTCTTCACATTCTGGGAAAAATAAAACATAGAAAGGGTTGATCTCAGATGCCCAGTAAGGATAACAATATAGCGGAAACTTTCATAAATAAGTATAAACATTTAAGGAAATGTATAACTAAAACAAAAGCCTTTTAAACTTGGAATTAAGCATAATATGGAAAAGATAAAATGAAATAATTCCATTTACTTATTCACATGGATATTCTACTAATCGAATAATCACATGCAATATCAATAACCACTTTCATAATGATGTAATGCATAATGCCAGACTATCATAACCACGTAGTCAAGGCCTCGTGCCAAGACTACAAATAAGATTTTGTCAAGGCCTTGTGCCAAGACACTAGTTTGTCTCATGAGACCTACCGATGCATCGAGGAGTTATAACAGGCTCAACCCGTCACTTATTAAGTCCAATTCATTCCTCATATGAACAGGTTTAAACATAACATAAACATTCATATTAAAACTAGCATATGAAATGTCAATACTTTATCCATAAACCATTAATGGTATAAAAATAACACATCCATAGTCAAACATATCACAAAACCTTTAATACAATATGGAAGTTTTGTATCATAATAAATCAACTTCAAATAATCTTAAAATCCATCAAAGGATGTTGACCTAGATGAAATCAAAACTATTTGATAGAAATATATCTTTTTTTTAAATCATTTAAAAGTCACATAATTATAAAATAAAACATTTACTTTGAAAATATCCTTATAAGATTGTAAGGGAAGCTTCGATGAGTTTATAACGGTATAAAATAGACGCACCCACCATATAAGTTAAAAAAGACATTATTACATTAATTTTGTCGAAAAGGTTAAAAAGGACCTTGTTTGGAAAACGATGGAAATATTCCTTTATAAACATCTTTAAAAAAAGTCAAACAAGGGTATAAATGACTTTTACCCGTATTCTGTAAAATAGTAAGAATTTTTTTAAATACATTTTTAAGAAACATGGATGTGGATGATAAAGAGGTCCCAGTAGATAATTATGTATAAACAACCTCAGATAATGAAGAGATTGTGAAATAAACCCTTACCTTATACTTTTCCTTGGTCGAGGGTAGGTTAACCTACAGTATAATAGTTAAATAATTGTTATTAAATTATAAAAGAATCATATATATAAATATGATATCATATATTATCTTTTAATATTGCTTTGTTAATAATATTTTAGTATTATCGTCGGTTCGGGTGTTAACTGATTTGTTTTACTTTATATGATTTGTTACATAAGACATTTTTGTTATGGATAGGTTGTATCTTATTCATATAGATAATGATATCAAGTTTTTAAACATAACTTTTAATCATCAAATTAGAATTAGTCTTGAATGGATATGATGGGGAAATGAATCTCTTCGCGTTCGTGGAGACGGTAATCCGTACGTACGTACGAACGCCACTTCCATTTCATTTTTCATTTTAAAAGGAATCAAAACCAAATGATACATAGGTATATTATTATTCCAGTATAATATAATATTTTATATATGTTACTTAAGTTCATTAACACCATCTTTTATACATTTCATGTATGGTATGAACGAGTCATATCACTTTGAGGGGGCGGTAGTCCGCACTTCCTCAAATGAAATTATCATATATATATATATATACAACATGAAAAAAATAATGGTATCATATAAAATGGAATTACATAAGCTTATATATAAAATAAATATAATTAATATCATATTTAATTATAGTTTCATCATAATGGACACCATGATAGGTGGTAGGAGATAATTGAACAATCGTCGTTTTGTGAGGGGTTTGGTTGCCATCAACAGGAACATTATGTTCTTCACCCCTTATATGGAGGTGTGTTTGAGT
This sequence comes from Viscum album, assembly GCA_963277665.1. Lineage (NCBI taxonomy): Eukaryota > Viridiplantae > Streptophyta > Magnoliopsida > Santalales > Viscaceae > Viscum > Viscum album. The sequence goes on along the minus strand of OY728158.1, from coordinate 645,894,851 downwards.
TTAGTTCTAATAATTCTCATAAAAATATCCTAGTATATTTAGGATAATGGTTTTTTTACAAGAGAAAAGAATAATAAGATTTTATGGTATGGAGAAGTAAAATAAAAGAAAACAAGCTAAGAGAAATCGTTACCTTTAATTTGGGTAACTCCCTTTGGTTTTAACCAAAAATGACTCTTGAAGTGCCTTCTGCCTAAGGTAAGGATTCTAGGAGAAGGAGAGGGATTTATGAAGATTAATTGGGCAGAGTTTGTATGATCCAAAGTCTTGAGAGGTGTGAGGAATTGGTTAGAAGTGGTGTCCTTTTATAAGGGGGAGGAGGGGCTCATTAGGAAAAACTTAAAGTATTATTTTATAATAAAATCATATTCTATTTCTAATGGGTCCAAATTGGATTATTCAAAGTCTAAGGTGGGGATAGGTCGAAAATAAATTAAAAAATAGGTTTTATATAGGTTTGTGTTACTTTATTAACCTTATCTTTTTGTTTTAACTCTTAGTTAATTAGTTTGCCACTTACCATGTCACTTTGTATTTTTATATTATATAGTAAATAAACTTACTATATACTTCCAAGAGACCCCCAAGTGGTCCATTAATGATAAACCTATAATTATATAAGTCTTTTGTCCTAAAATTAGATTTTTAGGAATATAATATGAATTATTAATATACTATTTATTTTAAAAACTATTTTATGTCAATTTTGACACTATTTAATAATTTATTTTTGTTAAAGTCTTAACAACTTTATTAATTCAAAAAAAATTCATTTAAGAAATAATATAATTTCATATTAACCAATAAAATTCATGTATTTCATCAAAACTTTCAAATTATATTTATTTTAATATTTATAATACCAATTATTTGATTCTTGCATTAATAAGAAAAATATTGCATCATTATTGTGTCATAAATAAATTTAATTATTAAATGTATAAAAATTATAAATAAACTACAATTATGTAGGAAATATTTTTTTATTTATAATTAATATTTATAGTATAAAATACAACATAAATAACTCTATGTAAAAATTGTTTTTCGAAAAGATATATACTTATGTCATTTTTGCATTTACTTTAACTTAATTAATATAAAGTGTCATTATCACTTACAAGTGGCTCCATGGGTTCCCAAATTCTAACCAAAGATTTCGATGGTTGGACATGTATCAACCAATAGGGTTAGAACACGTCTTAGGGTAATTTAGTATTATTATAATAGTAGTTTTTACCCTTATTTACCGGATTTACCCTTTAACTGTGGTAAATAAAATATTTACTGAAGTAATTATTTAAAATTTCTAAAAATAAAAGTTACCTATTTACACAATTTGGACCTCCTGATTCAAAATATGGAATCCATTTTTATAAATTCAAAATACATAAGTTTCATAAATTAATTTAAAATTAATTCTCGTTGTCGAAACAAAAAGCGTGTTTTTAACAAATAATAACTATAAAAAAATTGACACTTTCTTATGTCCAGTTTAAATATGAAACTATGTCGAATGACCAAAATTGGATTAAATGGTAAAATTATAATCTAATTGAACTATAAAATCACCCAAATTCATAATTTATCACTATCAATTATTTTGATTAAAAAAGTTGTTTTTAATTAAAATTTAGTAATTTTCACTATTCATCAAAATATGAAAGTTATCAGAAAAGTACCAAAATTTCACCCTAATCTAATTTAGATATTAAAAATCAAAAAATGAAGTCTATTTTACCAAATTCAAAACATAAATGTTTCATTTATTAATTTAAAATTAATTCCCGCTGTTAAAACCAAAAGGCGTATTTTTAAGAAATAATAACTATCAGAAGTTTGACACTTGTTTATGTCCAATTTCACAGTGAAATTACTTAAAATGACCATCATTGGATTAAATGGTAAAAACATAATCTATTTATACTTCTATACCATTAAAATTTATAATTTAACAATATAAATTATTTTGTTTAAAAAAGTTGTTTTCAGTTAAAATATAGTATTTTCACTATTCACCCAAATATGAAAGTTATCAGAAAAACACCGAAACATTATTGAAACTAAATTATTATGTCCTGATTCTAAATAAGAAGTTTATTTTGTCAAATTTAATATATAAAAGTTTCAAATATTGGATTTAAAAAGGCTTTTCTATTAAAAGGCGATAAAATTGCATTTTTTTAAAAATACTTCTTTTATCTGAAAAAAATGCATTTTTTCTTACATTATGTCTAAGAAACTCATAATATGGATTCTAAAATTATAAGGATTATATAAAGTTCAAAATTTAGTTAATACTATTCATAACCGCTTTTGAACGGATTGTTTGGTAAGTCATGGTGCACTAGAACTCGGTGTTGTGTGTAGTGAAAGTTATTGAATTACTTTGAAGAAATAACGTACCATGAAATATTGGGGTGATACATTCTTCCCTCGTTCAATAAATTTCATCCTCGCAATTTGAAATTATTTTTCGAAAATAAAAGGTTGAAAATAGAAAATACCTTTGGGAAAACCCACATCGGAAATTTGGTTAACAAAATTTAGTATTAATAAGAGGAAAAGGGAAATGAAAGGGTCACCACCAAATTATGATCTCGATTAGGAGAAAATTGGTGGCAATTAGAGACATACAATTGGAGGAAAAATTTAAATATTTATAGGTAGTGATTGAGGTCATCAATCACAAACAAGTGTAAAATTGAGGGCCTTAAATTAATCAATCTATGATGATTTAAAATACCACCGGTTCAACAAAACATATGGTATTAGGATAACACATTTTTAGTTTTAATATCCCTTCACTAAAGTATAAGAATTAATTTCTTCATTGAATAAGATAAGAAGAAAAATATATACTTGACAAGTAGAGTCCCATCCTTTAACTAAATTCTACTACAAACTCATCTTTCACTCTAAAAGATAATAGAACTTAAAAATAATATTCTATTTATCCTATTCGTATAGGGTTAAAAAATGAATTTATAATTCATCTAGAAGAACCATTAAAAAAACTACATTATTCAATCCAGGACATCACGTGGTTCAGTGGTAGGTGATACACCCTTGTCGCCCTTCGGTTGTGGGTTCATGTCTTGTGGCCTTGCCGGACGCGACGGGTTGCCGCCCGACCTCCGAGTTGTCCTTTTTATGGAAATCCAAAAATAATCTCAAACTAGACTTATCCAAAATACTTCTGTCCAAACTCACAGTCCAAAATTTATAAGGTAGGTAAACACAATGAAGATCCTTTTTTCCACGTAATAGCATGTGAACACCTTCATCATGTATTCTTTTAAAACACTACGACATCCTGAAATACCATAAAACCTTATTGATTACATTCATGATCCCATATTACTTATAGAATACTGGATATACTCCTTCTATCAAAAAATGTTGTAAACTCCAACAATGATGGAATATACAAATCATTAATCAGTTTCAAGTTAGTCAAGAATATCAAATATAATTTATCCAAATCAATCATGTGTTATTCCAAAATCACTACCTCGATATCAGAACTATATTATGGTTTATCTTTCTCTCAACCATATATTTTCCAAAAATTTAACCTACTATTGAGTCAATTTTCTTTGATCCACACAATCTCAAGTCCTTAATAAAATAGCACTGTAGTACAATCCTTATATACTCCATAAATATTATAACCAATACATTGTTGATACAACAATCAAATGACATAATTATCTAATAACAACATAAGAACTCTAATCATTCTTCCTCATTTGTGGTAGTATCATAACTTGATTATTATCCAATAGCATCATTTGGGGCATACATTGATGATTTGGAAATTGGTTCGCGTAGTGTCTCAACTCCTTGCAGATGAAGCATTGTACATTTGAAACCTTCTTCTTACCCTTGTAGTCACGTACGTGGTGTCCATTTTCTCCACACTTATAACAAACTCTCATTCCTTTCAGGCATGTTCTAGGGTGTTTCTTCCCACAGTTATCACATATGGGAAAATTATTCTTTTCCCTATTCCCTTTATCCAACTTTCTCTCTTCCATCCTTTTCTTATCTTGCTTCCCTTCAAATCCATAGGACTCGGAGAATTCTTTACTTATCTTATTAACACATGATACTATTTCTTCATATGTTGAGAATACATGGGAGACTATTTCATATCAAAATGTTGGCTTAATACTGTAAAAGATATCATCCTTCTTAATCTTTGGATCATACATATTGTTGGAGTTAATATTCCTTCTACTGGGCTCTATTTCTATACAATAGCATAAACTAGGTCAGTTTATGAATAGAAATGAATAATTACAAACTTGTAAAATACCTAACGTAAATTGAACAATTTATGGATATAATCCATAATAATAATAAAAAATTCTTTGAGTAAGTATATACTCATAATCCCTTCATAATGGTTAGTAAAGAAAATGAGAATTATCCTAAGCATATCCCCCGGGAGTGTCGTAACCAAGAGTGCAGCAAGGCTCGTTCTCATGCACCAGTTCCTGTTCGAGTCTAGATCAAAGCGGTGTTTTCGGGTTTTACCCCTAGGTACATTTGTGCCAGAGCCGCCTCTACCTGCTCGTATCCAGATAGGGATGTATTTCTCTGAAAACTCACAAAATCTTTACAATACCAAAATTCTAGAAAGTTCTTCTATATTAATCCTCAAAGTTCTTCTTAGGTCTCTATGCTCTAATCAGAGTTTATCAAAATCTAGCTTCCAAGGTTTGTACTAAACTTCCTCTGATACCAACTGTAACGCCCCGACCCTAGTTACCCAGAGTTGGTGCATTATTACATAACATTGGCATGATCACAAAAGATCAAGTCTCAAAATACCGATTAGTTTAGTAGCCTTGGAATCACTAGATAAATTCATCCGTCTTACATTACATCATAAAATGAAAACTACGACAACATAGTCTCCATAGTCCACACTCATATCCCCTCATACTATCCTGGTAGTTCATTCATAAATTTCTTCTTCACATCCTGGGAAAAATAAAATATAGAAATGGGTGAGCTCAGATGCCCAGTAAGGATAACAATATCGCAGAAACTTTCATAAATAAGCATAAACATTTAAGGCAATGTATGACTAAAATAAAAGCCTTTTAAACTTGGACTTCAGCATAATATGGCAAATATAAAATGAAATAATTCCATTTATTTATTCACATGGATATTATACTAATCGAATAATAACATGAAATATCAACAACCACTTTCATAATGATGGAATGCATAATGCCAGACTATAATAACCACATAGTCAAGGCCTCGTTCCAAGACTACAAATAAGAATTTTTCAAGGTCTTGTGCCAAGACACTAGTTTTTCTCATGAGACCTATCGATGCATCGAGGATCTATAGCGGGCTCCACCCGTCACTTATTAAGTCCAATGCATTCCTCATATGAACAGGTTTAAACATAACATAAACATTCGTATTAAAACTAGCATACGAAATGTCAATACTTTCTCCATAAACCATGAATGGTATAAAAATAACACATCAACAGTCAAACATATCACAAAACCTTTAATACAATATTGATGTTTTGTATCATAATAAATCAACTTCAAATAATCTTAAACTCCGTCAAAGGATGTTGACATAGATGAAATCAAAACTATTTGATAGAAATATCTCTTTTTTAATCATTTAAAAGTCACATAATTATAAAATAAAACATTTAATTTGAAAATATCCTTATAATATTTTAAGGGAAGCTTCGATGAGTTTATAATGGTATAAAATATCTGCACCCGCCGTATAAGTTAAAAAAGACATTATTACCTTAATTTTGTCGAAAACGTTAAAAAGGACCTTGTTTGGAAAAGTACGGAAAGATTCCTTTATAAACATCTTAAAAAAGTCAAAAAAGGGTATAAATGACTTTAACCCATATTCTATAAAATATTAATAATTTTTTAAATACATTTTTAAGAAACAAGGATGTGGATGATAAAGAGGTCCCAGTAGATAATTATGTATAAACAACCTCAGATAATGAAGAGATTGTGAAATAAACCCTTACATTATACTTTTCCTTGGTCGAGGGTAGGCTAACCTCCTGTATAATAGTTAAATCATTGTTATTAAATTATACAATAATCATATATATATATATATGATATCATATATGATCTTTTAATATTACTTTGTTAATAATATTTTAGTATTATCGTCGTTTTGGGTGTTAACTGATTTGTTTTCCTTTATATGTTTTGTTACGTAAGTCGTATTTGTTATGGATAGGTTGTATCTTATTCATATCCAGAATGACATCAAGTACTTAAACATTAATTTTAATCATAAAATGAGAATTAGTCTTTAATGTATATGATGGGGGAATGAATCTCATCGTGTTCGTGGAGACGGTAATCCATACGTACGCATGAACGCTACTTCCATTTCATTTTTCATTTTAAAAGGAATAAAAACCAAATGATACATAGGTATATTATTATTCCAGTATAATATAATATCTTATATATGTTACTTATGTTCATTAACACCATCCTTTATACGTTCTATGTATGGTACGAACGAGTCATATCACTTTGAGGGGGCGGTAGTGCGCACTTCCTCAAATAAAATTATCGTATATATATACAACATGAAATGAATAATGGTATGATATAAAATGGAATTAAATAAGATTATATATAAAATAAATATCATTAATATCATATTTAATTACAGTTCCATCATAATGGCCACCATGAGAGGTGGTAGGAGATAATTGAACAATCATCGTTTCGTGAGGGGTTTGATTGTCATCAACAGAAACATTATGTTCTTCACCCCTTATATGGAGGTGTGTGTAAGTGTAGTTCTAATACTTCTCATAAATATATCCTAGTATATTTATGATACTGGTTTTCTTACAAAAGAAAATAATAAGAAGATTTTAGGGGTTGGAGAAGTAAAATAAAATAAAAGAAGCTAAGAGAAATTGTTACCTTTAATTTGGGTAACTCCTTTTGGTTTTAACCAAAAATGACTCTTGAAGTGCCTTCTGCCTAAGGTAAGGATTCTAGGAGGAGTATAGGGATTTAGGGAGATTAATTGGGTAGAGTTTGGACAAGAAAAAAGGCTTTAGAGGTGTGATGAATTGGTTAGAAGTGGTGTTCTTTTATAAGGGGGAGGAGGGGCTCTTTAGGAAAAACTTAAAGTATTATTTTATAAAAAAATAATATTCAGTTTTTAATTGATACAAAGTGGATTATTCAAATTATAAGGTGGGGGTAGGTAGAAAAAAACTTAATCAATAGGTTTTAGACAGGTTTGGGTCACTTTATTAACCTTATCGTTTTGTTTTAACTCTTAGTTAATTAGTTTGACACTTACCATGTCACTTTGTATTTTTATATTATATAGTAAATAAAATTACTATATATTTCTAGGCGACCCCCAAGAGGTCCATTAATGATAAAAATATCATTATATAAGTCCTTTGGACAAACCTTATATTTTTATGAATAGAATATGAATTATTAATATAATATTTTTAAAAAAACTCTTTTATGTCAATTTTGACACTATTTAATAATTGATTTTTGTTAAAGTCTTAACAACCTTATTAATTCAAAAAAAATCATTTAGGAAATACTATCATGTCCTATTAACCTATAAAATTCATGGATGATATCAAAACTTTCAAATTATATTTATTTTAACATTTATAATACCAATTATTTGATTCTTGCATTAATAAGGAAAATACTGCATCATTATTGTATCATAAATAAATTTAATTATTCAATGTATAAAAATTATAAATAAAATAACATTATGTAGGAAATCTTTTTATATTTCTAATTAATATTTATAGTTGAAAATACAACATAAATAACCCTATGTAAAAAATGGTTTGCGAAAAGATATATGCTTATGTCATTTTTGCATTTACTTTAACTTAATTAATATAAAGTGTCATAATCACTTACAAGTGGCTTCATGGGGTCCCAAAATCTACCCAAAAATGACAATGGTCGGAAATGTATCAACCCATATGGTTAGAACACGTTTTAGGGTAATTTATTATTATTATAATATTATTTTTAACCATTGTTTACCGGATTTACCCTTTAACCATGGTAAATAAAATATTTATGAAGTAATTATTCAAAATGTCTAAAAATAAAATTTATCTATTTAAAAAATTTTAACCTCCTGATTCTAAATATGGAATCCATTTTTCTAAATTCAAAACAAATAAGTGGCAGAAATTAATTTAAAATTAATTCCCATTGTCGAAACAAAAAGCGTGTTTTTGACAAATAATAACTATCAAAACATTGACACTTTCTTATGTCCAGTATAAATATTGAATTATGTTGAATTGCAAAAATTGGATTAAATGGTAAAATTATATTATCTAATTAGACTTTAAAATCACTCAAATGCATAATTTATCACTATTAATTATTTTTATTAAAAAATGTGTTTTTAATTAAAATTTAGTAATTTTAATTATTCATCAAAATATGAAAGTTATCAGAAAAGTACCAAACTTTCACCCTAAGATAATTTAGATATTAAGAATCCAAAAATGAAGTCTATTTTACCAAATTAATAACATAAAAGTTGCATTTATTAATTTAAAATTAATTCCCTCTATTAAAACCAAAAGGCGTATTTTTAAGAAATAATAACTATCAAAAGTTTGACACTTGTTTATGTCCAATTTTAAAGTGAAATTACTTACAATGAACATAATTGGATTAAATGGTAAAAATATATTCTATTTATACTTCCATACCATTAAAATGTATAATTTAACAATATAAATTATTTTGATTAAAAAAGTTGTTTTCTGTTAAAATATATTATTTTTCACTATTCACCGAAATATGAAAGTTATCAGAAAAACACCAAAACATTATTGAAACTAAATTCTTATGTCAAAATTCTAAATAATAATTTTATTTTGTTAAATTTAATATATAAAAGTTTCAAATATTGGATTTAAAAAGGTTTTCCCATTAAAAGGCGATAAAATTGCATTTTTTGAAAAATACTTCTTTTATCTGAAAAAAATGTATTTGTTCTTAAATTGTGTCTAATAAACTCATAATATGGATTCTAAAATTATAAGGATTATATAAAGTTCAAAATTCAGTTAATATTATTCATAACTGCTTTTGAACGGCTTGTTTGGTAAGTCATGGTGCGCTAGAACTCGGTGTTGTGTGTAGTGAAAGTTATTGAATTACTTTGAAGAAATAACATACTATGAAATCTTGGGGTGTTACAGTTATTATGAGGGTAAAAAACAATTGGCATGTTTTTATTGACTATAGGAAGCTAAATCAACCCACCCACAAGGACAATTTCCCCCTCACATTTATTCATCAAATGCTTGAGATGCTAGATAGGAAGACACTCTATTGTTTGTTGGATGTAGTTTTTGGATATTTTCAAGTTTATATGGCTCCAAGAAATCAGAAAAAGGCAAAATTCACTTTCCCATTTGGTACTTCTTCTTACAAAAGGATGCCATTTGGAATTTCAATTTCCCTAGGTACCTTCCAAAAATGCATGGTGATTTTTTCATATTTTATTGAGACATTCACGGAGGTATTTATGGGTGATTTTATAATGTTTAGATATTCATTTGATGAATGTATATTTAGTTTGGGAATGTTATTGAATCATATTATTTAGAATAATCTGGTTTTGAACTTTGAAAATTTTAATTTCATAGTATACCATGGCATTGTCTTAGGGAATGTAGTGTCAAAACATGTAACAGAGAGTGATATATATAAGGTTGATATTATTTAATTATTTCCATATCCTACATGTTTGTGTGATATTCAGTTATTCCTTGGTCATGTTAGGTTTTATCGATGCTTCATTAGATATTTCAGTAAGATCTCTCTACCATTCTCCCGATTTCTTAAAAAAATATTGACTTTTATTTTAATGATTCATGCAGGGTGTCATTTAATGTGCTAAACAAACGTCTGGCCACTTCACAAATCATATAACCCCTATAGTGGGATATTTATTTTCAGATTATGTCTAATGAATCACTTTTGGATTTTTCTTATTGCATAGGGTGTAAGGGAGGTCCCATGTGATTTCTTATGCATTGAGTGATTTAGATTAAACCTAAGAAAATTACATCATAATGTAAAATTATTATCTTTCTATCATATTTTCTTTAAAATAATTATATTTATACTTATTGGGGTCTAAAGTAGTTGTTTTTTTCTAACCATGCATATCTGAGGTACCTCTTAAAGAATCCAAATTTGAAGCTCAGGCTTATCCAATGGATAATCCCTCTTTAAAAATTTTATATTGATATAAAGGATAAGAAGTGGTCATAAAACGTGGTTTTATACCACATGAGTATGATTAATCACATGATAAAGGGTAACAACTTGAACCAAGTACCACTTTTGGTCACTCTTCTCGATGATCATCATTATGCACTCTCAGGTACGCATCTTTGGAATGACAATTTAGTAAACTACCATGATGACACTAAAATTATTACAAATTTAAAGAAATGTCAAGACCAAAAATTAATGAGTGAGTCTAGGTTTTATGTTTGGGATGATCCCTACCTCTGGTGTATATGTAGTGATCAAGTTATTTGTATTTTTATTCCTAGTCATGAGTTTGAGTCTATTCTACATTTATGCCATACAGTTTCATATAAAGGACACTTTAGACCCCCAACAAACTGCAAGAAAATTTTTAGACTATATATTATATTGGCCAAGATTATTCCACGATGCTAATAATTTTTGTAATTTATGCTCACAGTTTCAACACATTGAAAACATTTCAAGTATACATGGGATTCCCAAACAACCCATATTAATCTTTGATATTTTTTATGTATGGTGAGTTGATTTTATGGTTTCTTTTACAAGTTTGTTTAGTATTTTTATATTTCATTTTCTATTTATTGTTTTAGAAAAATGGTGTAGGCCAAGTCCACTAAAACTAATGATTCTCTTGTTGTAGTAGATTTTGTTAAGGAACATATTTTTTACAATTTTGGAGTACTGATGGTCATCCTTAGTGAATAAGGGACACACTTTTGCAATCATAATTTTGATTCCATCATTCATAAGTATGGGGTGACATAAAAAACATCAATACTATACTGCCCCAAAAAAAGGCCAGGTTGAGGTTTCAAATCAAGAGTTGAATCAAATTGTTGGTCATAGTGGATACTCAAGAGGGGGTGAATTGAGTTCCAATTAAAAATTTCTATTAAAAATATTTCTTTTAAAAATACCCCAATTTAAATAACAAGATAAACTATAGTGAATTTTCAATATTATAAAGGTTTAGTTAGGTTATCAAGAGATTGATTAGTTCTCAGTTAATCTAATATGGAGATTAGATTAGATTTTAAAACTAAACTACTAGTTTACAATAAATACAAACACTTTCTAGTTTAACTATCAGAGTAACTCGAAAATAGATTTGTATTTAAAGTAATTAGAAGCAGAATATAATATGTACTTTAAACTTAAATAAGATGCACAGCAGGTTTAACCAAGAGGTTCAGTCTCAAGCCCAGACTTAGTCCTCTCAAACAGTTTTATATAAACTTATGATCCACACCCTGGATCAGGGTAAACAATAGTACACAGACTGTCCAGGTACTAAGACCTCTACCATATTTCTATGTGGGAAGACAAAAACAATAGCACACAGGCTATCCAGGTCACACTTAAACTCTACCACAATTCACAGTGGGAACTAAAAGGATTTAGAAGGTTTGAGTGAGGATTTTAGACATCCTCTAGTTATGATCAAGAGTCAGTGTCTGTCTAAGATGAACAGAATCACACAGAGTACTCAAAAAATAAATAAGAAAATCACAACAGAGCTAAAAAGATATGAGAAGGGTTTAGAAGGATTTGGGTGATGGAAACGTATCTATGGACTCCTTTTGGATTGAGAAGATGTTGTTTGAGTCCTTCTTTGAATTTTTCTAAAAAACAAAGTGTCGTAGTTCCATTCCTTGAATTCCCTATATTGAAGTTTTGCTCGAGGTTACAATAGGCTTTGTAGAACAACAATGTCCCTCAGCTTCCAGCAAAATTTCTTCTCTTCCTTTAAGCTCTGGTGCATATGTTCTTTTTGTATCATATTCATATCTTTATATATCACCACACCTATCATCTTTTTTCACTTCTTTTCCGCAAAATTTTATGCACAGATTTTATCTTTCCTTTTATAGCTCAAGTGGTCCGACAAAAAGCATGATTTCTTCTACAGGTACAAGGTACAGTTCCCTGACATTCACTAGACATTATTAAATTAATAATAGTTGCATTAAAAGTACCAAATATGACCGTTATTAATAAACAAACATAAGTAGGGTTTAGAGAAATGGTGCCTAGTTTCCATCGGTATCACTCTCCATCAGTGGGATTATAATGGTGGACTTGAGTCAGTATGTCTTATGTCGGTAGTTGTTACTCTTTATAACAGTATCTCTATGTATCGGTAGATCTTTCCATCAGTATCTCTTTTTATAGATATCTCTTTTGTACTGGTGGAATTCTTGTATCGGTAGACTTTGTAGCGGTATCCGTCTGTCTGTATCAGCAAACTTGTATCGATAGATGTCTGTCGGTATCTTTTTGTATCGGTGGACTTTGTCAATCTGTATCGGTAGTCTTTGTCTCTCTGTATCAGTGGACTTTTTCTGTCTATATCGGTGGCTGTGTATTTGTATTGGTGGACTTCATATCGATAGTTGTGTACTAGTGACCTTGTGTCACAGGAAGCATGGTCTATCAGTGACCTTTACTTATCAGTAGACTATGTACTGGTAGGTCTGTATCAGTGACTCAACACTTAATACTTATATGTTCTATGTAAATCATATTCATATTGAGTTAGTAACATTCCTAAACAAGTATAAACATATATAACCATTGATTAACAAATTCCAATGATCATTTTGATATTTTATCAACTTAATAATATGATGTCATAGATTTAATGAATAATTAATATAAAGATAAACATTATTTGGGATTATAAAAGCATGTTGAAACATAATTGAGATTATCAAAATAGATGAGGTCAATAATCTCCCCATTTTTGAAAATCAAAAATTATTATATTGTAATCCAAAATAATCAGTAATGTATCAGTATAAAATAAAATGGTTTTTATTTCTCAGTGAGTAATGACATTTTCAAATGTGAGATTTTAAATGTATCATAGGTAAAACTAGAAAATAAATGTACCAGAGGTAAAATATATTAGTCTTCATATCAATAGAATATATTAGGATTCATATCATAGTTCTCCCCCTTTTTGATTAGAAAAAAATAGTAAGCAATAGAAATACAGGAAAAGATAATGACATCATGTATATTTCTTGAGGCAAAAATATAGAGAGATATAAAATTGAGGAAAAAAGAATACAAGTGATTCCTATCAAATTGCCTAGCCACTAATCAATCCACCTCCTCAGCATGTGATTTTCCCTTGGGATCAGAAGAGGATTCAGGATTGGTGGATGCAGGTGGAGGCTTTGGAACACCAGAGATGATCAATGGAGGTTGAGACACTGATACACTTCCTATCTTGTAATGTGTAGCTCTCTATGTGATCATAGGAGTGAGACTCTGGATTGCTTGGGATGGAGTCATCTGAGGAATGGAGGCAGACTGAGCAGAGGCAGGCAGAGCTGGAGGTGCAATGATAGGAGTTCTGTCTACATGAAAAAATGGCAGCAATAGATTCCTAAAGTCCATAATGATTCCTCCTCCTCTTTCTATAGCATAAATTAAGTCATCCTTGTTCTCCATAAATTTATCTAGAGCAGGAGTCAACTCCCTGAGCTTCCTCACTTGTTCTCTGAAATCTTGAGTGACTGGAGGTAGTTTCATGTTCTCTAATAGAAGCTTGAAATGGTTGTTGAGATGATGCTTGGTATAAAATTTCTGAAATTAGAGATCAATATTATCTTTGATTTATTTTTGGGTAGCAGTAGCATCCCTCATATACTCCTGAACAAATTTTCTGATATCTCTTGAGGTAGACAGTACTTGAGAATCAACTGAGCTACTGGTACTAGCCTGACTAAGCACCTCTTTCAGCACAGTTCTAAACTAATCAATATCTACTGAAGCACTGGGTGAACTAAGGGGTTTGACATTGAATGCAATAGTTTCCTTGAAATATTGGGTCAAACTACTTATCAAATTCTTGAAAACAAAATCTTGTGTACTGACATGCTCTTTGATATTCTTTTTAAATGCTTCAAACACATCCAAAAACTGTCTTACTACACTCTTGATATATTTTATGTCAGCAGCAACTTAGGTTTGGGAACTAGTCAAGGTATATAAAGAATCAACAGATTGATTCAAAGCGCTAACTATCTCTGTCCAAGTTTCAATCTAAGTAAGACACACTTTGACTTCATTCATCGTCTCTGCCACAGTGGTTCAAACAATACATCCAAGAGAGAGTTCAAATGATTTTTCCATTTTGCTCAGCTCTTCAAAAAAAATAGCTCTTTAAGTCTGCAATAGATTCAGTCCAAGTCTCCTTCATCTCAGCCTTTAAAGACTCAAGATCAGCCTTAGTAACCAGATTGTCATGTACAACTACAGGTTCTCTTTCTGACTCAATACTAGCCACAGATTCATTCATAATAGATTGAATGGATGATATTAAAGATTTTTCCATTCTTTTTATCTCTTCCACAAATGAGGTCTTAAGATCAGACTTCAACTGGTCTAGATCAGCTTTTCTTACCACATACTTGGGTAAAAACATAGAGAGGATATTATAGTTAACTTGTGGTCTATTGATGGGTGTCTCATCTTCAGAATCAGGATAGTCCAACCCACAAACTATAAAACTTGGGTCTTCTACCCAGTCTTCAATTCCATTAGCTACTAAAACATTTTCAAGTTGGGTTGGATGCTCCACCTCAATTTTTTCATTCTCCTGTATATGTATAGCAATAGCACCCTCAGCAGCTCGGTCTTCCTCAGAAGAATTCTCCACAACCATTTCCATTTCTCCAACAGAAGGCTCATCAAGAATGGGTGCAGATTCTTCTATCTCGACCAAAACAGCCTCTATAGGCATAGTAGAATTCCCAATCAGTGGACTTAAACTCAAAATACTCTCATTTGAACTATTAAAAACATGTTCTCCACTTTCATGGACTTCTTCCTCATTCACTGGAGCAGACTGGTCTTCCTCATCAATAGGGGATTTTTCATTGCTTATTCCCAACATAGTTTCCTTTCCATATGATACAACTTCAGCAACTGGACTTGGAGACAAGTCTGGATCCCCTCCATCACCTACAAATGTATCGTCTTCATCAGTATCATCACTATACTGAGGCTACACTTCATCAGGTCCAAGACCTGGATCTCTCTTATCTTTTGGCCTATTAGGATGGTCAACAGGGTTAAACTTATCATAAACCCTCTCATAATCAATTTCCCACTGCCTTTTCCATGGGTTCCACCCAATCTTCATATATTTACAAATTGTTCTTGTGATGCAAAAATTGTTCCTTACCACCACTGTCTCATCTTGAGACTGAGATACTCCCTTCACTTTGATCATAACCGAAATTAACTTGGAAAAGAATAAATCATTAGACTTTGATTTGGGCCTAGTCATATCCTCGATCTGAATCCTTAATAGTCTACATAGATTCACCTCTACACCATGTCTTAATAGATGCAACAAATATATATCTTGATACCTCAGATTTGCAAAGTCCCCTCATCTTGGACTTAGCACATGTTGGATGAACTTTAAAATCAATCTATTTTCTCCATCCATCTCTGCAACCACTACTTTCCTTTATTTGCCACTACTGGTGAGCTCTTCCAAGGAAATTTCATAATAAAAAATTTCACTGGTAGGAGGAATTGTCTTCAAGAAATACCCAAAAACGCCTTCATGTGGGACTTTCAAACATTCAACCCATTCAACAGAGGAAAAGGATATTTCATTTCCATTCACAACTAAAACCATTCTATTCTCCTCATTAGATTTATCAAAGCACACAAATGCATAGAAATCTTTTACCAGCTTGGGATAATAGGGGCCACTGTTGTTTGCAAAGCATCTGATCCATCCCTACTCCTCCAATACTCTTAGGGTCGGTGATTTTCTTGGCATAATACATTATGCACACAACTCCTTATCGATTATAATTTCTCTATTCTACAAATGCGGGTTCACTGTATTCTTCCCTAACCTTGTTCTACTGCCACTGCCACTAGCTTCAGGTCCTGTTTTCTGCTTCTTCACACTCGGCTCATCACTGTCATCCCTGACTATCGGGAGTTTTGTTCTTTCCATCTCCAATCGAGGTACTTGGGGTTATGCGTAATGCGGGGGTTCGAGAACTTGGGTTTGAGAGAGAGGAGTTCATGGTGGATTGAAATGTAATTTAGGCTTAGTTTTTATCATTTAGGAATCACAATGTAATAAAAACAATATATTGAGAACAATTAAGAGTTTCGGCTAAAGAAAACGAAAAATTATACAGCGCAATACATATTGGTGATAACTACCGGTAAGCACCCAAACAGTGATATTTACCTATCGTTGAGGTCTCTCTAATGGCGAGGTGTCTCTTGTGGTGAGGTGTGTCTAGTGGTGAGGACTCTAGAAGTGAGGACTATAGCAGTGAGGACTCTAGCGGTGATGTGTTCCTAAAGGTGAGGTGTGCCTAACGGTGAGGTGTACCTAACGGTGAGGTGTGTCTAACGGTGAGGTGTGCCTAACGGTGAAGATTTGGCTTATACAAAGTTTATCATTCCTAACTCATGTCTAATGTAACTTAACCTATATGAACTTAAAGGCTTGGTGAATATGTCAGCTAATTGTTGTTTAGTACCTATAAATTCAAGAGTAATATCACCCTTTTGGTAATGATCTCTCAAAAAATGGTGCCTTACATCAATGTGTTTGGTCCTAGAGTGAGACACGGGATTCTTATAGATGTTAATCACCCTAGTGTTATCACAGTTTATAGATACATGTCTAAAATGATATTCGCAGTCCAATAATGTATGTTTCATCCACAGAATTTGTGCACAGTAACTACCAGCAGCAATATATTCTGCTTCAGTAGTGGACAATGCAACAGAGTTCTTCTTTTTACTACACTAAGATATCAGGGACTTACCTAGAATATGACATGTTCCAGAAGTTATCTTTCTATCTAAATTGCAACCAGTTCTGAATAACTTATTAAATAGATTGATTTTACTTTTGGATAAAATAATCCTAATTTAGTAGTATGTTTAAGATATTTGAAAATTCTTTTAACAGCAATCAAGTGTGACTCTTTTGTATTAGCTTGAAATCTTGCACACATACACACACTAAACATAATATCTGGTAGACTAGCAGTAAGATATAGCAGACTCCCTATCATACCTCTCTAGTTGGTTTGATCCATTGGTTTTCCAGTTTCATCAGCATCCAACTTACAATTAGTACTCATAAGTGTATCACTTTCCTTAATACAATCTAAACCAAAATGTTTTAAAAGATCCTTTGTATATTTATTTTGATTTAAAGTAATACCATTTTTATTTTCAAAAATTTTAAATCCAAGAAAATATTTGAGTTCTCCCATTAAACTCATTTCAAATTCATCTTGCATACTCTTTGAAAAATCAATACATAAGGCATTCTTAGAAGATCCAAAAATAATGTCATAAACATAGATTTTTACTATCAAAACATCTTTGTAAATTCTTTTAATAATGAGAGTTGGATCAGCAATCCCTTTAGAAAAACCTTTTAAAATAATAAAACTACTAAGTCTATCATACCAAGCTCGTGGGGCTTGTTTTAAACCATATAAAGCTTTAGAAAGCTTAAAAACTCAATTTGGAAAATGAGGATTAGTAAATCCAGGTGGATGTTCAACAAAAAAATCTTCAATTATAAAACCATTTAAAAAGAACTTTTAACATCTATTTCATATAACTTGAAATTCAGATGAGAAGCACAGGCAAGTAGAATCCTAATTGCTACTAATCTAGATACAGGTGCAAAGGTTTCCTCATAGTCTATTCCTTCCTCTTGACTATACCCTTGTGCAACTAGCCTTGCTTTGTTTCTAATGATATTTTCTGATTCATCAACTTTATTTATAAAAACCCATTTAGTGTATATGTTTAAAGTTTCCTTAGGTCTATCAACTAATGCCAAGACTTTATTTCTTTCAAATTGATTTAATTCTTCTTGCATAGCCATTATCCAAAATTTATCATTGATTGCTTCATTGATATTTTTAGGTTCTAACTATGAAAGAAAGTCTTGATGTTCAACCTAGTTTCTTAGAGAAGCTCTAGTCTATGTCCCTCTATCTAAATCTCCTACAACAGCATCTAAAGGATGATTCTTTAGAATCCTAGTTGATCTAGTAAAGGTAGGACTAGAAATTTCAGGTTCTTCTCTATGCTCGGGTTCACCAGAAGCAGATTATGGAATATTTCCAAAAATGTTTGTCTTTACAACAGGTTCATTGATTTTATCATTAAGGTCCCAAATAGACAGATCTTCTTCAAGATTTTCAAGAGAATATTTAGGTTCATGCGGATCAGTTTCATCAATTTTGATGTGAACAGATTCTTCCACACATTTGGTTCATTTGTTAAAAACTCCATAAGATTTATTGGTTATAGAGTAACCTATAAAGATTCCCTCATCACTTTTATAAGAAAAATTG
The DNA here is from genome assembly GCA_963277665.1 of Viscum album. Lineage (NCBI taxonomy): Eukaryota > Viridiplantae > Streptophyta > Magnoliopsida > Santalales > Viscaceae > Viscum > Viscum album. Next base: position 645,876,118 of record OY728158.1, on the reverse strand, counting down.
TCAATATTATCCTTAGTATTGAGAATAAAGACTTTGCAACCAAAAACTCTGAAGTAACTAACTTTAGGTTTCCTATTATTCCACATTTCATAAGAGGTATTCTTAAGAACAGTTCTAATCAAGACTCTATTTAAAATATAACAAGATGTATTCACAGCTTCAGCCCAAAAATAAACAGGAAGGTCTTACTAATTAATCATAGTTCTTTCAATTTCCTGAAGGGTTCTATTTCTTCTTTCTACTACACCATTCTGTTAAGGTGTCCTAGGGACATAAAAGTTGTGACTATAGCCATTATGTGAGAAGTAAGATTCGAACTCATGATTTTCAAACTCACGACCCTGGTCACTTCTCAAGGTCTAAATTTTAAGTCCACTTAGGTTTTCTAAAGACTTGGAATATTTCATAAAATAAGAAAAAGCTTCACTTTTTGTGAGAAAGAAATTATACCCAAGTGTATCTAGAAAAGTCATCTACTAAGACATAGACATAGTGCTTCCCATTTAAACTAGAACCTCTATAAGGTCTAAACAAATCCATGTGAACCAACACGAGATGTTGAGAAGTTGAAACTTCTTTCTTTTATTTAAAAGAAACTTTATATTGCTTTCCCTTTTGACAGGGAGTACAAAATTTTTCAGCTGGAAATTTTAGTTGAGGTAGGTCTCTAACTAAATTTTTCTTAGTCAATTTCTTAAGTGAATGAACATTACAGTGTCCTGATATTTTGTGCCATAGCCAATATTCTCTATGAAACTCATTTAAACAGGTAACCATTTGTTTGGCTAAATAATTTAAATCTACAGCATAAACATTTTCATTTATTAAGGAAGAAAATACTAAAACATTTTTAGAATTAAAAACATTACAAGCATAATTTTAAAATTTAACATTGAAACCATCATCACACAACTAAGAAATTCTTAACAGATTGTATTTTAATCCATAAAAAAATAATACTTTATAAATTAAAATTGAATCAGTGTTACCAATCTGGCCTAAGTCGATGGATTTTCCTTCTAAATTGTCACCAAAGGTGGCATGCCCTCGATCAACCTTGATTAAAATTTTGAAACATGAGTAATCTCCAGTCATATTCCTTGAACATCCAATGTCTAAGTACCATATCTTCTTATAGGAACTCTTCAAGCAATTCCCCTACAAAACAGGTTTAAACATAAAATGATTTTGGTACCCAGATTTTCTTGGGTCCAGAATGGTTAGCAAGAAAAACTTTTGGTACCCAGATTTGTATAATGGGTCTCATAAAATCAATAGATTAAAAATATTTTCAAATATAAACTTTGTTTGATCTATAACTATGTGAATAGGTAGTTTAGGCATAGGAATTTCCAAAACTGGAACTAGCAGCATACTGTCCAGATTTAGGAATAAATTTATTCTTAACAAGCTGTCTCTTTCCAGGTTGATAGCCTAAACCAATAGTATACTTTGGTGAAACTTTATTTCCAAGCATTTGAGTTAGAGTATTATTTCCATTTGTGACTTTATCTAAATCTATTCTAAGTTGCTCATTGGACAATTTAAGTTTAGTATTCTCCTTTAACAGTTTAGAATTCTTTTCATTTTCTACTTCTAATGCAGATTCGACAGTGCTAGTTAAAGCATATTGTTTCTTTAATGACTTGTACTTATCTTTCAGCTCATTACAAGTATCTTCTAACATATTACAGTATTCAAATAAATCTTCACTAGACATGTTTTCAGAATCAGAATCATCTCCAGAATAATAAGAATTTAAAGCATGAGTATCCAATGTTACCTCAAAAGTGTTTGTCATGAAACACATATTAGCTTTTGGAGATTTTTCATCCTGAGTGGAGTCAGAATCACTTGAAATGTCTTCTAAATCACTCCAGGTTTCTTTAATAGCTTTCTAATATTTGTTGTCTCTGTACTCATTTTTCTTCTTGTATTTTTAATTTGGACAGTCAGCTTTTACCTGTCCTTTCCTCTTGCATTCATAACAGACTATGTCATCACTTTTATCAGTCTTTTTCCAGTCTTTCTTCCACTGAACTTTATTATCATACTTTCCCTTTTAATTGGATTTTATGAAAAACTTCTTCTTTCTATAAAACTTATTAAATCGTCTGGATATCTGAGCCATTTCTGCATCACTGTTAGATGCACTCTCATAACAGCTTGAGCTATCACTTTCACTTTGAATTTTTCCTTTGTCCTTATTTTTTGAAGCATAGGTCTTGAAGGCTAAAGACTTCTTTATTGGTTCATAATCTTCTTCATTATTTACCTTCAGTTTTTCTTCATACATCATTAACATACCAATCATATCTTTAATAGGCAATGAACTTATATCAAACGATTCTCTTATTGAAACTGATGTGCCTCTCCATCTGTCTGGTAGACATCTGAGTAACCACATGATTTTCTCCTTTGTTGGAACAGCCTTTTCCAGTGAGCTCATTATATTTAAAATTTCGTTGAACCTGAGATACATGTCAAAAATAGGTTCATCGGGTTTCATTTTAAAGTTCTCATATTTAATAGTGTAAGTGTTTTGTCTCATTTTTTTAACATTGGTTGTTTCTTCATGAGAAACACCCAAAGTATCCCAAATTTCATAAGCATATTTACAAGTAGATATTCGATTGAATTCTTCATCTTCTAAAGCACAATACAGGGCATTCATTACTTTAAAATTATTATTGTAAGCTATTTTAGTAGGTTTATCCCAAATATTTCTTTCAGTTTCTGGGATCTTATACAGAGTCTCTATAGGAGTCCAAATGTCAAATCCCATACTTTCTAAATGAATTTTCATTTTCAGTTTCCATTGGGCATAATTAACACCATTAAAGAATGGTGGTCTGTTGGTAGCAGCACATTCTAATCTATTATCCATAATTAGATTTTAGCAAATATATTTAAAGAGATAAAATTTAGAACTAACAGAAATTTAAGATCTTTAAGATACAACTAAAATCACAGTTGAAAAATAGAGTGTTTGGAAATCCTTTATTAATAACAACCTCCGATACCAAATGTTGGTCGGAGTGGATACTCAAGAGGGGGGTTAATTGAGTTCCAATGAAAAATTTCTGTTAAAAATATTTCTATTAAAAATCCCCCAATTTAAATAACAAGCTAAACTATAGTGAATTTGCAATACTGTAAAGGTTCAGTTAGGTTCTCAAGAGATTGATTAGTTCTCAGTTAATCTAATCTGAATATTATATTATCTTTGGAAACTAACCTACTGGTTTAAAATAAATACAAACACCTTATAGTTTAACTAGCATAGTAACTCTAAAATAGATTTTTTTTAAAAGTAATTAGAATCATAATATAATATATACTTTAAACTTAAAAAAGATGCACAGCAGGTTTAACGAAGAGGTTCAATCTCAAGCCGAGAATTAGTCCTCTCAAAAAGTTTTATATAAACTATAATCCACACCTTAGATCAGGGTAAACAATAGTACACAGATTGTCCAAGTACTAAGACCTCTACCACAGTTCTACGTGGGAAGACAAAAACAATATCACACAGGCTATCCAGGTCACACTTGACCTCTACCACAATTCACAGTGGGAACTAAAAGGATTCAGAAGGTTTGAGTGAGTATTTTAGATATCCTTCAGTTATGATCAGAAGTCAGTGTGTGTCTAAGATGAATATAATCACACAGAGTACTAAAAAAGTAAATAAGCAAATCACAACAGAGCTAAAAAGATATGATATGGTTTAGAAGGCTATGTGTGATGTCAATGCAGCTCTGGACTCCTTTTGGATTGATCAGATGTTGTTTGAGTCCTTCTTTGAATTTTTCTGAGAAACGGAGTGTCGTAGTTCTGTTCCTTGACTTCCTTGTATTGAATTTTTGCCCCAGGTTGCAGTAGGATTTCCAGCATAGTAATGTCCCTCAGCTTCCAGCAAAAGTTCTTCTCTTCTTTTAAGCTCTGGTGCATATGTTATTTTTGTATCAGATGCGTATCTTCACATATCACCACACCTAGTAGCTTTTTTCACATCTTTTCCACACACTTTTATGCATATCTTTTTTCTTTCCTTTTATAGCTCAAGTGGTCCGACAAAAAGCATGATTGCTTCTGTAGGTACGAGGTATGGTTCCATGACATTCACCATACATTATTTTATTAATAGAAGTTGCATTGAAAGCACCAAATATGACTGTTATTAATAAACAAACATAAGTAGGGTTTAGAGAAATGGTGACTGGTTTTCATCGATATCTCTCTCTATAAGTGAGCTTGTAATGGTGTACTTGAGTCAGTATGTCTTATGTCGGTAGCTGTTACTCTTTATAACAGTATCTCTATGTATCGATAGATCTTTGCATCAGTATCTTCTTTTATCGGTAGCTCTTTTGTACTGGAGAAATTCTTGTATCGGTAGACTTTGTAGTGTTAGTCATCTGTCTGTATCAGCAGACTTGTATCGATAGATGTCTGTCGGTATCTATCTTTATTGGTGGACTTTGTCTCTCTGTATCGGTGGACTTTATCTGTCTGTATCAGTGGACTTTCTCTGTCTGTATTGGTGGCTGTGTATTTGTATTGGTGGACTTCATATCAGTATATGTGTACCAGTGACCTTGTGTCTTAGGAAGCTTGGTCTATCAGTGACCTTTACTTATCGGTAGACTATGTACCAGTAGGTCTGTATCAGTGACTCAACACTTAATACTTATATGTTCTATGAAAATCATATTCAGATTGAGTTAGTAACATTCCTGAACAAGTATAAACATAGATAAATATTTATTAAAAAATTCCAATGATCGTTTTGATATTTTATCAACTTAATAATATGATGTCATAGATTGAAAGAATAATTAATATAAAGATAAACCTTATTTGGAATTATCAAAGCATATTGAAACATTTTGGTGTGACTTTTTATAGATAATTGGTTATTTTTTTAAGATATAAATGTTTTTATCACTTTGAAACATTTTAGAAGATCGACACCCTTTGTGTGAGTAGTTTATGGGAAAATTATGTCACATAATATATCCACACAACTTTTCACCCAACCATAGCATGTGAATTTTTCTTACTCAATATAAGATAAATATAAGTTGGGTTACTATTTATAAGATCTCCAAAATGATTTTTCCATACATTCATTCCTTATTCAAGCATTTTCATTTTTATGCCATATTAATCTATACCTGTGTACCTGCTATCCAATTGTTGTACTCCATAATGAAAATAAAAAATCAAAAAAAAAAGTATAAAAAATACAAAAATATGGGTTGTGTCTTGGGATCATCAGAAACCACTCTTCCTCAAGCATTGATCTTATTATAACTATCACAATTAGTGTTATGAGGAGCTCAAACAAGGGTTGAGAGATGAGAATGATATTTGTTTCAAGTGAAACTTTTGAAAAAATAACAAAAGTAATAAATAAGCAGAGTGATGAAAAGTATAGCATATTGGGATATCTATGTTTAGAGATTCAGTATTGAATTCTAAGAATGACTAAGTGAGCGGGTCTCGAAATTTTAGTGAAAAATATGTAGGGTGGGTTTAGTGCATAGAATCATTAAGTAGAAGATTTTAAAATAAACTATATTTACTGGATAGAAAGTGGAAAGAATATAATGAAATAGTTGTCACACACACAAGGGGAGAGTTAGTGAAATTGTTGAATTTTGAATTATTTTTCTAAATGGGTATCATTCATCTCAAAAAAATTTGTTATTATATTATTTATTAGACATATTTTTCCATGATCACTAAGAATAACTCCTTGGTGTGATTTTTTCTTTGAACACATTGGTATGATGAAATAAATTTTTCTTTAATGTTAAATATTCATGAATTTGGAAATATTTCCATCGATAATTTTGAATATGTGACTTTTCTAAGGAGTGAAAATGATTAGGTGTGGAGGTGTGATCGCACCATGATTCATTATTTTATTTCACCTTCACACCACTATTGTAAATTGGTTTTGTATTGAAAATTACAAATATAATAAAAAATTTCAATTCCCATTTGATTCAGTTATTCAATTATTATCACAATTAATAAGGTAAATTATACTTTTATTGGTGATCTCATCAAAGGATTGGGTGATTTGGAGGGGTCAGAGAGGGTGCATAAGAAAAATGAGCTAAACTACAATGGAAGCCTAAGGACATTTTCCCACTATTTTAGATATTCCAAAATATATGTGCATCCAAATGGGATGAAATTTGTTATATGATCAACCACTCAGTGGGATACAACTAATCTCAAGACATGGAATCCCAATTCTTCCATCTTGTATCCCAACCAAGTTAATCATTCTAGAAAACTAAATCTGCATGGAGTCAAAAGTTAGGTTAGGTATTTTGACTATATATCTCATTTAAGATGTCTAATTTACACAAAATTTTCATGGTGATATTCAATATTCTTTTCAATATCTTTTCTCTTTTTCCAAGTCGAGCTAATTCTAATTACCATCCCAAAACCAAGACACAAGTGATATCTAGAAATATGGGTTCCCCAAACCACTTCCCATTTTTGATATAAAAGGGTACCATGGGAACGTCATTTAAGAGTTAAACCAAGGAGTGAAGTGATACAATTTTGGAGTTTCAGTGGATTCATCTCATCAACTTTAAGGTTATTTAATTACCTAAACTCAAAGGTAGATCTCTTTAATTAAGTATCCCTTCATCAAAGCCTTCTTCTCTTTCTTATGTTGTAATATTTGTGTTTTCATAATAAACATCTTCATTTCTCTTTCAATTATTTTTTTGGTTCAATTTTATTATTATATACTCATACTATTTGGTCTATAAATCAAGATTATAATTTTTTTTTGTTAGACCATTTCTAAATATTTTCACATGAAAAACATTTCTATAATGACTACACCTCCCAGGACAAGTAGTTTTTCTTAGTAATTGATATAATTCTCAACTTATTCACTTATTGGTTTTGAATAAATGAGATAATTTAATTCAATTAATATGATCCATGAATTTTTTTTTAAATAAAAATAAAATCATCAATTAATTGAGAAATTTACACAAAACTCATGCGGTCGAGTAATGTGTGAATTATGAGAGAACAATCTTAATCGGTAAAACTAAACCACACGATATCAATTTGTAGAGTTAAAATATAATACCCAAAGTCAATTAATACTCATTTATATAATTGATATTTCCATAATTTACCAATTACCATAATCTATCATTATAATATCAATAAAATTAGGGTGCTACGATTTCACGTTTCGAAGCTAGCCTAGATTTGAATTCATTTCATCATAGTGGTTAAGATAACTCATGTAGGGTTAGAGGGTTAAAAAATTATAGGATCATAATTAATTTGAGATTAATATAAATGATAATTATTAATAAATAATTGAAGATATAGAGTTAGGTTAATTACACCTTCTAAAAATAGTATTCAAAAAAAAACATATTCTCATTTCCTTTTCTTAATCTCATTTCAAAAACAAAAACCAAAAAAATACAATCTTCTTCCAGTATACTTCTTGTTGTTTTATAAATGATAAAAAACATCCCCATTCTTTTAAGTAGTGTGTTTAATTAATTTTATTTTATTTTATTTTATTTTCAAAATACCTTTAACATGTTATTGTAATTAATTCCTCCTTTGAGAGACGACCTTGGTCTTCCACTCTACTCCACAAAAATTAACAAAAACCACAAATCATTTGAGAGCACCCATGATAGTGCCTTCAAATAATCAAACCTCATATCAAATACCTACACTCTAATCATATAATAGGTAGCATCATTTCCTTCTACTCCTAAGCATATTCACACTATCCTTGGGACCACTGTATACTACATAAATGGGTAGTGTATGCACCTTTCTCTACCTAAAAGAAACTGTGTCGTGGATATGTAAGCCCCAGTGGTAGTATCATAACATTAAAAGAGTTTATTTTCATTTTAATGAGGGCATGTGGGATCCCCTTATCCTAATATCATCCTAAACTAATTGATAATGGGTTTTCTTCATTTATAAATCCTGGTTACGTCTGAGTTGTAAATCTTAAATATGCATGGCATTATATTCCTAATCAAATTATGTTTGACTGAAAGAAAATTTCCTATGTGCATGAAATTAAACTATATCCTTACCTTATTTGAAAAACATAATATGCCTCATTTGATAACCATTAGATGGTCCCCTGCCTTCTGGAAATCTTCTATGCATAATCCCCAAACCTTCTCTTGTTTTTGCTCTATTCACAGTATACGAATCTATACCACACTACATTAAATTGCATAGACCAGTCTTATCACATGACCTTAAATAGTGAAGTAAAACTACATGGGTTTTGATCTCAATATCCTAAAATGGTACATAGGATAACTCCCCCTAGGTTGAATACCAATACTACTATGAATCTGTTTAACTTCCCTATAAGGAAATAGCATAAAAATGTGATCATTACAACTAGAAACACACTTACACCCTTACAAGTCAAACTTGAGGTCCCCAATATACCTTTGTGTCACCATATAGTTCTAACCTATATTCGGCCCAGTATGTGATGAGAATATATTACCAGAATCTACAAAATACTTTAAAACTATGATCACCCATACGTGATGAGCATATGTGTGATATTCTACATTGTACTCTAATTATATGAAACTACCTCACTCATCTTTAAACTTGTGACCCTCCTAATACATTAGGATATATACCTCATGTGATGACCATGACATTTCCTAGGTGATGAGACTAGGAAGCCTTATGTGGGGATAATAAGTTTTCTAACACAAATAGTGTTGGATGCCTCTCATAACAAATAATAAATGTGAGTATCCATATATACAAGTATAGGATGATCAATGAAAGAAGCCTTGGATTCCTTATGCCCCTTGTAGAAGTTTCTCTCTAATAAACGAGGGATTTCTTGATTATTACACCTAAGATGTCTTATACATGATATTCCATCAACTACAAGTGGGGAATAATTTAACAGATTCTAAACACACAAAACATTCATATAATCCTAGACATACCCAACATCAGTATCATCTCAAACCATAGGTATTTTCGAGAACATGTCTCAAATATACGAGGGAGGCCCAGACTAGGAAAAAACACCATCACATAATATTATTCCAATAAAGGAGCCAACATCATCGACCATGGTGGTAGAGGTTTCCCACCTTTGTAAAGTGGGAATATGAGGCAACTACACAGGAGGGGTCATGACTTTTCCACGGATGTGGACCACTTTTGGGAGGAAAAATGACACCTAGTTCTTGCCTTAGATGAAATATCAAAAAAACAATACCCATTACTCTATAAAATTTTAGTTAGTTGTATTCTTATAAGTAAATATATTCCATATATTTATTGGTTAATATTTAAAATTTTATAATTATTATTTCAATATCGATGATTATTGATTACTAAGTCATGTTGGTTATGAATTGTATATTATATTCATTATTTAGTATAATAAATGAATTGGACATAATTATTGATGATTGGGGATTAATATATGTATCACATTGATATATTTAAATATGTCATTAGATAAACTAGATTGGGTATTTTTTGTATTCATAACCAGAAAAAAATCCCTATACACGAGTCCTTGACTGTAAGATCAGGATGTAAAAGATCATAATGTCTTGGCTTATGGTATGAAATTAGATATATAGTATTATGTATTTAATCATTAATGAGCCAATTATTTTTATTCACATGATATTTTCATTCTTATTATTATCCATAAATATGTTATTCTTTCAATTCCATTCTATTATAGTATTATTTTTAGTTTTATATTCCTTCCATGTTATGTTTTTCTCATCTTAGGCTTAGTTATGATCTTTATTTCTATCACTTATGTTTTCCCTTACTAATCATTTTACCTCACCCTTATTATGTTTATATTTCCATGGTTTATGAAGAAAACTTTTCACATGATATTTCTAGAAGGGTAGAATGCATAGATAATTTTTAGGGAGATGTTAAAGATTTATTATAGATTAAGAAACTTCTTATATAGTGTAAAAATGCCTATTTGATGAGAAATACATGGGATTTGTTAGTTAAAAAAAATTGAACTCTATAAAAATCTGAACCTAAAAATTATTTTGAATATATGTAACTCAATGTTTTTTTGTGATATTTTAATTATTAATGTTTAAAATTAGGTTGATTTGGTACATTTCAAAGCTGGTATGAAAAAAGGTATTTATGAGCAATGGATTTTGGGAGTGTGGTTCCGGAGCATCACGGTTGGTACTAATAGAGGGTTTAAATAAAGTTATATATTAGGATATCATTAATATAGAACAATTTAGTTGTCAAAAATTTCATTAAGGTTGATAATTTAAGATTGATCATGTTTTTAAAAGTATATATAACCCTTTTGGTTGGTTAAGGTAATAATTAATATTATTATTGTTTGGGGAATAGGATGAGAGAACTTTAGTGAAAAATATAAGGGATAATTCCAAATATAGATTAGTATTATGATTTTTTGTTAAATTATATATTTTTTGGTTCTCCTGGAAATGTATTCCTTGTTTGGATACATGAAAGTGGATACAATTATGGCACAGATACACCAATGGGTAATCACCCTAAAAATGGATGGTTAAGTATCAAATAAAACTTCACTATGATTCATGATGAGTGAACTTAGTATTACACACATATATATACACTCCTAAGGGATGTGCTTTGGTAAATTCATTTTCTCTTGATGAATCATCATGAAGGATTTCAAAAAAAATAGGTTATAAAACCAAATAGAGAATAACAATGGAAAAAATGTGAAAATGTAGAGAATCATGAGTTAAGTTATATATTAATTGATATGTTCTTTTAGTTATAAATTGTAAGTATAAATTTGAGTGCATAGGTTTCAATTATTTTTGAGCTTTTAATATTGTAATAAATTCATGGTAATTTTAGGATAGTTATTTCTTTATTAGGATAATAAGTACAAGAGAACCTAACATCAAGAAAATATGGTTGAACTAAAAGTATCAAAGTAGGAAATTAATGTGTCATTAGAAAATATATTATATGATTGATATTTATTATTCATATGATATCTTAATATTATTTCATTTATAATCATTTTGGGTGTAGTATTTGGTTAAAACAAGACCATAGAAATGAAGTTGAGAAATATAAAATCCTAGAAGCCACTATGTATTATAACTGAATAAAGGAGCATACTTAAATGTATGAGAATCTTAGTATATGCCTCTTATAATATAAAAGTTGAGCTTCCGAGTATTACCTAAGTTACTAAGGTTGATATCATAACAGAAATTAAATATTGATACACTTAGATATTTTAATTAGTTAGTGATATTAATCTATGATATTTTGTTATATTCTATAAATCATGAGGATTATATGAAAATCTATGGATTTTTATTCAATTTTTTTACTCTAAATTTATGGAAAAATATATTAAATGGTATTAATAACCTTTAAAAGTGATTAAATATTAAGTTAAGAATTTCTGTGATAACTATTGGAGAACACATGATTATGTATAAATCTTTGGTTTAATATATTCTTAGTCTTGAGGTAATAAAGGGTTGATTTATTTTGAAAAAAGTGATTTAGGTAGTATTTCTATACTTGGAATTTATTATTGATTTAATGAAAACATTATCCATGATATTTTTTATAAATTTTATCTCATTTGTTTTTTCTAGAGCAATATGCCAAGAGGGGGTTAATTTCAATTTAAAAATTAAAGCAGAATGTAAAGAAATTTTTTAAAATAAAACAATTTTGATGCATCAAAATAATAAAGAGATAATCTATTAAGTGATAGTTGATAATTAACTTTTAGTTATAAAGTTAATATCAAACTAATTTAATCATGAAAATGAGCGAATAATATTTATGAGAGTTTGTGAATCAATAAAAAATGATGAAAAGTGTAAAAGTAGAGAGATAGAGAGAGAAAACATTTTATAAGAAGTTTGAAAATTATTCGATGTGATCCCCTATATCTCTATCCCTAAACTTGAGAGTTCAATGATATAATTCACTTGATCTAAGTAAGGATCAATAAACTCATAACTAACATTGGTGGTTTGGAAAAACCCTCTATATATTAAATGATTTCCATGGAACTTGTTCTTTTTTTTAGTGAGAAATAGATTCAAAAAGGTGATGAGAGGAGATAGATTTTATTGGTGAAAACCCATTGGAATAACACTCAAAAAAATATTTGATAGATGATTATAAATTTGGATGATATATTTGAGAGTATGTGTGAGAGAATTTATGATTTTTGAGAAATAGAATTTTCTATTTGAGATGGTTTGATTATTATAACAATTCAGTATCAAATAAATTAGAGAGATTAATTGTTAACTGGTATATTCTTTAAAGAGTCCAAGAAGCTCTTTTAATAGGATCCAAGAGGTTGTGAATCTTCTAGAATTCATTGGGTACTAATGAAGTTGAATACGACCATAGTTATGGATTTTTAACAATAATAAATGAATTCTTAAAACTATTACCATGATGCAACCAGATACCAAGTATCCTCCACCAGGTAGTCAGTGGCCTGCCTTGAGACATTTGTACTTATTGATCTTTTCCCCGCTTCTTAGTAATCTCCCATCGGCTAGCTGGAGGACTTATAGAAAATCTGGATGATACATTCTTCACCACCAACTAGTTAGTGGGACTCCACTGGCTAGCTGATGGGTCTCTATTGATACAAGATATACTAGAAGCATTTCACAAGCTATCTAGTTCCCTATACATTGTAGATTTTGTTGTATTCACATCTCCACTATCAAGTGGATCCATCCTTTATTCCTTATAACACCTTCAGTGGTTCTTAACACATGTTTCCATGATCTTGAAGCATGTGAAGGATAGAATCAATCCCTAAACAAGGCCTAAAAAATCTTCAATATTTCATGAATTCTATCACTTTATATTCAATAAAAACACTAAAACTAAATTAAGTAAAATTATTAGAAAAATATGTGATTGTTTTATATCATGAAAACACTATAAGTGTGACAGGTTTTACAATCTCTTTCTTTTTGATGATCACAAACACTAAGTATAAAAAAGAAAAATTAAGAGTAAAATAAGAGTGAAATAGATAAAAATTAAATTCAATATTTTAAAGTATTCAAAAATATGAAAGAGATAAATAAAATAAGCATGAAATTATATATTAAATAATAAAAAACTGAGTTAAATTTTAATAAAATCCACTTTGTAAAATAATCAGGCACTATAAATCTCAAAAACATCTCCCCCTTTTAAAAAATGAAACTATAAATTTTTAGAAAATTATTCCCACTTTGAAGTCCAATAATTTCAAAAAAACACTCCCACATTGAATAAAAAGTTTCAAAATTTTATCCCCTCACGTGATTATCAAAACAAGAAAAATAAGGATATAAAGCAGAAATTAAAGAAATTTTTGAAGAAAAACTAAAGGTGGATTTTAATAATATATATTTGAAAAGAAATTTTAATTGACATAAATTTTTTAAAGGAAAAAAAGATATATTTTGAAAACACATCTTAACTTACAAATACCGTTTGAAATAAGAATATTTCAGAGAGATAAAGATAAGATAAATAAGTAAAAAAAGATAAATAAATCAATAAAGAAAGAAAAAACATGAAGAATTACAAAAGTAAAAATATAAAAATGAAGAAAATAAAATATGGTATATACCTTTTAAATTAAATAATTTTTCTTAGGGAATGGCCTTACCATCATTGATTGATTTCTTCATTTAAGTATCTTAAATAAGTTCCTTCAAAATGAAACTATATTTTAAAAGAATCTTTCAATTTCTATTTCATCAGATAAAACATAATAAAATGGTTATAGATACAAGTATATAAAATATTTTTACTCATAATTAATCTTCCTTTAAGATAGATAAAAATAAAATTTTCAAAATAATAAATAATATACATATTTTTTATATAAAATTTAAAAATAAAAGTTTTTTTTGAAAAATAAGTTTAGAAAATTTATAATTTATTCTAAAAAAAACTTATTTTAGAAAACTTTACTTTAATTTTTTATGGTAAGATAAAAAAAATTGATTTTAAAATGTTATTTGAAAACTAATATCAACCTTAAAAGATTTAGAACTAAAAGATAATAGATAAGGATACCCCAAAAATGATATCATACTAGATATATAGGGATCATATCCAAGAAAATAAAATAGAATAAAAAATTCTATAGTCCAAGATTTGAAATAATATTTAAAAAATAATAATTCAGGATAATGAGAGATCAAATGAATAATGTCATAAGTGAACCATTCCCATTTCAGGGTTTGAATCCTGGGAGTCCACTTTCGGGGCGAGCCTCTCTCCCAGGATCCACCCACCTTTCCAGGTCGCCCGATCTCTTCTGGGCGTGCAAAATGAGGCACGACCCAATTGCTGATGGATCGCTTGATGGACCATCACTATCGGGCCGTCACCCTCTGGGACGCTCTGCCATCTTGGCTGGCAATAGCTCCTTCCCGGCTGGGGCTCTCTCCGGAGTGACCCCTTCATGGGGAGGGGAGTTCCCTTGTGTGGAGGGTTCGAAAAGGCCACACAGGGGAATTCCCTTTTCTAAATAAAAAAAAGTATAACCCCAAATACTAAGAGAGCTTGTTGCAACAATAATATTTTGGTGTAACAACTCCTAGGGATTTTATATTACACTTTAGCTTTAAAAAGAGAAGTTGAGTTCTGATTCTTACTACTCAATAAGGATAGGTATTTTACAAGTAGGTGAAAAGTATCACTTCTACTTTTCTAGTATAGTTGTATACCTCAAAAATATACATTGGAGTAATAAGTTAATTCAAAATAAGTTTATTTTGGATAAAAAACCAATATTTTTAGTTCCTTTTAAATAATTTTTTTTAATAAATATGATATTAAAGTACTTTGGATTTAACTGAAAACTATTAAAAATACAATAACTGAACATGATATCCAACTGGGTCATAATAAGATAAATTAGACTACCAATTATATATATATATATATATATATATATCTTGTTATCAACCATCTTATTTAATTCATCCAATGTTATCTTAAAAGTGAAACTAATGGCCATACTAATTTTCTTATCATGATCCATATTAAATTTTTTTTAAGAGTTCATCGATTTATATTCCATAGTTAAAAAAAATACCATCATTTCCTTGAGAAATTTTAAAACTGATAAAGAATTAGATTACACCTATAAAGATATATTAAAATTAATTTTTCATTAAATAATAAATTTCAAAAACAAATAGATTCATTTGTAGATCCAAAAAACACGTCATCAGCAAAAATTTAAACAAAAAACAAAATCAATTGATATTTGTTTTTAAAAAATATTTGAACCAATTTTTCCTATTTTAAAACCATTTGATAAAAGATAATTTGAATGGAATGCATACAAGGCCTGAAGGGCTAGTTTTAAATAAGAAATAACTTTCATACATTTGGATATGGAATTCGAAAGAATATTATTCCCAAAACTTGGTGGTGGGTCAACAAAAATATTTTCACAAATAAAACAATTTAAAAATGTTTTGTTGACTTCCATTTTAATGTGTTTGAAATTTATATGAGAAGAAAATTCCAACAAAATTATAATGGATTAAAATCAAGTGATATGGGAAAAGGTTTCATTATATTTTATTCATTATTCTTAGTTATAAACATTAGCTACTGGATGGGATATATTTCTAGTTATATTACCTGACTCATCTAACTTATTTCTGAAAAAACTTATTTAGATCCTATAACGGGATGATTATTAGGTCTCTCCATGAGAGTACATAGATTATTTCTAGTAAATTTATTTAGTTCCAATTCCATATAAAGTACCAAATTTTATTCAATAAGGGTTTCATTAGTTTTTTGGGGTTCAAGTTGTGAGACAAAGACAAAATTTTCAACCTCATTTAGGACATAATTGCTAGTATCAGCTCCAACTTACAAATAACCAGTGAAATTTTCAAGGGTATGGTCTTTAGGGTTTTAGATATATTTAGGTATATAATTTAGAGGATATTATTATTATTATTATTAAACTTACATAGTTTGAATAGGATAATTTAAAACATTGTTTTCAAAAATATTTTGATAAAGAGATTTTTGAAAACTTTCATATAAAACACAGATTTATTCCTCCAACATTTTAATAATTTTGTTAATGTCTATATATAATTTAATTGAGTTGTAGTACACAATAAAGATACAAACATAATATTTAGAATAAAACTTTCTATAATTTTATTTTGTGTTTAAAATAAAATATTTTAAGCCAAAAACATTAAAAATGACAACCAGGGATATTTTATTCTTCTAATGCCTGTGAGTGATATTTTTGAGAAAAGGTCTTATGAGAACATGATTAATTATAAGTCATAAAATATTTAAGGATTCAACCCAAAAATATGGAGGTGTATTAAAGTCATTTAAATGAGTTTGAGTGATTATTGTATGGTTTTATTTCACCTATCTACCTCCCTATTTTTTTGAGGGGTTTGTGGAGCATAAAAATGATTATTGCCTTTGGAAGATCATAAATAATTAAAATTCCTTATCATTGAATTAGGCTCTATTATCACATTGAATTGAAATATTTTATAAACCTTTTTATTGTTAACTTTTTAGAAAATTTATGAAGGTTTTTCAATCTTCTCTTTTTTGGTATAATAAATATGGACTTGGGAATTTCGTAAAGTCATTAACAATGAAGAATGTATAGGATTTTTTCCATAGACTTTTAATTTGAGAAGTCATTGATAGATTTAGAAGAATTAATTCAAGATCATTTGAGGAATAAATTATTTTTTTCGATTTAAAATAATATCTATGTTTATTACTATATTGTCATGCATTAAAAACCGTGTGATATAATTACAAAGACATTTATTCCAAATCTATAATTCACTAACTTGTGCACTTAAAAATTTGATGTTTTGGATAGATTGAGATTTTAAATTGATTTTATATGCATTTTGAAATAATTATGCAATAAATTTTTTCCTTTTTAGTAAAATTTTTTGAAAAAAACATTTTTGAAATAAATTTTAAAACCGTTTTTACAAATTTTAATAATTCATTAAAAATTCTACCTCAATATGTTTAGAAATAAAAAATTTTATTGGAAAAATTTTTTTAATGATCATAATATCTTGTTTATTAATATATAAATGAATTTTATGTTTTATGATAGCATTTTATGATATAAGGAATTTGGATGAAATTTTGGCTTAGTGTTCGAAAGACCCACCATCAGTCTCTACTCACTACCACAAATGACTCACTTTTGTAGTTGAGTTATCACCAGGAAAGACTCACCATCCTAATGAAGTTTTTTAAAAGTACTATAAAGACCCACCATCATAGATAAGTCATCATTAGAATAAAAATTTGTTAAAGTATTGGAAAGACCTACCCTCAGAGACAAGTCACTATTGGAATGAAATTTTGGCTAAGTATAGAAAATACCTACCGCTATAAAGGAGTAACTGCCCAAAATGCCTCATCATTAAACCAGAGAAACCATTGATAATGACTCACCATCAAAATTTAACTTCCCTAAAAATGTTTGGAAAAGTATTGAAATGATATACTGTTGACATGAGTCATCATAGAATATAACCTACCATTAGCCTAAATCACTGCCTCCTTAAGTCACTGCCAGAGTTTTCCCACCTCCAAAAGAGTCTCCATCACTGTTTTTGTGATATTTAAATTAATTACTACTAACAGCTATATTATCAAATTTATTGATGATAATTATTTTAATGATTGTTCATATACTATTGCATGGATGCATTAAAGTTTGTGTCATTTGTTCTGTATGATGAGAAGAAGATATAGATTATTGTTCTTCAGACAGATACTCTTACATGTTATAGTTATATTAAGAAAAAGACTTCTTCAGGCCCACACCATGATATAAACGTAAATACGAAGTGAGATAGAACAATTGTGAAAGAACCAGAAGATTTTTTTAAGTGTAATACACACTGGGAGCTTACAAGATACATCCTTATATACACTCGACCATGATAAATTAAAGCATAAATAACATACAGATATTTTTCTATATGTAGGAGAAAATAGAATACGGTACTCTATTTTACTAATTTTATCTAAGAAATTAATTATGATTCTATAAAGGTTACATCTATGGAGTCTCAAGATTCAAAGAACATCAGACATAGCAACTCCATCCATTATTTATCTTTACATGTTCTCATTATATTTGATACCTTTACATTTTGATCAGTGTTTGTTTTAGTCTGTTTATTAAACACACAAACTATCTAATGTGATATAACTGGATGATACCCAATATCTTCTTAACTCTATCTTTAATTTTTTTTAACCACAGTATTGTGGAAAAGGTTTATGCATCCCGTGTTTATTTTTTTCTCATGGGTTTTATGGAAGAATACCCTGTATGGCCTAGATGTATTTTTAGCTATTGTGAGTACCTGATCAAGGTTTTAGATTAAGATTATTTTAAATAGTATTCTTGGAAGTGGTTGATTAAAAATTGGAGTGTATTAGGTCTCATATTGAGGCTGAATCGATTATATTTATTCCCATATTTGTTTTGTTTTCGTTCATTTTTAAACTTTAAACTGATTTTTTTAAACTATTTTCAGAACCACTAATTTGATAGTTAATATTAATTAGTGTTTATATTATATTTTGATTAAGTAAATTGATTTAAAAAGTTAAAATTGTATTCATATCATTTTAACTAATACATAATCACACCTTTATAAATCTTTTAAAATATCATATCTTATATCAATCTTCTGTTTTGATTAATAGGGATATCTAAATAATTAAGTGGAATTTATTTAAAAATATTTTAACAAAACAATCATTGGGTACTCAATTCACCCCTCCAATTTTGATACTCATTATGACCAAACCATTTTTAATAATATTTTAGTCATAAAAATTGATTATACCTTCACTGATTATCTTATACTTAGATTAATCACCAAATATGATGTAATCTCTTTCTTGACTATCAATTTGATTGAATTAGGAGAGGTATCCACACATGGGTATTTAACAAACACAATCTAGATATCAAATTTCTTCTTAGGTTTTTATAAAAAGACTCATTTAATATAAGTTCGAAATAAAAATGTTTTGGTACCCACAAAAACATGGGTTCACTTATATTATCCAATAAATATTTAGGAAACTAGATTTTCTTAAAGTGGTTTTTTCTTCTAGAAAAATTGGGGGAATGATTAATTTATTTTGACCTCAGATATCATGAATTCTTAAAATAAAATTCATAAATTAAATGACCAATTATTTTTCATTAATTACAAAATTTATATTATGAGAAACCTTTAATAAAAGTAGTTTTAATAGTATTTTTTGATGTGATTGTATGATTTGATAAACCAATACCAAACCATTATTTTCCATGCCTTTGAGAGTCCAAAATTATATTTGTATTATTTTTACCTTGATTGATTTTTGAAATATAAGTTTTGATTTCATTAATAGATGTATCTAGTTTATTGAAATATTTTTTATTTTGAACTTTCTCCGAGAGTTGATGAAAACCATTTTTGAGTTAATCATTAGAGATTTTATATCTTTATAATTAAATTGAATTAAATAGAAATAATAATAAGAAAAAGTAAAAGAATTGGAATAAGAATGTGAGGAGGAAATAGGGAGAGGGGTACAAACCAAAAAATCTTCATGAGTAATTTCAAAAAGTAACTTCATACATAAGTCAATTTAAGTGGATGATGAAGTTGATTAAATGGAGTCATAAATTTCACCCGAATTATTACTTTGAAAGCCTTTTTACCTTGTATCTTTTATTCAAGATTTTCTTATATATAGAAAACTTTAGATTGGTGTAAAAAAAATTTGATATCCATATCATTTCACTTTGAGTTATTACTTTTAATTTACCATCTTGGATCGTTTGGAATATTTCTTTTTGAAGAAAATTTTTATGTTCTTGGTGAGTTGAGCATAGTTTAAAACAAAACCTCCGGATTGATAATTGTTAATAGATTGGAATTAAATGGGTTTCTTTACTCATTTAACATCATTGGCCACATTTTAAATTTTTCAATTAATCATTATTACATATGTCATTAGGGATTTAATGAGTTCTTCAACATCCATTTTCCTCATATCATTTTCTTTTGGAATGGTTGTGACATTGGGAGCCTATGAGTAGGGTAAAACCCATAAGATTTTCTTTATGAGAATTTCTATATATAAATCATCAATAAGGAACATTATACCATTATTAATGTTATAAAATCTTATTAATATACTAGTGATAGATTCATTGGGATACATAGAGAAACTTTCCATATCTTAATGATGCATATCTAATAATGTCTATTACTTTAATCATAACTTCATGTGTTAGTTCTAATAATTAACAAATTTTATAGGCTATTTTTTAAAATAAAACCATAATTAAACTCTCTTATATAAATACCAAAATATAAGGAATTCATAGCTTTTCTATTAAGTTCAAAATTCTTAAAATCATCAGGAGTCAATTTTCCTTTAGATTCTTTATTTGGAATATACTCATGAATTACTATTTTCCAAACTAGGTAGCTAATACTACCAAGAAAAGTTGACATCTGATTCTACCAATAGTAATAGTTAGTACCAAAAAAATCACATTTGAATATGAATTAGATTCCATAATATAAATATAAATCATTCAAATTCGTTAGGATTTTAAAAACAATTTTTTTGAAAATAGGAAATTGTGAAAAAAGTAGTTTTTTGATAAAAATACATATTTCACATTCAATAACAATTATTGGTAGAAAAAATATGGAAATATGGTGGGACTATATTTTATAAATTAAATAGGAAGGTAAAGAGAATTTTTAAAATAAAACAAATTCAATGTGAGAAAATAATAAAGAGATAAATTGATTAAGCAATAGTTGAAAAAATTTATCCAAGTTACAAAGTTAATATCAAAGTAAGTAAATCATATATATTATGAAATAAATTTTTTTAAAGTATATGAATCGATATATAATGATGAA
Source organism: Viscum album (assembly GCA_963277665.1). Classification (NCBI taxonomy): domain Eukaryota; kingdom Viridiplantae; phylum Streptophyta; class Magnoliopsida; order Santalales; family Viscaceae; genus Viscum; species Viscum album. The sequence goes on along the minus strand of OY728158.1, from coordinate 645,855,044 downwards.
GTGGGTAAAGTTAAAGATAAATTAAACATAACTAATAAATATTTCAAAAATATCTTGATATTATCCCTTATGTCTCCACCTCTAGACTCAATATGTCAATGATATAAATATCCTAATATTAGTAGTGACAAAGAAACTATTGCCTCACAATTGTGGTTGGTCAGAAACCTCTTAAGCTTTGCTAGAAGCCAGGGAACCCATCCCTCACTATTCTAAAGTGAGAACTCGATATAGAGAGACGATGAGGGGATATGTGTTTTCTCAGCAAAAACCTATTACAACACTGTTAACAAATCTATTAGATGAATTATTACAAATATGGATCAGATATTTGAGAGAAAGGGTGAGATCCTTTAAGAGTTTTCAGAAATGGAATTAGATATTAGAGTGGTTTTCATAATTCTAGTAATTCGGCATTGAATCAATTGGAGAGCTTCATTCATAGACTATGTATTATTTTCAGAGGCCAAGTGACAATTTTTATAGGCTCGAATAGGCTGGGAATATTATCAAATTCACGTGGATCATCGAAGATGATTAAGACTGGATTTTTGGATTTTTTGTCCATAATAAATTCATTCATGAAGCTACAGTTGTGATGTCATTAGATACCTATTTTCCACCACTATGTATCCAGTGACCTACTAGTAGACATCTGAACTTATGTATCATCAAACAGTTAACTAGTACACCTCCACCAACTATATGGTGTAATAATAGGAAATGTGGATGCTACTATATTCACCATTAGAATACTATTGGGACTTCATCTGCAAGCCTATATGACTCCATCGGTTGGATGATGGGTCTCTACTGATACTAGAGGTACTAGAAATAAGGTACTGACTAGTTGATTCCCTCCACTAAGTATCCAATTCTATATCAACATCTCTAACATTAACTAGAGACAAAATTTCTTACTTATAATTCCATTTTAGGTTCTTAAAACGTTTTTGATGATCTTAAATCATATAAAAGGAAATAATTAAGCCTTAAAAAATATTTAAAAACATCTTCAAGCTGTCATGAATTCTATAACTAGATATTCAACTAAAAACATTAAAACTCACTTAATAAAAATTATTATAAAAATAAGTGAGTGCTTTTGATCATGGAAATAATATGAGAGAGAGAAGGGTAATAATATTTAGGATTATCACATATATTGACTATTGAGTGACTTTACAAACTAGTGGTTAATACATTTGAGGGTTAAATATAGAATTATTTTATGGAGGAATATATAATTTCACTATGTTTTATTGTCTTTTATATTCAAAATATTTTATGGAAGTTTATTTATGTATAATATATGATTTGGTTATATATATACATGGGTAAATTGTTGTATGAATGATTAATGTTGTTTGAGGAAAGATTAGTAACATGATATAGCCTAAGAGATTATGGTAGATGTTATATAATATGTTATATCCCAAATGATAAATATGTAACAAACTTTCATCATTGGGTAATCATTAAAATGATGAGGGGAAAATTTATATAAGGGGGTAAAATGTAACAACACAAAATTTTGATCTTTTAAATAGATAATATTTTCAAAGCATGGGTTGCACGCAACACCAATCTAACACAACACCTGACTAAAACAAACTATAAAGTATTAAACTTATATGAATAATATAATAATTTGTAAATAAAATATAATAATATATTAAAATAATTCCATATTATTATTTTTATTTTATTAATATTTGTTTGAAAAGGGTGTCTTTTAAACAACCATTTTAAAAAAGGGGTATTCTATTTTACCTTTGTAAATTAAATTGTTCATAGTAAGAAATTTATTATTATATATAATTATAATCTATTATTTCAAAATTAAATTATTTAAAAATTTATATTAAATAATATTAAATCACTTAAAGTATAAAAAGTCAATTTTCAATAAAAATTATTATCTTCATATTTTTTATTTAAACATAATAACTAAAAATTATTTTTTTAAAAATCAACTAGATAAATAAATTATTTTTTTTAATTTAGAATTTTAAAATTATCTTTGGGTAATGTTTTATATTTTTATGAAATAATTTATATTAATGTGAATTATTAAAAATATGGATATTACTAAAATGTTAGTGTTTATGACTATATCAAGTAGAAAATATAACTTAAAAAATTATTAAGAAAATTCATCATCAAATATATATTTAATAAGTAAAATTATATATTTTTAAATTTTATTATTAATTTCGAAAACTCATTTTTAACAGCTTATATAATATTTTCGTGTAAAAATGTTTTTGGTCTTTTCTTTTAATTAAATATTATTTTTGGTAAAATTATATTTTGGAATGATTTTAAAGAAAAATATATTTAATTTTTTCATAGTAAATATATTTATTTCATTAAAATCAAATAAATTTATAATTTTATTATACTCATAAATTTTAATTTTAACGATACGCTTTTTCTAAAAACGTGTTTCATGTGTTACATGCACTAATGAAAAAATTATTTTCTTACAAAAATAAATTTTATCTAATAAAATAGATTTAATATTTGGAATCAATGGTTCTAAATTATTTATAATAAAAAAAATTATTTTTAGTCATTAAAATTAAATTTCTTAGGTTAAAACTAGTTACCACAATAAAACCAAAAATATTCACAATGAAAATTCTAAGAGTAAATAGCTTTTAAAAAATGTTTAAAAAATATTTTAAAATGAATGGTTAAGGTATTATAAATATTATATCATAACCTAAACCATTATTTTCTATTTTATAGTCTTATTTACATGTGAAACATGTGCCCTCTATATATTAAGTTGAGATATTTACAAAAATGTCATTCTCCCCACTTATAAAAGGGTCCTCCCATTACCCAATCAAGACCACCCAAAAATTTTTGTTTCCACTTAAAACTATGACCTTTTTCCTTACCATATAATATTATTCATTTTAATTGATCTTTTTGTGAAACTATATTTCCATAGAACATCTATTTCGAAGGAGTCTTCTAAGGGATAGCCCAAGTCCTCAATATGAGTACTTTTTTCCTAACTTTTTTTATTTTCATTCTTACCTTCCAAAATATAATTTTATAATTACTATATAATGATAAGATAATTTTTTATACTTAATGTTATTATCCAAAGTTAATAACTATTGACATCCTTTCCCCTTTTCTGTTACAAAAAAATAATTGTGTATTCCGTTATTGTGAGGACTATCGTCTCCATCAAGTAGTGACTTCCATTTTCAAAATCGGCTCAATTCACTGATTATAAGGGTTTAAATTAATAATAAATGTGATATATATAATATAATTATCTTTATGAGTATAAAATTTATAATCTTTAATCTTTCCCTCTTATTATTCAATAAATAAAAATGTTAATCCTGGGTTTTTTGGAATACCACCTCCATGAAGTAACGTATCCCATTTTTCATATAGTTAATTTTTTATTTATTAAAATCTCTTAAAATTTGAATTAACACCTTAAAAATAACTAAATAGTATAATTATTCTTATATAATAATGATTTTATTCCCAAAATAAACCACTTTAATAATCATAGTCATCAATCAATTGTGGTTTGTTTATGTTTGGGTCGGTCCAACAACCGATATGAACAATGTTGTTAAATATTATCATGGATGAATATGAGAAAATAATTAATGACAATATTTAAAATAAATAATCAAATAAAAAATTTATTTTGGTTCTAGAATGGTAACATTAACATTAAATTCATTAATTAAGATACCAACATCAGTTCGTGCAAATTCACCAAAACATACACATTGTCAATTTCATCTTTAGGGATCATAATTAAAAATTACATATAATGAAATTACAAAATTGAAAATAATTGTAAAAAAAATTTCAATAAATTTTATGATATAGAAATTATGAAATTTGGGATAGTAATGAACAACAACGTCTCTATTAAGAAACTAGTTGAAAACTATAAAGATTATTCACACCCGATATCAAAAATAGATAATAACTAACTAATATATGTGTATAAAATAATTATAAATTATGTTTATAAATTTTTATATATATTAATAAGGATCTAAAATTTTTTATTAAGATAATTATCTTTATCATGAAAGAGGTTAGGCACACTCGTAAAGAGAATCATCTCCAAAAAAAGTGTTTGGGAAAACTCAATTTTATATCATTGAGTTATAAACTTCTTATTGGTATCTATTGTTTAAAGTTAGATTTATTATACCTAAAGAATAATTTGTGTTATATTTCATCCTTTTTTATAAGTTTCTATAGTTTTTTCTTATATACTAATTATGAAATGATTCATACCTTCAAGATTATGTTACTAAAAGGGGTCTCATGTCTCAAATTAACACCCCTTAAGACATATTACTTAGAAAACACCATGTCTTATTGGGAATGGAGTATCTATTTCCTAGTTAATATTTTTTATCAAGATCCTATCATTATTCTGGTAATTTAGTGTCTTATATGAAATTATATCCTTCATGGGGTTTTATTTAAAAGTTTCTAAAGTTGTAAGTATTATTCATCTATATTTTATATTCTAAGAGACATGTTTGATATTATGAACCATTTGTTATTTTATAGTGTTTACTCACTACCTATTCACATCAATTATAATTAATATCCTTCATTTTATTATATTTAATTTTCATGGAATCCCTATTATGTTTTTTTATTCTTCAATTACCCTTACCATAAGGATGTTTGAATCTCAATTTTTCTTCATTGAAATAAGATTCATATTCACAATTATTTATCTTTTTAAGGTGTATATATTATCCATGGATTACATTCTAGATCCCATTGTACTATTTTACTTTGAGGATTTAAACTCATGGGAATATATCACTACATTTGTCTTTACAAATCATTTTCTGTTACAGGGAAGACCTTTCTACCAATGCCTTTCCTCTATGAAAACTATATAATTCCTTCCATTGATTAAATGTTATTCACCAAGACATCATATATCTATTTATTAGAGATATTATTTACTTTAAAATTACACATTATTCTATACAGTGTTAGTTTAAGAGATACTTACATAGAAATATCTTACATTTATTGATTAAGGAAATATTAAAAATATGTAAACTTAATATTTCAACATTGATATTTACTGATTACTAAGGAATTTTGGTTATGTTTTGTTTAGTATATTAATTAATTTATATAATGAATGCATTAGACTTAATTTTAAATTGGTGGGACCCATTATAGGTATCCCCTCGATACATCAATAGGTATCATGAATTAAACTATCTTGGATATTTTGAAATATGTATTCCCAGATAAAAATATTTCCTAGACATAGGGCCTTGAAAATAAAATCATGATGTCTAAGATCATGGTGTCTTGAATTTTGGAATGGAACTATTTTTATGACATTATACATTTAAACTATAATGGTTCAAATATTGTTATACATGGAATCTTTTCATTTCCATTCTTATCCATATATATATTATTCTTTAACTTTAATTATATTATGGTGTTATTTTAAGTTATCTTTTCCTATAATATTATTTATTCCCATATTATTATTAGTTGTGATATTTTATTTCTATCTATTATATTTACCCTTATTGAGTGTTTGGTCCCATTCTTATCATTTTTCTATTTCCCTAGGTTACGAAGAAAATTATTACACATGATATTTCTAGAAGAGTATCATGTGTATAGAATTTTGTGGGAGATGTTGAAGACTTATTATGGATTAAGTAGTTTCTTATATAGTGGATACATGTTCATTTCAGGATAGAGACTTGGTTTTTGTTTGAAAAAATGTTTTTATAACTCTTTAAAACTCTAAAGCCAAATTGTCGTCAAAATGTATGTGAAACATTATTTTCTAGTGACACTATAATTATTGATGGTTAAAATTGATTCATTTAATTTATTTTAAAAGATGGTGTGTAAAGAATGTATTTATTCACACTAGATTATGGGAGTGCAGGTCTAGAGTTCTATATATAAACACTTTGGATCCTCCATTTCCAACACTATCACAGTATATAGAACTCTAAAATAACCATAGTTAATTCTCCCTTCACCAAATTTCTACTAAATATACAATTAAATTCATCCAACTATCTCAAAGTCTTGGAATATTCCTTGTATAATCAAGAACACTTGATTTCAATCATGATTGAAAATAATCCCTATGTATCCACCAATATAAACATGTTTTTTACACTTATTATATTTATCCAATAAACATAACCACCATAAATCTTAGATCTTTAATTCTCCCCCCTTGGGTTGATGGAAATTAATAGTGTCTCAATAGAAATTCCACTCTAACAATACCAATACTGCAATAGAATAACTATGAAATCACTCTAGGTTTATGTGATCTGTGCTCTATGTAAAAACCATGAGATCAAGAGATAATTTTATGACTACCTACAAATATTATATCATTCCAAGATCATACCACATGATAACACTAATTTATAAATTTTTGAAGTAGAAAAATTCCCCTATATTAATCTCTTAAGGTACATCAAGTACTGATCCCCGTGAATTGTATCACCCCTTGTATTTATACCAAATACTCACCCAAAAAGTTAATCAAGTCATATAGATTAAAACAATACTTTTGAATTGATAAATTAATTTCATCTTCATACGCACTCTCACATATCATTTCTAACCTTCTAAAAAACAACAAAAAGGATAATGTTCTATAAAATAAAAGCATATAATTTAATCATTAGATCTATCTTGTAAGAGGGGATTTTCAAAACCTCTACAAATTAAACAGGGTGGTTGATCACCTATATTCCAGAAATACTTATGAAATTATTGTGTTTCGAATGGTTTTTTTAATATATACACCACTTATTGATTCATACCAATATGATCCATCATAAGGATTCATTTTTCCACCATATCTTAATATTCTTTATATGAAAATGTTCTACCAGATTATTTTTCAACTGTATTTCTCTATTACTATCACAATGAATGACCATATTAATCTTGATATATATTCAGATACTTTTGTTTTTGTTTCATCCACTATAGTGGGATACATGCCATTGTGTCTGAGATATACTCCACTATAGTCATACTAAGAGAGGAATTATCCTAATACTTCCTAATATTTCCAATACACCTACTATTGATTAATAATTATCCTATAAATTTTGTTTGTCTATACACAACATATCCATACCAATATATATCTAAATATGTAGATATTTGTTTATAATTCCTTGAAAAATACACCAAACCATGATCAAGTGCGCTGTGAATGTACCACATGATTCATTTCACAGACATCATATTTTTCTCTCTGGGAAAATTTTGAATATAATGATCCAATCATAGAGAATAAAATATATATGGACATGTCATTATGATATATAACAAAATTATAATCAACTTTCTGTATAGAGTAGGATCAACTAATTTTCAATCTTCATACACCCCAAACTTTATTCCAATTATAATCAGTACAAATAACCATTTTGTATCATGAGTTTCAAACATCCTTAATAGTAACCATGAAAAAAAAATTTAGGAAACAAATATGTATCCTGGATTTTAATTTACTTAAAACATATGAAAATATTTAAGCTCTTTGATCATTGACATGCCAAACTCAGAGCACATCAAAAATAATAAATCTTCTACCAATTTCAACTTAATACCACCAAATGTGATATCACCAAATTAGAAAAGCACCATAAACTCTTATTTTATTTTTTATTTCACATAATGATTATGAACTAACCCACCTATTCTAAATTCCATTATCTTTGAAAAAGTATCCCCCCGTGTATACTAACCTCTAGGTGATTATTTCAATCCATGCAAAATCTTTCTCAACTTACACAATCTTGATTCTTCATTACCAATCAAGAAACATGTTGTTTGTTCTATATAAACATCTTTCTTGAGAACTCCATTCACAAAAAATACTGGATGTCCATTTTCCATATTTTAAAATTTATTTGAACAGATATATTTTTGAAGAGTCTTATTGATTCAATTCTTTCCCAAGGTGTGATGTCTTCTTTCACATCAACACCTTCAACTTTGGAATATACTTTTTATACTGTTATTTATTTATTTTTAACCACTCTTCCATATTTATCATATTAATTCTTAAAAATACACTTTATTTTGATGAAGTTTTATCCCATTATCCTCTACACTAGTTTCCAACTTTGTTTCTTTTCTATTTGATTCAATAATTAATTCATGTCGTTGATTTGTGATTCATCTCTTTCTACTTGCTCAAAATATAATGACACTATTTTTTATAATAGAGCGGTATATTCAGTATTCCTCATCCTCTATGTTTACATTCAAGAAGATATATCACCAATTATGTTTGATTATTAAAATTATACTCATATATTTCTTCATTATGTTATTGATAAATTCTTTATAGTTTCTTATTCATCCACCAATTCAATATCAGAATCCAGTACACATGTCACATTATGTCATCCTATAAATTTTTTATTAATATCTTCTTATTTCTCATAAGTATCGCATAAATCTATAATTTCATATATATTTACATCCATTTTATTGAAAAAAATTACATCATTTATTTACACAAACTTGTTCAACCTCTTGGACAATAACTTTTAGTGTTTACTCTTGAATTAATAGCCAAAGAATATCCCTTAATCTACTGAGTCTCTATATTTTCTGTAACTTTGTTCTTTTTAATAGATGCATGACTTTCTACCTGACACTTTAAATTATCTTAGTTTTGGCTTCCTCACATGCCGCATTTCATATGGCATCTTCTTCACTTCAAGTACCAAAAAAGTTTGATTTTGTGTTTATGTAACCACTAATATCATTTCCTTTCAATAATTACAAGATATGACACTGTTGATAAGAATGGTTTTTTATATATTTTTTACCATCAAGTTTTTCCTTTTTATAGAACCATTTTTTATGTTCTCACTTATCAAACTTTATACTTTATTCCATGCTTCTCTAGGTAACTCTACACCCCATTGGAGTTGTAATTCATGATGTTGTATAATCAAAAAAATCTGATTATTCTTCCAATTTCTTTCCTAAAACTCCTTCAAAACCACTTGATATAATCAATTCCCTTATTTTTCCTATAATAATAGAATAAAAACAATTATTCAATGATTATAAATAAATAGGATGAATTATATCTCACCAAGCATTTTGAGGATCTTTAGGCGACCACACATAGCTGTGTCACTTTATTCTATGAGATTTGATGCTCATTTTTTCTTTATCAAGTATAAATTCATCGTTATTTTCACTATTATACATGATTTATAAGTCTTTTTAGGATCACATGTCATATTTTAAATATCATCTTCATCGATAAACTTTAAAAAATCTCAATAAAGTGTTCATGAATATACCCAAGACTTTAATTCTGAAGTCCATTCTCCTCTTCCATGATGAGGGGAAAATATTTCTCCTTATTATCCACTTGTTATAAGTTTTCATTTATTATTTAACCATTAATCAATGAATTTTCACTCTTACCTCTGATTAAGAATCCATTAAAATTGAATGAGTCCTCATGTACTGAGTTAAAAGTTTGACTCATAGTCAAAAAAGTGTACTATGGAGCACCTATATAGAAAAATTATTTATTCTCGATTTCATTTAAATCTAGCCTATACTTTCTAATACCTTTTATTTTTAATGATACATATTACCAAAATGGATTATGACATTAACACATCCCTTAAACATATCTAATATGGTCATGTTTATGGTTATGTGGGATAAAAAATCATTGTCAATAATCTGTATCCTACTATTCTCTGTTTATTTGAGAAAAATTCCATCCATGATTGAATTAACATTCATCTAATTTTCCTTCCAAGATATGCCTGTTTTGGGTAACACATTGTATAGACTCTCCTCATTTACTTTAAAATAGGTAGCGAGGTTATACTCTTCCTCCTACAAAGGGTTAAATCTATTCTCCAATGGAATCACATTTGTTTACATTGCATCAATTTTTATTTTATTTCCATAGAAGTAATTTTGACTCTTTTATTGCTTGAAATCAAAAGCCTTGTGAACAATTTTAGAAAAATGATAACAATATTCCTAAGGTTTTCATTTCATAAGTTGTGAGATAATTTATCAAGTTCTATTATTGACTCTCAATAGCTACTCTTTTTGAATTGTTTTCTATTTAATTGAAATAATTTATTGTATGGTCGAGATAACCACACATTTTACACTTTTTCAATGGAAAGATCTTCTAATTATATCTCTATAAATTTATAGCTTTTAATTAGCTTCTTGGTTTCTGATAAGTTCTCAATGTTTTAGAGTTATCACCCATTTTTTATTTCCCTTCTTCACTTATAGTAACTCATTCAGTTTTAAATTTTTCATTTTCACAACCAATTACAACATTTCCCATATGCATGGTCCTTTATTTACTTATAATTTTCCCTATATACTCATATTACATCCTTCACTTTTATCAATAATTTATGAGAAAAATTTATAAATTGAAATTTTTTCTTCACAAAATTTTTATCTTCAATATCAAATTTCCTTCATAAGATCACAACTTCTTATTTAAGGTATTATACCATTTTAATTCTCCATTTTATTAAATCATTAAGTATACTATTTATTTTTTCTTTTTCATTGATCTTTACCATGAAATCTAATACTTATTTATATTTTCTTTGAGTAGCTCCATGTTCTTCCATTATATTCTCTATTTAATTAAATTTAGTTTCATTAATATCCCAAAAATATTTTTATTTCTCTATTATTATAGATAAATCTCTTAAAGTCCACCTTCAAGTTCTATTTTTAAATTGATAATTAAATTATTATGTTCTTAGTTTTTTCTCACTAAGGTTTTTCATTAAAACCTTTTCTCAAATGTATTTCTAGATTTACAGTTTGGAGGTGGATTCTCTTTACTATTTTGGTTTGACTTCACATATAGCTTCCCCATCAGACTTAGTTGGACATCCCACTAAAATATAGATAACTTTTAAATAATAAAACCAAATTATCCATAGTTTACAATCACACCTCCTGTTTCCTTGAATTCATTTCCACTAGTGGCAGAAAATCATCCCTAATGAATTCTTCTTTATTTTTAACATCATAAATATCAAGTCTCTCAATGGATTTAAATGAGATATCATTTTATGTGTGACTTCATATTCTCTACATATTCTCCCACAATTTATATTTCACAATATTTTAGGTAATATCAATAAGAGATAAATCTATAAATTTACATTCTTCTTGTTCTAACACCTCTATGTTGTTCAATTATTGTAACAACTAATTAATATTCTTCACTACTTCAATATATTACATTTTATTTCATAGAATATTAAAATCTCCCAAAAATTATATGATGTGGTTTAAAAAAATCCATGTTCTTGTTTAGGCTCATCCTTAGATAATCAAACCTAGTATTCAATATTAGAGTCTTTTCTTCATTTACTTTGGTATTGCCTTTATATATGTTTCCCAATATATTTTAAATTCATTTAATTAAAGTATAATTCATCACCTTACCTTATATACAATTTTATAGAGCTCTATAAAAACCATTTTGATCCTTTTCATTGGTGTTAAGATGCTATATGTCTACTTAAGTCATTAAAATATCCATAACCTCACTTTTGTAAATTCCATGAACCACTGCTAAGTATGCATAGATTCAAAAAGATAATATATGATATTTAATTAGTTTCTTCCATATTTAGTTGTTTCTCCCATGAAATAAAGAAAATACTTTTAATTAGATGATATTATCTTTGTTTGAAAATTAAGATCGAAATATTTGATAGTATTAAACCATATGTCTCTGATCCCATGTATTGTAACCATGATCCCAAATACACTTTAAGGAGGGCTGTTGAATTAGGATATTAAATTTTTATCATGTTTTACCAGATCATGTTACTTTTTTAGAATTAATCCTTCAAATAGGTTAATTTCATGTGGAGATAATATCTAGTTATAGAAAAATAAACGCAGTTACACAAAGATTTTACTTGGTTGACCACAAAGGGCTACTCCAAGGAACATACGCCAATGTTGTGTTGAAATTCTAGGGGATATAACTAATCACAATAGATGATTACAAGGTTTATGAAGGACACACTAATAATCAAGAGTTCACACTTTCTTTCAATTTATCTACTACTTCTCTAAAGTATAGTTATAAGGATTTCATGACATCATGATCACTTATAATTATTCCTCATAATGAATAAACACCAAACCCGGAAAAGTGCTATCATTTTACATTCATTATTTTTTTCAACTTTGGATATTCACTGAAATTTATCATAGTAATAGGCACTCTAAATTTTTCATATCTATCAATGATATTCTTCTCTTCCCCATCCTTTATTCTTCTAATATTAAGGATGAAATATTACCAAAGATTTATCAACATATTTTCCACATGTATTCCTATAATTAGGTCATTAAATTATCCTAATTTGACTAAATTAAACCCCATATATAAATCCATTTGAAATTTATAATAAAATATAGATGAATATATATGTTTAGAGAAATACTGGTCCATAATGGTGTAGTGACTCCCAAAATTCGTATTTTGGGTTACCACTTTAACAACAACCTCTATGCTCTATGAAATAATCTATAATATATCCTAAGAACGTTTTTTTAATTTATTATTTGAATAATTCATCAATGACAACGAATTATCTCACTAAGCATAGTACTCCTTCATACAATATGCCATGTGATACGACTTCCACAATAACCATCATATTATTTTCATCTAACACTAAAAGTATTCATACCAGAGACAGCTTTGACTATGGAATGATTTTCTTATGCTACATGTTTTATTGAATCTTATAAAAGAACCACCATGGATCTATAAATATCCATTATGGGCTACCTATTTTTATGAGTATTTTACAATTTCACTATAAATTTCATAGAGGCATGGTCAAAATAAACTCTTCATTTCACATCTACTACCTACCACTATAGTCTCTTCAATAACCACTATAATGGATAACACTTTCTTTCACCTTCTCCATATTTCAAATATTTTTCCATTTTAACCAAAATAGATTTATATACCAGAAAAATCATCTATACTCAATGATATCTCATTCAAAATTCCCTATTCCAAAGTGTAATGTGTTTTTTGTTTCAGACAGAGCTTTCACCAAACATTAATAGCTTCAAAACGTCCCACAAGTACTTTGGGTCCATCATTTCAATCACCAACATAGTATACGGTCCTCTAAAATGCTAGTGGAGAAACCACCCTTCATTAATTTTCTCTCTATTCTACGGTTACATTCCTCTAACCATATTAAATTCTTTTAATATGCCAAGTATAATCAACAACACTTTATTTCAATCATCGTGGATAAAATTGCACAACACTTCCACTAATCTAAAAACCTTGGTTCTATAATTATTTAATTTAGTCAAAAAAATACAACCACAAAAAACCTTGGTTACAAAAAAATTATCTTCTTAATTCATTAATTCATTAGTACTCTCATATCACCTTGACACAAGTAATTTAGGGGTGAAACCTCTATGGTGTTTTTAAATTTTATATAAGAACATTGGAGGATCCATTAATAAAATTTGGTTAGAGTGTGTAAATAAATTAATAAATAAGTCTATTTATATATTTATATTTATTTTTGAGGGACACTATTCTAAAGGACTTATATGTTTAAGTATCATGTTATGTTTTATAAAACTTCATGCATTTTTATTAGTATATGTTTATTTACCATATTATAGTTTTCATGAGTTCATGTTTATATAATTTAAATTCAATTTTTAACACCTCCCATTTGAGTGAATTATATATTTAATTCCAATTACAACATGTGTCCTATTTGATTCAGTATTTTAGGGCACTACATGGTTTCATCACAAACTCAGGTGGGGTGCTGGTGGGGTCGGGTCATGACAGGATCCATCATTTGAAACCAATTTTACATATGTTCCCTCCTAATAAGATTAAGTCATATTACACATCATAGAACTAATTTAATGTGTCCAAAAGTGGAATGTATTTAGTAAATACTTGTTTATTTTTTAATAAAAAAATAAATATTCTTTAAATTGTGATATAAATTCAATAACACGTATAAAGGTCAACTTATCTTCTCAAAAATTAATTTTGACACCAAATCTCCACTAACTTAATATTCATAATAAAATTTTACCTAACATGGTTTTTATTATACACAATTATAATTTTTTTAGAAAAATAAATTGGTTGTATGTGAAAAAGATCATATTCCTTTAATAATAACATTTTCAAGTGGAAATGAATTCAATTTCCAATTTCCAAACATATAATTTTCAAATTGTAACTATAAAACTCACCTATGATTTTAATTTAAGTTATGATGTAAATTATATACACTCATAGGTATATTTTTATATGTTTATATTCTATTAAACTTCAAATATATTTTGACACATCAACTAAATTCAAAAATCAATGAACTCTTCATTTGAATTTTAAAAATACGTACTAATTAAATTGTTTTCCATTAATACCAAATCACAACACTTGGATCGAGAAATTTGACTGTAACCCATCATAGAGGAATATTTTGAGTGTCTTGGGTTGATTAAATTGATTCATAAATAGAAAAATCCATGTTACACCTTAATGTATCAAATTACATAAAAAATTTAAGTGTGTTATAAAAACACCAAAAAAAATTCACTATAATATATTATAACTCCACTAACAAAACATTCTACATAACAGCCTTATATATTCATTCCTTTGGATTTAATTGTGTGCTAACAGAAAAACTTAACTATTAGTTTGTAAAAACTACCACACTAAAACAATTATTAATTTTTTTGGATTATTTTTGTTAGCCTTCCATGGAGAATTTATCATAAAGTATTCACTTATATTAAAATGAAATTCAAAATTTTCAAAAAAAATTAACTACAACATTAATCTAAGAAAATAAAATAAATTATTTATCAATGACCATTTATATAAAATTAAATAAATATAATACCATGGTCACAAGTAGACTGTACTTGATAACTTACTCTTCTACAAGCTAATTTAATGGAGATATAAATATTTTTTAATTAATCCCATAAATGAATCATTTTTTATTTCTTAATAATTTTAATATTCCCATCATGATATATGTAACACCCGAGACTTTTATGAGAAATATTTTGTTTTTATGTTATATAAATCATCAAAGGAATCTTTCGATGCACGCAATCGCGACCTTCCTCGATAGCGTGTGTAGTACGCAATACCGAGTTCCACTAGACAACTATATATTATTATAATATTATAAACTAGCCGTTATGAATAGTATTAAATGAATTTTAAATTTTACAACATTATTATTCATCTTACACATTTTCTAGAACATGGTAAGAGAACAAAATAATTTTTTTTGGGTAAAATAAGTATTTATCAAAAAATGCAGTTTTGTCGCCTTTTGATGGCGCACCCACATTAAATCTAGTTTTTGACACATTTATAAGTTCAATTTGACAAAATAAAATTCTTCTTTTGAATCAGGATATAAAAATTTACTTTGGATAAATTTTTGATATTTTTCTGATAACTTTCATATTTTGATGAATAGTAAAAATACGCTAATTTTTAATTAAAAACAACTTTTTTCATTGAGATAATTTATATAGTTAAATTATAATATTGAATGGTTTTAAATTATAGATAGAATATATTTTTACCATTTAATATAATGTATGTCATTAGCATTAATTTCACATTGAATTCATAGGTAAAAACATTTCAATCTTTGGCAATGTTTTAACTTCTAAAACCCATTTTCTTAACAACGGGATTTATTTTAAATTAATTACTTCAACTTATATGTTTTGAATTTTGAAAAATGGATTCCATATTCAGAATCAGTGGGTCCAAATTATGTTAATATGCTACTTTTTATTTTTGGGCATTATGAATAGTAACTACGGTAAATTTTATTTACCATAGTTAAAGGTAAATCGGGTAATTAAGGGTAAATATAAGATTATAAAATTACCCTAACACCTGCCAAAATCCTATTGGATGACTAAAAGTCGACCCATATCACCTAAGGGTCGGATTATATTCATTTAATAGACACTACTGGAAAACTAACCTATACCAACGGTTTGGAACCGTTGGTATAGCCTATACCAACGGTTTGGAGAACCGTTGCCAAGTAAGCCGTTGGGATAGGTCTATACCAACGGTTTTGGGAAAACCGTTGGTATAAGTAATATAGAAATATATACCAACGGTTATGGAACCATTGGTATATGTATTTCAAAAAAAAACATCCGCTGGGATTTGATCCGAGGACCCCTAGTTTATCATTGAACGACTTAACCACTAACCTAACATGACTTTTGTGAACATAATTACATAAATATATATATGTATTCTCATAATTATTTTAAATTTTTACTTATATAATGTTCTTGGTAAGAATAACTGATAAAAAATCAAAGGATCTATACCAAGGGTTGTCAAAACCGTTGGTGTAGACCTATACCAACGGTTTTGACAACCGTTGTTATAGATTTTTAGTTTGGAATTTCATTCTATCCATGGGGGACCCTTTCCCAACGGTTTGGCCAAACCGTTGGGAAAGGGTATACCTATCCCAAAGGTTTGGCCAAACCATTGGGAATGGTAGTCACAAAGGGGACATTTCCCAACGGTTTGGCCAAACCGTTGGGAAAGCCATACCCTTTCCCAACGGTTTTCCCAAACCGTTGGGAAAAGTGGCCTCAAAGTGGGCTTCCAAACCGTTGGGAAAGGGAACCTATACCAACGGTTTTTACAAACCGTTGGTATAGAAGCATTGGGAAAAGTCATATTTCCAGTAGTGAGACTTTTTTCCATGAAAATAATTTAATTATTATTAAAACCAAAGAATGTGACAACATGTCACTTTCTTAAATCTTATAAGTATAATAATTTTAATTCGGTGATAAACTTAATGAAACTTCGAAAATGAATAGTCTCCAGAAAGCTAATACAATTATCTACATCATAGGAATTTATTTAGAATTTTTAGGTATTAAAAAATTATCATTAATTATGACACAATAGTGATGTTGAAATTATTTTATTAATTAAAATATCAAATAAATGGTTTTAAAATATTAAAATAATTATTATATGCACTATTTAATGTGATCCACTAATTTTCTAGATACATATGACATTTTATTAATATATTAAAGCTTTTAGTTGGAACATATCCTCTGTATATATTTTATTTAAACTCAAATAAATGAATAGTGTCAAAATTGACACTATTGTTATTTTATAAAAATAACATATTATAAAATTGTTTAAAAATCACAAAAATATTTAAAAATTATAAATTAAAATTTATATGGTCGACAATGTCATAAAGTGTAAAATTATGGAAAATTCACAACACATATGTAATTATTAATAATAATTTAAAATTTAGAATATTATTACCACAAATAAAATAAAATTGATAAATAAGGATAAATCAAGTTTGTAATGTTTAAAATAAATTACTAGCATGTATAAATTTTATTGTTTGATGATATTACAACCCTATATCATCTAATATTAGTATATGAGTCATTTTGTAAGTTTTTAAGTGGGGTTGGGATTTAATATAAACTAATATTTCTTATATTTCCAAAGGTGCCCCTCTCCACCCTTATAAAAGGGCACCTCCTCCCTCTCCTCCTCACACCAATTTGAGCCTTCAAGCTCAGCCAAACCCTGCCCATTTTACTTCCCCACTTCCCTAGAATCATCCTAGAGGTTATGGTCTTCTTCAAAGACCAACCCTAGTGCCCTAAGAGGAGGTTAAGAAGAGGCACGTCAAAAAGAGGTAATATCCATTACCGATCCTTTCCAAATTCTTTCTTCTTCAACATCTTCTTCTTTAGTTGTTTAATTATGAAGTAATAACATCAGTATCACTAATATACTGATATGTTATTATAAGTATGAAACAACCCTATTTCAACATCTATCCATCCTATGGAAAACGAAATCACCGCGCGTGCGTACGTATGGAATACCGTCTCCACGCCGTGGTGTAATCTATTTTCCCCCACCACCTTACTTGGATGGGTATAATGATATAAATAATTACTATATATGATTATTGTAAAGTGATATTGATTCTGAAATAGTATACATACACTCCAATACAATTCCACGATCATGGGAACGATATCATCGCTCGTGCATACGTACGGAATACCGTCTCCACGATGTGATGCGATTCGTTCTACATGATCTTAATTGCATAATGATTATATAAATGAATTTAATGAATAAATATGATATATATCACATTAATACCATTCTGGAAATGATGTATCTATAACCTAAAGAGAAGAATAAGAATTTATTCGACAGAACACGCATAAGAACAAAAAGTTATAAACACCTGAATAACAAGTAGCAATGAAATATTACTACTGAGAAGCTAAGAATATGACCATATATGATATCATAAAAATATTTATGATTCTGTAATAAGTCAATAACATTATTTAAATCATTATACAGGAGGTTCAGACACTTACGAGGCAAATCAGACCTAAGGTAAGGGAAATATCACAATCTCATTTTTTTCCGAGATTGTTTATACTTTGAAATTTACTGGGGTGTATTTTACCATACACATCCATGTTTCCTCAATATGTAATATTATTTCCATCCACCTAAAATTGTTTAAATACAATTTTACCCTTCGGTGAGTTTTTAGTAAAAGATATGAAATGAATCTTTTGTCGTTTTTCGTACGAGGTACTTTTTGACTTTTCCGACACAAGTAAGAAGAATGTTTTTTTTAACTTATACGGCATGAATGGATTTTTAAAAAATTATTTCCAAGAAGCTTCCTTTAAAAGTTTTAAATTTTATTTTTAATCAACTTTTTTTAGTTTAGAATTGTATGACATGTTAAGAAAGGAAAAGTGTTTTTGAAGCAGAAAGGATATTTTCCTCGAGAATGGAGTTCAAGTGTTTTATCAAAATTATTTTCCACCTAAGATAATAAAGGGTTATGTTTCTATCCCTATTATTACATTGATTTGATTATTTTTGATGTAATTATATTTTTATGAATTCGTTTATCTTATATGAATTGTTCTATGATGTCACGATGTTTAAGATTCCCATTTTTATTACATGGGTTATGCTATGATGTATGGTTTCTGATTTTGTGGCACAAATAAGAATGGTATCATTATGAGATTGGTGGAACCTATATCTCCCTCCAATGCATTGGGTAAAGATTTTATATCTCATGAGATAGACATGGCTGGAACGGAAGGTTAAACCGGTTCAGTGAAACAGGACTGAAACGAGGAGTGAACTCAGTTCAGAAATGGACTTTGTCCACTAAGATAGTCTTGGAAATGAGTCTTGAATAACAAGAAATTATTCTCTATGATTATGTGTGTATGCCACAAATTTTCATGTTTTAAGTTATGATTATTTGGATTACATTTCACTACTATGATTTATCCCATGTTATGAAATTATGATCTCTTTTGCAGGTTAAGATTTCCAAAAGTTATGTTCTTATGTATATGATGTGATTGATATTTCTTTTGTTTACACTTATTGAGAATTTGAGCTCACCCTTTTGTATGTTTTATTTCCCCATGTCAGGAAGAAGGTTATTAAGTAGTATATGCCAAAAAGGGACTCTAGATATGATGAAATGAATGGGAGGCAAAGTAGATGCTTTACGAACCAGTTGTTTATGTTTCCCAGTTTCTAAAGACTCTATACCTATACGGTCCTTTCATGGTTTTGTTATATGTTGTAATAAGTGTGCTTAAATTTTTAATTATTAACAATGTATGTAAAGTATGGGTTGTTATAATATAATTATTCATAATATAGGTTGATTATTCTAGAGAATTTTTTATGTATTCCCTTACACTCTAAAAATTTTTAGATCTCATGAATCTACTTTTTAATAATGTTCATGTTAAAGTTTAAAATGAAATGATTAAATAAAAAAATAAAATACTATAAGATCAATACCATTATTAATTTAATTTTTAGTGAAAACCTATTACGATCCACTACAAATGATATCTTAACTGGGTGAATAGGAACATATCAGTAAAAACTCATTCCCTCTAATGATATTTCTTCTAAGATTATTTGAAACCATTCTCTCTTCCTCTCTTTATCAACTGATGATAAAAAAATAGGAGACGTATAATTTTTATATGTTTCACACACACCAAGATCTATCCAAGGTGGATACACATGGTGATGTGTCATTGTAACAGTTTTACTAGAACACTACTATTATAATATTGAGTGGGATCACTATTCCTCAAGGTATATAACCCATATTTCTAAAATATTTATACTCTCTTCAAAATTTTAGGCACACTACCAGTTAATATTAAAATTATGTGATATCAATATTTCAAAAAATAAAAAGGTTGTACATAATGTTGTTTTAGAACCTTTCCCATCTATGTTTTAGTAGATGAGATACCTAAAAATGATGATTAGATTTTTTTTCTTTCTACTTTGGAAATGTATATCAGTAGTTTATAATAACTTCCTTTATTTTATATCATATAATTATATCTTGTTAGATCCATTTATTAGACTATCCCCATGATTTCATATTTTTTCTTCTATCTCACAACCAAATTATTATCATCATTATTTAAGAAACAATGATCTATAATCAATGGTTAAGATCAATACTTGTTGAGAAGATATCACATGATCATTCCAAGTTCTATTACCATTAATGTCTAGTCAAATACATCCCTTTAGGTTGAATTATATCTCCCAAAAATATCAAAAGTTTTCTAAATTTTAAAGATATAAAATTATTTCAAATCAAAAAAATATATCACGGAAACCATTATATATGAATCCTCACCCCAAAGTATTTATGTTTAAGTAACATATATTCTAAGACTCATGTAAGGTAAACAAAATATATTCCAAAAATTATATCATTTTCATATTTTCTAAATAAACTAGGTATATTCCACTATACATGCTGAAATTTAAAATGAATTTTTATATAGTATTTTTTATAATCACAATATCATTACACAAAGTGTATCCATCATGGTGTTAGGAAATAGAAAACAATTTATTTGGAAATAATAATCTTCAAAAACATGCCCTAAAATATATAATATTGAGGAAACTATAATGACCAAAGAAACAATAGTAAAATCATGATATAAAAACATCACATGTTACTCATACCTTATTAATCAATATTTGTGTTTCATAACCATGTCATAGATACATTGAATTATAAATCATGACATGGAATCTTGTTCCATGGAGAGTATATCTATACCATGGTGTGGTTCCTAATTTCACTCATACATGGGTTTTAGTCACTCTATTCAACCCTTACACATCATTCATCCCGTGAAAATATTGTCCATGATTTGGTTTTTTTTCTTCACCAAAATAATTATAACTTATTTCAAACTACATGAAACTACCCATAAGATTTATTATCACTAATATGAGTCATTTTAAGTTATTTAGTTCACATTGTTTTCAAAAATAACCAAAAATACTTCCTTGGAATTTTTTTCTAACAATTAACCCCTTTTATTTGTTAGACACCTTTACTTCAAAAAAAATTAATCATTTAAGACCTTTAATTTACTAATTTAAAAATTTTAACTTAATTATATTTTAACGAGTCAGAATTAATTAAATATAATCAAATGTTATTAATGATTATTGTAATAAAAATAGTAGATTTAATCTAATTTAGGAATAATTAATTAACTAACCTCACTCATAGATTCAAAGTAATTCCCCCTTAATTCAAGAACAACCTTTAACTCTCCATAACAAAATATTCTCAAATTATATTTCTTTGATTTTACCCTCACTTTATGTCTCCCCCTATAGATTTATCTCATTGAGAAATTAATCTCTGCCTTTGAAGATATTAACATTTTCTTTTCCTTTAACTTAGGTTTATCTACCCTATTTTTAGTAATACTAAAGATCACTTCCTTAAAGTTATTTATGATAATAATGAACCCAAATATATATTTAGAAAAATCATGAATATTTATTGTAATTTTTTATAATATGTGTATTTAAAAAAAGAAATTAAGGGAGGGATTCTTCTCTAAACCATCAAGTGGAAGGAGGTAGTTGAACACTATGTGTCAACTGATATTTCTTAAAACTCTCATTTAGAAGTGTGTTCATCATCAAATGTGTTATTTGATTATTTATAAGAGCATAATCTAATTCCATAAATATTTTCTCTACTTTCTCCTTAATAAAGTTATGTTTGATTTAAATGATCCCTTTAAATTAATTTATATCACTTGAGTTATCGCATTTAATTTACATAAGTGTCTATTATTTCCCCCTAATACACCCAAGATATTTCTTCATAAATAAGTTGTGTACAAGTTTTAGTATCATTAATATATTCAACCACAACAAAACTTAGTAAAATTCAATATATATTCTTTATTATAAATTAAATAGACGTACCATGAAGATAAAATGAGTCACTAGAATTTAATTTTCGATCATTTATCAAACATTTATATTAATATCTGAAAATTCTAAGAAACCATACTCCTTTTCTTCCATAGAAAAATATAAACTCTATTATGATTTTGATACACCATAGTATATGTTTCACTTATAGCATGTTTCATTACTTTTTATCCCTTTGATATATAATTTCTTCATATTATTAAAATACAATGATAGGTATTGTTATTGTAAAAATATAACTATATTATAATTATTTTATTATATCTTTTAATTTTGACTAATTGTTTCCCTTCTTCTTTTGAAAAATTATTCTAAGTTTCAATTGGTATCTCCATTATTTTTATATCATCCACACAAAAATAATTTAAGGAAATTATATGCATTCTTTTATTAAGGGATTAATATTTTGTAACTTTCTTGAATAACCTATAAACCAAAAAATTGTTAACTCGATAGTCATCAATATCCCGAACTCAATATTTATAGATTCTTAAAACTTATTGCATTGAAATTCACTTGAGACTCTAAATATTTTGTCATATATATAGATATATAACACCGTACATTGGTAATAATCATTTTATATATACATATTATGATCAAATATAACTATTTTTTATTTAACCTTCATCAAGAATTTCTAAATCCTTGAATAGAATTCTCTTAGTTCTTGTTTAAGTCTATAAATAACCATCTTCAATATATATGTCTTTTTTATATATTTTTATATGATAAATACATTATGTTGTTCAATATAAATTCTTATTCAATTTCTCCATTAATGAAATATAATTTCATGTCAATTTTAAATAATTAAAACTTATAATGAATTTATATTTCCTAAAAATTTTATTTTCTCCATCATTTATATGAGATAAAATATTTCATTAACATCAATTTTTTAAATATATGAATAATCTCTACACAAGATTCATACTTTTTCCAAATCAAATTGTATTTTTCATTTATATTTTATATAAAACCTATTTGGTTCTGGTAGCATTTTTATCCTTAAAATTTATAAAAACATACCAAGTTTAATTATTATCAATTTATTTTATCTATATTTTAAATAAAAATCTTCCTGAGTACATTTATCAATGATGATTTTATCCATAATTAATAATAGATCTATTCTATGGAGAGTATTCATCCTATGAGAATTTATAAGAAAAAATTCATCTCTGGTGATATTATTTTAATCAATTTCATATCTAATTTTTTATTTTTATAAATATGGTAAACTTGAAATGAAATCATTTTAATTACTTTCCACCAATAATTTATCATTTTCCTTTAACAATTTCCCCTATATTCCCAACTTTATGACCATATTTTTCAGGATTTTTTTATTTTTTCTATGAAAAAATTTCTCATTTTTTAAAATAATATCATCTTGGATTTAAATTAATTTATAAACACTATTGATAAAAAAATTATAAAAATTACCTTTATATGTGTATCCTATAAATATACCATTATCAACCATATTCCCAAACTTCATGTTCCCTTTTCTTTATAGAGAATATAGTAGTTACTCTTAATAATTTAGAAGTATTTTAGTATAATATTTTTTCATGCCACATATCATAATTAGTCTTAAATTATCCTAAATATAATAAATATTCATTGGTGATGTATAAAATATTTAATAACACTTATTTCGAATAATTATATGGAAGTCATTTTAAAATTAAAATCATTTGAGATATGTTGTTGAATGTTAATTTCGTCCACTCTATAAATCCATTTTTTTAAGAGTTCTCATAACCAAAAAATGGATATACTATCCAATGATTCTTAATATTTTTTTAAACATGTTCATTTTTAAACTTCAATTCATTTTCAATGTAAAATTTGTGAATCTTCTAATAGATAATGTTCTTAACCAAAAACGGATATCATTTAATGTAATCAAATACATTACATTTGTGATTGATCACCATCATTCCTTAAATCATTCTGTAGTCATCAATTATGATTACATAATTCCTTCTTCCATAAATAACTCTTGGATTGATCATCCAACAAACATAAATATGCACTGATTCGAGAAATCTCATTAACTTATATTTTTTAACTTGTAAATATTTATTATAATTTTCTTTTTTTCCAAACAATATGTGTATGAGTATTATTATATATGAGTACATTAATATCCCATGAATATTAATATTTATCTAAGTTATCTAATAAACATTTAATAATGTGTTTGAGATGATTTTTATATAATATTTATTTCTCTTTGTTAGAAATAAGTCATACGTATTCTTCTCTACTCACATAGTAAATATTTTCCTTCATTTATTTTTCTTATATATTGATTTATCTATATTTCCCACAAATAATAAATGTCTTATTGGTAAATTTGATTGCATAAACCAAGTCATGAAATTTAAATACATTGAGTAAATTTTTTATCAGTCATTCTACTACCAATATGTCCATCTTTATCATGTATTAGACATTGATTTTGACTTTCTATGGGATAATTTTCATTAATACTTTATCATTGTCAAAGAATAAAATACCTTCATTGTCATGATTTTAATTATTAAATAGATTTTTATTTCTTAGAGGGTGAGATGTAAATACATCTCCCTAAATCCAAACTATAACTTTTTTTGTTACATTTAAATCAATTTTAGTGACTAATATTTCTCAACACGCTTATTCTTTATTGATAACATCTATTTCATAAATTTGGGTGATTTATATCCTTGATCATCTTCCATATTTTATGTATTATCATTATATTTCAGTGAAAAAAATCTATTTTTAATTTCAATATTTCTTTATTAATCCATGGGTTATTAATTTTCACCAATAATTATCTTCTTAGGCACACTAATTCACCTCATTGTTGTACAATGTATGGATTTTTATCCATTCCCTACTCACAAAAAAATAGTATCCATGGAAAACATAGTTAAAATGAATGATTATTATTTTTAATAACATTTAATATTATTCCTAGAAATTTCTTTTAGATATTGAATACGCATTCTATGAGTGTATCATCATTCCATAATAATACCATATAATTTGAGGCATATTATTGTGTTTCATATTTAGTGGAATAATAAAATTTATAGACTTATCCAAATATATCTTTATCCTTATAGTAGTGTATTTTTTCTTTGTTACTACCTTGATGTCATATTTCTTATAAAACCTAAACAGAGTTTTCAATCAAATCATGATCATTTCTATTGTAATCATTCATAAAATTTTCATAATGGTTCTTTGAATTTATCTTCTATATTCTTTGTTGAGAAATTCAAAAACATAATGGATTTCATATTCAGTTTCATGGAAATTTATTGATCAATAATATTTCACCTCATATTAGTAACAATTCCTTCAATATATCTCAATGTCATTTATTTATTTGTCCCTTGATATCAAAAACATTATCCAAGTTTTATATATTTTTTTATTTGATTTTTTTGAGTTCATTCTTGCACCCATCATTTTCATTTATTTATTTTTTAATATAAATTTAATTTCATTTATTAATATATTTTCATTCATAATACATTCTCTTTATATGTCAGTTTCTCATTATTGAAACCTTTATCTTCACTTTGAGTACAAAAAATCCTTCAAATTTAGCTTTATCTATTCATTAACCTCTCATTTTTTATATTTATCAATGATAGACACCAATAATTATTTATAAAATTGTTTGTAGTCATCTATATCATATCATTCATCCTCTTTCAATCCACTATATTCATGTCATCATCATCAAGTAATGTTATTAATATAGGGGGGGAAGAAAGACAAAAAGTGAGGGGACAAAGCCCCAAGAGAGAAACTAAGGGGGTCTGAAATAGTGACGACCGAGCGTGTCCCCTTTAATAAAATCCAACCCATTGGGTTTGATGCTTCCATCCATGTGCATGAAAATTTCTGTTGTGTTAGGGAACTCCACTGAGGCCAGGTGGTCCGCAACCTTATTACCCTCCCTCCAGGTATGGAGCAAACAAATTTTGTTGTTGAGAATACTTTTTCATTTTCTTTTAGAAAAAAATATTGGCTAGGGAGAAGCACCACAAACTTTCAAGGAATTATGAACAATTAAAGAGTTTTTTTCAACTTCATAGATCTCCAACCCCTTTTGACTGAAAACTCTGAGGCATGTGAGAAAGGACATGGACTCTGCTATAAGGGAAGAACCCTAGACCAACTTGGCTGAATAGGCTAAATACACTGAACCATTGGTGTCCCGAAGCACACCTCTTCCACACACGTTGCCTTGGACACAAGAGTTTTTTGTGTTGAGTTTCAAGCCACCTGAAGGAGGTCACCATCTGACCCAGTTTCCTATCCTGTTACTGGAAGGAGACCCCACCCTAGCTCCTGCCTGAAAATGGTGGAAAGATGGATCTTCCTTTAATGAACACATCTCCTTGTTCAGGTTGAGTAATAGGTTTTTTTCAGATGGTAATGACTCAAGCTGTCACAACCCCACCCTCATGCTTTGACTTATTCCATGCCTTCCAGATACTCTAGCATCCTGCATGCAAGACCACCGATCAGGCCACCCACTGTGGTCCTATCCCCTCAGATCCATGGAACCATTTTTCCAGAAAGGAGAGGATATTGTTATTCAGAGGAAGACATGCAGAAAATTCCTCTAGGTCCTTCCACACCTCTCTCACCCATTCACTATAGAAGAACAGGTGAGTGGTGCTCTCCTCCTTATGAAACCTAAAACACATTCACCTAGATTCAAGGGTAATACCGCATCTACGGATATTATAATCAATAGGGAGGGATCTGTTTCCCAGCCTCCAAGTGAGACAGTTGTACTAGGTGGGGATATTATTTACCCAAATGATTTCATCCCAGTCCCCAGATTGTGATTGATCATGAAAAAGACTCCAAAACTCCTTCAAAGATAAAATTCTCAAGGAGGAAGCAGTGAAAACGCATTTGTCCCCCTCTCCGTTAAGCTCGATGATGTGAAAAGACTCCAGCTGATTCCAATACAAAATAGCATTGATGAATTCAGGGTAGAGGCTTGAATCCTTGAATAAGATGTTGGTGTCTAGACAACCAAGAAACCCAAGCATGCCACCGCCCTAATCTTGTTTCCAGAAGGAACAATCCCATTTCCCAACCAACAACTAAGAGAAGGGGTGAAGAGAATCAACAATGGGACTAATCATCGATCAGAGGGAAGAGCGACCCCCCCCCCTCCATAGATCCATGAAGACATAGTTCAGTCTTGTGCATCGTATTTATCTAGAGTGTATGTCATTCCAACACACCCCATTCAAGCCTTGCATGCATGTAATAGATGGTATCCTTCCTGTGTGGACATTAATACCACCTTCCCCCACTGGACTTTCCATTTTGTTCCAATCCACCCAATGTTTCTTCCCTTATGAAGAGGGATCCCAAATGAAGTTGGAAATAATTATATCAATAGAGTTGATAACACCCTTTGGTACTTTGATAGAGGAGAGACCATGGATTCGGGAGGCCACCAGAACACTATTCACCAGATCATTCCTTCTACCAAAAGGCAAGGAAATATTTTTTCTTATTCAACACTCTGTCAGTAATTTTGGTGAGAAGAGCATTTAAATCAAAGATCTGAATCCTTCCTAGAGATATGGTTTCACCGAGGTACACCATGGGTATCTCCCCTCTCTGGATGCCCAGAATCCTACTGATAGATCCCACCCTCTCGATCAAATACCTATTGGAAATAAAAAATCCACTCTTACCTTTGTTAACACTCTGACCACTCCATTGAATGTACTCTTCCAGCACTCTGTTTAAACTACACAGGGATCTATTCTTGGCATTCAAAAATAAAATGGTATCATTAGTGAACATTAAGTGAGATATCATAGGAGCCTTCAACTAACAATGATAGGGGAGGATTCCCACATTGTTAGTACTCCTCTGTATTAGTCAACTTAAAACATCTTTAATGAGAGTAAACAGAGTAGGTGATATGGGGTCCCCTTTCCTAAGGCCATGAGTAGACTTGAAGAAACCGTATGATTTTCCCATAAAAGACAATGATAACCACGAAGAACTGAAGAAACAAAAAATGATATCAAAGTTCCAGGAGCTAAAACCCATACCTGAAAGGACTCTGTTAATGAATCTCCATTCAACCTAGTCATAGGCTTAGTTCATATCAAGTTTAATAACCATGTTGGACCCCTGATATTTGAAGTTGATGTCGTTGAGAATCTCCTATGCTAGAGCGATGGATTCCTAAATTGAGAACCCATTGATGAAGTCGTGTTGTTTCGGGGATATCCACCACATTAAATGAGCATCCAGTCAGGAATTAATGATTCAATCTGAGATCTTATAATGAGTATTGTGCATACTCACAAGTCGGTAGTGAGAGATCGAAGATGGGATCTTGATATTCGACTGGAGAACCAGGGTGGTGGCACTAGCAACTCGGGGTAGGCCTCCCCCTCTAAAGAAATCCTTAATAGTGTCGATCATATCCCTATTCACCATATCCCAAGAGCATCTATAAAAATAATTTGGGAACCCATATGGACCCATGGCACTATCAAGGTTAAGGTGCATGAGCGCGTCCTTGATCTCCTCCTCATCAGACACCTCTCCCATACTGTCATTAAAAATATTAGACACTATACTGAGTATCACATAATAAGTTTGTGGGATCTGATGGGTACCCATTGGGTAGGTTTTCATTTGGACCAGCCAGGAGATCCTATAAAAAAGGGTTATCCATGCCACCCACAATGTCCATGTCATTAGTGAAGGATCCATCCTCCAGCAAGATATTCGGTTTGACCAGTCATCTCCTCTCTTTTATTCAAGCGTGAAAGAAGGCGGAGTTCCTGTCTCCATCCTTAAGCCATTTAATCTGAGCTCTCTCCCTGGACAAGTGGTCCTGTTTGAGGATCAAGTATGCCATGATCCTCTTCTTCCCTGAAATCTCCTCATAAATCTTTGTGTATCTCTTTCCCATTATAAATCATCAATATTTTCATGTGTGTTCATTTATATCATCTTTTTTATCATCATAAAACATATTTCAACACTATAAAAAGAGTTTTTCAACTATTCCACATTCAAAAAAAGTTTTTATATATTTACCCATTAAATTACCTTTCCCCATATGATATTTGATTAAGGAAATATCATCCCCACATTAACCTCCAATACCATTGAATCATCCTCTATGTTAAGTTTCTATATAGAGCTAAAACAAACTTCCCTTGAAATCACCTACATTATTGGATCATAATTTTTCATCCTTATCTGATATGAAATAATAATGTTTGAGAAATCATCAAATGAAACCATTTTGGGATCCCCTTCATTAATCATAAACGCCATAAGCTTAAAACAAATAAATAAAATTTATAAAAGTTTCTTTATGATGCTCATGTATTCAATAGAATTTTCAAATACACTCATTTCCTCCACTAGTGTGTTCACTAAACTAAATAATGCATAAACGGTTTTTGTTGGGTATATCCCTAATAATTGATATTTTTCTATAGAACTTGATAATTTGAATCCACTTCATTTAAAGTGTATTCATACTACATGAGCGCTACATATTTCTTCTTTTTATTATTTTTTTAGGTGTTTTAGTTCACCCATAATCCACTTAACTATCTATTATCTTCTTCAT
The DNA here is from genome assembly GCA_963277665.1 of Viscum album. Lineage (NCBI taxonomy): Eukaryota > Viridiplantae > Streptophyta > Magnoliopsida > Santalales > Viscaceae > Viscum > Viscum album. The sequence continues at coordinate 645,824,862 of OY728158.1, read as the reverse complement.
CACCTACATAATTGAATTATTTGTTGTTTTCTAAGACCTACCATAGAAAATGAGTTGGTTTGAAAATCCCACAAAACACATCCTCTACATTGGTATAATAAAAAATTACCAAGAGTGTTGATGTATATTCTTTCTTCAATTCTCATCTTAGAACTCTATCTACTTTTTTTTGTTTACAACACAAATCATATCAGCAAAAAAATACCATATTTTATTTTACATTATATTATATCAACTTAAAAGTGATCATAATGGGGAAATGAAGATTAGATAATCACTCTCAAAGGATGTGATTTCAGTTCATTATGATAAATCCTTTGAAAATTCTACATCTGTACTTCCCTCCTAGAATGAACCTGCTCTACCATCCTATGAACTACTTCCTTTAACAAAGAATTTAGTGAATTCTCTATTCCTTTCTTAATATTTTTCTTACTTGATGTTCCCAATTTGATTGTTTCAAAGAGAGATTCATTTTTTATATATGTTTTCAATATATAAGTAAGGAGTAAATTTAATATATGGTGAAGTTGGGTGATGATGAAGAGACTAATGAATGAATAAATTGAAAGTATAAGATATATTTTTGAGTTAAAAATATTTATATGAATTTGTTTCTTCTATGGTTGTAATGAATCCAAAATTTATGAGTTACAGTTTGGAATATTTTAAGGAATGTTTCTGAAGTTGGACAAGAAGTCAGAGTACATTCTGGACCTCATAGATCCTCGATGTTGATATATTAAAAACATTAAATATATTTTATCATGCAAGCATAGTATTTTTATAAATAAAGGAATAAATAATGAATGGTAACTTAGATAGTAAATTTGATTCCACCATTAAATCCGAATTGTAGGTTTTACCCTAAACATTATGGGAGTATTAACGGTGTTTGGTGAATGAATAGAATGTTGTTATGAGAGAATTAAATGGAATAAATTTATTAATTAATTTAATTGTAATTTTTTCAAAAACCCTAATGAAATATCTAAATAAACCCAGTTGTGAATAATTTATTAGGATTAGAAGCATAACCCTATAAGGATTGGAAGGGAATAAGAGATAGCTTCAGTGGAAATCAGGTTGGTGGATGATCATGGGCCATGGATCAAGGATCATATTATCACGAGGATCATCACTAGAAATGGAGTTCTTGGATCTCCCCAAAAGCAATGAAGAAAAAAATTCTTCAACGGCGATCAATCCAAACTCATGGTATGTTTTTTATCTATATTGGATAAATATTTCATTTGTTTACTCCATGTAAAATACAAATCAACATTCCTAAAAATTGATTCACTGATTTACTATAGATTTATAGTTGATGGATTTTTATCCCTGGATTATGATTTTGTTGATATTTTTTATTTATCTTTGTTCACCATTTTCATTTAAATAGATTGATTAAAACCCAAAAATGGTTGAGTTTTGTTCCTCATTTTTGTGTTTTGTGAATTTATCTCATCGTTATTCATATATTTGTAATTGACATTTACTTTAGCTTGTGGTTCCACTAATACTTGATAGATGATAATTTCATAATCATTAATTGGTACAATGGATATTATCATGGCTTGGGGATTATGTTTTCTAGAAAATAGATGTTTAATGATGAATATGGATGATCATATGGATCAGGATTGGATAGGTATTCTTCAGATGAAGTTACGAATTTTTCCAATGGTGTGGTAGAACAAGATTGATTCTTGAGTGGATTGGATGGCCATAATATGGACACTAGTGATGGTAAGGCTCGATCAATGTGACATCCAAGTTCTATAGCGAGAATCATGGCTGGAATGGATGCAATGAAGGCAGAGGGAGAATACTCGTGATGGTTTTGGGATTCTAGAAAATTTTGATATACATGGCATGTAGTTCAGGAATACACACCTTATAGTCCCCATTGTACAGCAGCTAGGGTTTCGGTGTGGAGGTAAATATCACACATCATATGGTGAGTTCCCACATTAAACGATCCTTATCTATCCAACTCGATGTGTATTAGGAGTACACAAATAAGAATTCATGTGGTTCTATATACCTTGTGTATCAGATCATAGGTCATATACACCTTGGAAAACGGTTCGTCTTGGATAGATATTATGCACCCAGTAGGCCATGTAACCCCACATGACAGGTGGTGGGATCACAAACCATGTAACCTTGGTGGATTGTTGTGTACATGGAGTACACACCCTAGAGACTATGTGGCCCACTCACGATGTGTGGTAGGGCGCATGACATGTACTTATGAAGGTACACAGGCTTCAGTGGGAAGCACGTGCCAAGTGTAAGTATGAACTCTACATTTAATGTGACATGAAGCACACCCCGTGTGCTTTCTAAAGAACTCAAACACTTCCAGTTTATATGGGAATTCCCTAAGTACATGGGCATTGGACATAGTACGCAGGCTAGACTAGATGACACACTGAGTTCCCGACTAACCTCTACATAACATGTACCCCTAGTCGACACACCATGTATTTGTAAAAAAACATTTTGTGTGAGATGAAGAGATAAATAAAGTTCTTGTACTAGTGATACAAACCTTTTTCTTCTAGGTACACATTTTTTTACTTCTTCAAGAGAAAGTTAGATCCCTTGTTATTATTATTTTAGATATGGTGTGAGATTAGGTGTGTTCCATTTATCTGCAACTATGTGGGTGTTTTCCTTCCTTTTGTTGTTCTGGAGTGATTTTTCTTAGTTTGCCTCAATGAGGATTCAGTGTGGAATTTTTTTCAGATCATTGGAAAAGATCCCCACAGTGGACTAGGGAGGGAATCGATTAATGAGGCCTATATGTCTTATCCTCATTCTCATTATCTTCTTTCCTATGTGATGTTTCAAAAATCAAATGACCAACATGAAGGCATGATCCCTTATTTAGTGGGCTATTCCAATTAGGGTCAGATATACCTCATTGGCCCTGAGTTTTGTCCTCTACTTATGTATTGATATATTTTGTCTTTTAATTACTTATATATCAATCAAGTGAGTATCTCGTATGATCCCTCCTAATTACTTCATGATTTTTCATTGAAATACCTAAAAATCAAGTTATCCTAGAAGGGTTCCATTATAATAGTAAAACTCGGTCAGTGAGACCTCTTAGATGAGTGCCATAATTGATATAAAGTCTTATGGAGTGATTTCACCTGGATGAGTGTTACGTTTGAGCCTCTAGAAGAATCCTAGGATGGTAGTGAGGATGTTACTCACCTTTTAACTTAGTGTCTACCTTTGAACGTATCTTAGATATTATTTATGTCAATATTTATTATATTGTGATTAATATATATTTATGATGATGATCTGACTACTCGCTTGATGTTTTATGTTTGGTGGTTTTAGGGTGTCATATAGGGTATGTATATACTCCACCTTGTATGGGAACTGGCCACACATGTCATGTCTTATACAAAACACATGCCTTTTGTTAGAGTCCTAGGTGTACAAGGAGCAAGTGGAGCTTAGTTGTGCTAGTAGAACCTTAGATGGATCTAGTAGTTTCTTTTGGCCAGTTTCCCTCATGTTTTCAACAAGTTTTATTCTTTTTCAATTTTTTGGTATTTTATTTTTTCATTTATACTTCTTTTGTACTTACTATGGCACTCTAATGTGGGATACACTACTATAAAACTAGCATTTAACAGAATGAGTATTTATTTGTGCTACAAAAAAGCACTGATAAATGGCATCTTTATTAGTGCTAATAAATTTAACATTTTATTCGCACTTTTTTAGAACTAATAAATTGAACCTTTATCATCACATTGTTTTTAGTACTGAAAAATGGTACCATTATCAACACTTTTTTGTTAGCACTGATAAAGGGTACCCTTTATCATTTCATTATTTTTTGCACTGATAAAAAAAGATTTTATCAGCGCTTATTTAGCGCTAACAAAGGTCTGAATAAATAAAATGAATTAATAAAATAAATAAAAAATTACAAATTATTTTATTAAAAAAAATTACAAATTTTATTAATAAAATATTTATTGATAAAAATGAATAAATTGATTATAAATTAGTAAATATTAAACATTTTATTTATTAGAAAATTATGATAGTTAATGTTAATAGATTGTCTATATTATATATATAGATATATTTAAATTTATATAAATATGATTTATATATTATAGTATACTTATGAACTTTACATTAAATAGTAATAAATTAAGTGTATAATGGTTTATAATAAATAATTGATATGAATTAAAAATACTGACTAATTGCATATAATTGAATATTTCATTTTATTTTTTAATTTTACATAGATCAATTGTGTGTTATATTGATTTCACATATATGTAATTAGTGAATTTTTATTTACAATGCACACACACAAAACTTATCCATTTATTCAATAATGTTAAAGTGTACTTATTTTTAATTTATTCAATTACACTCATTTTTAACATATATTCATATGCATTCACTTAAAATTAGATATAAATGTTATTTTTCAAAAATATTTCTATAATTATAAATAATTAATTATAAAATTATAATAAATGTATTTAAAAATTAACATATTTACTGTATTTATATTTATATATATTAATTAAGTATATATATATGCTATTTTTTATAATTAAAAATATAAATCCTTTATGAGCTATAAGTAAAAAGCGTTGATAGAGGTAGGTCTTTATGAGTACTTTTTCACACTGATAAATATTACACTTTATTAGTGCTTACTACTTAAGAGATGATAAAAGAACTCTTTATCAACACTTATTTTTAAGCAATGATAAAATTATCTTGATATATTTAATAAATAATAACCATTTACAAACCCATCGTGGTATCAGAAGCTTTCTGTGGAAGCCACCCACTGTCGGCGCTCCTCCTTGGTAAATCGAATCTCGAATCACACCACTCATTTGCCTCCAGTTTCTGAAACATCATCATACATCTGGTGTTCGGTTTCAATTAGGATTTCTGAAGTGTATTTTCTTCAACCTCGTGAGGTAGGCCTTTCCATTTTCTGTGTGTATTTTTCATTTCATTTTTGATTGCTTGTCTGAGGATGTCATGAGTTATTGGTGGTTCGGTCCTGTTATACTATTTTACTTTTAGATTATGAATAAAAAGATTTGTTTATCATCCATTGTTTGATTAAATACCAATTTAGATATCCTATTTTTTTATTTTAAAAAAATTAGTCAATTTTTTTCATTGTCTACATCTATACCATAGTTTTCTTGGAAAGCTTAATTCCTAGTTTTTAATTTATATTAATCATTGGTTGATAATAGTTCCAATTAAACCTTATCTATTTCTATATAGAAATATTGGTCATTGATCCCTATTCAATATTTCATATTCTTCTTAATACTAAAGGTATTATAACTACAATTCCATTGTGAGTTAATATGTTTCAAGTTCATTCCATGGATGTTTTAGGTATTGTTCCCTGACACGGAATCGATAACATGCTTGTTTTAGTAATTTTGGAAAAACATTAGGTGGTTTATTAAGAATGGGGTAAATTTTCATGTTACCTTTATAAAACAATAAAAAAATACTTTTATTATAAATATTAAATAAAAAATTAATTAAGTTTTCATAACAATCCATGATATTATTTTATATCATCCTTCTTGTTGGTGGTCAAATTGGCCCAAAAAAATAACTTGTAATAATCAATGGATGAGAATTAATATGAAGTAAATTTTATTGTAATATATTTATTACAAAATTATAATTATTTTATTTTGATTTTATTAAAGTGGTAAATTATTATTAGGAATAGATAGTTAAATAAGCTAAATGGAAAAAGAAATATTATAAATTGTTAATTAAATAAATGAAATCATATCTTATGTAGAAATATTTATTCATATTGAAAAATTTCAGACATCCCATTAATTTTAGGACTTCTAAAAAGTGTAATGGATGAAAATTATAAAGATTATTTGTATCTTATACTGAGGGATCATAATTTTAGTTGTTGTTCTAAATGGGTGGTGGAGGGGTTTCTATATAATTGCAAAGAAGTGTCAATTTATAAAATACACATTCCTTAATGTGTGATAAATAAAAATATACATCTTGTGTGGATCCAATGTGAAGAAATAATATATATGTTTTTTGAATTACTTATAAATATTAAGGGGGTATACATCATGGAAAATTAAATGAGGATGATTTGTCTATAACTTTTATCTTTGAATGAATTCATAGGATTTCACCTTCCATAGGGGAGTAGTTCTTTTTCTTAAATCCAATTACTCATTTTCTTCAGCATACAAAAATTATTTGAAATAATTAAATATATATTTTCTCTTATTTGAATTTTCTATAATTTTCACCTTTGGTAATTAATACATTATGTGTATTAATTATATGTTGTAAAAAATTAATATTTTATAAACCCAAAAGGATGGATATGAATCCAAAATGGTACACGCTAATAGTTTGAAAAATGAGTATGTAGATAGAGGTAAAGAGTTCATCAAGTTTGAAAAAGAACATGCCAATGACCCTTTTAAAATCCTCTGTCTGGGTTTATGTTGTTTTTATTCTAGAAAAAATTGCTCGAATGATTTTGAAGAACATTTTATTTGTCATGGAATAGATCAAAACTAAAAAAATTAGACTAAACATGGGGAAACTAAATGTGGACATTGGTTGGGATGATACTACGATTTATGAATCATTTGATATGAATACCTTTGTAAATAATGATGGAGATCGCATGGAAGAAACAACAATGGAAATTAAAGATGACCTTCATGATTTCCCAAAGTTGTTTGGGGATTTAAATAGTTGTTCCAAGAAATAATTGAATATCAGTTTTACTAAATAAACAAGATTGTCAACTATATTTAAGTTACATAATTTGAAATCTCGTAGCGGATGGAGTGACACCAGCTTTACAGAACTACTTGGCCTCCTGAATGATATGATACCAGAAGAAAATGAACTACCATACCAAAAATATAATGCTAAATGAATGTTACATTCAATGGGAATGATCTCTAAAAAATACATACTTGTCTAAATGATTTCATATTGTTTCTCAAGAACCATTAATCACTCATAAAATGTCCTAAGTGTGGTGTTGATCGATACAAGAAAAATGAATCATGTCCTTTGAAATATTTATGGTAATTTCTTATCATTCTATGTTTTATAAGAATATATAGATGTCGATAAAATGTTAGATAATTAACATGGCATGAAGATACAAGAAATATAGATGGGAAACTACTTCATCTAGCAGATTCTTCTTAGTGGATGAAAATTGATTACGAGTTTCTTAAATTTGTAAATGAGCTGAGAAACTTGTGTCTTGAGTTATCTATAGATATAATAAGTCCTTTTGGTGTAAAAAGTAGTACTCAAAGTACATGGCCCATAATTTTGTTAAATTAAAACTTTTTTCCCATGGTTATGAATGATGTGAAAATACATTATGTTGTCTCTGCTTATATCTGGACCAAAGCAACCCAGTAATGATATTGATGTATATTTGGCTCTATTGATCGAAGATCTGAAATTTATGTGGGATACAAGTCTTACAATTTATGATGCTCATAGAAGTAATGAATTCACATTGAGGGTCATGTTGTATGGAATGATAAATGGATTCCCCGCTTATGAAAATTTATCAAGTTATAGAATTAAAGGAATTTTGGGGTGTCCCATTTGTAAAAAATGAACATACTCAGTTCGGTTGAAACATTACTCAAAGATTTTATTTTTAGTACATCGGAAATTTTTACCTTGATGGAATAATTAATGATACTAGATGACAGCATTCAATGGGAATATCGAACAAGGTACAACACCATCTCAAGTAAAGGGAGATCAGTTCTATAATAAAGTAAAAAAATATAGAAACTATTTTGGGTAAACTATTTTCCAAAAAACTTACAAAATCAGTTTGGAATAAGTGATCAATTTTCTTTGAATTTCCATATTGGAATTGTTTGTATGTCAGATATTTTATTGATGTCAAACATGTCTAAAAAAAGATATTTTATAGTGTTATTAGCATGTTACTAAAGGTTCTTATAAAAACAAAATATGCAATCAAGGCTAGGTTGTACTTGATTGAAATGGGGATAAGGGTATATTTGGCATTGGTGAAGGGTAAAAGGTAAACTTTTCTTTCTCCAGTAGCTTGCACTCTATCCAGATAGGAAAAATTACAATTTTTCCTTTTATTTACTAGTGTAAAAGTTCAATGAGGGTATTCATGAAATATCAATAATGTCATGTCAATGACTAATTTTAAGTTAAAAGGATTAAATCACACATATCATGTTTTTATGAAAGATTTAATGATGGTTTATTTATTTTGCATTCTTACTTGAAATGTATGACATACATTAACCAAACAATGATTTTTTTTAAAATACATATATAGTAAAGTTATAGACCCAGTGAAATTTCCCATCATGAATATGGATATTTCAGTCATATTATGTGAATTGGAGATGTTCTTCCCACCATAATTATTTGATATAATAGTCCACCTGATATTTCACTTGGTTAGAGAGGTTCAACTATGTGGTCCTACCCATAACAGATGGATTTAACCCATTTAATGGTATGTGAATATTTTTATAGGGTATGTCAAGAATCGAAGTTTGATATAAGGTTGTATTATATAAAAATATATTGTTGAAGAATCTATTGAATTCTATACCAATTATCTATCAAATGTTGAAAACATCAGTCTCCCAAAGTCTCATTACATTGAACGCCTTCTGGGAGAAGGGATTTTTGGAAGAGATTGTGTTTTAATTACCTTGATAGAGAGGGAGAAAGTTCACCTTTACATATTACATAATAGTGAATATGTTGATTAATATATTAAAGCCCAAAATAAATTATTATAGATTTGAATCCATAAAAGGATGAAGTATGGATATCAAATACATATAATCAAAAGTTTATAGGATGGTTCAGAGATCAAATTTATAAGTATTTTTTAAAAATATGAATTAAATTGCTGAATGACTTCAATGGCTAGCCAGATGATTGAATGAAAATGTTATATATTACACTGGTTTTGTAATAAATGGTTATATATTCTATATAAAATAACATGATAAATTCATTATGATGAAAAACAGTGGTGTTATGCCTATGGTTGAAGCGATGCACTTATCTGGTTCCAATGATTGAAATCCAATTTATAAAAATATGTCATATTTTGGAATTATCGATTAGATATATGATTTGTATTATAAAACATTTCAAGTGTCTCTTCTACATTTCAAATGGTTTGACAATATCAATGGAGTGAAAGATAATGAAATGGGATTTGTGAAGGTTAATTTCAGTGTGGATGGGGAAAAAGATGAGTTGTTCATAATAGAAACATAAGAAGTGCAAAATATTTTATGTCTCTGATCCAACAAACAATAATTGGTCGATTTTCCTGCTAGTGACTACAAAAATGTCAAGTTATATGAAAATTCAATTGAGGGTGACCCATTCATTAGGACATCACAACCTGTTCATGTTGGTCCTAATGTAGATAAATTCTTGTATGTTAGATGATACCATAATAAGGGGATTTGGATTATTGATAGAGGAACCAAATCCTTAAAACCTTTAAAAAGTAAAGAGAGTTCCATGAGAAGGTAAAAGTGTTTTTTAATATATTTTATTTTTCCTCATAATATTATAAGTTATCTACTGCATTAACATAATCTAAATTAAATGTTTGATTACTCATGAAGATAATCTCTTCTACACATAATGATGTTATCAATCCCTCGGAAGAACAAACTATAATAAATGAAACCCTTTGTAAAGATTTAAAAGTAATGTTATGATATACTTTCTCTATTTTATTGAAAAATTATATAATGAAATTTAGATTTAATTTTCATTATTCCTTATAGATTTCATATATTTTAGAAGGTTTTTGTCCATGTGTCAGGAATTTGTAAGAAGAAAAATGACATTGTATCTACTCAATCACATAGGTAAACTTGATGTTTAAATAGTAAAATCATTGTCCATAGAATTAATGTATTTTTTCATATTCATATTTAATTTATTTCTTTTTAGTATTACTCACATAATAATTGTTTTTTTATATAGGTGGATTATTTTGTTCGTCTTGGGGTGGTCTATCTATATACTTATGCTTTTTTGCCTAAATATTTTCACAGACTTCTTCTCCCTCAAAACCTTTTCCCTATATAGTGTTTCATTTATCACTTTCTTTCAAGTTCTATAAACTGCCATTATAGGAAGAGAAATGACACTGCCTCTGCTTAATTACATAGGTAATATTGATGTTTTTATGGTAAAATCATTGTCCATTGAATTAATACATTGTTTCATATTTAGGTTAAATTTATTTCTTTTTTGTGTTACTCACATAATAATTGTTTACTTATACAGGTGGATTCTTTTGTACAAGTTGGGGTGTTCTATCCATATTTTATTCCTTCCTTCACCAAAAATTCCATAGACATATTCTCCCTCAAAACCTATTCACCCCTACAGTGTTTTATTTATCACTTTCTTTCAAGTTCACTCTACTTCCTTTGTAGGAAGAGCAATGATGCTGCCTCTGCTCAATTATAGAGGTAATCTTGATATTTTCACAGTAAAATCATTGTCCATAGAATTAATGTATTGTTTTATATTTAAGTTTAATTTATTCCTTTTTAGTATTACTCACATAATAATTATTTTAATATATAGGAGGATTATGTTTTTTGATTTATGGTGATATGTCTATATTTCATGCCTTTCTACATCAAAAATTCCATAGACTTCTTCTCCCGAAAAACCTTTCACCCCTGTAGTGTGGACATTTATCACTCAAGTTCCCTCCACTTCTCAATCATAGAGGTAATCTTGATATTTTCATAGTAAAATAATTATCCATATAATTAATGTATTATTTCATATTTATGTTTAATTTAATTCTTTTTAGTATTACTCATAATAATTGCTTTCTTAAATAGGTGGATTCTTTTTTTAAGTTGATGTGGTTTTTTTTAAAGTTGCTCATGCGTTGTTGGCAGTTCGAAAAAGAACGTCGATGAAAATCATGGTAACATTGATTGTTAGTATTTTTTGAGAATTTAGGATGTGTAAAAATTATTCACACCTAAATATGACACATGATGTGACTAGTATGACTCCATGTACTTCTTTTTATTTAAAATTGACATTAATTAAATTAAAAAAAGACAACTGACATACTCAAAACTGATCAAACATATTCATATTGTTTTCATACTATAAGACAATGATCTATATGTCATTTTTGATGTGTGATAATTAGTCGCACCTCAATCTGATTCATGATGTGCCTGATATAACTTAATGTGTCTGTTATTAGTTTAAGATCGACATTTGACTTTAAAAATTACCACTCACTAAAAACCAAGAAAATGCACTCATATTTTCTTGATAATTTATGGCATTAATTCATAAATCAATTATGACAAGTAGGAATTGGTCTCACATCAAAAGGATACACGATGTGATCCATATGAGTCAAAGTTCATGTTTCAAGTTTAAAATGAAATTTTAGTGAAAATGAAAAGTGATGTGGTCAAAAACAAGAAAAACATTAATATTATTTTGATACATTCAGAAAACAATCCATATGTTATTTGAAACATGTAGGAATCTGACGCACCTTAATTTATTGCATGGTGTAGTTGATATAAATCTAAGTGTGTCCCTATTTAAAATTGACATCAATTTTAGTAAAAAAACAAAGTGACCAACTCAAAACCCAAAAAAATCATTCATAATGTTTTGATACTTTAGGAAAACAATTAATAAGTGATTTGGGACATGTAGGAATCAATATCACCTCAATCTAATGCTCAGTATGACTGGTATGACTACAAGTGCATGTTTTTATTGAAAATTGACATCAATTTTAGTAAAAACGAGAACTAACCTACTCAAAAACAATAAAACACACTAAAATTTTCTAAATACTTTAGAAAAATTATCCATAAGTCATTTTTGATGTGTAGGAATGAGTAGCACCTCAATCTGATACATAATGTAATCGGTATGAGTCAAAGTGCATGTTTCAATTTTAAAATGACATTTTAGTAAAAAAGACTAATGACATACTCAAAACCATGAAAAAACATTCATATTTTTTTTATGATTTATTAAATTGATCCATAAGTCATTTAAGATATGTAGGAATCAGCCACACCTTAATCCAAAGCATGGTGTGACTGATATGACTCAAAGTGCATCTTTTTATTTAAAATTCTCATCAATTTTCGTAAAATGGACAACTGTCATACTCAAAATTGAGAAAACACATTCATAGTATTTTTATACTTTACGATAATGATCCATAAGTCTTTTTTTATTTTCAATAATTAGACACACCTCAATCCAATACACGATGTTCCCGGTATGACTCAAAGTGTCCATTATCAGTTTAAAATCGATATTTTAGTTCAAAAAGTGTCACTAATTGAAAAAGGATCAAACACACTTAGATTTTTTGTATAATTTAGGAAAAAATCCATAATTAGTTTTTTATCTACAAGAATCAGTCACACCACAATCTGATATAATATGTGGTCAGTATGAGTCAAAGTGTGTGTTTTAATTTTAAAATGACATTTTAGTAAAAAAGAAAAGTGATGTACTCAAAAATGAGAAAAAATATTAATATTATTTTTATCCTTTATGAAAATGATACATAATCCATTTTGGATGTCTAAGAATTAGACACACCTCAATCCAACACACGGTGTGACCGGTATGATAAAAAGTGTGTCTTTTTATTTAAAATTATAATCAATTTTAGTAAAATGGACAATTGTCCTACTCAAAAATAATAAAACACATTTATATTGTTTTCATACTTTAAAAAATTATCCATAAGTCATTTTTTTATGTGTAGGAATCATACTCACCTCAATCTGATACACGATGTGCCCGGTACGACTCAAACTTCCGATATCGATTTAAAATCAATATTTTAGTTCAAAAACTGTCACTCATTGAAAACCAATCAAACACACTTGAATTTTTTTGATAATTTAGGAAAATGATTCATAATTCATTTTTGATGTGTATTAATTCATTTCACTTCAAAATAATACATGATGTGATCAGAATGAGTCAAAAATGCATGTTTCCATTTTAAAATGACATTTTAGTAAAAAGATAAGTGACTTACTCAAAACTAAGAAAACACATTAATATTGTTTTGATACTTTAGTAAAAGAATCCATAAGTAATTTCAGACATGTAAGAAGCAGACGCACCTCAGTCCAACGCATGGTGTGACTTGTATGAATCAAAGTGCATCTTTTTTTTTAAATTGTCATCAATTTTACTAAAATGGTAAAATTTCTTACAGAAAACTGAGAAAACACATTTGGATTGTTTTCATAATTAATGAAAATTATCCAAAAGTAATTATTTATGTGTAAGAATCATTTGCACCTCAATCTGATACATGATGTTCCTGATATGAATCAAAGTCTCCATTATCAATTTAAAATTTATATTTTAGTTCAAAAAGTGTCACTCACTCAAAACTGATCAAACATACTTAGATTTTCTTGATAATTTTGGAAAGTGGTTCATAATTCATTTGTGATGTGTAGGAATTTTTTTCACATGAAACCAATACATGATGTGATTAGAATGAATTAAAAGTGTGTGTTTCCAGTTTAAATGATATTTTAGTAAAAAAGACAACTAACATACTCAAAACCAAGAAAAAACATTCATATTGTTTTTATAATTTAGGAAAATGATATATAAGTCATTTGGGAAATTTAGGAATCATCTGCACCTCAATATGACACACAGTGTGACCGGTATAACTCAAAGTACGTCTTTTTATTGAAAATTGTCATTAATTTTAGTAAAATAAACAACTTTCCTACTAAAAACCAAGAAAAAGAATTCATATTCCTTTGATACTTTAAAAAATGATCCATAAGATATTTTTGATGTGTATGAATAATTTTCACCTCAATTTGATACACGATGTGCCAGGTATGACTTAAAGTGTCCGTTATCAGTTCAAAATCAAAATTTTAGTTCAAAAAGTGTCACTCACTGAAAATCGATCAAATGCACTCATCTTTTCTTGATAATTTACAACAAAAAAATATTATGTCATTTGTGACATATAGAAATCTGTTTCATGTAAAATTGATATATGATGTGATCAAAATGGGTCAAAAGTGCATGTTTCTAGTTTAAAATCACATTTTAGTAAAACAGAAAACAGATATACTCAAAATCAAGGAAAAGATTCATATTTTTTTGATAATTTATTAAAATGATCCAAAATACATTTGAGGGATGTTATAATTAGCCACACCTCAATATGATACATGGTGTGACTGGTATGACTCCAAGTGTGTCTTTTTATTTAAAATTGACTTCAATTTTAGTAAAATTAACACTTTTTTTAATTTATTTCTTTATATTATTACTAAAATAAGAATTGTTTTATTATAAAAGTTAATTATTTTTCTCGATAAGGGTGTTTTTTTGGAAATAACATGATTCGAGTTAGTATTAAAAGAAAAAGTAACATTGATATTTTTGAATGTATCTAAAAATTTGTATTTATGTAATTATATAAACCAATGTTTGAAATATATGTTGTATAGTGTTTTTTTCTTGTGTTTTTGTTGTAAATTTCATTTCATTTAAATCATATTTTGGGACTTTTTTGTTGATATCTGGTGTGTTTCTGATGCCACAGTGTGTTGTTATAGAACATTACACTGGTGTTGCAGTGTGCTGTTACAACACATTGTAGTGTGGCCCTTTATCAACACTTTTAAAAGCACTGATAAATGTATATTTTATAAACACTTCTATGAGAATTGATAAAAGGTCCTTTATCATCAATTTTATAAGTACAGATAAAGGAATACTTTTTCAGTACTTATATAAGTGCTGATAAAAGCCCAGGTCTTTTAACCTCGCTCATGTATTTAGCCCTTTTCTAGTGCTAAAAAGGTCATTTTCAGCACTGTTAAAGGCCTATTTAGTAGTAGTGATATATTTTATACATTAATTTATAGTTTGATTTATTTACCATTTGTTGTTATAATGATGTTTGGGGAAGTATATATATTTTCATGTACTTTAGTTTAAGGCCTCCCATGTGTGTGATATTCATACTTGGTGTTAGTCTCCTGTTATTGTCCTATTAGAGAGTGATTTTGGTGTCACACTTGGATTATTACAAGATATCTAGGACCTTGTGGGTTGTGTTTTTACATATTGGTATCATATCATGTTATATTAATACTCAAGTTTGGAGATTATCAATTTGTGAGGTTGGTTTGGGTACTAGGGAAAAAGAGTTAAAGTGTCCCGGGTTTGAATTTTAGGAAAAGGAACCTGGTGATGATGTTGGGGCTAATATATTCATTCACAAGGACTTTAATAACCTACTTGTTGACATGATGAATATAGGAATTGGTTTCATGGAAAATATTGGTACATACATCATATAGGAATGGGTAATTGTTTGATGTCATTATTGAGTCATCTCCCCAGTTATTCTCTTTTGACTTTGGTGTGTTTTGGCTATCATAGGATGCCTCAAAAATGAAATCCATATAGGATTATGTATTGGGATCATGGTTATCATCTACATGGAGATGAGGCATTATCTTTTAGACCTATTTTGGAGGCAGTTCCTTCAGGTGGATAGCGACTAATGTCTCCACCCATTGAGAAATATGGTGACCCACCTCTAGTGGTTTAGGATGATTCTCCCCATTAGGTTGAGAAGTAGTTGGTTTTGGTAATACCAGAAGATGATTCACCTATTTTTTTACACTTTTTAGGGCGTTGGAAGAACCATGTATTAGTGATGTTAGATATGAATTCAAACATTCATGAAAGAGGTACACTTCCCCCACAAATACATGTTCTTTTGACATGATTTAAAACTATGTGTGAAAGAAACTACCACCCAAATTGGATAGTGTCAAGGTATAGTGGGTTTGTTCCTTTTAATTTTATTTTTTAGGTAATTTTGTTGTGATAAGGTGTCATAATGGGCCCTAGTTGTGTAAAATAGGAAAATAATAGGAAGGATATCCTCATAAAATATGATCTTATGAACCAGAGGCTTGAGGTATGGTTTTAGGTATAACATGTGTCTTCCCTGCCCTTTCTATAGTTTAGTACATAGTCACAAGCCACGTTTCCTTGAACATATGCCCTATTTATGACCTAGTGAAACCATTGGAACCTTTTTTCTTGTCACTTATGTTAGGATGATCCTATAAAGAAGGTTTAGTGATTACACACTTCTACTAATAGTGTGAACTGACTCTAGGATGATAGAGAGCCTCACATGGAATATTTCTATAGTGGTAGTGAGACCCAATGATTTTTTACTTGGTATGGACTAGATGCCTATTATCAATGACCAGATGACTACCACCAATGGGGGTTTTAGTATTTCTGAGTTTTTGGGATGTAATTTTCCCTATTGGTTGTGGAGGAATCCCATGTGTATCAAGATGATATATATTGCAAGAGTGTATAGATGATTCATTTTCATTTGGCTAGCATGAACCTTGTAGCAGCAAATTTTATGAGATTTCAGTTTCTAGTGGTATTGTAGGAACATGAGGAATTGTTCCCTATGGATGTTCTAGACTTACCACCCCATCAAAAGTTTCTTTCCTGTATAAAACTGTAACCAGGGCAGCCCAATATCTTGGATATCATATCGGATAACACCTTATAGATGCAAGAGATGAAGGGGTGGTTTGAGGAATCTACAAATCATGGTATTTGTGAGAACTAGTGTGTTCCCATGTGCATCCCATTATTGATTCAACAAAAAGGTGTATTATAGATTGAATTTAGGTGTGGATTAATTCCACTTGAATGAGGTGACTCAAGAAGGAGTATCCTCCCTTGAAAATTGATGGCCTCTTTGACTAGTGGTTATGGGAAAAGTGGTTCTCATAGTTTGACCTCCGGACAGGTTGTCACCAACTCCTGGTTTGAAAAGAGGATGCACTAAAGGTTGGTTTTTAAATCCACTATCTTTTCTTTAAGTTCATGATGATACCCTTTGGCATGTTGGATACCCCAGTTGTGTTTTTATGACTTATAGACAAGATACTTAATCTCTTTTAATTCAGATGTTTATAGTCTTATTGAGTGATATCCTTGTGTACTTAGTGTCAGAGATAGAGCGTGTGACACACTTGAGGAAGGTTTAAGACATTCTCTGAGAGTACCATCATTATGGGATGCTCTTTAAGTATCGAATTGGGATTCAGGATGTCCACTTTTTAGGATATGTCTTCTCATACATGAGAGTAACAATGGACCCAAAGAAGGTTTAAGAAGTTCTATCTTGGAAGGTACCCAAGATCATGGTCACATTATAATATGCTCATAATAAATTTTTATGTTCACATTTAACTAGCGAGTTGAAAAATAAATTGACCAATTTTTCGTTGACTTTTAAGGATGAGGATGGTGTAGCATAACTATAATCAATGGTTGTTACCCCTACACTTTTTCAGTGAATTATGGAGGCACAACTTGGTGATATCGACTATGAGATATTTCATGTATATATATCCACTGGACATGTTCATGATGTATTTTCTGAAGGTGTGAATCATTTCATTGTTGTTTGAGGATAGACGATGAAACAATTCATGTAGTGAGAATAAGGGTTGAGGAGTCTTTATTATTTCCCTTCTTAGTACATCTCTAATACGTGAGGATATACCAAGATCTTTTAGCATTGGGTTGGGTGTCCAATGACATTGTAGCGTGTTGCTGATTATAACTCTTGATGTCTCACCTGCAAATAAGTAGTGGTTGAGTTGACTAGATGTAAGTGAGAATGGGATGGTATATTTGTGGATTTCATGATGGGGATCCAACAATCATTGATAGGTCATGAATCTATTCAAATGATCTTAAAGTGATTCACCAATTTGACCCATTTCCTAAGCATATGAGAGAATATCTTAGTGGATAGTTTTAGATGCTTGTGCCTTCATGAGGTAGTCTGGCTTCATAGTGTTCCCTTGATGATCATTTTGGACTGAGATTATTACTTAATTTCATGATTATAGAGATGATGAAGGATTCCTATGGGACTCATTTGTGTTTGATAAAAATGTTTCTACCCCAAACAGATGGTGAGGTAAAGTGGACCACTTAGGTTCTGATGAACATGCTTGGGGTTTCATGTTAGTTTTATCCATCTCTATGAGTACCATATACCTTTTTTATAGCACCATATAAAGTTTTATATGGGATTACATTCAAGAAAACTTTGTAATGGTCAGAGCCAGTGGTAAATAGTGCTTATGGGCCTAGATTTGGTGCTGGCGATAGTAGTGAAGCCTTTGGAGTTTGATGAGGACTGCACAAAAATAGCAGGAGTCCATTTTGGACTGAAGATTGAATCCATTGGAGTTTTATGAGGAGATCATGTGTTCCAAGAGGAACCACCTCATCAATTATTTTTGATATTTGACCAAGGAAACAGGTTATTTCCAAGGTTCATAAGCCCTTTCTTTACCTCTTACTATTTTAATGTCAGTAAGGTGGAATGTTTCTTGGACCTACTACTATAGTTAAACTGAGTGCATGGTATATTCCATGTGTCACAACTAAAGAGATTTGTGTGTGAATTATTTCACGATGTTATCTGATGTAGTGTCTTGTGTTTTTGGACCTGATGAAATTCTAGAAGAATTTGAATTTTATCATTTAGTGAATTGTCCGTTTTGAAAACCAAGCCTTGAAATGGAGTTCCTTATGTTATAACACTTCAATGAGGGGTTTTTATACATGTTTTAAGGATCTATGGGTCCCTCGGGTGTTCCTTCATTTTTTTTTAGTGTTGGGGCCTAAAAGACTACTTAAAATAGGAATCGGGTAAGTCTCATGGTTTTTCTTAAATTGTACGGCCCTTAGGCAAAACTGTGCATCCTGGTCCACTGGAGTAGAAGGTACCACATGGTTTGATCTAACTATGTGGAAGGAGTTGAATGGATGTGTGAGGTGTCTGCAATTTTTATTAGAAGGTGTGCATGGGAAGTGCATGGTTTTCCCAAACTATGCACTTAGACCACAAGCTTAGTGCCACTTAGGCAGTGTGTGTGCACTCTTTGGTGCATGATTGGTCAAACTATGTGAGAAAACTATGTGAGGTGTGGTCCCTATGTAGTGGGAGACACATGGTTGGTGCATAATATGGCCAACTGTACGGCCAAACTATGTGGCTCAGTAACCAGGATGAAATGACCTTTTTCCCTTAATGAGTTAAATTTTGTATTACCCTCCTTCCTATTATCTTCTTTCTATTGTATGAGCTCCATATCCCTCTCGAATGAGGCTCCTACCAATCCTAACCTAGTCTTTGATCAATCTCCTCCATTTGTTGTTGGAATTGAGCGTTATTAGTCCTTATAGATTCCTCTCAGTATGATCTTCATTCCTCTAGCTATTTTCTTAGTTTATCTTCTCCTCGACTACGCTATCTTCATGCAAGAAAATTCACCCTATTTTCAAAGTGTTCATCCATTTATTCATTTTCTCTCGAACTAAAGTAAATAAAGACTCAATTTTGGATGATTGGGTTATCCTAAGAAACAAGTAGATGGTTTATGTATTTTCCCTCAAGTTTCATTCCTTAAAAAAATGATTTCTTTGTATCGCGTTCCATACTTACTTGATGTCACTTCAAAATAACAAATTTTCATGAATTAAATTTCTTATATTTTTTTGAGGGGTTTGAACCCTTATTGGTGTGGTTGTAGATTATAACCTCAACCCAAACCACCTGGTTGTGCCCAAATTTACCCTACTGGTAAAAGCGATCGATGTAGTACATGTATGGGTCGAGTCCACAGGGACCGAAGAAGTAACCTTGAGATGCTATGATTTGGTGAAGGATGGGCTATGAAGTAGCCAAATTTGGTTTTGATTTTGGATGGTTTTAAAGAACACTAATAAACCTAAGTGAATTAAATTCAAATAAAATGGGTTGATCTTAGGATTATGCTCGGGGTGGATTGAATGAATTTTACTTCTTTAGACAATTTTGGTTTTATTAATTCTTGATGAATCCATTCTTCAAAAATAACACTACCTTCATCATTTTCTGGTTTGGTGCTTAATAAACACAATTACTAATACCCTATACACTTATAGAACCAAATGCATGATCTCTCCGAGGTATATGGTCATTTAGTAATTGAATTTAGTATGCTCAAACACAGTAAAGATGAAGAGTAGAAATAACTGAAGAATGGATGTCTTAAATTAATTATCCAATTAACAATAATTCGTTCATAAAATAACATTCAACCCAGACTTTTCATCCTCCTAAGATCAAACCATTAAAGGGTTAGCCCTACATTGATGGTATACTCTCAATGGTGGGTGGAAGATGGCTAACAAGAATTGGATTGAAAAATTAAAATCGCGGAAATAACGAGCACTCCTCTGTGTGTGTGAATGAAATTCACACCTATGTGTGAACTAATTCACAACAACACAGAGATATCACTGTGCTTTGTGATAATAGAGTTTTAATAAATTAAATGGAAAATATAGAATATAAATAATTTTATTAAGAACATAAGGATACAAAAAAAACTTACATGGAAATGGAAAACATTACAAAGGAAATTTGGAAGCATAACCTTACAATGAAACAAGCAACAAAAGATGATAAGAAAAAAATATTCACCATTCCCTTCACCGCTAGCTCCTTATATAGGCATATTAAGAGCCTTAGGTCCATGCCCCAACAATTAATTCACCCCCCAACAATTAATAGAGTCAAAAGGAGGGTGAATAATCAAAAGGAAATTGACGTTTCGAATTTGACCCGGAAAACTGTCCAGATTTGTCCACCATATTGACGTGTGAATTTGTAATTGAAGAAATCCGAATCCGAAGGGGTTGTAGAAGAGAAATATCTTCTTCCATATGTCCTCTATGATCTGTAAAACGTTCAGTAAATTTCCCTCACACGTTTGGAAGTTATGGTCGAAATGGTGGGACGTATTTCTGTGCATTAATGTTGGGTCCACCATTTAAATATCAACTTCAGATCCCTTTATAATCATGAAAACATCAGAATTATCTCCATAAACAGTTCAATAAAATGATCCTAATATCTTTATCATTCTACTGTATAAATTTGAGCTTCATTGGGCTTGGTTTGTGGGCCCCACATTTGTTTGATGGGCCTTAGGCCCATTATGCTTTCTCTAGAAAATTTCTGAATTCGGGCGCAAAAATATCCATCTTCCCTTGGGATTCATCCATCGGACCTAAAAGATAAAATGTTCCAAAAAAAGTGATAAATTATATCCCAAAATATCAAATTCATAAAATGAATATAGTGTTTTCCACAAACAGATGAATGATTGGGCCCAAATTTTCATTTTAAACATGAATTGCATTTAAGATGAGAAATGAAGTTCTATTTATGTAATGCACTAAAAAAATGTTTATCGACTTTGGAACAATGAATATAAATATATTAAAAATGAATATTAGCCACTTTTAGTGACTAATCACACCCCCAAACTTGAGTTTTGATAGTCCCGAGCAAAATATATTACAAATATGAAATTCAAATCCCCTTTTCCAAAAACATTTAAATACACATTGCTCACCCAAAGACCTCATACCAAAAAAAATTATGAAACCCATCAAAATCATTTAAAACAAGCTAAGTCCATAAGAATATCCCAATCCCAAGCCCATTCCTTTGTTCAAATTCATCGCCACATTTCATCCAATTCCAATTAAGCATGATAAAGTGTTGTGCATCACAAAAGATATGGGGCACATTTTTTTGTTCAAGGGGAAAAATGGAAGCGCTAGGTGGGAATCACATTAAACCTTAAGATGAGTATCCATTTTTTTTTATTTTTTATTTTTTGATGATTTTTTTTACCACAATAGATATTAAAAGACTAACTCTGGGCAAGAAAACTATGTAGTCACGATCCCCAAGTGTCGGACGCCACATATATTGTCAATTTCATGCTCTACAATAGAGATATAAAGCCTAACTCTAGGCAAGACAACTATGGAGTCACGATCCCCAAGTGTCGGACGCCACACATTTGGACAAAACATTTCTCTATGTGGTCAAAATTATTATTATTATTATTGTTTTTTTTTATACTCAAATTAAACTAAAAGTGACCCCAGAACCCTATGCTATAATGAAAGGGACCCAAGAACTCAAATTTACACCCACGATCTAGTAGACGTGCATTGTGGCATTTTTATTAAGAGGATGAAAATGTAAACATTAAAAAATCACATCGGAAAACCGCACTTTCCAAAAATTATGCTCATGAACTTAAACTTGCATTAAAATCATAATCAAGGCATGCAAAATTGATTTGATATCCAATTTTAGAGTTTGCAATGTGTGTTATCATGTTTATGGTTAATGGAATTTTTCTTTTCATGCATGTTTTTATTCACAAAATAAAAAAAAATATTTTTTATCTCCCCCCAACTTAGAATAACACTTTCCCCAGTGTTAAAAGAAAAGAACAGTTAGAAGGGGTGGGATAGGAGTTAAAAGATAAAATTAAGAATTATAAACATGGAACAAATTCACCTGGTTTTTGAAGTTGAAGTTCATGATGCTCCAGATTACTCCTTTGATCACTTGGGGGATGTAGGCACCTCCTTGATTGAACATGTATCACCCAAAATAGTTCCTGAACCATAAAAAGAAGGACAAAGTAGACAAAACAAACAACACAAGGATTTAATTCCAAGTATCATCATTTTTATGGGTTTTCATGTTTTTTTAAATCAAACTAATGATACATTGTCTTCCTTTAAATTTCTGGGTAAGGTATTACTCAGGGATCACACTGCGTGACACAGATGAATACGGTGCTCCCCTTTCATACCCATCCATACTCATAAAAGAAGAACAGGTCAAGAGTCTATTTTTTTTACCTACAAAAACATAAATAAAATAAACTGATGATACATTGTCTTCTTTATATTTTCTGCGTAATGTATTACTCAGGGATCACACCGCGTGACATGGATGAATACAGTGCTCCCTTTTCATACCAATCCTTACTCATAAAAGAAGAACAGGTCAACAGTCTATATTAAAAAAATAACAAAATGAAGCAGAAGGAAACAAAAGATGATTCACAGTGATTGGAAACATGAAAACCACGGGTTGCCTCCCGTGCAGCGCTTTTGTTTAACATCGTTAGCCCGACTTGTACCCAAAATCTATCAATTTTTCTCTATTTCATATGTTGTCTTAGTTAACTCCTCCTTGGTTTCTTGTTTATTGAATGATTCAATGAATGGTTTTAACTTATGACCATTGACTTTGAAGACATGACCACTTGTGGGATATTGAATCTCTATTGTCCCATGAGGGTACACATGATGCACTAGGTATGGACCAGACCATCTGGACCTTAGCTTTCCTAGGTGTAGATGAAGTTTTGAACTATACAAGAGCACAAATTTTCCCAGTTCAAATTGTTTGACTTTGAGATTCCTAGATTGGTAGGCTTGAACTTTAGATTTATTGATCCTTGAATTTTCATAAGCCTCCATCCTAAGTTCCTCGAGTTCATTAAGATCTAATTTCCTTTTTGTTTCAGCCAATGAAATGTCAAAGTTCATTTTTTATTGCCCAAAAGGCCTTATGCTCAATTTCCACAGGTAAATGACATGTCGTTCCATAAACCAATCTATACGGTGACATGCCTAGGATAGTTTTGAAAGCAGTTCGATATGCCCAAAGGGCATCTAAGAGTTTCTCGGACCAATCTTTCCTAGAGGGATTGACAGTTTTTTCAAGAATTTTCTTAATTTCTCTATTTTCCAACTCAGCTTGACCGTTGGTTTGAGGATGGTATGCAGTGGAAACTTTATGAGTAAAACCATACTTAGACATGAGTGAAGAGAATGGGCGGTTGCAGAAATGGGTTCCACAATCACTGATTATAGCCCTAGGAATTCAAAATCTAGTAAATATATGCTCTTTCAGAAATCGGATCACAACATGGTGGTCATTGGAATTGGTGGGAATGGCTTCAACCCATTTTGATACATAATCAATAGCTAAGAGGATGTAGAGGTATCTCTTAGAGTTTGTAAAGGGTCCCATGAAATCAATTCCCCAACAATCAAAGATTTCAACGACCAGAATGGGAGTGAGGGGCATTTGATTCCTTTTGGTAATGGATCCTAATTGCTAACACTGAGGACAACTTTTTCAGAATTGGAAGGAATCCTTAGTGAGGTTCGTCCAGTAGAAACCACTTTGGAGGACCTTTGCAGTGGTTTTCTTTGTAGAAAAGTGGCCTCCACATGCCTCTCCATGACAAAATTTTAGAATGGACTCTTGCTCAGACTCAGGAATACATCTCCTGATGATTTGATCAGGACAGAACTTGAAGAGGTAAGGATCATCAAACACATAGTGTTTGACATCAGAAAAGAATTTCCTCTTAGCTTGGGTCCTCGGGAATTTTGGAATGTCACCCGTCACCAAATGGTTTGCTATGTCAGCATACCAAGGGAAATCACTCACTGAATAGAGGTGCTCATTGGGAAATGAATCAGACACAGAGAGGTGGTGTGAGTTGTCTTTGAATTCCATCCTAGAGAGGTGATCAGCTACAATATTTTCAACACCCTTTTTATCCTTAATGGTTAAATCGAACTCTTGAAGAAGATGGACCCACCTAATCAATCTAGCCTTGGCATCTTGTTTTTGGAAAAGGTATTTTAGGGCTGAATGATCAGTGAAGACAATGATGGGTGATCCTAAGAGATAAGACCTGAATTTCTCTAAGGCAAAGACAACAGCAAGAAAATCTTTCTCAGTGGTGGTGTAGTTTATTTTTGCATTATTTAAAGATTTGCTTGTATAAGAAATGACATGTGGAGTTTTCTCACACCATTGTCCTAAGACTGCTCCTACAGCGAAATCACTTGCATCACACATGAGCTCGAAAGTAAGTTTCCAATTTGGAGATTGCATGATAGGTGGAGATATAAGAGTTGAATTGAGTGTAGAGAATGATTCCTCACAGCTTTCTGTCCATAAAAATGGAGCATCTTTTACCAATAGAGCACAAAGTGGTCGAGAAATAGAGCTGAAATTTCTAATGAACCTTCTATAAAAACCAACATGTCCTAAGAAGGACCTCACTTCCTTAACAGTTTTAGGAGAGGGAAGGTGACGAATGATGTCAACCTTAGCTTTATCAACTTCAATCCCTCTACCAGATACCAGAAGACCTTGAACAAGTCCTTCCCTTACCATGAAATGCTATTTTTCCCAATTTAGTATGAGATTCTTATCCTTGCACCTTGACAAAACCTTTTCAACATTTATAAGGCATCCCTCAAAAGTATCCCCAAAGATGGAGAAGTCATCGATGAAGACCTCTAAAAAATCCCCCACCATATCCGAGAATATTCCCATCATGCACCGCTGGAAGGTACCAGGGGCATTACATAACCCAAAGGGCATGCGCTTGAAGGAAAAAGTGTCGAATGGACAAGTGGAGGTTGTTTTTCCTTGATCCTCTAAGGAGACTTCGATTTGATTATACCCTGAGAATCCATCTCGGAAGCAATAGAATTGATGACCCGCCACTCACTCAAGGACTTGATCAATAAAGGGTAAGGGGAAATGGTCTTTCTTGGTACAAGAGTTGAGCTTCCTATAGTCAATACAAACTCTCCATCCACTACTGACCCTTGTTGGAAGCATATCTCCATCCTTGTTGGTTATTACTGTGATTCCAGCCTTCTTTGGAACCACATGGATTGGGCTAACCCACTCACTCTCAGCTATAGGATAGATGATACCAGCTTTTAACAATTTCAAAAGTTCTTTTCTCACTACTTCCATGAGATTAGGATTGATTCACCTCTGAGGTTGACGACATGGCTTTGACCCAGATTCAAGAATATTTCTATGAGTCCCGATAAGTGGGCTAATCCCAGGAATATCAGATAGGGTCCATCCAATGGCTTTCTTGTGTCTCCTAAGAACATCTAGAAGCATCCTCTCATGATCGGCTTCAAGAGAGGAAGAAATGAAAACAGGAAAGGATTGATTGTCCCCTAAGAATGCATACTTTAGTGATGAAGGTAAGACTTTAAATTCAAGATCAGATTGGTCATGACTTTCCAAGAATGGATGAGACTTTGTATTGAACTTAGTTTCTTTGTTCATATTTCTTGACAAAATTGGTTCCTTGTGAACAGAATTTTCATCCTCTAAATTTTCCAGAGTAGTGTCATGAATGGCTATGGACTGAATGTTATTGATTTCAACCATGGTATCATTGATTGGTGATTCTATAAATTCATCAATAGAGCTGTCTGAAAGAGATTCAATCCAAGGAGACAAATTTCCCTCATGTGAATAAAGAAAATCAATCTCTGCTTGACTTAACCATCCTTCGGTAACTCCTTGATGTTCATTGAGTTCATTATCAACACTACCAATCCAATTAACCTCATGGATCTCTTCATCATCCCCAATTTGATATTTTTCATTGTAGATGTTCAAGTCTAGACTCATGTTCCCAAAGGTGATGGTCATGATCCCATTTCGAACTCAGATAATAGAGTTGATTATTGCAAGGAAGGGATGACCAAGTATGATTGGGGGTTACTCCCTAGGACCTAAGCTTGGGTGATTGTATAAAGCAATGAAGTCATCTGGGTAAATGAAATTTTCAGCTTTCACCAAATCATCTTTTAATATCCCCTTTGGAACTCGAACACTACGATCAGAAAGTTGAAGAGTGACAGATGTGGGTTGGAGTTCTTCGAGCCCTAACTGACAGTACATGGCATAAGGAATGAGGTTCGCACTGGCACCTAGATCACACAAGGCTTTTAAAACTTTGTTCTCTCCTAGTTCAACATTTATGTAAGGGCATCCTGGGTCTTTCATCTTAGGAGGAATGGTCCCTTGAATGGTGGTACTCACATTAGCAGCCAAAAGGACTTGGTTTTTATGTGAAAATTTTCTTTTAAAAGTGCACAAGTCCTTAAGGTATTTTGAGTAGGAAGGTATGGTTTGTATGGAATCGAGAAGGGGAATTTTCAACTTGACTTGTGATAAGATTTCCCTCAATGTTTCACTCAATTCAGGCTTGGTTTTCCCCCTCATGCATTGAGGAAATGGTTCAGATTGTGGAGTTGTTTGTTGAACTGTTGTTTCATTCACATTATTATCAGTTTCTTCAGTTTGATCTTGTAGTTTATTTGAATTTTCATTAGAGTTTGAAGCTTCACATGGTTTCTGACTTATCTGTTCAGGTTTTTCAATTGATTTCCCACTTCTTAAAACTGTCACAGCCTTTAGTTGTTCGTGAGTTGTTTGAGTGAAACTTGTCTCTCCCCTTGATGTTTGTTGTGGAATGGCCTGTGTGGGAATGGGTGCCTTTCCAGTTTTTATGGTTTGAAGTTCTTGTTTAATGGATGATAATTATGAGTTCATTTTGTCCATTTTTTTGCACAGTTGTTCTAGTAGGCTTTGTGGAACAATTTGGGTTGGTGCTTGAGCTTGTTGGTTTATCCCAGGAGGATACTTTGGTTGTTGGATAGGTTGTTGATTGGGTTGTTGGATAGGTTGTTGATATTGGACATGAGGATGTTGGAATTGGACCGATTGTGGTTGGAACTGATTATGAGGTTGAAAGTTTTGTTGAGGGTATGGGTTGATACATTGTTGTGTTGGTTTTTGATTGTCCTTCCAACGAAATTCGGGATGGTCATTATACCTTGGATTGAAGGTGTTTGTGAATTGTGGCTTTTGAAAGTTCATTGCATTAACTTCTTCTGGTGGTCCTCCTAAAAGAACATCCTTGATAGAAGGAATGGTTGGGAAATTATCAGTCTTGTGTTCATGTTTTTTCACAAATTGTACAAACAAGCTCAACAGTTTGGGTTTTGTGGACCTTCCTAAGATCAATCTCCTCAACTTTCCTTGTGAGTGTAGCAAGTTTTTCTCTAAGGTTTTCTTCTTCTCCAAGATTGTACATTCCATCAGATTTGGGTGGATTCTCATAGTATGGTGATGTTCCCCATGTTTGGTTCTATTCAGCAAGATTTTATAGATACTCATAAGCATCATTTGGGGCTGTGTTTCTGAAGGTTCCATTACACATCATATCAATGAATTGTTTGTTTCTGGGACCCAACCCTTCATAGAAAATTCTCACTTGTTCTGGGATTAAGAAACCATGGTGCGGTACCATGTATAATGTGTCCTTGAACCTTTCCCATGTTTCATAGAATGTTTCTCCCTCTCTTTCAAAAAAGTTTTGTATGCTCTTTTTAAGTGCAATTGTTTTGTGATGGGGGAAGTATTTTTTATAAAATTCTCGTTGAAGTTGGTCCCAAGAGTGAATGGATGCTGGTCTCAAATTGTTTAACCAATTCTTTGCTCGGTCCTTAAGAGAAAAAGGAAAAAGTCTCATTTTAGTAGATTCAATTTGATTTGGTGGGCACATGGTTTTGACAATGTCATTAAATTCTTTAACATGAAGGTAAGGCATCTCAGACTCCATCCCATGAAAGGTTGGAAGGTGGTTCAGGACATGGGGTTTGAAAACATATTGGGCATATCCTAAGTTATCATGCCTAATGAATGAGGGTGCATTGGTCCAGGTTGGTGTGAGGTATTCATTCATGGTCGGGTCTGCAACAATTCCCAAGTTAGGGTCTTGCCCGTTATTTTGGTTCCCTCCTCGGTTTATGATTTGGTTTTGTGGGAGATTCTCCATTGTATCGAACTCAACGTCTGAATTTGGAGTATTAGGAAGATTTGGATATAAAGGAAATATACCTCTTTTAGTGCTTGACTCCCCGGCCCTAGGAGTATCCACCATAACTAATCTGTTTGAGTTATCGCGGGTGTAGGCGGACATGTGCCAAAAGAAAAAAAAAGAGAGAAAGGGAAAAGATAAGATAATTGGGATGAGAATAGAAGAATGGGGGTAACAAAAGAAGGTTTTTGGTCTAAGGAACTTACTTGGTCCCCGGCAACAATTCCAAAATTTGGTTGCGCTCAAATTTACCCTACTGGTAAAAGCGATCGATGTAGTATATGTAGGGGTCGAGTCCATAGGGACTGAAGAAGTAACCTTGAGACGCTATGATTTGGTGAAGGATGGGATATGAAGTAGCCAACTTTGGTTTTGATTTTGTATGGTTTTAAAGAACACTAAGAAACCTAAGTGAATTCAATTCAAATAAAATGGGTTGATCTTAGGATTATGCTCGGGGTGGATTGAATGAATTTTACTTCTTTAGACAATTTTGGTTTTATTAATTCTTGATGAATCCATTCTTCAAAAATAACACTACCTTCATCATTTTCTGGTTTGGTGCTTACTAAACTCAATTACTAATCCCCTATACACTTAGAGAACTAAATTCATGATCTCTTTTAGGTATATGGTCATTTAGTAATTGAATTTAGTTTTCTCAAACACAGTAAAGATGAAGAGTAGAAATAACTGAAGAATGGATGTATTAAATTAATTATCCAATTAACAATAATTTGTTCATAAAATAACATTCAACCCAGACTTTGAATCCTCCTAAGATAAACCCATTATAGTTTTATCCCTACATTGATGGTATACTATCAATGGTTGGTGGAATATGGCTAATAAGAATTGGATTGAAGAAATTAAAACAGCGGAAATAATGATCATTCCTCCGTGTGTGTGAATGAAATTCACACCTATGTGTGAACTAATTCACAACAACACAGAGATATCACTGTGGTTTGTGATATAGAGTTTTAATAAATGAAATATAAAATATAGAAGAGAAATAATTTTATTAAGAACATAAGGATACAAAAAAAACTTACATGGAAATGGAAAACATTACAAAGGAAATTTGGAAGCATAACCTTACAATGAAACAAGAAACAAAAGATGATAAGAAAAAAATATCCACCATTCCCTTCACCACTAGCTCCTTATATAGGAATATTAGGAGCCTTAGGTCCATAACCCAACAATTAATTCACCCCCCAACAATTAATAGATTCAAAAGGAGGGTGAATAATCAAAAGGAAATTGATGTTTCGAATTTGACCCGGAAAATTGTCCAGATTCGTCCACCATATTGACATGTGAATTTGTAATTGAAGAAAGCCAAATCCGGAGGGGTTGTAGAAGATAAATATCTTCGTACATCTGTCCTCTATGATATTTAAATATTTCAGGAAATTTCCATCAGCCTTTTGGAAGTTATGGTCGAAATGGTGGGATGGATTTCTGTGCATTAATGTCGGGTCCACCATTTAAATCTCAACTTCAGATCCCTTTATCATCATGAAAACATCAGAATTAGCTCCAGCCACAGTTGAATACAATGATCCTCATATATTTACCTTTCTACTTTATAAATTTGAGATTTATTGGGCTTGGTTTGTGGGCCCCACATTTGTTTTATGGGCCTTAGGCCCATTATGCTTTCTCCAGAAAATTTCTGTATTCGGGCGCAAAAATATCCATCTTCCCTTGGGATTCATCCATCGGACCTAAAATATAAAATGTTCCAAACAAAGTGATCAATCATATCCCAAAATATCAAATTCAGAAAATAAATATACTGTTTTCCACAAACAGATGAATGATTGGGACCAAATTTTCATTTTAAACATGAATTGCATTTAAGATGAGAAATGAAGTTCTATTTATGTAATGCACTAAAAAAAATTGTTTATAGACTTTGGAAAAATGAATATAAAGATATTAAAAATGAATATTAGCCACTTTTAGTGACTAATCACCGCCCCTTTAGGGTGAGTTCATTTAGCCTCCATTTCTAAATATTTTTCTCTTGTTATATCCACCCCTTTGGGTGTGCCTTTGTATTCATGTATTAAATTCTGGTTATCACTTGTAACAAAACCAAATTGAGGTGGGTTGTTTATTATTATTTTTGGAATGGTATTTCCTAAAGTGAACTAAATTATTTTTTTGAATAACAATGTCATGTTTTCTAATAAAAACCCTTGATGAGGTGTGTTGTCTTAAACTGGAAATTGTTATATATGATATTCCTTTCTTGTATTTATAACCGAATGTGATGGACTTATTTTTTCTTTTGAGATTTTATGTGTATTTCCTATGTATTTCTCCCCTTTACTTCTAAAATGAAATGGAAATTGGGCACATCCCTTTAAATGTTTCTTGTTTCATACTAAGCCATGCATACTATCTTGGACCTATGTATTGTTAATTTAACTAATTGAATGAATTATGAATGTAATGTACAGTACTTAGGTTCCATCCATGGAACACTATGTATGGAGTCGTAATTCTTTTGATCAACTTAGTTTATGAATTATAAATATGCTAGGGTGTTAATGGTACACTAGGATAGGCTCACCGTGCATTCCTATTACCTCATTATGAGAGATACAAGTTCCCTAGGGGAGTCACCTTGGATGGGATCATTAGCTAGATGGTTTTACTAGGCCATGAGTGAGACTTGGTCCCCCTATGTGAGATACCAGGTATGAGCTCAGAGGTAGTTGTCTCATATTAGGCCAATATTGATACTTTCGAGGCCATTCCTGGATTGAGTTGGATGAACTCTGATGGTAGTGAGCATTATTGTGCTCATGCCGTAATATATGGGTTCCTTGTTAAGGATTGACTCAAACAGGCCTAAGATTCCATTTATTTGATTTTGGAAGTTACTTTCAAAGAAAATGATAAAATTACATATTTTTTATCCAATGGATGTGTCACCCAAGACAAATCACATGCTTGGGTTCATTCTAGTTTAGTGATCAGTCTGGAAGGGATATTACAAAGTGGTATCATAGGAAATCCTTTTTCCATTGTATTAATGTTTTTTTAGAAGACAGGATACTAGGAATGTGTTAGCACTTGGTAAATAAATTTTCCTAGGAGTGATCAACCCATGTATGGTGAAAATGTCCAAGTGACTAGGTGTGAGACTATTTTTCATTTTGTTCATTATTATAGTTTATTTTGATTTCACTTTGAGTGATTATAGTACTTTCCACTTCTTACTGATTTATGAGATTTATAGTGTTTACCCTTGGCCTGGTATAGTAAGGAATTATAGTTACATGCATCATTATAGGCACCTAGAAATTCACATGGCTTGCTTATGCCATACCTTATATATTACATTTCTAGGTTGTTTTAAATTATTGTTGTTCCCTATGTGCTATTTTCCTACCTATTATATTCCATGATAGGTTCTTTTGTAAAATTTTTGTTTCCACCTTATTAGGCATTTGATTCCCATGATTATATAACTTAAATTACCATGATTTGATTATATTCCATGTTTGAGTGATGCAACTTATGTAGTAGCATTCCATTCTTGTGGTTATCCAGCATACCTATTAATTATTCTGGAATGTATAATTTCTTACTATGTTAGGTGACTAAATAAGGGGATTTTTTTATAATTTCCATGCTTTTATTCTTGTTTAACATGGGCTGAAATGTTTCTGGTTACAGTTAAATGAAAACCAGTTACCAATTTTTAAAATGTATGGTAAATTTAAAAAATGGAAAAGGGTATCCCATACAATAAAAGCAATTTTGATGAGATTTATATACTCAAGAATGTTGTATAAAAATTAAAGAGGTTAGATTTTATTTTTAAACCTAGAAAAATGGTTTTGGTCAGACGGGATCTCCCTATAATTTGTAAAGTGTATGGGAGCTTTAAAAATTTGAGAATTGGTGAGCCATATAACTGAACCATCTGTTATGAGCCTTATACTTAGATACTAAGGAATGAATATAAAATCTTTAGACCCTTAAATGATATGGTATCCTTATTAAGGATTGTACCTCTATCAAATGAACATAGTGACTCATATTTCTAAATTTCTAAATGAACAAATGGGCCCAAGTATGTTAGATGTAGCATGTTTCTTATGTAATGAACCCACTAAGGTTGTTTTTAAAAATCTAAATGGTTAAATTTTTTGGGATGTTTCAGTTAAACCCCTAATGGCTTTACTGTACCCTCATAGGATGCCTTTTCTTTTGGTATGCCTTAGTGCTTAACCCCATGGGGGTATGCTTATGTTATTTGTTGAGGGACATTTAGAGTGCATGTAGTTTCCTATATGGAATTTCATGTAAACTCAATGTGACATCCTTATTGAATAATAACTCTTTAATTACTAAAAAACATTTCAATATACTTTGATTTGTAGTCGTGTGAGGCCTTATAAATAAAATAATGGTGTTTTAATTGGGGTTTATGTGATGAAATGCCCTGATTATAACAAGATATTAATAAATTATAGTGTTTAAAAGGATATTAAAATAACTTTACTATTTTGCCTTTTGGCCTTAGAAAAATAAATTACTAGATGCTTTCCACATTAATGGTTAGTTTTTCCATAAAACTAAACATTGAAATGTTTAAATAACTAAATTAGTTTGTTTAGATTCCTTAAAATGAAACTGTAATTGGTATTTTTGGCTTCAACACTTATGTGAGGGTGATTTAAATCCTTTCTGCATCTTTCCTTGAGTAACTAGCTTGAAACGGGGATGTGATCTTTACCTATAGGCCTATTTTCTTATCATTTGAACCTAAATGGTAGGATTTTAAGCATAATGACTTTTTTTAAGAATTTTCTCATTTGGGTTGGTTCTTTGAGCTTCAGTATGGAGATGGACTACTCTAGGCAGTGCCCTTTGATCCTTAAAAGCCTTGCAAATTTCTATGATCTTTCTTATGAGTGGTATTGTTCGGGTTCCATTTTCTTATTAGGACTCTAAGTTTCCAAAAATGACACCCTTGTTTTGAAGGGTGTTCATGTTTTTTTTGAAACATTCTACAAGTGTGAGAATTATAAAATGATCAGTTTTAGATGGTTAGACATTCCAAGGGAATTTTCATCTCCTTAGAAGGTTGTGTGACCCTTCTCTTATTCCTTTTCAGTTCTGGTCAACTCAAGAAAACATTTGGATATTTTACTATCATTAGGGTTTGTGAGAATATGATTTGATTATTCTTACATACAATTAGATACATGAAATTTTAGTGATGATAAGCCTATAGATAGTATTAAAAATGTGCCATTTTCTCAAGTGATCTTGGTGTAGTATGTGTCATCGAATGAGATATCTTCAACATTTTAATTGAAAAAATGAACCATTTAAGTTCAATGGTACCTATTTAAACCTTGATCTATTATTCCTTGAACATCGTTCAACTCTGAAATAGAGTGAACTGGGTGTTAGTGGAAACCAATCTTATCCCAAGGATCTAGATGAAGCTCTAAAGAGAACATGGTGTCTTGACAAGTTGATCAGTTTGTTTTGGAATTTATTTTTAATGCTATGGAATGCATGGGAATATCTCTATAGGAGTACCATGCATACATATAATCATGACCTTGATCTATCGCACTTTTAAGAGGCTTATCTATTTCCCTCTTTCGGTTTAATGCTTTCTAAAATATTGTTATCATTTCTTAGGAACTATTGTCTATGGTCGATGGAGTGTGTTCTGTGGGTTGATCACCTCTTTAGTAAATTCAGAAATAAGGACACTCCTAAGGTGGGGAATGTCATGTAATTTTTGGGTAAATACTTTTCCTTCCCATTAGAAAGACCATGACCAAGGAGGAATATTTGGAGATGGTCAGTGATTTTTTCAAATGCCTATGAGGCTAGTGAGATTCAAATTGTGTCGGTGTTTGCGAGGAAGCATGAAGATGAATGGGTGGTTGTGTATGCAACATTTTAAAAACATCATCATCCATGGATGGACTTTTGTGTGTGTTTTTCAATGATCATGGGAAGCCTCAGACAGAAAAAAAATAACTATGGTTGGGTAATAGAAATGCATCAAAGGGAGTAGCTGAGCTCTTAAAAGGATTTTAACCTGTGGTGGTTCAACTATCCTCCTATTTACATAGTGTGATATCATTGGTTCAGGATGTACCAGTCACTTAATTTTGATTTAGTGTAAGTGTATTAGGTCCTTATAGATATCTCCCAATCCTCTTGGTGTACTCTCATATTAATAAAGATCATGTCCTCTCTCTTTACAGTGTTAAGGTACACTGAGAGAGTGTTGGTTGTATGTTGTACTAAATTTAAAATCTTTTCATCTTGATAAGTGGTCCTTATTTTAGTATTATCTAGAAGCATGGTTGCCCTTAAAGGCATGGTTATTCCTAAGTGATTCCTAGGTTCACATGTAATAATTCCATGTTTAGGCTCCTATAAAATAGTTGTTCTCCTTTTAACTTGATCTCTAGGTTGAATACACTTTGAGAATTGTAAGTGTTCTAGAGATGTGGATGTTTGGCCTTGTACTGATGTTTCCCTTGCAATTACCATTTAAGGTTTTCCTTGGATGGTCTCCTTGGAGTTGTTTTAATGATTACGAGATTACCTAGTACATTAATCAGGCTTAGAATGGACCTCTGAAAAATATGGAGATCTTAGAGGGATGGATCGAGCATGCACCTTTATTCATGTTAGGGAAAGATAGCTTAAAGTTAGTGTTTTGGAAAGGTACATCACCAAATCCAGTTGTATGCTTCAGTTATCATGCTGATTGAAATATCATGGTGCCTCCATCAAAAAGTCATTGGGATTAGTTTTGGAGCACACTGGTTGTCTAAGTTGAGTATCTTAAGGGTAGTCGACTAGAGATGGTTTGACTGGTTAACCCTCTCCCTTATCGTATATGGTTAGTGGGAAAAAATTTTAATATCATGTCGTTGGGTTGAGGCATGTGCGGTGAAGGTCAGTCAAGAATATTCATAAATACTCATCTCGACCAATCCCTTGAGGTCGATTGGGATTCAAAGGATTATTTAAGCTAAAAATCATGCCAAGTGCACTATTGGAGCACTAAGGGCATGCTTAAATCGGTATTTCCATCAGTGGAATACCGTGACTTGATTTTTTCCTTAAAAATGATAGAATTTTGGGTGGTGAAAGGGGATAACGATGTGATCATGTATCAGGTAAGACTATCTCATGTAAGTTCTATCTCAATGTTTTTGTTTGGAAAAAAATTATTTTCTTGAGTTTCTATGGATTATATACCATATGTTAAGATGG
Source organism: Viscum album (assembly GCA_963277665.1). Taxonomy (NCBI): domain Eukaryota; kingdom Viridiplantae; phylum Streptophyta; class Magnoliopsida; order Santalales; family Viscaceae; genus Viscum; species Viscum album. The sequence goes on along the minus strand of OY728158.1, from coordinate 645,788,722 downwards.
AGTGTGGAGGTGTGTTAGGCGTTTGGAAATGAATCATTTCCATTTGATCAATACTTCACGATTGAGTATTTCGAATGTTCTGTTATTTATTTTTCCCAAGGCTTCTTTGGGATGAGAAGTTATAAGATGGGGAGATTGTAGCATCTTGTATTTTTTGACCAAATAAAATTCCAAAGGAATTTGAATTTTATCATTTTGTAGATGGTATGTTTTGAAAACAGATCTTTGGAATGGATTTATGTAAGTTGGAACACTTTAATGGGTGATTTTTAGACTTGGTTTAAGGCCTAAGTGGTCCCTTGGATGTTTTGTCTAGATTCAAGATCATCGGGTCCTGAAATACTGCTTAAAAGATGAATCAGGAAGGGTGCATGGCTTTTCTAAAATTGTGCAACCCTTAGGGGAAACTGTGTGACATGGACGAGTGGATTAGGAGGTGTTGCATGATTTATTCTAACTATGTGGAAGGAGTTTCATGGCCATGTAGGGTTTCTGCAGTCTTTAGCAGAGGTTGTGTATAGAAATCACACGCTTTTCCCAAACAATGAACCTAGCTTGAATACTTAGTGCCACTTTGGTAGTGTGTGTGTGCACTTCTTGGCACACAGTTGAAACATGGTTAATCAAACTATGTGCAGAAACCATGTAGGGTGTGATCCCTAAGTAGTGGTATCTACAATGTGGGTGTTCAGTTTGTCCAAATGTGCACCTTGATAAAGATGATGAAATGTCCTTTTCCCCTTAATGAGTTAAATGTTTTATTTCTCTCATTCCTCCTCTATTATCTCTAGCATATGAGCTCCCTCCCCCTCTCGTGTGAGGCTCCTCCAAGCCTAAAATAGGATTTGATCGATCTCCTACATCTGTTCTCATAATTGAGTGTTGTTGGTCCTTATGTATTCCTATAGGTAATCTCTTCTTTCCTCTATCTCCTTTATTAGTTTTTATTATCCTCGACTATACTATCTTTATGAAATCTAATTCCCATTATTTTTAGGGAATTCATGTATTTATTTGTTTTCTCTCGAACCAGACCAAATCAAGCCTTGATATTGGATGATTGGTTCATCCTAAGCACATGGTAAGTGGTCTATAGCTTTTCCCCTTTGTACCACCACATTATAAAAGGTCATCATTATGTAGTGCACCAGACTTACCCAATGTTCCTTCAAAATAATAAATTGCATTGAATTAAATTTCTTACCTTTCCTTTTTATGTGTTTGGACACTACTTGGAGTGGTTGGAGGTTATGAACTCAATCTAAACAACCCCTTTAGGTTGAGATCATTTAAAATCTCTTTCTAAATGTTGTCTACCCTTATTAGAGCCACCACTTTAGGTGTTTATTTTTATTTATGTATCAAATTATAGTTCTCACTTATATAGATTATACCTTAAGGTGAGTTGTTTATGATTTTTGGTGGAATGGGATTTCCAAAAGTGACATAAATGAATTTTTTGAATAAAAATGTCATTTTTTCTAATAAAACCCCTTAACGAGGTGCAATTTCTTTAATTAGAAAGTGTTAGAAGTGGAATGAATTGGTTGGATTTATAATCTAATGTGATGGACTTCTTAATTATTATTTTTTGATCTCATGTGGAATAAATATGTATGTGACCCCTTTTACTTCTAAAATTAAATAGAAAATAGGTGTGGCCCTCTTAAGGTGTATTGTTTCATGATAAGGAATGCTTGATAGCTTGGACTTTTGTATTTTTAAATTAAATAATTAAATTAATTATGAATGTCCAAGGAAACACTCGAGTTCCATTCATGGAATGCCAAGGATGGAATTTTCATGCATGGGATCAGCTTCATTGATGGATTGTAAATACATCGAGGGTGATACTAATATACCAGGATGGAATCAACATACGTTCCTCTTACCTCATTTTGAGAAATAATGGTTCCCTAGGGGTGTCAACATGGGTGGGATCATTGGCTAGATTGTTATACTAAGACACAAGTAAAACTTTGACCCCATGTGAGATACCAGGTATGGGATCAGAGTTCACGGCCTTACATTATGCTAGGATTCATACTTCCAATTCTATTCCTTGATCAAATTGGATGGAATTCGACAATGGAGAGCATTATGGTGATCTTGGTTCGATACATGGGTTCCTTGTTAAAGTTTTCCTTGCAGAGGACCTCAATTCTTGTTATTTAATTTTGGTCATTACTTTTATAGAAAAGGATAAAATGACTTATTTTTTATCCAAGGGACACATCACCCAATCCAAATCACATGCTTGTGTTTAGTCCATATGACTATAACAGTTTTATGATTCTTCATTATCACTTCCCCTTATATCCTTATAAATGTTTCCAATGGTTTAGACATTTATTGATTGGGATGAAGCATGTATTGTTGGGCCGAGTTTCCTTGAGGAACCTGATCTCAACATGGTTGTTTATTTATTTTTCATTGGTTCTTCACTTTTGACATACATGCACAATACTTATTTTATATACACAAAATGGATTATGATTTGTACACCATTGGTGGTGGTCTATTGATTATATATCACACCTTTCTCAAACCTCCATTACACTGGGTGTACCTGAGAAGATCCTCTTGTTCACATGTCCTTAATCATTTTCTTATGATTTTCTTTTTACACAGAAGTTTGGAGCACAGGGATAAGCTCTTACACATGATGCTCAAGGACACCTCCCTTTGGGCCTACATAGTCTTTATTTTTTAGTTTATTTTATTATATAACATGTTGTATGTTTCCTGATTAATAATGTATCAACACATGGAAATTCATTCATAGTTGTATTTGGTGCTGGTTGAGTTTACTCTATCAATATATTTTTCTTCTGCTGCGCTATTTTTCATTTATTACTACTTCTGTTGTTTTTTGTTTATTTTTATCTAATTATACCACTATGATACTCTGGTCATGGGGGTATAGTCTCCCAGTTTTTCCTCTATTATACCCTTTCTTCAAGTCCAAAGCCTCTAGAATATGGGGAGGCATGCTTTAATATATGTGGCTACTGGTCCAGCTATTGGTTTAGAGGTCAGTTGCGTCAAGATATTACAGCTGATATGGTTGAGATTTTGAGGATAGACTTACCTTCTCATGGTTACCAATGGAATTTGAGAACCAATGAGAGAATTCTCTTCCAAGGAAAGTGTTTTCCTTTGGTGTGTATTTATTGGCATCACAAGAACCTCTTGGATAACCCATTAGAGTGGAAGATCCAGATACAAGATCATTACAATCCTATCAGAGTAGGTTTTCTCTTTTCAGGACAAAAAGACTTGAATTTGTGGATAATGTAATGACACCCAAATTTTTGTGTAACAATTTGGAATATTTCAATGAATATTTTAGGGTTTTGGTGTGGAGTCAACATGGAATTATGGGCCTGGATAGGCTCATCATTTTTGTATTAAAAATATTAATATATTATATCAATTGTGAATAGTTTTTTAGAATTAATGGAATAACTCTTTAATGGTTACTCAAATGGAAAATAAGATGTTTCCATTGAATCTATAATATGGGATTTTCCCTAGGTGTTACATAATTCATATCAAAATCAAGCACTTGGATAGTTCACTTTCATGGGAAAATAAATTAAATTAAATTAATTAATCAATTAAATTGTCATTAATTTGAGAAACACTCATGAAAACTATAAATAATCTCCATTATAGATAATTACCTATGGTTATCTGCATAACCCAAGAGGGAGTGTAAGTAATGGAGAGAGGTATCTCGTGGTGAGTACATTGGATGATGGTCATGAGTCATGGATTGAGCATCGGAATACCGTGAGGATCATCACTATCGATAGAGTTCTTAGATCATTCCAACAACACTGTAGAAAAATTATTCTTTGTCAATGATAGATCCAAACACGAGGAAGGGTGTTTTTTATGTTATTTTACCTGGTATTTTTTATTCCATGTCAAACATATATCAATCCTCCTAAAAATTTATTTTTGGGTCCAATTTCGATTTATGGTGGATGATTTTTTATCTTTGGATTATGATTTTATTGATATTTGTGTATTTATATTCATTATTAATTATTACAAAAATATATTAAAGACATCCCAAACAATGGATGAGGTTCATTCCTCATGTTTAAGTTTTGTGAACTTCTCTAATCATTCTTCATACATTCATCAGCATCATTTCCTTGGGTTGATGGTTTTCCCAATACTCTATATATAATCATTGTACAATAATTATTTTTCACAACATATCATTATCTTATGTCTGGGTTCAAGTTTTTTTGCATGATCATGGTGTGATGATGATTATTGATGATCAATGATCGATCGAGATCATATCAAGGTTCTTCATATGCGGTTGGGAATTGTAGCAGCATCATAGTGCAATAGGATCAATTCTTGAGTGGATTGTATAGATGGAATATTTCTACCAGTGATGGGAAGGCTCATTCAATTCTATATTCAAGTTCTATAGTGAGAATAATGGCTGGAATAAACACAACCGAGGCATAGGGTTAATACATGTAAAGGTTCTGGTATTGTGGAAAATAAAGATATAGAAAGTTTTTAGTTCAGTAACACATGCCATGTAGTCCCCTATGTTTGGTGGCTAGGGTTTCCATGGGGAGTTAAATATCACACACCATATAGTAGGTTTACACTCCAGGTAATACTTAGCTATCCAGATCGACGTGTATAGGGAGTATATGACCAGGAATCCATGTGGCTTTTCACGCCATGTGTATCTGATAACACACTATATACACCTTGGAAAATAGATCTACATGTACAGACAGTACACTTATAGGAGACCATGTTACCCCGCACATCATGTGGGTGGATCACATTCCATGTAGCCCAAGAGGCTTGTCATGTATATAGATTATAATCCTGATAGGCCATGTGTCCCCAAACTATGTGTGGTGGGGGACATTTCATATAATTTCTATGGTACACATGCTTTGGTTGGAAGAACATTTTGAGTATAGGCTCATCCCCTACACACCATGTGATATAAAGTAAACTTTGTGTGCTTTGGAAAGTACCCAGGAATGACTAGTTTATACCTGAATGCCCTAATCCCATGGGAATGGTCCATAGTAAATGGAAAGACCAGATGGAACACTGAGTTCAATACTGACCTCTATACACCATATACCCCTAGTGGAAATTCCATGTATTTGAATAAAAACATGTCATGTGATCCCAAAAGACATAGGATGTTTCGAGATTAGTGAAACATCATGTACATATTCAAGGTAATGTTAGAGCCCCTCTTATTCTTAATTTAGTTCTGGTGTGATATTGGGTGCATTTTCTCAATCTGTAACTATATGGGTGTGTTAACTCCTTCTCTTATACTAGATTGAATTTTCTTATTCCACCTCCATGATGGTTTAGTTTGGAATTATATTCAGATCATTAGAAAAAATCCCCTTAGTGGACTAGAGCAGGAATCCCTCTATGAGGCTCATGGATTGTATCTTCATTCACATCACCTTCTTCCCTAGGTTGGGTTTCAGGAATCATGTGATCAATATACATGGGCATGATCTCATATATAGGGGGTTAATCTAGTTAGGTTAAGGTATATCCCTTAGGCCATATGTGTGGTCCCCTATCTTTTTATCGATGTATGTTGTCTTTTAGTGAGTAGTAGACTGATCAAGTGAGTATCTCGAATGATCCCTCCAAGTTTATTCATGCTTCTTCATAAAAATACTGGATAATCATGTTCTATCATAAGGTTTCCATCAGTATAGTAATACTTGATGAGTGTGATCTCTCATATGAGTTCCACATGTGATAGTATGTCTTGTGGAGTGAGTTCTCCCATATGAGTGTTACTTTTAATAATCTAGTAGAATATTAGTTCAGAAGTGAACTTGTGACCTCACATTGAGACTTATTGACTAACTTTGAGCATATATAGGCTATTTTTGTTATTATTATTTCTTATATTTTGATTGAAATATCTTTTTAATGTTTATTTGACTACTCTCTTGATGCCTTATGCTTGATGACTTCTAGCTGTTATACTAGGTATGTATATAATCACCCCTGCATGGGCTCGTCCCCCACATGTAATGTGATATGAATATGAAAAACCTTTTTTTGGAGTCCTAGGTGGACTAGGAGTAGTTGGAGATTATTTTTTCTAGACTTACATCATATTAATCAAGAAGTTTCTTTTGTGGAGTTTCCCCCGTGTTATCAGTAGGTTGGGTTATTTTCCAGTTTTGGTGGTCTTGTATTTGTCCCATTATAATTATGGTATGCTTCTTGTGGTACTCAAATGTGGTATAGATGTTATACATGTATTTTTAATATGATATTTTTACCTTTATTCATTATATTGGTGTGTGGGGATGTGTGGGTGTGTTCATGAACTTTAGGCTAAGACCTCTCATGTGTATGATATGCCTACTTAGTGTTAGAATCCATACCCTAGCCTATTAGAGGTGGTATTGGGGTGTCACACTCTTCTTATCACTAGATAGGTAGGCCCTAATGGATAAAAAAATTCAAGGAAGCAGTAGAATACATATGTTGAATTTAGATCTTTTCCTATAATGAATCAATGAAAAGTGTTGTTGGATGAAGAGAGAATTGTATTCTATATGTTTCTTGATGAGGTTTTGAGCTAAATGGGTTGAAGAATAATCAATTTATATGGAAGATTAAGTAATCACCATTGTTTTATAAAGTATGACGATTGTTTTATTAAAAAGATATTATCACTTGTATGATGGTTGGAGAGGACTATCTGTGAATCTGAGAACTTTTGAGGTGGTGGAGTTTTTTTGAAATACTCAGGAAGTGTTTATATGTTGCAAAATGATTTTGGGAATTTTGATTAAGATCATTGGGAGATTTTGAAAATTTTATAACTTTATTTGTGATGTTTTGAGATGAGATGGAATAGATCGAGAATCTCTAAGAAGATTTTGAGAGGAAATGATCTATTTTGAAGAAGTTCTAGAAATTTGTAGTCATGTAATATTATAGAAATTAATAAAGTAATTGGTACATAAGGGTATTCTTGAATGTGAATTACATATGTAAGGGTATCTTTGAAACTATAAAGCATATATAAGGGCTTATCAAAACTTGAATATAAGAAATTCTCAAATTACAGGGTTACATTATGATACATTGATTTAGTTTATTCAATATGTAAATGTTATCACTTGTTTTCATAATGTTACTGGGTGGACTGTGAAATTTGGAAAAGTACCCAAGTTACACGATGATATGTAAAATTTAGTTTCTTGTTATGTAATAGTTATCATAGTTATTTGAATAAAATACATAAGGTTACTCATAAGTTAATACATAATGGTACTCATATGGAAATATATAAGTCTTCTTAGGAGAGAGTGACATTTTAAAAAGTATTAGAGCCATATTGTGGTATGTAAGAGTGACTCAAAACATACTGTGTATACATAAAATTTTATAAGAGAATTTTTAGATACATTTAGAGATTATATAGGATACATAAGTGTCACATGATAATTTAAAAGGATGTGTAAGGTCCTTCAAGGAAATTTTAAAGAGTAACTGATACTCTTTCAAGTGATACGTTAATGTTGTCTATTAATAATTTTGAGAAAATGATATATTTATAAAGATAAAATATAGTTGATGATTAGAAAATAGAAAAATCATAAATATCATAGAATGATTATTTATCCAAAATTCTATATGAGAACAATGGTGATGATAATTGAATAAGGTGGTTTTGTTGGGATGAGGGTTCCCATGTTATGAAGAGAAGTTCCACACTCTAATGATAGTCTTGCAAGTGAATATGCATGACAGTGCGAATTAAATGCCTTAAATAAATTTATATGTTTTGAAGAAGATAAATCCAGAGTCTTATATAAGATTAAATGAAGATATATCTGATAATTATTGAATTTAAACACATTAAGAAGATAATTGTTCAGAATACAAAAGGCTTCCTGAAACACCCTGAGATTTTAGCATGAATTTTTCTTTAAATAAATACAATATTGAATTGATTATATCACACACAACACAAAACTAAAATGAAACAAGATATATTTTATTAAAATTCAAGATAAACATTATTACATTAGTAGAACACAATGTTAAGCTTAATAAAAAAATTATAATAAGAGTAAAACCTCAAGAAAATAAAACGATAATATTTAATTAAAATTATTTAGTACCAAAATAGGTATTCTAATTCATTATAAATTATAATTGTTTTTTAAAATAATTAATTTATGTGTTATGATAAAAATTAATTGATTAAATTTAATGGTTATAATCTAAATAGTTGATTGTATGCAATTAAAATCAATTAATGTTAAAAAAGAATATTTTTTAATGAATTGCTTTTACAATGTTGTGTATTTTAATATAAAATTAAATTTATCAACTTTAAATGATTGTTATAATAAAATTTTCCATATAAAAAAAATATTAACAACCATTAAATTATTAATTTAAATAAAATAATATTAATCAAACTTTAGGTTTAAGCATTAAATTTTTAGATAAAAACTGGTTTATGGTATATTTTATGTTTTCATTTAATAGTTAAATTTATAAATTTTAGGATCTTAATTTTTAAAAATGAAAAACAATGCTTAGATTAATCATTTTAAAATGATACTAGGGTAATTTTTTGATTTTATTCTAAACAAGTTGATTTTTTGGTGAATAGTAAAAAACTTAGTTTTACAAAATACTGAAAATATTATGGAATCACCATGATATAATAATGAATTAAAAACTTATGAAACATTTTAATCAACAAAATATGTACTTAAGTAGTAAATTAATTCATTCAAAAATAATATTTTTCATTTATAGACCTATGATTGGAATTTTGGAATGTAATTTATATTTTATTATAATAAAAATGTATTTTTCACATTTCCTTTAATTAAGTATTTGACTGGTTCCATTTGGATTATTGATTAGTTTGAAGGTATAATAACCATAATTTTATTAATCATAAACCAATAAATTTCATGGGAGTCAATACTATTCACAATATTTTCCCTAAATAATTATAAATTCATTTTTTTTTTAAAAATAAATATTTTTAAAAAAAATTATTGTGTTATTCATACTTATATATAAATTAACTTTTATCACTTTTAAAATTTTAAAATAATAGAATGGATTTAATATTTTAAATAATTAAATCCATATTACTTAAAATGTTAATTTAGTTTTTATTCAAAGATATAAGTTACCTAGGTAAAAGTTATTCACCATGACAAAGGAAAAAATGAGGTAAAAGTGTTAAATCAAGGAATAAAATCAAAACAATATCAAAAAAACATATATATAAATGGTTTTATGATGTTATTATATATATTTCTTTATCTTAACCTCTTCAATTATATATTTTTAATCTACTTTACCTTAATATGAAATTCCTTTTTATATTAATAAATTAGTATTTACAAAAATGTCATCTCTCATACTAATAAAAGGACACCCCCTACAAAACACACATAAAATTTTAATTCTACCCCTTAATATACCATATTTACTTCCATAATAATCCATCCACACTTTATTGATGTTTCGGTCTAAATATACTCCTCTAATTCCTTCAAACGAGAGAAGACTTTCATGAGAAGATATAACTTATTCTTTGCAAGTAATACCATATTATCATTAGTTTTAATTTATCATCTTTATAAACCAATTAAACATTCTTAATTATATATTTAATCAAATATAAATAATATCATTATACTTCTGTAATGATGATATTATAACAAAGTAACTTCATAATCATACTCATCCTTTGATTATAGCATATTCTTGTTTGAGTCGATTTAACCACCTACATGAATGATGATATAAATATCTATCATTGATAGGTATGGAAACATAATTATATGTAATATATAAAATCAATAATTAATTATTATTATTTTCTTCTATAATGGTAATATTGATAATTTACTCATTATTAATATTTTACCTTTATTCGTTAAAATTTTACTGAAACAAGTTCATTGTGGATTTTATCTTGTAAAACCATAACTCAAACACCCGTGGAGTTAACTTGAAACTTCATAAGTAATTTTTGATCTTATATTATAGTACCATTAATATTATAGTGATGATTAACTCATTATTAATGAATGATAACTGAAACCATTATACTGAAATAGATAAGGTATGGTTGAAACCACTAACACCCAATGATCAAAATTTACTAAAAATAAGTAGTTACTATGTATATAATGAGTATAAAATATTCATATAAAAATTAATTTACATGAATAAGTTTTTCAAATAAGTTATTAATGAGTTTTAGTTTATTAAACAAGATGTTAGAGAATGTTCAGTTAACTAAGAATACGATGTAAGGGTTTCTCATCTATAATTTCCATCATTGGGACATCTTTTATGCTATAAAACTACTTTATTTTATATGGTTAATATAATATATCTTTTACATATTATATCATGATTATATATTTATTAATTTTATTTAAAATTCATTCAAATATATCCTTTTCAAATGTTTTTTATTCGATCATTATAAAAGTTATAACAGTTTTTTTTCCAAACTCACTTTCAATTCAGGATTTTTCAAGTCTAAATTAATACTTTAGGGAATTATATGTTATTTATATATAAAACTACATCCATTTTCTCCACATATTATTATTACTAGGTTTTACCAATCATTTTATCATTTAACTTCCCTTCGGTTCATAAACCAATTGAAAAGATTCTTGAATGTGGAAGTAACCCAATATTTTTTTCAATCAGGGGTATTTTCCTTCCCAGTCCATATTAATTATATTATTTTCTGAATATTCTTATTTTAAACTCAAATATTACTTAATTTTATAGTATATTTTTATTTAATGTATTCATAAAGTTTTTGAAATTAATCTTTTTAACATTTCCCACATATATTGTTCTTGACGTTATTTACAAAAGTACGAAAATAATATCTCTCTAAAAATTTTACTTCTAAGTGAATTTTCATATTTATGTATCCATTATTCATTAGTAATCTTTATTTTTTGATGTTTTCATGGTTCTAAGATATATTATTCTTCCCTTTTTTGTGAATTTTTCATTTTAAGATAAAATTTATGAAAAGAAAAGTGATATCTCTTCTTATTCTTAAAAGATATTTTAAAATATTCTTATAAAAGTATTTTTCACATATATAAAAATAATTTAATGGTTATTATTATTCAATGGTAATATATTATAATGATACTATCCACATTATTTATTTGTATGGATTATCATCATGTATTATATAAGTTTTCATGAAACCCATCTCTTTCCCTAGGGTTAAGCTATGATGGAATTTGAAATGTTTACATCATCATGTAGAAAACTTATGTATGGTTTTCACTATGAAATGGGTGTTCCAAAAATTATATAACCATATAATTCATTTGGAATGTATTTATATATCCTGAGAATATATGTAAGGGGTAGGGGGTATACCCAATCCAATATATGACTCTGTCAACTATGTTTATGGGAATGGAAAGTAAACCCAATCCACTATGAGACATTGTCCACTATGTTTATGGGAACAAGAAATGTACTCAATCCCCCAATACACTCCATATATAATGTTTATGATGCCTTTGTAGTGATACTTAGCCTATGTTTATGATTCCTTGGGAGTGTGCCTTGTCCTATGTTTATAATTTCTTGGCAGTGATCCTTGGAATATGCTTATGATGCCTTTGAAATGAAACATAGTGTAAGTTTAAGACAAATTAGTTATAATACTTGGCCTATGCTTATGATATCTTGGTGGTGATCCTTGGACTATGTTTGAGATGACATGTTTTATGTTTGTGTTGTATTCCTAAAATTCTCATGATTACCATACTCCTATGAAATCTTGTCTCTTACTCCATTATCTTATGCCTATGTTTAGTTTCAATGTATTATGATTATTGAACAATGTTTTCAGAGTCCTACCACTCTTGTTTTATATTATGAAAAATATTTATTCCATGATTCATGTTTTATAATATTTTTTTTGGGTTTGATTCTCTTAAGATATGTTTAGTATCATTGATTATGTTATTATTCCCATATGCTCATATTATGTTCAATTATGATCATTGATTTATATCTCTTATGTTTATCCTTACAAAGAATTTGAGATCACCCTTTAATTTGATTCCATTCTCCAATAAAATGAATAAGATTATTAATTATGAGGAGTCTATAGGGGTATCACATGAAAATAATATACGTAAGAGATGTTTAAGAAATAATTTAAAATAATACATCTATATAGCTAATATCCAAACACACTAAACATTCAACTTCTGGGAGTGTGCATTTATATATGAGGTGAAATGTTTAAAATGTGAAAATGATGTCAAATATATGCATGTTATGATTAGGTTGTCTAAGATCACATCAAAGCTAGAGTGTAAAGACTATATTTTTAACAGTGGCTTTGGGAGTGAGGGTATAGGGAATCTCAATCACTTTATTAAGAATATAGAAATTTTATTAATGTGATTATGTGAATATAGAGAAAAATAAGTAGTGAATAAGATAGATAGTTGAATTATAGAGAATAGAGACTATATTCTATTGAATGTCTAGTGTATCGAATAAGAAGAAGAGGAAAATAGAGAGATAATTTGATGATATTTTGGAAAACAGGTCATATGAATTGTGAAAAAAGGAGGAGTACAAATTGGTACTACTATTAGATACCCAAATATCATTGAAGGTAGAAGTGAATAAAGAATATGAAAATTAAAGAAGAAAATGATAGTTGAGAAAGGCCATCATAGCTACTGCATATTTATGATATGTGTATTATGGCTCTTAAAGAAGAAGAAGAGTAAGTGATCAAGGATAGTGAACCTAATCCTAAATAAGGTCTAGATATTATGATCCTTGAGATAACAAGCTTTATTCATACTGATGTAATTCAGAATATATTGTTACTCAAAGACATGTTACTGAGGAAGAATATATTATTGTAGCGGTGTAGTGACATCATAGATCAGAATGAAGATATTGGTTAACATAGGAAGTTAGAGGACCATTGAAGACCGAAGAAATCAGTTATAATATTATCCAAAATAATAGAGATATTAGGTATTTGTCAAGAGATAGATACAATAACAAGACAACATTGGTTTAATGATTGTACCTTCCCAAGGGTTAATGATGATACCTTCCCAAACCTTGTTAGTGTTGAGTTAAGGATGATACCTCCTCACCATATTATAATCACTTCAATTTATTTGTTGTAAAATTTTTATCTCAGAAACTAACCAAAAAAGGAAGTAGATATCCATAATGGGATTGAAAATTAAAAAAATATTTTGTGTTGCTGCCTTATTTATTTAATGTTTTTCATATGGTCTTCTATGTTTGGTTTTTTTAAGATGATGCCTTGGCCCAAAACGACCAAGGCACAAATTATTATAAAAAAATTTACAGAATTCTAAAATACGAGATCATATTACAATATCTTTCATGCAGAGAGGTCTTCAAACAAGGTAATTCCTTGATTTAAACCCATGTTTTCTAGGCCATCTGTCAACGTGTCTGTTTCTCGATAAACATGTGTGATGATATAGTTTAGATCGATAAGCGAACAGATGCAGTCCATCCAATGGGTAGTAATCATCCATGCAAGATGTATTATGTCATTCCAAATTGCCTGCACGATGGTAGTTTAATCACTTTCAATCCAAAGATTTCCCCAACCAAAGCATTTGGTGAATGAAATTGCATGAATTAAACTCATTATCTCAGCTTCAAGAGAAGTGGTGATGCCGCAGCTACCCTTGAAGCATCCAAGGATCTAACCGAGGTGATTCCTAAAGATAGCACTGCAACTTGTAGGGCCCAGATTTCCTTTGGAGGTACTGTGAATATTAACTTCAATCCATCCATGGAGAGGAACTTTCCATAAAACTTCCATAGTACGACAAGGTTGATAATAATTTCTATTAATCCGAAGACACCGAATGATTTCAAAGTCATGCATAGTGTTGTGGCAATGTCCATTTTGCATCAAAGCATCTTCCCGTATAGCAATGAGGATCCTCATCTGACCTGAGTTTTGATTTAGTAAGTAATTGTTATGAAAAATAGCATTCTGATCATACCATATTACATGATGGAGTTCAGAAACCACAGCTAGTAAGAGGTTCTTGATTTGCTGAGAGTCATCCATTTCTACACATTTTTTTAGTTGAGTCTTAACGGAGTCAAGAACCAACCATCTGTAACCAAAAATGTCAAGAATATAGTTCCAAAGAGCAGAAACAGTGGCATAAGAGAGAAAAGGATGATTAGCATCTTCTCTATGTTGATTACAGAGTTTGCATTTCGAACAGAGCTAGATTCCAAAATATTGAAGACAACTCTCTGTGGGAACTCTGTTGTGAGAAAGCTGCCAGATGAGATTGAATCTTGATGGCTTTATCCAAGGATAGTTAAAATGTTTTATCCACTTGAAGTAACTTTCTGAGTTACAAAAGTAATGATTGTAAAAAGTTTAGAGTTAAGCATGACATTATTGCCAGGTTCCCAAATTAAGAAATCATTAGTATTAGAAAAAGAGTAGTTTTCAATGACATTCAGAATATTTTTAGGGAGATGATCATAATGAGATTTTAGAATATCTCTAATTGAGTAATTAGTATTCTCAGGGGTTTGATCGGGAGAAATCATAGAAATTAAGTTCGTGCTAGTCTATTTTTCTAACCAGAATTTCATGGAGGATTCTTTGGAGAGCATACATCTAGAATTATTCATAATATTGGAGTAAGAATGTCTGATGGATGGCCAGATAGAGGAGTTAATGAAATTTGAGTTTCCAGTCTAAAGTTTTTCAAGAAAACTATTTTTGAGGAAAGTAATATATTCATAATTTTTATGAAGAATGTTCCAAGTGAGTCTGGATTGAAGAGCTTCATTAAAATACTTAATATTTTTTATGTTGATACCACCTTTTTCAATAGGCTTGCAACAAGTTGACCAGGGAACAGTCACAAGCTTTTTTTCAAGAGTGTTTTTAGACCAAATGAAATTTTTTATAGCGATGTTCATTTTTTTGATAAGACCAACCGGCCATTTATAGACCATTATAGAGTAAACCAACATGGAAACAATGGTGAATTTGACCATGCAAATCCTGCCCGCCATAGAGAGAGATTTACCTTTCCAAGAAGATAGTTGGATTAGAACTTGGTCAACTATTGAAGAAAAGTGGAAAGATTTGGGTCTAGGCCAATAAATGGGAACACCAAGGTAAGTAAAGGTAAGAGTACCTTTTTTTAGACCTATGTCACTAATAATTTTATATTTTCTATTAGGGGGAAATTTCTTCCCAAAGAAGATGCAGGATTTATCCCAACTAATGATTTTTCCAGAAACATCTTCATAGTGAGAGAGAGTTTGTTTGAGGTTTAAAATGTTTCTTTTATCACCTTGAAGGAAAAGGATGATGTCATTAGCATAAAATAGGTGAGTGGGGGAATTTTCATTCCTAGTGACATGGATGGGTTTCAGTTTATTCTGGTCAACTAATCGATTGAGCAGGGGGCTAAGATAGTCTTCTACTATCGAGAAGAGAATGGAAGAGAGAGGATCACATTGTCTGACACCTTTGGTGCACTTGAAGTAGCCCTTGGGAGAACCATTGATTAAAATGGAGATAGACTCCGAATTAAACAAAGTTTTGATTCCAGTAATGAAAGAAATACTAAAGACCAAACCTTGAATAACATTGAATATAAAGCTCCAGTTCATGGTGTCAAAAGCATTTTTAATGTCCAATTTAATAGCAATGTTACCACCTATATTAGTTTTATTCAAGTTGTTGACACACTTAGAGGAAAGACAGATACAGTATTGAATAGATCTACCCTTAATAAAACCAAATTGTTTCTAGGATACAATTTTATCTGTGATTGTTGAGAGTTTATTGGAAATGATTTTAGTGATTATTTTATAATGGGTATTGATACAGGAAATGGGTCGAAACAAATGAATCTCAGAGCCATTATCCACTTTTGGGATCAAGTAGAGGAATTGAGAATTAAGATAATGAGGAATAACACCATTGGAAAAAAGGTTTTTACAAGTTTGAAAACATCAACATGAACCACATCCCAATAGTGCTAGAAAAAACCATTATTGAAACCATCAGGACCCAGAGCATTGTCGGGATTCAGACTGAAGACAGTGTCTTTGATTTCATGATCCATCAGAGTGTTGAGGAGGAAATTTTTGTCTTCATCGGTGATCATATTCATAATGACCTCGGGAATGAGATCTTTGTTGATATCAAAACCATTGAAGATTGATTCATAGTAGGAGACAATGTGATGAGCAATGTCATCTTCATTATGAAGAAGTTTTTCCCCATCTTTTAAAAAGGTTATCGGTCTGCAAGCCTTCATGATTCTTTGAAGAGAATTATATAATTTAGTATTTTTGTCACCATATGACAACCATTTAACTTTAAACGCATGTTTCGTCATGTTTTCATTAAAATTTAGTAAAGAGTTGAGCTTAATCGCAAGGTTTATTTCTTGAGTCGGTTCATTATTGAAATCAGAACTAGTGTTATGTTTTTTTAATTCATTTAGATCTTTCTCAAGAAGAAGGATTTAAGTGTTAATTTTTTTGGATTTGGAGCTACACCATATTTTGAGAGTATGTTTGAGGTGATTTAGTTTAACAGAGCAGGCGAAGGCATCATTGTTGTGCGATATTGCGAACCAAAGGTTTTTTATGGTATTGGTGCATTCATCATCAGAGAACCATGCATTGTTAAATTGAAAAGGTAATGTAGATCTCATTCCTTTGTTGGAGACATTGACCAGGATGGGATGATGGTCATAGTTCATCTTGTGAAGAGTGGTGCTAGAGATAGTGTCCCATTTATCTAAGGCAGTAACATTAGTGAAAGATCTATCTAGCGTAGAGGCAACCACTCTATTATAATATATTCTATACCAAGTAAATTTTTCACCAGAGAGATTAATTTCAATTATATTTTTGTCTTCAATTGAATATTTAAATTCTCTCATGGAAATAGTAGCATGGGAGGGACCAATTTTTTCAATTGAGTTGAGAATGGCATTGAAGTCTCCAATAATAAACCAAGGGTCATTAATATCGGTGCCTAGATATGATAGGTCATTCCAAAAAGGTATCCTTTCTTAATATCTATTATTAGCATAAACAAAGGAGAATAATAAGTAGGAATTATCAGTGGTAAATTTGAAGGTGAACACTTGGTCAGAAACATTGAAGATATTGACATTTTGTAAGGAAAAGTGTGAAAAATCCATAGAGTTTAAACATTGTTGGTATTATTTATTGCACTAATAAAATAGTAGTTATGTTGGCACAAATGATAATGTTTGTTAGAAAAATTTGTTTTAGGCTCAGCAATAGAAAATAAAAAAGGATGATGTGTGTTCACCATTCTTTTTAGAATAGTGAACGTGTCAAAGTTAGCTATACCCTAACAATTGTAGAAAAGAATATTCATTTAAAATTGTGCTTGGAGTTAGAACTCTCTTTTTTATTTTTCCCTGAATTATTATTTCTAGAATACCTTATTACCATTTGAGCATTGTCAACATTAGTGGTCTGTTTTTGTATCTTTCTAGATATGTTAGGAGGACTGTTTGAAATCCTAACATTCCTCTTTGTAAAGTTAGTAGAATCTGTGGCATTTTTATTGCATGGAACCAAAGAGTTAAAATTTTGTATAGAAGAAATATTTTTAGTATTCTTGGGACTATTAATGCTATTAATAAGATGAGAACCATCAATATAAATTCTTGTATAAAGGGGATCAGGTGTACCTGGACCTGGGGAATTTTTGTCCTGCTGTGAAGTAGCACAAGATATCTCTTTTTGTGTCCTTTGAACCTCCGGCTCCTTGGTGTCAATCAAGGGAGATTGGGGCTGTACAGGATCTATAGTAGGTGGAGAGTACTACATCTATTCAGTGGGATATACAGAATCCTTCAAGACTGGAACAGCAGCTTCCCTGTGTTCCTGAAATTGTGAAGGGCCCTTTACCAAGGGAAAAGTTCCCTCTGCAGGTGGCAATGTGGATTTCACAAATTTCATATGTTTCTCTTCAGATTCATTAGGATTAATTGTGGAATGAGCCTTAGTATTAACTGCCTTCTGTGTAGTAGGCATATTTTTAGGTTTAACAGTGCATTTATTGGTGTCCAGAGTTTGAGTGTTGTTAACAGTGTGCTTGTGTATAGAGGGGAAAGAACTTAAGTTGTTTGTATTGTTAGTCATTTCCTGCTTCAACTTTATTGTAATAGTATCATGGAGGGTTTCCTAGATTTTTCTAGTGTCCATGTGTTCCTTCAAATATTTCTCTGTAATTAATCCAGGTGAATCAGTTGCATGAGTGTGTACAGTGCATGTGATGTGAGTATCGCATTGGCTCTGCTCGTGTTGGGACAGTGTTTCCTACTTACCCAGAGTAACAGGTGTACTTATATGCTTCTGGAAAATTTCCATAGCCAAAGAAGAAGTAACTTTTGTATGTTTTCTATTGGGGCACACAGATCCTGTGGTCATGGAGCCAGGTTCAGTTCCATTGATGTAAATAGAGTGATAAATCTATTCAGATGTGACAGTTTCTATCTTCTCTACTTCATGGTTGGAAATTTTAATGGTATCTAAAACCAAAGTGTCTATTTATTATAAGAGGCATTGCTCTTTATTGGACGCATCCTCCTCTTCAAATGCATCTTCCCAGGTTGTACCCAGCTTTCCCCCTATGTGTGTCAAATTATGTGGTTTTTACACCCATATTTAATTTCTCTTTTTGGAGGTTTCAGGTATGTCCACAATAGGGGCCTTTTATTTCTTTTTCTTCATTATTTCTTTCCATTCATTTTCATTTGGTTGATTTACTTGTTTTCTAAACACCCTGCAATTAGATATTGTGTGTCCAATGATCTTACAAAGATCACAAAAAGGTGGTTTTCTCTCATATTCTATTCTGGTTTCATATTTATACTCGTTTGCAGTAAAACTAATTATATTGGGAAGTTTTGAATATAAATTAATTTCCCCCATCACTCTCACAAAGAGACCTAAATCTTAATTTAAAGTTCAATAATCTATTTTGAGAGGAGTTCCAATACAAGAAACAATATCGTTCAGTATTTTAGGATGCCAAAAATACTAGTTCAAACCATGAAGTTTAACCCAAACTTGATCCATGGTATTCCTATATGTATGTGGGTTAAAATCATAGTCCCAATGATCTAGGGTTTTATGGTCATTTTACTGGACCCTCCCATTGGTGGGGGAGGGTTTTCCAACACCCAATGATGGAGGTTGACCTCCGCTCTTTTCCCCCTTCTAGAACCCTGAGTGCATACCTCCATTTCCCCTGATTTTTCTTAGTCCGAAGGTTCTGAAGTTATTTAATGGAGCCCCAAAATTATCTATATTGAATCCGGAGTTCACTAACTCATCATACTTGTTTCATAAAACTCTTATTGAAAGATTCAAACAACATCAGATGTTGTTTGACGCATTCGATCGCTTCATCTTTGGCTCTTGGATTTTATAAGAGCAAGTGGTAGTGAAGGTACAGGGGCCCATAGTGGAAGCCAGTGGGCTGGGGATTTTAAAATTTTCATTGTAGGTATGATGAAACTTTTCATCATCGACAATCTGAGACTTGGTAAGGTCTAAGGATCTCACGTAAATTAAAAGAGTACGTAAAATAAAATTGAAAACATACATGTTCAAATCAGAAGTCGTGCTTGAATGAAACATGTTGATGGTGATTGTTACTCAAAGGATCCATATTAGGAACCCTATAGATCATCCATACATACATCAAAAACTGATGGAACGTAGATCATCATATTTCGGGTTCTGGCACGACGATTCGATGATGGCTTCAACATCCCGACGTTCACCGCATCGAGATACCTTCGATGCTTGAGGTACATCTTGATCTGAGCTCTTGGATTGACTGATTCTCTCTCTAAGAAGTGGGAGGAGATATAGGCTCTTTCCAAAATTCCATGAATATTTATTGGTGAGAGAGCCTCTTCCTCTATTTATAGTAGAGTTTCTAAATTCCCAGTTGGGTTCCCCGGCCCCCATTTATTTCAACATCCACTAAATAAATAATTATGATGAACTAAACTATGTCAATATTGTTTATTATTTTATCACATACTTTTAATATATATATATATATATAATATATATTACGTTATAAAACTGATCCATTTAACTCGACTCGCCATTCCCGATTAACATTAAATGAAACTTCAATATTAAAATAATATTTGTTCGATTAATATTTTTTCTCATATTTACTTAACTTGTAAATAATTTAAATAAATTCAGTCCAAATAATTCATAACTTGGATAATAATTAATTTATTTAATTATCAGTGATTGACACCTTGGACAATACTCGGACCCCATGGTGGGCCCACTATATCCAATATACCGATTCAACGGAATAGGTTGGATTCTTGAATATGCTATTCTATGTGGCCCTCTAGGCCCTTATATTGATAGTAGTGAACAAAATACATAGATGAAGAGCTGATTCTAGCAACCCATCAAGGACCCTGAAGAGTTAAGGATAGTCATAGAAATGACTACTAACCTACAAGCATGTACAGCGTAATATAATCTTTTTTTATTTAAAGATATCATAAAGTAGGACACAAACTTTTGTAATCAGCCTTTTCTTGATTTATTATTTATTGATCTATCCAGATGGATTTACCTTTCGACTTATTTGGCCAAAGGCTTATGAAGGTAGCATCATCCTGATCAACAATTCCTAAGATATACAACTTCCAGAACCAGGGAGTGACAAATCCTTTCTTGACCATTCAACCAATGTCATACCACCAATGAAACACCCAACACAGGCTACCCCACCACGATTTCAATATCATGGTTTTTTTCCTTGTATCAAAGTACTTAATCAAATGATACACATTGGTAATGGTCTCAGGTCAGGAGAACAATACACATGTTTTCAGATAGGAACAACCAATGACTCCCAAAACATGTGGTGTTCCTATTGGAGGGTATGTTCTCAGGATCTCACTACTAGAGATTACCAAGTGTGAGCTCCATGAGAATAATTCTCAATACTTATGATCCCCCAGCACTTGATAGTCAAACATCAATTGTTTCCAATCAGTATAATGCATCTAGACCATAGGACCATTGTTTAAGAATAATGTCATATTATCTCGAGGTTCTCATTATAGCTTGGGATCTGTTATAACCTTTTGATACAAAAATTAATCTAGGTAATTACCATTAAATAATTGATGTATAAAATTCTACACTATAATGGTAAGAAAAAATCATATATAGCTAATTGTATACATGATATGGTAATCAAAATTAATGCATAGTTGGATCTTGAGAACCCACTATTTCAACACTCCCACTTGCACTAGATCCAACTTTCTAACCACACTTGTTAGCTACTCACATGATAAAGATCATGTTTCTGCTTAATAATAACTTTAGTTGCTGGGTCTTCCACGTTTTTTCCGCGTGGTGTTTCTTTTATATGAGACCTTATCTCCTTGAGTAAAACTTCTCAAGAGATTTTATCCCCAATTATATCTCTCTCTTTTTCCCTATCATAACTTTACATCTTAGCTAGTAAGAATATCATAATTTATATTATGATAATGCTTTACTTACTAATAGAAATTCCAAGAACTGGAACAAATCGTTTCATTTGATAACTACTTATTAGATAATTTAGAAGATGCAACATACTCAGTATTTGTAGGGATGGATACCACTAGATTTTATGATCTTTACTCGCTCATCACCTTATCCTAACTGTGATACTAGATCAAATTGATCTAAGGAAGACTAGTTTGTGTCGAACCATAACTAGTATCCTTCTTCTCCACATACCAGGTACATATCTTTTGTACTTTCCCAAATACAATCAGATAATGACGACTGCTTTACTTGTAGTTTACCTGTATATAATTGATATTTTCCTACTAGAAATTATATCTTGGAAATATCAAATATTTTACATATCATGAAATAAGTGATTGATCCATCGCTATAGCTTATGGTACTCAACTCACAACTATAATTTCCTCCTATGTTTCGAATATGTCAACCTGAAGATATTATTCCATGTGACATTGGAAACAATTCATAACTTTAATAGTTCTAACTTATATTTTTCAATACTATGTCACTATATATACGATTGACTAGGTCCAAGAAACCATTAGATCTACCTCGGTAGACCCTGTTCCCTAGAACTTAGGTTGCTACTTTGATTCAATCTTTGGAGAATTATTATCATCCTGGTCTTAACTAATTGTAAGATAAATATATATTTTCCATGTGTTGTCGAACATATTTCTCTTAAAAAACTATGTCGCTCCCACTAATCTCTGGTAGACACATGGAAAAGATTCATTCCAAATGAATTTTCTAATATATTGTTGATTACTTTAATCCAAAACTAGATTTCAAAAACTTGCAAAGCTTATTGGAATCATATGATGTAATCATCCCTTTATGGTTGCGTCATTTAGACACCTTCCATGAAAAGTTGATCTTGACATGAAATGTCCAATTTAATGATCTTAGAAGTTAGCCTTGACAAGTAAAATTCTAATGGATTTAGGCATAACAACTTGGTATTACCAATCGATCCTTATTGGTACTATTCTTGTACCATCCATGTATCAAGTCTCTTGAATACCCACCACAGTATTCAATTTATAAGCCCCTTCGCATTTTGATACATGGAATCTATTATTGATTTTTAATTGATCATGCCAGTCTTAGCTTATTTCCATGTACTGCTTACTTGTAGGAATTATTATTCTCATTGAATAATGTGTCACCAGCCACGGTGAACTCAAAACCATCACCATGGTTTTTAATCTTCCTACATAGTATGTGTCTTTGGAACATTCATCTTCCATATGTACTTGTGGATCTTGTTCCTACGCCAAACATCTGTGCATCTCGAGCATTGACTAAATCCAAGTCAATCTAGCTCCCACTATATCTAATAAAGATGTGTACCCTCTTTATAGAAATGTAGTATGTCACTTAACTACCATTTTTCTATCTTATGGATTTATATAATATCCTAAACAACCATTAGGATAGTTACCATAGATTCTTAATGTGTTTTTCTTGATGCATGTTTGTTTTTATCTTAACAAACACGTTTCATCTAAACAAAAGTCCTATGACATAATGGATTTCCATAATACTAAGACTCGAATTATAGCCATTTTTAATTTATAGTTGGCATATAGTTTATGGGTTTTTTCCTTCATTTTCAAAACATGTCTTGAAATATGAATGAAATTACTTCAGGTAGTAACATTGATACTACTTACATCATAACTTGGATGCATAAAACATGTGTTCAGAAATTAATCCACACTACATTTTGTTGATCAATGTTAAGACTCATCATTGATCTTACTTATAAACATCAGTGTCATGATATATATAAGGTAATGCGCATTTAGGAATTACTCCACACTATATTATCAAGATCAATGAATGCTTAGTCAAGATATTCTACGGAATGCTGATCCAAATCAACTAATATCATCTGACCGTACATATACTTCACTATTACACTACATAATCACTTAAAAGAATATTATGAAGTATCTTTACCACTGTATTTCCTTGGGAATAATTCATACTTTTTGAACTAATTCCAAAAGCCTTGTGACATACCTTTGTTTTTAAAGGTTTCTTTTTCCGAACTAAAGACGTCAATAATATCATAGGTGTTTATCTGTTTTGATCCTAAATACCATACTGGATATATCTTTGATGTCCACTTTTAGTTTTCCTTGACAAATAATTATCTTTCCACAACTGGGTAAAAGTCTTACATTTTCTATAATCATCACTCATTGCCTACGATTCTAGAATCATTGAATTTTTTGTCGAGTATGTTACCACAAACAACATTCATTCCTAAACCTGAAATAATGTTTCATTATGTCCAAAGGGAACATGAGATAAATGTTTTGGTTATACTCAACAACTTGTTCAACTAGAATCATTCACTTGGAAATTAGAAGTTATGTGTTTCTCATCGCTGACTTAGGAATCACCCTTTCTCAACTGCTTGGAGAAAGCACCTTACTTCTTGTAATTTTTCTATACTTACTTGGTTACTGTATTTCAATACACATATGTGAAATTCATATTATATTAAATACCCAAGAATTTTGTCAGAAACAATACTTTTATTTTATGAATATATACTGAAGAAGAAGCGGGTTCTTTCTTTTTAAATTCAGTTTATTGTATTTTTAAAACATCCATTAATTTTTTTCATAAATGTGGTGAAAATAACCTCATGTTTAATAACCAACCACTATTATTAGATTGAAATTACGAATGCGCCTTTGGCATAACTTTACATTGACCTTTTCACCTTTTCTTCCAATATATTCTCCATAATAACTAAAGGTATTACTTTCTTTAATATTCTTATTACTTAGTGAACCTTACCTAACAGGTAAGAATGTGATGAGACTAGTGTAAGAATGTAAGAATGTGATGTCATGAAAGAACATAGTCTGCCTTTCATGTTTACACAAAGCTAGTGTAATAATCACATTCAAAACATGATTCACTTTCTCCATGGTAACTTCTTGGAGATGAGACTACATATGATATCATCCATGACATGATGTAGTGACCGCAACTAATATCGAATGTTGATGATAACATTATGATATAACCATCATAGGCTTGATTCATGAGTCTCCTGTAAGCAATTTTACACTCACACTTCCTAAGGTGGTTTATCGTGTATAGGGACACCAACACCTTGAATTTACGATATAGTAGTATTATGCACAAACACATGTACTACAATTGGAAATTCATGTTAGCTGGACATTTAACTTTGTCCAATATTTATCGTAGTTTTTACTTGTGGTATTGCTTGCCATTTTTTCTACAAAAGTATACTATATCATATTAGTAATTTTATGTGATTATCGGATTAGACATTATTGATTAATTTAATCATTAAATGTTTCCCACTATTTTATCAAATTCTAGGAACCCTCTGTGCTAGAATTGGAATAATTTGTCACTTGAGTATTCAAGTGGCAAAGATCCCTAAACCTCCTCATATAGTATACACGCTTTAGCTACGCCACTACTCGGAGGGTTCAAGGTAGGCGTTTGGCTGGCCAATTGCATTAACTCGCAGTTCCTTGATCTATTGAGTGAAGTCTCAGCTTTTAAACTCATAACTTGATTTACTCAACACTTGCCCCTAAAATAACAACAAGCTAGACTTACCTATTTCTTTGCTGCAATTTTAATCAAGTCAACCCATCACCCTCATAAGAACTCCCTAACAGTAAGAGACACCATCAGCTTTGGCATGATCGACACTCCAGACACCTAGTTTTGTTTAAACTTGAATGATAGAAGACGGTAGACTTAATATTACTTTAAGGGTTTTATGTTTTTCTCTCGACGAATTAAATCCATTTCTATTAATTTTGTTCATCTATGTTGTCGAGCTCACAACTGAACAATAATAGAAAAACATACGTTGTTTATTTATGCATTTTATTATTTATTATTTTATATATTTCTCTTGCTGTTTTAAAATGCATGAAACAATAAATAAATGCATAAAGGTAAACTACTACCCGACTGGTCTTGAGAAACTAAACGACTTAGGAATATCACACCTGAGTCATCGCTTGAATCGTGATGCAGCTCACCCCCATACTGTATGTCTGCTAGTCATCTGAAGTATCACCTTGTCTTGGAGGGATCCAAATCATACTCCATCTCCATCCAAAATGCAATGATACTCGCACACAAGCGAGCACAACTAAGGGTGTAAATGTACATCAGATAAAATGGATACGCAGGCCCTTATACATTTCAACCGAAAAATAAGATGATATTCAGACTGTTCACTTATTAACTACTTATTATAATCATCGCACGTAGGTAATAAAATAATTAATTAAAAAAAATAAAGCAACAAGGGTCAGTGCTCAAGACCACTAGTCGAGTAACAATAAAGCGCAATAAAATTAAATTGCATTCAATAAGTAAAAGGGTTATTTAATTAAATTAAATGAATTAAATAATTCAAATAATTTAATTATTTATTAGTCCATTAATTAATTTAACTTTATACCAAAATTAAATTAATTAAAAAATTTAATTTATGTGCCAAAATTAAATTAAATTGATTCGGGTATTAAAAATTATTTTTAAATCAAAATTAATTTATTAACTAATTTAACTTAAAACTAAAATTAAATTAATTAATTTATATTAATTTATATTAATTTAAAAATTGATCGGGCCCGATACACCGCACTGGCCCATTGAGAATACTCTTAACAAGCTGAGAAAACCCGTTCTAGGCTAATCTCGGCCTCACAGGTCTACCCAAACCCCATTTTAGGTTGGGCGAACCGGCTCGGGCTCAAACAGGGTTAGATCTGAGGTTTTACCTCACCCTTATGGAGGGACATACTGGACTGGACCGCCAGCGGAGGAGGTCCGGCCGTAGGGGAACCTGACCTTAGAACAGTCGGCGGGGTGCCTTTCAACTGGGCGGTGGTGTCCTGAAAAACGCGGTAGTGGACATGGCTGCTTCGGACCGAGCCGCGACCACGACGGTGGTCGCTGTGGGAGATGGTGGTGTGGGGATGGGCTGTTCTGATGGCCTGTAGGGGACAAAGCATGGCGACGAGAGGGGCCAGCCCGAGCGACACAGTGAGAGGAGCCTTGAAGGGAGGTGGGACAGCGGTCCTCCATCTAGTCCGGTGGTGGGTGGTTGTCGGCACAGTCTGGTGCCTCTAGGGTGATCCGGCTAGGGGGGCCGGCGGAGTGTTGTAGGTCACCCGATAGGGAGGCGGTGCGACACGGGACTGCTATGGAAGCTCTCCAGGAGGCTGGATCCAGTCCGGCGGGGGCGGCTACTAGATGGGACCGGGGAGGGCGTGACGGTGGTGCGGCGTTCCGGAGAACCGCCAGGGGCAGCTGCGAGGCCAGCGGGTGGTCGGCTACTGCGATGTCCAGCGACTGACCGAGGAGCAGGCCAGTGGTGCAGCGGCCCGGCTAGGGACGGATCAGGGTGGCGCATGGCATTTGTTGGTGCGAGGTAGAAGACAACAGGAGTAGGGCCAAGCGGCCCCCATTATTTCACCCTTTGTGTTTTTGAAGACTCCCTCGTTTTTCTCACTTTCCACCAGTCTCCCCACCCCAATTTGCACCTTTTTTTTTTGTTTGGTATGTGCATTTCAACACACCCATTCTCATAAAGTCTATTCCAATAGCTTCAAAATAATAATAATAAAATTATTAGTCCAATTATAAAATTTAAAAAATTATAATTTGCAAAGAATTGAAATTATTTCTGATGATTAGTGACATGACCGGTGCTATATCTGAAATAAACAATTGGAAAAAAAATTAACACCGGAGACAAAAATGAAAACATGATCTGCTCCCAAAAAAAATCAAATGGTCATAACTTTGTCATTTGATATCGGATCGGTGCGCAGTTTGAACCCTTGGGATCGATTTCAAACCCTCTACCTAATTTTATACAAATTAATTGTGATTTGGCTCAGAAAATTTGCACATTTCTCTGATACCAATTGAATGTATCATGGCTTGCAGCGAAAGCCGGTGGGTCGGAGATTTTAAAATTTTCATCGATGAGACGACTGAACTTTTCATCGCCGACGATTCGAGCCCCGGTAAAGTTTGAGGAACTTGCGTAAATTAAAAGAGAACATAAGATAAAATAGAAAACATACTTGTTCAGATCTAAAGACGTGCTCGACTGAAACTTATCTATGGCGATCATTACTCTAAGTATCCGTAGTAGGAATTCTCTAGATCATCCACACATGCTTCAAAAATCCACAGGAATGTCAATCATTAGATTCTGGGTGCTAGCGTAACGATCTGGCGATCTCTTCGACGTCCTGATGATCACCGCATTGAGATGTCTTTGATGCTTGAGGGAGATCTTGATCTGAGCTCTTGGATCGACTACTTCTCTCTCTATGAAGCGGGAGGAGAGAGAGGTTCTGGCCAAAACATCATGAATAGTTATTGGTAAGAGAGCATCTTCCTCTATTTTATAGTAGAGTTGCTAAATACTCGTTTGGGTTCCCCAACACCCGTTTAATTCAAATTCCACTAAATAAATAATTATGACGAACTAAACTATGTCAATATTATTTATTATTTTATCACATACTTGTAATATATGAAAAATATGGCATCCCGCCTTTATATTACATAACTTTTCCTTACATTTTACAAACAGATGATCTTTAAAGTCTAGTGTCTCTGAAATTAGGAACAATAAAACAATAAAACTTAAACACTCATTTAAATCCCCTTGAAAATATTCTTGAAAAGTTCATCCTATGTACAATTACTACATCTCATAACTTGGAGACATACATCAAAGGAAATGGTGAGCTGAAGGTCCAATAAGGAAAGTAAGGGAACCAGTTTACTTGTGATATCAATAAGAACTTGATGAAAACCACAAGACATGAGCAACAGAAAAAGAGGCATATCATAATAAAAAGAACATGAATCACAACTTGAATATGTGTCTACAACATTTTATTTAGACATTCATGAACATATCACCAAGGTTCATCCCCAAGATGTCATAAAAATTTACCAAGGTACCTTGAAACATGTCATCTCTAGAGATTAATTCTTTACCCAATGCATTAGAGTGCTATCAAGGTGCACCCTTAATATGTATTTATTTTCATGTGATCCACATAGATCATAATCAAACATTTCATAAATAACCCATAGAGAATAAAAGAAATGGGTTTCATTTCAAAATCATGACGTTTTAAAAGTTCTTTAAAATAAAATCATTATGTCATTTATAACCCATGGAAAGGGAATGAGGGTTATATGTATGTCAATTCCAGAATCAAATATATTATTTTTTTTTATTAATGAACACCCATAAAAATGAAATAAGTCTGGGTATTCACATAAATAAAACAAAAGAATTTCTTGAGAGAAGGAGAGAGAAATTTTGAGATGAAATTTCTGCAGCATAACGTCTATATAACATGATTTTAGAAGACATTAAAAAGAGAGGGGACAAAGGTCAACCACTCATAAATAATTCATAATATAGTATGGGTACATAATTAGATCATGGCATTGATATTTTAATGACATACCACATGAAATAGAAACATGAAAGAAAAGAGAAGATGTGATTTCTTTTATGAAAAATTCGGTAGCCTAACAACGTCACTTAAAAATTCAGAAAATCAATTGATGAGAGCGAAAATGGTCTCTCGTCATTTGGACATGAAATGGATAGTAGTAAAGATATAGAAGAACAAGCCCCCACATAATAAAATGGAACTATAAGACATAACATAAAGGAAGTTATGACTTAAAAGAGGAGGGTGAAAGTTTCCCTTACCATGAAGAGTGGCTTCGAAAGCTCGAAGGTTGGGACCATGGGGGATTGAGGGCACCTTGGGAGGAATCCTTGGGAGGTAAAAATATAAGAGCTTCGTTGATGAGAAATTTTTAATAAAATGAATGAGGGGATGACTAGGTATTTATAGCAAAAGTGAAGGAATATTTAATTAATTTCCAAGGGACACCTCATCGGTGGTATTTGAAAAACCATGGGCTTTCCCATGGTATTGGCCACTTGGGATACCTCATAGCGTATATTACTATTCAGAATTCGACCAGAATGATTACATCATTATTACATCATCAATGATGTCATTAAACACTTGAAACTCAAAACTGTATTTTTACTATTCACTGAAAATTCAATTATTTCAGAAAAAACCAAATATTCACCCTAACCTAATATCGATGCTCTGAATTCAAAAAATGAACTCTATTTTATGAAAATAATTTTCTAAATATTTTTAATTTAATTTTTAAATAAAATCATTATTTATTCTAAATAAAGAACCTTAAATTTATAACTCGTTTTGTAACACCTTGGAAAAGTAATCAAGGTCCCATAAAATTATCGTATAACCATAAGACATTAAAGTAACAATTTATGATTTAATTTTATGAAAATAAATTTACATTTTAAATTATTAAATTAATTACAAAATTGTAAATAAAATATTTATGACATATAAAAATACCAAAACTTATACTATGATCATTTTTTCACTTTTAGGATGTCTAAATTGCATTCATACATTCATGGGTGAAGTTTCTATTTTTTTTGGCCAATTTAATATTCATTACTATTCATAAGGGTATATTACTATTCAGAATTTACTATTCACTAAAAATTAAGTTGATCTTATTAGACTCTAAATTTCTTAATGGTCACAAGTGTAGAATACCATCATTTGAAAATCATTTCACATTATTAATTATTTAAGGTTTAGATAAATATTTCAAGATACCCTTTTTTCCAAAATCATCAATAATATCCATCCTATATTTATCCGTACATTTGAAAATCACAAATTTTACCATAATAAGAAATAACAATTTTATTTATACTAAGGGATTACAAAAAGTATCTAAGGCCTCGTTACATAGCCCCTTATAACACCTACATAGGACCTAAGTGTAAGGTGTTCTATGGTGATAGAATCTTGGGGCGGCTTGGACAACATTGTCTGGGTGGTGATTTCTATCAGCTTGAACTTCTCCCTTAGGAAATTATGTTCAAGCTTCACATATTGGAGTTCATCTTGGGCTTGGTCCAGAGCAAATCCTAGAGATGCAACCTCCTTCCCAAGCTCTGAAAGATGGGCTTCGTATGGCCCGAGTCTACTGGATGATGCCATCGACTCCTTTTTCTATATTAATTAACCAATATCACTTGTATTTATAAACAATAAATGTAACATTAAGAGTTTAGTTTCCAATGGTCATATAACAGTCGAAACCCAATGGTACCACTTCATTAATTAAACGATAAAGTTTTGTGGAGTATAAAATGAAATAACACACAAAATTAGGAAAAAAATATTATTCAAAATTTCGGGTTGTTACATAAAAAATATTATGTGATAAAACCAATACATTTAACTCGACTCATCATTCCTGCTTAATATTAAACGAACCTTGAATATTAAGATAATATTTGTTCGATTAATATTTTTTTCTCATAACTACTTAACTTGTAAATAATTTTAAAAAATTCAATATAAATTATTCAAAACTATAATAAGGATGAATTTATTTAATTATCGGTGATCGATACCTTGGACAACACTAAAACCCCATGGTGGGGCCCACCATATCCAATCTACCTATTCAACTGAATTGGGTAGATTCTTGAATATGTTATTTTGTGTGATTTTTTAGGACCTTATCTCGATAGCAGTGAATAAAATACAAGGACTAAGAGTAGAGTCTAGCAACCCATCAAGGCCCATAAAAGATAAGGATAGTTATAGAAATGACTACCAACCTACGAACATGTACTATATAATATAATCTCTTTTTATTTAAACATATTATAAAGCAGAATGCACACTTGTGTCATCATCCTTTTCTTGCTTCATTATTTATTGATCTATCCAGATGGATTTTCCTTCCAACTGCTTTGGCCAAAGACTTATAAAGTTAGTACCATCATGATTAACTAGGCATGAGATATACAATGTTCTGAACTAGGAAGCGACAAATCCTTTTTTAACCATTCAATCAATGTCATACCACCAATGACGCACCCAACATAAGCTACCTCACCACGATTTCAATATCAAAGTTTTTTCCTTGCATTAAAGTACACAATAAAATGATACACATTGGTAATGGTCTCAAGATAGGAGACCAATAAACATTTCTATAGATTGAAATAACCAATGACACCCAAAACATGTGGTGTTCCTATTGGCAGGTCTATCCTCATAATCTCACTACTAGAGATCACCATGTGCAAACATCATGGTAAGAAGTCTCAAAGCTTATGATCCCCCAACACCTGATAGTAAAACATCAATTATGTCCAATTAGTATGATGCACCTAGACCATTATACCTTTTTTGAATTCTAATGTTATAGTATCTTGAGGTTCTCATTATAGCCTGAGATCTATTATAACCTTTTAATATGGCAATTATTCTAGGAAATTACCATTAAATAGTGGATATATAAAAGTCTACACTATAATGGTAAGAAAACATCATATATCGCTAACTGTGTACACAATATGGTAATCAAAAGTATTGTGTATTAGGGTCTAGGTCACCCATTATTTCAACAGATAGTAGAGCTCCTCAAATCCAAACACATCATGATAAGGTTCGCTTTAGAGGAATATTTGTTATGAGATTGGTCACCTGCACCTCTAATCTGCAATTGATCTTGATTTATCCTCTTCAAATGGTCATACGACTTCCATATGAAATGAGATGCACCTACAATGATGGTATGGGTAAGATTACTAGAACTACCGATTCCGTTTCAAAATCTGTCAATCCTTTGTATGCTTGGAAACCTCATTAGTCGTTATTTATGTTCAGATAGTAGGACTAGGGATATATTCCATCTGATTTCTCCCAGAATATGTGTTGAAGTAGATATTTCTAAGCCACATGTTGAGTTCTTTTGGGTCGCTGTAGGTAAAGAGTTTTGTTATAAGCAGTCTATTTTCTTTAAATCCGAGTACGACTTCTATACCCAGTGCAAGAAAATGGGTCATCAAATGGAGGATTGCATGTGTGGGAATCTAACACGGAAAAAGTATGGCATGAGTGTTAAGCAGATGATCTTGGTCCCAGGTGAGACTGGGGTTGTTAGTGCCAATCCCTTGGTGGTTAGTGGATCCATTTCAGTTCAAGAATTGGTTTCCCCTGATAAACCTCACAACCAAGAAGTTGAGACTCTACACCTATGGGAGTCAATCTAGGGGATATCAAATCACAAGGACACACCTCTGGACACATAAATTTCAGAAATTTTTAGCAAATTGAATCCTGATCTAGGAGTGGGGATTTCTAAAAATTATTTAGTGACTAAGGGTGTTGTAGTGGATTCAGTTGATGTCATTACAAGAGTATCTATTTCAAATGCAACTGAGGTGCATTCGGACTCTACAACTCTTATCGGTCCTCTATTAGGGTTGGTGTCCTGAGAACCAACTATTTTGTACTTTGATTACATGAATGTGCACTTATTATATATTGTTCATTGTTCTGCATGACTATAACATAATAATATCCTGGAATATTTGTTACATTGATAAGGTCATGACAGATCCCCGCTATGATGAGAACCTTGAAATACTATAACAATATTATTAAATAAAGTTCTACGGTTGGATGTAATAATATGATAGGACACATAGTATACAGACCATCATGTGTGAATGCTCGTAAGAAGACGAGACTCTCTCTCATGGAGTTCGCACTTGGTAATCTCTAAGATGAGAGATTATGAGAACAGACATTCCAGTAGTAATTCCGCATGTCTTGGTGTCATCAGACATTACTATCTACGAGCATGTGTAATGGTCCTTAGACTGGAAGATTATCATTAACTCATGTCATGACTCTCGCACTTAGATTTGCTGATGAAAACCGCCACGAAGACAGTTGGTGGGAAGTAGGGTACGTTGCATGCATCACGAATGACATGTTGCTAATGGATAAGTAGAGTAAGGATTTTTCCCTTCCATATTTATGGAAGTAGATATCTCGGGTCCTTTGATTGAAATATAACTGTCGCCAAAATTCCATGGACATGGTGTCACGATGAGTTTATTTCAATAAGTCAAAGAATGACAGATCAAGAATATAGGTTTATGGAACTACCATGAAATCTTCTTGATGAGATATTGAGACAAAGAGATTAAATTATATGGAAAGCATTCGTATGAGGTGACACATCTGTAGGACCCCGGGACACCCTGAAAGGGGAGGGGTGAATCAGGGTGACAAATTTTTCTTTTAATGTGATGGATCTTGTTCCCACGTTGGTAGGAACTTGTTAAACCTGTATGATGGATATGAATAGAAAGCAAACATTCACATGCAGAGAGACGACACAACACTTTTTACTTGGTTCACCACTAAGGGATACGTCCAAGGAGCATACGCCGATAGGTTGTCGGTCATACCAAAATCCACTAATCTTCACTAGCTGTGGATTACAAAGGTTCGGGCACAGTCACTCTATCCCAGGCTCACTGCCTTTAAAAAAGGTTCAGGGATAGCTCACAACGTCCCTCGAGTCACTCCCATTGACTCCAACTGGATCACTACCTTTGGTGAATTTCCACTCAGTTTATAGACGTGAAGGTCTCTTCATCATTGCTCAATGAATGAATCCTCTTCTTTGTGTGGATTCTCTGTTGAAGTCAAACTATCACCCGTGAGTTGATCTTTAAATTTCGTGTAGCTCGAAGACAAATGGAAAGCCACAACAGAACCTGGCATGCAACTCTAAGGCGGCGCACAACTTTCAAGGATGGCGCGCAAGTTATAACTGTCACGCAAGTCCACCTTCAACACTTGCGCGATTAAATCTTCTTTAAAGCCAAAATTTGCGCGACTCAACTTCTTTTCAACTAAATCCGATTTTGAAACCTAATGGAAACTTGTCGCACAACATCAATTCTGGCGCGCAAGTATCACCAAATCACTTGAGCGGCTCCTAGACGGGCAGAAAACAACTATCGCACTGCTCCACCTTGAGCGACCCACCAACACTTGCGCGACATCAACACCCACACGATGGGAGATCTGAATTTATTCAAGTCCAAAGTTCATATTGAATGAGGAGGGGTGGTCCTCTATTTATAGGAATTCGGATAACCTGCGCGGCGGCGCACAAGTCTTCCCTCGGTGCGCAAGTCTCAGCACGCAACCATTCTGTCCTCCTAGAAACTTACACGACCAACTTCCAAACTTGAGAGCCCCTATTTACTTTTCCATATTTTTATGATCAAAACACAATGGTCAAACGGCGCGCAACTTTCCAATCCTCTAAGGTACCAGTGCGCAAGTCCTTTCATGGCGTGCAAGTCACTTGCGCGACCAAACCAACACTTGCGCGACCCTATTTCCTTTGCCATATTTTCTTGTTCTCATTCTGAAAAACATTAGGCGCGCAAGTTTCCAAGCCTCCAAGACCTCGGCGCACAAGTATCTTTGCCAAAAAAACACATTTCTCCATATTTCAAGTTTTGAGGCCCAAAAATTTGGCAAACACTGGGAAACGGCGCCATCTTCAATACTGTTGTCTGCTTGGATTGTATGATCACTTTGTTGGTACACGTTCTGAACTTCCACTGAGGATTGACAAAAAACACAAACCATACTCCAACTCATGCACAGAACATCCATGGTTCCAACAATCTCCCCCTTTGGGTTTGTTGGCAATCAACAAATAAATGCAATAGATCCACATGCAAACCAAAAAACGTAAGAATCAACTCATCCAACACTCTAAGTCTACGTGAGAAATGCTCGGTGTAGAAAACAAGAGATGAAGCTTGAATTAGGTTACCATGTTTTGGAATTCTCAATTTCCCACAGAAGAATTACATGTTCGCTGAGTTCCTTCTCATCCTCTGAGTTCCTGAGTTCCTTCTCATCCTCTGACGCTGAAAATCTGAATTTATTTCTTTCTCCCCCATTGGAAATAAACCTAAAAAATGGTATTTGGTCATTGAACATATCAATACACCCACTGGAAAGAATATCCCCCATAAACCTGCATCACAGCCAGAAACAAATATAAAACAGTTAGCATAACCGGGGAGAGGTGTGTTCCGTAACCTCTTTATGCACTGGGAGGTGGCTGAACACCAAGGTTCAATCGATGCTTCTCAAACACAGCCGTTGACAGTGGCTTGGTCAGGATATCATCCACTTTCTCATTATTTCCCACATGATCCATTCTAATCACGCCTTGTTCGACTTTCTCTTTGATAAAGTGATACCTAATTTCAATATGTTTTGTTCGAGAATGCTGAACCAGATTCTTCGTAAGATCAATTGCGCTCTTATTATCATAGTAAATCACCATTGGTTGCTTCACCTCATCACCAATATCTGTTAATTGTTGCTTCATCCATAGCAGTTGAGTGCATGCCTTTGTGGTGGAGATATACTCAGCTTCAGCAGTACTAAGAGAAGTACTTTCTTGTTTCTTGCTCAACCAGCCAACACATTTATTCCCAATATAGAATGCTCCACCACTGGTGGATTTTATGTCCACTACATCTCCAGCCCAGTCAGCATCAGAAAATGCTGATAATTCACTGTCCCTTACTGCAGAAAAGTATAAGACACAATTGTGAGTACCTTGAATATACCTCATGATTATTTTTACTGTTGCCATATGTTCCTCCTTTGGAATACTCTGAAAGCGGGCCGCAAGACATGTGGTAAAGACAATATCTGGCTGTGTCGTTGTCAGGTACAGTAGGCTCCCAATGATCCTCCTGTATATGGTGGGATCTATAGAGGTCCCATCCTCATGCTTTCCAAGTTTAGTTCCAACTGTAATCGGAGTTGACATTGGTTTTGAGTCTTTCATATTAAACTTATTCAGCAGCTCTCTTGCATACTTTTCCTGAGAAATGAAAGTGTAATCCTTCTTTTGAATCACTTGCAGTCACAAGAAATATGTGAGCTCCCCAATCATAGACATCTCAAATTATGATTTCATGTGATTGGAAAATTCATCCACTGATTTATGCCTGCTGCCACAAAAAATGATATCATCAACATAGAGTAGAACCATGAACTGATCTTTTGGAGAGTTCTTCACATATAGATTGTGATCTACTCCTCCTCTTTTGAATTCCAGCTTCTTGAGATAAGAATCCAGCCGGGAGTACCACGCCCATGGTGCCTGTTTCAAACCATAAAGAGCTTTCTTTAGTTTGCAGACCTTTGTTTCATCAGTACCAAGAAGAAAACCCACTGGTTGTTCAATGTAGACTTCTTCTTCAAGTACACCATTCAAAAATGCTGTCTTGACATCCATTTGATATACCTTATATCCTCTTTGGAGTGCTATGGTAAGAAAGATCCTGATTGACTCTAGTCTAGCCACTGGATCAAAGGTTTCTTCAACATCAACACCTTCAATATGAGAATATCCCTTACATACCAGTCGTGCCTTGTTTCTAATAACAGTTCCATGCTCATCAAACTTTTTCTTGAAGATCCATTTTGTACCAATCACATTCTGACCTTCAGGTCTATGAACTAGATCCCATGTCTGGTTCTTGTCAATCTGATCCAACTCTTCATTCATGGCATTTACCCAAGATTCATCCTTTGCAGCTTCTTCAAATGAGGTTGGCTCCAGAACTGACAGAAACGTGGATTGTGTGTTATTCCTCATCCTCCTTGTTTGGGTGGGTGCGCTCCTATCCCCAATTATGTTAGATGGATCAATCTCAGCTCTACGATTTCTTCTGTGTGGTTCAGTTTCATTCTCTCCACCCATAGTTTCTTCTTCAGATTCTTCTTCTGAGTCAACATCATGATGTGACTGCTGAGTGTTTTGTAAAAATTCTTCTATTTCTGTATTTGTATTTTCTCCACATACACTTTCTTCCTCACTTTCTATCTCATCAGCATATGATGTTCTTGAAGCATTTGTATTTTTATCTTCAATTATATTAACATCACTACTTACCACAATCCTTCCTAATCGCTTGTTGAAAAACTTGTAGGCTTTGCTGTTCATTGGATACCCAAGAAAAATTCCTTCATCACCATTGTCACCAAACTTCCCTTGATTTCCTTCTTTATTTCGAATGAAACATTTGCTTCCGAAAACACGAAAGTATTTCAAAGAAGGCTTCCTTCCATGCCACAATTCATATGGTGTCTTTTTTTCTCCCATATAAAGCCCAATTCGATTCTGAATGTGAACTGCAGCTTCAACAGCTTCCTTACAATAATGGCGAGAGATACCACTCTCAATCAGCATAGTCCTGGCCATATTGTTGACCTGTCGATTCAGGCGCTCAACAACTCCATTTTGCTGTGGAGTTCTCACAGTAGATACCTAATGCTGTATTCCATGTTTTTATAGGTAATTCTCAAACTCAATGGACGTGTATTCACCTCCATTATCAGATCGCAAGACTTTTATTGTCCGTCCAGTATCATTTTCGACAATTCAGCGATAATTTTTCATGCAATGAGGTACTTGTCGCTTCCTGTGAATCACCATCACACAATCCATTCTACTATAATCATCAATGAAAAGGATGAAGTACCTTTCTCCATGAGTTCCGACAACATTTATCGGGCCACATACGTCTGTATGGATGAGATCAAGAAGATGTGATTCCCTTTTCTTCTTTGGCCGATAAGAACTACATACCAGCTTCCCACGAATGCAAGCATCACAGGACTTTTCACGTTCACGCTTCATGATGGGAATATCCATGACAATCTTCAGCTTGGATATCTTTTCCATGCCTTGTTGGTTAATGTGCCCTAGCCTTCGATGCCAGAGGTTGTTTTCTTCCTCAACAGACAAATAGCAAGAGTTTACTTTACTGTCAACCTGATATAGGTTTCCATCTGTTCTATATCCTTTCATAAGAGAGTTCCACATCTTTCCCTTTATAGTGCAGCCTTTTTGATTGAAAGTTACTATGAGCCTCGAGTCACAGAGTTGACTTACACTGAGGAGATTGTGGCGTAGACCGTCCACATAAAGAACTTCAGTCTTCTTCAGCTCTCCATTGGCGAGGGAAGTATTCCCACTGCCTTTAATCTTCAGAGCGCCATCATTACCAAACCTCACTATTCCATCAACCTTCTTTTCAATTTTTGTTAACAGGCCAACATTTCCTGTCATATGAGATGAACAACCGCTATCCAGAATCCAGGTACTGTTGCTTTTTGTAGCTTTGAGGGCCACCTCTGCAAGGTTGGATTTCTCAATTTTCTTCCTTTCTTTCCATGAGATATTGGATTGAGAATAGGATAATGATGGCCTTCTAATACATTCCACCACATAATCTGATTCTTTATATCCATAATCTTCTTCCCGAGGAGAGAAACTGTTTGTGAGAACAACACCATCAGGAGGGTGAAAACTGGCCCGTCTCTGAGAGTTGTATGAATTTCTCCTATCAAAACTTTTCCTGCAAAACATAGATTTATGTCCAAAGTTAGAGCAATGAAAGCAATAACCATAGAAGCTATTTCTTCTAAAAGATGGAGGATATGAAACTGGTCTCTTTGGTTGACTTCCCAGATCTTCCCCATTCAAGTAGCTCATTGCCTCTTCACAGTATGACATGGTATGCCCCAGATAGTCACAGAACTGACACTTCATAAGAGGAAATGTCTTCTCACTTGAATTTCTCCTCATACTTTCTTCCTTGGGAGAATAGTTGGACTGCCTGTCATTTCTAAATGTCTGGGGAAAAATTTTAGTTCTCCTTTTAGTTTGGATTGAGGGTTTCTTTTTTAGCACTTCAGACAATGTCTCAAAATTTTGAACTTTCATCTTGTCTTTCTTTTGGATCTCTTTACTTCCAGCAGTTGATGTCTCTGCTTCACAGCCAATTCCACTCTTTCCCATGCAAGTAGGTCTTTGATCACTCAAGATTTTTCCAACCCCATCTGAACCACTCTTGGCTCTTGCCAGTAATTCTGCATCTGAGAATCTTCCAAACCAAATTTTCTTCCTTGATTCTTTCGGAATTGATTCAGTCTCAAGTTTACTCCGAAGAGTAACAAATTCCTCTTCAATACCCTCAATAATATTAGATTTTTATTCTAGTTTGGAGGTTAGTCCATTGATGACCTTTGCCTGCTCTTCAATACTTAGCTTCAGATCCACAACATCATCATTGCTTTCAAGAATTTTAGACTGTACTTTCAAAAATTCTTCCGGTCATTCAATTTCAGCTTCAAGTTGATCAACATATTCAGTTGATTCTTCTACCATTGATTTCCACTTATTGTAACTCTTACATTTAATATTAAGCTTGCTAACAGCATCCTTAAGTTGCAACTCGGGATCTGCACTAGTTTTTAACTTATTATCTCCACCAGTGTCTTCTGATTTTTCAACAGCGGACATCATGGAAGCATGTTTCCTAGTTTTGAATTATGGTTCTTCTTCATCACATAATTAATTATCATATTCTTCCTCTTCACAAACAAAACTCTTCTTCAGGAATTTCTTTCTATATTTGAAGTCTCCTTTCTTGAAAAACCTTTTCTGAGGCTTCTCAATGCTTTCAACATCTCTATCATCATCATTGATCTTTCTTAAACACTGAGAAGCAATGTGCCTGACTTTTCCACAACGAAAGCATGCTAGAGGTAACTTCCCTTTGAATTTACCTTTTCCCTTCCCGAACTTCTTGGAAATGAGGGATATAATTTCCTTTTCCTCATCGTCTTCACTACTACTATCTTTTGAGACTTTCAGTTTCTCTATGGATTTGAACACCATTTCCTTGCTTACTCGTGTAGTAGAATCTTCTGGTTTGACTCTCATATCATATTCCACCAAGCTGCTCAACAGATCATCCAAAGAAAGTTTGGAGAGATCTCTTTACTCAAGAGATGACACCTTTGCATTGTACAGTGGTGGTAGTCTTCTCAGTATTTTATTCACAATATCAATGTCTCTGATTTATTCTCCTAGGACCCGAATTTCTCCAACCACTTCAGTAATTCGATTGAAGAAGGAGTCTGAATTCTCATCAGGATGCATCTTCAGATCATCGAACCTATTGTGTAGAACTTGTAGTTTTTCCTCCTTCACTTTTCTATCACCTTCATAAATATTTTCAAGTTTATCCCACATAGACTTTACTGAGGTGAAACTCATCACTTTTAGATAAATTTGATCAGAAAGTGCTGCGGTGAGAGCATTCTGTGCTTTAGCATCTCCATCAAGAATTTTTCTATCTGTATCAGTCATAGCCAGCCCTGTTGGATCAAAAACATTAATACCTTGCACAGTGGAGAACAGAACTTCCATTCCAAGGGATCTTATATGAGATCTCATTCTCTTCTTCCAGATCTGAAAATTACTTCCATCAAAAAGTGGGACTCCCCTAACATTGATTGCATTATCCATAACGACAAAGGACAGATTCAACACTAACATCCTCCCTTTGATACCACTTGTAGGACCCCGGGACACCATGGGAGGGGAGGGGTGAATCAGGGTGACAAATTTTTCTTTTAAAGTGATGGATCTTGTTCCCACATTGGTAGGAACTTGTTAAACATGTATGATGGATATGAACAGAAAAAAAACATTCACATGCAGAGAGACGACACAACACTTTTTACTTGGTTCACCACTAAGGGCTACGTCTAAGGAGCATACACCGACAGGTTGTCGGTCGTACCAAAATCCACTAATCTTCACTAGATATAGATTACAAAGGTTCGGGCACAGTCACTCTGTCCCAGGCTCACTACATTTATAAAAGGTTCAGGGATAGCTCACAACATCCCTTAGGTCACTCCCGTTGACTCCCCCTGGCTCACTGCCTTTGGTGAAGTTCCACTCAGTTTATAGACGTGAAGGTCTCTTCATCATTGCTTAATGAATGCATCCTATGCTTTATGTGGATGATCTGTTGAAGTCAAACTATCACCCGTGAACTGATCTTCAACTTTCATGCAGCTCGAAGACAACTGGCAAGCCACAACAGCACCTGGCACGCAACTCCAAGGCGACGCGCAACTCTCAAGGATGACGCACAAGTTATAAATGTCGCACAAGTCCACCTTCAACACTTGAGTGATTCAGTCTTCTTTAAAGCCAAAATTTGCACGACTCAACTTCTTTTCAACTCAAGCCGATTTTGAAACCTAATGGAAACATGTCGCGCAACTTCAATTCTGGCGCGCAAGTATCACCAAATCACTTGTGCGGCTCCTGGACAGGCAGCAAACAACTGTCGCGCTGCTCCACCTTGAGCGACCCACCAACACTTGCGCGACATCAACACCCGCATGACGGGAGCTCTGAATTTATTCATGTCCAAATTTCATATTGAATGAGGAGGGGTGGTACTCTATTTATAGTCATTCGGATAACCTGTGCGGCGGCACGCAAGTCTTCCCTCGGCGCGCTAGTCTCGGCGCGCAACCCTTCTGTCCTCCTAGACACTTGCACGACCAACTTCCAAACTTGAGCGCCCCTATTTACTTCGCCACATTTTGATGATCAAAACACAATGGTCAAACGGCGCACAACTTTCCAATCCTGTAATGTACCGGCGCACAAGTCCTTTCACGGTGCGCAAGTCACTTGCGCGACCAAACCAACACTTGTGCGACCCTCTTTCCTTTGCCATATTTTCTTGTTATCATTCTGAAAAACATCAGGCGTGCAATTTTACAAGCCTCCAAGGCCTCGGCATGCAAGTATCTTTTCCAAAAACACATTTATCCATATTTCAAGTTTTGAGGCCCAAAAATTTGGCAAACACTGGGAAACGATGCCATCTTCAATACTGTTGTCTACTTGAACTGTATGATCACTTTGCTGGTACACGTTCTGAACTTACACTGAGGATTGACAACAAACACAAACCATACTCCAATTCATGCACATAACATCCATGGTTCCAACAACATCAATACGGTTTCAACTTCATTCTCTTAGGTGCCTTGACCCGTTGCTAGATAATAATCTTGGACTTTAGGAAAGCCTGCCTAATGCCAACGAGAAAGAGGCCTAGAGGGACACACACTAAGTGTATCCAAGTATCTCAAGTAGAATAAAGATTATTCCCATATGTGGTTTAATAATTATTCAAGGAATCCTAAATCGTTTCAATGTTGGAGGAAGAATAAAATGAAAAA
The DNA here is from genome assembly GCA_963277665.1 of Viscum album. Lineage (NCBI taxonomy): Eukaryota > Viridiplantae > Streptophyta > Magnoliopsida > Santalales > Viscaceae > Viscum > Viscum album. Next base: position 645,745,865 of record OY728158.1, on the reverse strand, counting down.
CAAGATATACATGCTGTGTAAATTTAATGTACACGCCGTGTAGTTTTCATTTTGGAAAGGAAATGAAAAATGAAAATGAGATACACACGCTGTGTACATTTAATGTACACACTGTGTAGTTTTCATTTTGGAAAGTAGATGAAAAATGAAAACAAGATATACACGCCGTGTACATTTAATGTACACACCGTGTGTTTTTCAAAGAAAAATGAGTACACGTCGTGTATTACTTATTACACACCATGTAGTTTTTCCAGTCGGGATTTTGAGGAAATAATATCATTTTATTAAATGATATTTATTATAATCAGCATGGGTGCATGTCAAGGAATTAATGATTCGACATTGGGTTTTCAATAAGATTTAATGAAATAAATAAAACATGTAACACGTTTATTTATTGTCATAACTCTATAACTTCAAACCCGATTATAAATATCCTCACAACCCCAACACTTTTCCTAAGAATCGTTGTGCACAAAAATTCTAGATAATTCTCTCAAGACTAAAAGAATTTTTTCCTCCAAGAACGCTCTCAAGACCGAGAGAGATCCACCTCCATCGGATCAAGGCGATCTAAGGCAGACAACGCAAGCAAAGGCTTCTCCATGCTAGCAGTAAGAGATTCCTTTGGTGATGTCCAAAGATATGTGGTGCATGTGTGGATCACCGCTAGAGGAAGTCTACACTTGGATTCTGTGATGCAATAACAAATCACATCGGAACGTGATCAGAAATATCAACGAAGAAAGAACGCCATAAAAGGTACTTCATGTTAATTAATTAAATTAATTATAATCAACCTGTGATGATCCTTACTTATTGGTTCTAGTACTATTCTTCCTCTTTGTCTATTTCTGTGATTCGATCTGTGGAGACTGGCATTTATCATCATATTGATCCCGAATTGATCATTTCTAATGACAAAAAGCCAAGTGGGAACATCCACCCATGAGCTTCCACTGCGCCTGGGATATTCAAGTGGTATCAAAGGGATTCACAATGTTGATTATAGTTATTTAATTTTTGTTGATAATTTACGCATTTATATTTGATTCAATTCAAGATAAATCGTTTTATAAAACTGAATGAATGAGATCTGTTCTTCCTCCTTCATTTCTTGATTCACATAATAGAAATGACCTTTTAATTTTAATTTTGATTAAATTAAAAATGAGGAACTCATCCGGAGGAGCCGCTCTTTCTGTCTGTACAACACAAGAATACACGGCGTGTAGTGAAAACTACACGCCGTGTACTTAGGTTCAATTAACCAGTACTGGTCCACCAAACCACACCGTGTGAATTGAGCATGCCTAAGTATTTATTACACCATGTTGACCAGAACTGAATGGAACGTGGAAACCAGAATACATGGCGTGTATGTTGAATCAATATGTCGTGTAGTCCGATCCGACCCATGTAAAACCGTGTACAAGGTGAATCCATATACCGCGTACACAGGATTGCCAGGCCGGTAACCACATAACAAGTAAGTACATTCCATGTTAGATTAATCTATATGTAGTGTACTCCAAAATTTAAAAAGTACAGAAAACACACCAAATCCCTCGGCCTGTACTTTGGATAAAGGGTGAAAACAAATACACACCGTGTAATATAGCTTACACGCCATGTGATTTCAAGAAATGGAATTTCACCAGGTTTCCTCAAAAGTACAAAGACTCATACAAGGAATATGGATGAGAAGAATATCAAGGAAATTCAGAAAGGAATTTAAGATAATGAATTAATTAATTATAAGATCATAATTAATTGAATTCAAGAACGACTTATCTTGAATAATAGAACAATTAAAAGAATTTGAATACTAAATATGTATAAATGTCGTTGCATTATATGGATGATCATGAGCTAGACCAAATACCCTTTGTATGTGTGTATGGTTTCATTTAAATTTGTTTAATTTAAATTCGTTTTCCTGTGAGCCTTCTTCCAATAAAATATAGGGCTTGCGTGCCCATGATTTCTTTAATGTAAACCCCATGTAATGGAGGATCTCCCAAGCCAGTGGAGATGGTTCAAAAATCCAAAGTTGAGGCAAAACCAACCCAAGAAGATGAAAAGGTGGACAGATGGGAGCTGCAAAACACGAACCATCGGGTTCAAGGTGTTTTCCCTAGGTCAATGTTAGCTTATCAAAACCGCTAGATAAGCTAACCAATAGAAGCTCATGATCATGCCATCTTATTTTATTTCTATCTAATTGAATGGTTTATTTATTATGTATGTGTTGTCGCATTCACATAATTAATGAAATAAAAAAGCATGCAAAGATGGAATAAAATAAAAATCGGACTATGCATAAACATTATCAGAACATGGTTAATCACTTAAGCAAGAATCACTTAATATTAAAAAGCATGTGATAATGAAAAACTACACATAAAGAATAAAATCCCATAAATACCATATTAAGTCAGACTAAGACTTCCACTACTTGATTAAGGGCAAGACTCAATAAAAATATGTGTTTGACCAACCCTTGTTGGGGAACTTACTTTTATAAAATAATCTCTTATGAAAGATTCGGGCTGACTTAAACATTTTATATCAAGAGAAGTAGCCCTTGCTAGACTTGTTGTAAAATGGAGGCAAGTGTTGAGGAAATCTAAGTTAGGATCTCAGGATTGGGGAGTCCACTCAACAGATCAAGGAACTGTAAGCTCACAGTTGGCAAAGACCTGCCTACCTAAATACCTTTAAATAGCTTGACCAACCCTTTTTGGGGTTATGCAAAGGGGAATATGGATCCTTTCCACTAGAATGTCATAGAAACTAGACATTCCAAGTTCAATGGTGAGGGATATTGGGACTTGATAAAAAAGTGGGAGAATTAATAAATTCATTTATTATTTTTCATAAACTGTAATCAAAAGGTACTAATAAATCTGCTCTTTTAAATTTGTAGAATCAATATGACAAACTCGTAAACCAAATTTTCTCTATGATCAATTACAGATAAAGACAATATCCTCACCGGTAGTAACTTTCAGGAATGGTTTAGGTTCCTTTCGGTTATCCTATGCCATGAATGAATGTTTTACATGTTGGAGTCCTCACTTCTTGATTCACCTGCTGAAGGGGTGAGTGATGAATATTTCCTGGTCTATGATCAACATTTGAGCGATGCACTCGACGCTCAATGTTTGATGTTGTCATAAATGTCTAGTGAGCTCATGAAGTCTCATGAAGACATGGATTCCTATAGCATGCTCTAGCACCTTCGTGGTCTATAATAAGAGATAAAAAGACAATAAAGGTTTGAGATCTCCAACTCTCTATTTCAGAGCAAGCTTGGATAGGGTGCCCCAGATGGGACTCATGTAGTCAAGCTCATTGGATACATTGATCTCTTGGAGGTTCTAGGGTTCAAACTCCCTGAAGAATTGGGTACTGATCTCATTCTTGCATCACTCCCCCAGAGTTTCTCTAACTTTGTTGTAAATTTCAACGTGAACAACATTGAGAAGTCTCTATCTGATCTTCTTATCCTTATTCGCCAAGTGGACAATGATATGAAGCGTGAAAATCCTTCTATCCTTATGGTGAATAAAAGGAAAGGGAAGGCGAAGAGATTTAAGCCCAAGGATTCTTAAAGGACTTTCAAGAAAAGAAAGATCAAAGGGGAGACAAGAGAATAGGAGGCTCTTTGTTTCGCATGTGTCAAGAAAGGCCACTGGAAGAAAAATTGCACCCAGCCAAGGAAGCAAGGGGAAGCTTCATGTGCATTTGTTATCGAATGCAACCTATCTATTTCTAACAATTGGGTATTAGATACTGCTTTTGGTTCTCACATCTGTATCCAAAAAAAAGAACCAAGTAGATTCAGAAAGATTGACCGAGGTGAGGTGGATCTACGAGCAACCAATGGAGATAGACTCGCTGTTGTAGCTATTGGAGACTACCACCTCACATTGCCTACTGGGATGGTCTTGGTTTTAAAAGGATTTTATTATGTACCCTCTGTAACCAAAAACATTATTTCAGTATCCAGATTAGATACTGATGGATTCATCTTCAAATTTGGAAATGAATGTTGCTACTTTTATAATGATAGCATTTGTTTTGGTAGGGTACATTTATATAACGGCCTTTATGTGTTAGACTACACAAACCAAGTAATGGAAATCACTGACAAAGTTAATTCACATGACTCATACCACACCCAACTTTCTCATCACTGGCTAGGTTATGTCAATGAGAAACATTTGACAAAATTACATCAAGATGGTCATTTAGATTCTTTCAAACTAAAACCACTTTGTGTATTCCATGTATGTCTACAAGGCAAAATGACCAAATCCCCATTTAGTGGGAAAGGTGAAAGGGCTAAAGAGCTTCTAGAATTAGTTCACACAGATGCATGTGGACCATTTCCAGTTGAAGTAAGGGGTGGGTTCTTGTACTTCATAACTTTTACTGATGATTTTAGTAGATATGGATATATTTACTTAATGAGGTATAAGTCATATTCTTTTGATCAGTTCAAAGAATACAAGAATGAAGTTGAGAACCAGCTTGGTAAGAAGATTAAAAAACTCTGATCAGATAGAGGAGGAGAACATCTTAATCAGGACTTCATTTATTTCTTATGGGAGTTTGGGATTTTATCTGAACTCACTCCTCCTTATACTCCTTAGTGGAATGGCATAAGTTAAAGGAGGAACCGCACCCTTTTGGACATGGTGAGATCAATGATGAGTCATGCAAGTCTTCCATTATCCTTTTGGGGATATGAATTATAAATAGTAGCACACATACTAAACCAAGTACCAACTAAATCGATAAATGGTATTCCATATGAGTTATGGAGTGGACGCAAAGCCATGTTATCAAATTTACATGTGTGGGGTTGTGAAGAATTTGTTAAGGCCTCTTCAGGTAACAAACTTTCACCCCGAGGCACAAAGTGTTCCTTTATAGGATATCCCAAGGAAACAAGGTGATATTACCTATACAACCCCTCAGATAAAAAGGTAAAAATGGCAAGACACGCCATATTCTTTGAGAGGGAGCACATATCCAAAAGAAATAGTGGGAGTGAGATGGAATTCTATGAAGTTGAGGATCAAGATACACATGAGTTGGTACAAGAACAGATTCCACAAAGCCCCGTGGAAGAACAATCTGTTCTAGAGACACAAGAACTGCGTAGGAGCACGAGAGAGGTAAGAGAACCAGAACGATATGGTTTTCTTATCACCAAGGATGCTGACTCATTATTGGATGATAATGATGATCCTATTACCTACAAGGAAGCAGTTGAAGGCACATATGTTGCTAAGTGGAAAAAATCCATGAATTCTAAAATGGGTTCCATGTACCAAAACCAAGTCTAGATTTCGGTAGATCCTCCAATTGATGTAAAGCCTATTGGTAATAAATGGGTATTCAAGAAGAAACTGAACATGGAGGGGAAAGTCAGCACCTATAAGGCATGAATAGTTGCAAAAAGTTTTAGACAACGTCAAGGAATTGACTATGATAAAACCTTTTCACCGGTTTCGATGCTAAAATCCATTAAAATCCTGTTGACTATTGCCGCTTATCATGAATATGAAATTTGGAAAATGGATGTCAAAACAACATTCCTTAATGGGAACCTCCAAGAATATGTCTACATGACACAACCTGAATGGTTTGTGACTCAAAATAATGCCAATAAGGTATGAAAGTTGAAGAAATCCATTTATGGATTAAGGAAAGCATCAAGGTTATGAAACATTCGTTTTGATGAAGCCGTAATGGAATTTAGATTTATTAAGAATGAATGTGAGCCTTGTGTCTACAAAAGGTTTAGTGGGAGTGCAGTCATTTTCCTAATAGTATATGTTGATGACATATTACTAATTGGAAACGAAGTATCTGTCTTACAGTTAGTTAAGGCATGGTTGGATAAATGCTTCTCTATGAAAGACTTGGGCGAGGCAGCATATATTATTGGGATCAAGATCCATCATCATAGATCCAAGAGAATGTTGGGCCTAAGTCAAAGTACATACATTGACAAGATACTGAAGAGATTCAGTATGGAACAATCCAAGAGAGGATTGTTGCTAGTGTCACATGGCATTCATCTTTCCAAGAAAATGTGTCCTAAGACACACGAGGAAAGAAAGAAAATGGAAAGGGTACCTTATGCATATGTGATTGTTTCAGTCATGTATGATATGTTATGTACAAGTCTAGATGTTGCTTACACATTAAGTGTGGTAGGCATATATCAAGCTGATCCAGGAGACCGCCATTGGACGGCAGTCAAGACTATCCTTAAGTATCTAAGGCGTACTAAGGATATGTTCCTGGTTTGTGGAGGAGATGAGGAACTATTCATCAGAGGACATGTAGATGCTAGTTTCTAGACTGATCAAGATGACATGAAGTCACAGACTGGATACATCTTCAGTTTGAATGGAGGTATAGTGAGCTGGAAGAGCTCAAAGCAAGGTGTGGTCGCAGATTCTACAGTAGAGTCCGAGTATATTGCAGATTTTGAGGTAGCTAAAGAAGCAGTATAGATGCGAAGTTTCATCTAAGAGCTGGATGTAGTACCTAGTAGTAAAGATCCTATCACACTCTATTGTGATAATACTGTAGCGGTGACACTTTCAAAAGAGCCAAGGTCACATCAGCGGACAAAGCACATACTTTAGAAGTATCATCTCTTGAGGGATTTTTCTCAAAGAGGTGAAGTTGCAGTGAGCAGTATCTCCACAGAAGACAATGTGGCAGACCCCTTGACTAAAGCCTTGACTCAAAAGAAACATGATCATTATGTGAGGTCTAGCGGATAAAAATTCGTAGGCAGTTGGCTCTAGTCCAAGTGGGAGTTCGTTCGGGTTGGTGTCCTAAGAACCAAATGTTTTTTACTTTGATTACATGAATGTACACTTATTATATATTGTTCATTGTTTTTCATGACTATAATATAATAATGTCCTAGAGTATTTGTTTCATTGACAAGGTCATGGAAGATCCCCACTATGATGAGAACCTTGAAATGCTATAACAATATTCTTAAATAAAGTTCTATGGTTGGATGACATACTATGATAGGACACATAGTATATAGACCGTCATGTGCGAATACTCATAATAAGATGAGACTCTCTCTCATGGAGTTCGCACTTGGTAATCTCCAAGATGAGAGATTATGAGAACAGACCCGCTAGTAGTAATTCTGCATGTCTTGGTGTCATCGGACAATACTATCTACGAGCATGTGTAATGGTCCTTAGACTAGAATATTATCATTAAATCATGTCATGACTCGTGCACTTAGATTTGCCGACGAAAACCATCACGAAGACAGTTGGCGGGAAGTAGGGTACGCTGGGTGTGTCAGGAATGACATGTTTTTAATGGATAAGTCGATGAAGGATTTGTCCCTTCCATATTTATGAAAGTAGATATCTTGGGACCTTTGATTGAAATAGAACTATTTCCAAAATTCCATGGCCATGGTGTCACGACGAGTTTATTTCTGGAAGTCAAAGAATGACAGATCAAGCATAAAGGTTTATGACACTACCATGAAACCTGATTGATAAGATATTGATACAAAGGGATTTAATTACATGGTAAGCGTTCGTATGAGGTGACACATCAAGCAGTGTCAACTTCTTTCTCTTGGGTGCCTTGACCTGTTGCTAGACAGTAATCTTGGACTTTAGGCAATCCCGCCTAATGCCAACGAGAAAGAGTCCTAGAGGTTCACACACTAAGTGTATCCAAGTATCTCAAGTAGAATAAAGATTATTCTCGTATGTGGTTTAATAATTATTCAAGGAAGCCTAAATTATTTTAACATTGAAGGAAGAATAAAATGAAAATAAAGATATACACACCGTGTACATTTAATGTACAGGCCGTGTAGTTTTCATTTTGGAAAGGAAATGAAAAATGAAAACGATATATACATGCCATGTACGTTTAATGTACAGGCCGTGTAGTTTTCATTTTGGAAAGGAAATGAAAAATGAAAAAAAGATATACACGCCGTGTACATTGAATGTACACGCCGTGTAGTTTTCAATGAAAAACGAGTACATGTTATGTATTACTTATTACACACCGTGTAGTTTTTCGAGTCGGGATTTTTAGGAAATAATATCATTTTATTAAATGATATTTATTATAATCAGCATGGGTGCATGTCAAGGAATTAATGATTCAATATGGGGGTTTCAATAAGAGTTAATGAAATAAATAAAATGTGTAACACATTTATTTATTGTCATAACTCTATAACCTCAACCCCGATTATAAATATCCTCAAAACCCTAACACTTTTCTTAATAATAATTGTGCACAACAATTCTAGAGAACTCTCTCAACACCTAAAGAACTCCATCCTCCAAGAACACTCTCAAGACTGAGAGAGATCCACCTCCATCGGATCAAGGTGATCTAAGGTGGAAAACACAAGAAAAGGCTTCTCCAGGATAGCACCCGGAGATTCTTTTTGCGACGTCTAGAGATACATGGTGCACGTGTGGATCACTACTAGAGGAAGTCTACACTTGGATTCTGTGATGCAATGACGAATCACATTGGAACGTGATCATAAATATCAATGAAGAAGGAATGCCATAAAAGGTACTTTTGGTCAATTAATTAAATTAATTATAATCAACTTGTGATGATCCTTCCTTCTTGGTTCTGAGACTATTCTTCCTCTTTGTTTATTTCTGTGATTCGATCCATGGAGACTGGCATTTATTGTCGTATTTATCCCAGATTGATCATTACTAATGAAAAAAAGCCAAGTGGGCACATCCACCCACGAGCTTCCGCTGTGCCCGTGACCTTCATCCTCATGGTGGAAAGGCCTGATCTAGAAACAATTGTATATCTATTGTGTAATTACAAATGGAGGATGAGGTTTTAAGGACCCAAATATTAATTTCAATTAAGTATCTTTATTTCAGGTTGTTTTTGAGGAAAAAAGAAGAAATGGGAATATTTCTAAGTAAATTTCGTGCACTTATGAGTACACGCTGTGTACCCAAATACTGTGTACAACTATGTACCGGTCGTGTAATGGCCGAATACATGGTCATGTAGGTGGCCTGGAAGACTGCCTAAAGAGAGACCTTGTTGAGGATAATATACGGTGTATACATTAAATGAACATGTTGTGTGATTTTATTTTTATTTGATAAATCTAAGTGGGGTCATGTGTAATCTTCTAAAACACTTTCTTCTCCCCTCGGTTCGTAAAGGAGAGCGACGGAATGGCCGTGAACTTCGAGCTCCTCCCAGTTATCCATCTGAGTTCGGATTGAGACACTTTCAGTTGCATTGGATTCCCACCAGTGAGTTCTCTTTTCTTCTAGATACTTTCTTCCTGATTCTTCCTCTCTCCTAAGTTATACAAGGATGATCGATTTTACCATTTTTTTAGATCTATGTCCTTCTAGGCCAATTTAAGGTCCAACTTTTAAGAGTATTGATTGTACGACATCAAGGTAGGTAGTTTGTGCCTTTAGTTGATTTTCTTTAGATTATATATGCTAAAAGTGTCGGATACCCACATTTGGGGTATTTCGTGACTAGTAAATTAATACTATTATTTATCTATCATGGTTTAATTGATTAAAAAGGGGTTGTAGCATATGTGTAAGGTTAAATTCCTTGTTTACAAGACACCCCATGGGTGTTTTTCTCTAGTTTCATTGTTTATGGTTGTTTTTCCAAGGTTTCCTATGAGGCGTACCTTGTTTTACATGGCTTGTGTTGTTAGGATGGAGTTATTGATTATATAAGATGTCCGTGATATAAATTTTGGAAGTTTGAACAAGGAAAATTTTACGGTGAGAGCTTCCTGAGGTAGGGTCATTTATGTATGTTTTAATGTTGAGAGACCAAAGTTAATTGATCGTGAGAACTGATAGGTGGTTGCCGACCCAAGGGTTGATACTGTGAGAGATTTCCTAGGTGGTTGATTATAATTTTTTGATAGTATGTTAGACCCTAGGGCATTGACCGTGAGATCTACCAGGTGGTCTTTATATTTTATTGATGCTATGTTGACCTAGGGGTATTGACCGTGACAATTACCTAGGTGGTCAGTTATAAATGATTTGTTGTTATGTTAGACTAGAGGGATTAGCCTGTGAGAACTTTTCTAAAGGGTCGTAATTAAATAACTGAATGATTTTGATGAGTTACCAATCCAAAGAACATGCTTGGACTCATTCTTACTTGATTGTTTAGATAGTCTTCTAAGGCATCTATTTTGTTACTATTACACAGGGGGATATAGAGCTTAGGCTAGATCCCAATATTACATTATCCAATGGATTTAATAATTGATAATTGTAAATTAATGTAATTGAAAACTATATAATTGTTTACTTTTGAGTACTTCCTAGTTTATTGCTTCATTTTTGCATATTACCTGCTATATATATACACTAATATTTAGGCATAGATCTTTTGGTGGTTGCCTACAGGGATTCCTATCACACCTTGTTTAGGTCATGATTTTGGACCCTAAAAGATTATATGGTTGTAGTTATAGATAAAGTAAAGTGCCCTTCCTCATCAGGTACTTGATTGTTGTTGGAGATGGAGAGCATGAGACCAAGCTGAGGCCTATGATGCTATTGGATTTTACTTTCTTTTTCATAATTTGGTTTTTGTATTGTATTTTTAACATTATTACTTGTTTGAATATTTTCCTAGACACATGTGACATTCATCATTTATATATAAATTCTCAAGTTGTTTTATTGCTATCAGTCTTATGATGTTTACTTGTGTTGTATGTATTACTGCTTCTGCTACTATTTACCATTTTTTATTCCATTGTGAATACTCTTCCAATGAGGGCATAGTTTTCCCATAATCAAACATTGTCCCTTGCTTCTAGTTAGGAGCCTCTGGAATTTGGGGAAATGCGCTTGAGGTCATGTGACCAACCGGGTACGGGGCACCCTTAGGCGGCACCCAGAACCGGGACATTACAAAGTGGTATCAGAGGAGATTATTTTATGCTTTGCCTTAGTATTTGGAGCCTATATAATTGGATAGGAAGGAATGGTTAGTTGGTAATAAACTATTCCTAGGAGTATCTAACCCATGTACAAGGAAAAGCCAATTTACCTTGAATATTGCAATTTTTCTGGTTTTGCAATTTTTACAGTTGATTTGATTTCACTATTGGGTGACACACTTGTTTTGTGATGTTATTATTGATATCATTATGGTTCTATTTTTGTTTCAACCCAATGAGATGAGGGTATTACATCTCATGCATCATATATTCCTTTACTAGAGATCACATGTCAGGCATTCTTTTTATGCCATTTAGGGTGAATTACTGATTGTATGTTGTTGTGATAAATGTTGTGCTAGATATGAATTATGTTGTGATAGATTCCATGATAGGAATACCATCTATTTTGATAGGGTATTGTTATATATAAAGTTTCATTTGGATGGACACCAAAATTTAGTCCCTGAGGTGTTATGGGCCCTCTTAGATCAAAATTTAGTGGATCATGTTTGAAATTTAATTGAATTATATTAAGGAATGATATGAAATAGAATGTAAAACTTTGATTCACGGGGAATATGGGCTCCCATGGATCAGAATTTGGAATACCTTGGACAATATTTTATGTTTTTAAGGGTTCTGAAGAAGTTTCATAGGCTTACTATCCAGAAACCCAGACAAAACAACATGTGATGTTATGAACACATGCCATGTGTTCTTCTGTTCAGGAAGAATTACTTTTATTAAGTACATATCATGTATTTTGAGTAAATTCCGTGTAGATATTGACTGTGTGACTGACTGTGTGATTAGAGACATGTGGTTTGAAAAATTTGGTATAACATGATGTTTTTAGAGTGTATACACTATTTTGTAAAGAACCATGTATCTTGTTGTGTAACTAATAACATGGGTTGATGAAACTTAGGTCATACACGTCATGTCTCATTTATGTATGCATTGTAGAGTCGACCGTGTATTCGGTCTTGTGATTAATAACAGGGTTAGATGGAACTTAACTAGTATACAATATGTCTAGGGTGAACACACCGTGTAGTGTTAGACCTGGTGAGACACGTGTAGTTCTAGACATGTATAAGAACTCGTACATGAGGGAATATTCAAGTACACGTCATGTCATAGGAGGAACACATCATGTTTAGGGGTGTTAAAAGACCAGGTTTGGCAGAGGTACATGCCCATGTTAAAGGCTTAAAGGAACATGTCATGTAGTAGTTATACACGTCGTGTAATGTTGATTTGTAAAACTAGAATATTTTCCTTCTCCTATTCTATTATTCCACTTATAAGTTTTTTTCCTTGATAATAATTAACTGAGGTTCACACCTAACCTTGCTGATTCATGCCACCAAGAATTCATCCGGTTGTACGCTAGGTACATGGAAATGATCAGACACCCGAAATGGTAGATTAGGGACTACCAACAGATCCTCCTGTCATGACCGTCTTGGCACCAGCTGTTATACCAAACACAGGTATTGATGCACAGTTTCGTGAAGGCTTTATGTGGATGATTTAGAATTTACAGGGAGCACTACACCCAACCCCGACTATGAAAGAGTTGACAATGATGTTCCACCAGCAGCATCCTCCCACTTTTTCAGGGGTTGGAGGACCATAGCCTATAGAGACATGGTTGGAGGCCATGTTTTCTATATTTAAGCATCTGATGATTCCTCCATAGAGGAGGGTGAAGCTCATGAAATTCATGTTACATGATTCCTCCAAGATATGGTGGTATGTTATCTCACAGGCGGGGTGTCATCGGGATATAGTTTGGGAAGAGTTTATGAATACTTTCTTTGACAACATTACCCCAAAACGCTGAGGGCCGATCGATCATGAGAGTTCATGAATTTTAAGTAGGGCTCTCTTTTGGTGATGTATTATTCTTCTCAATTTACAGATCTTCAGTGCTTCGCACCTGTTTTGGGAGGTGATAGGTTATATTGGGCTAGAATATTTGAGGATGGTCTCAGGTATGACATCTGATCGTAGCTGAATTTTTTATGGCTGACTTCAGTGACTGCTATAGTAAACCAAGCTCTAATTACTGAGAACAATATGAAAGAGTTTAGAGCTACAAGATAGGGAGGTTTAACATATAGGGTTGGAACTCCTTCGATAGATATAAGGAAGCACCGCATTCAGCTTTCATGTGATATTTCTTTAGGTAGCTAGGTGGTATGCTACTTGTGCAGGAAGATTGGGAATATGAGACCACAGTGCCTAAAGGACATAGTCGAGTGTTGATATTGTGGAAAGATGGGCTATATTCAGTGTTTTTTTGGATGTTCTCACCAGCAGTGGGTGAGACGATATTGGTTATGACTCCACATTCAAGAGTTGGACCACCAGTTTCTCATCAATCAGGGAACTGGAGTTTTCCAGGCTTTTTAGGATGAGGAGTTGGTCTTGGCCATGGTATCTAGATAGTAGGTTTGCAGTAATAATAAGGTGGACCAGCTCAAGGTATCCAGGCAAGGTCACAAGACCATTTTACAGGTCATAATTTTGCGATGGAGTAGACCTAACTGGAGCAGTATCCTAGACCCTCTACGATTAGAGGTAAAATTCTAGTAGCCTTAGTTTTATCTTATACTCTTTTTTATATAGGGGATTCCCATAGTTTCATATCTATTTCCATTGTGGTGATCCTTGGGCTCTATATCTTTACACCTGATGATATTATGACACTAGACACTCCGTTTGGGATTAGGATGACTAGTGTATGTCAGTGCAAGGAGTAACCTCTTGAGGTTGGTGGGTGTCACTTCTTGTGGGATCATTATGTCTTAGAGATGAAAAGATTTGATTTCATTCTCTAGTGGTGGATTGTTTCAGAGATATATATTCAGAATAATTTTCAGTCTTACCTATAGAGAGAGGTAGATATCTCTATTGATCTTGTGCTAGGAGCAGCATCAGTGTCCATTAATCTGTATAGGATAGCAACATTAGAGTTAAAGGAGATCAATAAGCTATTAGAGTAGTTGCAATAAAAGGGTTTCATTTGACCCAGTACTTATCCTTGGGGTTTGCCTATCTTTTTTGCAAAGAAGGTGGACGGTACCCTCATACTTTATGTGGATTATCAGAAACTCAACCATTTGATGGTCAATAACTGATATCCCTTTCCGAGGATTGATGATCTCTTTGATCATCTTTGAGGAGTCTGGGTGTTCTCGAATATTGACTTGAGATTTAGTTATCATTAGTTGCATGTTAGACCATCATATGTACCTCTTATAGCCTTTCGGGGAAAGTATGGTCTATATGAGTATTTGGTTATGTCATTCAGTCTCACGAATGCACCGGCAGTTTTCATGGCACTAATGAACTGAGTGTTCCCTACTTACTTGGATTCTTTTGTGGTAGTCTTTTTGGATGATATCTTGGTGTACTCACACACTCGACATGAACATTATAACTATCTTGAGATTTTAATGAGTAAACTGAGAGAGCATCAGTTATAAGTAATGCTCTCAAAATTCCAATTCTGGATGGAGCATATTCACTTCTTGGGTCATGTAATTTTAGTGACAAGAGTATCAGTAGACCCAGATAAAGTGAGGGAAATAGTTTCCCAGGAGCATCTAAAGAACATATTTGAGGTATGAAGTTTTCTAGGGTTGCCTCGTTACTATAGGTTCTTTATACAATACTCTAGAGGGTCTGACTAAGAAGGGTGTGAAGTACTTGGGGACAAATTACTGCGATTCATCCTTTCAAGAGATGAAAGGGAGATTGACTTCAGCACCGATACAAATTTTTCTCGAGCCAGGAAAGAGTAACATCATTTACTATTATGCATCAGGTATAAATCTGGGAGCAGTACTTATGCAGGGGAAAGGAGTCATTGTGTAAGGGTCTCAATAGTTGAGGCCACATTATAAAAATTACTCAACACATGATCTTAAGTTGGATGCATTTGTGCATTCTTTATGCTATTGGAGAAATTATATTTTGGGAGATCATTTTGTGGTATACACTGACCACAAAAGTCTCAAATATATATTTACTTAACATGATCTGAGTTTGAGATGGTGTAGGTTGGTTGGGTACCTTAATAATTTTGATTTTGAGCTTTCCTGCATGCCTAAGAAAGGAAATGTAGTGGCTGATGCATTGGGCAGGAGGACTCAGATATAGGAAGTTTAGGAGGCTAGTAGCAAGTGATAGCTTATGCCTCTATTCTCTGAGATGCATTTGGAGGTGCACAACTGACAGGGTCATACATTTCTTTCTTCTATAGTTGTTACCTCTACTCTACTAGATCGAGTGGGAATAAGGCAGCTATCACATTCCAAAGGCCTAGTCCTATTGGATAATGTGTCAGGAGAGGACCCTACTCCTAGGTGGACCATAGGAAAGGATGAGTTTTTGCATTTTCATGGGTACTTATGGGTTTCATCAGACATATGCAAGGAGTTTTTGCGAGATTTTCATGCCTAATCATGGGCTATTCATCCTGGTGTCACCAAGATGTATCGAGATATACACTATCAATATTGGTGTCCTAGAATGAATAGGGATGTTGTTAGTTTTGTTATGATATGTTCCACCTATCAATAAGTGAAGGCAGACTATCAGTGACTGGAAGGGATTTTACAGCAGTTACACATTTCTGAGTGTAAATGGAATGATTTCGTGATGGATTTTGTGACAGGTTTACCAAAGTCTCCTTGAGGGAATGATGCAGTTTGGGTTATTGTTGACAGACTCACAAAGGTTTCACATTTCTTACTGATCAAGGAAACCTTCACTGTTGATGATCTTTGAAGGTTGTACATATGAGATATTTTATGTTTTCATGGGGTTACACACTCTATTGTTTAATATAGGGACACCTGGTTTACTTCTCATGTCTTGTAGGGACTATAGAGGGATTTTGGTGCATAGTTACTTCTGAACATATCTTACCATCCCCAGACAAATGGCCATTCTGAGCACATGATTTAGGTTTTGGAGGACACTCTTTGAACATGCATCTGGGATTTTGGGGGATCTTGGGAGAGACACATATCCCTAGTGGAGTTTTCCTATAATAACAGTTTTTAGGAAATGATTTAGATGGAACCTTATAAGGATTTGTACGGTAGGCCATGTTGATCACCGCTATGTTGGCTGGAACCAGGAGAGGCAGCTATGCTGGGACCTCATCTTATCCAAGAGACCACTGAGCAGGTGGAGTAAATTCAGAAGAGGATGTCTATAACACAGTCTTGACAGAAATCTTATGATGATCGATGGATACAACCTCTAGAGTTCGAGGTCAGAGATCATGTTTTCTTACATGTCAAATCGAGGTTGGGACATAGGATGATTAGGAAATAGGGAAAGATTTCACTAAGATGCGTCGAGCTGTTTGAGGTTTTGGAGAGAGTCGGGCTAATTGCCTATCGGTTGTAGTTACCTCATAGGTATCGGTCTATGCATGGCATCTTTCATACTTCTCATCTGTGACATAACTTTTCAGTATCATCTCATGTTTTTCAACCTGGGGAGGTTTAGTTGGAGGTGGATTAATCCTTTGAGAAGCACCCTATTTGGATTGGCGATCACAGCATGAAGGTTCTACGTGGTCGGTCTGTTCCTTTGGTATGGGTGTTATGGTATCATGGGTAAGTATAAGACTAGACTTGGGAGAGGGAGGCTGGCGTATGCTCCCAATGGCCAGAGTTGTTTAAAGTTTCTTCTTCACCACACTTGGAAGGAAAATTCGGGGATGAATTTATTTAAGGGGGTATGTTTGTAAGAACCTCGATCTTCATTTCGGTTATGGATCTTTATTTCGGTTTGTTTTTGAGGAAAAAGTAAGAAATGAGAAATTTTATAAGTGCATGTCATGTACTTATGAGTACACACCGTGTACCTGGGTACCATATATAGCTGTGTACCGGTCGTATAAAGGCTAAGTACATGGCCATGTAGGTGACCTGGAAGACCGCCTAAAGAGGGATCTGGTTGAGTCTAATAAATGGTGTGTACATTAAATGAACACATTGTGTACTTTTCTTTTTATTTGATAAATTGGATCGGGGTTGTGTCTCATATTTAGAAACACTTTCTTCTCACCTCGGTTCATACAGAAGAGCGATAGAATGGCCACAAACTTTGAGCTCCTCCAGGTTCTTCATCCGAGCTCTGATTGAGATGTCGTTTATTACATTGGATTCCCACCAGTGAGTTCTTCTTTCTTCTAGAGCCTTTACTCCTGATTCCTCCTATCTCTTGATTTATTCAGGGATGATTAATTTTACTATTTTTGTAGATATACATTGTTCTAGGATGATTAAAGGGCCGATAATCAAGAGTATTGATCGTACAACATCAAGGTTGGTGGTTTTTGCCTTTTGTTGATTGTATTTGGATTATATATGCTAAAATTATCACATACCCATATTTGGGGTGTTTATTGATTGGGAAATTAACCCCATTATTTAACTATTATGGTTTAATTGATTAATAAGGGGTTGTAGTATATTTATAAGGTTAGATCCCTTGTTTACAAGACACCCCATGGGTGTTTTTCCCTAGTTTGACTATTTATGGCCGTTTATACTAGGTTTCCTATAAGGTGTACCATATTTTCCATGACTTGTGTTGTTAGGATGGAGTTATTTATTATATTAGATCCCCATTATATGCATTGTGGAAGTTTGACCAAGGGAAATTTTAATATGATAACTTCTTAAGGTAGGGTCATTTATATATGTTTTTTCTATTGAGAGACCAAAGGGAATTGACCGTGAAAGATACCATGTGGTCATCAACCCATGGGTTTAGACTATGTTAGCTTTCCCATGTGGTTGTTTATAATTGTTTGATATTATGTTGGACCTAGTTCATTTACTGTGAGATCTTCTAGGTGGTCATTATATTTTATTTATGCTATATTGATCAAGGGGTATTGACCGTGAGAGCTGCCCAGATGGTCAGTTTTAAATGATATGTTATTATATTAGAACAAAGGGATTAGACTATGAGAACTTTTACAAAGGTTCATAATTGAATAATTGAATTATTGTGATGAGTTTCCAAGCCAAATCACAAGCTTGGACTCGGTCTTACTTGATTGTTTAGATGGTCTTCTGAGACATATGTTTTGTTACTATTATATAGGGGGATGTATATCTTGGGATAGATCATGAGATTACATTATCCAATGGATTGAATAATTAAGAAATATAAATGAATGTAATTGAAAATTGTAGCATTTTTTAATTCTGATACTTCCTAGTTTATTGCTTCATTTATGCATATTACCTGATATGTATATTCATTGACTATTAGACATAGATCTTTTGGTGGTTGCCTACTGGTATTTGTCTCAGACCCTGTTTGGGTCATTCTTTTGAACCCAAATAGATTATATGGCAGTAGGTATAGATAAGGTAAATCACCCTTCTTCATCAGCTACTTTATTTCTATTAGAGCTGGAGAGCATGGGACCAAGATAAGGCTTGCGAAGCTATTGGAGTTTACTTTCTTTACAATACTTTTCTTTTTTTATGGTATTTCCAGCATTGTGAATTGTTTGGTTTCTTTCCTAGACACATGTGACATGCATCATTTATATATATTCTTCAGTTGGTTTATTATTATCAGTCTTCTACTATTTACTTCTATTGTATGTATTACAACTTCCAAAACTATTTACTATTTTTTATTCCACTGTGCATAATCTACCAATGAGAAAATAGTTTCCCCATTATTAGACATTCTCCCTCACTACTAGTCAGCAACCTCTCGTATTTTGGGAAATGCGCTTAAGGTAATGTGACCAAACAGGTATGGGACACCCTTGAGTGGCACCCAGAACCATGAAGTTACAGAGGGAGTACCCTAGACTACTTCAGTTGCTTCTTACACTGAGGTAGTACAATCATAGAAAGGTATATTTTATGGATTCCAGGTAGAGTTCCATTTGGATTCAATCAAGTCAAGTTATAGAAGAGAGGTGGTCGATATCAAACTGGGTAACCATTTTGAAGGTTTGGCTAAGGATGATATGGTTTATGAGTTTTAAATTGATCCAGTCAAGTTATCTATGGAAGAGAAGAAGGCCCCAGGGAATTATTCAAGTGATGAGCACTCCAACCAATTATTTGGTGATTCAGATGAATATGTTCAAGGAAATAGACTTCCAATCTTGAGAAGAAGAATGAGTTGTAATGGTGCTTGCAAAGAGATAAAGGAATACTAATATTTTACATTATATATGGAGACTACATCTGTAAAGAATTAAAAATCTAAGATGGTGGAAAATGAACTCAAGGATATATTCTAGCATGTGTAACCTATCACAGTGCATTATAAATCATTGGAATTGCTAATGCACTCAGAAGAGGAGATGATGGAATCTGTTATAACGATTAAATCTACTGATGAAGATGCCAACAGAATGATGAGTAGGTTATTAAAGGTATCTCCTAATGAGGATACGTGTTCTTGGATCGAAAACTAGAATCATATAATAATAATAGGGTTCAATGATAGGAAGATCAATGTAGAGGAGTACATCTAGTCCTGAGACAAGATGGCATTCATGTTTGAAGATATTTTAATGGATGGACCAGATACATTGGTAAACTCTATCTCCTCAAATTTATTTAGGGAGTTAAAATTTGGTAGAATTAAGTTGTTATTTAATGGATCTGTCATTTACTTTTTTTGTTTAACTTGAGTTTTCTCACTTTTACTTCAAAAGTGTTTGATAATAAAAAAATTAATTTTCAATCAAATATTTATGGTTTTTAGATTTGAATAAATTGATATATACTCTATCAAGGATGATATGAAAGTTTTTTCCAAAACCTTGAAGAAAATAAAGAATAAATAAGATAAAAATCTTAAATTAGAAATAGGATTCACTACTGCTTGAAGGTAATAAATATTTTTAGTTATATATATTGATAAAGATCCTCTGGAAGAATCAAGTTGAAGTTGTAAAGAATATGATTATATTGAATTATTTAAATACTTATACTCTTAATTTAAGAATTATTTGAAGAAAAATCATATTAAATATATCACTTAAATATATGGGTTTATCAAGGGACTATATGATGATAAAAAAACTGGAATTGGCAGCTGAGTATAAGTAGAAATAATTGGATAAAATTTTACAAAAGTGTAAAACCACCACCAAAATTATTAAATCCAAAGAATAATAATTATTAATTTATATATAAACATATTCTCTAGATTAATAAACATTAAAAAAAATTATAAATTTTTTATTAATAAAATCTTTAAAGAAAAGTTTCATGTATAAAATGAAGTCATTGGTGTAAAATTTTATCAATAGGAAATCAGGGCTAAAAGGGTAAAAGAGCTTAAAAATTATTGACAAGAAACATATAAAGTGAATGAAAATCGATTTGAAAATGGTATAATGGAATGTGAAGTTATGGTGAAATCACTTAATGATTATAAGCACACTATAAATCGAATATGTCTTACATTCGAGGTAAATCTGAGGAATAAGGAAGCAACCCAAGAAAAATATTTACATGAAGTATAAAGAAGTGTTGTTTCAATTAGTGTTTCTAATAAAATAATTTCCTATAAAATATTCATAATATTGGAATCATACAAGAATATATCCACTACAATATTATAGAATAAGGAACCCATTTTCCTAGAATTGTTTTATACTAATACTATTTTAATGGCTTGTCTATGATATAATTTATAATATGATTAAATATGGGTAGAGAAAAGTGTTAAAAATCCACTATCTTTATCATGGTTGGATTTAAGAAAGATAAATAATATTGGATCTTTAAATTATTCATAAAATAAGGTTTATATCACCAAAAAATAGGAAAGTGTCAATGTTTTCCAAATTACAACAAAAAATAAGAAAAAAGTTTTTGGACAATACTAGTATTATGTAGGGTTTGGGAATAAGGAAATTGAATATTATAATAATATAAAAATGTATAAAAATAATATAAGATATATATTAATGAGTATTATATCATAAGTTAGTAAATAACATGTTTTTTGGAAGAAAATCACATTGAAAAATGGAAATATCATTACCTCAAACAGATTTGAATGTCTGAAAAAATTATGAGGAAATTGTAACAAAAGTGGTCATTATAATGATGAGTGATGGTATAAATATACCAAGAAAAATTCATATACACCAAGAGTAAGAAGGCCAAAACATATAAAAAGGTAACAAAGTAAAGGAAGTGATTTAGCATTGGGGTGTAGAAAAAATAAGAATTTTAAACAAACTTCACCCAGAAAGAATGTTAGGAAGGATACTACACCAAGGAATAGGTGCTTCTATTGTAGGATAAAATAAAAAATCATGGAACATTATAAATTTTTTAAGAAAATCAATGTTAGAAGAAAGTAAGAAGAATAAATAAAGATAATCAATCCATGAAATAAATAAGAGGATTACTTTAGTGGAATACATTAGAATAATTATTAGAAAGGTTTAAAAAGAAGGGTAAATTTAAGGCTTTTGAGAAGATATGTGGAATATGAAAATAGGTTGGACACATTTTTAATGAATTCATGACTTTTATACCATGATATAAAGATATGATTCAAAAAAATGAAAATTATTATTGATTCTATGTTATAATAATGTTTTCACAAAAAATGGAGATTCCACATAAGAAGAAAGTAAACATGTTAAAAAATACTACATGATCATATGGCTATCATATTTAGAAATATAAAATAATATGGAGAAATAAAAAATTATTAAAATTACTTAATAGACAATATGAAAAATCTAATTCCACATTATAATTTATCTTAGTGAAAAAGAAGTTCATTATTCCTATAAATTCTCAAGTCGAGATTGTAAAAGGATGACCAATCATGTAGAGTACACATAAATCTGGAATTGTAAAAAATAGTTTCTATGTGGAGAGGTAACTCTCATACTTGTTTCTATAATTAATAAGAAAAGTATAACCCATCTTATTCCCATATATATTTTATTGTGTTTATGTGTATGTGATTGAAAGCATTGCATATATTTGAGAACTAAAATGATATGAAATACTAATAGCATAAAGAGGTTTCCATCATGGAATTCTTTGAATATTGTCTCCTTGCAACATTTATAGTGATATCATAATGGATATTCTTAGAGTAAATTCTAAATATGACAACCCATGATGAATAAGGATGGATTGTATCCCTTGAGAGGGAGTTAATAAAATGGGAAAATTCCCCTATGATATCATTGAATGTGAATCTAAAATCTAGATAGTTCTAAATAAATCCAATGATAATGTATGGAAATAACACTTTCCCATCTCCCTTTTAACTCTATGAAATATTATTATTAAGGGGTGTATGATGGGGGTTATATTATTTCACTTAAATTATTTTTATGTGTTTGTTACACTGAGTGAATATGATAAAATTACATGAAAAATATTCATGAAATATACCATGTAAAGAGAAATCAGAGTTGGTATCACAAGATGGATAGTTTTATGGTCATGCTTGATGTCAAGGTTAATCACTCTTGTTTTCCAAACCAATCCAACTCAATTAGAAGATTTTATTAATTTATGACTCATTTAAAAATAGAGATATGATTCCACCCATCTCAAAACTAGATCAAGTTTTACAAAGTGAGAGAACACGAAACTTTTACTATGAAAAAAATGAGATGATTAAGAATTTAATTCACCCTTTCAGCTTAGATCTTATTTTCAATAAGGGGGATAATTAGGTTGGATATGAAAATTAAATGTGAATAATTTAAATGTGTATTGACAAAAAAAAATTGGGTAGACTGAACTACCTTTTTCAGATAGTTATAATAAGAGATTCATTTGTTTTATTTTATTTAAATATTATAATAAGGAGTAAATTCAGTATATTTTTAATTTGGGTGATGATTAATAGACCAATGAATGATGATATTAAAGGTAAAAGATGCATGTGGTATTTCCATAGGTTTATGTTAATTATTTTCTCCTACAGTGTTTTGGAAAACTATTTATATATTGGAAATGAATATGGTGGTTGAGATACTTCCCTTGATATTGGGGAAGGTATATTATTTCTTAGAATTTTTTAAAACTGATGCAAGGAAGTATTAGAATACATTTTATGATTGTAGAGATGCACTTGTAATGAATCAATAATAAGTGTTGTTGAATGAAGAGAGAATCGTAATCTATATGTTTCTTGATGTGGTTGTGTGCTGGATGATTTGAAGAAGAATCAATATGGATAGAAGAGTAATAAAACATCCATGTGTTACAAATTATGAAGTTTTTTGTATTAATTATATCATATAACATGTGTAACACCCAGAGATTTTATGAAAAATATTCTTTTAATTTCATTAATGTCTTGTGTTGTATTTTACACCAAGATTACCTTGCGTTATACGCAACACCGTATTAGCTTGCAGTATACGCAACACTATTCTTGGATCGTGTTACACACAATTTTGATAATAGTTATTCTACGCAACATTGAGTATATATATATATATATATATTAATTGTATAAATGAAATATGGTTGGATTCTGTTATACGAAACAATGAAGGATTCTTTCACAACACGCAACCCTGACTTGGATTGCATTACACGCAATCACGACCTTCCTCGATAGCGTGTGTTGTACGCAATACCGGGTTTTAATAAACAATGTTATATTATTATAATATTGTCATGAACTAGCCGTTATGAATAGTATTAACTAAAATTTGAATTTTATAACATTATTATTCATCTTACACATTTCTAGAACATGGTATAAGAACAAAATAAATTTTTCGGGTAAAATAAGTATTTTTCAAAAAATGCAGTTTTACCGCCTTTTGATGGCGCACCCACTTTAAATATAGTTTTTGACATGTTTATATGTTCAATTTGACAAAATAATATTCTTCTTTTGAATCAGGATGTAAAAATTTACATTAGATAAAGTTTTGATATTTTTCCGATAACTTTCATATTTTAATGAATAGTAAAAACACGCTATATTTTAATTAAAAACAACTTTTTTCATCATAATATATTATGTGGTTAAATTATAATATTGAATGGTTTTAAAGTATATTTAGAATATATTTTTACCACTTAATATAATGTTGGTCATTGGACACAATTTTACAATTAAACCGAACATAAACAAGTGTCAATCTTTTGATAGTTATTATCTCTTAAAAACACGCTTTTTGTTTTGACAGCGGGAATTAATTTTAAATTAATTTCTGACACTTCTGTGTTTTGAATTTAGAAAAATGGATTCCATATTTGGAATCAGGATGTTCAAATTGTGTAAATAGGTAACTTTTATTTTTAGACATTTTGAATAATTACTGCGGTAAATATTTTATTTACCATGGTTAAGGGTAAATCCGGTAAATAAGGGTTAAAAAATAATATTATAATAATTTTAAATTACCCTAAAACGTGTCTTAACCCCATTTGTTGATACATGGTCGACCATGGGCATCTTTGGGTCGATTTTGGGACCCCATTGATCCACTTGTAAGTGATAATGACACTTTATTTTAATTAAGTTAAAATGAATACAAAATTGACACAAGCATATATCTTTTAGAAAAACAATTGTTACATAGGGTTATATATGTTGGATTTTAGATTATAAATATTAATTAGAAAGATAAAAAGATTTCCTACATAATGGTATTTTATTTGTAATTTTTAGACTTTAAATAATTTAATTTATTTATGACACAATGATGATGCAGTAATTATCTTATTAATGAAATATTGACATAATTGATGTTATAAACACCAAAATAAATGTAATTTGAGACTTTTTATGAATTCCACTAATTTTCTAGGTTACTATGATATATTAATGTTGATTTAATTAACTTTCTTCGAACATTTAATTCTGTTATGACTTTCACAAAAATCATATATCAAATAGTGTCAAAATTTACACAAAATAGTTTTTAAATCAAATATTATATTATTAATTGTTATTTTATTCCTAAAAATCTAAGGTTAAGCCAAATGACTTAGATAAGGATATATATATTAATAATAAACAATTTGGGGTTCGTTTGGAATTTTATAGTAAGTTTATTAACCATATAGTGAAAGAAAACAAAAAGACATGGTAAAAGTTAAATTATTTAACTTAGAGTTAAATCTAATTGATAAGGTTAAAATAATATCCTAAACTTGTCTAAATTCTATTGGTTGATATTATTTCGACCCCTCCCCACCTTATCTTCGAAATAAGACCCTTTGGAACCATTATAAACCGATTTTGACTTTAATATAAAATAATATTTTGAGATATTCCTAAGGTGCCCCTCTCCTCCCTTATAAAAGGACACCTCCTCCGCCTCCTCCTCACACCAATTTGAGCACTCAAGCTCGGCCAACCCCTGCCAAAATCCCTTCTCCACTTCCTTAGAAACATCCTAGAGGTTCTGGTCTTCCTCAAAGACCAATTCTAGTGCCCTAAGAGGAGGTCTCAAAGAGGCGCTTCAAAGAAGAGGTAATTACCGTTACCAATTCTTTCATCTTTATTTCTTCTTCCACTTCTTCTTCTTATGTTGTTTCATTATGAAGTAATAACATCAGTATCACTCATATACTGATATGTTATTATAAGTATGAAACAACCCTATTTCATCATCTATCCATCCTACGGAAAAAGAAATCACCGCGCGTGCGTACGTACGGAATACCGTCTCCACGCCGTGGTGTAATCTATTTTCCACCACCACCTTACATGGATGGGTATAATGGTGTAAAGAATAACTATACATTCTTATTACAACATCATATTGATTCTTATATATTGTATAATCCACTCCAATTCAATTCAATATTTATAGAAATGATATCATCGCTCGTGCGTACGTACGGACTACCGTCTCCTCGACGCGATGAGATTCATTCTCCATGTTAACCATTTAAGAATGATTATAATGTATATATAAGAAATAATAATGAAATATATGACATTATAAAGCTACTGGATTTATGTATATATATACATATTTATGTCATCTACTTACTTCCATTTCAAGACAATAAGGAAAGAAAAACAGCGTTCATGCGTACGTACGGACTACCGTCTCCATGAACGGTGTTTTTCATTTTATTTATCTATCTATTATATATATATATACTGAATATATATGATATATAAATCATATTTTATATTTTGGAAGTAAGTAAATCATGATTTAAGTAATAATGATGTCAAGAACAACAAGTCAAAACACCTACGATAAATGAAACGATTTTACCCAAAACGCTTCTTTAACATGGAATTTACAAAAAGAACGGGTAATATAATGTCATAAGTGAACCATATATGATATCATAACAATGAATATGATTCTGTAATAAGTCAATGACATTATTTAAATCATTATACAGGAGGTTCGGACACATACGAAGCAAATTGGACCTAAGGTAAGGGAAATATCACAATCTCATTTTTATTCGAGATTGTTTATTCGTAAGTATTTACTGGGGTGTATTTTATCATCCACGTCCATGTTTCATCAATATGTAATATTACTTCCATCCACCTACAATTGTTTAAATCCATTTTTACCCTTCGGTGAGTTTTTAGTAAAAGAAATGAAAGGAATCTTTTGTCGTTTTTCGTACGAGGTACTTTTTGACTTTTCTGACAAAAGTACGAAGAATGTTTTTTTTAACTTATACGGCATGAATGGATTTTTAAAACATTATTTCCAATAAGCTTCCTTTACAAGTTTTCAAGTTTATTTTTAATCAACTTCTTTTATTTTAAAGTTTTATGACATGTTATGAAAGGAAAAATGTTTTTGAAGTAGAAAGGATATTTTCCTCAAGAATGAAGTTCAAGTGTTTTATCAAAATTATTTTCCATATAAGATAATAAAAGGTTTCTGTTTTTATCCCTATTATTACATGGATTTGATTATGTTTTTATGGAAACATTTTTATGAATTCCTTTATCTTATATGAATTGTTTTATGATGTCATGTTGTTTAAGAATCCCATTTTTATTACATGGGTTATGCGATGATGTATGATTTATGATTATGTGGCACACATAAGAAAGGATTCATTATAAGATGGATGGGACCTATATCTCCCTCCAATGCATTGGGTAAAGATTTTATATCTCATGAGATAGACATGGCTGAAATGGTAGGTTATACCGGTTCAGTGAAACAGGACTGAAACGAGGGTTACTCGATTCAGAAAGGGACTTTGTCCACTAAGATAGTCTTGGCAATGAGTCATGACTAACAAGAAATGATTTTCTATGATTATGTGTGCATTCCACAAAGTTTCAAGTTTCATGTTATGATTATGGTGATCTCATTTTCACTTCTATGATTTGTTCCATGTTAAGATTTTATGATCTCTTTTGCAGGTTATGATTTTCAAAAAGATATGATATGATTTTTATTTCTTTTGTATACCCTTACTGAGCATTTGAGCTCACCCTTTTATGTTTTCTTTTCCCCAGGATATAATGAAAGGTTTTAGGTAAAAAAAAAGGATGATCTTTATGGGAGATGTTGAAGATCTTTCACCAGGATTAGAAGATTATGTTCCGAGTTTCCAAAGACACTAAACTATTACGATCCTTGTGTGTGTTTTTGTTATGTACTAAGTATTCCGCAAAAGTAATGTAATGTCCATGTACGATAAGCTTCGGGTCTCTACAGTTGGTATCAGAGGAAAGGTTTAGTCAACCTTTGGAAACTAGGATGCGAAAACGTTAGTGAGATCCCTAGAGATATTTCTACGGTATGTCTAGGGATGTCCCTAAGGTTAAGTATATGTATAGGTTATAGTACTAGAACTACGGTAACGATCATAGAATTTAACCTAAGATGTTAGATATTGAGGATACTCCACCTTTATTATGTTGTTTTCCCTAGCATGATTTTTGCATCTCACACTATTCTTTTTGGGTTTTAGAAAATGGCTGGAAACAAGATGATTCACGATAATGGAGGATATGATGGACAATGGAATGATATTCTTCATAAGAAATCAAATGAAATGGGATTTGGAAGTCCAAACATCATTATTATGCCGAATTAGCAATCTCATAATATGATCAATAAAGTAAAATTTGGTAAGTTTCCTGACTCGGCTAATAAGAAAAAGATGGAGTTTCATGATGATCATAGAGGAAAGAAATTTCAATTTCCCCTATGTAAATCATGTGGGAAGAGGCATCAAGGAGAATGTTTCAAAGGAACTGGAAGATGCTTTGGGTGTGGAAAAGAAGGACACAAAGCCAGTAAGTGCAAAGGAAAAGGTTCAGTTAACACTAGGGATGAAGATAATGGTCTTTCTATGACATCAACAATGGTTAAATGTTTTAAATGTGGAATGTACGGGCATTATGCAAACCAATGCCCTAAGGGAAAGTCTCATGAAGATAATCAGTATGGTCGTATGGGAAGTATTTATGTTGATGATGATGAAGAGACTACAAATGATATGTGAGATGAAAGAATTTTTGAAGCTCGGTCAATGGTTTAAGAATGTAGTGGAATGATGACATGTTTATCATGTGTAATGTTGTATAAGTAATCTCATGGTACAATGGAATAAAGAGACATCTAAGTATTTTTACACTGTTGTCCTTCCTTGAGTTTTGAAAGTGTATGATTAATGGTACAAGTATCCATGAAAGGTTATTCAGATATTTTTGGAATGTAGATGATATGCACATAATGAAGGGATAAGGAGAAAATGAAATGTTTGACAGTATTCATGAGCTCATGATTGATATAAAGACTAAGTGATATCATGGTTTGAGTATATAGAATTTTGAGGATTTTGGTATGTGGAAAGTGTTAACTTTTAACTGCATTCATGTTTTCACTAAGGTATTCAAGAGAATACACGATTAAGGACTTTGAATGTTTGGAATGTGACCAACAAGACATATCTTATGGTATATGGGGATCAACGATGGTATTAAATCTCTGGTAATCATTTTCACTATGTTATGAGAGTGGACTGCAGTATTATGGATAAGCCTAAAGATTGGAATGGATTATGTTGGACATAAGTTAGTTTAAGGATAGAAGTTTTCTCGATATTATTGATGGGATGTTATAGTAATATAGTTTTAGAAAAAGGACAACCGGCAGGACGGGCGACAGCCCATCGCGTCGGACAAGGATGTGGGAATCGAACCCACAACCGAAGTGTGACTGGCCTTTATCGCCTACCACTGACCTACAGGAAGTCCCTGTTTAGTAGAAACTAGTTTTATTATATTAAGCAGTATGATATGTGATGTATAAGTTCATTTTAGGAACCATATATGATTAATCTCACTATATATGGACTTATGTATTTTTTGATAACTTTTCTAACCTTTTGTTTGAGACAGATGGAATGACCCATCATTCTATCACATGATCTGCTAACACATCATGAATGACAAATTCAACTTCATTTCTTTAAGAGATGAAGTGGAAATTGTTAAAGGCACGAACAATAGTGAGATTGTACCAAAATAAAGTAAGTATTTATTCTAATTCAAATTTTCAACTTTAGGGAAATGATCTTGATAACCAAAAATGTTGTCCTAGTGATCTTATACCGGATGAATCAGATGGTACCTTATATCATCACAAATCTATGGATTTGTGATTACTGGCTTTTCCATAGCCATGTTCTCTACCACTCTCCATCAGAACATGATGGTTAGATTTCTCTTCCATATCCATATTTTCACCTATGTGGAAACCCAATGATTAGTTTATTTGGGTAACCGTTACGTTTCATACTTTTGTTTTTAAAGATAAGTTTTGGTATTCCTTTTTACGATGTGGGTTTCTATCAAAGAAACTTTCAAATAGTAAACCATTTATAACCTCGACGAATTTCGAGGGCGAAATTCATTTTAAGGGGGGTAGAATGTAACACCCCGAGATTTTATGAAAAATATTCTTTTAATTTCATTAATGTCTTGTGTTGTATTCTACACCAAGATTACCTTGCGCTATACGCAACACCGTATTAGCTTGCAGTATACGCAACACTATTCTTGGATCGTGTTACACACAATTTTGATAATAGTTATTCTACGCAACATTGAGTATATATATATATATATATTAATTTTATAAATGAAATATGGTTGGATTCTGTTATACGAAACAATGAAGGATTCTTTCACAACACGCAACCCTGACTTGGATTGCATTACACGCAATCGCGACCTTCCTCGATAGCGTGTGTTGTACGCAATACCGGGTTTTAATAAACAATGTTATATTATTATAATATTGTCATGAACTAGCCGTTATGAATAGTATTAACTAAAATTTGAATTTTATAACATTATTATTCATCTTACACATTTCTAGAACATGGTATAAGAACAAAATAAATTTTTCGGGTAAAATAAGTATTTTTCAAAAAATGCAGTTTTACCGCCTTTTGATGGCGCACCCACTTTAAATATAGTTTTTGACATGTTTATATGTTCAATTTGACAAAATAATATTCTTCTTTTGAATCAGGATGTAAAAATTTACATTAGATAAAGTTTTGATATTTTTCCGATAACTTTCATATTTTAATGAATAGTAAAAACACGCTATATTTTAATTAAAAACAACTTTTTTCATCGTAATATATTATGTGGTTAAATTATAATATTGAATGGTTTTAAAGTATATTTAGAATATATTTTTACCACTTAATATAATGTTGGTCATTGGACACAATTTTACAATTAAACCGAACATAAACAAGTGTCAATCTTTTGATAGTTATTATCTCTTAAAAACACACTTTTTGTTTTGACAGCGGGAATTAATTTTAAATTAATTTCTTCCACTTCTGTGTTTTGAATTTAGAAAAATGGATTCCATATTTGGAATCAGGATGTTCAAATTGTGTAAATAGGTAACTTTTATTTTTAGACATTTTGAATAATTACTGCGGTAAATATTTTATTTACCATGGTTAAGGGTAAATCCGGTAAATAAGGGTTAAAAAATAATATTATAATAATATTAAATTACCCTAAAACGTGTCTTAACCCCATTGGTTGATACATGGTCGACCATGGGCATCTTTGGGTCGATTTTGGGACCCCATTGATCCACTTGTAAGTGATAATGACACTTTATTTTAATTAAGTTAAAATGAATACAAAATTGACACAAGCATATATCTTTTAGCAAAACAATTGTTACATAGGGTTATATATGTTGGATTTTAGATTATAAATATTCATTAGAAAGATAAAAAGATTTCCTACATAATGGTATTTTATTTGTAATTTTTAGACTTTAAATAATTTAATTTATTTATGACACAATGATGATGCAGTAATTATCTTATTAATGAAATATTGACATAATTGATGTTATAAACACCAAAATAAATGTAATTTGAGACTTTTTATGAATTCCACTAATTTTCTAGGTTACTATGATATATTAATGTTGATTTAATTAACTTTCTTCGAACATTTAATTCTGTTATGACTTTCACAAAAATCATATATCAAATAGTGTCAAAATTGACACAAAATAGTTTTTAAATCAAATATTATATTATTAATTGTTATTTTATTCCTAAAAATCTAAGGTTCGGCCAAATGACTTAGATAAGGATATATATATTAATAATAAACAATTTGGGGTTAGTTTGGCATGTTATAGTAAGTTTATTAACCATATAGTGAAAGAAAACAAAAAGACATGGTAAAAGTTAAATTATTTAACTTAGAGTTAAATCTAATTGATAAGGTTAAAATAATATCCTAAACTTGTCTAAATTCTATTGGTTGATAGGATTTCGACCCCTCCCCACCTTATCTTCGAAATAAGACCCTTTGGAACCATTATAAACCGATTTTGACTTTAATATAAAATAATATTTTGAGATATTCCTAAGGTGCCCCTCTCCTCCCTTATAAAAGGACACCTCCTCCCCCTCCTCCTCACACCAATTTGAGCACTCAAGCTCAGCCAAACCCTGCCAAAATCCATTCTCCACTTCCCTAGCAACATCCTAGAGGTTCTGGTCTTCCTCAAAGACCAATTCTAGTGCCCTAAGAGGAGGTCTCAAAGAGGCGCTTCAAAGAAGAGGTAATTACCGTTACCAATTCTTTCATCTTTATTTCTTCTTCCACTTCTTATTCTTATGTTGTTTCATTATGAAGTAATAAAATCAGTATCACTCATATACTGATATGTTATTATAAGTATGAAACAACCCTATTTCACCATCTATCCATCCTACGGAAAAAGAAATCACCGCGCGTGCGTACGTACGGAATACCGTCTCCACGTCGTGGTGTAATCTATTTTCCACCACCACCTTACATGGATGGGTATAATGGTGTAAAGAATAACTATACATTCTTATTACAAAATCATATTGATTCTTATATATTGTATAATCCACTCCAATTCAATTCAATATTTATAGAAATGATATCATCGCTCGTGCGTACGTACGGACTACCGTCTCCTCGACGCGATGAGATTCATTCTCCATGTTAACCATTTAAGAATGATTATAATGTATATATAAGAAATAATAATGAAATATATGACATTATAAAGCTACTGGATTTATGTATATATATACATATTTATGTCACCTACTTACTTCCATTTCAAGACAATAAGGAAAGAAAAACAGCGTTCATGCGTACGTACGGACTACCGTCTCCATGAACGGTGTTTTTCATTTTATTTATCTATCTATTATATATATATATATACTGAATATATATGATATATAAATCATATTTTATATTCTGGAAGTAATTAAATCATGATATAAGTAATAATGATGTCAAGAACAACAAGTCAAAACACCTACGATAAATGAAACGATTTTACCCAAAACGCTTCTTTAACATGGAATTTACAAAAAAAAACGGGTAATATAATGTCATAAGTGAACCGTATATGATATCATAACAATGAATATGATTCTGTAATAAGTCAATGACATTATTTAAATCATTATACAGGAGGTTCGGACACATACGAAGCAAATTGGACCTAAGGTAAGGGAAATATCACAATCTCATTTTTATTAGAGATTGTTTATTCGTAAGTATTTACTGGGGTGTATTTTATCATCCACGTCCATGTTTCATCAATATGTAATATTACTTCCATCCAACTACAATTGTTTAAATCCATTTTTACCCTTCGGTGAGTTTTTAGTAAAAGAAATGAAAGGAATCTTTTGTCGTTTTTCGTACGAGGTACTTTTTGACTTTTCCGACAAAAGTACGAAGAATGTTTTTTTTAACTTATACGGCATGAATGGATTTTTAAAACATTATTTCCAAGAAGCTTCCTTTACAAGTTTTCAAGTTTATTTTTAATCAACTTCTTTTATTTTAAAGTTTTATGACATGTTATGAAAGGAAAAATGTTTTTGAAGTAGAAAGGATATTTTCCTCAAGAATGAAGTTCAAGTGTTTTATCAAAATTATTTTCCATCTAAGATAATAAAAGGTTTCTGTTTTTATCCCTATTATTACATGGATTTGATTATGTTTTGATGGAAACATTTTTATGAATTCCTTTATCTTATATGAATTGTTTTATGATGTCATGTTGTTTAAGAATCCCATTTTTATTACATGGGTTATGCGATGATGTATGATTTATGATTATGTGGCACACATAAGAAAGGATTCATTATAAGATGGGTGGGACCTATATCTCCCTCCAATGCATTGGGTAAAGATTTTATATCTCATGAGATAGACATGGCTGAAATGGTAGGTTATACCGGTTCAGTGAAACAGGACTGAAACGAGGGTTACTCGATTCAGAAAGGGACTTTGTCCACTAAGATAGTCTTGGCAATGAGTCATGACTAACAAGAAATGATTTTCTATGATTATGTGTGCATGCCACAAAGTTTCAAGTTTCATGTTATGATTATGGTGATCTCATTTTCACTTCTATGATTTGTTCCATGTTAAGATTTTATGATCTCTTTTGCAGGTTATGATTTTCAAAAAGATATGATATGATTTTTATTTCTTTTGTATACCCTTACTGAGCATTTGAGCTCACCCTTTTATGTTTTATTTTCCCCAGGATATAATGAAAGGTTTTAGGTAAAAAAAAGGATGATCTTTATGGGAGATGTTGAAGATCTTTCACCAGGATTAGAAGATTATGTTCCGAGTTTCCAAAGACACTAAACTATTACGATCCTTGTGTGTGTTTTTGTTATGTACTAAGTATTCCGCAAAAGTAATGTAATGTCAATGTACGTCAGGTTTCGGGTCTCTACAACATGTATGGTGGTTAGAGAAGATTTTTTGTGAAGTTGAGAAATGTGGAAGAAGTGGATCATTATTGAAAAACTCAAAAGAGTTTATATGTTCTAAAATGAGCTTAGATTTTTTTTGAATATTTTAAAGAAATTTTACCAAATTATTAAATTCATTTATGATGATTTTAGATAGTTTGGAATGGTTTGATAACCCCTAAGAATATTTTAATAATGTCTGAGTTGTTTTGAAGAAGTTTCAGAAATTTAGAGTTGTATAATATAGAAGAAATTGAAAACATACTTGGTATATAAGGGTAAAATTGAATTAGTATTACTTAAAAAAGGGTTTCTATAAAACTATGAAGAATATATAAGGTTTTATAATACCTTTGAATTTGAAAACTAGAAAATTCCTATGTCACATAATTATACATCAAGGTAAGTCGCTTAATATATAATGGTTATCACAGGTATGTGTCAAGGTACTCAGTGGACCATGAAATTTGACAAAGAACCTGAGTCACAACTTGATTCATAAGAATAATTTTCTTTATATTTAAGGTTTAAAATATTTCTTAAAATTTAATATTGTAGCACCCAAATATTTTAAAATATTTTCCTTTTAGAATAAATTGAATACGCACAACACTTGATTTAGAAAAGCAATACCTAGTCACATTTTACATAGTCAATTAAACTATAACACTTTTATAGAGTTTATATAGTAAATTTATATAATACATATTCAACCAAATATTCTGACACTCATCTAACATATTTTAGAAATGCATTAGATAAGAACAAACCCAATATTGCACATAAAATGCAATATTTTTATTAAAAGTAGTTTTGATGATTTTGATTAAGAACCCATTTTAAATAAATTTTTGACCCTTTATAAATTAAATATGCCAAAATAAACTTAATATTTTAATTTTAGGCATAAAAATTAGGGTTGGGTTAATTTTTGGTATTTTTCTGCTATGTTTTATTTTTAATGAATAGTTAAAAATACTAAATTTTAGTTCAAAACTATTTTTCCTATGATTTATTTATAAGGTTAAATTATGTTTTATATTGGTTTTAAAGATTAATTACATAATATTTTTGTCATTTAATACAATTTAAGTTATTATAATAAATTTAACTTTGAAATTGACTATTAAAATATAGAAAACCTTTGGAAGTTTTTACCATAAAACCTTGCATTGTCGTCCCATATGCAAGATTAAATATATATTAATTTCTGACAATTATGTGATTGGAATTTGGAAAAATAGATTTCATATTTGGAATCATAATAATTTAAATTTTATAATAATGATAAATTATTTTGTTACCAAAATATTAATGAAAGTAGTTAAAATTAATTACAATTATTAGGGTAAAATTAATCATAATAAACAACAAAACATTTATCTTAAGGGACCAAATGACATATAAAATTATCCAAAACCCATTTTCTTGACATATTTAGTCCATTAACCTTAAATTATTTTGTTTTATTGGTTTTTGAAGACTTTTTAGGTAAAAATGTGGGTACACCTAACTACTTTTAAAAAATACCAGGTTAGTCCTTTTCTACTATAAAAGGACACAACCTCTCCCCATTTATCACACCACTCAAACCACTTAGGTTTGTTTAATATATGACCATGTGGCTTCCCAAAATCTCTCCCCTAGACCTTTAATCCCCCCTTTTTAATAAATCTTTTTATGGATGCCATTTGGTACCAACCAAAAGTGGTTTCCTGATTAAGAGGTAATGTCTTCTCTCAAGCTCTTTAGTTTTATTTCCATTCTCCACACCCTAAAATATACTTATTCCAAGATAATGTAAAAAAAATAGTATCTCTTATATACTAATATGTTTTTATACTAAGTTTTTGACCTATAATTACACACACCTCCATCTAATGGGAAATGAACATACTATTTCTGTGTATGGAGAACTACTTCCTCACGCAACAATGATTATTCATTTTTCATTCACCACATATAATGGTGGAAATCATGATTGAAAATATAATTATATATGATATATATGAGATTTATTTATTTATTTATACTTCTGTATTCCATTTATAACACATACCTTTAATACTTCTCATTTTCCGTTAATACGATAACATCGTTTGAGGAAGTGTGGACTACCACCCCCTTGGAGTGAAGTGATTTGTTCACGCTATACATAAAACATATTAAGGGTGATTTTAATAAACCTATGTAACATATATAACATATATATGAAACTATAATTATAATATACATATTTATCATTTATCTTTCATTCTTTTAGTATGAAAAATAAATGAAAGTATCATTCATCCATACGTACGGCCTATCGTCTCCATGAACAATGCACTTCCTTTCTTATCTCCAAATATCATGGAAAATTCTAGATATATTTGTAATGAATATATAATATAATTAATTCTAGTTTTAAATTATTGATATAATGAAATAATGACCTAATAAATAATAACAACAAGTAACAAGTCAAAATTTACTTGAGAAAAGTAGGAAATTAACACCTGATATAGTTAAAATAATGAAAGAGTGTTAACAAAAGGGTACTAGAGTTACTATGGAATTTTTCACAGGACTACTAAAGAATCCTATAAGGAATGATGCAATATGGGTTATTGTTTATCATTTAACAAAATATATACATTTTCTTGTAATAAGAGAATACTTTCCCCTTGATCACCTCACAAGGCTCTATATTAAGGAAGTTCTAAGACTTCATGGAGCACCACTGTCAATTTTCTCGGATCGAGACCCCCACTTTACATCAAAATTATGAAAGAGTCGTCAAAAGTCTATTAACACCAATCCTCATTTGAGCACTATCTACGATACTCAAACTAATGGATAATCTAAAAGAAAAATTCAATCAATAGAATACATGTTGAGATCATTCTCACTCTACATTCAAGGTATGTGGGATCAGTACTTACCTTTGGTAGAGTTTTCCTATAATAACAGTTTCCACTCAAGTATTCAAATGATACCTTATAAATCATTATATAGAAAGAGATTTCATAATCCAACTTGTTGGGTTGAAGTTGGTGGAATGAAACTCATAGGACTAGAACTTGATGAAGATATAATGATAAAGGTAAAGTCTATCCAAGATTATATTAAATCCGCTCAAAGAAGGAAAAAGAGATATGCCAATAATCGAAGGAAATATTTAGAGTTCCAAGTGGGAGATCATGTTTTATAGAGAGTATCTCTATGGAAGGGTGTTATCAGGTTTAGTAAGAAGGGAAAACTAAGTCCAAGGTACATCAGACCCTATGAAATTCTTGAAAGGGTTGGAGTCGTTGCTTATCCTTTAGAATTCCCGCCAAATATCTCAAGGGTTAACAATGTGTTCCATATATATCTACTGAGGAAATACATTCCTAACCCAATATATGTGTTCACATGTGATGAGATAGATTTAGAACCTCAACTTTCATACTATGAAGAACCATTTGTATTGTTGATACCAGAGAGAAATCATTGAGGTATCAGACAACTCATTCGGTAAATGTTCTCTGGAGAAATCACAAAATGGAAGATGCAATGTGGGAACTAGAGGATTATATGAAGGAGAACTACCCACATATTTTTGAAGGTCATAAATCTAAAATTTATAGGAAATTTTTTTTATAGGTGGGAAGAATGTTCCACCCCAAGACTTTATGATGTTTTTCTTTTAGAATAAATTTAATACATACAACACCCGATTTGAGCAAAACAATTCCAAGTCACATTTTGTGTATCCAATTAAACTCTAACACTTTTAGAGAGTTTATATAGTAAAATTATATATTATATATAAAACCAAATATTTTTACACTCATCTAATATATTTTAGATAGGTATAAGATAAGAACAAACCCAAATTGCACATAAAATACTATACTTTTATTAAAAGTAGTTTTTCCACCTTTTGATGGAGAAACCATTTTAAATACAAATTTTAACCCTTTTAAAATTTTAATATTTTAAAAATAAACTTAATAATTGAAATTGAAACATAAAAATTCGTTTTTGGTGAATTTTTGGTAATTTTTCTATTAAGTTTAGTTCAAAACTACTTTTTCATATGATTTATTTATAAGGTGAAATTATGTTTTATATTGGTTTTAAAGTTTAATTAGATAATATTCTTACCAATTAATACAATTTAGGTTGTTATAATCAATTTTACTTTGACATTGGCTATTAAAACATAGTAGACTTTTAGACATTTTTACCTTAAAAAACCGCATTATCATCCCGTATGTCGAATTAAATTTAAATTAATTTTTACCAATTATGTAATTGGAATTTGTAAAAATGGATTACATATTTTTAATAATCATAATTTATAATTTATAATAATTTAAAATTAGTTTTTGACCAAAAATATTAGTGAAGGTAATAAAATTAATTATAATTATTAAGGTAAAATTAAACATAATAAAGGAATAAACCTTTAACTTACGGGTCCAAATGACCTAGAAACTTGTCCAACACCTATTTTATGGTCATAAATAGGCCATGAAACTTCAATTATTCAGTTTTTTTGATTTTTTAAGACTTATTTCTAGGTAAAAATGTGAGTACTCCAAACTTATTTTCAAAATATCAAGTGAGTCTTCCTCCACTATAAATGGCCACCACCTATCCACATTCCTCAGACCTCTCAGACCACTTAGGTTCAGACAATATCTACCAATATAGATTCTGAAAATCCCTCCCCTTGACCTTGAATCCTCCCTTTAGGCAGAAATCCATCAAAGGAATCCTTTTGGTAAAACCAAAAGTAGTTACCCGATTAAAAGGTAATATCTTCTCTCAAGCTCTTTAGTTTTATTTCCATTATCCACCCCCTAAAATAAAATTAATCCATGATCATGTAAAAACACCAATATCCTCAATATAATAATTTTTTTTATTCTAAGGGTTCATCCTAGACTTACACATACCTTCATCTAATGGGTAACAAACATATTGTTTCTCTGTACAACAAACTACTACCACACGAAATAATGATTGTTCATTTTTCCTTTGACACCTCTCATGGTAAAAATTATGATGGAAACTCTGTTTATAAATGATATATATGATATATATTATGTCTTTATACCCCTTTAATCTCTTTATAATAGATACCTTTAATACTTCCAATTTTTCATTAATACTATAACATTGTTTGAAGAAGTGTGGACTACCACCCCCTAGAAGAGATATGTTTTTCATTCACTTTTATTCAGTGTATATTATTTATTAAATATGGGTATTTTATAAGGTAAATTATATATTTTATATATGAGTAATTCTTTGGACTAGTTCAAAATGGGTGGGGCTTGATTATAGATATCCTCGCGATGCATCAATAGTCTCATGAGATGAATCATTTAGACAAATCAGATGAGTTTTTACCTGATATGTTATAAATTTCATTATGAAAGGTATTGATGGAAAATTTTCCATATAACTAGTAATTATTGCATCCAATAATTAATAATTTCTATTATTTATATTCAGTTATTATTCATCCATGAGATTTTTGGTCAACATGTCTATGGATACATCTCATTCTCAGTTTCTTGATTTTGATGGAATGAGTTTCAATTTCTTACCTTGTCATATTGATATTTAATTATCTAGTTATTCGAATGGAATTTTTTATTAGTTATTTAAATTTACATGTTAATTTATTCTCATTGATTCATTATTTATTCCACTTTACTCACCCTTACTGAGCATTGGATCTCACCCTTATTATGTTTCCTTTCCCCAGGTTATAAAGAAGAAATCATTGAATAACCTTTAAAGGATGTTATTTATTTATTTTTATTGGGTATCATGTATGTATTTATTATTTCACTATGTATTATAAGCATCATGTTTGTAATATGGCTTTCAAAGGCTTCTAAAATGATCAGACCTTTGGGATTTGATTCCTTGTAATCATGCCCATGTAATAAAATAACGCATCTGCTCCAGGTTTCTAGGTTAGAGCATTATAAATATGTAAGGGGAATCATAAGGAAATAAGTAAGGATTATCTAAAGTAAATACATAATGTTTATTAAAAGGTAGTGAGACTTGAAAAGGTATTTATTCTATACGGTGATATGTAAGAGTGAATCCAAACTTCAATTACATATATAAGAGTTTATATGACCATACATAAGAATC
Organism: Viscum album; assembly: GCA_963277665.1. Taxonomy (NCBI): domain Eukaryota; kingdom Viridiplantae; phylum Streptophyta; class Magnoliopsida; order Santalales; family Viscaceae; genus Viscum; species Viscum album. Next base: position 645,705,383 of record OY728158.1, on the reverse strand, counting down.
ATGTAGAGATTACAGAGTATAAATAAGGTTAAATTGAAGATTTAGAGGATAAATAAGGGTATTAAAGGAAATATGGATGAGTTAATAATACTCTTTGACATGATATGTAATGGTTTTATGTCAATAGTTTTGGAAAATGTGAGATTTATTGAGATTATACTCATATGATTATTTTATAATCTTGAAGTCATCAATATTGTGGGGTAATGATTTATCCATGATTCTAATAAATAATATTATAGGTGGTAATTAATGAAAAAATTTGTGCTATGATGAGGGTTTCCACACCATTAAGATAAGAAAAACCCTATAGTGATATTCTGATATGTGAACATGCATGTCAGCATGGATTAAACGCTTTAATATTTTTTGAATGTTATGATGAAGAGAAGTCCTGAGTCTCTTAGATTATTAAATGAAGAAATATTTGACTATGAATGAATATAAAATATTAATAATATCAAAATTCTAAATATCGTGTGATTTCTATATTCAAAATATATAAATTATATTCAAATGATTTTTTGAATATAGAGAAGAATAAGTAGATAATGAGATAGAGAGGTGAATAAATGATAATTTATTACATTTAACATATTATGTATCAAATAAGAAGATAATAATAGAGATATAACCAAACTATATTCTAGGAAGCAAATCTTGTGTACTGAGGAAGAAGAAGAAAAATAAAAGGAGGAGGAGGCCGAATAGGTCCTACTACTGTATACCCAATTATCATCGAATTTAGAAGAGAAGAAAAGGAGGGTAGGATGAGGTGATTTTATTGAGGCCTACATTGTTTTTTCCTAATTATGAATTGTGTACTAAGGATGAAGTGCATATTGTTTTAATTTATCATATATTTGTAGTCAACTAACAATTTTTTAAGGAAGATGATCTTATTATGGTGATGTAGTGATGTCATGGATCATAAGGCAGATCTTGTTCATGATAAGATATTGGAGAGCCATTAACAACTAGAGTGATGCAGTATAATTTTATCCAAACCATTCAGGAGACTATAGAGTTATCGGGAGATAACTATTATTGTGAGAAAGTATTGGGTCAAGGATGATAGATTCCCAAGGGCAAAGGATGATACCCTCCCAACACTTGTAAGTCACTAAAAACTATAATTTAGAAATGTTTTGTTAAAAACATAAATAATTAAAATATATTTTTTAACTGAATCTTTAAATGTTTTTGGATTTAAATTTAGCCATGATTTTTAAGAAAACATGGCTAATTTAGTTATGTTTTTCAAAAAACATGGCTAATTTTTGGAGTTTTATTTAGATACAACTAAAAACATATGTAATTTTAAATTTAGCTATGTTTTCTTAAAAGGTTTCTAATTTAAAAAAAAAATCCATTTAAAAATAGGTAATTTAGTGACATTTTTTTAGTCATGCTTCTTAAATGCAATGAATTTTAAATTTATCCATGCGTCTAAGGAGACATGGATAATTTAACTTTTGTTTCCAAATAGGATAAAGACCAATGAAAAAGAGGGGAATCAACGGTTCTCTTTTTCTTCTATAATAAGGTTTCTTAACTCATTATTAAGAACTTTATTAAACTCTGAAACTTGTTAGAGTTATGATCCACAAAAATATAACTCACATCCTCAAATTTTGTATGCAACAAATATAAATATGGGGAAACACGTGATATTTAAAAGGTTTGGTAAAAATACCTACTACTTTCCATGATGGATAGTCTCAAAAACATGTATTATTTAACTATTTTATTTTTGGAATACAAAGGCACAAAAAGTGAACAATTCTACAATACAAGTAGAAACTTTCCTCCAATAGTAAGTTAAACCCCCAAAATATCATTTCCAATAACCACTACTACAAATAACCCTTTTTAGAAACTAGTAAGTATCTATAGTCACAAGATTCAATTCCCTTCTTATTTTCTAATCTACTTTAAAAAATATTCACATCCTCTATAAGTAAGCTAAATCAAAATTTACCTATGTACAATCTTCAAGAACATCAATAATTCACAAAGGAACTTATTGGTCTTGAAACTTATTCAATAACCTTAGCCCAAAAAATGTCTTCAACAAGATCAGTATGATATTCCCAATCTGGTAACCACAATATGATGGACTCTATTTGATGGTCATTTTGATCTAATTCTCCTTAATCTCTTCCTTCTTTAATTGAGTAGGAACTCGATCAGTGTCTCACAATTACTACGTACAAAGGAACCTGGTCTGATGAACCTTGATACGATGGATGTCACTCCGATGGTCTCACTCTGATACACTGGTTCCAATGGAACTTCTTCATAAGGATCTTCCTTGAATGATCATATTGAACATCAATCTGATGATCTTCCTTAGCTTAAACCTGAAACACAAAGTTTGGTTCGGTACTCAATACATGTTCCACCAATTTTAGAGCTTGAGTTATTAAATAGTCTAGAGTCACTTTTACAAATGAACTCAACTCTCTTTTTATAGGTACCTCAAAAGTGGTTTAGGTGGGATTTTCAAAACCTTTCCCACTTAACCAAATTGTAGGTTCCGGGAACAGCGGAAGCGCATTGGTGGGTTTTCCAAAATTTAATTTTAGCGTTAAATGACGTTCAATACGAGATCTGTCACGATATAAAACGCCGGATATCCAGAATAGAACGAAGAAAAAAAATAAAAGAAGAGTCTCAGAACCATTGAGATAGGATTCTCATATGTTGGTTATAATTAATTTAATTAATTCATAAGAATTGCCTTGGTGGAATTCTTTCTTCGTTGGAGTCTCCGGTCACGATCCTGTGATCCGTCGTTGCGTCGTAGAATCCAAGTATAGGATTCCTCTAGCGGTGATCCACACGTGCTCCGCGTATCTCTGGACGTCGCCAAAGGGATCTACGGGTGCTAGCGCGGAAAAACATTCGCTTGCTATGTCCGCCTTCGACTGCCTTGATCCGGTGGAGGATCTCGCTCTCGTTACTTGAAAGCGTTCTTGGTGGAAAGGGAATTCTCTCTTGGCTTGAGAGTATTTCCAAAAACCGTTGTGCACAAAAATGACTCGATCTCTTGAGAATAATGTAATAGGGATTTATAATACTTAGAATAATAAAATGAATTAATTACCCAAAAGTATTTAATCATTTCATTTAATTCTTAACAATACACCATGTCATAATAATGATAGTTGACTATCATTATTACTTGAAATGCGCCCAGCATATTACATTTAATATCATTTAATTAAATAAACAATATTTTATCCTCAAAAATCCCGACTGGAAAACTACATGGTGTGTAATAATTAATACACGGCGTGTACTTGTCTTCCATAAAACTACACAGCGTGTACTTTTATTTTTCCATTTTTCTCCACCAGATTTATTAGACCTTGAGTAATGTCTATTTATTTCTTAAATAAATGTAACTACATTACTCGCTAACAAATATATTATTTCTCCCATAATATATTCTCTCGAATAACTAGTGTCAAAATAAATGCAATCAGGCATCCTTAAATAATTATTAAACCACAGTCAGGAATAATATTTATTTAACTTGTTAAATTAATATTTAACTGAGATACATGGACACACTTAGTGTGTGACCCTCTAGGCCTCTTTCTCAGTGGCATTAGGCAGAGCCTGCCTAAAGTCTAAGGTTAGCATCTAGCAACACGCCAAGGCACCCATAAAGAAAGAAGTTAACGCCGCAATGACGTGTCACCTCCTACGAACGCTTACCGTGTAATACAATCCCTTTATCTTGATATCTCTAATCAAGCGGGTTTCATGCTAGTGCCATCAACCCATGTGATCAATTATTCTTTCTTTAACTTCCCGGAATTGAACTCGCCCATACCTTACCATGGACATGGATTTATTTAGACTATATCAATTCCATAAAAGGGCCTGAGATATCTACTTTCGTTATGGAACAAAAGGGACAAATCCTTTCTCGCATTATCTATTAATACAATATTACTCATGATGCACCCAACATATCATACCTCGATGCAAACAGTGTGTCATCACAGTTTTCGTCAATACATCTAAGTTCGCGAGTCGTAATACCCATTAATAATAATCTTAAAGTCTAAGTACCAATACACACGTCTGTAGATAGGAACATCCAATGACACTATGAAATGTGGATTTCCTACTGGCGGGTCTCGTTATCATAATATCCTCATGGATATTACCAAGGGCACACACCATGAGAAGGTGCCTCAAGGTTTTATGAGTCCTCACCCCTAATGAACTGTATTATTTGTGTCCCTCAAATAATATCATCCGACCATAGAACATATATTCAAGAATAGTGTTATGGCACTTCTGGGTTCTAATCATAGCAGGGATCCACTATGACCCTTTAATGAAACAACTGTCTTTAGGAAATTATCACATGCATTGTCACGCAGAAGAACAATCAAGATGTGATAAGGCTTTTATTAATGAATAAAGTACAAATTAGTTGGTTCGAGACCACCAACTCCAACAGACTCCCACTTGGACTAGAGCCAACTGCTAACAACCTTTAACCCGCTAGCTCTCACATGATATTCATGCTTCTGCTGAGATAGGCCTTTAGTCATGGGGTCTACCACATTCTCTTCCATGGACACTCTTCTCACTACAACTTCACCCCTCTGATAGAAATCCCTCAAGAGGTGGTACTTCCGGAGTATGTTCTTTTTCCGTTGATGTGACCTTGGTTCTTTTTCAAGAGCCACCGCTGTAGTATTATCACAATACCATGTAATGAGATCTTTACTGCTAGGCACCACATCAAGCTCCTGGACAAAGTTCCGAATCCAGACGGCTTCCTTGGCTACATCAGAAGCTGCTATATATTCGGACTCCGCTGTAGAATCGGCGACAACTGGCTGCTTTGAACTCTTCCAGCTCACAGCTCCTCCATTGAGACAAAAAACATATCCAGATTGCGACTTCAAATCGTTCTGATCTGTCTGAAAACCAGCAACAACATACCCTCTGATGACAAGCTCCTCGTCTCCTCCATACACCAGGAACATATCCTTAGTTCTTCTCAGATACTTAAGGATAGTCTTAACAGTAGTCCAATGCTGTTCTCCTGGATCTGATTGATATCTGCCTACCATGCTCAGTGCATAGGAAACATCAAGCCTAGTACATAACATGGAATACATGATGGATCCTATAGCCGAAGCGTATGGGATATTACTCATTCTATCTTTCTCTTGTTGTGTCTGAGGACACATTTTCTTAGAAAGATGTAGGCCATGTGACACTGGAACCAATCCCCTCTTAGACTGTTCCATACTAAATCTCTTTAGTATCTGGTCAATTTATATACCCTGACTTAGTCCAAGCAGCCTCTTGGATCTATCATGAATGATCTTGATCCCTAGAATGCAGGCTGCTTCACCTAAATCTTTCATGGAGAAGAACTTGTTCAACCAGTCCTTAACTAACTGTAAGGCTGGTACATCATTTCCAATAAGCAATATTTCATCAACATATACTACTAGGATAACGACCGCATTCCCATTAAACCGCTTATAAACACATGGATCACATTCGTTCTTAATGAAACCAAATTCCTTTATGGATTCATCAAATCAAATGTTCCATGACCTGGATCCTTGCTTCAATCCATAAATGGATTTATGCAACTTGAAAACCTGTTTGGATTCACCTGGTATCACAAAACCTTCTGGTTGTGTCATATAGACATCTTCCTAAAGGTTCCTGTTAAGGAATACTGTTTTGAAATCCATCTGCCAAATCTCGTAGTCATGGTAAGCTGTTATGGTAAGTATGATGATTATTATGGATTTAAACATGGAAACTGGTGAGAAGGTTTCATCATAGTCAAATTCTTGACGTTGTCTGAATCCTTTAGCCACTAGCCTTGCTTTATAGGTGCTAACTTGACCTTCCATATCCAGATTTCTCTTGAATACCCATTTGCATCCAACAGGCTTTACATCAACTGACTCATCGACCAGAATCCAAACTTGGTTCTGATACATGGAATACATCTCAGAATTCATAGCTTCTAGCCATCTTGCAGCTTATGAGATTTCTACTACTTCCTTGTAGGAGAGAGTTTCATCATTATCCAACAATAATGATTCACCATCCTCGGTGACTAGGAAACCAAATCTCTCTGGTTCCCTTACCTCTCTTGAGCTCCTACACAGTACTTCTGTTTCTGAAACCTCTTTCATGGGGACCTATGGAACTTGTTCCTGTACCAACTCCTGTGTATCTTGAGCATTAACTTCGTCGAAGTCAATCTTTCTCCCACTATCCCTTTTGAGGATGTGATCCCTCTCAAGAAACACGGCTTGTCTGGCGATAGTCACTTTCTTTTCTTGAGGGTTATATAGTTAATATCCTTTCAGTTCCTTAGGATATCCTATAAAGATACACTTCATGCCCCAGGGTGCTAGTTTGTTGCCTGAGAAGGCCTTAACAAATACCTCGTATCCCCATACACATGTATGCGACAAAATGGGTCTCTTTCCATTCCATAACTCGGAGGGAATTCCATTTTCCGCCTTAGTTGGTACTCGGTTTAATGTGTATGCTGCAGTTTGTAATGCATATCCCCAAAAGGATAATGGAATATCCGCATGAATCATCATAGACCTCACCATGTCCAACAAGGTGTAGTTCCTCCTTTCACTAACACCGTTCCACTATGGTGTATAAGGAGGATTGGGCTGAGATAGAATCCCAGACTCCCGTAGTAGATCGATGAACTCTTGGTTCAGATATTCTCCACCTCGATCCGATCAAAGCTTCTTTATCTTCTCACCAAGTTGATTCTCTACTTCATTCTTGAATTCCTTAAATTTCTCTAAGGATTCTGGCTTATACCTCATTAAGTAGACAAATCCGTATCTACTCAAATCATCAGTAAAATTAATGAAGTAAGAATATCCACCTCTAGCTTCTACTGGAAATGGTCCACATACATTCATGTGTACCAATCCTAGAAGCTCTGTGGCCCTTTCACCCTGTCCAACAAAAGGTGGCTTGGTCATTTTACCTTGTAAACAAGCGTGACATCTATCAAGTGGTTTTAGCTCAGTAGAGTCTAAATAGCCATCTTGACAGATCTTTGTCAACTGCTTCTCGTTTACATGACCAAGGCGGTGATTCCACAACTAGGTGATGTATGAGTCATGTGAGTTTGTTTCGTTATCGATTGCCAACACTTGGTTTTCATAATTTAATACATACAAACCATTATTCAAATGTTCCATACCATAACATATGTTGTTCTTATAAAAGAGACAACCCTTATTTCCTAACTTGAAACCAAATCCATCCATATCCAAACAAGATACAGAAATTATGTTCTTGGTAACACTAGGCACAAAATAATAGTTATGTAAAACCAAATCATCCCAGTCGGCAATGAGAGGTGGTAGTCGCCAATAGCCAATGCAGCCATCCTTGCGTCATTGGCAGCTCAAAGATCCACCTCTCCTCTGGAGATCTTTCTAAATCTACTTGGTTCCTGCATTTGAATACAGATGTGAGCCCCACAAGCTGTATCTAATACCCAATGTATATAAATAGAAAGATTTCACTCGATAACAAATGCACATTTAGCATCCCCATGCTTCTGGGTGCAGTTCCTCTTCCAGTGGCCCTGCTTGCCACATGCAAAACACACCGGCTCCCATTCCTTGCCCTGCCTCTGGATCTTCCCCTTCTTGGAGGGATGGTGCTCGGGGCTTCAGACCGTTTATAAGTCTTTGGCCCATTTGCCTTTTCCTTCCTTTTCTTGTTCACCATAAGGACTGTAGGTTTTTCACACCCCATGTCCTTGTCAACCTGGAGAATCAAGGTCAGAAGCTTCGACAAACTCTTCTCATTTCCACTCATGTTATAGTTGACAATGAATCTAGAGAAGGTCTTGGGTAGTGATAATAGGATGAGATCTGTACGCAACTCATCTGGGAATTTAATCCCTAAGATGTCCAGGCATTCAATGTAGCCAATAAGATTGACTACATGAGGCCCAGCTGGCGCAGACTCTCCAAGATTCGTGGTAAACAAAGCATTGGAGATCTCATACCTCTCCTGTCTTGCCTTCTCTAGGTAGAGATCTTTAAGGTGAGACATCATGTTATACGCATCCATGTTTTCATGTTGCTTCAAGAGCTCATTAGACATGGCTGATAGCATGAAACATTGGACATCTGTGGAATTATCCATGTGTTTCATGTAGAGAGATAATTCCTCATCACTAGCCTCTTTCCCAAGCGCAACTGGAATAGGCTCTTCCAGCACATACAATTTTATTTCATGGCGAAGGACGACACGTAAATGCCTCTTCCACTCTTGTAAATTGGTTCCGGTGAGAAGTTTTTCCTTCTTGAGTATGGTGCGCAATGATATGTTTGAAGTCATTTTCTTGTCGTTTCTACAATTTAAGATGAGCAAAGGTTTAGTACTTTATTAAAAAAATTGAGACAAATAAATTAATTAATACTTATTGTTCTCTCACTATTTTATCGAAATCCAATAGCCCTCACTATTGATTTTGGAATATTCTGTTGCCTAAATATTCTAGTGTCAAGGATCCATATTTCCCTTCGCATTACCCCAAATAGGGTTAGTCAAGAAACTTGAAGGGTTTTAGGTAGGCATTCCAAATGCCAACTACATTAACTCACAGCTCTATGATCCGCTGAGTGGACTCCCCAATCCTGAAATCCTTTTATTTTGGATTTCCTCAACCTTTGCCTCTTAGTCACACCAAGTCCTGCTGTGGCAGTCAACCCTTGATGTGAACCAAGTCAAGTCAACCCAAAACCTTGAATTAGAATTCCCCGATAATTGAAAGCACCCCAACTAGGGTTGGTCAAGCACTTTGAACTATGGTTCGATTCTAACAAAGATTATGGAAGGCTATACCGACTTAATATTTCTTCTGAGGGATTTTATTCTTATACGTAAATTGAAATTTTATTATCTTTGATTACATGCTTTTTAATATTAAGTGGGATATAATGAAGTGATTAACCATGTCTAAGATAATATTTATGTATAAGCCGGTTTTATTTTAGTTCCATCTTGCATGCTCGTTTAATTCATTAATTGTGTGATCGTGACAACACACCCACAATAAATAAACTATGAAACTGACAGAAATAAAATAAATGGTATGATCATGAGCTTTTCTATTGGTTAGTTTATCTAGCGGTTGATAAACTAACCCAAGATCTAGGGGAGAAACACCTTGAACCTTTCAGGTTCGTGTTTACAGCTTTCCACTTGTCCACCTTTGTATCTCCTTGGATTGGTTTCACCTTGGATCCTGACTTGAGCTGCATCCACTAGCTTGGGATCTCCATCCATTATATATGCATTTATCTCACACGTAGGTGAGGGGTAAAAAAGGGGTTTTTACATAAAAGAATCATTGGGAACGTAGGCCCTACATATTAATGAGGAGATGACTCACAGACCAACAAATTTAATTTAAATAAATAAATTAAAAGAAACCATTCACATAAAAAGGTCTCGATCTAGCTCATGATCATCCATACATTTAATGATATTTACACATAAATAAAACTAGCATTCAATTATTTAATCGTTATTGTTTAAGATAAATCACGCTCGAATTAATTAATTATCTTTAATTAATCAATCCTTTTATCTTAAACCCTTTTTCTGAACTTCCTTGAGATTCTCATCCATCATAATTTTAAACAAATAAATTCATTTAAAATTATCCTTGTACGTAACTTGTACCTTGGAGTCAACCCGTTGAATTCCCATTCATTACGCAGATGTTAAATTAAACACATATATATAAAACACCTATCACGTGTTTTGCCTCAGCTTTACTCTAGCACTATGGTACACGTCTCAAGGGTTTGTATAATATAATAATAAATTTTAATAAAACTGCGTAATTTGGGTGAGTAAACGGCGTGTACTTTTCTTCACCATCCATCTGAAGTACACGCCCGGGGATATGGCATGTCAATGTACTTCGGAAATTTTCAGAGTACACGACGTGTTCTTTTGGACACACGCCGTTTAGTTTCCGTGTTACACAGTTTCCAGCCAGGCAAGCCGTGTATGGGGTACACGGTCCAACCCGAACCCAAAGGGACTACACGCCATGTTCATTAGACCACACGGCGTGTAATCCAGAAACTGTGTGCCACATGTTTCTGGTCAACACACGGTGTCATAAATGACTTCAATACATGGCCTGATTTGTCAGATCGGTCAATGCATTGAACCTAGACTACACGGCGTGTACTTCCGAATACACTCCGTGTATTCTAGTGTTGTACGACCAGAAATGTTTGGCTCCTCCAAATGAGTTCCTCTATTTTATTTTAATAAAAATTAAAAGAAAAAATTAATTTCTGTGAGGTGAATGAGAAACGAGGGAGAAGGAATAGATCTCGACATTCAGATTTCCAAAACGATTAAACATGAATTGAAATAACTAAATTATTAAATGCGTAAATCACCCACGAAAAACTAAATAATTATAATCAACGATATGAACCCTTTGATACCACTTGTAGGTTCCGGGCACAGCGGAAGCGCGTTGGTGGGTTTGACAAACTTTAATTTTAGTGTTAAATGACATTCAATCCGAGATCCACCACGAAATAAAACGCCGGATCTTTGGAATAGAATGAAGAACGAAAAAGAAAAGAGGAGTCTCAGAACCATTGAGATAGGATCGTCATATGTTGGTTATAATTAATTTAATTAATTCATAAGAATTACCTTGGTGGAATTATTTCTTCATTGGAGTCTCCGGTCACGATCCTGTGATCCGTCGTTGCATCATAGAATCCAAGTATAGGATTACTCTAGCGGTGATCCACACGTGTTCCACGTATCTCTGGACGTCGCCTAAGGGATCTCTGGGTGCTAGTGCGGAAGAACCTTCGCTTGCGATGTCCACCTTCGACCGCCTTGATCCAGTGGAGGATCTCGCTCTCATAACTTGAAAGCATTCTTGGTGGAAAGGGAATTCTCTCTTGGCTTGACAGTATTTCCAAAAACTGTTGTGCACAATAATGGATCGATCTCTTGAGAATAATGTAATAGGTATTTATAATACTTAGAATAATAAAATGAATTAATTACAAAAAATTATTTAATCATTTCATTTAATTCTTAACAATACCCCATGTCATAATAATGATATTTGACTATCATTATTACTTGACATGCACCCAGTATATTACATTTAATATCATTTAATTAAATAAACAATATTTTATCCTCAAAAATCCTGACTGGAAAACTACACGGCATGTAATAATTAATACACAGTGTGTACTTGTCTTCCATAAAACTACACGGTGTGTACATTTAATATACACGGTGTGTACTTTTATTTTTCCATTTTTCTCCACCACATTTATTAGACCATGAGTAATGTCTATTTATTTCTTAAATAAATGTAACTGCATTACTCACTAACAAATATATTATTTCGCCCAAAATATATTCTCTCGAATAACTAGTGTCGAAATAAATGCAATCAGACATCCTTAAATAATTATTAAACCATAGTCGGGAATAATATTTATTTAACTTGTTAAATTAATATTTAACTGAGATACATGGACACACTTAATGTGTGACCCTCTTGGCCTCTTTCTCAGTGGCATTAGGCGGAGCCTGCTTAAAGTCCAAGGTTAGCGTCTAGCAACACGCCAAGGCACCCATAGAGAAATAAGTTAACACCGCAATGATGTGTCACCTTCTACAAACGCTTACCGTGTAATATGATCCCTTTGTCTCGATATCTCTAATCAAGCGGGTTTCATGCTAGTGCCATCAACCCATGTGCTCGATTATTCTTTCTTTGACTTCCCGGAATTGAACTCGCCCATAACTTACCATGGCCATGGATTTATTTAGGCTATATCAATTCCATCAAAGGGCATGAGATATCTACTTCCGTTATGGAACAGAAGGGACAAATCCTTTCTCGCGTTATATATTAATGCATTATTACTCGTGATGCACCCAACGTATCCTACCTCGCTGCGAACAGTGTGTCGTCACAGTTTTCGTCAATACATCTAAGTGCACGAGTCGTAATACCCATTAATAATAATCTTAAAGTCTAAGGACCAATACACACGTCCGTAGATAGGAACATCCAATGTCACTATGAAATGTGGATTTCCTACTGGCGGGTCTCATTCTCATAATATCCTCCTGGATATTACCAAGGGCGCACACCATGAGAAGGTGCCTCAAAGTTTTATGAGTCCTCATCCCTAATGACCTGTATTATTTGTGTCCCTCAAATAATATCATCTGACCATAGAACATATATTCAAGAACAGTGTTATGATACTTCTGGGTTCTCATCATAGCAGGGATCCACTATGACCCTTTAATGCAACAACTGTCCTTAGGACATTATCACATGCATTGTCACGCAGAAGAACAATCAAGATGTGATAAGGCTTTTAATAATAAATAAAGTACAAAGTAGTTGGTTCTAGACCACCAACTCCAACATAAATTTCCCAAATCATCAATTCTTCTTAAATATCATATCAATATTTGACTCATTCAATTACCTTAAAAATATTATTATCTTTTTTATTTTTGGATATCTCTTTAACCTTTTCAATGCTTCAAACCTCTTAACAAACATTAGTAAGATTCAGATTCTCTCATTATGATATGCCTCATTATGATGAAGACTATTATGAAACAGTAGTTTCTTAACTACATTGCTCCATAACAATTGAAAGAAAAATCTTCTCATTAGGATTCTTATGTATGATCTTTCAATCTGATTCTTCATTATGACAAATTGGTGGCATACCGCATCTGATGGATCGGTTCCTACAGCTTCGACTTTATCAAAAAAAAATTTGATTATGATACTTCAAGTTTTCCATCTTTCAAAAAACTCTGAATACAGTGATCCCATACCGATGAACTTGAGACTATAAAGTTTTGTCTTCATCAAACTTTCTACATCCACAAACTCTTTCTCAAATAATGACTTCCTCATGACTTTAAAAATGTGGAATATTAGCTCTATCATCATCTGATATATAATTTAAAGTATTTTAACTTCTCATTCCTCAATAAACATCTTCCTTTACTACTCAACCTGAATATGATTATCCTGAATATGATTGGCTTGAATATGATTGGCATGAATATGATTTACAACACCTCTTCTCTTCCAATCCAATGATTAATATGATTTTTATCACCTCTTATCCCCCTTTATTTTATCAAGCTACCATCAGAAGTTTTAAAACTTACTTATGATTTGTGGGAAATACAAAACAAAAAAGTATTGTCAGATTTATTTTGAAGCCATTCTAACATTAAAACAGCTTCCTCGTTATGATCACCACTTTCATTGTAGACTTAATATGATTCCCAATTTTTTTTGAATTTCTCATCAAAGTCTCATTATGATTCCTAGATCTATTGACACAAGCATATGTCTCAATTTGATGTTGATAATTCTAAATATGATCCTCCTGGATCTGATTATCTAAATCTAGTCCTCATAGATCTGATTATCTTCCTTATGGTTTTAGATCCGATTTGAAAACTTTACTCTCACCCTTCTTCAATCCGAGTTTCAATTACATTCTCAACATACTTTCTTTCATAAACATATTGATTTATTGAAAATAAATACAACCAAAACATTATCAGTGTCCAACATTAGCAACATTTTTGAAAAGATGGAAAAATTAGTAACATTTATTTAGATGTGTAAAAACCTAGGTAATTTTAAATTTTGCCATATTTTCTTAAAATGTCGCAAATTCAGATATTTTTTTTATAAAAAGCATGGATAATTTAGAGAAATTTTGTAAGTCGCATTTGAAAACATGGAAAATTTAAAATTTATCCATGTTTTAAAAAAACATTTTTATTTTAGTGGTATTTTTAAAGGTGAGTAATTTTAATTTGAGCCACATTTTTAAGAAAACATGGTTATTTTAATGATATTTATTACTTATGTTTAAAAACATTGATAATTACATATATATATAATTATAATTATATAATGTTAAATATAAAAAAATAAAAAAAATATTTATAATTATATATATCTATGTATTTGTGTATTTATAATTATACAAATAAATTAACATATATTTAAATATCATAATATTTATATATTAATTTAAATAATGTATATATATAAATATATATAAATATTATATATGATACTTTTTTAATATATATATATATAAATATATTTAAATAAATATATTAATTATATATGTATATTTATTAACATTGCTTGAAGTTGTCCCACATTGGAAAACTGATGTGGGTGAGTGCCTCTTTTTAAATCATATATGTGTGTGTGTGTAAACATACAAACACAAAAGTCAAAATATAATTAAAATATACTAGTAATAATTAAATAAATGATTATTAGTATATATATAAGTATATTTATATATATTTATATATATTTATGCAAATTTTATATTAATATATATTAACATTTGACAACATACATATATAAATAATAACATATAACAACATATATTTTAATTTATATATAAATATATAATAACATATATTATCACATGTATATGCAATATATAATAACATATATGTTAATTTATATATTAATATATAACATATATTTCAATTTTTTTATAAATATAAAACACATATTAATTTATATATTAAATTATATATATAAATAAACATACAAATTTAAAAGTATACAGATTCAATTTGTTAACAGATATATAGATATTATATATATATATATATATATAGTTTTAATAGTAATAATATATATACATATATAATATATATGTGTGTGAGTTATTATATATAATTATACAATTATACAAAATATATTCTGATTTTTTTTATATTAAAATATATAAAATTATATATATATATATATATATATATGTATTCATTAATATATAAACCTATTTATTAACCGATTTATAAATATAATGCAATATATTTACTGAATATAATAATGGGTAGTCTTGGTTAGTATCAGTGTTAGTCGAGAAAGTAGTGGTCTTAGGATAAATTCCCTTAGTAAGACAATTTTATATAATGTGTCTGAATGACAGAGATGTCAGCGGATGATAGGAGAATCTCAGACAGATGATGAGACATGGTGGACTATGATGACCATACATTGGTCAGACCTCAGATGGATGATGACCACTATTGAACATGGGATGTAGGCCGGACAGTGATGACATGTGAACAGGGATGAACGAATGTGGAAGAACAATGAGGATCTTCGAACAGTGATGAGAACCAAGATTACCATAAACATGTTAAACCCTCTTACATATGACGACTAGGATGAATTGATGCGGGCGGGGAGGGGCCTACAAGAAGAAAGTCATGGGGAAGACATGGAAATGACCAGACGACTGTGGTAGATGGAGTGATGTTGTTGAAAACATCAAAAAATAAATAAGAATTCCAATAATTTTTTTTAAATAAATAAATATTTACCTATATTTATAAAAAACATTGGTAAATGGTGGAACCATTAAGATTATTAAAAAAATAACTGTAAATTCTGAAAAAATAAATTTAAAATAAATATTCATTTACCTATTTTTATTAAACAACATTGATAAATTGAATGTCACAAAATTAGAGATGTTTATAAGCATGGATAAATTAGATACATTTATAAATATGGATAATTAAATGATGTTTATAAACATTACTAATTGGAAACATTTATAAATGTCACTAATTGGATACATTTATAAACATTTCTAATTAGTGACATCATGTTTCTGTAAATTTTTAGAAAACATAGGTAATGAAATTAGCTATGTTTAAAAACATAGCTAAAGAAAAAATAAAACATTTATAAATTGAATATATCTTGTAGTGAATGTTGACTTAAGGATGATAACTTCTCCCTGTTTTTAATCACTTTAATTTACTAGTGATAATAACTATACCTACACTAGAATTTATCCTTCCATAAATATTGTGTGATGTTTTCTTATTTATTAACTTCTTTTTATGTGGTGTTCTGTACTAGTTAACCATAAGTAAATTCATTCATATTAACTAATAAAAAGGTTTTAATACCAATAGGTGAAGTTAAAAAGATAAAAGAATTTATTAAAATAGGGTCACATTGATTTAACCCCACCCCTACCCCCTAAAAGTGATTGTATGATCCTACTGGGGAATTTAATTACTATATTTATAATTTTCTATAGACTAAGGGAACTTCAAAATTATAGGAGCCTCAATTTCCCTCTTTATATTTAGTTGAATATTGAGTAGAACAATATGAACCAAGTTTGAATTAGGGGCTATTTCATCATACTTGATAACAACCCTAGTGTTCATTAGTTTTCTATCTATTTTATCACTTAAACCTATAACAAAATCAGAAAAAAAATAAAACCAAAAAATTAGGCGATCTTTCTTTCCACTTTAGTGATAAGGCTATTCAAGTATTATTACTCTTAGTTCCACCAATTTTCCATAATAACATTCTCTTGTGTTATATAATAATAAATAAGGACCTATTTTTTAACCCACCAATATCATCTGCATCTTTGATCGATATCATAGAAACTTCAATAAGATATATTTTCGCATTATTGTCTTTATTGAATTCCTTAAAAATAGTTAGTTTTGAGATAATACTCCACCAATATAGAAGTTAACTTTCCCCAAATCACCACTCCCTTAGTACCACAAACAACACTAAGATCTAAGAAGCATAAGGTAGACCAATACCATGCGTAGAATAAATTCCAAGTACCTTATGAGGCCTCGTGACTTGAATCTAATCATAAGAAACTACTAAAAATTCAACATCCTTATATGGACTCACATTTTCATATAGAGAAAGACATACAATGATTTTCTAATCAATATCACCATTAAACATCAATTTAATTTCGTGAGGATTTATAAATATTCCCCAGTTAAAGAATGAAGAAATATATCCCTATCTCCTGAAAAAAGATCAATAATCAACCAAATATCCATAAATAATATGTTTCTTATACCTATATTCCCATTCAGTCTTGGTATAAATAAAACATTTAGGAGTCTTA